>OX336389.2:288611589-291011589 GCA_946902985.2 Meconema thalassinum | reverse complement strand
GTCTGAGGGAGTTTTGATGGGTTTGATCGGTTTGTACTGGACCGCTTTGTCTTTTTTCTTGGGAGGCTTGAGGGGGACAGTGGCTTTGTCAGTATGAGTCCAGTACGATCTTATGTCAGGGACTGTTTGTGTGGATTCGTGGTGTATGATTTTTGGTGTTTCTGCTGTGTCGTTCGGTGCTATGAGTATGTACGAGGGAATGGCAGGGTGAGAAGATAGTGCTTGGAGGATTTCGTCAGCCTCCTCAGAGTCAACTTTTCCCTTGGGAGTGATGGCAAAGAATCGGTTGGCGAGTTCCTCTATTATTCCCACAGACTCAGCAACTGGGGAAAGCACCTCAACAATTGCTGCCCTGAGGGAGCTGAGGAAAGTTGGAGTTGTAGGAGGGCGGATGATGACTGTGATGCCTGGAGGACATGTGCCTGTTGTTGCGTAATACAGCATCTTCTCAATATTATAAAGGCCTGTGTTGATGTCATAAAATATCCACTGTTTCTCTTGTTCAATCTCATTATAAGACATAGCACATTTCCAGCAATATGGAAATTATCCAGAGCATGTCCCATCTTCAAATCCGGTGACTCCTCTCAAATTGAGAATTACAGACAAATAACGATCATCTCTGTACCTGCCAAGGTTTTCGAACAAATTATTTATTATAGAATTCTCAATCATGTAAAGCCATATATATAAGTAATTTTCAACATGGCTTCGTTCCAAACCGATCTACAACTACAAATCTGTGTAACTTTGTACAGTTTGTCTCGAATGCATTAGATTCACGATATCAAGTTGATGCCATCTACACTGATTTTTCAAAAGCCTTTGACAATATTAATCATGGTATATTAGTACGGAAATTATCAGCCTTAGGATTCTCGAATCAAATGTTAGAATTAGTGGCATCTTACTTATCAAACAGAAAACAGTATGTGTCCTATAGTGAAGCTAATTCCTACACCTACATTGCTAAGTCTGGCGTGCCGCAAGGCTCAAATTTGGGTCCGTTATTTTTTGTGATTTTTATAAATGATCTTCCCATTTCTATTAAAGAATCAAAATGTATCCTATATGCTGATGATCTAAAAGTGTACAGAGTTATTAAAAATGAGCAGGATGTCCAGAAATTGCAAAATGATATAGATAACATTCACAAATGGAGCCTAGACAATGACTTATTGTTTAATATAAAAAAATGTAATTTCATCATCTTCAGTCGGAAAAGACAATGCTTGGAATCGAGCTACAGAATGGATGGAAATCTTTTAACTAGACTGAATACGGTCAAGGATCTAGGGTTGTATATAAATCATGATTTGAGTTTCAAATATCATATTGATAAGGTAGTGAATGATGCACTTAGAAGTCTGGGCTTTATTTTTAGAAATTCCAAGGAGTTGACGAATGCAAAAACAATCATTACGCTCTTCAATGCATATGTGAGAAGTAAACTGGAGTTTAATGCGGTAGTCTGGTCTCCAATGTACGAGTCACATATAAAAAACATAGAAAGGCTGCAAAAGAAACTGTTACGCTTCCTATATTACAAGAAGTACTCTGTATCAGCCATCCGTTGTAGAATTCCTTACTCTAACTTGTTGTCAGAATTCCAAATGACTAAACTTTCAACACGCAGGCTTATTGCCCAGCAGATATATTTGTATAAAATTATCAATGGTATCTCAGACACGAGTGAAACTTTAGAGCAAATAAATTTCAATGTGAGAAAGAAATGTCTCCGAAAACGAGAACTCCTAATAGTTAAAAAATCTAATACAAATTTCCATAAAAATTCACCGATATTGAATATGTGCTGTACTTACAACAAGCTCTCAGCTGACAACAATTTAGATTTTGGAATGTCCTTGCTAAATTATAGAAGGCAATTACACGTAGTTTTAGATGTCAAATGATTCATTATAACGAAGATATTAAATTTAGGTTTCACTTTCTTACCATCTTCCATTGCTATTGTATTAGTACCTTAAGATATGTATCTAGTTTTACATTATGTGACCAAATATTGAAAATCATGCTTCATTTACTGTTATTGCGACTTGAACTTGTGTATATTCCTTGCTAACAATTTTTTTTTTAAATTTAAGTTTTAATTTTCAATTATCAATTTTTAAGTTTCAATTTTTATTTTGTATTCTAATGTATTTTTATCTTGTATCTTAATGTATTTTCAAGTATTGTCTGTGTGTAAACAATATTGTTTAATTGTTTACTACTGTAATTGGGGCACTGCCCTGTTGTGGCAATAAATAAATAAATAAATAAATAAATAAATATTGAGGTTTGAGATGAGTGATTGTGGATCCATGTAAGAGCTGGGTGTGCAATTGAGGTGATTGGGAGGTGAATGTGTGAGAGTGGTCAAACGCCGTAGCGGACCTGGTTGACCTTGTGGACTCGGCGAGGAAGGCTTTTCTATGTGTCAGTTGCAGAGCCCAGTCGCCTATGGTTATCAGTTTTGGTCGGCTTGAGGGCCGTGACAATAGGCGAGCTGGGTTTTGGCTGATCTTGAGGTAGTGGGAAGGGATGAGCTAGGTTGAGTTTAGCTTGGGGCGATAGAAGTTGCTTGACGGGGATGGATAAGTTAGGCAGGGTGAGTGAAATCTTACTCGGCTGGCGATGGCTGGACTCGGCTCGGCTGGGTGGCTTGGCTGCGCTCGGTCGGACGCAGAGTGCAGACGTTGCTGGCTTCAGGCAGGGCTCTCGATGGCTTGCGATTCGCTCCCTTGGTACCAATAGCAGGCGGGTCTCGGAGTTCGTCCTTCCTCCACGGTCGCTGACTGAGTGATGACCAATCGTAGGATGAGCACAGCTCAGCTGCCTACCGCAATCCTGCACGCTGCTTATATATCGTCTGGCAGCACACATGTGACATCCATGACGTAATGTGCTTCTACTTTAAACATCCATATCTCCACAATGCTTAGTTCAATTTACATGCTTCTTTTTCAAAATGGTTCAAAAATCAGGAGCTATATTATGGCTTAGTTATCTTCTCTGTTAAGTAAATATTTCAGAATCTTCAATCATTCTGGAGTATTCGGTGTCACTCCATTCGCTGCAACTCCGCGCGTAAGCGATGTACTGGCTGGCTTCCCATGGTGCTCGTTTGAAATGCTGCGCCTGGCGCTACATTCAAACTCTACAAAATGACATGGCGGTACCAGGGCCACGGGTCCAGTGTGACTGACTGTCCTTCTGTCTGTGTGTGTGTCCTCCTATCAATTCCTTCACGGCTGCATCTATCAAAACCAAATTTGGTACGAGTAATGATCTATACTACGACATCTTACGTCCATATTTGAAAATGACGGCAGTGCTACTAACTGCTAAAAATCACAATGGAAATTTGAGCCCTATGTTGTATATCTCGGAATGTATGCATGAGAACTGTTCCAAAATTGAAAGACGTATTGTACCCGTTCCCCAGAGTTCACAATTGTCCGGCAATGACAACGTGATGTCCAAGAAACGATTCGGTTCCACAATTAAAGAAAAATGGGGTGCCTAAAATATATGACCGAAAAAAACTAGCTAAAACATACCGCTTGGGCTGGCATGAGATCTAGTGTTTCGGGTTGACTAATGAGCAAGGTTAACTCAGACACATACAGTATTTCCAAAAATAGGATCGTGTTATTCAATCAGGATCAAGCTGAAATCTGAAGGAATAATTAGAAATTTCTAAAATAAACGTCCTTTATTTATTGAAGAGCAGACGGACACACAATAAATAAGGAATAAAATAACACTCATATGATTTCTGATTTTCGAATTATTGTGGGATCTTCGATCCATAAGTCCTGCTCTTATCAGAAGATCATCCTAAGAATTTAATTACATTGAGGGGATATCAAGAAATGAATTATTGGATGTGTGCAACTACGATGCACGACGATATTTGAGCGTGACAACGTATTCTCGGATGGATTTGTTAAAACTGCCGTTCTTGCGAAATTTCAGCTTCCAATTTTTTTTAATTATGTATTTTGTGGACCGGGAAGTTCACAGGCGAAATTATGAAAAGCCGAGTTGCACTTCCAGGGAAACTCCAAACACAAGCACTCTTATCTGAAGTTCTAACTCAACACGACTCAACAGATTGCTGCTGGCTGTATCTGGGGTAATATGTTCGCCTGCTAGCTAGGCTGTAACTGGGGTGATAGACTCGCCCCTAGCCAGCTCGTAAACTGTCGCCTCAGTATTCGAATGGAGATTGCTGGAAGAAATGAAAACGTAAAAACACCTATAGTGGGCGAGGTATTGAAGATAGAGATATGCTCACCGGGACTTTTTTGTAGAAATTTTCATGCTGAACAATTCTTACACTCATAGTATATAGATATTTTTAAGGGTTTGCCCAACGTAAGCTTAAGAAGCTCACGGACGCCATGTGTTTTTTTTACTTCCTCACTGAAATCGTTACGGCTTGGCTTCCTTTAATCATAAATAAATTATTTTATATAGAAATCTTCTTCGAGGTATCCTTTACAGAAGGGTGAAAACCGCATCAAAATCCATCCTGAGCTTCACCCGTGACATCCAAAAGCGACAGTAGCGACACTCGAGCGCAGCAACAGAAGAGAGAGAGCGATGCAGCAGAAGAGAGAGGAAACGATATCATCACCTTCCACAGTAACACTTTTTCACGAACGTCACTATATTCCAACAATTTATTTGAAGTTGTCGTGTCAAAAAATAAAGTTCATTGTACGATGTTCTCAAACTGTTGGATTATTAATTTCAAAAATCACTGCACTTCACTTTCCAACGGTATTAAAATACATTATTAACGAGAATCTCGTCAAGAAATGTTGCTAATTTCATAATCGATCAAAAATATATATACAAATTTATACACTCTCGTTTGGGGCAGATGACCTCGTAGTTGCGCCCCTTAAAACAACAATAACTAACTAACTAACAAACTAACTAACTATCACTCTCATTATACTCTCATATTATGATGAACAAATGTTTATAAATGATCTCTAAATCCATTTAAATTCCGTTAGTTGCAGAATTGGTTTAATAATAAATATTTTATCCAAGAATTAAATTCAGTGTTAAATCCATCAATTAGTTATATGATTATGAATTACCTTAATTAGAAAAATTATCTGAATTGGGTTTGCGATGTTAAACTGGCTGAATAATAAGTATCAGATTGCTCGTGTTTTCTCCATTTAATTATTCGTATAAAAATAATCAAAATCATCCGAATTCTGACATGTGATTCCAATATTTCTCGTAGATTATGTAACATATTCATTTGTCCATTAGCACCTCTATTTTACCTTAATATGAGTAGCAAGCATTTTATCATACACCATAACTGGATTGTGTCAGCACTCACACATCCTTAAAATATTCTACATCATCATAGAAGTAGTGAAATCCCTAATCACTTACTTAATTACCCGTAATAGATTGGATTGGTCACCTGTACTTGAATCCAACTGTTGCTACTATATGACCACTTTTTAAGCAAAACGTGTCTACAACACTATTACTTGCTGTGCTATTAATTTATGTGCTGTTCCTAAAAGGTCACGAATAATTCATGTAAATCTCAATAATCTATTAGATTCAGCTATCCAAATCCATCAAAAATGATCAATTCAAAAATAATTTAGTTGAAAATAACTGTCGGCTCTCTGAATAATATTTGCAATCAAAATTGTTAAGTCAGCAATTGCATTAAATCGCTGCATTAGTGACATAGTTATAGTTATTGTTGTTTTATGGGGAGGAACTACGAGGTCATCTGCCCCAGTGACATAAGTTAGTCACTTGATAATTAGGATGACTGCACCTATGGTTGAACGGTTACCAGTGGATGAACAGTATCAATTTAGGTAAAGTTTATAGGGTTCAGTAGGAAGGCAAACCTGAACATGAAACGGGCCTTGTGCCAAGATGCCGTAAGACTCTTCAACTACAGGAGATGTCTTGAACCCTAGATTCAATATTTTGGTATATGTATTCTGACAACACTTCACATTTAGCAATCTGTAATTCCAAGATATTTTAGGCGCATTTAGAGTAAATTGTCAAAATTTGTGCTACCAACATAATTCGATACTAGCGTATAGGATCAACGTTAAACTGCAAGTAACTTCCACAATACCAAACGAATTTCAACCGAATTTCGTACGTGTAATGTACTGTCTCAAGAGATACGATTCGGCATATTTTGAGTCATCAGGGCTACCAACCATTGATAAATGATCTCCATAATTTTCAACCTTAGTCTCAATGTACTGTATGCAGGCAAATAGTTTCAACATTTGGAATATGTGTATGGATGATAATTTTACACATTCATTTCGAGCAACCCATACGTGACAGTGATGCCAACATAATTCTACGTGTGCTGATATGTTCAATGTTTAACTGCATGTAACTTACATAACATATAAGGGATGTCTATCAAATTTCAAATATTGTGTGTATGCTGCAAGTGATATATTTGTGCGCATTTTTAGAGGCAGCAGACCTACCAACTACCTAATAACTCTCTCTCTCTGAGCATTTGAGCCGTAGATTCTAGTTAGTTATCGTTGTTTTAATGGGCGGAACAGTGAGGTCATCTGCCCCTAGCTGTAGATTCTCAGTATTTCAGAATCTATCAAAGTAAACTATTTCAAACAAACGGTAGAGCTGTATTTGGCTACACTATTTCAGGCATATTTCGAACAAATCATAAATGCTAGTATTAGCAATTTGATTTCGTCATTATTCTAAATAGATCTATATAGATCAATCATTGGTCTGATTCTTAACTTTTAAGAATAGTTGGCTCTTTAGTTCGTCACGGAACTACCTTTTTTAACCAGCCGTAATAATATGTAGGCCTACTTCCTTCATAAAATGTGCAAGTGTGTTCATCATAACACTATCCAGATATTTTTACTCCGCACTCTGCTAGACTTATTTCTTCCTCGCTGAAGCAGACGTGTTCATCGTAAACTAGCAGCAGCACCGTGAGCCGACTATTTACAACTCTCCCAAAAAAGAGCGGGAGTTACTGTGGGGCAGAAATAAGACTGTATTACAAACCCGCCTTCCATCAATAAGCAAGTTTAACGAAGGTTTGAAAATAATATTTAAAAAAAATTCACCGATCCAAATATACCATTTCATGTGAGAAAGATAACATCTTGTCCTCAGACCCAACTCAGTAGCCGTAAAGGCACGTATCATGAACCAACTAGGCAATGGTTCATTTCCAGTCCAGCTGACTGTAGGACATTCTCATTTACAGATGAAGACGTGCACTGTAGTCAAAACTTAGTCTGCAGTGTGTACTGATCAATGACAGCTTCTCAGCTGTTGCCTCCACTACGCCCTTCGTCTCACCCACACTGCTCTGAGTAACGAGACATGAATTTAGCCGGGCGGACGATTTGACCCGAAGCGTTGTACAAATTGCCAGTCGACATGACTCGAGTCGGGCAGCTAGTACTCAAGGGAAAACGGGAGACCTGAGATGAGGCTTGTGGTCTTAAGTGGCACGTACACTTGGATTTTACTGTGGCACTGTAAGTTGTTTTCATTCCTTAGGTGATCAATGTTATCAGACTGGTTCTTCTTTATGTCTTCAGATAGGCTATAGATTAGCTGAGGCATGAAAAAATCACTTGCGACAGCAATCATTGGAATAATAGCAGACAGCCATCTAGGATTCCGCCATTTTGGACGGGCTTGTAAACCTGATGACGAAATATTCCCCTAATGTAACCAACCTGACAAGAACAAATTCCCGCAATGCAACTAGGCACCTCCCTGCATACCTCTCATAAACATCAGAGGATTCCTCCCCTATCCGCACCTCTCATCTCATATGTTGTGAATGGCGTACTTGTGGTTGACGTTACCTAGAGAATTCCCAGAATCCCTGAAGAGGGGGAGGGGGGGGGGAATATATCTGGTACCCATAGTTGACAATTTGAAAGAGTCAGTGGCGTTGGGTGGGCCAAATTTATTGGGAATTTTACGGTTTTTGAAATGTGACTGAAATTTTATTTTATATAATTATTATTATTATTATTATTATTATTATTATTATTATTATTATTATTATTATTATTATTATTATTATTATTATTATATTATTACAGGGTCATTATATATGTGGGCCCCGGTAAGCACAACAAGCTAAGCCGGCTTTGACTGGCGCAGATCGCGGGTGCGCGTACACGGTTCAGCCGCACTTTTACAGTTTTACCAAACATGTTCAATAATGTGTACTTACAGTGCTCATAGCCAATGCTTAAAATGTACTCCCTCTCTCGTAACACACATCTGACATCTTCTGATGAAAGAATGGACAACATTTTGAAGTTTCGCGGCAGTGATAGCTCCGATTTCGTCCCTTATGTACCGTTTCTTGTGCTAAACCGCTCCAATCTTTCGCCAACATCGTCTAATTTTTGTTCTGTAAGAACACAACGTTGTCTGTCAACTCTTTTATAATTTACGGAGTCCGTTTCCTTGAATCGTTTAGCGAGCCTCCTAATTATACTGGCATTAAGCACAGGTCTTCCTGGAAACTTGATTCGAAATTTTCGTCTTGTTTCAGAACAAGATTTTCTGCTTTTCATATACGAATTTTGGATATACACACGTTCGCCCAATGTGAATTGGTGTCTAGGCATGACCAACAATCACAGTAATCACAATACTCGCTAAACGTGCAACACTAACGTCTGAGCTTTGCAGATACACGTCCATATGAATGACAACACACGTGTGAACTAACGATATGAGTCAGCGGAGCGCACAAACCACCGGCTGAACCGTGTACGCGCGTCCGCGATCTGCTCCAGTCTTGCCATGGCTTGCCATGTTTATCTGGGCGCACATAGATAATGACCCTCTATATGCTGTTTTTGAAAATTGGAAATTAAATGATCTTATGCTCTTCCATCGCTAAGTGAAGGACAAATGTGGTGGTGCTGATTATTGTTTTAAGGGGCGAAACATCTAGATACGAGTAATAATAATGTTATTTGTTGTACGTCCCTTTTAACTACTGCGGCTTTCACAGATAGCCAGGGTGTCGAAATTTTGCCCCGAAGGAGATATTTTACGTGTCAGTAAATTTGCTGATACGGCTTCCACGCATTTGCACACCCTCAAATGCCAATTGACTGCACCAGGATTCGATCATGCTACCTTGGACACAGCAGGCGAGAACGTTACTGCTGAGCCACGCAGCCAGCCCAAAACATCTAGATCATCTGCCTCTAAAGACAAAGCATGTATATCTGCGAAAACATGCCATCTCAGTGCCAACGTATTAGATAACATCAGACTGCCCGTTGGCAGGTACCAGGAGGTACCAGCACCTTGTGTGATACCTTCGCAATAATACCAAATTTTACTCCCTAGTCGTGCGAAGCACTCGAATTGAATTTCTTATCTTTGTTCTCATTGTTTTCAATTCTTATATTAATAATTTTACTATTGAATGTATAACAATACTAGCAACCCGACCCGGCTTCGCCCGGGAACAGTTGTGATGATGATGATGATGATGATGATGATGATGATGATGATGATAATTGTTGTTTAAGGGGCCTAGCATCTAGGTTATTGCCCCCAATGGACTGGGTGATAGCGAAAATGTCAATGAAGTGAAAACCAGAACGAAAATTAAGTGAGAAGGAAAATACTTACAAAAGGGAACTCAGAATGAAATTACTCACAGAATGGAGAGCGATAATACTTACAAAAAGGAATTTAGAACGAAAATACTCATAAAAGGAAGAGATTGAAAAATACGCACAAATTGTAGGTTAAGTTCAAAATACGTACAAAATGCAAGTGAAATTCAAAATACCTACAAAATGCAAAGGATATTGAAAATACGTTCAAAATGCAATTGAGGTTCAAAATACTTACAAAATGCAATTGAAATTGAAAATACACAATGCAATTTAGATTGAAAAATGCCCATTTCAGATTCCAAATAATCACAAAGTGCCATTGATATGCAAAATACTTACAAAATGCAATTGAAATTCAAAATGCATACAAAATGTATGGTAGATTCAAACTACTCAATTGGATGGACAATACTTATAAAATGCAATTTAGATTGAAAATACTTACAAAAAGTAATTTAGATTCAAAATACCCACAAAATGGAATTGAGAATCAAAATACTTGCAAAATGCGCACCCTACAAAATGCAATTTAGATTGAAAATACTTGCAAAAAGCGGTTTAGGTTGAAAATACAAAATGCAATTGAAATTCAAAATACTCACAAAAGTCCCAGCCTCGATATTGAAAGACTTACTAAAAAGCAATTTAGATTGTCAATCCTTACAAAATGCAATTGAGGTTGAAAACACTCACAAAATGAAATTTAGATCGAAAAGACTTACAAAATGCAACGGAGATAGAAAACACCTACAAAATGGAGGGTAGATGCAAAAAAAAATACTACTTGGAAATTAGATACACGGTGAGCCAATTAACAAAAAACAGTGCGGGAATCTTAAAGAGAAAAGGAAATAGGCTATAATGAAAAGAAAACAAGAGGTCTGACCCCTCGAAGAAGGAGGGATCAGGAAAGATGAGACAAGGGCCAATTAAGGCGGGAAAGTGAAAGACTCCCTAGGCCTCAGATACCATAATACCGTCGGGGTCGGAAAAGAACAAGAGTTGACCAAGGGAGATCGACAGGAAAGAAGACGGAGAGGAACCCGGCACAAGTAAGTGGAAGCAATGCCGGACTCAGCTGGGGTCCCGTGGTCACAAACCCACGTCCCACAAGATGTGAGCCCCTGGGGGAGGAACAGTTATGAATGCATTACGTGATAAGCGCTTTTTTCCATTTTCAATCAACAACGACCAATATCCGTTTTACGTCTCGGCATGATGGGTTAAAATCACTGACTGGACTATTAATTATATTATCATGGAGATTCATGTGCAACAAATTCTTGTCAGACGTAATTTAAGAATGGCGAGGTGCATGAAACACAAATCCCCCTTCCGTCCAATCTTAACTTGACTGTGTTTCACAGGCGAAATGAAGAAAACCCGAGTTGCACTTCCAGGGAAACTCCAAACACAACCACCCTTCTCAGAAGTCTTAACTCAACATGACTCAATGGTTTGCTGCTGGCTGTATCTGGGGCAATAGGTTCGCCCGCTAGCTAGGCTGTAACAGGGATGATAGACTCGCCCTTAGCTAGCTCGTAAACTGTCGCCTCAATAGTTGATTGGACATGGTTGGAAGAAATTAAAACGTAAAACACTTATAGTGGACGATGTATTGAAAATAGACATATGCTCTCACGGCTTTTTTTCTGTAGAACTTTTCATGCTGAACATTTCATACACTCATGGTATTTAGATATTTTTAACGGTTGGCCCAGCGTAAGCTTACAAAGCGCTCGGACGCCAGGTTTTTTTTTCTACTTTTCCACTGAAATCCTTACTGTTCGGCTTCCTTTGATCATAAATAAATTATCTTCTACAGAAATCATCCTCGAGATATCCTTTACAGAATGGTGAAAACCGCATCAAAATCCAACGAGTGGGTTTCGAGTTTACCCGTAACATCCAAGAATCGGGGACTATGTTTTATACTAGGTAGAGATAAGCACTAGTCCGTTCTTGGAGGACGAGAGCCGTGTCATGGTTTACATCAACTGCATGAACCTGGGTCTCTGTTTTATTTTTGTAGATATCAGCTCCATGAACTTATTTTGTTATATTTTATTAACATATACGAGCTATTGGTATATATAATTGATTTTGTTACTAATTGACTTAAGGGCTTCAACATTATGATCATGTGCTCCATATGGTTGGGTTTATATTATTTATTATATTGTTTACTGTGGTTATTAGTATTGTTGTTAATTGGTTTAGTGACTAGGACAGCTCAACTAGTGCCATCAAAGAATATGCCCAACTGACACTCGCACCACAACATGGTCGTCTTAGCTAGTAGTGATCAATGTAATTTGTGCCATCTTGGTTATTAGCCCCCATGTACAGTATTTGATGCATATCTGTCGTCGTCGTTTCTTTCATATTAAAAATGGTGTGCCCACATAAATAGACCTAACATGTAGGATTACGTCCCAGATCCCTTGCTTGTCGTTCAAACCACAATTATAGTATCTTGAGTTGTCTAACCAAGTAGCAAAATTTCACTGAGATCAGAAGACTGATATTCGCATCTTTATTACTCCTCTGGTTGCACTAGTTGAGCTGTGCATTAGGGTGGGCCGAAACAGTAATATCGAAATATATTTTTCAAGTCGCAACACCGTAGAAAAGTTGCGAATTGGGAAGAATAAAAAGGATTTTAAAAAGTAATAAAATCTGTTCATTATCTTCCAGTCACGCATGTGCTCTAAAGTTTGGATATGGCCGGGGATTTAAGGCCGGATGCCCTTCCTGACACCACGTGATTTTTCAGGTGAAAATGCAAGCTACCCTCTGGGTGTCAAATAACAAAGCTTGCACCCGGCACCCGAAGCCATACGATATTATTATGAGTATTATTAGTATCTAAAGTTTGCCGAAATTCGGAAAAAAGTTTTTTTTACGACAATCTTCCTTAGATTTCTAATATTTTATTGTAATAGTTCTTGTCGACTCTTAGGGGAGTGCGGTGGCACAGTGGCTTAGCTGCTAGTCTTTCACCCGGACGGTCGGGGTTCGAATCCCGGTGACAGCGGGGTGGAATTTTCACCTGAAAAATCACGTGGTGTCAGGAAGGGCATCCGGCCTTAAATCCGCGGCCAAATCCAAAATGAGCCTGGTCGGCTCCAGCGACCCCAATTAATTGGGAAAAGCTGAAGAAAGTAAAGTAGTCGACTCTTACTCGACCCAATAATGATGTAAAAAAGATAGCTAAAATCGGTTAGGTTCTTCGCTCGCGCAACGCTGTCAAATCTAACAAATTCTCACGCTCGTCGTAACTCACTCGGGTCAATGACCCCGACACTCCGCCCACCTACCATTCACGACACGAGCCATATTTGTATCAGTCTGTGCTTATTACACGTGTTTGATGTGCATTTCATTCGCTCTTCCAGTTGTTATTTTGACATTTGCACTTATTTCAATGTTGGATTTGTGTTGTGACCTTTTTGTGTAACTTTGTGATTTAACTGTGATATAGCCCTACTATGGCTGTACCTAAGAAAATCATCACAAGACAGGTATTTGATTGCCCTATATTTGGTGCACCTAAACATAGGACGTGATTCGGTGTTGTTCACAGGACAGATACGACTTGGCGCTTTAAGTTAATAATAAAGGCGTCAGTTTTTCACAAGTTGCCAGAACAGTAGCTAACAAAATAATTGGTTTGTATCATAAAGCGTCTGCAAACACTAAAATCACTATATTTACTATGTGAATACAAACACCACTGAATCCGTTCCAATAAAGAGGCACTAAGAATCCAGTCGGCAACGTGCACTCTCTCTCCTTTGGCATAGCAAAACAAAAGCTTACTCCCACTGCAGCGTGTTACAAAAATGCCTACCGCTACACAGGCTGTTTTTGTTTTCACCATTAATTTTAATGAATGAGTAGCGATTGCACTTTTTGTACAGTGCAAGCAAAAGGCCCAATATTTCGATATATCCCAGTTAATGTGAGTGTAGAGCTACATTAAAACCTCTCTCCCATTGGAGTTTTAACAACTCCACTTTAGTCATAAAATTGAAATATCGCATGCATGACTTCCATTGAACATTTCTAATTAGGCAAACAGCCCTCTCTTCCAACTTTTATGAAGCAAAGAATGGTGACGAGTGAAATGGAAATTAGGGTTTGTGGATTACTACTGACGACTGTTTTCCAAATTGCAACACTCCAACTTTGCTGGATAAGTGGCGTAGTCTTTTAGGGTCCACGCGTGCTGTAACAAAGGTTGCAGGATTGAATCTTGGCCCAGTTAGTTGGCATTGGAGGATGCTTAAATACGTGAGATCCGTATAAGGGGACTTAATGGCAAGTTGATGTTTCCTTTCAGGGCGAAACTCGGGCACCCTGGCATCCCTAAAGCCACTTCATTTCAAAGAGGCATTAAACCCATTACGTAGTAGTAATAGTAGTATTCTACACACCTAATGCAACAGAAGGCGGGAAACGATTAACAAGAGCCTTTTGGTGCAAGTTGGTGATCTTCTATTCCATCAAACTTTTGAAACGTGCTCAGAATACACGTCTCTGCACTGGGGGAAAGGTCCCGTACCCACATGATTCTCCTCATGGACTTCAGGACAACAACTACTCCCTGATAGGGCAAATGGTAACGCAAGTGGTCATTTACTTATTCCACATACACTTCATGCTTTCCATCAACTCATTGAATTTGAGTTTTGTTTCTGTTTTGTTTTATTTTTTAAGTTTACTGTATGTAATAGCGGTTAGAAAAACTTCATTCATCTGACCTCTATGCTAGGGTTGTAACGTGTTTTTCAAGGGTATTTTACGCGACTGACATAAGTCAGTAGGAAGCCATTCAATGTTTATTTACGCGGCAACTTGTTCAGCCAAGATAATTTTCATTTAACTTATTATTATTATTATTATTAAGGTATTTTTGGAGCGTTTTTTTTAAGATTATAAGTATACAGAGAGGTTTTCGATTTTATAGAAAACTCTATCAAGCGAATTATTACGAAAAACATTATCGCGGAAAATTATATGATTACGGAATTTTACGGATTTTAGTCAGTTAGGGTTTATTGTGAGAGAGATGAGTCATTGGGAATTCAGCTACAGGTATATTCTTGTCGAGAAGCGATGACGAAACCGAGGAACACTTCCAGCTGGCTGTATCAAGAAAAGGCGACTTGGACTGGAGCGGCAAATCTACTTCGTCACGCCGAGTAAAATGACCCTTATGTCGGGAGTCAGCGTGGTGGCTCAGCCAATCGGGGAGTCCGGACCACAGGGTGACGGCACTGGAGAGGGGATTCGGCGAGTGCATAAAATGTTCGCGCGCCGAGATGAAGGGGCGATTAACATTGTGAAACTTGACCAAAGTGGTCGCTCGTTTGGTTGGTTCCGGTGTGATCGGACCATAACTTTAACATTTCAACAACAATCTCCACAATTGACGAAGAAGATGGCGACGTCCAGAAGGCTGATGGAAGCTCTCTTGAACCATCACGTACGAGGGAAATGCTACGGCTATTTCCAATGGTAAGCGCGAGTGACTCAGAACTACATAATCTCTCACTTCATTGTTTCATAATCAGAATTTGAGTAACTTTTAGCTTGGGAATAATTGTAAATTCAGTAATTCATCCGACTCCGTTTTCACATAATTTTCGAGTGGTATAATTCAAATCGTTACGCTCCAATTTAAATTTATTATTATTATTAAAATTGCCACTACTTGTTTTTATGTAATAAATTCATTTCTATACTATGCAATCTTTGCTTTCAGTAGGTAGCATTAGATACAGACCAAATTCCTTCTCCTGATACAATTGTTAGTTGGGTTAATGATCAAATCATGCCACGGTCTGAGTGTGAAGATTCTTAAAGGTGTTCTGCCCGAGCTAGGCGTTGATAAATATTAATTTAGATTTCAACATAGTGTTGAGGTCTTGGCGCCCAGTAATTCAACGTATCTTAGTCAGAGTAAACATTACATTTGTCACCCAACAGTGGGGACACTAGTAAAAACATTACAATTAGTTCAAACGTGGGACTTGTGGTGGTTTTTCCACACTCTCCCCAATGAAAACGTTACAATTGTCATCCCAACGTGGGGAAAACAGTTACATCTGTGCGCTCAACGTGGAGCAAAATCATTACAATTGTCGCCAGCAACGTGAGGACGAAAACCTAATAACATTTGTGGAAGGAGAAGGGTATATATTTCTGTGCCTGTATTTTGGGGTTTTTTCATTTATCGGTGTGTATCAGCATGGGTAGTGTTGAGGAAGAGATGAAGTTGCGTAGTGGTCACCAGTTGGATAGTGAAGATACGAGCAGTATGGCTAGTCTTGAGAATGAAAGCAGTACAGGGATGTCGGAGGTAAATCCCGATACTGAGGGGGGTAATCAAAACAGTCAAGCAGGGTTAGAGAGTTTGCTTCTTCAGTTTATGCAACAAAATATAATTAGCACAGATGCTTTAAATGCTAAACTTGAACAAAATAATGCTAAACTAGAACAAAACAGTAGGGAAAATAGAGAGAGTACTGAAACTTTAAATGCTAAACTTGAACAAAATAATGCTAAACTAGAACAAAACAGTAGGGAAAATAAAGAAAGTACAGATAGTTTAAATGCTAAACTTGAACAAAATAATGCTAAACTAGAACAAAACAGTAGGGAAAGTAAAGAGAATACGAAAGCGTTGACTGAAAAACTAGATAAAAAATTAGATAAGAAATTTGAGATCAAAGGAGTGATGGAAGAGAAGGCTAAAGAAATTATAGCAGATGTAGATAGAAAATTGGGAAAAGTACAGGAGGAGTTAGAAATTAGAATCAGTACACAGGCTGAAAATTTAAAAGAACTAGTGCAACTTGAAACACAGCAGGTCAAAAAGCAATTGGGGGAGAAATTGATAAGATTCAGGTAGCAACTAAAGAGGTTAAAGAACAGCTGGGGGGTAGAATTGATAAAGTACATGCAGAAATAATCACTGAAGTGAATGATTTAAAGCAGAAGAATAATCAAAGTATTAGCAAGATAGAGGAGAAACAGGCTAAATTAAGTGATAAAGTGGAAGCATCGGAAGGGAGCTTTAGGTTAACTGTAACTAGTATGGAAAGAAAAGCTAAGGAGAAAATTGCTGAATTAGAACAGAAGTTGAAAGCTAAAATTAGGCAGGAAAATAGTCAGAGTAGGCCAGTTAATGTGAATAGCACACACAGGGAGATAGAGTTGGGAAAGTTCAGCAATCGACAGGTTTGTCCCATGGAATTCATGAATGCAATAGAAAATAAATTCAGGGAGAGGTTGGAAGATGGTAGTATTGAGTGTGCCAGGTAGTTGAGATTTTAGAGCAAGCGTTTGTAGGGGAGACAAGAAACTGGTTTGCTGTCTACAGAGACAATTTCGAGGACATTTCAGATTTTAAAGTTAAATTATGTGAGAAATTTTAGAATGAGGTAATTCAGTCTCAGCACCGTGAGGGAATTGTGTGCGGAAAATATAACCCGAGAGGAAACTACACTATGACCGAGTACTTTTTAGGACAGGTATTGACGTGTAAATATCTGGATGGTTTGAGGGAGGAAAGTGATGTAGTCAGGCTATTACTAAGACATTTTCCATATAGAATCAAAGAAGCTGCCTGTATCCAAAATGTTAAATCTATTTCGCAAGTGGAAAATCTATTAAGTGCATTCGATGCTCTGGGAAGAGGTGGTTACGAGGAGAATTTCCGTAGGAACCAGGGTAAAAATAATAACAGGCCTAATGAGAACAGGAACCAGGATGTTCAGGGGAACAGTGGCGAAGGAGCCAATATCCAAAAATAGGGGGAACCAAAATCATAATAACAACCAGCCAAATCAGTACAGAGGAAATGGGTATGGTACGCAGTACCAAGGTAGAAATAATGATTTCAGGGGAAATCAAGGCCGGAATAATGATTTTAGGGGTAACCAAGGGAGGAATAATAATAATAATTATAACCAGAACTGGGGTCAAGGAGGGGATCAGCCCAATGGTAATAACGGACAGAGAAATACCGTTAACACAGCCCAGAACAACCAGACCAGTGCAGTAGTGAGTAGTACTACACCAAGCGGTAGCGGTATTTTAAACACGAACCAGGCTGCGTTTAATTGATAGTGGTTGTATGAAGAGTTGCATAAGTAGTGAATTTTATGATAAAATGAAAGGAACTGGAGTAAATTTTGAGGAGATGCCAATTAAAAGCACTTTTGTTATCACAGCTGTTGGGAAGAGGTCTAAAGTAATTTCTAAGCAAGTTTTATTAGACATTAAAATTAATAATCATGTAGAAAAGCAGATTTGTCTTGTAATTCCAAATTTAGTGTTCAGTGTTATTTTGGGTTCAGATTGGCTAAGTAGAGAGTCTGGTAACTTATGTTATGAGGTAGGAAGTTTGAAATTTAAATGGGATAATTCTGAAGTAGAGGTAGCGTTCAATGACAATGTTCAGAGAACTTATGTTGTAGGGGTGATTTTTACTTTAAATGAGATATCGCCAGCCGTAGAGCGGGATTCTCCTAGTTTTGTGGTCAGTGGGATTACGAACGGTAGTCTAGAGGACTCGTTACGTGATGCTGCATTTCAGGGAAATATAGAGGAGGAACAGTGTGTTCTGCTCTATGATGTGTTATTGTGTAATAGGAGAGTTTTTGAGCATCGCATTGGTATGGCCAATTGCTATACACATTCATTGAACGTTATAGATAGGTCAGTATTCACAGGACATAGATATCCTAGATAGATAGATAGATTAGCCAGATGCTTAAAGATGGCATTATTGAACACTCCAACAGTCCATATGTTAATTCTTTGATCACCGTGCCCAAGGCCGATGGCACAGTCCGTATTTGTTTAGACGCTCGTTTAGTTAACAGTAGAATCAGTTCAGACCAGCTGAAGTCCATGTCAATAGAGGAATTAATGCAAACATTTGAGGGGAAGAAGTATTTCACTTTTGTAGATTTGAGTTCCAGTTTCTGGCAAGTGCCACTTATGTACGAAGATAGACCATTTACAGCTTTTAGTCATAAATATAACCTTTATCAATATTGTAGAACACCTTATGGGTTAAAGAGTAGTTCAGCAGCTTTAATTAGGGCTTTAAACATCGCATTAGGTGATGACACTGGAGAGTTTGTTACCATTTACATAGGTGATATGGTAATTAGTTCACGCAGTTTTGGGGAGCATCTACGTCATTTAGATATTGTTTTTCAGAAGTTAGATCAGGCAGGGTTCACTTTGAAACTGTCTAAGTCGTCATTCTGTCAGTCAGAAGTGACATTTTTAGGTCATAGAGTGGCAAGTTGAGGTGTGACACCAGAGGAAAGTAGGGTTAGCATGTGTGGATAGTTAGGGAACGGGGTATCGTTACAGACACTGAGAAATATGCTAGTGGAGCAACGTGATGACGTTAAGTTAATGGAGCCACTGGCTAGGTTGGAAATAAGTGAAGAAGAGTATGTGAAAGTAGGACGGTTCACGTACCTGATGCAGGATGGGCTTCTTGCACGGAAATGTAGGAATAATCGGTGGGCAATATGTGTCCTGCCACTTTGCGGGAGGAGCTAATTTGGTTCATTCATAGGGAATTAGGACACTTTGGTGCTGCCGAGTTCTTTTGTCTCTACGAAGGCCCATTTATAGTTTCCAAGCGTATTGGCAAAACAGCATATGTGCTGGAGGATGGTAAGGCAAACAGATTATACGGGACGTATAATATACATAGTCTACGAAAGTATGTGTCATAAAGTGAGTGTGTTTAGCTGGCGAGCCAGCCTATCAAATGAGTAAGTGTGGTATTTGGTGCGGGGGAGATCTGGTCATTCAGGCAGGCGTATCAGAGGTCACAAAGGGGGGTAGTATATAAATAATTGAGAGTTTTTAAGGTACAGGGAAATATGACGGGATTGTCGGATGCTGTTGAGCACTAAAATGTCTCGATACACCAAGGCCAGAATTTGGTAGCGCTGGTTTTTTTTTTCGTGTGGCCTCCTGAGAGGCCGAGTGCAGGTCTTTCTAGGTGACGCCCGTGGGCGACCTGCGCGTCGGGATGAGAGATGGAATTGATGAAGGCGAATGAAACTGGGCAAGGATGTGGAAGGAAGCGGCCGTGGCCTGTCAGTAGGTACCGTCCCAGCATTTGCCTGGTGTTGAAAATGGGAAACCACGGAAAACCATTTCAAGGACGGCCGACGGTGGGGCTCGAACCCACGCGTCTACCGAGTCAGCAGAGAGCTTGGCCCCATGACCTAACGCTGCGCTTTAGCGCGCGTAGCCACTACTGTTGGTTCCGGTGTGATCGGACCATAACTTTAACATTTCAATAACAATCTCCACAACTGACGAAGTAGATGGCGACGTCCAGAAGGCTGATGGAAGCTCTCTTGAACCATCACTTACGAGGGAAATGCTACGGCTATTTCCAATGGTAAGCGCGAGTGACTCAGAACTACATAATCTCTCTCTTCATTGTTTCATAATCAGAATTTGAGTAAGTTTTAGCTTGGGAATAATTGTAAATTCAGTAATTCATCCGACTCCGTTTTCACATAATTTTCGAGTGGTAAAATTCAAATCGTTACGCTCCAATTTAATTTTTTTATTATTATTATTATTAAAATTGCCAGTACTTGTTTTTTATATAATAAATTCATTTCTATACTGTGCAATCTTTGCTTTCAGTAGGTAGCATTAGATATAGACCAAATTCCCCTTCCTGATACAATTGTTAGTTGGGTTAATGATCAAATCATGCCACGGTCTGAGTGTGAAGATTCTTAAAGGTGTTCTGCCCGAGCTAGGCGTTGATAAATATAAATTTAGATTTCAACATAGTGTTGAGGTCTTGGCGCCCAGTAATTCAACGTATCTTAGTCAGAGTAAACATTACATTTGTCACCCAACAGTGGGGACACTAGTAAAAACATTACAATTAGCTCAAACGTGGGACTTGTGGTGGTTTTTCCACACTCTCCCCAGTGAAAACGTTACAATTGTCATCCCAACGTGGGGAAAACAGTTACATTTGTGCACTCAACGTGGAGCAAAACCATTACAGGGTGACAGGTGAGAGAAGTTATTTGTGATTAGGCTGTCTAACTTCAGGGACTTTGTTAGGTATGCTCCAATTTGTATTGGGTGCTGACTGTTGAATTAAAGATAACACTCGGGCACCGAGAGTGATAAAAGAAATGTGCTGGTTCATGTTCACGGTGATCTGACTAAGTCGTGCTACGAAAATCACCCCCCAAAACATCTCCGAGTCTCACCTGAACACACACTGAGGTTTAAACGCCTTAGTGGGCCGTCGGTGCACTCAGTGTCTTGCTAATATGAAAACAGCTAAAATCGTGACTCGTCGGGCCACACTACTCGCCCCCAGCCAGCTATTGTACATTTTTGGTGTTGTGTGACCCATTGAAGACGTGCAGCTCGAAGACTGACACACACACACTACTTCACTACCATGGTTGTGTGTCAGCAGTGGAAGATCACACGACCGCCTTATAACCGTTCAGCACCATCTACAGCACTTCAAAGCTACCGTTATGCTTTTTCAAGGAGGTGACTAATTGTTTGTTTGGTGAGCTTATTATTCATTCATTTTCATTTGAAGCTCTATTGCTTTTCAGCGTTCCCTGCTTGCAAACGAGTCACCTCCTTGATACTCTATTAGCAGTTAGCTCTGTATCTACCTCTGCTTCCACATCTCTCACCTTGAAATCCTTTACCATTGAATGTAACCACCGCCTCATCTTCTACTGCTCTCACCTTTGAAATCGTTCACCATTGAATGTAACCACCGCCTTATCTTCTACAGCTCTCACCTTGAAATCGTTTCATGGGCCGATAACCTAGATGTTAGGCCCCTTATAACAACAATTATCGTCATCATCATTGAAATCGTTTACCACTCAATGTAACCACCACCTCATCTTCTACAGCTCTCACCTTGAAATCATTTACCATTGAATGTAACCACCACCTCATCTTCTACAGCTCTCACCTTGAAATCGTTTACCACTGAATGTAACCACCACCTCATCTTCTACAGCTCTCACCTTGAAATCGTTTACCACTGAATGTGACCATCACCTCTGCTTCTTTGTGTACTTCCAATCTCAAGCTACAACACATCATGTAGTAGCCTATGTTTCGAACAGGTCCAATTGAACACATATCGTATGAATCAAGTCAAGAATTTGGTGGATCTAGAAATTAAAAATATAATGCACCTTATCGTTCACCAGAACTCTAATACATAACGCTGTACAATTTCCATGCTCAGAGGATTTTTTATATCATTTCCAACCACAATTAATACTCCTCTACTTCATATTGTACCTTGTCCAATGCCATTGCAGTTGTTTTAAAACAGCTCTGCGTTGCACACAGACTCTGAAAGCAGCCCTCTGTCAAGAGAATGGTAACGTGCCTATTGTTCAAAATCTGTTTGTATAAACATTGTGCTTTTGTATTTAAATCCCGAACATTTGGTAACATATTGAAATAACGTATGAATTTTGGGTATGAGTTATGACTCAACTCATAAACTCTTCAATTAGCAACTAATGGACGTTACCAAGTTAATAAAACTCATAAGCCAATCTCTATTAAATAAATGAGTTCCAAATGAACTTTAAGATGTTATAGTGAGAAGACATCTCCGCGTAGATAGATTGTAACCAGCACTTTTCATAAAGTTGAGTTGTACAACAATCAAGTTACTAGAACTGCATCTTTAGTGTGATTGTTGCTTATCATTTTTTCCTAAGGCATTCAAAGAACGATCCCTGTACAAGCAGTTCTACTGTAAATTTGTAATGAACGAAAGAGAATAGAATGTTTTCCGGATGTTTGTTCGAGTCTCGCAACACTTCATCTTCCCAATCTATATCTCCTGCTTCCGCTCGCAGGAACTGTGTTGGCGTCAAGAGGAGAGCTTGGTTTGTAGCTATCTACATTAGCAGTAGCGCCTGATGTACATTTTATTGGCTGAAAATCCTCGGATATCAGTCCCGTGTACTAAGATGTCTACTGTGGTTATTGTAAAATGTGTCTTGTAATTGGAGTTAGGAATGGAAAGGAAGGAGTCATAGTGTACATTTACCGGAATATGAAGAGGGAAACTACGGGAAGCCAATTCTAGGATGGCTGAAGTGGAATTTGATTTCACCTCTTCTCAAGATTTTGAGTGTGAGAGCATCAAGGAACCACATTCGAGCTGCCTTCAGCTCACCAAGGTGGACCACGATTAAGGCATCTGGGAATTTCACGGTGAAAAGTCACGTCCAGTAGCTCGGATTCTATGCAAAAATGAAGTGCCATGGCGTATGATCATGAAGTCAACATCCATGTAAAAACAAATGCATAATTGCACTATTACCCTGCATGTTCCCCAATTCAACCCTCACTAAGTTAAGAAAAACCCAACAGCAAGAGCCTGGAACTGACGATGAGACAGAGTTTGTACGGAAAGCTTCTATACTATAGCCACATTTGAAATATTGTAAATATTGATCTGTGGTAGGCCTGTATATTCACACGTGGCAAAGGTTGGGTGACGAGGCATTAAAAAGAAGATGACCTCATTGCACATCTTAGAAAGTTTGGGCCTAAGTTGATGACTTGAATGATAAATGCCTTAATGTGGAATCACCACGGTGCCCATGACAGCAGCGTTGTGGTGACAAAAAACCGGTTACCGTGTTGCGAAGACATACATGCAGAAACTATCAGTGAAAAAATCCCTACTCTCCTTTTGCAATATTTTGCAAGAGCATAAACCCTACATTCAAGATTCAAAATACCTCTAAATTGAATTGCAACCCAGCTGACGATAATCGATTAGCATGGCTCATAATATGGGATGAAGCCCCAATGGCAAACATTCATTCATTAATGTGTGTGAATCGACTTCTAAAAGATACGTAACGACATTATTCCTTTTTGTGGGAAAGTTATTATTCTTGGAGGGGACTTCAGGTAGGATTTACCTGTTGTGCCACACGCTTCTCGCCAAACAGTTATTCACAATCTTGTATTAAATACTCTACTGGCCCTTCTCCAAAATATGCCGCTTACATAAAAACACGCGATCGAAACCAGATGAAATGGAATTTTCTGATTTTTTTCCACATGTTAACAGCGAGTCCTCTGTGGAAGGTGAGGAATCAAATGTTACTGAATTACATGCCAGACTTTCAACACATGAGGATATCGTGAATGAGACTTACGGCAAAGCATTCACTTCTGGAAAGGATACAATGAATTTCTGTAAAGTTTGCATTCTTACACCAAAAAATGAACAATGGAACGAAATTAATTTGAAAGTCATTGAACTTATCCAGTAGTTCAAAATCATACACCATCGTTAACAGATTAAATATTGAAGATGAACGCCAGCTACTTAAGTTTCCTACAGAATTCTTGAATTCTTTGGAATTAACTGATTAGCCTCCACATACTTCAAACGTTTTAGCCATAGTTATACTCCTTAGAAATCTGAACGTTTTTCAAGGGCTCTTATATGGAACCATATTGATTCTCAGAAATATTGTGAGGTTTGAAGCCATTTTTCAGTGTTGCCTAAATAAACATTCGTGTTGACCGACTGAAAAGCACCAAACTTTTGTCTCAGAAATATATATGAAAATTGCTTGGATATTGAAATAATAGGTGCAGTTAAAATTAGGCAAAGAGATCTAATCCTTCCATTTGATTTAATACCATCCGATAAAACACTTCCATTTTCTTTCAAGGGGAAACAATTTCCAATTCACTTGGCATACTTTATAACAACCAATAAAGCTCAAGCGGATACTGTGGAAAGTATAGGTCTCTATTTACCTCATCAAGTTTTTAGTCATGGCCAGCAGTATGTTTAAATGTCGAGAGTGCAATCTTTTGACGCCCTTAAAATTGCAATAGTGCAAGAAAGTAATCGTACAAAGAATGTATATAAGAAAATACCGTACTTCAGTAAATACTTTCCCTTTGACCGTCATGTTTTGACGGGTTTCAACTAGTATTAATTTAAATAGGATAGAGTACATAAATGATTATTAAGACTGAGGCGGAAATAGTGAAACTTATGAAAACATATTTCTCTATTTTCCATTTGTTAACTTTTTTTAAGCGTAGTGCGTTCTGGATTAATTAGAGTGCATCGTTTGAAAGACCTTTTAAAAATCAAACTCGTTCTTCTCCGTGTGTTACAATCCCATTTTGTTCAATTCCATGTCAGCTGTTAGCCCTCACTAGCCCTTCCCTTACTGACGCTAGACATAATAATTATTATGATCTAGACATTATCTACTCTGGAACGATAACCCTCACCCTATCAGTAATAGGAGTGGTTCAGAAATCCTGCCTTGCGGTACTCAACTCGTAATTAAAACTGGTGCACAAAGACAATATCCTCATTAAAACTCCTATCCTGCTTGCTAATGATCAGTTCCCAATGGGACTCACGCAATTGCGGACTGCTGACTGCTCCTAGCATTAGTGCGTGCACCATAGGAAGACGTTATGAACTTTCACTTGACAACATATGAGCATTATCCAGTCACGAGTCCCCGTTGTAGATAAATGTAACTGTATTGAAAAAATATCCTAAATAATTTTGGTGCATTGCATTACGGAGCCAGTTCAGTATGGTAATTTATCTCTCCACGGTGGTTTCTTTCTTCCATGGCACATGTCTTTGGCGATACGCCAAGTTAGTCTAGTGCCCATTACTTTCCAGTCACATGTGTCTTATAAAGTACTGTACTTCAGTAAATGTGCTAGTAGCTTAATGTTTATCGCGACAAACAGACCTTGTCGGAAGCTCTCGTATATCATAATTTATGATTAAATGAATAAACTACAAAGTGTGACTACATGCGATAAAGTTTCATAAGTTTCTTGTGACATTTCTGCACATTGGTTGTTTCTGTATGGAGAACATTTCAGTGTCTTTTGTTTTCACCTCGTGGTGAAGTGGCTAGCATTCTTGACTGTCCATCCCAAGCTTCGGGTTCGATTCCTGGTTCTGCCAAGAAATGTAATTCTTGTCTGAAGGCTGGAACTCAACCTCATGAGGTAAAACTGAGAAGAGGTGGGTTCTAATACCACCTCAATCATCCTAGAAGTGGTTTTCCGTGGTTTTCCACGCGTACTGAAGATGACTGCCAGAATGGTTTTTAACTTAAGGTCATAGCCGCCTCCTTCCCCAATCTTAGTTTCAATTACAAATACAGATACTAATACAGCCAAGTCCACAACACAAGTTATCAGGCAAATTCCACTTTCACACTCAAGTACACAGGACTTAATGACCACAATGTCACAAAGCCACTAACTAAATCAACAACAAATTTTACGTGTAGGCCAATAATTCTGTATCAATAGATAAATGTAATAGTATTGGTTTATTATATGAAGCTCCACTTCGATCGTTTGATTAGGATACAAACAATTTAATATGTTCAAAAAATTAGAACAGCCATCTTAAAAATATCAAAACATTTAATTACATTAGACGACAACATATTATACTCTAAATAAAACCATTCTTGACTGTCACCACGAAGGCCCAGGTTCGATTCCCGGCTCTGCCAAGAAATTTAATTCTTGTCTGAAGGCTGGAACAGGAGTACAATCAGTCTAGTGAGGTAAAACGAAGAGGAGGCTGGTTCGATTCCTGCCTCCACCATCCTGGAAGTCGTTTTCCATGGTTTCCCACTTATAATCCAGGCAAATGTCAGGAGGGTACCTAGCTAAATGCCACGGCCGCTTCCTACCCAAAACCTGCCTGAATTACAAATACACACACTAGTACATATATCACAGTGATACAGGTTATCACACAAATTCTACACACACCTAAGTACACGGGGATTGGTATATTCTGTGAATATACGTTCCATGTAATTTTTCCCCCGTATTGGGTCTTCTTTATTTTTTTCTGCCTTTCTCATTTTTTAGCCTACTTTTCACATTTTGCAAAAATGAGGAAAAAGTAGACTTATGAGATCAGGCAAATGTGTGTCTGTCTGTCTGTCTGTCTGTCTGTCCTTCTGTCTGTCTGTCTGTCTGTCTGTCTGGCTGTGTATGTGTCCCCCGCCCCCATCAACTCCTAAACGGCTGCAGCAATCGAAACAAAATTTGGTAGGAGTAACGATCTATACCTGAATATCTCATGGCCATATATGAAAATGATGTCAGTGCTACCAACTGCTGAAAAATCGCAATTGAAATTTGAGCTCCATGTTGGATATCTTGGAAAGTATGAATGGGAGCTATTTCAAAATTGGCACACGTATAGATAATAATATTGCAGTTTAATTTCCAGGAGGCCATATATGGCAGTGTTGCCAAAATGATTATAAGCCTGCTGATAGGTCCAAATTTTAAATGCATATAACTTCTACACTATCAATTGTATTTAAACCAAATTTCGTATGTGCTGTGTGTACATAAACAGATATGACTGCGCGTATTCTTAAGAGCCACCACGGCTGCCAACTGTTAATAAATGCTCTCAATTGTTTTAATCCAAATACCGTATGTCAGAAAGTATGCAAGCCTACAGCTTTAAACTATGCACTCGTATAGTACCTGACATTCTAGATTAATTTGGAGTAACTAATATACATCAGTGCTGCCAACATGATTCTAAGCCTGCTGATAGGTCCAATTTTAAAATGCATGCAACATCTATTGACGTCAGAAAAGTTGGATGGCGCAGCCACGCGGTAGAATGTTGAAGCTGTAACATGGTGACTGGTAAGGTGAATTTACATGGTGAAGCATTGACGTCGTGATGGAAACAGAAAGGAAATTGTCAAATTCGAGGAGGTACTGCTCTGTATACGGTTGCAAATCGTATAAAACGGGTACGAAATCTCTTCACTACTTTCCTGTACAAAATGTTCAGAGAGAAAGATGGGCTTCGGCGCTGTCAATTGGAAAACGTGTTACACGTTACATGACAGTGTGCAGTCTGCATTTTTGTGAAGACGACTTCTTTCCACAGCGTAAGTACCGGTACTGTTGATTGTACTGTTGATTATTGATAGTTATTGTCTCAACTTGTATTCACAAGGATTTAGCTACGTCAAAAATATTGATAAACTTGTAGCGTAATACTTCTGTGCCGTAGGCCTACATAAAATGTAATCCGCTCTTTGTAAACTTGCATTCCTCACGTGTTCCTTATTTATTTTAGGGCTTCTTCCGATTGACAATATCCGAATGGTTAGAAAACTTAAGAAAAATGCTGTTCCTAGCCTTAATTTGCCAGTGAAGAGTGTTAAGAAGAGGTTATGTGCAGCATATGAGCAACAGAAATGCAAACGAGAGGAAAGATCAAAAAGAAGAATGCAGAAAGCGTAGGTAACATAACTCTAATTAATAAATTAAGTGTCTGACAAACATTTAACTTGGCAATATGGTTTTCTAGAGCAGAAAAGTCATTTTTTTATATTTTGTAAAATACTTTTTATGATTAATTCCAACTGATGAGTATGAATGATTCGCCTCTATAAAAATAATATAGAACAGTCTTTCAACTTTCTATTGATGTATGATAAGTTATAGGCCTATTCATGAACACAATTTAATTACAGAAAAGGTAGAAGGTGAATTTCTCATATATTTGTATAATGGAGAAATGTCATATTGGAAAAATAATTTTCGTTTTTAGTAAATAACCGAAATTATTTAAAACTGGTTCTTGAAATAGTAACAAAAAACTGTGAACTTTTCATTTATGATGAGTCTGACAAACATTTAACTTGGCAATATGGTTTTCTAGAGCAGAAACATTTTTTTTTAATTTTTTATAAAATACTTTTCATGATTAATTCAAACTGATGAGTCTGAATGATTCACCTCTATAAAAATAATATAGAACAGTCTTTCAGCTTTCTATTGATGTATGATAAGTTATAGGCCTATTCATGAATGCAGTTTGCTTACACAAAAGGCAGAAGGTGAATTTCTCATATATGTGCATAATGGAGAAATGTCATATTGGAAAAATAATTTTCTTTTTTAGTAAATAACAGGAATTACCTGGATACCAAATTCCTTTAGTATGTATTTTATGGGAATTTACTGCAGCATTTGACAGATAAACCTACAGCAGTTCTAAGGTTAAGTGATATAGTGCAGGCCTTAAAAAAGGTTATTATTTTTTAATTGAAAGGAAAATTTTCCTTATATAGACCCATGAACAACGATTTCACAGGTGACATGGTAGATGAAAGTATGATTTAATCACTAGTTATATAAAAGAATTTTGGACATCGTTACAGGGTAGGTTGCTGCAATATATTTTATAATGTTAATAATTTTAATGATTATACTATCATGCAACGTTTTACATCTGGATTTTACTGCAGTGGTGAAATTTACAGTAGTACTTCCTTACTTAATGAGTAACATTTAATAAAGACATTCAAGAGCCAACTCTTATGCAATCATTATGACAAGGACACCTCAAGATCCTAAATTAAAAATCAATCTTTATTCAAGTGAATCTGTCATTTTAGAAACAACACAACTGGAGATTTTATGACTCTTGTGAGTCAGTTTATTATTTAATGATAACCATATTGTTTTGTATAAAAGCCACACACTTCATATCTACCTGTGTATTTTTATATATTTTTATTACAAGGAGAGGATTTTTGTTAGTTTTAGGAACAACATTAGTTAAATCTTGGAGTTTCTGGAATGAAAGAAAAGACAAATAGCATTAAAGTTTTTTTTAAATAAAATATCACAACTTACTTTTTTTGTAACATTTTCATGTAACTTAGGCCTACATGAGAGAATGGTTGCCTTAATTTATTTTGTGTGAGCCAGAGTGCTGAGCAATAGGAAATTGAAATTAATCACTTTAATTTCAGGTCTACTCATCTTCAAGAGCTTGCTTTACAGAGGGGATCTCTGGAGAATGTTCAGAACCATGAAGAACATTCACAACCCTGCCCATCATCTGCAAATGTTGATAAGAATAGCAGAAATGATAATCAACTCTCACCTGTAGAAGCAGCAAACATATTACTTGAGCTGAGGTCGCAAAATGTTTCCTCTGACTGTCAAAAATCTTTTGAGGACAAAGTTGTGCAAGTAGAAACAGCAGCACTAGAGAGAAATTTTTCTCTGTCCAGACTTCTTGTGACTGAGAAAGACTTATTTATTTTTACAGGAATTTCTTCCTTTGAACTCTTGAACTCACTTGTTGTGTGTGGTGAGAAGTTACTTGAGGTTAATTCAAACTTAACACATTACATTTCAGTCAGCCTTAAGGAGAGAATAATACTGACACTTTGTAAGCTGAAACTAAATTTAAGTTATGAATGTTTGTCAGTTCTGTTTAGTATTACTCCTCATACATGCAGTAACTATTTCAGATCAACTTGCCAATTACTTGCACAAATTTTATCTGCAGCCATTGTATGGCCAGATAAGAAAGAGATTTTGGCTAACTATCCCACATGTTTTAAGAAATTTAAAAATGTCAGACTTGTACTTGATTGTACAGAATTATTCATAGAGAGGAGTAAGTGTCTTAAATGTAGGATATGCACTTATTCTCACTATAAAGGTGGGAATACTGTGAAATTTATGGTAGGTGTGGCACCTTCAGGATTGATTACCATTGTCAGCAAATGTTATGGTGGAAAGGCTTCTGATAAAGCCATTTTCATTCAGAGTGGTGTTTTGGACCAAGTAGAACCTCAAGATGCAATCATGGTTGACAAAGGGTTTTTAATTGAAGAAGAATGTAGGAGAATGGGTGTGACACTCATTAGACCCCCTTTCTTAAGACATAAAAGTTCCCTGAGCAAGGAGGAGGCTCTTATCACTGCAGACATTGCTAAAGCAAGGGTCCATGTTGAGAGAGTCATTAGAAAAATGAAACTCTTCAATATATTATCAGGTCGCTTAACTTGGTCAATGCTACCATATTGTGATAGCATAATAACTATTATAGCTGGTTTAGTGAATCTCAGTAATCCTGTTCTAGCTGAGGAAAGGTACTGAAGTAATCTATCAATGCCATAAGTGGAGGTATGAGTAAAATTTCAAAAGTATACTGTTTCAAGCAATGTTTTCCACATTACCTTTATGCAAACAAGAGCTCTTCTTAAAAATTACCACAAGTACAGAAAACATATGTTCCTTCTTCTCCAGACAAATGCCACTCAACTTCTGATGATTTACATTCAAGAGTACAAGGAGAAATTTTAATATCAGAGATTTCCCCTTCCCACTGCTAATTTTAAGAGGAAGTAGTATTGACACCTAAGAGAACATATATAAATATTCAGAACCTGTTATAAAACTATCATCCACAGGATGTGAATATATTTTAATGAAAATATGTAAAAATGTATGTAGGCCTACTGTAATTGAAATAGCACCTCATAAAAGAAAATTCTTATGGAACACAATGCTCTCCAATTTCATAGATATTTTGGAATCACAAATCCTTCCTCTTTTCATACTTATCCCTGCTGTTTCTTAGCAACAATCCAGGGAAGAATCTGAGTAAAGTAAACTTTTCCTAAGGTTTTTATCATCTTTGTGGTAAATTCTTCATTGTAAGCTACCTCTTTTATAACAAGAGAGTTGTCAAATGAAGAATAGACCACAAAGTCACACAACTTACAATTAAGAATGAACATACCAAGCTGAATCTGGCCATAATATGGATGTTTCATTTTTAGTGATTGGCTCTCCTTATGAAAAAATGTGCTCCCTTGTAGGACTGATTCTGCAGTTACTTTCTTTCCCATTATGGGGCACTTCACTTCAATCAGTCTCCTGCAACCATTAGGGTCAGATGATACTCCATCAGCACTATATGCCAGCCATGGCAGCAGGGCACTCGAAATGACACCTATAGATATCAACTGCCTACCTGTTAACTTGGCATACAACAATTTTGCCTTCTTCTCACACTTAAGCCCATGTTGAGTTGCTAAATTTCCACTAAATTTGGGATAGTACACAGATTCCAGCTTTCGAAACCAATCAGGTTGCCTGTTTTTGGTATATGTAAATAGAGAATAACAAATGCTCCCTGTTATTCTTATTTTTCTAAATTCACTCCACTCTGCTCCTGCTTGAACTACAGTTCTGATGCACACTTCAGAAACTTTGTCTTTACTTATGTCTACATAACTAGAGTAAAATTCCTTTTCCTCAGCAGATCTTGACTGAAGGGCATTATTTGCAGCTTCCTGTAGGTCTAAGAATGTTTCCTTGTTAAGCTGCTCTTCAACTATCATGGAAATTAGCTCCTCAGCATGACTGCTTGTGTTTGCAACTTCATCATGACACTTCTGTCTACTACAACTCTGATGGATAGCCAACTCAGATTCTGGATGACCTAGAAATTACAATAATAATAATAATAGTATTGAGAGTTCAGGGTGGATAAACGCTACTACATATACTCACTGCTCATCAAAGTGTGTAGAAATTCCCTTTTCATGTCAGGAGTTGGTTCTGGCACACCACATGAGTAAATTTTACTCTTCTTCCTAACATGACATAAGGAAGTTATTGGCTGTGGTCTGTACTCATGTTTTGTACTTTCTTTAATTTTCCCCCACTGTTGAGCAAGGTCAGTGCAGCTTAAGTCCTCCAGGTCATTAGATGTGTTAGTCCTGATTAAATAATAATAATAATGGAGAATTATTTGGCATCAGAGGAATAAATCCCTCATAAAAGGACACAGAGAGCCAAAGATGAGTTTGACTTCCATATTAAATGGGATCAAGTAGGTCTACCATGGTAATAGTAAGGTATGAACTTAAAATATACCAGTAACTAACAAAGAATATTTTACAACAGTAGTATAGGCTATTTACATGGACCAGAGCCGTAGCCAGAAGAAAAAAAATTGTGAGAGGGGAGGAGGCAAGTAACTTGTCCTATGACAAGTTCAAATGGAGACTCCAGCTTTGTTAAATATCTGTATTTTAAATATTTAATTAAATATATTGAATAAGAGGATGTCTCCATTTTAACTTGCCTGTGGCAAGATATTAATAAATTTATATTCTTGCCTTTGAACAGCAAGTATGTAGGTCAATATTTGCAATATTGAAGTATGATTCGAGCATCCCAAGTAATGCTTCTTTGACACCAAACATTCATGCAAATTCAAGGTTGCTGGATTCAATTTATTATCAGGGAGTCGTCCTTTGTGTTATGTGAGATATAAGTTACTGTATATATTGTGAAACTAATAAAAACATCGATAACGCTAGGCTCCCAAGTACAGGCTTCATATATGTAACAGCAGACAGTAAATTAACTATCTACATGTGTGTAGTATTTTTAACTGGTAGTAATTAAGCACTGCATTTAAATTAATTATAAAAATCTTTCTATCAATGAAATAAAATATGTAGTATTTTGCCATTATACATTAGAAGCCATAACCTAATAAGTTGAGAGAATTGGACAAACCAAGTATTCTTCAACCCCAAACAGCTGTGACTGTAGAGGTTATAGTACTCTTAAATTCTAATTTTCAAACTTTGCTCTGCATATTCTGTAGGCAGTTATAATTTTTATACTTATTATTGTCAGTTCTAAGTTATAACTTTTGTGCTGATGGTAAAAATGGAAGGAGAACATTAATAATATGTGGGCTATTCCAACACAAGCCTGTATAAAGCCTAGGATGTATTTTCTTTACAACATCTACTTACTAGATTTATTATTTCATTTCTTCCCCAAGACATCAGGGAGTGGATTACAAACCAGGTAACTGCCACCTCTCCTGGCTAAGGCTTTGGCATAACCTCTAATAGTAAACAATTACAGTTGCTTACCTGTTAAGGTGAATTAGCGTGGCTACGGTGTGTTTACATTTCTCTGACAAACCCGCTTTACATGTACAGTTGCACTACACATTATCATCCACTTTGCTCAAGACAACATTAACTTCGTGTGGTTTTGAATCGATGTGGGATGATTGTAAACACAACGCTACAACACCAATTTCATCTTCTGTTTCAAACTTTTTTCCGACACATATCAAGTGATTACGCTTGAATATTTCTTCCCCTTCCACTAATGGACGCGTGAAATCACCGACAACTCTCAACAGTTGCGCATACGACACCAAAGACATTTTGAACACTTAATAAATCCTACAAACGCACACCCGATCACTGTCTTGTTTAACTTCTTGTCACCATATCGCCGCCATATTGCGAACAGCTGACTGTAAGCTCCTCCCCCGTTTCGAACGTCAATACTAACTAATGGATTTCATTCAAAATTGACACAACAATAGATCATATTATTTCAGATTATTTCTGACTAATACATGTATGTCATTGTTGCCAACATGATTTTACGTGCGCTGTTATATCCAATGTTTAACTGCATGTAACGTCCATGATATCCATTGGACTTTAACCAAATTTTGTATCCTGTACCTTAAGAGATGGAACTAAGAATATATTCAGTCACCAGGGCTGCCAACTGTAGTTCTCTATTAGGCTACATTATGCAGGTATACAGAATTTCGAACTACTTAGAAATTTCGATATTACCAACTTAATTTCGTAATTATTCTAGATAGATCCATATAGATTAATCTTTGGCATGATTCTTAAATTTTAAGAAAAGTAGGCTATTTAGTTCGTCACGGAACTTCTTGTTATTTCTTGAAAATCACCAACAGAGATTAATTTGTATTTAGCTCTCTTGTTGTGCATTTTCTTATGTTGTCCATAGTTTCTTCCAGAAATTGAGTTGTCTTCCCTCCCCTGTTTAGCAGTAGCTTCGGGCTTCTCCCTGCAGCGCTTCATATGTCAAATTGCAGAATTCAACGGTTCCTGGCAGCCTGCGTGTGAACTCTTTGCCAGCGGCCGCTGAAGAATGCTTATTACTTCGGCTCACCTGCTGCAGATGGAAATCTACACATTTTCTTCACTTTGTGGACTCTGCCTCAAGAGAAGAAATTTGTGTATTCAAGAGATGTATTGCTTCATATGTTTGTATTCCCTGTGTCTTAAGTCACCTCCTTCCCCTACCCACCTCGCCTCGCTCGCTTCACTGGTGTGAATCTCTCTCACTTGTCAGACTCCTTAGTGCAAACAAGCAGCTCGATTAGACCGCTCTCCAAGGGTCAGTTGTCTCGCATGACATTTTGTGACATTATGTAGTGAAAACTACATCTATCGCCCGCTACCTACTCATCATGTGAAAGATAAGTAAAACGCTGTTTTAATCCAGCTATGAAGCTGTTTTAACATTTTTATCACACAGCTATGAAATTTTTAACTAGTCACCAGTCACCAAGTACTAGATTCTACTGGTAATGTCAAATCATCAACTTGTTTTAATTATCATTTTCCTCCGAGGGAGTTCATGTCAATGAGATATTGCAACTTGTGTCTGGGCGCATCTTGGGAATTTTCATAAACTCTGTCAAATGCAATAAATGGGGCCTTCGTGGGATTTGCATTAAACTCCATCAAATCCAAGAAACTTCATCTAGAAAGTTCTCGATGCATTCCCTTCAAATTTAAAATCGGTGAAGTCACAGTGAAATTCACCTGTTTCCGCTTCTAACCGTTTAATAGAATAACTCTGCTAATAACACACGACTTTCTAGAAACTGCACCAGTGCTTAGAGCTGAAATGATTCACAATAGTAAATAGTGACTTTTCTCAACTTCGAAATTATGCTCCTATGCTAAAACCTTTTAAGTGCTTCGTGCCTGAAAACAGTTTCGTTCACAAAAAAAACAGTTACCATGCTGCGAAAACATACATGCATGAACTATCAGTGGAAATATCCCTACCCTCCTTTTCTTCCCATTCCACCTACTAACAATCAACTTTTAAACGCAAGAAGTCTTTGTTATATTTTTTGTAATTCTGAGGTTCTATTTAAATGCTGGCCTCCCCTAACTTTGAATTTATAATCAACCGTAATTCTGTAAAAACTCAGTGGTACTGCCCAGAACCTTTCTTCGTTCAACTTATATAAGTTGGAACGTTCTCGAAGCTGAAGAGCTTCATATTTATTGTAATTTTTCTAAGCACAAGCTTTTTATAGTAGGGTGCCACTTAGGCCCTAGCTGAGTTTTCTCTTGCTATCCCCCCCCCCCCTTCCATGGGTTTTCTATCTTAACTCTACTTTAGCCTTTGTGTGTCAAATGAGGCACCTTACTTTGTCCTATGCTTGCTCATTTAATCGAATCTATGCAAAAATTTGTAAATGTTTTAACAAATTGTCTATTCGAATTAGTCTTTGTTCTAAGACCAATTATTTATGCTAACACTGTGCCTAAAGACTCCCTCCTTCTTAAACTACACTTACTCGTTATATGAGAACCTGTTGTGCCCTGGATTTCAGGATCAATACATTCTTAACTATCTTAGCCCTTTTCAAGCTTTACTGTGTCTATTATAGCACGTCAACTTAATATTCTTACTTGTTTATAGGCAATCACTACTGTGCCCAAGTTGCTAGAATTAACTTGGATTTTCTCTTGTAACTTAGCCCTTTTCTAATCGTGTCTATTTAGACACCCTAATATATAAGATACTCGCTCATTTGATCTGTTTTTGCAACAAATTATACGTTTCTATAGCTATTAGAGTGTATCCTTGGTCAGAAACCAATAATTAATAATCATCTGCTCTTTTTGTATATTTACCTTACAGAACTTGGATTGCTTATTTTTATATGCGAGGCACAGTTTTAAATGTTTTGGCCATGGCCTCCCCATTTGATTCTTTTAACATTTCTAATCGCTTAGGGTTAAAAATACACTACAAATCATTGTCAAAGCTAATCAATATTATTACTTTTCCCTTGATCTTCACGCTCAGCAGCAATTTGAGATACGCCACGTGAACTTGTATAACATTTGTTTTGTTCTTGTCCAAGTTGTGTCTATTACTTCAGTTTTTCACATATATCTTTGACTGTTTATCGCTGGTATAGTTCGCTCAGCTAACTTCCTGCCTTGGGCCGTATTCAGTTCATGCATATTGATTACTGTCTTTATTAATCAAGACTGTGTCGAACTTATCTAAATCTCGAATTAGTACTCTTCTTGTTGGAGATTTAGGTTTACCTTTGAGCACAACAATCCTATTGGTTCACTATCTTTAAGTTTGGCCATACTTGTTAATCACGTTAATCATTGTATTCTAAATGTTCCACGGGCCACCCCTTCCCTCGCGCTACTCTGCTTGAGTTGCTTAGAAGTTTAACATTATTATCAGTCACCCTTAGGTCTGAATACCTTTTCATATCTATGTTTTGCTTTATCTTACTTTTGTTACTAAAATTTATTTGTTTGGGTTCGTCCCTTGTACCCATTATTTTGCTTTCACTCCCAACCCTTTTCCTCACTCTACCACATCTTCCCTATGGCGTTGATTGTAATCTCCCTCCAATCGCTCCAGTGATACATGACCTCGATGTTGCAAAGCCCCTAAAGAATGAACAACAACTCTTTATAAAAGTATAGTATGCCAGGTTCCACTGCACTTGGATGATTAATCGTCCGAAAAACTCATCTAAGTATTTGATATTCACGTGGCTGCCAAGTTAGTCTTGTGGATGTTATGTTTTTGAAGATCACATATGTGAAGATACTTTACAGTCATCACATACAAAAGTTCAGGTTAATTGCTACAATGATTTCTAAAATTTTGAAAACGTGTGAAATGCTTCTCGCGGACACCATGTTGGATTGGTGACATTTATTAAAATTTTAAAGGCACAGTTGGCGTCGAAACGGGTAGTAGTAATTCCTTACCTAGTTTCATCGAAACCACACTTGCCATTCGGAATTTATTAGACACAAGCAAACTTACACACACACACACACACACACACACATATGGGCAAAATATGATCTCATAAACCTATACTTAATAAGATGAAAACAAGTTAAAAGTTAGTAGGATTATAAGATCAATCAGGGACTTATTGTGTGTCCTTCTGTTCGTCCGTCTCTCTGTCTCTCCACCCCTTATAACCTTTGAACGTCTATACAGAAATCCACAAAATCGATATGCATTCAGTCGTCCTTAGGGATAGCTGTTATATTATTATTTTAAGTGCGCCATTGATACCAACTGAAAATAAGACGCCATTTTGGATTCTGACACTAGACTCCACAGCTTGAAAACACCTCACCACAATGATAAAAAAATTAAGTACACTAACACGACACACAAAGGAAAGTACACTCGCAAAATCTAGATCCACAATTTTGCATATTACATGCATCCACCGTCCTGAATATAAAAAATATTAAAGCATACAATTCACCATCTAATAATTTCGAATGAAAAAGGTAGGATCGTTCAAGGGCTTAACTCCGATGAAGGCACAAGTTCCTTTAAATTACAAATTCTAGATGGCACTTATGCGTACTTTCAAAACTTAAGAATTGATAAAGTAGGATTTGTATGAACAATGACTAAATTATTTTGTGAATCGTGAGTCATTTACAAGATACTGCACTTGTATAAGTCAAAATACCATTACACTAAATATTACATACAATCGCCATCTTCAATGTATAAAATATTAAAATTGATAACTCACCATGTAATAAAACTGCAATTTTGAAACTTGGCGAGCAGGTAGTACATTATAAGGGTTTTAAACGCCTGATGGAACAGGTCTATGGACCTCAGAAATTCAACTTGGTAGCCATGATTGCTATTAAAACTGAAAAATAGAGGTACAAGGGTATAATTTAACAATGGCACAAAATTCTGTTGAAAGGGAGTGTTGTGTAAGAGAGTTTATTTTAACAAGTCTTAAAACAGTTAGACAGAATGTTACGCACCATCAGCCATCTCGAATATATCAAATATTAAAGTCACTATTTCACCATCAAATAAGCTTGCAATTTTGAAACTAGATAAGAAAGTAGTATAAAGTAATAACTTCACTCTGCTGGAGGCAGAAGTCCATTGACGTTTACATTCAATATGGTGGCCCTGCGTACTTTTAAACCTGAAAATTGATCACTCTTGGTATAACTGAGCAGTTAGCACGAATCGTAGTAAAACAGAAATCTTAAGTAGCATACGTAGTTTGCACAAAACTATTTCATGGAATATTACAGTACACAGAACCACCATTTTGTGCCTTTAAATATTAAAATCCAGAACACATTATTAAATTGAGCAATCATGAAGAAAATCGAGAAGAAAGTAGTATTTCTCTACTCTACTGATCTACAGACACAATGTCATGCAAGTCACTGGACTGTAAATGGTCACGATTCATTTTGAATTCTGGTGGCATTCTGACTGAGCGTAGAGACGTCAGTTTTCAAAGTCTAAAAAATCGGGTTGAAATTTCATATGGCTAATACCGTACTGTAAAAAAGTTAGTAAAGGACACTGTTGGATATTACTGTACAGGTGTGGGTTATTTGGCACAATAGGGCTTCCCTCGATTCTGCTTCACCAATATCAAAGCTGCTAATGAGAAACTAGATGATTTGTTCTTTAAGGAAACTTGTATAGATCATTTAGGGATGACGTATAAACTAATGTAATATAGAACGTTTAATTTTTAAATTAAGATTCGTAATGTTATCTGTCAGTTAATAATGAAAGGTTGAAATTTAAATTGAACACAGCAATGAACAAATAAACTCTCCTGGCAGTGATGGCTATTTCAAAGAGAGCCCATTAATCTAGATATTACCTCCCTGAAAAGAAAAATTATCATCTTCTTCTTCATCATCATCATCATCAGCAGCAGCAATAGCAGCAGCAGCGGCAACACTGTCGAAATCTATTTTAAAAGAATAAGACAGTCTACGATATCCTTCAGATAATTCTTATACAGCGTAGGCTATACTCAAGAGAGATTTGGAATTCTTGGTGGATTTAACCCTGGCCACTAGCGGTGGATAGCACTTAGTAATCGCTGGGACGCCAGTTCGCTTCAGGTGCTATATTTTGGGGGCGTGGTGGCTCAACGGTCTAGCTGTATGCCTCTCACCAAGGCGGTCCGGGTTCGATTCCCTGTCAATGCATGTGAGATTTTCGAAGTGAAATGCCATGTCCTGTGGTTCGGATTCCACGTAAAGAGGAGGTCCTGTGGCTCATGATCTCAAGATTAACGGTCACGTTAAACTACAAGCTTCCTTCCTTTTTTTTCACTTAGGGCAGCAGCGTCCAGGGTGCCTCACACTGTGCAAAGTCGCACAGCTGCAAACCTGTGAATGCACAGTGCAGAGTCGTGGTAGACGTGGCACCTGTCGGTCACGGTAGACAACGGTGCTCCCGCATTATGGGAGAGACGTATCCTGCCATGCTACGCGTGTCTCTCACTATCAATTTGTTATCTGACCACTCCCTTGCAATCTGTTAAAGGTCAGTGACCATATCATTACAACATGGCAAGTGCTAAAAAGCGACGGACTGGCGATGTGCAACAACCATTTAAGAATTAATAAGAATTCCAGTTTTTTTACGTCTGGTGAAGGGAACTCAAAATCACGAGGCCGCCAAACTTATGAGTATGTTCGGTTCTACCTATGTATGTGAAATGGTTTTTTCGATATTAAAACGTAACAACCGAGGTTCCGAGCAGGCATTTCAGATGAGAATTTGAGAAGTTGTTTTCGCTTGTCTGTAACACGTTCATTTGTGCCTAATTGTAATAAGATTGTTAACGCACACAAACAAGACGTTTTGTGAGTGAGAACAGCAATACACATTATGTGTATCGGCCAGCATGTACGGTACTAGTTTTTAATTGGTGTGTAAAATTAGTCGTACGTTTGCCATTGTAGAAACATTATGTATTTTGTCTTTCAGTAAAGCTGTTATTGTGTGATATTGGCCACAGCGGAAATATGTTGTCCTTTTCTCTTTTGCATAAGAAGGGAGACATGCACATGAATGGCTATACATTTTGTGCGTGAAACAGTCCGGAGATATAGTGATCATGATTTTGAAAGGAAACGTTTTGCCACTCTTTCCTATCCCTCCCTTCATGACAAGCAATTTTATTAATGGAAAATAATATTTCAAGAACAATACGTTCGGTGTTCTCGCCACGTTGCACAGTGGGTCAAAATCGAAATCTAGGGGTCAAAATTATTTATTTTCATAATTAAAAAATCAATATTTATTACTTCTACAACATTCTCATATAATTGCCCCTCACTATTCTGGGATATAAATGCATCTTAGTGTAAATCTGTGACCACTGTTCGAGCAGTCTGAATTGGAGGGTGAATGTAAGTGGCTGTGGTTTGGTTGTCTTTGTGGTTAGTGTGATGCTTTAAGATGGAACATGCAGCTGAACGTATGATCTTTGTAACGTGTTTCAGTTATTAATGGGCGTAATTGTTACGATTTTTAGCTATATTTGCATTATATAATATTTTACTATTATTTTTAAAATTATATTTTCACTTAGATCTTTAGTATGTCGCGTCACTCTGCGTCAATTTCTACTTAATGTTAAAATTTAGATAAAGTCTTGTAGTTCACGCCTGTTATAAGTTTTTTTGCGTCTTTTTGCAACTTACTTTGTTATTTTACGTTTTAGAAGATGCCGCGCAACCAGTTCTCACACGATTACAACTGTTTGAAGCACAGGGTTCGACAATTATGTCAAAAGTGGAACTTTGTGACTTTGTTAAAAGTAAATTAGGGGTAGAAAATTGTTCTGAAGAGATAACTGAATGCTCTATCCAACTCCAAGTCATATACAATTTCTTGCATGTGTAGACGAAGCTTAAAAAAGATCTTAACTGATGTTTATTATGAAGTAAACAAATTATATACGTTGCTTTCACTCTAAATTCATGATTAAAACGTAAACATAATTTTGTCCCCCTAGATTTCGATTTTGACCCACTGTGCGTTGCCTGCAAAATACATTCGTCACCTACGAGTTGACCTCTACACGTTTCTTGAACGAGGACACTCCCCCACCGTGCGGAGTAGAGGGGAAGTAAGGACGTACGATAAGGGAATAGATGAACACCTGCTATTCCGAGACGCACACTGTCTGCACAGTGCGCTTCGACCTTGGACGGTGCTGATTTAGGGTGTGGGGTAGGCAGAATATGAGAATCCTTTACTTTCTGGGTTAAGATTACCAAGCGTTTAGCTTCATACTTGCCACGCAATATTCTGCGTACTGTTTACATGACAGGCAATGCTGGAAACATGCCCTCATTTTGAAGCGGGAAGAAGTTAACCACTACTCACAGGGGCATCGTGTTATATTTCAAGTATAAATCAAATGACAAATTTAAATAGAGCATACAAAAGTTCATGCGTAAGTCACATTTGCAAGAGTAAGTAAAGATCTTCTATCAATAATTGAAGCTGTGGGCTCATTTGGAGAGTGAAGAGGGCTAGAAAAACAAATTAATTAAAACTCAGATTTGGTAACTTGTAATGTTGTTCCATGAGAGCTTCTGTGTTTTAAGTTCATGCACACTCAACATAGGACCGTATTCAGGAGAATATCATTGGAAGTTGGTAACAAGTGTAATTAAAATGTTGGTGCTTTTTACTGCCAGAGACTCGGCCCTTAGAGACCAAGTGTCGTTCATATTAAGTTCATACGACTAAGTTCCACGGATTCTCCCTTTGTCTTCTTCAGAAATAAATTAAGCGATTGTGTCTGAAGCAGTCTCTAAAATAAAAGCATTTTCCAGAAAACCGAAAGAACTTTCTGTAAGGCGGAATTTATTTTACAAAATGTCACTATTTATATTCGATCTTCCATTAAAGACAGCAAGTGAGAGATCACATTTCTGTAAATATGTTCAATATACACTTCTAGAAAAAAGTTTAATTGTTTAAGATTTCTGAAACAAACACCGGAAATAATATTAAAGAATTGTATTAAAATTATCTTGTTGATCCTAACTTAATGTATAAATTGTCGTATGTACTGTATTAGCGAATATACTGTATTTCTTAAACATATACCTCGACCATAACGGCATTAGTTGGCTATTAAGCACAGCTTGACACAGCCGCCTCATTCCCTATCCTAGTCTATATTATAAAAATAAACATGAGAACATATACTATAATAGTATAGGTTATTTGTAGGGGTCAGATTTCTAGGTTTTCAAAATTGTCATTTTAGGTTTTCGGAAACAGAAAATAGGATTTTTAGGTTTTTAATACGTAGAATAGGATTTCAATCAGTTTCTTATGTTTAAAGTGTAGCGAAAGTTGACATAAACTTTGCAAAGCTTAAAATTAATGAATGTTTAGTAGAAAATCTGATTGCAACGAGAGTGTAAATATTTTACATAATGATACGTCTTTTATCAATTTATCACCGAGAACTTCATTCTTTTAGGCAATATTTTCTTCCCTTAAAGATGATTTCCACACTCTAGCCTGTTTAATTAACTTTCTTTATTTACCATATAGGGAACTTCGATACAATAAGAGATGAATCCCCACTTTCCTTGATTACAGTAAATAACCAAGTATCTCTTTAAAAACATGGACTAAAGATTCAAATATCTTACAATAAAAATGAAAATCCACAGCCTGCTTCCAGACACCGACCGGGTCAGGAATGGAATTAATGAAGCCCCCATCTAGCGGCGAGGATATGAACTGTGCCGGCTGCCGAGGCCTGACGCACTCCTCTGGGGCAATGATTAAATGAATGACAGATGAAATGAAATGATAGTGGAGAGTGTTGCTGGAATGAAATTTTGACAGGGAAAACCGGAGTACCCGGAGAAAAACCTGTCTGCCTCCGTTTTGTCCAGCACAGATCTCACATGGAGTGACCGGGATTTGAACCACGGACCCAGCGGTGAGAGGCCAGCGTGCTGCCGCCTAAGCCACGGAGGCTTCAAATATCTTACAATAAAAGCAACAAAACTGCAATTAGGTATTTTAGGTAGGCCTACTCACATATAATTTAGTTTTACTTTAGGTACTACGGAATTCATGAATATGGCTCTTTTTAGTGTGATTCGGATAAGCCTTATATTAAAATATTTTGGTATTTACAAGTAAGGAGAAAATTAGGTAAGAACCTAAGAATCTGGTCCCAAGTTATTAGTACAGTAGGCTACGCGAGGCTGATAACTACGATGTTGCAAGCCTCTCAATTAAACAACCACAAAGTACTTAAATTACCTTTTACTTAAGGCATTACATTCTTTTTATTTAGCAAGTTGAATATGCATGCGGATAAAGTTGAAGAATAACAAATAGTTCCATGAAGAACTAAATTGCCTATTATCATATGTCAATTGCCTCTATCAACATACAAAATTTCAGTTTGATTGCTGTAATAGATTCGCAGATATTGAGAACCATCTAAATATTTCGGATGGTCGCCATGTTGGATTTTTATACATGTAGGCCATCAAGTAATGCACTATTACATCAAGATTATTGCGTAGTGAATCTTATCACTAGAATATATGACGATGTGAAATGATCGTGTGACCTCCGCAGAGGCCGAGTGCAGGTCTTTCTAGTTGACGCCCTTGGGCGACCCGCGCGTCGTAATGAGGATGAAGGGATGATGAAGACGCCACGTACACTCAGTCTCCGAGCCACGTGAATTAACCCCAGGAGATTAAAATCCCTGATGGCTTGGCCGGGAATCGAACCAGGAGCACTACGGGCCAAAGCCTAGCGCGCTAACCAATTAGCCACGAAGCCGAACTATATGACGATATGACTAGTAATGATAATGTTTTTGGTTTTACGCCCCTTTTAACGACTGCGGCTTTTTGAGACGCTGGGGTACACGAATTTTGCCCCGATGGGGATCTTTAACGTGCCAGTAAATCTACTGACACGGCTCCCTCGCATTTGCGCACCCCCAAATGCCAGCTGACTGCAATCTTGGGCACAGCAGCCGAGAACGTTACTGCTTATCTACAAAGCCAGTCGAGTAGAGTGGCACTACATTGCACCACACAGTGCCTCTCACTTGATTAATGGGGAAGTCTTGGGGAAATTTGGCTTTTGCTGTTACTTTATTTAGGAATGGGAATCATGGTCATGAGCTCCGTGCATTTGGAAGTGCATTGAATTTGATGTGACGCAACACAAGGAAGTGTAGTGTTATACAGTGTTATTACTGAGTAGTACGGTGTCACAATGTGATGCAACACAAGGAAGTGTAGTGTTAGACAGTGTTTTTACTGAGTAGTGCGGTGTCACAAGGTGATGCAACACAAGGAAGTGTAGTGTTATACAGTGTTTTTACTGAGTGGGACACCCTCTCTCCAGGAGTTATAAATATGGAGGGCCCAGCTCAGGGTATGAGTCAAGACCTCAACGGCACCTGCGGTGGTGAAGGAGTCCATCGGTACAGCAAAGTTGGCGGAAGAGGTAGCCCAGTGCTCGGGGTGAATAGAGTAAAAAGTATTTGTCCATATTATGGACACACGTAGCGTCTGTACTCCAGAGGAGCGGCTACAAAAGGCATCTGTTCTCCATGTTAGGAGAGGCCTAGTTCATACCTGGCAGTAGGTCATAAAATGCATTTGGGAGTGGCGACCCCATCTTAATAATAGCCTATAATGATAGCAAATATGGTTCAGCCTCAGAAAATGCTAGGGCGTCCCCTGAAGGCGACGCGCAGTTCCTCAGATGCTGGGGGAGCTGTGAGAAATGGGCGACCAGCATCACTATATATCCGAATAGGGACAGTCAACATTTTAACCCTGACGGACAAGACTGAGGAGCTAGTGAACTTCATGATGGAGAAGGATATAGCCATCCTCGGTCTCAGTGAAACGAAATGTAAAGGAAAAGGGGTAATAAAACTAAATGAAGGATAAAGGCTGTTTTACAGTGGAGGAGGAGTAGGAGTAGGAATGATTATAAGAAACGATGTCCTAGAGTATGTCGAGGAGGTGAAGAAGATAAGTGACAGGATGATCATAGGAAGGATACAGTTCCAGACAGGGACAAAAGATCTGTTTCAAGTATATGCTCAACAAACGGGGAATAAAGAAGAGAACTTAGAAGAATTCCTAGAATATGTAGAAAAGTATATAGAGGATGAGGAAATAATGGTAATGGGAGATTTGATTGCACAAGTGGGAAGAGACAGACAAGGAAGGGAGGAGATTTTGGGACCATATGGTTATGGCAGTAAGAATGTAGAAGGGAATTTCTTAATGGACTTCTGTCAGCGGAACCAATTAATTATAGGGAATACGTGGTTCAGAAAGAAAAAAAGTCAGAAGATAACGAGGTATGGATGGGGAGATAGAAGAACGAAAACTCTGATAGACTATGTATTAGTCGAAAAAGGGCATCCGAAAGAGCTAATGGATGTCACAGCCATGCCAGAGGAAGCCATTGGAGGAGACCATAGGGCAGTGGTTGTAAACCTAAAAGTAGGAAAGGTCATGAGATTACCAGAAAAAAGGGAAATAAAAATTAAGGTCTGGAGACTAAAGGAAAAGGAGGTTGCAGAAGAGTTTAAGACCGAATTGCAAGAACAGATACCAAGGACAGATATTACCCATGTCGAACAAGAATGGGAAAATTTTGAGAGTGCATTTGTAAACAGTGCAGAGAAAACATCTGGTAGAACATCAGGGAAGATACGGGAAAAGGCGACAAAATGGTGGAATGATAGTGAAGGAAAAGTTAGGAGAGAAGAAGAAAACTTGGAAGGAATTGAAAACAAAAAAGACTGAAGAAAGTAGAGCAAAATATATAGAAGCAATCAGAGATTGCAAGAATGTAGTTGCAGAGGAAAAGAAGAAAATCTGGGAAGAATTCACCCAGGAAATAAGGGAGGATTTAAATTGTGGAAAAAAATTATATTTGGAATTATAAAAAGTAGAAGGAATGAAATTGTGAACACTGCGTTCGTGAAAAACAAAGAAGGTGAAATATTGACAAATCCAGAAGAGATAATGGACCGATGGAAAGAATATTTCAGCGAGCTGTTGCAGGTGAGACGTCAGGCATTCGGAGAAGTTACGCAAACAGCCAAAATGGTGGAGGAAAAAATAGAAAAAGAACCAGACATTACTATGGAAAAGTGGAATGGGCATTTAGGAAGGTGTAGATGGGGAAAGCTGTGGGAATCGACGAAGTGGCAATGAAAATGATCAAGGCGGCAGGACTAGTGGGACTGCAGTGGACATACAGACTTCTCAGGAGTGCGTGGAGAGAGAAGAAAGTTCCTGAAAACTGAAAAAAGGGAATAATATTGCCAATACTCTAGAGAGGAGACAGGAAGGTGTGTGGTAACTACCGAGGAATCACCATCATCTCACATGTTGCCAAAGTAATGGAAAGAATCCTAGAAAAAAAAATAGAGTAAAGGTAGAAATCCAAATAGAAGAGGAGCAATTTGGATTTAGAGGGGGGGTAGGTCAACAGTGGAACCCATTTTCATTCTGAGACAGAACATTGAAAAGAGTTGGGAATATGGGAAGGATATGGTAATGACTTTATTGATCTAGAAAATGCCTATGATAGCATCCCTAGAACAAAAGTTTGGGAAAGCTTAACAAATAGGGGGGATAGGCAAGGAACTGAGAGACATGATAAATGGAATGTGCATGGATTGCTACAGTAGTGTAAAGACTAGGGTCGGGACATCGGAATGGTTTAAAATTGACACTGGACTAAAGCAAGGAAGTGTGTCGTCACCCTTATTGTTCTTAATGGTGATGGATGACATCATGAAGGCAGCAATGGAAGACTATAAGTAGGTTAAAGATGAAGGTAATGTTGTTTGCAGACGATGTTGTGATCTGGGACGAGGATGAGATGGAGGTACAAGAACAGTTAGACGCAATAAATGAAAAGATTGAGCAATGGGCATTGAAGATAAATGTGGAGAAAAGTAAAACAGTGGTGATGAGTAGAGGTAAGAAAGAAGGAAGAGGAGTAATCAAAGTCGGAGATAAGGAATTGGAAGTAATGAAACACTTCAAATACTTGGGAAGTGAACTGACTGATGATGGAAGACTAGATTTGGAAATTAGCAGAAGAATACAACTCGGGAGTGCTTTCTACCATCAGGTACGGGGACTAGTATGGAAAGAGGATATACCAATTAAGGCTTAAGAAGTTATGTACTGTACCCGATACCTAGTTTAGGCTATCGGCTACGCCAGCAGACATTAAGCAGTAGTTGAGGTTTTGGGAAGAGTTAGGAAAAGATAGCGCACCGATCGAGTCAAGAAGAATGTCAAGATGACGTAGGAGGTCTAGGATCAAGGAGGCACTGACATCTGTAAGAAGATGGAATTATGGATAGAGATGTGAAGCTTTATTAAGATATGTGTGGAATATGGTAATTAAACATCTTAGAAGAGGATATATAACATGCATTATATGTGGAAATAATTGTAAGGAAGTCAGATAACCCTTAAGTTATTTTATAACGGAATAGCCGAGATGATGTGGGTTCGAGACTATAATCGTGACGCGAGAGCACAGTGGTGGGGGACTACACCACGTGTCTGCGCCAGGCAGATAAGTGAGAAGACAGTGCCAGCACATTCAGTGGAGCTCTGTCAGTCGAGCAAGTAGGGTCGAGCTCTGTAGCGCAAGCGAGACGCACGGTGAAGGTCGCGTAGCATACCGAAACTGTCACGGCAGAGTGTAGGCGACAGTTTCAGCATCGCCGGGCAGCGAACGCCAAGCAGGTCATTGATCCAGGGGGACTTGCCGAGCAAGCAATCACAGACGGCCGGGATATGTTAGAACAGCACTGCAAGTAGTTGGAGACTTTATTACAAGCTACATTTCAACGCAGTTTGAACATAGTTCTTCTGAATAACTTTATGACTATGCTTTTTCATAACGCATTCAAAGTTACTTTAACAATTTCAAGCAAACGGAATGTCGTAAGCATAGGCACTGATGAACATTAGATCGTGCATTAATGAAATTTATTTCTTATGCAGTTTCATGAATTACCAAATACAGACAACTACTGGGTGTTTCGTAAACTTGGACACTCTCATGTAAAATTTTATTTTACGAAAGTGAGACTTAGCAGTTGTTAGAGATTGATCTTTCAATACTCAAACTGAACATTTAATGGGACAGTGGCGTAACTTAGAAGAGGAATAGGGGGTCCGCTGTTTCCATGAACTTTTTCGAGAGGAGTTGGACAATATCCGCTATGGGTAATCAGAAGTTCAACATGTCAGAGTAGACGCAGATAAAGAGACAAGATGGCACCGCAGAGCGATGGATTCGATTCCTGACGAGAGGAGGTCCACCAGCTGATTCACTTGGGATTTCGAAGGCAATCGTCATTTCATGGATGGAATGATATTCACGCCGATCTTTCGAGAAATTCATTATGTAGGGAAAATCGACGATCTTGGAAATTTAATTACAGCTGATTATGAAAGGTACTGTAAGAGTTATAACTACCTGATACGATTATTTTCATGAATACTGGGCACACATGTATATTTTTCTAATAGGAGTGATACGATTATTTAGACATGATTTGACTTTATATACTTCGAATTTGCTAGAATATGGAGTGACCATATGATATGGCAGGCATCATTATACGAAATTCTCACCATTGGTTGGCTTTATTAAGCAGATGTTTGGTCTTTTAGACATTTTTCCAGCTAGGATATTTTTCATGAATAGTTTTTTTGTGTAACGAGTATTTCGAACTCGTGATCTGCAATTGATTATCTAAAATTACTTCGTCAGTTCATTGCATACTAGCGAGTGTGTATTATTCATCAGTAGGGATTTTTTCCATTGGATTGTTTGGAGATATTAAGAAGTTATTCACTTTAGTGAATGAACATCGCTTTTATATGACAACTAGAAACTTGTTGATTCCTATCTGGTACATTCACTCATATAGTCTACGAGATGGGGTCTTTCGTATTTATACGATTGTATGGTGGCTACTCATCTTACCCATCGTTCAGGGCAATATCATCCAAGTCGACGGGGCGAGGTCTTTCGTATTTATACGACTGTACGGTGGTTACACATCTTACTCGCCATTGAGGGACTCATTTTTTTCATCCGAGTGTACACGAGATTGTAAGTGAATCAAACAAGGAACTACTAGTCATATATCAGTCGAGATTTTGTTAAATAAAGTAACGATAAATGTCAACAGGATTGCATTTAGTAATTCTTGTTTGCCAATCCAATATTTTGTTGCTATACTCCTTTGAGAGTAATTTCATGTTAACAGCTGTTACAGCTGATGCTTTTGATGAGTTTTATAATTGTGTTTGATACCTTTGAGAAGGATTTAAAGTAATTGAATCTTGTAAGATGAATCATTAATGGTCAGAATTATTATAAGGCAGATCAGTATTGCAGATTTTGATATGAGAGATTATAGCACATTGGTGTTTTTCTGTGATGTGAGTTATGAAAATTGTAAGAGAATTAATGCTATTTGAAAGCAGATCTTAAATTACTGAGGTAATATATTTTTCCAATTGTTTAAGAAGTTGTCTAGATGTGATCAGATTAATTACAGTTATTGGAGATTGTGTGCGTTGATAATTTGAAGCCAGTTATATATTTTTTGTAGATCATGCAACATGGTTAAGTGGAGTTTGTGGTAGGCATTTTGTGGAAGTTGCCATGTGATAGTTGCAACGTTGCTAATGTATTTTGAGGCAGACGTGAGGTCGTCGTACCCAGTCTAGCGTAATTGTTGAGATTCATGCTGTATGTGCTGAATATTTATGGAGTTTTGTGGAATAATTGTTGTATTCAAATGTGATATTTGAAGTATTGAGGAAATGTAATGTCGTTGTGGATAGTTAGATCCAACGTGATGTCGTGGAGACAATAATATTTTTTGGCATGAAAATTAAATACGAGATATAACTTGGAAGTAATAAAACTGTAAGACAACGTTCTATAAACCATATTAAACAATTTGTTAGGAAATTAAACAAATAAATGAAGTTGATAATACAAGATTTTCTGAAAATAATAATTAATGAAATAATAATCTGAGATTTAAGCATATTAACGATCTGACCTAATGAAATAAAAATCAGAATGACTAGATGAAATAATAAAAACTAAATAACCAGAAGATTGAAATTTAAATAATTTGATAAATTAAATTTTGGAATAAATCAATGAATTAAATAAATGGATGAATTAAAGATTGGATAAATTAAACTGATTGAAATAAATTAATAGACGATTGTAATGATGATGAATAACTGAATTAGAAGGTGATAATTAATTAAAGAAGCTGATGATTAATGAATTTATATGGAATTAAATAAATGTAATTGAGAGATAATTTGAGGAATTGCAACTTGAGTTGAGAATTTAAATGATGTAATGGTAACGAATTAAGGATTCTGACAGGAATATGTAGAATTTTGAAGTGAGAATTAATGTGAGAAATGTTTAATTTTGATGATGACGATAACGATGACCAATGAGCCATGAATTTTTCTGTAATTCACAGATAAGTGATTGTGAATGACAATGTAAATAGTGTAAATTAATTATTCAATGTTTAGGAGCATTTGACTAACATGTTCAACATTCAAATTATGCCATGCAAACCATAAATTACGTGATGTTTAATATATGTGATTATAATATGTGTATGTTTAGACAGATTAATAACTTTTTCAAATCCACATTTATGATGTTAAATTAAAGAGAAATTAGGTCTCAGGTTTCACAAATGTCAGTGACGAAAGACATAGTGCTACAGTGATCCTGAGAACCCAAGAGAACTTTAGAGATTTTTCTTGTTATGTGGATGAAATAATTTTGGATTAGAAAAGAGATGGTTCGATTTTTGGACAATGACAATTTAACGTTGGCATTCGACCATACTCTCAGGTAGGAGTTATATTTAAAATGTCTGTCTGACTATCAAAGTAAAATAAATTTGTTTTTTATCTTAGTTGTGATCTGATGATGGTGTGATGTTCCTTTTTCTTTCCTTGTCTTGAGTAAGGCTTATCCGGAAAGGAAGTGGTTTGCTAGGAATTCAGTTGATGGCGCCCATTTATATTTGCATTATTTCTATTAAACTTAAGCCCGTAACGACCCTAGAGATACTTTGTCTCGTGTTACCCACTGCTTTTTCGATAACTCAGCTGAATTTCCGACACATTCCTTATTTGACTAGAGATTCATTTAACTCCGCTCTGTCCTGGAACTCCAGGAATGCGATGTTATAGCAGATGGGTCATCGCATCCCCAGGACGAACGGGTACAGAGAGAGAGGGAGAATTGACTTTATCCAACTAGTGGGGCTTCGATTTTGTTTATTCTATGGAATCACATCAGATTTAGATTACTGAGAGATTGATCTCAAGTTCATTTAAGTGTGTTACAAAATTTATTAAACTTAGTCAGACAATGTACTTGTGTGCCCAATCCAGTGTTCATGTTAATCGTATTAGAATTATATCATGTTAGTTATAAGACATTTTTCCTATACCCAAGTGAATGCAGGAATTGAGACATTGTGATGTGTTGTTGTCTAACGTCTCTGTATAAAACGTATATTGAAAATATAATTATGTTGCCAGAAGATTTAGCGAAGGTGTTAGGAGAGTTACAGACGGGTATGTCTGGTATTGCAGAAACTATTTCTAAAATGGAAACGGAAGTTAAAGAACAAATTAATAATTCAGAAGCTAGATTAGAAGCTAAATGTAAAGAGAATGTACAAGCATTACAGGCTAGTAACGAAGGCAATCTGAACGACAGTTTAAAGTCATTAGAGACTAGGCTACAGTCAACTAATGAAGATAATTTAAAGTCATTAGAGACTAGATTACAAACTAGTGAATGAAAATCCACAGCCTGCTTCCAGTCTCCGACCGGGTCAGGAATGGAATGAATGAAGCCCCCATCTAGCGGCGAGGATATGAACTGTGCCGGCTGCCGAGGCCTGACGCACTCCTCTGGGGCAATGATTATATGAATGACAGATGAAATGAAATGATAGAGGAGAGTGTTGCTGGAATGCAAATTTGATTGGGAAAACCGGAGTACCCGGAGAAAAACCTGTCTGCCTCCGTTTTGTCCAGCACAGACCTCACATGGAGTGACCGGGATTTGAACCACGGACCCAGCGGTGAGAGGCCGGCGTGCTGCCGCCTAAGCCACGGAGGCAGATTACAAACTAGTACTGAAGAAAATTTTAAATCGTTACAGATTAGTAATGAAGCTAATGTAAAATTATTACAGTCAAATAGTGAAGACAATTTTAAGTCATTAGAAGAAAAATTACAATCGAATAGTGAGGATAACTTTAAATTATTGGATGAGAAATTACAAGCTCGTAGTGAAGAAACTAACAATGAATTAGAAAACAAGTTAACTAGATTAGAGAATAGTTTAACTTTAAAGAATAATGAAATGCTGAAGACTTTACAATTAGATATAATTGCAGTAAATATGAAAGGAGAGGAAAATGTTCAAATGTTAAGAAAAAATATTATTGAATTAGAAAGTAGAGGAGAAGAAAATATTTTTACTTTAAGATCAGACGTTATGTCCATACAGAAAGACATTAAATCAGATGTATCGAAATTGAGATTCGACATCGATGGTTTGGTGACAGATGTAGGCAAAATTCAAGAGTGGTCTACCGAAGTATCTTTCGAGACTAAAATTAAAGGTCTAGAAACGAATCTAGGTAATGAGATTAAAGATTTAAAGACAGTAATTGGGACCATTAAAGAGGAATTCTTAGGAGAGGTCAATTCTAATTTAAAATCATAAGAAAATCAATTGCAGAAAGATATTAGGAAGATAGACGACGATATAGAGCAAAAGGTTAATGAAAACTTAGCTTTGTTCAAAAATAGAGTCGGTGCAATCGTGGAAGAACGGTATGGTGAGGTCGATGCCGAAGCAAAAGAGAGACGTGAAGGGTTAGATGAAAAATTAATCGCAGGTATGGCAAACTTAGAAGCAAGGTTTACGGAGAACAAGGAAGCGATGAAGATAGATTCAACTCTATTTAGAACAGATGTTGATCTGTTAAAGGAACAAGTCGCGTTAGTAAAGAACACGTGCGAAGGCAAGATTGACAAGTTAAGAAACGACTTAGACGAGAGTAACAAAACGCAGAATGTTACATCGCTAGATGAGTTGAAGACGCAGGTCAAGAAATTAGCAGAAGACAGGATAACTAAACTAGAATCCATGTTTAACAGTTTCACCAGTCAGAATATAACATCAGGGGAAACATTGATAAATCAGACAGCGATAGACCGCAGTATGACTAATCAAGAAGCGAGCATGGGAGAAGACCGTCAAATGCAACCGAATGTGACATTCGAAAGGGCCAGTTCAACCCCTCAGGATAATCCAAGTTCGAATAGGAGTACGTTGGGTCCAAGCGAACGATACTCAGGTCCAGTCACCATTATTAGGAATCTGGATGACAAGCCGAGGAAGTTTTCGGGAAATACAGGAGTCACACCAGTCGAATTTCTGCGAGATATTCGAGACTACATGGCGGAACATAGGGTAGCCAAAGAAAGAGAGCTAAGGATAGTCGAACGCGCCTTAGATGGGTCTGCGCTTACTTGGTTTAGAGCATTCAGAAGCAATTTTGCGAACATGGAGCAATTTGCCATAGCTTTCTTGAGGAGATTTTGGAGTGCCGAGGATCAACTTAACGTAAGAGCGGAAATGTACTCAAAGCGCTATTCTACGTCACATCCGACGCATTATGCCAACTATTTCACGTCACAGCTGGCTAAATTACAGTTTCTGATTCCTCCATTGCCAGAAGAAGAGCTTTTGCAAGCTATAGCGAGACAGTTACCGATTGAGGTACAGCGATCACTAATAGCGTCGGGAGCCAATACACTTGAGCATTATGACGACATTTTACGGCGATTGGACTATACAAGCGCACAAGTTACGCCTAGAAATACCAGAAACGACAGTAGAAATACGCAAGAGGTGAATGCGGTAGTCGTAGACAATGCAGCTCAAACGGACAGAAGAGATTCGTGGGAAAACCGACGGAACGAAGGGAATCGAGGAAACATCCGTAACGCTCGAGGAAATGATCGATATAGAGGACCATATGAGAGGCCATACGATCAAGAAGCAAGAGATAGCCGATATAGAAATTATAACCAGAATTCCAGATATCAAGACAGGAATCGATATAACAATAGATATCGGGGCAGAAATAACTGGAGCCAAGGTCAACAGTATAATGGGAACGACAGGCAGGATGGCCGAATAAACGATCCTAACGACAGACGAGATAATCGTGGACATGAGAGGTCGAGGCAAGAAGATAGACAGCCTAGTGCACCACCCGAAGAGACAGTGAGAGATGTCAATCGAGCAAGCACGAGTGGCGAAGGGAGAAACAAACGTCAGAATAACACGGAATCAAGATGCTAATCATTGGAAGTCAATCATCATTATTGAGAGTCAGAAAGAACCATCATGCTGAGTAAGGGAATTGTAGAGCTATCGTGTACATGTATTATATATAGAATGCCTGAGAGTGTATTTTTTTTTCTCAATCCTGATAAAAAAGGAGATGTACGGGAGAGATGTACCCGATACCTAGTTTAGGCTATCGGCTACACCAGCAGACATTAAGCAGTAGTTGAGGTTTTGGGAAGAGTTAGGAAAAGATAGCGCACCGATCGAGTCAAGAAGAATGTCAAGATGACGTAGGAGGTCTAGGATCAAGGAGGCACTGACATCTGTAAGAAGATGGAATTATGGATAGAGATGTGAAGCTTTATTAAGATATGTGTGGAATATGGTAATTAAACATCTTAGAAGAGGATATATAACATGCATTATATGTGGAAATAATTGTAAGGAAGTCAGATAACCCTTAAGTTATTTTATAACGGAATAGCCGAGATGATGTGGGTTCGAGACTATAATCGTGACGCGAGAGCACAGTGGTGGGGGACTACACCACGTGTCTGCGCCAGGCAGATAAGTGAGAAGACAGTGCCAGCACATTCAGTGGAGCTCTGTCAGTCGAGCAAGTAGGGTCGAGCTCTGTAGCGCAAGCGAGACGCACGGTGAAGGTCGCGTAGCATACCGAAACTGTCACGGCAGAGTGTAGGCGACAGTTTCAGCATCGCCGGGCAGCGAACGCCAAGCAGGTCATTGATCCAGGGGGACTTGCCGAGCAAGCAATCACAGACGGCCGGGATATGTTAGAACAGCACTGCAAGTAGTTGGAGACTTTATTACAAGCTACATTTCAACGCAGTTTGAACATAGTTCTTCTGAATAACTTTATGACTATGCTTTTTCATAACGCATTCAAAGTTACTTTAACAATTTCAAGCAAACGGAATGTCGTAAGCATAGGCACTGATGAACATTAGATCGTGCATTAATGAAATTTATTTCTTATGCAGTTTCATGAATTACCAAATACAGACAACTACAGGGTGTTTCGTAAACTTGGACACTCTCATGTAAAATTTTATTTTACGAAAGTGAGACTTAGCAGTTGTTAGAGATTGATCTTTCAATACTCAAACTGAACATTTAATGGGACAGTGGCGTAACTTAGAAGAGGAATAGGGGGTCCGCTGTTTCCATGAACTTTTTCGAGAGGAGTTGGTTAATATCCGCTATGGGTAATCAGAAGTTCAACATGTCAGAGTAGACGCAGATAGAGACAAGATGGCACCGCAGAGCGATGGATTCGATTCCTGACGAGAGGAGGTCCACCAGCTGATTCACTTGGGATTTCGAAGGCAATCGTCATTTCATGGATGGAATGATATTCACGCCGATCTTTCGAGAAATTCAGTATGTAGGGAAAATCGACGATCTTGGAAATTTAATTACAGCTGATTATGAAAGGTACTGTAAGAGTTATAACTACCTGATACGATTATTTTCATGAATACTGGGCACACATGTATATTTTTCTAATAGGAGTGATACGATTATTTAGACATGATTTGACTTTATATACTTCGAATTTGCTAGAATATGGAGTGACCATATGATATGGCAGGCATCATTATACGAAATTCTCACCATTGGTTGGCTTTATTAAGCAGATGTTTGGTCTTTTAGACATTTTTCCAGCTAGGATATTTTTCATGAATAGTTTTTTTGTGTAACGAGTATTTCGAACTCGTGATCTGCAATTGATTGTCTAAAATTACTTCGTCAGTTCATTGCATACTAGCGAGTGTGTATTATTCATCAGTAGGGATTTTTTCCATTGGATTGTTTGGAGATATTAAGAAGTTATTCACTTTAGTGAATGAACATCGCTTTTATATGACAACTAGAAACTTGTTGATTCCTATCTGGTACATTCACTCATATAGTCTACGAGATGGGGTCTTTCGTATTTATACGATTGTATGGTGGCTACTCATCTTACCCATTGTTCAGGGCAATATCATCCAAGTCGACGGGGCGAGGTCTTTCGTATTTATACGACTGTACGGTGGTTACACATCTTACTCGCCATTGAGGGACTCATTTTTATCATCCGAGTGTACACGAGATTGTAAGTGAATCAAACAAGGAACTACTAGTCATATATCAGTCGAGATTTTGTTAAATAAAGTAACGATAAATGTCAACAGGATTGCATTTAGTAATTCTTGTTTGCCAATCCAATATTTTGTTGCTATACTCTTTTGAGAGTAATTTCATGTTAACAGCTGTTACAGCTGATGCTTTTGATGAGTTTTATAATTGTGTTTGATACCTTTGAGAAGGATTTAAAGTAATTGAATCTTGTAAGATGAATCATTAATGGTCAGAATTATTATAAGGCAGATCAGTATTGCAGATTTTGATATGAGAGATTATAGCACATTGGTGTTTTTCTGTGATGTGAGTTATGAAAATTGTAAGAAAATTAATGCTATTTGAAAGCAGATCTTAAATTACTGAGGTAATATATTTTTCCAATTGTTTAAGAAGTTGTCTAGATGTGATCAGATTAATTACAGTTATTGGAGATTGTGTGCGTTGATAATTTGAAGCCAGTTATATATTTTTTGTAGATCATGCAACATGGTTAAGTGGAGTTTGTGGTAGGCATTTTGTGGAAGTTGCCATGTGATAGTTGCAACGTTGCTAATGTATTTTGAGGCAGACGTGAGGTCGTCGTACCCAGTCTAGCGTAATTGTTGAGATTCATGCTGTATGTGCTGAATATTTATGGAGTTTTGTGGAATAATTGTTGTATTCAAATGTGATATTTGAAGTATTGAGGAAATGTAATGTCGTTGTGGATAGTTAGATCCAACGTGATGTCGTGGAGACAATAATATTTTTTGGCATGAAAATTAAATACGAGATATAACTTGGAAGTAATAAAACTGTAAGACAACGTTCTATAAACCATATTAAACAATTTGTTAGGAAATTAAACAAATAAATGAAGTTGATAATACAAGATTTTCTGAAAATAATAATTAATGAAATAATAATCTGAGATTTAAGCATATTAACGATCTGACCTAATGAAATAAAAATCAGAATGACTAGATGAAATAATAAAAACTAAATAACCAGAAGATTGAAATTTAAATAATTTGATAAATTAAATTTTGGAATAAATCAATGAATTAAATAAATGGATGAATTAAAGATTGGATAAATTAAACTGATTGAAATAAATTAATAGACGATTGTAATGATGATGAATAACTGAATTAGAAGGTGATAATTAATTAAAGAAGCTGATGATTAATGAATTTATATGGAATTAAATAAATGTAATTGAGAGATAATTTGAGGAATTGCAACTTGAGTTGAGAATTTAAATGATGTAATGGTAACGAATTAAGGATTCTGACAGGAATATGTAGAATTTTGAAGTGAGAATTAATGTGAGAAATGTTTAATTTTGATGATGACGATAACGATGACCAATGAGCCATGAATTTTTCTGTAATTCACAGATAAGTGATTGTGAATGACAATGTAAATAGTGTAAATTAATTATTCAATGTTTAGGAGCATTTGACTAACATGTTCAACATTCAAATTATGCCATGCAAACCATAAATTACGTGATGTTTAATATATGTGATTATAATATGTGTATGTTTAGACAGATTAATAACTTTTTCAAATCCACATTTATGATGTTAAATTAAAGAGAAATTAGGTCTCAGGTTTCACAAATGTCAGTGACGAAAGACATAGTGCTACAGTGATCCTGAGAACCCAAGAGAACTTTAGAGATTTTTCTTGTTATGTGGATGAAATAATTTTGGATTAGAAAAGAGATGGTTCGATTTTTGGACAATGACAATTTAACGTTGGCATTCGACCATACTCTCAGGTAGGAGTTATATTTAAAATGTCTGTCTGACTATCAAAGTAAAATAAATTTGTTTTTTATCTTAGTTGTGATCTGATGATGGTGTGATGTTCCTTTTTCTTTCCTTGTCTTGAGTAAGGCTTATCCGGAAAGGAAGTGGTTTGCTAGGAATTCAGTTGATGGCGCCCATTTATATTTGCATTATTTCTATTAAACTTAAGCCCGTAACGACCCTAGAGATACTTTGTCTCGTGTTACCCACTGCTTTTTCGATAACTCAGCTGAATTTCCGACACATTCCTTATTTGACTAGAGATTCATTTAACTCCGCTCTGTCCTGGAACTCCAGGAATGCGATGTTATAGCAGATGGGTCATCGCATCCCCAGGACGAACGGGTACAGTACAAAGCATATTATGTTCCTATAATGACATATGCAGCAGAAACTTGGACAATGACTAAGAGGGATGAGAGCAAAGTACAGGCAGCTGAGATGAGATTCCTGAGAAGTATGGTCCAGAAAACGGGAAGAGACATTGAGAAATGAAGATATAATAATAATCATCATCATCATCATCTTGTACAGTTTCCAGCCCCAGGCTGGGTCTGTTTGGAACATAAGCCTCGCCACTTAGTCCTTTCTTCCCACCACCTCTCCGCTGTCACTCTGGTCCAGTCCTCGCCTCTCTTCTTGACACATTCCTCCACTCCTTTCAGCCATCTATCTCTTGGTCTTCCCCTTGGTCGTTTCTTCTGCATCTGCATCTCATGTATCCTCTTGGGATAATAATAATAATAATAATAATAATAATAATAATGTTATTGCTTTTACGTCCCTTTTAACTACACTGGCTTTTAGAGACGCCGGGGTGCCGGAATTTTGCCCCAAAGGGGATCTCTAACGTGCCAGTAAATCTACGGACACGGCTCCCTCACATTTGCGCACCCTCAAATGCCAGCTGACTGCGCCAGGATATGAACTTGCAACCTTGGGCCCAGCAAGCGAGAACGTTACCCCTGAGCCACGCAGCCAGCCAAATGAAGATATACGGAAAGAACTGGGAGTACAGAATCTAAATGACAAACTGGAGCAAAACAGATTGGGATGGTTTGGACATGTCAAACGGATGAATGAAGTAAGACTACCAAGACGAGCAATGGGACAACGGATGAAAAGGAAGAGAGGACGAGGAAGACCAAGCATGCGTTGGATGGACTCGTTGAAGTATAGCATTAGAAAACGGAACACACTTTAAATGTTCATGCCAACTGATGTTATGTCCCTTTTATCTACTGCTATTTTTAGAGCCGCCTGGGTGATGTAATTATGTCCCGAAGAGTGTCTTTGACGTGATTTTCCATACTTGCTACATATATACGCCGATAAATTACCCTATTTCAAGTTCCAGTATAGTTTTCAATATCCAAACTCCTATTAAGTGTTGCTCTCAACAATCTCCACTTGAATAACAAGTGGTTACGGGGAACCGTGTTCTGTGGTTAGCAGACTGTTCCATATTCATGCCTCCTGCAGTCCCATTACTCACCTTTAAAACCCAGCAGCCTGTTATTAGTTCAGTTCTAATGTACGCAGTCCCCGCGAGCTTTAAAGTGAATATACCTATTAATCAAGTCATGAGGAAAGTACAGTTTATTTAATGTTACTAAAATATTCTTTAAAAGAACTTTGGATAACTTTGGACGCAGGTTAAATATGATGTATATTAATGTGCATAAATCCACATTTCCATCCCGTCAGCTAACTAGCAGTCTAGAGGCGAAGTAACGATGGCTTAACCATCATTGCAGCTTTTCTCTAAACGTTCTCTCAATACCTATTCAATGCTCACTGTCAGATGACTACTGTGAGGTTTTGCAATAATTCTAAGTCTGCAGTCGTCAACTCAATGTACTTAAACTGCTCAAAAAATTAAAGCACCACTTTTTTCAAAGACCACCAAATTTTGGAAAGTTGACCGCACAACCCTTAAAAAGGACCTGATTCGAAAAATCATACAAACGGGGTAGCAGGGGAAGGGGTGGTGACACAGGCACAGCTCCTTTTTTGAAACGTTAGGGGAAGACCCCCCCCCCCATTCACAGCACTGATAAACATCTCGATTAAAACCTTCCTTAGGTGTGAATCGAGTCGGAGTGGTTTGGTCCCATGCCTGTTGAGGGTGTTGGGGGGGGGGGGTGAACATTGCCGTAGGCCTTAAAAACTGACTGCAATCAGCAACTAAGGACGGTGTGCAGGTTTTCAGGTGGTTAAACACACCCGACACCCTCCCAGACGCCCCCAATGGGAGTCCATGTTTAGGGGATGATGAAGGGGTTGAAAATGCCCAAACGTCAAATGTAACGATTTCAACGTGTTTGTGAAACCTTTAAGAGCACGACACATTCATTTTCGACTGCTTTGGCAACCTGCGACAAGTCCTACAGCGTTTTTCGCAGACTTCAATTTGCGGTTTTCGAAAATGGGCTGGTTTTGGGGGCACTACCCCGAAACTACTCAAGTCGGGGAGTTGTGCTGAAGCATATGCTTGGTAGGTGTCAGGACAAACGTCATACTGAGATTTCGAGCTTGTGCGGTCAACTTATCAAAATTTGGCGGCCTTTGAAAAAAGTGGTGTTTATTTTTTTTTCTTGAGCGGCATATATACCAGGTGAATCACCTGCCCCTAATAATATTGTTTTATGCAGCCCAACTAACGCGTGTTGTAAAGAAGGTCGATATTTCGCTGCTTGCATCCCGTATGGTACTAATGCACTGCAAGCATATCCTCTAAACTATACTGATAATTCAGGTTATATCTGTTTTATGTTTTTTATTGTGTTCATCTATTGTATTGTTCACTATGCCTTATTTGTTTTATCCTTTTTTACCATCCGCCTTTTATTCTTTTTATTCAAATAAGGCATAATTTTTGGGGCTCACTGCCTGTTTTATAAACACCATTTTCGTTTCATCCATGGCAGTGAGTTGTTTTTATCTACATCCTTTCATTTCACGCCATTTCATTTCATTAGGGGCCGATAACCTCGATGTTAGGCCCCTTAAAACAACAATTATCATCATCATCATCATCATGTATTTTCGATCACATTTGCATTTTTTAAGTATTTTGAATTTCAGTTGCATTTTGTAAGTATTCCGACGCTACATTGCATTTTGTACGTATTTTGAATCTAACCTACGTTTTGTGGGTCTTTTTCAATCTATTCTTTTCGTGCAACTTTTCGTTCTAAAATCCCTTTTGTAAGACCATATTGTGAGTTGTTTCCATCTGAGTTCCTTTTTGTACGTATTTTCCCTCTCAGATAATTTTGTTCTGGTTTCCATTTCATTATCTTTATCGCTATCACCCAGATCATTAGGGGCCGATAACCTCGATGTTAGGCCCCTTAAAACAACAATTATCATCATCATCATCAAACTATACTGAACACTATTATTTTTTCTTCCTATTAGTCTGTAGCCACATCGAGGAAAAAATAATAAGAATCAATATTGCTTGCAGGATATGCTGTCAGTGCATTAGTACCATACGGGATGCAAGCAGCGAAATATCGACCTTCTTGATAACAACGCCAGTTGGGCTGCATAAAACAATATTATTAGAGGCAGCTGATTCATTTGGTGTAAACATAGAGATGGAAGCCGTATTGTCTCAAATAATGCGGTACATCTCTCAGGTTGAAAGATGTTTTTCGTTGTTCTTAATTCATTTAAGGGGCTTGACATAGCTTGGCCATCAGCCCCGTATAGTTGCGTGAGTGTTAAGCTTGTCTGATAACCTGAATTTCAGTGATGACAGTATTAGTGTGTGTAACTGTATTAGGGTCATGGATGAGGTAGGTGGTGGTGGTGATAATGATGATGATAATTGTTGTTTTAAGGGGCTAACATTCTGGATTATTGGCCCCAATGATGAGGTAGGTGCCCCGGAACTTGAAGTAAGATACTATTGCCAGGAAGGAGTTGGGGTAAAACCCGGGAGATAGTCACAATCAGGATAACCGTTGACAGCACCGGGATCCAAACTTCAGACCCCAGACTTGCTGCAGCTGCCCACGTGGCCGTGGTGCATGATTTAACGAGCATGACGCGGGGTAGTAGAAAGTTGTAACAAGTATCTACATTAATACTGCTTAACATAAAGCAGAAAGTTGTAATAAACATAAACATTGATGCTGCTTAGCGTTAAAAGAAAGCTGTAGTAAACATCTAAATTAATGCTGCTTGACATTCAAGTAGAAAGCTGTAATACACATCCGCATTAATGTTGCCTAACATTAACGTAGAAAGCTTTAATAAACATGTACATTAATGATGCTTAACATTAAAGTAGAAAGCTGTAATAAATATCTACATTAATGCTGCATAACGTTAAAGTTGGAAGCTGTAATAAACATTTGCATTAACGTTGCTTGACATTAAAGTAGAAAGCTGTAATAAATATTTACCTTAATGCTTCTTAACATCCAAGTAGAAAGCTGTAATAAACACCTACATTAATGCTGCTTAACGTTAAAGTTGGAAGCTGTAATAAACATTTGCATTAATGCTGCTTGACATTAAAGTAGAAAGCTGTAATAAACGTGTACATTAATGCAGCTTAACATTAAAGTTGAAAGCTGTAATAAACACCTACATTAATGCTGCTTAACGTTAAAGTTGGAAGCTGTAATACACATTTGCATTAATGTTGCATGACATTAAAGTAGAAAGCTGTAATAAACATTAATGCGGCCTAACATTAAAGTAGAAAGCTGAAATAAACATCTACATTAATGCAGCTTAACATTAAAGTTTGAAAGCTGTAATAAATATCTATATTAATGTTGCTTAACATTTAAGTAGAAAACTGTAATAAACACCTGCATTAATGCTGCTTAACATTAAAGTAGAAAGCAGTAATAAACATGTACATTAATGCTGCTTAACATTAAAGTAGAAAGCTGTAATAAACATCTACATTAATGCCACTTAACATTAGGTATAAGGTTGTAATAAACATCTATACATTAATGCTGATTAACGTTGAAGTTGGAAGCTGTAATAAACATCTACATTAATGCTGCTTAACATTAGAGGAGAAAACTGTATTAAACATCTACATTAATGCTGCTTAACATTAAAGTAGAAACCTGGAATAAACATCTACATTAATGCTACTTAACATTAAAGTAGAAAGCTGTAATAAACATCTACATTAATTCTGTTTAACTTTTAAGTAGTAAGCTGGAATAAACATCTACATTAATGCTGCTTAACATTAAATTTGGAAGTTGGAATAAACATCTACATTAATGCTGCTTAACATTCAAGTAGAAAGCTGGAATATACATCTACATTTATGCTGCTTAACATTCAAGTAGAAAGCTGGAATATACATCTACATTTATGCTGCTTAACATTAAAGTATAAAGCTGGAATAAACATCTACATTAATGCTGCTTAACATTAAATTTGGAAGTTGGAATAAACATCTACATTAATGCTGCTTAACATTCAAGTAGAAAGCTGGAATATACATCTACATTTATGCTGCTTAACATTCAAGTAGAAAGCTGGAATACACATCTACATTTATGCTGCTTAACATTAAAGTAGAAAGCTGTAATAAACATCTACCGTATATTAATGCGGCTTAACATTAAAGTAGAAAGCTGTAATAAACATCTACCGTATATTAATGCGGCTTAACATTAAAGTAGAAAGCTGTAATAAACATCTACATTAATGCTGCTTAACATTAAAGAAGAAGAATATTAAGCGGCATAGTTAAATGAGTTTGATATGTTTGCGCTAATCAGCATCAAATCGTCAATGGATCACACAGCTAGCCAAACGTTACAGTTATGAACGCTACAGTTTAGTGTAGACTTGAATATCGGACACGTAATGTTGAATCTCAGTAGTAGCGCAATTCGTCATCGAACGTGAAGTGGTTAAGTGATGGTGATAGGACTTAATATCTAGGTCATCACTGAAAATGGTTATGTGACACGGGTTTGCTGTGAGATCATCTGGTTACTCCGGAGCTAGGGAAGGGCTCTTCAGGGCTTTCAGTACCACCCCAGTTCTGCCAGAGGTAATCTTTATTCAGAACAGATGCCCTCGTTATAGGTGTTTTAACCCGTGTGACTGTCGAGGCTCCATTTGCAGGATTCACAGCAATCCTCCTGCCTGAACACTTGACTCCCTACACACCTGCGTTCGGCTAATTAATGTTCTTAATTGCTTGGGAGTGATCGTTCTGTCATTAACTGCTAAGGACGGCTGTCAGGAGATTCACGTGGAAATGCTGCTGTTCGTATTGAGCATATCTGTGTGGAAAACAATCCCGTATTAAATCCAAATTCTTATAGGAACACGAAGTCAACATTATGTAATAACTCAGGTAAGTTCAACTTGATGCATTATTTGTCGGCCTTTCTAATTTTGGACAGATTCCAGTTTAAACATTCAACTGACAAATCTGTAAATCTATTTACCATGCATATATGCAATTCTTAAGAGCCTCCGTGGCTCAGGCGGCAGCACGCCGGCCTCTCACAGCTGGATCCGTGGTTCAAATGCCGGTCACTCTATGTGAGATCTGTGCTGGACAAAACGGAGGCCGACAGGTTTTTCTCCGGGTACTCCGGTTTTCCCTGTCAAAATTTCATTCCAGCAGCACTCTCCACTATCATTTCACTTCAACTGTCATCCATTTAATCATTGCCCCAGAGGAGTGCGTCAGGCCTCGGCAGCCGGCACAGTTCATATCCTCGCCTCTAGATGGGGGCTTCAATCATTCCATTCCTGACCCGGTCGGAGACTGGAAGCAGGCTGTGGATTTTCATTTCATATGCAATTCTTAGCCACAAAAATAATGGCAGATTGTATCAGAAAAGTAAAAGCAAACACAAACATGCAACATTAAGGTACTTAAGTTAATTTTACTGCATATTTTCTTAGTCCTGGGTTGTAAGTTCTACGCTAATTTTCCTAGATGATAAACAACTTCAAATACTGGAAACAACTATCGAGTTCTTACAGATGTGTAAAGGCTAAAAGTGGTGCTAATTCGATACCCGGCAACTAAGCCCTTTTCATACAACTATACACGCACACAGATTGGCTATTGGCGGCACTCATCGACTTATATACATTAGTGAAGTATCCTAAAAAGATACTGTTGAAATCTTGGCCATACAATTAAGCTACTTTAATTGATATATATAAGGTGCGTTCAAAAAGTAACGAGCCAGAGGCATAATTACAGAAACCAGTACCTGTATGTTAGAAGTATTGGCCCTGGCTGTTGAGGCACTTCTCCCACTGTAACACGAGTCGGTGAATGGCTGCCTCATAAAATTCCCTGGGCTGCGATGTGAACCAGTTCCGCACGTACAGCTGGACGTCGGCGTCCGAGGTGAATCGTTGGCCCCGCAGAGCCCTTTTCAGGGGACCAAACATGGCGTAAACATAGGGAGAGAGGTCTGGACTGTATGGAGGGTTGCCGAGAACCTCCCATTTGAATTTCTGCAGGAGTGCCGCGACTGTCTTGGCCGTATGAGGTCGTGCATTGTCGTGGAGCGACCACGGCGGCTATGGCGTTCACTGTCACTCGCCGGTCCTGGGTAATGAGTGCATCAACCAGCTGGACGTTGTCATCGGTACTGGAGGGGGTTGCCCCAGACTGGGCATCATCGGCTAACGACACCCGCCCTTCCCTGAAGCGCTTGTGCCACGCCTTGACCCTTGCAAGGGACATGCAGTGTTCGGCGAACACTTGTAACATTCGGCGATGAATGTCCGTTCCCCCTACTCCTTCCGCTGTCAGAAACCGAACAACTCCTCTTTGCTCTTCGGTTGACGCCTCCATGTCACTGTTTGCATTGCGACTGGCAGCGTTAGACGATTGATGTTAGCTGCTGCTCGCTTTGTATCGTCACGTGACGTGCACGCGTGCTCTCTAGTGACGGGCTGTGACCTTCCACGCTCTGGTCCGAACCACACCTCGTTACACACGCCATGATTAGCCGATGTAGTCACCGGTTTGCGCATTCCAGCCTACGGCTCGTTACTTTTTGAACGCACCTTATATATATATATATATGTACTGTATATACCTATACTCGTTTACGGCCTTTAGAGACTACGTTAGGCAACAATTACACATCATTGAAAGCTATCTTCGCTGCCCAAAATCTTTGCAGTCTTTCTCTGGCAGCCTGTTTTCGTTCTTCCGTCCAACTTTAGTTGATATATTGGGTTTCCCGACAAATTATTCTGACTGCTACTTGTATTATTTCAGTATGAATTATTTTGTGCCAAGGATATTCTAGTTAAAAGAACTACTTGTTTAACAATCTAATCAGCAACATTTTACCACTTTTCTTTAAAACAGGAACAAATATTCAATAATTTCTTCGTTCATGTCTTGCAACATATTGTATGTTAACCCTGCATTAAAGCGATAGATTACAGTATAGGGGTGGTTATAATGGTTGCTTCCTACGGGGCTATCGAGGAGAATGTTGATGTTGCTTTCATTACGGGCTAGTGACATCTTTGGTCCCTCAGCTCCGTCTACTTTTGTGTGGCCTGGCTACGTTGCGTAGCAGCAAATCCCGGCGTAGATAGTTGACATTAGAAGGTGACTGCATGCGAGAGATGAAAGTACTGTAACGTTAAGGTACCCATCGACACTACTGAAGACATTTCATAACAAGTTAGTAGTGGAGTAAGGGGGGTTCTAACCCACCCGGCGTTGCTCGGGCGGCGTCCATGTTAAATCATTAATATCTGGCCAACCCATGGTCCGATTTTGACAAATGAGGTGTCGTTGGACTCGGGCTGACGCCCTCTTTCCAATGGACAACTTATTTCATCCCCAAAATAAAACCTACCCCTAATAGGGGATGATTTTTTTTGTGAAAGTCATTTTACAAATGCAACAGACATGAGGGGCGATACCACTATGAACTTAAACGTTGTTGCTCATATAGCGCATGCGTTTTGCTGGATGCCGCTATGAATCAACATTTTGTTTTTGTTTTTTACGCATGCGCACTTGGGATTTTTGTAAGAGGGCGAGCTCTTTGAAAAAATGATTTATAAGAAGGGGTTTTGGTGGTGAGGAGAGAACCAGATAGTCGCCTACTTTCCTACGAAGTTTGCCGATATCTCTCGAACGCAAGGTCGGATTTGGACGTGTGACGTGTCAAATCGCTTGTCTCGAAGCCATATATATGTTATTAATAGGTTAAAGTTTTGAGAATGAGGGAAACAGGCATTTTGGGGGTAAAACCATGATTATAGACTTTTTCCGATATCTCACGAATGCATGGTTGGATTTGGTCATATGACATGTCAAATGGCTTGTCTCGAAACCCTCTTTTTAATTTGGTAATAGGTTAAAGTTTTTGAGAATGAGGGAAACAGAATTTTTTGGTGTAAAACCGTGATTTTAAACTTTTTGCTATATCTCGCGAACCAATGATGCCAGAGGCGTGTACGACGGGTCCAAGGACTCGGGGTGACGTCCTCTTTGCTATGAACTACTCTTTATAATTTTTTTAAAAATGTGGAAACTCGATTTTGGGGTAAACAAGTGTTCTTTGGGATTTTTGCTGATATCTCACGAACCAATAAGCCTAGAGACTTGTATGAGGTGTCATTTTTTTCGTCGCGTTGTCCTCTTGCCGAGGATGGTCGTGTTTAGCAGGAATGAAAAACCATTTTGAGGTAAAACCGTGATTTTAGACTTTTTGCTCTATCTCGCAAACCAATTACGCTAGAGACGTGTACGAAGTGTCCTAGGACTCGGGCTCACGCCCCCTGTTTGAAACTATTTTGACAAAGGGCCTAACGCCATACATGTTGAAAAAACTTTTTTTCTTTACCTGTATAAAATGTTCATGAAGCGTGGTGGTTGAGAGAGACGATACTGCTGGGTGTGTGTGTGTTTCAACGAACCGGTCGCTGACCACGGTGGCTGTGATTAATAGAACAATTGTTATTTCGGCAGGTCGGTTTATGACAGAGCGAGGGTGCGTTTTATCTGATACTTTACCCCCGAAGATGATCTTTAACGTGTAAACGGTGATGAGAACTTGGTTCTATGTTGGTCGAAGCGAGTAGAGAAAACAAACTTGCCGAGGAGCAGACGAGCAGAAGGTGAATGTCATTTGAGCATATTGGAAGGCGCTGATCTGACTTGACAACAGGTGCAATAGAAAATGACAAAGACGCTTGAAGGTGAAATAATCTGACCATCGTGGTGGCAGGGAAGAGCGAAATGTATGCATACACGTGTGAGATGACATGTGAAACCACATCCTGTTTGCTTTGTACGTGACAAAATGCAAGTTGACGTGAAATTTGATCTGCCACAGGTGTTCACCTTGGACGTTATCTGCCCATGTGCCCGATAACAGAATGTTCAAAGTGTGGGGAAAAATGATTATACATGCAACGTAGCTTATATAAAGACATGTCGTTATCATTTCCACTCTCACTTGGGTGACTACCTTTGAACACACTGCGTTGCATGAAACACATGGTCTTGTTTAACAGTTTTGGTGTTGGTGGAAAATACTTAACCTTGTTGTGGGACAGGTATTTATATATATATTTATTCATTTATATATTTATTGATTTTTATATATATATATTTACATGCAATTATTTATTGCCTAGGTAATTAATGATTTTATTTATTTATTTATTTGTTTGCAGATAACCGGTATACCTTACATGTCTGAGAGAGAAGAAACCATTGCACTTTTGAGCCCACTAGAAGGAAGCAGCAAGAAGCCACTGCAAGTGAAGGTGGGATTATTTTTTTAAACTAACTTGTTTCATTTTTTTGTTTCATATTTTAGTTTATGAAATGCATGTATTAACCTGAATTTAGGTATTTATAACGGTTTATTTTATTTATTTTTAGAAACTTGGAAAGAAAAGCCTTACCGCCGTAGCAGTCGCTGAAAACCCGAGAAGCAGTAAAGTGCAACCATTGTTTCCAGGCAGTGAACTATTTAAAACTCAGGTAAGCCTAACATAAAATGCTATTCCATTTTACCACTACTGAAAACTCGTAGACAAAAAATGCATTACCTGTACATGACTCGGACGATGATTGCTTTCTTGATTAATGACTATGTATTGGCAACCGTACAAGACCATATTGGTTGTTTACCGGGAAAGTACAAGGCCATATTGGATTTTTTTAAACAAAAATTTTAATTTAACTGAAAGGTCGTTCCCTATAATAATAATAATAATAATAATAATAATAATAATAATAATAATTTTGACTCTGATCACTACTTAAGCCAAATCAAAGTGAAATTCCAGCCTAATAGATCCAAACCAAAAACTAAGAGATTACTAAAAGTGGATCCGGAGCACCTCAAGCAGAACGCCAAAGAATTTATTCAGGCCATAAAAGAGCAAAATCCCAAAGACTGGAGGGACTTAGGAAATTCAATTCTGACACCAGCACAGAAGTTAGGGCAGCCCCCAAGGAAAAGGAAACACAGATGGTGGAACACAACCTGTGATAAAGCAATTGAAGACAGAATTAAAGCCTGGAATAAGTGGAACGGTCATCAGACAACTGGACGATGGGAATTATTCCTTAAGATCCGGAAATCAACAGCTAAGGCCATCCACAGGGGGAAGCGGACATACGACAGGAATAAACTCGTAGAGATAGAACAGGATTTCCTAAAAACAACACCAGAAATTCCTATAAGACCTTCCGTGAAAGTCTGTCTAGTTATCAACCACCTAGCATATGTTTCAGTAGACCAGATGGCTCACTAGAAACAAACACCAAGGAAAACTGCAAGATCTTAGCAGTTTACTTCCAAGACCTACTCAATTGTGACCCACCGAAAGAAAAAATGCACTTTGAAAAGCCTGCACCGAATCCAGATTCACATCCACCGACAATGGAAGAAACAGCAGAAATCATTCAATCTCTTAAAAATAACAAAGCACCAGGAGAAGACGGTATTACCGCTGAAATGTTGAAACTCGGAGGGGAAGTGGTCACCAGAAGAATCCACGCAATTTTAAAAGCAATTTGGGAAACAGAAGTGATCCCACAGGACTGGAAGTGCGCGTTAATACATCCATTGCACAAGAGAGGTAACAAAACTGATCCAAACAACTATAGAGGTTTATCCTTATTATCTGTGGCCTATAAAATCCTATCTAAAGCTCTTCTGAACAGACCAGAGAAACAAACAGACTATTTGATTGGTGAATATCAAGAGGGTTTTAGGAAAGGGCGTTCATGTGTTGAACAGATATGGAATCTGAAGATGATTTTGAAGATCCGCAGATCCAACCCCACAATTGCCACCTTTGTGGACCTAAAGAAAGCATATGATTCTGTGGACAGGCAGACCCTGTTTGAGACGCTAGAAGAACTTCAAGTGGACAGGAAGACCAGAGAATTGATTCGTCAGACTCTCACCAATACAACATCGAAGGTGAAGTTTCTTGGGGGAAATTTCTGACTCTTTTGAAGTACGAGGAGGTGTTCGCCAAGGAGACGGACTTTCACCCCTTCTATTTAACCTGGTTCTAGATAAAGTCATCAGAGAGTGGGAAAAGAACATCAAAGGCGTTAGCATAGGAACTGCTGGAAACAAAATCAATGTGAAATGCTTGGCTTTCGCAGATGACCTAGCGATTATCACTAGGAACAAAGGAGAAACTAAGCATGCTATTGAGACATTATACAGAATAGCATCACAAGCAGGCCTTTAAATATCATTTGAAAAAAACAAGTACATGCATAATTTTCAGCAAAAAAACAAGAAAGAAAAAATAGAAACAGCGTATGGAGCAATATCCCAAGTAGAATTTTTTAAATACCTTGGAGAAATAATTCTTCCTTCAGGATTGGACAGTTTGGCTAACACAGAAAGAGCCTCAAAACTTCATAGAGCATTCAGACTAACATGGGATCACTATAATAAAAAAGTAATGTCACATAATGCAAAACTGAAAAACTACAAAACAGTTGTACTACCGGAAGCTCTATATGCTTCAGAAACCATAGCTTTAGGAGGTCATTCTAAAATTGCAAATATAGAAAAGCAAGAACGTAAAATTCTTAGAAAAATATTTGGCCCCATACAAGAAAACGGAATTTGGATTAAAAGACGAAATTCAGATCTATACCGTCACACAGATAGTTTCAGCAACACTGTACGAAGAAGACGTTTAACATTTTATGGACATCTCTTCAGGATGGACGATTTTAGACTTACAAAAAGATTATTCAATGTAATAAATTCTCAGAAGTCAAGGATAGCCTGGCTGGATGAATCAAGACAGGACCTGCAAGAGTTGAACATCGGAGAAAATATTCTGAGAAACCGCAAAGTCTTCAGGACCGCAGTAACAAAGCACAAGTTTAGGGTGAAAACTAGTGGCAGGACTGGAACCAAGTGGACAGAAGAACGGAAGAAGCAGCACAGTGACTTCATGAAGAGATTTTGGGAAGATAGGAAGGCGAATATCATCAAGCCGAAAAACAAGTTCAAGCGCGCTCTATAATGGGCAAAACGCAAAAAGAAGAGAAGAATAATAATATTTATATCGTATGGCCTCGGATGCCGGGTGCAAGCTTTGTTATTTGACACACAGAGGGTAGCTTGCATGCGGAATTTAGTTGTTCCTTGACTATGAAAGTCAAGGAGGTTAGATGTTAGATATCTAATCTCCTTAAACTCTATAGCGCTTTCTAGTAGAAAAATGAGGAACTTTGTACCCTATGAACTCAACGAATATTCACAGGTTTGAACATGATAATCTGAACAAAATGACATGACATTATTATTTTTTGTTTATGTATTGGTTAAAGGGGAATGTAAATGACTGCAGCTTTATATAAAGAAAATAAGTACATGGGTTACTGTTAGTGCCGACATACAGTTTATTATAATTTTTATGGTGTTTTGATATATTAATGCCAATTAACGTTAAAGTTTTATTTACAAGTATTGATGGATTGATTGAGTGATTGGTTATTTTGTTTGCTTTTAGGTGTCGTAATGCGCCATTAACATAATGAACAGACAGTGAACAAGCATACATTGTGCTTTAAAGTACTCTGTGCAACGTTAATAACTTACAATAAGAAAAAGTTTTATTATAACACATGGCGTTAGTACCAAATACAACAAGTGAGCAAGTTGGTTTACCACGTGGGTTAAATTTAAAATCAGAACATGACCGTTGGTTAACATTTGAATCCTGGCCTGTAGGCTTTTTGTCGACACATGAACTTGCAGAAGCCGGTTTTTTTTTACTTGAACCGAGAACATGTGGTGCGCTATGTGTTTTGTCGTATTGAACTTTCACACTGGGAAGAAGGGGATGATCCCTTTAGAGACCATTTGCGATGGTCTCCTTGTTGTCCTTACATGCTTGGAAAACAAGTGGGTAGCATACCTGTGTATTCATTTTACCGAACCAAAAGCCATTGGCCGCTACTTACGTTGCTGAATCACAATTAAATAATAATGATGTATTACCATCCAACAACGGTAGTGTCTATATATGTGGTCCATATGCCATAGACAGTGTTGAATTGGCATGTGCTTTTGAAAAATTGGGAGTTTGCAAGACTAAAGCACTAGCACATCCAGAGTACAGCTCTGTTGAAAAACGTTTAGAATCTTATAAAAATATTTGGCCATTAATATTAAAACACCTTACCAAACAACTAAGTGAAGCTGGATTTTTTTATACTGGTGAAGGGGATAAAACAATATGTTTTTATTGTGGATTTGCTTTAAAGGATTGGCAAATGACTGATGACCCTTTTGTGCAACACGCTCGTTGGTTACCTAACTGCAAATACATGGTGTTGCTTAAAGGTCAGGAATTTGTGAACACTATTCGTAAAGAAAACATGATTGCAGCACAAGACTTAAAAGTGCCTTTAGAGTTAGACCACGCGGAGCAAATACACGAGGCTGAAAGAAAAGACTTGTCTCACGAACAGATACAAAAGTGTGACCAACAATTATGTAAAACTTGTTATCAAGATGAACTAGGTGTTGTATTTTTGCCTTGTGGACACATGATAGCCTGTGTCAAGTGTGCATTAGAACTCAACACTTGTGCTATATGCAGAAAAGCAGTATCTGCTACAGTTAGGGTATTTCTTGCATAAATAGTAAAATTTATCAGCCATGCATAGTGCAAAATCCCTAATTGCACAATATTATTAAATCTGTTTTAGAGTGTAATAGATATGCTTTTCTTTTGTTTATAGACTACTACAATGAATGTTTTGAATGCTGTGGGTCAAGCATGTGGCTTAGAGACAAAGAAGCTCAGCGAATTGCCAACGCATATTCCATTCCGCATTATCAAGATTCGGAAATTGAAAACAGCATATGGTGATCGTGTACTTTGTGTATGTGAAAACTTTGAGACATTTCTGCCTACACGGTTTAATGATATGTCGGAGAGTGTTTTTGATGAAGTCAATAATGCTGTACAACCTGTACACTTAATTTATGAAGGTTTTAAAAACAATAGGTGCATGGTTCGTTTTAATTAAATAAAAAACAAATGTCAAATAATAATGGAAGATATAAGTCATGACAATGGACTGAAAGAAAAATATGTGTATAGATAATAATGTTTTAGTGTTTAGTATTGTCTTAAAAAAATATTATCATGAAACAAAACAAAATTTATATAAAGTTTGTAAATAAATGAAAATAATGGTACAATGTTGTTTTATTTTCTATAGAAGTCAGAATATTTAACATTGCAGAGTATACACGATTATGACAATAAAAACACACTTAATACAAGTCTTTGCCTTTACGATAGTGTGTTATAGTTTTAAAAACAAAGCTTGTTGTAGATCTTTTTTCTTCCACGATGAACAATAGGCATGAAAACGTTATTGTCTTGTTTTGGATCATTATCACTATCATAATCATAAGCAGCATGATCTATATCACTATTATTATAATGACTATAATTATCCTCAACATTATCCTCAACATTACTAAAACCAGTTAAATATTCCTGTTCCTGTTCCTCTTCCTCTTCCTCTAGAGTGTCCTCATGTAGAGTCTGCGTGGCTTTTGATAATGTTAAGGGTTTTTTGAACATTGAATTATTTTCAATAGTAGTATTGTTTTGTAGCACTTGCTTTTTAACATTTTCATGATTTTCTGTTGACAGCAACAGTGTTTCATGCAGTACATTGACACTTAAAACCTCACTATTTTTACTTTTTAGCTCACTGCGACATTGTTTTGAACGTTGTTTTGAACAACGCCAAATAACAGTTGCATTTTTATTGGTTCGTTTCACAATATATGAATATCCTTTATAGAATGCATGAGGCTTACCATACCTAGTCACAGATACTTCCATATCAACTGTCAAGCATAGACTAAGCTCTAGTAAAGACAACTTAGTAATAAGAACAATAGTTTAATGTGCGAGCATATATGGGTGCAAATGTGGGAGCAAAAAAGTGGGAGCAAAAAGTGGGAGAAAAAAATGGGAGCAAAAGGTTGGAGCAAAAAGTGGGAGCAAAAATTGAGAGCAAAAAGTGGGAGCAAAAAAAAAGTAGGAGCAAGTATGGGAGCAAATGTGAAAGCAAAAGTGGGAGCAAGTATGGGAGCATATGTGAAAGCAAAAGTGGGAGCAAAAAGTGAGAGAAAAAAGTGGGAGCAAGAAGTGTAAGCAAAAGTGGGAGCAAATATGAGAGCAAAAAAGTAGGAGCAAGTATGGGAGCAAATGTGAAAGCAAATGTGAAAGCAAAAGTGGGAGCAAAAAGTGAGAGAAAAAAGTGGGAGCAAAAAGTGTAAACAAAAGTGGGAGCAAATATGAGAGCAAAAAAAGTGTAAGCAAATATGGGAGCAAAAAGTGGGAGCAAAAAGTGAGAGCTAAAAGTGTAAGCAAAAGTGGGAGCAAAAAATTAGGAGCAAAAAGTGGGAGCAAAAGTGGGAGCAAAAATTGGGAGCAAAAAGTGGGATCAAAAGAAAGTAGGAGCAAGTATGAGAGTAAATGTGAAAGCAAAAGTGGGAGCAAGTATGGGAGCAAATGTGAAAGCAAAAGTGGGAGCAAAAAGTGAGAGAAAAAAGTGAGAGCAAAAAGTGAAAGCAAAAGTGGGAGCAAATATGAGAGCAAAAAAAAGTAGAAGCAAGTATGGGAGCAAATGTGAAAGCAAAAGTGGGAGCAAAAATTGAGAGAAAAAAGTGGGACCAAAAAGTGTAAGCAAAAGTGGGAGCAATTATTAGAGCAAAAAAGTGGGAGCAAAAAGTGGGAGCAAAACGTGTAAGCAGAAGTGGGAGCAAACAAGTGTGAGCAAATATGGGAGCAGAAAGAGGGAGCAAATGTGAAAGCAAAAGTGGGAGCAAAAAGTGAGAGCAAAAAGAGCGAGCAAAAGTGAGTGCACAAAGTGGGAGCAAAATGTGTGTGTAAAAAGTGGGGGAAAATGTGGTGTTTTACTAAAACAATCTCCCCTAACCTAACCTAACTTCACCTAACCTAACCTTCCAACTCTCAGATCAAAAATTAAATTCTGGCCATAGTCGAGTTGGAACCCAAAACCTCTGGGATAACACCCAAGTATACTAGCCACTACACCGCGAGATGGGCAAATTATCATGAGAGTTGGAAGGTTAGGTTAGGTGAAGTTAGGTTAGGTTAGGTTAGGTTAGGGGAGATTGTTTTAGTAAAACACCACATTTGCCCCCACTTTTTACTCACACATTTTGCTCCCACTTTGTGCACTCACTTTTGCTCGCTCCTTTTGCTCTCACTTTTTGCTCCCACTTTTGCTTTCACATTTGCTCCCACTTTCTGCTCCCATATTTGCTCACACTTGTTTGCTCCCACTTCTGCTTACACGTTTTGCTCCCACTTTTTTTTTGCTCTTATATTTGCTCCCACGTTTGCTTACACTTTTTGGTCCCACTTTTTTCTCTCTCTTTTTGCTCCCACTTTTGCTTTCACATTTGCTCCCATACTTGCTCCTACTTTTTTGCTCTCATATTTGCTCACACTTTTGCTTACACTTTTTGCTCTCACTTTTTTCTCTCACTTTTTGCTCCCACTTTTGCTTTCACATTTGTTCCCATACTTGCTCCCACTTTTGCTTTCACATTTACTCTCATACTTGCTCCTACTTTCTTTTGATCCCACTTTTTGCTCCCAATTTTTGCTCCCACTTTTTCTCCCACTTTTTGCTCCCAATGTTTTGCTCCCACTTTTGCTTACACTTTTAGCTCTTACTTTTTGCTCCCACATTTTGCTCGCATACTTGCTCACACTTTTTTTACTCTCATATTTGCTCCCACTTTTGCTTACACTTTTTGCTCCCACTTTCTTTCTCTCACTTTTTGCTCCAACTTTTGCTTTCACATTTGCTCCCATACTTGCTCCTACTTTTTTGCTCTCATATTTGCTCCCACTTTTGCTTACACTTTTTGCTCCCTCTTTTTTTCTCTCACTTTTTGCTCCCACTTTTGCTTTCACATATGCTCCCATACTTGCTACCACTTTTGCTTTCACATTTGCTCCCATACTTGCTCCTACTTTTTTTTGGTCCCACTTTTTGCTCTCAATTTTAGCTCCCACTTTTTGCTCCCGCTTTTTGCTCCCAATTTTTTCTCCCACTTTTTGCTCCCACTTTTTTGCTCCCACATTTGCACCCATATATGCTCGCACATTAAACTATTGTTTTTATTACTAAGTTGTCTTTACTAGAGCTTAGTCTATGCTTGACAGTTGATATGGAAGTATCTGTGACTAGGTATGGTAAGCCTCATGCATTCTATAAAGGATATTCATATATTGTGAAACGAACCAATAAAAATGGAACTGTTATTTGGCGTTGTTCAAAACAACGTTCAAAACAATGTCGCAGTGAGCTAAAAAGTAAAAATAGTGAGGTTTTAAGTGTCAGTGTACTGCATGAAACACTGTTGCTGTCAACAGAAAATCATAAAAATGTTAAAAAGCAAGTGCTACAAAACAATACTACTATTGAAAATAATTCAATGTTCAAAAAACCCTTAACATTATCAAAAGCCACGCAGACTCTACATGAGGACACTCTAGAGGAAGAGGAAGAGGAACAGGAACAGGAATATTTAACTGGTTTTAGTAATGTTGAGGATAATGTTGAGGATAATTATAGTCATTATAATAATAGTTATATAGATCATGCTGCTTATGATTATGATAGTGATAATGATCCATAACAAGACAATAACGTTTTCATGCCTATTGTTCATCGTGGAAGAAGAAAGATCTACAACAAGCTTTGTTTTTAAAACTATAACACACTATCGTAAAGGCAAAGACTTGTATTAAGTGTGTTTTTATTGTCATAATCATGTATACTCTGCAATGTTAAATATTGTGACTTCTATAGAAAATAAAACAATATTGTACCATTATTTTCATTTATTTACAAACTTTATATACATTTTGTTTTGTTTCATGATAATATTTTTAAGACAATACTAAACACTAAAACATTATTATCTATACACATATTTTTCTTTCAGTCCATTGTCATGACTTATATCTTCCATTATTATTTGACATTTGTTTTTTTTATTTAATTAAAACGAACCATGCACCTATTGTTTTTAAAACCTTCATAAATTAAGTGTACAGGTTGTACAGCATTATTGACTTCATCAAAAACACTCTCCGACATATCATTAAACCGTGTAGGCAGAAATGTCTCAAAGTTTTCACATACACAAAGTACACGATCACCATATGCTGTTTTCAATTTCCGATTCTTGATAATGCGGAATGGAATATGCGTTGGCAATTCGCTGAGCTTCTTTGTCTCTAAGCCACATGCTTGACCCACAGCATTCAAAACATTCATTGTAGTAGTCTATAAACAAAAGAAAAGCATATCTATTACACTCTAAAACAGATTTAATAATATTGTGCAATTAGGGATTTTGCACTATGCATGGCTGATAAATTTTACTATTTATGCAAGAAATGCCCTAACTGTAGCAGATACTGCTTTTCTGCATATAGCGCAAGTGTTGAGTTCTAATGCACACTTGACACAGGCTATCATGTGTCCACAAGGCAAAAATACAACACCTAGTTCATCTTGATAACAAATTTTACATAATTGTTGGTCACACTTTTGTATCTGTTCGTGAGACAAGTCTTTTCTTTCAGCCTCGTGTACTTGCTCCGCGTGGTCTAATTCTAAAGGCACTTTTAAGTCTTGTGCTGCAATCATGTTTTCTTTACGAATAGTGTTCACAAATTCCTGACCTTTAAGCAACACCATGTATTTGCAGTTAGGTAACCAACGAGCGTGTTGCACAAAAGTGTCATCAGTCATTTGCCAATCCTTTAATGCAAATCCACAATAAAAACATATTGTTTTATCCCCTTCACCAGTATAAAAAAATCCAGCTTCACTTAGTTGTTTGGTAAGGTGTTTTAATATTAATGGCCAAATATTTTTATAAGATTCTAAACGTTTTTCAACAGAGCTGTACTCTGGGTGTGCTAGTGCTTTAGTCTTGCAAACTCCCAATTTTTCAAAAGCACATGCCAATTCAACACTGTCTATGGCATATGGACCACATATATCGACACTACCGTTGTTGGATGGTAATACATCATTATTATTTATTTGTGATTCAGCAACGTAAGTAGCGGCCAATGGTCTTGTGGTTCGGTAAAATGAATACACAGGTATGTTACCCACTTGTTTTCCAAGCATGTAAGGACAACAGGGAGACCATCGCAAATGGTCTCTAAAGGGATCATCCCCTTCTTCCCAGTGTGAAAGTTCAATACGACAAAACACACAGCGCACCACATCTTCTCGGTTCAAGTAAAAAAAACGGCTTTTGCAAGTTCATGTGTCGACAAAAAGCCTACAGGCCAGGATTCAAATGTTAACCAATGGTCATGTTCTGATTTTAAATTCAACCCACGTGTTAAACCAACTTGCTCACTTGTTGTATTTGGTACTAACGCCATGTGTTATAATAAAACTTTTTCTTATTGTAAGTTATTAACTTTGCACAGACTACTTTAAAGCACAATGTATGCGTGTTCACTGTCTGTTCATTACGTTAATGGCGCATGACGACACCTAAAAGCAAACAAAATAACCAATCACTCAATCAATCAATCAATCAATACTTGTAAATAAAACTTTAATCTTAATTGGCATTAATATATCAAAACACCATAAAAATTATAATAAACTGTATGTCGGCACTAACAGTAACCCATGTACTTATTTTTTTTATAAAGCTGCAGTCATTTACATTCCCCTTTAACCAATACATAAACAAAAAATAATAATGTCATGTCATTTTGTTCAGATTATCATGTTCAAACCTGTGAATATTCGTTGAGTTCATAGGGTACAAAGTTCCTCATTTTTCTACTAGAAAGCGCTATAGAGTTTAAGGATATTAGATATCTAACATCTAACCTCCTTGACTTTCATAGTCAAGGAACAAGTAAATTCGACATGCAAGCTACCCTCTGTGTGTCAAATAACAAAGCTTGCACCCGGTACGCGAGGCCATACGATATTAATATTATTATTAATATAATATTATTATTATTATTATTATTATTATTATAGGGAACGACCTGTCAGTTAAATTAAAATTTTTGTTTTTTACAAAATCCAATATGGCCTTGTACTTTCCCGGTAAACAACCAATATGGTCTTGTACCGGTTGCCAATACTTAGTCATTAATCAAGAAAGCAATCATCGTCCTAGTCATGTACAGGTAATGAATTTTTTGTCTACGAGTTTTCAGTAGTGGTAAAATGGAATAGCATTTTATGTTAGGCTTACCTGAGTTTTAAATAGTTCACTGCCTGGAAACAATGGTTGCACTTTACTGCTTCTCGGGTTTTCAGCGACTGCTACGGCGGTAAGGCTTTTCTTTCCAAGTTTCTAAAAATAAATAAAATAAACCGTTATAAATACCTAAATTCAGGTTAATACATGCATTTCATAAACTAAAATATGAAACAAAAAAATGAAACAAGTTAGTTTAAAAAAATAATCCCACCTTCACTTGCAGTGGCTTCTTGCTGCTTCCTTCTAGTGGGCTCAAAAGTGCAATAGTTTCTTCTCTCTCAGACATGTAAGGTATACCGGTTATCTGCAAACAAATAAATAAATAAATAAAATCATTAATTACCTAGGCAATAAATAATTGCATGTAAATATATATATATAAAAATCAATAAATATATAAATGAATAAATATATATATAAATACCTGTCCCACAACAAGGTTAAGTATTTTCCACCAACACCAAAACTGTTAAACAAGACCATGTGTTTCATGCAACGCAGTGTGTTCAAAGGTAGTCACCCAAGTGAGAGTGGAAATGATAACGACATGTCTTTATATAAGCTACGTTGCATGTATAATCATTTTTTCCCACACTTTGAACATTCTGTTATCGGGCACATGGGCAGATAACGTCCAAGGTGAACACCTGTGGCAGATCAAATTTCACGTCAACTTGCATTTTGTCACGTACAAAGCAAACAGGATGTGGTTTCACATGTCATCTCACACGTGTATGCATACATTTCGCTCTTCCCTGCCACCACGATGGTCAGATTATTTCACCTTCAAGCGTCTTTGTCATTTTCTATTGCACCTGTTGTCAAGTCAGATCAGCGCCTTCCAATATGCTCAAATGACATTCACCTTCTGCTCGTCTGCTCCTCGGCAAGTTTGTTTTCTCTACTCGCTTCGACCAACATAGAACCAAGTTCTCATCACCGTTTACACGTTAAAGATCATCTTCGGGGGTAAAGTATCAGATAAAACGCACCCTCGCTCTGTCATAATCCGACCTGCCGAAATAGCAATTGTTCTATTAATCACAGCCACCGTGGTCAGCGACAGGTTCGTTGAAACACACACACCCAGCAGTATCGTCTCTCTCAACCACCATGCTTCATGAACATTTTATACAGGTAAAGAAAAAAAAGTTTTTTCAACATGTATGGCGTTAGGCCCTTTGTCAAAATAGTTTCAAACAGGGGGCGTGAGCCCGAGTCCTAGGACACTTCGTACACGTCTCTAGCGTTATTGGTTTGCGAGATAGAGCAAAAAGTCTAATATCACGGTTTTACCTCAAAATGGTTTTTCATTACTGCTCAACACGAACATCCTCGGCAAGAGGACAACGCGACGAAAAAAATGACACCTCATACAAGTCTCTAGGCTTAATGGTTCGTGAGATATAAGCAAAAATCCCAAAAAAACACTTGTTTACCCCAAATTCGAGTTTCCACATTTTTTTTTAATTATAACGAGTAGTTCATAGCAAAGAGGACGTCACCCCGAGTCCTTGGACCCGTCGTACACGGTTTTACACCAAATAATTCTGTTTCCCTCATTCTCAAAAGCTTTAACCTATTACCAAAATAAAGAGGGTTTCGAGACAAGCCATTTGACACGTCATATGACCAAATCCGACCATGCATTCGTGAGATATCGGAAAAAGTCAAAAATCATGGTTTTACCCCCAAAATGCCTGTTTCCCTCATTCTCAAAACTTTAACCTATTAATAACATATATAGGGCTTCGAGACAAGCGATTTGACACGTCACACGTCCAAATCCGACCTTGCGTTCGAGAGATGTCGGCAAACTTCGTAGGAAAGTAGGCGACTATCTGGTTCTCACCTCACCACCAAAACCCCTTCTTATAAATCATTTTTTCAAAGAGCTCGCCCTCTTACAAAAATCCCAAGTGCGCATGCGTAAAAAACAAAAACAAAAATGTTGATTCATAGCAGCATCCAGCAAAACGCATGCGCTATATGAGCAACAACGTTTAAGTTCATAGTGGTATCGCCCCTCATGTCTGTTGCATTTGTAAAATGACTTTCACTAAAAAAATTAAAATTTCATCCCCTAGTAGGGGTAGGTTTTATTTTGGGGTTGAAATAAGTTGTCCATTGAAAAGAGGGCGTCAGCCCGAGTCCAACGACACCTCATTTGTCAAAATCGGACCATGGGTTGGCCAGATGTTAATGATTTAACATGGACGCCGCCCGAGCAACGCCGGGTTGGTAAGAACCACCCTTACTCCACTACTCAAGTTATCTTATTTTCTTGAAATTGATATCACTGATTCCAAGAATATAAATTAGTGGATTTTTTCCAAAAAAGAAAAGTTAAATAAATTTGGGGGGGGGGGCTTTTTCAAAGATTAATCACAAAAATAACGTGCATTTATTGGACGCGATATATTTGCTCTTTTTCAACTTAATTGAGTCATTGTTGTCGCAAATTGATCTGCTGTATGTTCAGAATGTTGTATAGCAGAATCGCTTTTGTATCATTGGTTGAGGCAAATATATTAGCTTTGTTTTACAATGTACGTTATTTTGATTGAAAAAATAAATTAATTGTGGGGGGCGCGACCCCTAATTTCAATTTAACAGCTTCATTCTGCTTTACAACATAGCTGCATTATTTATCTATATTTTAGTTTTTAAATGAAACTAATATCTGCATTCTGAGTAGACATTTGAACTGCCCTAGTCAAGGCAAATATTGAAAAAAATGAAGTGAGAGAAATCGTAACTTAAAGTTGAGGTACACATTCAAAAAGATTCTTGCTCTTCAACTCCTAAAAACTGCCTTTTCTTTGGATTTTAGGTCAATCTTCTGCATTCTCCGACCCGAGAGTATCTCCTACATTGTTTTTGTTCTGGAGTAGACTGTTTCAAAGCCAGATTAATGTGTGCTTTATCTGCAGCACCTATTCGTCAAAGTGACAGCTGCTGAAAAGCGTGCTCACCGATGATTAAAGTGAATATAAATGAGCTAAACAACAATAAAACCAGTATAAAGTATATATTTCTGGTAACTAGAGAGGACATGCTATCGAATAAGACAATTTTAAAAAAACGAAATTTTTCTTGAAAATGACTAATGGTCGATGAGTACCTTAAAGGTCCCCTTAAGGGAAATATTCCGACACCCTAATGTCTCTAAAGCTCCAGTAGTTACAAGGGACGTAACCCCATAACATGAATTAAAATACTAGAGTGTGTACTGTACTAGGTATATTTCTGATAACCTATATTATTGTGATGACTATGATAGCAGTTTGTGTAATTAGTTACTTGCCTTCAGGATTGGGGTAGGTGCCTCAGGATTTGAAAAAAGGTATCTTCCCGTGAATTTCCCAAAACAAACTGTGGTAAAACACGAGAAAATTGACTCTCAGGATGGTCGCGATTAGAACCCATGATCACCGGATTTGCTGCATCTCCCCATTGTTCAGTGGGCTGGTGTGGGATGTAGGGAAGAGAGCTTGTTACGATCAGGTGCAGTCTGTCTGATTATTTTATAATCATCGTAGTTCATTTTAAATGTGACGTCTGTAGAGCACATCCAGGTAACGTCATCGTAGCCAAATCGTACAGGCCGATCAGGAGCGCTCACCAAGCTGGCCGTGACTACAATCTCCTGCCCTTAAGTAAAGGGAGGGAGCTCAGTGGAATTTGAGTGACTTCACCAGATAGCTAATCCAAGGGACACGCAAAGCTGTATAGTGCGTATTAATGGGAGCTCCACGTATGGTTCACTGAAATCTGTGGTAAGTTAATTAAACCTGGACTGTTACATATTCGACAGCGCAATGGAGCATGAAGGTAACATGATAGTCTAAGCTATGTCAGTGTATAGACAGTAACTTCCCCTGTTGAAGTATTAGAAGCCACTTTTCAGTGTTGCCTAGTTCTATTATACAAAGTTTTTCAGTCGGGCAACGCAAATTATGCCCAATTACATTAGGCAGAAAAGAAAGTATTTAAGCGCCCTAAACTGAAAGAGATATTTTTCACGTCTAGAGCCATGTTGTTGTAGCATTGTAGTGATAGTTTTGTTTTGTGATAGTTAATTTTGCTATTCGATATTAACTATTGTGTTCTCATCAAGTAGGCCTAAACTATTGCAGCGGAGAAAAAGTATGCAATGCAGAAAAACGCTCATCATGGTATTACATCCATTTAAAAATAAAGTTTTCAATGGATTGTTTTCATTTTTCTTTTCAGTCTTTACTAGAGCCTATTCTTTGATTCATCACAGCTTCATTGCTCTAAATGAAAAAAACGTTCAAGTAAAGAGGTCATAAATTTACCAAAAAGTCATTAAAATTTTGACATTTTAGGTACAATTTCAGAGGTTTTTTTTTTCAAAATTAGGTCATGAGATTTTCACATGTTCATTATCCACTGATACTTGACCTTGATGACTAAATTCAACTTCCTAACTGAAATAGATTTCAGTAAAAAAATAATTACCGTACACAAAAAAATCTGCCAAACTCCTAAAAAAAAAGAAAAAAAATATATCATAGAACCTATCAAACCTAATTGCATAATTTTAGAGGACAGCACTCAGCATGTTAAATGTATGGTCCAAATTTCAGCTTTCTATGCCAAACAGTTCCTGAAAAAACTGTGCCTATGTTTGCAAAAATGTAGTATTGAGAAAAAGAGATATAAAGATAAAATTAATATTACATCTTACTTCAGTGCATTTCAGAATAATAGTCATCATTATCTGCTTCAGCTGATTCATCTATCTTCCTTCCTTCTTCTTTTTCAAATCTGTATTCCTTTGATGAGGCCTTAGCAGCTCTTTCTGCATATTTTACTCGATCTTGGTCGATTCGACAGAAAGCTGTTGTGGTGTTATGACCTGGTTCGATGCCAATTGCCCTCAAAACTTTTAGTCTACCCATTGCACCCTCATTGAATGTGATAGTAGCATCACATACACCAATTACTATTGCACAATATTCTATGAAAACATTTTTAGCCTACTTTTCACATTTTGGAAAAATGAGGAAAAAGTAGACTTATGAGATCGGGCAAATGTGTGTCTGTCTGTCTGTCCTTCTGTCTGTCTGTCCTTCTGTCTGTCTGGCTGTGTGTGTGCCCCCCCCCCTATCAACTCCTAAACGGCTGCAGAAATCGAAACAAAATTTGGTAGGAGTAAAGATCTGTACCTGAATATCTCACGCCCATATTTGAAAATGATGTCAGTGCTACCAACTGCTGAAAAATCGCAATTGAAATTTGAGCTCCATGTTGGATATCTTGGAAGGTATGAATAGGAGCTATTTCAAAATTGGCACACGTATAGATAATAACACTGTAGTTTAATTTCCAGGAGGCCATACATCGCAGTGTTGCCAAAATGAATATACGCCTTCTGATAGGTCCAAATTTTAAATGCATATAACTTCTACACTATCAATTGGATTTCAATCAAATTTCGTATGTGCTATGTGTACATAAACAGACATGACTTAACGTATTATTAAGATCCACCAGGGCTGCCAACTGTTAATAAATGCTCTCAATTTATTTTATCCAAATACCAATATATCAGAAAGTATGCCAGCCGACAGCTTGAAACTATGCACACGTATAGTACCTGACATTCTATATTAATTTGGAGAAACTTATATACGTCAGTGCTACCAACATGATTCTAAGCCTGCTGAGAGGTCCGACTTTTAATACATGTAACTTCTATACTATCATTTGGATTTCAACCAAATTTCGTGTGTGCTATGTGTACCATAACAGATATGTATATGCCGATTCTTAAGAGTAACCAGGGCTGCCAACTGTTAATAAATGATGTCTCTATTTTTGTTACCCTAATATCAATATATCAGAAAGTATGCAAGCCAACAGCTCTATACTTTGCGAACGTATAATACCTGGCATTGTAGATTAATTTGGAATAACTAATATAGGCCTACGCCTGTGCTGGCAACATGATTCTAAGTCTGCTGATAGGTCCAATTTTAAAATGCATGTGACTTCTATACTAACTAATGGATTTTATTCAAAATTGACACAACAATAGAAATAATTTCAGATTATTTCTGACCAATACATGTCATTGTTACCAACATGATTTTCGAGCACTGTTAGATCCAATGTTTAACTGCATGTAACGCCCATGCTATCCATTGGACTTCAACCAAATTTTGTAGTCCGTACCTTAAGAGATGGAACTAAGAATATATTTAGTCACCAGGGCTGCCAACTGTACTTCTCTATTAGGCTACATTATGCCAGGTATACAGTATTTCGAACTAATTAGAAATTTCGATTTTACCAACTTAAATTCGTCATTATTCTAGATAGATCCATATAGATTAATCATTGGCATGAATCTTAAATTTTTAGAAAAGTAGGCTCTTTAGTTCGTCACGGAACTTCTTGTTAATAATAAAGTTGTCACTGAAAAGAAATATTTAAAAATTTGAAATATATGATTGTATCTCAAAAATTGTCAGAAAAGCATAATCTATGTTTAGTATCGAATAAAAATGAAAGCTTTATAAACATTTTCACCAAACTGTTTACACGATTAGACACGCGGTGCTTATATTTATATTTTTATTTGTTTATTTATTATTTATATTTACCCCAGCCACTTATAACGCAACCTGGGTAACAAACCGCCCCCTCACAACTGGTTCTGTTGAATTTAGTGATGCAATGCAGTGTCAGTGGAAGGTACCAACCTCGTCAGAATGTCACTGAAATATATCATTGGGGTAGAAATTTACCCCGCGTGACTAACGGCTGGTTAAAATAGACATTGTTTAACGTGGCTGACACAGTCTTTATTTGGGTTGACTACCTGCTCAATGTATACTTACCCCGTATTATACCCGTACCCTACGCTATGAGATACGATGAATATCTATATGGCGGGTAGTTTAGACAGTCGGATGCCCTTCTTGACACCAAACTCTTCAGAGGAGTTAATGAGAAATCAAATGAATGAAGATGAGAAGTTGACAAACTGAGCGAGGAGTTGGAAGGAAGCGGCCGTTGTCTGTTAGCATTTGCCTGGAGTTGAAAATGGGAAAATTCGAAAAATCATATACAGATTTCAGTGAACCATACGTGGAGCTCCCATTAATACGCACTGTACAGCTTTGTGTGTCCCTTGGATTTGCTATCTGGTGAAGTCACTCAAATTCCACTGAGCTCCCTCCCTTTACTTAAGGGCAGGAGATTGTAGTCACGGCCAGCTTGGTGAGCGCTCCTGATCGGCCTGTACGATTTGGCTACGATGACGTTACCTGGATGTGCTCTACAGACGTCACATTTAAAATGAACTACGATGATTATAAAATAATCAGACAGACTGCACCTGATCGTAACAAGCTCTCTTCCCTACATCCCACACCAGCCCACTGAACAATGGGGAGATGCAGCAAATCCGGTGATCATGGGTTCTAATCGCGACCATCCTGAGAGTCAATTTTCTCGTGTTTTACCACAGTTTGTTTTGGGAAATTCACGGGAAGATACCTTTTTTCAAATCCTGAGGCACCTACCCCAATCCTGAAGGCAAGTAACTAATTACACAAACTGCTATCATAGTCATCACAATAATATAGGTTATCAGACATATACCTAGTACAGTACACACTCTAGTATTTTAATTCATGTTATGGGGTTACGTCCCTTGTAACTACCGGAGCTTTAGAGACATTAGGGTGTCGAAATATTTCCCTTAAGGGGACCTTTAAGGTACTCATCGACCATTAGTCATTTTCAAGAAAAATTTCGATTTTTTAAAATTGTCTTATTCGATAGTATGTCCTCTCTAGTTACCAGAAATATATACTTTATACTGGTTTTATTGTTGTTTAGCTCATTTATATTCACTTTAATCATCGGTGAGCACGCTTTTCAGCAGCTGTCACTTTGACGAATAGGTGCTGCAGATAAAGCACACATTAATCTGGCTTTGAAACAGTCTACTCCAGAACAAAAACAATGTAGGAGATACTCTCGGGTCGGAGAATGCAGAAGATTGACCTAAAATCCAAAGAAAAGGCAGTTTTTAGGAGTTGAAGAGCAAGAATCTTTATGAATGTGTACCTCAACTTTAAGTTACGATTTCTCTCACTTCATTTTTTTCGATATTTGTCTTGACTAGGGCAGTTCAAATGTCCACTCAGAATGCAGATATTAGTTTCATTTAAAAACTAAAATATAGATAAATAATGCAGCTATGTTGTAAAGCAGAATGAAGCTGTTAAATTGAAATTAGGGGTCGCGCCCCCCACAATTAATTTATTTTTTCAATCAAAATAACGTACATTGTAAAACAAAGCTAATATATTTGCCTCAACCAATGATACAAAAGCGATTCTGCTATACAACATTCTGAACATACAGCAGATCAATTTGCGACAACAATGACTCAATTAAGTTGAAAAAGAGCAAATATATCGCGTCTAGGATCCGCTTTTAACACTCAACAAATACTCGGTATACAGATAGATAATAATATTGCAGTTTAATTTCCAGGAGGCCATACATGGCAGTGTTGCCAAAATGATTATAAGCCTGCTGATAGGCCCAAATTTTAAATGCATATAACTTCTACACTATCAATTGGATTTCAATCAAATTTCGTATGCACAATATATACATAAACAGATATGACTGAGCATATTCTTAAGAGCCACCAGGGCTGCCAACTGTTAATAAATGCTCTCAATTTTTTTAAATCCAAATACCCATATATCAGAAAGTATGCAAGCCGACAGCGTTAAACTATGCACACGTATAGTACCTGACATTCTATAATAATTTGGAGTAACTTATATACGTCAGTGCTACCAACATGATTCTAAGCCTGCTGAGAAGTCCAACTTTAAATACATGTAACTTCTATACTATCATTTGCATTTCAACCAAATTTCTTGTGTGCTATGTGTACCATAACAGATATGACTATGCCGATTCTTAAGAGTAACCAGGGCTGCCAACTGTTAATAAATACTGTCTCTATTTTTGTTACCCTAATATCAATATATCAGAAAGTATGCAAGCCAATAGCTCTAAACTTTGCACGCGTATAGTACCTGGCATTATAGATTAATTTGGAGTAACTAATATACGTCAGTGCTGCCAACATGATCTAAGCCTGCTGATAGGTCCAATTTTAAAATGCATGTAACTTCCATACTAACTAATGGATTTCATTCAAAATTGACACAACAATAGATCATATTATTTCAGATTATTGTACAATATCAATGGTTGTGCATTAACATTGGCTGTCTGTAGGCTGTATTGAAAGGTTGAGCAATATATTGTGCGAATCAACGAAGGGTTGATATTTATTGCACAATGAGGGAACGATTGTGTCGTGTGTGGACAGTATTGTGCAATATCTCATCAGTTGCTCTTGAGTTTTTTCTTACCTGTATACTGTATACTCCTTTAGGCTCTATATCATAGCTGTGCAGGTCTCCATAATAATCTCACTTATTGACTGCGGTGATAAAGCAGTTGTAAATTTCAGGCATTCAAAAGTATTTCCTGCTGCAAGGTAACGTAAAGCTATTGATAAACGCTGGTTTGGAGGAATAGCTTTTGCATTAAGATGTTATTTTTTTGAATTTGTGGAGTAACCATTGCAAGAAGTTCATCAAATTACTTACTATCCAAACGCAAAAAGTTTCGAAAATCAGTTGCCTCACTCAGTCTCAGTTCGCTTAATAAGTTTTAATGAGTGTATTCATTTCACTTCTGAAACCAATCTTTCGCCCATTTGTGCTTCTTTGATTTTTTCATTTTCACAGCCGTAGCCAATGCAATACCAATACTACAAAGTTCCGCTTCCGACAACATGTTCACCTCACACGGATATAAACGGTAACTAAATTATTGGAGAATTACATTGCACTGTCTAGGGACGTTCCATAAATCTATTGCACAAAAGTTTGCACAATAATATTGAGCGTCTAGGGACCGCTTTAAGGATAGGTGTGGCCCCGTAGAGTACGAATGTTGTACATAATTAAGCAATGTCCACAAGGACTCACTCTCACCGCCAAGCAATATGTGCACATTTAAAATAAATACTGTATTATGGTCCCTTCAGTTCAAGTGCTTCAGCCCACCGGTGTTATACAATTTTAAAAGGACATGTCTTCGATCTACATGTCACGTTTAGTTTAGAATTTATTCGCAAGGTATCGTCAGGTCGAGCTTGTTGACTGGCCTCCTAGTGTGGCAGACATGAATCCCATCGAGAACGTGTGGGTCGAGACGGAGATAGCTTTACTGGACGCCTAGCCCGATTCCTCGCCAAATGCAAACTACGTTCTCTGGGACGAGGGTGCATGAGGCGATAATACGTTTGCTTCTGCTCTTATTGATTCTATGGCCATACGCTTGGAAGAGGTCAAGCACAACGGCGATGTGTGGTTCTCTTTAATGGAGAAGACCACCAAACAACACTTTTCAGGACCACAAATCATCCCACTCAATGCCAATAATGGCATGATAAAATAAAAGAAGTAACGTGACTCACCATACACGCCTGTGCAGGAATAAAAAATTAAAATATTTCATCCTGCCAAGATTCGAAGTCTTGCACCACAGTCGAGTTTCAGAACTCATGTTTTAGCACGCATGGCTGTTGCTTAGACTGATCGTGTTTGCACGTTTGGAAGCACTTCTCAAAACTAAAACACGACCACCAGCCAAATATAGTGCATACATTACGTTATGCCTAATGTAGTCACTGGACGGATATGTTATGTCTCAGGCTGAGAGCCGTAACGAGCCATGTCTTGTGGCCGTATAAGGGCAAGATAAAATAGAATGTAATTCTGCAACGCCATTTAAGATGTCCTATCCTCCTACCTGTACGTGTTGTGGGCAACCTATCTTCCAGGGAACGCTCATTTTCTGAGTCAGCGTCTGCACTTACTCCGTACGACGCTTTTAAACCGTCATCCACCCACGTTTATATTTGAGTCGTCAAGTCGCAAAACTCGTTTAATCCACTTGTGAATAAGGATCATGTCGTAAAATTATGTATTTAATTATTTTATTTTATTTTGTTTTATTTTGTTTTGTTTAATTTTATTTTATTTTGTTTTGTTGTATTTTGATTTTGTTTTGTTTTATTTTATTTCTTTTTATTTTGTTTTAAATTGTTTATTTAATTTTTGTTTTTGTTTTGTTTGATATTTTATTTTGATTTTATTCAGTTTTGTTTATTTTGTATTATTTTGTTTTATTTTGATTTTGTTTTGTTTATTTTGTTTTATTTTATTTTGTTTTGTTTTATTTTGATATTCCAGAAAACGAACAAAAACAAAAAACAAAAAATACGAAGCAAAAAGAAAAATTCAAAAACAAAAGCAGAAAACAAAAAGCAAGATACACAAAGCAAAAAGCAAAATTCAAAGAAAGCAAAAGCAGAAAACAAGCACACAGCCAAGTAATAAAAGCAAAAAGTAAAATTTAAAAGCAAAACCAAAAACCAAAACACTAACCAAAAAGAAAAAAGTAGAAAACAACAAACACAAAAGATACGCGAGGCAAAGTCCAGAGAAACGTTTCTCATGAAAATGATTCTTATTCACAAGTGGATTAAACGAGTTTTGCAACTGGACGACTCATTTATTACTGCTCACTGGGCTTCAAATCTTTCCTGAAGATGAAAACCGCATCCCAATCACTCCAGGAGTTTCTGAAGTTAAAGACCTTTTACATCATATTATTCCATCTGAAATGGGTAACAATCATTCAACAGCCAATGTACAGAAACACGATCAGTCTCCCAATAGTTGGCCAGGCATAATTTCCAGAGTTTCCTTTGTCTGCTTGGAATGAAGACGGAAATGAGTTAGCGGAGAAACGTACATTGACTGTTGGGTTGGTAAACCTGTACTTCATCTAGTCGTCTGCGATACAGAATGTTTACTTTTGATTGTTGTTGTTGTTTTCATTGTTGTTGTTTCATTTAGGAACTCGGAGCATTGTGGCCACATGTACTTGGATGCTTATAAAATCCATCTGATAATCTATGTTGTTATGGTGACTACACCAGTGTATCTAACTGTAATTATTAAGATTTGTTGTAATTTTATCATGTTTGCGACATCGTGGTCATGCAGCCCCGTATAATTGGGTATGTGTTGAATATGTCTGATAACATGTGTCATTGTGATGTCTGTACAACTGTGTGTCCTTTTTTAATTTTGGTGATTGTGGCTAGAATTTGTGTTGGTGGTAGCCGTGGCCATAATTTAGGTTCCATATCGGCACTGATCTGGAGTAGAAGCGAGAAACGACAGAAAATCATTTCCAGGATGGCCGAGGTGGGAATTAGTCCCACATGATGTGGAGTTTACCCCGCTCCAGCCTTCAGATCAGAATTAAATTTCTTGGCAGAGACCTATCCACCACTCCAGAAAGTGGGCAATTAGTAAGATTTACAATTTGGTTAAGACCAGCCACGGTGGCTGAGAGCAGTAACGCGCTAGTTCGTGCCTTCCTGGCATCGGGAGAGCGTGGGTTTGAATCTTTCCTCGATGGACCTCCAGTTTCCCATTTTCACAATCAGAAAAATGCCGGGACGGTTCCTTTCAACAGGTTCACGGCCGACTTCCTTCCAAATTCCCTTCCCTGACCTTTCCTAAATTAGACCTAGTTGGCGGTCGCTCGGGCGCTCCCAAACACTGTCCTTGCAACGTTAGAAGCATGATCCCTCGCATAGTCCTCTGGTGAGCCAAGCTGGGGGGATAAGCGATTTAAAAAATCCAACTTGGTTAAGTATTATTATTATTATTATTATTATTATTATTATTATTATTATTATTATTATTATGCATTGCTCACTTTGAATTTGCGACAACTCTACGATAATGCACACTAAATAGACATCTCCATTTCAGAGTATACGGTATTGATTCGCTCGCAATAGAGTACACGGGATTGATGTTCGCGTTGATCTTACATACTAAAATCAGGCAACTGAAGCATAATACGGAGTAAAAGAGTCAAAATTAGATTCATCAGTGGTTTCAAATGTAACAGAGAGAGTAAATCTGTATCTCAAGTACGCTAACCCTGAACGATTGTAAGCGAAGAGCGACATCAATATGATAGCATGGCATTCATCAAACGTATTTGTGTGAATTAGATCATTCTGTGCCGTAATTTACACGATCCAATAAAGTCGTATATCACGTAAATTACTCCATTACGGCCTGATAACTAACTGTGATTGGGGCAATACGTCAGTACTTAAATGAAGTCAACTTCACATCAGTGAATTGTGACTGGCAGAAAGAATGTTCCACTAATAACTAACTCCCGATACTCATCAGACAGACGCGGCGGAGAATTCAATCATAATATTCACCAAAATCACTCTACTTTCCACACAAAACATAATGCTGCAAATGAATAAGCTTGAAAACAGACTGGGATCTTTCAAGAAACAACATCTACAAAGAAAAGTTAAAATGTTTTCCCCAAAATATACGAAGACTCCATACGGGGGTCAACCCATCCAAACTCAGTTTAGACACCTTGGTAGGAAGGTGACCATTATCCAAAGCAACGCATCTCATTGAGTTCGATATCACGCATAGATAATGAATGGAAACTCTTGAAATGAATATTTGTCTTTATACAGCTTTCATATGTATGTTTCCTTCGAAGGTTTAGTAAATATTGGATTTAAGTAATGAAAACATTCACCAAATCCTATCCAGTCAAAGGATTAACTAGTGTATATAAGTCATTTTATTAAGCCCGTTCCTACGAGGTCAGGAATCCGATGAGATGATCATTCATGGTGGTGATGATTTTACAGCCGGATGCCCGTCCTGACGCCAATCTCGCCAGATCAGTTCACGAGAGATGAAATGAAATAAGATAAATGAAACTGCGAAAAGAGTTGGAAGGAAGGGAGGAAGTGCCCGATGCTTATTTAAAGGGACCGTCCCGGAATTTGACTGCAGTAAACCACGGAAAAACATTTCAAGGACGACCGACCCTGGGGTAGAACTCATTCACCTTCATCTCTGGACTAACTCCACCTACGTTAAATACGACTTTGTACTTCATTCCATAAATAAGTGGCCAGACTGCCTTGTTTAAGAAGAAGAGTATCCCCACACTTGAGATGTTGGATCTGGTCAGTACTCAGCCATGCATCTGGTGTGAAAAATTTTAATGAATTCTGAAGAACTGTAGCGTAGAACAATGAATCCATATCTCAGCATCATGTTGTCAGTGAAATATATTGGAGTCAGGTTGACATAATGTGCCCTGTGCGTTGTAAGTAATAGCCAACATTCATCATCAATTCTGGTCCTGTGTGACATGTGAGGCGCTGCGCATATTTCAATTACAGAAGTTTTATTGCCTGTAAAGAGAACTAATCCCCGAAGCTGATCAATGCCCGTGCCTTTCAGAGAAGACATAAATAGTATAAAATGGGGGTTGAATTTCAATTCGATTGTTACTTAACTATTGCTTAACAGTGTCGTTTACAATAATACAAAGTGCTACATGTTTCTACACATGGACTGGCTCTCACTGGAATTCGTGGCATCCCAAGTTCGTGACCTCTCTCTCTCTCCCTCCCTCTCGTTTTCAATATGGAATCGGTAGTCCCTCAGCACAGGTTAAAGCTAATTTTACTCTAGCCCTAACTTGTGGACGGTTAGTCGTGAATGCGGTGAGAGATTTTACAAGGATATTTCCATCATGTACAAACGCTATTCACGAAAATCGGCACAGAACATGTTAGCAGATTACTAATAATGTTATTGGTTTTACGTCCCTTTTAACTACCCTGGCTTTTAGAGACGCCGGGGTGCCGGAATTTTGCCCCGAAGGGGATCTTGAACGTGCCAGTAAATGTACTGATACGGCTCCCTCGCATTTGCTCACCCTCAAATGCCAGCTGACTGCGCCAGGTTTCGAACCTGCAACCTTGGGCTCAGCAAGCGAGAATGTTACCCCTGAGCCACGCTGCCAGACTAGCAGATTACTGTTGGAACCTGAAGGAAGAGGTTTCAGATGGCACTTAAAATCGGAAGAGTTCAAGAACTACATTTTGAGAATATGAGTAAAAAATGTATTTTTCCTTCTTTTTTTATTTTTTTTGCATGAAATTTCTTCAATGAACAGTCAAAATGGGTCCTATATATTTTTTTATTTTTATATTTCATAGTTATTCTCTTCAATATTTAAATCTTATTTCATGAGCAAACAAAAATAATACCATTTGTCGATGCATTATTACAAAGGCAATTAAATTTTTATTAAAAGCAAAACAAATGAGACTCCAGGGAAAATGATAGGTAATACAGCATTGATACTTTCAGATTTGGACTCAGCGTGGTCGAATTATAAATAATCACCTATTTTCGTTCAATGGTTGTATTTGTTTATCAGTAAAATCGTTCATCGGGGCTGCATTAGTCTTTCAAGAAACTGTTGGTCACAGAAGCAAGCAGCTTGACAGCTATATGATCTATTCTTTCATTCAATGTGGATACAAAGACCAACGTGAAATGTTAACTATTCAGTCAAAGCATTTCTGTATCATTTTCACTCATTAATCAGCCGACAGCAGTGGCTACGCTGGCTAAAGCGCAGCATTAGGTCATGGGGCCGAGCTCTCTGCTGACTCGGTAGACGCGTGGGTTCAAGCCCCACCATCGGCCGTCCTTGAAATGGTTTCCCGTGGATTCCCATTTTCAACACCAGGCAAATGCTGGGACGGTACCTTCTGATAGGCTACGGCCGCTTCCTTCCACATCCTTACCCAGTTTCATTCATCTTCATCCGATCCATCCCTCATCCCGACGCGCAGGTCGCCCACGGGCGTCGAATAGAAAGACCTGCACTCGGCCTCTGAGGAGGCCACAGGACCCCAAAACATGAAGTAATTAAACAAACAATACATAATATTTCTGGCTCAGTATTTGTTCTTAATGAACACAGGGGGTTAGAAGTGCAACAATCACCATATCTGACCTGATGTGCGAGGCGTGTGCACTGTACAACGACGGATTCAGATTCCAGAACCTTGAAATTGGAACGATCTGTCCATCCTTTCAAGAACTATATCCTTAAAACTCATCTCACTGTGCACGTGAGGTCATGTACTTTGATGTTCTGAAGTTAGCTCACCTAGTGAAATCAAAACAGAAGGTATTGTAACGTGTCACCGCGAGCCGGACGAGCAGCTCTCGGGAGGAGGCGGTACGGCAGAACCACCAGTTGGGGAGACAGTTCCCAGGCACGCACCCCTCTCGCTCCGCGCAACGCTGGCCGCAATTTTCTTTTTCAAGCTTATGGCTTTAGTGCCGGGAGTGTCCGAGGACATGTTCGGCTCGCCAGAGTTTGTAGCTGCTTCTATGCGGACACCCATGGGCTGAGCTGCAAGTACCGTCACGGGTGGAGTGTTGTCTGGGGAGGAAAGTTTCAATGTAAGGACGAGGAATTGGAAGGTAGCGGCTGTGGCCTACAGTTAGGGACCAACCCCGGCATTTGCCTGGGAGGAAGATGGGAAACCACAAAAGACCATCTACAAGGTTGCCGGCGGGGGATTTGAACCTCCTCGCCTCCCGGATGTGAGCGACTGCCTGCAGCCACATCGTAACGACCACGGCTGACTCACCCGATGCTGGCCGCAATAACAAAGCACCTGTGAGGCATCCCAAGCCATTGGTTGCGCTCACTATAGCAAACAGTTTAACAACTGTTTCAAAGAGTAGGCTAGGGTGTGAACGCGATCAGAGGAACGCTCCCTCGACAGTTGCATGGAGCGGATGCCATTTTATGGAGCGTAGAAAAACTTCGCTCCATTCACCAAACATGCTTAAATCCAACATGGCGTAGCATGAAGTAGATTTAAAAACAAATGTAATCATTGTGGAAATCACTCGAAATAGATCCTAAACTGATGAATACTGATATAATAATGCAGAACATAACATCCCGGGCCTCCTATAACCTATGAAATGGCCTGCATTGTGATAAATTCGTGATGGTAACGAACTATTTTTAAATATAAATAAATCAAAGTTCGTAAGATTCAGTTTAAAAGCAGTTGAAGATAATTTTAATGAACTAAAAATACACGCTTTGAACTGTAATCAGAACTGTGACTGTCCTAAAATAGCTAAAGTGGATACAGTTAAATATCTGGGATTATTTATAGATAGTGACATGAAATGGAAAAGCCAATGCAAACACCTTACAAGTAAAATAAGAAGAACAATCTATATATTTCACAATTTAAAACATATTGTCAATTACAAATTAATAAGAGACATCTACCATGCTCTAGTCCAGTCAGTTCTTACATATGGTATTCTTGCCTGGGGAGGCGCCTATGAAAATGTACTAAAAAGTGTTCAGATAGTGCAGAATCTCATATTACGAATAATGTTGAAGAAAGATAGATTATATCCGACTATGAGACTGTATGCTGAGACAAGGGTCTTCAACATTAAACAATTGTATGCTTTTGAAATATATAAATACATTTTTAAAGATAGAAATAGAATTCAAGTTGTTAGCCACGGGTATGAAACCAGAAGTATTACAGAGAATCACTCTATTTTATATCAACCTAAGTTAGGTATAGCCAAACGTAACTTTCTGTATTTCTCACCAAAATTATATAACATTCTCCCAATTGAATTAAAAGAATTTAAAGAAAATCATGCAAACCTGAAGATGCAAATAAAACATTTTCTCAGAGAAAACAAAATTAAAATTGAAAATATAATTAGTTGAGCCTACAAGTTTATAAAACACAAATTCAATTTTCCTTCTTATTCATTATTTTTTTGTGTATACATCATTTACATAGAACGTGTTATTCGGCTAAGCCATTATACAATTTTTAGAAATAGTAATCAACGATATGCATGCCACACACAAGGTTGCACCTTTTAGTGGCATATGTGATATCTCTTCCTGCTCTGTATGAATTTGATATCCTATTTCGACCTGTCTTTATCATATTGTAACAATATAATTTAATAATTGTAAATTTACAGGTTAAACTATGAGTAGGAAGTGTAAGGAAATTCATAAAATTTGTACAGATATTATGAATTTTGTAAAATGTGTGTATTTGTAACGATTTAATAAATAATAAAAATAATAATAATAATTCCGATTTACGGAACGCAGTTGCGATAAATTTTAACCTATTTGTGAAACAACGTAACCTGATATATCGGATGTTACATCCTTTCTTTTGTTCTAGGTATTAAAATGTCTGAATTCGGGTGTGTGGTTTCTTCTTTTAGTGCCATTGCGCATTTTAAAAGTTTTTAAATCGAAGTTTCAGTGTTACTTTCATCACTTGTCTAAAGGTTAATGGAGCAGGTCTAGGGTAATTTGGTCTGAAAATATGATTTTATTCTTTGGGCTAAATACTGTACCTCGACGAATATATTGTTGTGTAGGTAGTATAGAGAGAATCAAACTTCCAGGCTACTGTACCTTTCTTTCGGAGCAAGCTTTGTACTGGGCCTACCCTAAATTCTGATGAGACCTATTGTCAAGAGTCTTGACTCAAAAATAAATTATTTTCAATACCGTACGCTACTTGGTGGGTTAAGAATTTGTGTGCAATAGGAAATAAGAATTGCCTTAAGGCTGTCTGTACCTGCATTATTAGGCGATTCTTCCAATAGAAAAGTGAGTGTTTGGCTGATCAGAGTGTAATGACTAGTATTTTTCTTTTCAAGGTATTATCAGACTACTCTCCAACAGTTCTCTGGCTTCTTGGATGCTGTTTAGGTTTAGATTGCAAATCCACATTCCTTTCAAAAATGCTGAAAACCTTATTCACTAGGCCAATATTTCTTCTTGAAACAACCTTAAATGTTTTACTAAATTGTGTGGTATTTTAAATTCACACAGCTCTTTATCAGACCGCAAGACCTCCCTCTCCCCCTGGCTTTCAGCTTGGACTGAATGAAGTTAATTTGGTCTTGTATAGCCTATAAATATGTTTCTATGTTTGAAAGAAACCAGCTTCCCATGGTAAGCACTTCAATTCACCGTTATTTTTCTATTCATGGCATTAGCAGTCTTATCTTAACAGTTTCCTTGCCTTTTGGTCGCTGTTTAGTTCTAAATTCAACGTCCACATTCCTTTCAATGTAATGAATATTACCTACTGGTAATAATAATTGGGCAAGCTCAATAGCCAATGTTCACTGCAGTAGGCTACCAATACCGTGTATCAAGAAGCTGGGAATGATTATATACTGATTTCTTTTCTTACACCAGGAGAGAAAATTGAGCACTCTTCAACACAGCACTTTCCCAGTTTGTCCTTTATTTCCTTCACTTATCTCAACCAGCTAGGGTATTAACATTTTGTAACAATTATAGTATGCACATATTTTGTCAATTCTTCAATTAATCCAACACCAAAATGTCCATCCATGACTTCATTTTGTCAAACCGTTGAGCTCAGTCATTGTCTCGCTGGCCGGACAAGTTTCTGAGAATTCTTTCAAGTTTTCCTTGTATGAGGCTAAGATGGGACCATTCCCGCTGTGAATAATCGCTCCAGTAATCTTCTTGGCGCCAAACTCTCAGCCCTAAGTTATGAAATATACTACACTATCCAATTCCCTTGTTTTTCGAGCTAATGCAAAATTAATTTAATAAATTGAGAAAATAAGTCTGATATCTAGTACTAATCATAACAATTGAATTGAAATATAGAACAAAATGTCATCAGGCTCCATAGCCAATAGTTAGATGCAATAGTTATGTAGATACACGTAAACTAAAATAACAAGCAATTAATAATAATTATAATCAAAATCAAACATCACGCATTAATAAATAAGGTACAAAGATATATAAACTTACATATGGCGAATTGTTTGCCGATAAATGGATAAATAATATATAGAATTCAAATATGCACTATACTTGCGTCAGTGGCGTAAGTTTCTCCTTGAAAATGATACAATCGTATTTCTTCCAGTTTATATTTTTGCACTGTAGTTTCCTCTACCACTTTCTGTACTGTCCAGACTTGGGTAGCAATGATTTTAAAATGCCTCATTCTTCCTCATTCTTTCTATGTTACTGGACCATTTGATCACATGATCTATTGAAAAATCAATTGTGAAAGCATCTTTCAGACAACTATTTTCATCCAAAGACCTGTAGCCTAATATGGTATGGAAACCTGTTGTGTAGTAATGGGACGAGAATGGACTGCCAAGTAAGAAAATAAGTTAATCCATCAACAGTTTATGTTGTGCCTTCTCTCTAGGTACTAATATTGGGGGTGGGGGGGGGGGGGAGGGGAGGGTTAAACAAGTAAGGTATGACAAGGATAATATAGGCTCGTACCATGATTTCCTTTGCTTTAGATGACGGACCAGGATTTTTTCTGGGTGCTGGTTATAATTTTAAAGGGTGGAGCCTTGAGATCATCTGCGCTTATTAGATGGGGGGGGGGGGGGTAATGTTTCAGATAAATACCTCCAGTTGACAGGTAGGGACAATAATATATTATTTATATTCTTGTGGTGTGTCAAATTCATTTTGCAATCTAACCTGAATTCTTTGTAAATAAAATTATTTTTTATAGTACAGTAACTAAAAACTGTATAGCACAGTTAAGCTAATGAATAAATCCAAAGGAAGCTTCAAATCTTAGAGGAGGAAACTACATTGAAAAAGAAAATATATAAGAAGCAGGAAAGTATTAGCATGAAGGATACCTAAGAACAAATCAGATAGACGAAGCAGTGCTAACAAATAATAAAGAAATCATGTGTGGATGACTGGAAGGAGGATTACTACTAGACTTACAGACGGCCTATTGACCCTTCTCATATGATATAATCCTACATAAAATAATAAATTAAGGCTATCTTGATTGTCTTGAATAAATATTCAGTCTAATGAGACGTAGGCCTAACCTACCTTTGTTCAAATCTAAGGGATTAAAATGACTTAAATTATCAGAATCCTTGGGATATACTACATTAATATACCGTACCATACATTAAACTGTTGGGTATTCTTTACCTTAGCCGAACTAGCATAACTCAAGAAATGCTGTATCAGAAAGGCAAGAAATTTACATACGTAATGTATCGGGAGCAAGGTATGTTTTGATACATATTCATAGCCTTCGTTACATAGTTTCGGAGCAATTTCATTCTGAGTTGCTAAACTAAAGGGTACAAAGGTAAATTAGATACTGATCTAATATATCAGCATTCACTCTCACAAGATCATCTGATTATTTTAACATCGCAGCCTCGAGGATAGCACATCGCCCTTGTCCACCTTTGAACAACGCGCGCTGCTGCAGATCAGATGGAGCAAGTCCGTCCACAGGTACAAGTAAAACCTGATCCCACTCCCGATGCATCAGCTTTGGAACTGTTTGCTACGGTGAACGCAACCAATGACACTCAGGCTACAAGTTATATATCTGGAAGCAGCTGGAGCAAAGGAGACTTCGGGGCAGTTCGGGAGACAGAAGTTACGGTAAGTCCCGTTACAGGTATGAAAGACCAGTGGAGACCGGGGGCGGGAGGTTCACGGCAGTTCATGGTGGAGTCCAGTGAAGTTGCAGTTCCAGTTGCGTGCAGCGCGGAGTGGAGCAATGGAAGAGTCCAATCGCCACCACAGGGAAGATGAAGAGAATGAGGAAATTGGTTTGGGAGAGAAATCACAAGAGTTATGAAAGTGGGATGGACCCAAACAAAAAACATTTATTGAAAAAATGTTCAAAAGACAATAAACAGATTAAGAAAAAATATGCTACATTAGGAGTAATAGTTTGAACTTCCCAAAGCAGAAGTGGTTGCCCGTAGCCCATTTACAAATGTTGACAATGGTTATAAATATAATTAAGCTTAAAGCTTTTAAGAAGAAAATGATTGTTGTGCTCGAAAAATTAAACTAAACCTCTCCAGCAAACATAGGTAAGAGCACAGCAAACGAGAGAAATAATTACCAAAGTTCACGAGACGCATCTCAAGTTGCTGCCATAAGTGAAGATCAAGTGAAAGAATAGTCAGTATAGTAATTAGCTTCGACAATAATCGAGGATAGACTATCAAACTTAAGTAATTGAAAGATAACGTAACATACAAAAAGGGGACGGCCGTGGCTAAAAATCTATGGCTATGCCATTAATACAATTTTAAGCAATTCAATTGCTGAATACGTTACATTACACAAATGTAGCAGATGCTGCTAAATAGTGGGTCTCACAATCAGACCAAGACTAGACTATAATATACCATTTATATAAAAATTGCAATTATTGCGCAGACTAGATAAGATGAGGAAGTATAACATACGTTTACACGTCAAATTAGACACAATGAAGATTAACTAGAGTTAAGATAGAGAAATCTAGGTTTTTCTTAGCAACTTGGGCTCAACAGTAATCGCTGAGAAAATACGATTTGGATGAAGGAACTTACAGGAGATCCTTGACGGGAAAGTGATGATATCAACTTGGGCCTAGACAGCGTAAGCATACAATAAGCTTGGGCCTAGACAGCGCAAGAATGAAACAGGGCCAATATGGCAGGAGAATGAATAGTCTGAGCCTAGACTGCACAAGGATGAAATAGGGTCTAGACGGCAAGAGAATATAATGAGCTTGCAAGCTTCTAAAGTTACAGTAGACTTAAAGCGTTTTAGCTTCGAGAAAGCTCCAACTATCTATCAGTTGGACCTAGGGATGTGGTTAACAAATACCACTGAATTTATACAGAATGACAGGTGGTTGCAAATTCAACAAGATGTTCAGTAAAGAACATATAGCCTACTTTCTCCTAAATGGGTTTAATTATAACCCATTGTCATTTCCAACGAGTATAATTGAATGTTGGTTGCAGAAGTTTGTTGAAATACAACGTGCTAAACGGACAATATACGTTGATTGATTGAATCCTCAACTGGATTATATATATACACACACACTAATACAGTCATCACAATAACACGGGTTATGAAACAAAATTCAACACTCACCCAAGTACACGGGGATAAATGACCATGATGCCCTTGCATCTCATATGAAACAACAACAACAGCTTCCTACCCAAATCCTTCCTCGTATAAAAGTACACATACTATAGCCTTGTAAAGCCATCATTACTTCCGACTTGACGTTTCAGTGTTACCCCAGAGTTATCTAGCGGTCAGAAGGACTATCACTTTAACTAGACAATAACAGGCAGCCATTAAAATCGATGTATCACGACAAATTGAGTTTCGTGCGCGATGTCGCGATTTAGCGAATGAAACTCTAGTCTAGCACTGAAACGTCAAGTCGGAAGTAATGATGGCTTTATATTAGTAAGCCTACAGACCTCACAGTGACACAGTCAGACAACTTCTACACACACCCAAGTACACGGGGCTACGAGACCATGGTGCCGCAAAACCTATAATGAATCAACAACAAAAATATACTCTACCGCAGATCAAGGACAAAGAATTTTAATCGCTGTAGTCGAGTGTTGAAATTTGTGGTGTTATGAGTACAGCATACAGTATATATAATGATTTCGATTGCAAATACACGCCATATATGCTTAACATTACAACGTGTGAGTAGTTATGAATCAATAAATACCAAAAAACGAAGTAAAATACTCGAACTAGCAGGGGCTCGAACCTCGAACCTCGGAGGTAAGAGTCAGAGACGCTACGCCGAGCAGTACTAAGATTAGGTTAATGAAAGCTTAGTATAATTGCCTAGAGTATTTTGTCTCGCAATGAACGATTTCAATAGCGTTTTCTGCCGTTTATATAAACCATTTGATACTAAATATGCATTATTTTGTTCAGTGCATTCCTAAAAGGATTGTAACTGTCCTGCTACTACACGGGGTGCGTGGGGGTTAAACACCTGTACGATATGAACAGCAGCAATAAACATTCACACTTAACTACACTGGTTACCGCATAAAATAAAGACACTAGAGATCTGGTAAAAATTACAATCTATTCTGATACCAGACTTAAAATACACTTTGCAGGATCCTCGTCGTACAGACTATCTAACACTCCCTATCATATTTACACAGGCGCACTTATGACATATTGATGACCCTCGAGAATAATGATGACTGGTACTTACAGTCGTTGATCTCAGCTGTGACGACTTGACTCTACTGATTCTGGGGTTAGTGTTCCCAGAGAATCAGTCCTACTTACTCGCAGCACAATTACTATATATTTCAAACGCAAGCCTCTCATCTATGACCATTATATTATACAGTATTACTGATGGTCAGACTCCAGCGATTTATATTGCTTCGTGGATATGATTATAAAAAGGTCCTTTAAATCCGTGTGTTGGATTATCGCAACTAGTTCGCTCCTGAGTTTACTAATACATAGCATATTTTACTAGTATTTGTCGTATAACAATTTACCGCTATGGTCTCAGAATTTCGGTACACAGACGTTAGTTCACAATACTTCATGCGATTCGAGACAAACAATCTACGCGATTTGTTTGAAACTAGGCTCATTATTCCCTTGAGAATGTATAGCCAGCAACTCAGTAATTGCACCTCGAACACTAACTTGTGATCGTCTGAAATACCTTCCTTCTTCACCAAAAACACACAAGTCCAAAATACAAGTTCCACTCCCTCGCGGATTCCTATCAAGAAAACGAACCACTCCACACGGAGTCCAAAAGATGATTACACCACCCTACACGCGGTTCACAAGATGTGTACCACTCCACATGGAGTCCGCAAATAGAGTACCACCGCCCAACACGCGGTCCAAAGAATGAGTACCACTCCACACGGAGTCCGCCAATTGAGTTCACTCCCGCACGGAGTCCTAGGAATGAGTTGCCCTCATAGCTTCGTCAATTCCTAATATCATTCATCTCCCTTTCAGAAATCACTGGCCTACCTGGCTTCCCTCACGGCTCTAGCCAATCAAAACAAAACATTACCATATAAGGTGCGCCTTCTTGGGCTTCAATATACCCTAGACACACCCCTAGCACAGGGTTGCCAAGCCTCCTACCTGCATGAGTCATCATGAACTTGAGCGTGCCCGAGGAAAACCCAGGCGACAACAAGCCCACTTCCTGGTTCTTGCACACAATTCCAGACTCTCTGACTGAAGATTATTACAATGTTAAAATATATATATATACAACTTTACTCAAATCCTGCCAATTACAATATCTTAAAACTTAAACAAATTAATCGGAAATCAATCACATAATATTATACACTTCATTAAATAATTATAAAACATAAAGAGGCATCAAATAAAAATATATGGACGATTATGAAAATCGTAAGTCCCGAAAGTAAGGGTTCGATCCCTTGGGACCTGGGAAGGTTACGGGATATAGACTTACAAACTTACGGAAATATATGCATTTACGCGCAAAAATAGCCGCCAGTGACTCAACAGGACGGCATTGATAAGCACGATACGGCACGGGCAGCCCGAAGCGTTAGTCACTACTTGCAGTTACATATTCTATTTTAAAATGCTAAAATCCTACCGGTCACCTTCTTGAGGATAGTTTAAACCTCCCTATGCACGAACAGCGTATTTGGTAAGGCCAGGCCTTGTATAATCGTAAGTAACGGTTAGGCTGTAATTCTTGCATGATTCATACAACCTCCATCTTGAAACTATTTGGCTGATGACCTTGTAGTTTTGGCAAAAGAGGCTTTCCACATTAAGGTATAGTGTTGCTAAATTTGGTAGATATCGGATTATTAGGTTAGTCGTGATTTGTTTTAAGCTCAGAACATTTGGTGGGCGCCATTCCTTTTCTGTTATGATGGCAGCGATATACAACATGACTCCAAGTTGTCCCTTGCTAGTACTACCTCTGTACCAATCGTGGTTCGATTTGGTTTCGTTGTGTTTGAATTGATGGGGGGGATCGATTTACACACATACACGGCCGCCATCTTCAAACAATTGGGTTGATGACCTTGTAGTTTGCTCAAAAGACGCTTCCCACATGAAGGTATGCTTTTGAAAAACTTGGTAGAGATCAGATGATTAGGTTAGTCGTAATTTGATTTAAGCTTTGAACATTTGCGTGGGTGCCATTACGTTTCCTTCAAGAGGGCGGCGATATAAAACATGACACTGAGGTAGCCTTTGCTAGTACTACCTCAGTACCATATTTCGTTCAATTCCGTTTCAGCTTGTTTGAGTTGATAGGGAGGGGGGGGGGGGAGACATACCAAATCCCACACACACACACACACACAGACACACAGTTTTTGGCCCTGTGTAGATCTCATAAGTCTACTTTCATTTTTTGCAAAAATCGAAAGTAGGCTAAAAATGGGGTGGACATCTCTAGGATGTAACCTCAGATTTACACAAAAATACAGCATAGATAACTTAATTTAAATTTGTTAGTAGGGGTGAACGGGGAGGGAAGGAGATAAGGATTGTTTCACTGTTTGTCCATGCATGTAAATATGCGCAACACTCTTACCGATTATACGGCAAACCAGATTATTTTTGGCACGACGAACTATAAAGATGGGAATATAGTTTAACTTGAATAAATGTCACTGTTTAGCAGAATGAATTATTTCCGGGTTGAGAATTTGCATTGTTTCAAAGCTATTTCAATCTCAGAGGCTGAGGAGGAAATAAAATTAACCACTTCTCAATTCTGCTTCACGAGAATGAGTGTACTCCGTACCTGTCCTCGGATCAGAATTATATTACGTGGCAGAGCCGGGAGTGGAATCCGGACCTCCACAGTGACAGCCAAGAATTCTAGACACTCTGCACCGAGGCGTACTCTCAATTTCCAATATTGAATATACAGAGACTGGGGAGAGAGTAAATTTATTTCAACCGCTGATTAGACACATGCAGTTGTTGACCCATATTATCACATATGTGGCGTTTAGTAAGAGAAGGGCGAGCCCTCTATATGAACATGTGGCGGGCTCGCCCTTCTCTTAAGGAATGCCTCATATAATATGTGCCACTATTCAAGCAAAGAATTTGAAATGATGTATGTTCATATGGGGTATTAAAATAAGTTCTCCTATGAGACTTTCAATAATCTGATGACCACAAAACCAACATGGCTGGGACGCGCAATTTAAATATTTAAATGTAGTTTTCTCTTGATTTAATCATCCGAGCGTTGTAAAACGTGACAAGGTATATCTTCATAAACGGCTTAATATATCGGCGTCTAATTTTATTCAATTGTTATAAGAAGTTAGAAATGGTGGCTGTGCATTTTTTATTAATCACGTTTATATTTCTCGGGTCCTAAACAAGCGATTGAAATGTAGGTGGTAATAATGAACTACCGTACCGTTATAATATTCATCTGCTGATATATAAATGTGTAGCCTGTATAACATACCTCTACTTAGTATAAAACTAAGTCCCCGATTCTTGGATGTTACGGGTAAACTCGAAAACCACCGGATGGATTTTGATGCGGTTTTCACCATCCCGTAAAGGATATCCCGAGGATGATTTCTGTAGAAAATAATTTATTTATGATCAAAGGAAGCCGAGCAGTAACGATTTCAGTGGAAAAGTCGAAAAAAAATCCTGCCGTCCGAGCGCTTTGTAAGCTTATGCTGGGCAAACCGTTAAAAATATCTAAATACTATGAGAGTACGAATTGTTCAGCATGAAAAGTTCTACAAAAAAGTCCGGGAGAGCATATCTCTATCTTCAATACATCGCCTACTATAAGTGTTTTTAGATTGGACGGAAGTGGGATTTGAGTTTCATGCACCTCGCCATTCTTAAATTACGTCTGACAAGAATTCGTTGCACATGCATCTCTATGATAATATAATAAATAGTCCAGTCCGGGAGTTTAACCCATCATGCTGAGACGTAAAACGGATATAGGTCGTAGTTCATTGACATCGAATATAAAGGCGCTTATCACGTAATGCATTCATAACTGTTCCCGGGCGAAGCCGGGGCGGGTTGCTAGTATGTATATAATTGTATAAAACAATCCAGCATGGTGACCATGCGATGTTCTTTAGTGGGTCGCAATATCTCTGAAACTGTCTAAGCAATCTAACTGAAATATTTTATGGTGGAAGAGGACTGTTAACTATGTCCATCTAATATGTGAGTTTAAACATCCTAAGAAACACAGGAACCACATGACGGCCAAGTGATTTTCAAATATTCCAAATTACTTTCCTGGTGATCCGATCACCCTAGAGCAATGAACCTTGGAACACTGAATCTGTATTCAGAGCTTAGTATAGAGAATTCTAATGGTGGTCAATTGTTTTCAAAAATTCAAGATGGCATCAGTTCAATATTTTTAAACTAGATTTTTCTTTTCTCGCATCCTATTCAACCGATCAAAATGAAGCTTCGTATCGTGAAATAATCTTTATCTACTGGCTTACAATTGCTTACAATTCGTAAATTCTAAAAGTCGTGCATTAGACTTTTCTTGAAATTAACTCCTGTAATTCGTTACAGAAGGAAGCCTCCGTGGCTTAGGCGGCAGCACGCCGGCCTCTCACCGCTGAGTCCGTGGTTCAAATCCCGGTCACTCCATGTGAGATCTGTGCTGGACAAAACGGAGGCAGACAGATTTTTCTCCGGGTACTCCGGTTTTCCCTGTTAACATTTCATTCCAGAAACACTCTCCACTATCATTTCATTTCATCTGTCATTCATTTAATCATTGCCCCAGAGGAGTGCGTCAGGCCTCGGCAGCCGGCACAGTTCATATCCTCGCCGCTAGATGGGGGCTTCATTCATTCCATTCCTGACCCGGTCGGAGACTGGAAGCAGGCTGTGGATTTTCATTTCATTTCAATTCCTTACAGAAACATGCAATCTTCATGGGAGGTGTCACAATAAACCGGAACTGAATGTCATATATTCTAGCACATATTTTTATTGTAGTGGCGGTGGTAATGATTTTTATAAAGGTTATAACAACTCGGTTATCTGCCCTTATATTCTAGATTAACAACCAACCAAAAACAACCCCGTCGCGCTACAGCCCATTAAGGCCCTAGGCCTACCAAGCAACCGTTGCCCAGCCATTTGGCCTGCAGATATTGAGGTGAGGCGTGGTCAGCGCATCGGGTCCCCTCGGCCGTTAATCTTGGTTTTCGTGACCGGGGCGCTACATCACTCTCAGACAGCTACTCAATTTATGTTCTAGCTTAGGTATCCTAAATTATAGATTAAACGCGTGTTACTTTATAATAGGAACATCTCTCGCTGATGTTCTATTGAACAGGTATTTCAGAAAGTTGATAAAACTATCATGAACTAAATATTCCGGTACGCAATTCCTTAGTGGGGCCAGATGACCTCGCTGATTCTTCCCTTAAAACTACAATAGTTATTTATAATTCTTTAGTGTTATATTCTTGCATTGTAGATAGCGCCTATGCCTTTGACTTTGGATATTATATTTCCCAGTGTTGGAGGTGTGATAATGTAAGTGATCTAGAGTAACGATACTACCAAGTAAGACCATTTTACTATGTTACAATACCATTCGATGTTTATCGTTTAAAATGACTGTAATGTTCGGATTTTGAGTTTTGAGTATGGAGTTTTTGCCCTATACTTTATCACCATGAACCTATTTAGTCCTTCCAATGGAAAATCTATTTAATTGGCAGGAGAATTTTGAAATGGGTAACACCATTAATAAATATGGAAGTAGGCTATTTAGTTCTTCGTAGAACTAATTATTGCTTCTTTAACCCAGTTATATCTTAAACAACAGTGCCTTGTAGGCGAATAAGTGTAACCAGTTTTAATCCAGTACCCTTTAGATTTCGAATATTCCTACAACCTGAGACTATAATTGGTTCATACTAGCAACATCAAGGAATGAAATTCTGTCATTCAACAGAGTTGTTGAGATAAACCTGGAACTATCAGATATTGTAATTCTGAATTATAGCGCAATGATAAGGGCGTTGTCGATAGTCGATGATCTTACCCCTCTCCGCCTGCCCACTTGACACTTTTATTATTGTAGGAAATCGAAAGCTGATAATAATAATAACACCTTTCACTTTTTTTATTCCAACCACAAAAACACGATGCCATGATTTAGAAACACCAAAGAAAACCTCCAAATACTCCAAATCAATCCCGACGACGCAATGGACTGGGATCTTTTCCACAAAAATATTGTGAAGAACGGGCTCAACCGAGTCTTGTCTCCAAAAAGAAGGCATGGTGCCCCTTGGACAGAGGAAAGCAAGCAGGCTCTTTCACAAAGGGTGGGGGGGATTCTGGGCGTAAAAGAAAGCCATATATGATAAGATTTAACGTGGTCCTAGATGGCCCTAGCGAATTATTTATAATAATAATAATAATAATAATAATAATGTTATTGGTTTTACGACCTTTTTAACTACTACGCCAGAGTGCCGGAATTTTGCTGCGTGGCTCAGCGGTAACATTCTCGTTTGCTATGTCCAAGGTTGCAGGATCAAATCCTGGCACTGTCAGCTGGCATTTGAGGGTGACAAATATGAGGGGGTCGTGTCAGTAGAATTACTGGCATGTTAAAGATCCCCTTTGGAGCTAAATTCTGAAATCCCGGCATCTCCAAAAGCCATAGCAGTTAAAAGGGACGTAAAACATTATTAATATCTTATGAAGATACGTAGATAAGAACTCCAGTATTGATAATACTCTTGCAGTGCTTTTAAGTGAGTTCTCACAAACGATTAAATTATGAATTATGAAACAGTTATAAAATTGGTGTAATTTAGCTAATTGCAAGTGCTTGTGGATACTGTGTAACAGGACCCACAAATTATATTTCCAATTTACTAATTATCAGCTCATATTTAGGCTAAATCGGATAATTAAAATTGAAATGTTGTGTATCGTGGATAAACCTGCAAGACGAGAGACAACGTGGACAGCGTCAACCTGGAACTGTAAAATGGGTTGCCTACCCACCCGCAATCGGCTTGATATCTGCTCGCAGCGCGATAGCGATGGGGCTGAGTGCGATTTCACTGATTCCTGCCTTCTTATGCAGCATTGCAAAGTATTTTCCTCTTTCAAAATATATTTACACAGGCTTCACAATAAGTTACAACGATTTCTGTTTCAGAACTTGTTATTTTACGCTTCTGTTAATGGCTTTTGCAGAGCATTTCTATGAAATAAAATTTTATTTTACAACATAGTTTATTACAACACAATGTATTTTTGTGTTGTATTTTATTTACATTACAATTTAATGCTTTTTAACCCAATACCACAAAACGAGATACAATTTGTTGCAAAATTGTAATCAGTCTTCGATGCGACTAAAAAGTTAATTTATCATAGACGTTACATCTACTGCAAATGGACATTTACATAAGGTGTTCGAAGTGGCGGCCATCATTTTCCAAGCAGAGGGCCACTCGTCGCATGAAGTTCTCTCTTGCGTTCTACAACATCTGAGGAGTAATCTCCGCTGAGGCTTCGATAATGACGAGCTCCATTTCTTCGGGTGTTTGTGGTGATCTTAAAAATACTCTTGACTTGACGTAGAACCAAATGAAGAAATCCAGGACGGTCAGATCAGGTGAACGTGGTGGTAATTCTATAAAGCCGCCAATTCCGATCCACCGGCCAGGAAACGAACGGCTTAATACTTCTCTCGCCAGTCTGGAGAAGTGCGCTGGATGACCATATTGTTGAAAAAGCATGTTTTCAACTCCACCAATGTAAAATCATCCAAGAGATACTGGAGTATGAAGTAAGAATAAACTGCCTGTGTTCGTCGTTCTATCAGTTTACATGGTTACAGGCAAATAGTTCGGAAATAGAAATCGTTGAAACTTATTCTTAATTAAACTCAATTTTGAAACATATCATTTCGGAATTGTATCTCGTTTTGTGGTATTGGGTTAAAAAGCAATACATTGTCTTGCAAATAAAATACAACACAAAAGTACTTTGTGTTGTAATAAACTATGTTGTAAAATAAAATTTTATTTCATAGAAATGCTCTGCAAAAGCCATTAACAGAAGCGTAAAATAACAAGTTCTGAAACAGAAATCATTCAAACTTATTTTGAAGCCTGTGTATATATATTTTGAAACAGCAAAATACTTTGCAATTCGGCATAACAGGCGGCAATCAATGAAATCTAACTCAGCCCCGTCACTAGCGCGCTGGGAGCAGATTTCAAGCCGATTGCGGGTGGGTAGGCAACCCATTTTACAGTTCCTTGTTGAATCGGAACAGGCTGTACATAAGTCAGTGTTAAGAGCTATCAGGCTTAAATTATGTTAAGCATTAACGAAGTAGTCTAACCTAAAGATCTCAGCCTTCAACTAAGATATAGGCTTACGATGAAATAGTCCGCCTCTTCATAGTGCCTGTTCACATTATGAGTGAATTGACTACATCTGGAGATCTGAATCAAGAATGAATTTACGTGCATTTGGAACCGAGCGAGAGAAAAATCTATATTTGTAACATCACGGAAAACAAATGACTTTACTTTACCTGTAATCATACTAGGGATATGATATAAGATGTTCGTCAGGTGACACAGTAAATGCCATTAGACGTAGATTAACGGTGGCGGCAAATGAATGTTACAAAAAGTATTTTTATAATATTTTAATATGCAAATTTTATTACACTTGTACATATTGAATTTTAAAACTTTATGCATCAAATGAAAGTCCAGCATTTATACGATAAGTGTACAAAGTTTAATTCAAATCCCTGTGATGGTTCCATAGATATAGAGTAATTTACAAAATGCATGCATTCCAGGTGTATCATCCCCCTTAAGATCTATTATGGAACAGTCAGAGCAGAAAACGAACGCAAATACTGTATGTGACTGCTGTACGACTACGAAGAGCTCAGAGAAAGTTCAGGAGATTTCAGAGAGAGTTCAGAATGAATTCGGTGTTCTCCATGAAGATTGATGAGGTCTCGGATATCAACAACACAGTACCAGTTCGACTGTAGGTTGAGTCAGTTCATAGTACGGTGCTGTGTGAGAAATGATATTGGATGAGGATGTATATGAGGCTCGAGAGTATCCAGTTAATATCAAAAGCATTAGGCCTAATATCATGAGCTTCATTAGAAAACTTCGCACTGGAACAATAGTAGAAACGATTATATTACGTCGTTACGAAAACCGTAAGATTGCACTTAGTAGAACGTGAAAACAGACATGCATGTAGACCAGGAAGTGATAGGAAACGGTGCATATGGAGTATATTCCAGATGACAGTGGTTAAATTAATCGGGGAACGTCACGTGACATACGACAGTATAATGCTTATATCGTAAACGTTGCTGAACATTGAAAATTAACTTGGTGAAAATGTTATTTTGACGCCAAAGTGCCAATAAAAGTGACATGATGAAACAGTAACTGAATTTTATGTTAACAGTTATGAATTCATTGAGCTTATAATTTTCGATACACGTTGGCGAGTGGGGACAAACGTGCTAGTTTGTGAAATCCCGTGACGTGAGAAAAACAAAAGTTTTTTCACAATATGATAATTATGCAGCAACAGAATGCACCACTAAACTCGTCAGAAGGGAATTCTGACTACAGCGGAGCACGGAGCGAATGAGAAAACTGAACCCACACGGTGACTACGGAGGGGGCGAGATGACAGTTCGATGGGGAAGCATGCTATTGGAAGGCATCGCAGCGGATGTAGGAAAGTAACTTCCTCCCTGCGTGGTCAGCTAATTCGGGGCCTCGTCTCAATGAAACTTAAGTGCTAGCTCAGCAACAAATTTTTGAAATATTTACAGGAGGATCATAAACTATGCATGTTCGTTTATTTTTTGTGAAAAATATATTCTTATTGGTTACATTTATGATGCATTTAGGCTAATTGTTTGGTGCATCTGATGATCAGAGGAGATTGAAAAATGCAGGCTATTGAAAGGATTTTTTTCTGCTATCACAGAAACGACAAGAGAGGAGAGGAAATAGTTAACATGAAGTTATGATCAAATACCGTATATATTATATATTAATGGCAGTCCTGTATAAAAGTACAAGCATATGAAAATACGTTTTTCATTTTCTCTAACTTTTACTGGAAGTGATATAGCGTCCTTACACAAAATCTTGGAGAGAAAAAAAGAGCTAAATATACAACTAGCAGTTCTGTGAAAAACTATCATAATTTATTCTAAAATATTCTACTGGTCCTTCGCATGACAAAACTCCCCTGTCAAGTGCATAGATTTTCCACATGATGGACTAAATAGCTCTTGGAGTATGACCTACTTTTGTTGAAATATAGAGTGAAAATTTCAAACTCGTTACTTAATATCCAAACATTGTAGCCAATCACAGACAAAACATGTAGTTCCGTGAAGAACTATATAGCCTATTATCATACATCCTACTTAAACTAATTGCCTCTATCAACATACAAATATTCAGTTTGATTGCTGTCACAGATTAATAGATATTGAGAATCGTCTAAATATTTCGGATGGTCGCTATGTTGGATTTTAATATATGTAAGCCAAAGAGTTATGTACCATTGAATGGCGATTATTGCGTAGGTTTATTAGTCAAACGTTGACTTCGATCGCATGATTAGAACACAAGAATTAAAAACTTAATTTTAAAATTTCGCACAGCCACCATCTTGAGGTTATATAAACAATTGAACTAAATTAGATGTCAGTGCATTGCAATTTGTATAGTCATTTACTGTACTAAGTTTCACTGCGTTCAGATGGTTAAAACGCAAGAAAAGTCTATTCAAATTTTTCAACTTTGCATGGCCGCCATGTTCGTTTTGTAGTTCACAGGGTTTTGAAAAATACATAGTTAATGTTTTAGTGGTGCCTTTTATCACCGTACAAAATTTTAGGGCGATATGAGTAATAGTTTCGGAGATATGGAATGCCAGTGAAATATTTCGCACAGACGCCATGTTGGATTAGTGAGACATAATAAAATTTAAATAGGGCGGTCGAGGTCAGCCAAAATAGTACTGCAACCTTACCAACCTTCATTAGAATCGCTCCAGCCGTTTATAAGTTATTAGGGGGGGGCACACACGGACGCGCACACACACACGGACAAAAGGCGATCTCATATGCCTATTTCTTCATAAAATAAAATAGGCTAAAGATAAAGAATTATACTTTAAAATAGCAAAGTGGGATTATTGGAGTGATGAGCTTGCCCCGTTTTAAAACAGAAGACACTAGATGAGGCACTATCTACAACATGATGAATACAACTTTAAAGAACTATGTACCAGGGAATTTGGTTCACCATACTGGTACATTTCCGGAGACTTGTCCAATAGAACATGAATAAGAGTTGATCATGGTTTAGAAATAAACCTTTGTAGCCTATCATCCATAATTTACGATAACTACACTAGAACTTTGGTGCAGATGACCTCGGTGTTTCGGCACTTAAAACAGCAAGCATCACTACCACTTTAAAAGAAGAATATTTCACTCTTGTATTTGGTTAGTAGAAATCGGATCTTTCCATAAGTTCATTTTTGGGAAAGTCATGTGCAAGATATTGTCTATAATTTATAAAAAGTAAACTTCAGATCTCTGTGCTAGATGATGATTTTAATAAGCCGGGTTCACACGGAGACGTGAAGCGGGCGAGAGCACTACTGGTCGATAAGCCGGTCGTGGACACGACCTCGTGTGAACCAGTGGTAGTGGGAGTGGGGGTCGTGCTCGCCCTCGAAAAGGTGGGGCGTGAAATCTCCGATTGGTTGGAGTGAGCACGACCGCTTCAGTCGTATTCTTTTGCAGCTTCACGTTCTGCCATGATTGAACAACGAGCGATAAACTTACGACCAGCGAGAACACTTCGTCCGTGTGAACTGAACAAGGTCGTGGGTTCTTATGTTGAATAAGCAAGTCGTGACGGATGCTCAAAACTAGTAGTGCTCTCGCCCGCTTCACGACTCCGTGTGAACCCGCCTTTATTGTAGATTTAATTATCAGACGAGGTTTACCATCAGTCGGTTGTCTCAAGTCTCTCACAACATTTGGGACGAAACTCCCATGTTTCTATTGAAACATAGGTGTAGATTACTGTGATATAACGTATTGTTTTAGTTTGTATTTGTGATTGTCTCTGGACCCTAATCAACAACCATTGTTGTCGTTTCCTGATGAAGTAATTTAACACTTCTATTCAATTGGATTTACTTTCAATGCACTTATAACGTCTCGGCAGTTTACTATAGTAGCAAAAGTCATTATTATAATAATAGTCATCATATATTTTTCTCCAAAAGCCTCCGTGGCTTAGGCGGCAGCACGCCGGCCTCTCACCGCTGGGTCCGTGGTTCAAAACCCGGTCACTCCATGTGAGATCTGTGCTGGACAAAACGGTGGCAGACAGGTTTTTCTCCGGGTACTCCGGTTTTCCCTGTCAACATTTCATTCCAGCAACACTCTCCACTATCATTTCATTTCGTCTGTCATTCATTTAATCATTGCCCTAGAGGAGTGCGTCAGGCCTCGGCAGCCGGCACAGTTCATATCCTCGCCGCTAGATGGGGGCTTCATTCATTCCATTCCTGACCCGGTCGGTGACTGGAAACAGGCTCTCCAACTGAATGCGTGCCACAGCGGCAACGTTCTCGCCTGCTGTGCCCAAGGTTGCAAGATTGAACCGTGGTGCAGTCAGTTGGTATTTGAGGGTGCGCAAATGTGAGGAAACCGTGTGAGTAGATTTACTGGCACAGTATTCGGGGAATAATTTTGGCACCCCGGTGTCTCTAAACGCCGCAATTTTTAAAAGGGGCCTAAAACCATTATTATTATTATTATTATTATTATTATTATTATTATTATTATTATTATTATTATTATTATATTTTCTTCATTGTGGCGTCAGAGATACATTCTATAACACTTGGCCTACGCTTTCTTTGTGGCGATGTTTGATGATCACTTTCAGTTTCGGTGTCCTGTTCGTCCAAAAGTAGACACATACCGGTACGTCTTCTACAGCTCGAAGAGTTAACTTCAGAGGTACAACCGGTTCGTGTTCATCATAATCCCTCCACCAGATCAACGTATATTCACACATTTCTGCTCCCACACCATTATATTTCTGCATTAGTTGCCATATAATACGTTCGCGGTATGCCCACCCGCCATTCCGGGTATGTTTCAATAATCAGCACGTCGTAACATTGACTGTAATATTCTTACAACATTCATGGGATTAATGTACTTCAAGGTGACACTTTCCATTTTTCTCACTCATGTAGACCACCAAACTACCCATGCCACAGGATCCTTTTGCAAGCACATCAAGCACGTGCCTGGACAGTGATACTGTGCACTTCCGACATACAACTGGCAGATGGCGCCTGTAGTGAAATCATGGATTAAGAATTGACATGTGAGTCATCTGTAATTTATGAAAAGTAGGCTAACATATAAATTTATATACCTATAGAAATGGTCCACTCTGCCAAGTTTCTCAAATATCGGATCATTTCATGATGAGTTTGGGAAATTCATATCTCAGAAATTGATCTGTGCAGCATTTTTAATTTAGCTTATGTAAGCCATATGTTCATGTTCTAGTAGCTAAATACTGTATTGTAGTCATGGTTCATTATACAAATTCACTTTGAAGGCTTGATTAGGATACAACAAATAAAGATATGTTTCTTTTAAATTTTACGCAGCCGCCATCATGAATTTTTCATATTTATATCGGACGCTTATATATTGAGCTTTAAACAAAGATTTACTATGCGAGGTTTCACTACGCTCGCACGATTAAGTCGTCGGAATATGCTATTTGAACATTTGAAATTCAAATGTTCGCTATGTTGGGTTTTCGCAAGTCATATATAATGAAAATTATTTTATAGTCCTTTATCACCTTCCCAAATTCCAGGTTGATTGCTGAAATCGCCATGTTGGATCGATAATATTTATTGAAATTTGAAAGGCATGGTCGGGATCGAACGTGATAGTAGTAAGTCGTTACTAATATTCATTGAAATCGCTCCAGCCAATAGAAATGTATTAGCGTCACAAGGAGAGAAGATGAACTCATAAAAATATATTGGATATGAAAACAAGCTACACACATCAAAAAAAGTTTTGCATCACCTCGGTTCCCAGATCTCCGGCATATAGACGTTGACTGTGTATATTGTATCCAAGATACAGTCCCTTTGACTGTTCATAGATGTCACTAAAACTGCTCAAAGATGTAAACAACCATGCATGAGCAGGGCCTATTAGACGGAGGGGGTACGACAGCCGATCAGTTCCAGTCATTCCACCAGGACGAAGGTACGCTGCTCATGTTGTCTGTAGTTCTACCATGCCTAGAAGGTCAATACCGCAGTTCGATCGCGTCCGCATTGTTACTTTGTGTCAAGAAGGGCTCTCAACAAGGGAAGTTTCCAGGCGTCTCAGAGTGAACCAAAGCGATGTTGTTCGGACATGGAGGAGGTACAGAGATACAGGAACTGTCGATGACAGGCCTCGCTCAGGCCGCCCAAGGGCTACTACTGTAGTGGATGACCGCTACTTACGGATTGCCGCTCGGAGGAACCCTGACAGCAATGCCACCATGTTGAATAATGCGTTTCGTTCAGCCACAGGACGTCGTGTTTCAACTCAAACTGTGCGCAATAGGCTGCATGATGCGCAACTTCACTCCCGACGTCCATGGCGAGGTCCAGCTTTGCAACCCCGACACCATGCAGCGCGGTACAGATGGGCCCAACAACATGCTGAATGGACCCCACGGAATTGGCATCACGTTCTCTTCACCGATGAGTGTCGCATATGCCTTCAACCAGACAATCGTCGGAGACGTGTTTGGAGGCACCCTGGTCAGGCTGAACGTCTTAGACACACTGTCCAGCGAGTGCAGCAAGGTGGTGGTTCCCTGATGTTTTGGGGTGGCATTATGTGGGGCCGACGTACGCCACTGGTGGTCATGGAAGGCTCCGAAACGGCTTTACGATACCTGAATGACATCCTCCGACCCATAGTGCAACCATATCGGCAGAATATTGGAGAGGCATTTGTCTTCATGGACGACAATTCTCGACCTCATCGTGCACATCTTGTGAATGCGTTCCTTCAAGATAACGACATCGCTCGACTACAGTGGCCAGCATGTTCGCCAGACATGAACCCTATCGAACATGCCTGGGATATGTTGAAAAGGGCTGTTTATGGACGTCTTGACCCACCAACCACTCTGAGAGATTTACGCCGAATTGTCGTTGAGGAGTGGGACAATTTGGACCAACAGTGTCTTGATGAACTTGTGGATAGTATGCCACGGCGAATACAGGCATGCATCAATGCAAGAGGACGTGCTACTGGGTATTAGAGGTAGTGGTGTGTACTGCAATCTGGACCACAAATGCTGAAAGTCTAGCTGTATGATGGTACAACATGCAATGTGTGGGTCTCATGAGCAATAAAACGAGCTGAAATGTTGTTTGTGTTGATCTCTATTCCCTTTGTATTTAACGGTTCCGGAACTCTTGGAACCGAGGTGATGCAAAACATTTTTTGATGTGTGTAAAACAAAAAGGTTAATGTCTCTGTCAATAGCCATGCACGTCACGAGATAATACAGACCTAACTTTCCCTACCCCTGTAACAGACGTTCTCAAGTACCCGAGCTCTATTAAATCGAATATATTAATAATAATAATAATAATAATAATAATAATAATAATAATAATAATAATAATAATAATAGTAATAGTAATGCTAGCAATTATTATTATTATTATTAATATTATTATTATTATTATTATTATTATTATTATTATTATTATAGTTATAATAATTATGCAACAAGCATGCGCCTCTCTTTATTTTTCCTATCTCTCTCTCCCTGCATCAGAAGTACTTAGATAGCTAGGGATTCGCCGCTCAGCAGGCATGCTGTAACTGGTCATGCAGATACGATAATTTTACGTGTGGACGGTCTAGTCGAATCAGCATCTCTCGTGTTACTTTTAAATTAGGGATGTCCAATTATTTATATTATTTATATTTAACAAAATGATACAATTTCTGACTGTCAAAACTTGTAATGAAAACGCTGCTACTTCGGTTCGAGCAACAGAATTTCAGTTGAAGAATGGATCTTAGGGAAGCTTTCACTCGTGAGCACTTTTTGGCTCGTATGACGAGAGCACCAAATTTCATTTAAAGAGCACCAGGTTGAGAACGCCTGCCCTTCAACATTGTTGTATGAAGTATTTTGATAATAAGATATGGATACATCAGGGCATTTCTTCCCCACAACCTCCCTCCCCTCTATGTCAATCAATCTCTACACTCCGTTTTGGGACCTAAACAATTTCTAACCTAAAGATGGAACATGAGCTTTCACAACCCAGCAACATTAATCTTTTATGTTTTCCTCCGTGTTCCTCATCAAAGAGGTAAAAGAACTGCAATATCCTTCAAATATGGAACGTACAGCAGTGCAAGGTGGGGTCCAGGCAAGGTGGAGAAAAAGCTTGCTGATGAGTCCCACTTGCTACACCCGGGTAAAATCGCACAAAGAAGACAAGGACCTAATTTGTAACCCAGTTTTCAATTTCCATTACTGTTGCTGTTGTTTCATTTGGGAGTTTGCGACACCCTGATCATCAGTCCCGTATACGTGTGTGTGCGTGTAGAAACTGTTATAACCTCTCTAATTCTGGATCTGTACAAATGTGTATATTTATAAATGGAAGTCGGATTTGGTGGGATGTTTGCGGTGGCCTTAAGTTAGGTTCTATCTCGGTATTTGGTTGGTGGGAAACCATGGAAATCCAGTTAAGTAAGACTGAGGTAGGAATCGAACCCACCTTTTCTTTGTTATCCTCATGAAGTTGAATGCACCAAATTCCAGACCTTCAGACCAGAATTGAGTTATTATTGTTGCTGCTAATTTGTATTGTGGGCTTGGGACATATTTGGTCATCAGCCCCGCGTACATGGGTGTGTGTTGACTTTATCTGATAGCCTGTGTTCCTGTGGTAACTCTAGTGTGGAGGATGGACTAGATGCTGGGAAACTTGAAATAAGGTACTATCTCGACATTTGCCTGGAGGGAGTGTGGAAAAACTTACGGAAACTCACACTCAAGATATTCGCTGTCAGTGCCAGGATTCGAACAACCGATCCCCGGACTTGTTGCAGCTCCTCATCTCGGTTGTAGTGAGCGATTTAGCACGCACGGCTACGCTGCCGGGTAGACCAAAATTGAATTTTCTGGCAGAGATGGGAATCGAATCCAGGATCTCAGGGATGGCAACCAATCCACTACACCACGAGGGAGCCAATCTCCATTACTCTTAACTTAAGGCTAAATGTCCCGTTTTTTAGTTTGTAATTCTGAGACCACGTAGCAGTACAAAAACGAATAAATAACTCCACGTGATGACCGTAATACTCTTCACCAGTCGTAGCCTACCTATAGTCTATGTACATGTATCTATTCTACCAGAAATACTGTCCGAAAAATAAAAGTGCCGAAAATAGAACACATAATGGGCATTAAAATAATAATGTTGCAGGTAAAATAAATTAAACAAAAAGTAATTAAATAGATCGATGAATTAAAAACAAGAAGTCGTAACTAGGAACTGGTAAAATAACAAAGGATCACTCAGAAATATCCAGACCTTGACAATATTTCAGAACTAACCAGCACAGTCAATCGCAACATTGGACTAGATGCTCTGGAATTCCATACTATCAGGAAAAGTTATCGCTCTCTCAAAACACTCGAGCTCCGCTCCCCTCCCAGAACCCACTCTTCATGACCTTGTTCTACTGCAGCGCGTTTTGTTGCAAGTACGGTACCACTTTTATTCACAAACTTCCCAAAGTGAGCTTCCGACGATTCTATCCAACCAATTTAGATTTTCGATACGGCTTTGGAATCAGTGAGTAAAACTCGAATTTCGTATTACCTGATTATTTTCGAATTTTAATCAGATATTTGAAAAACAAACAGTAACTTATCTGATTTTGAAATTAAAAAGTAAGCAATGAATTAATATCAATTCTGCTACTAGACAGAGTACATAGCAGTTTTCAGATCGCAGATCAGAGCTCCCCTTCGATAAAAAAAAAAAAAAAAAAAATCAGATTCGCTTGCGCTGCCATCTGTTGAAATATTTTCTTACTAACGTGTCGGGACATTTAGCCTTAAATACCAAGCCAATTTAGCCGTTTTCAATTGATGCATGAACGAACAAAGAAATAGAACTCGAGCAAACTGCCATTATAGCATTGTTGTGATATGGAACGAATATAAAACCTTCTCTTATTCCAAGAAAAGCACAGACAAAACTCGAATGATATTTATATACTGTAGATATACCGGCCGCGGTGGCGAAGTGTGCTAACGTGCTACCCCGTGCCTCGCTGGCATCGGGAGAGTGTGGCTTTGAATCCCACCTCAGCCGTTCTGTAAATGTTCTTAGTGGTTTTCCATTTTCATCACAAGGCAAATGCCGGAACGGTTCTTTTCAATAGGTCCACGGCCGATTTCCTTCCCATTTGCCTTCCCTGACCCGTCCTGAAAATTAAGAAATGGCCATTTGCTACATTAACAAAATTACTATAATTTACTCCTTAAACCCCTTTACGGCAGCGTGGCGCGTCATTGGTTCGCTTCGGTGACATGTGTGGAAATCATCGTCAGATGGGCAGCTGAAGAGGTGACTACAGATCCATCGAACCCATCATTGTTAATTCTCCACGTGGAGACATGAACGGGGTGCGGTTTGTCAAGCGGAACGTGCGTTGAATGGCGTCTGATCCCCATTACAGTTCAATAGTTCAACCAAAGGAGAGCCTCCTGTCCATGAGACTCACTTGTTCAGTAAGCATGGATACAGAAAAGTGTATCTGATGAGCTGGATTCATCTGGTGACACAATTCAACTTCTACAGACTTTATCTTAAGATTGGCCTGTTTACCATCTCTTGATGAATGCAGTACATTTGCATTTGTCTGTTGGTACAGGATAGAGTAAAATGTGGCTTTTCACCGATGTCTCAGTCTCACTCATGGCTGTGATTATATGGAAGCTACTGAGGTATGGGTGGTGCTTAGTAATGACATCCAGGACACAATCCGTGCGGATGCTGTGAATGGTTCAACTCATAGGGTTAGTACTGCTGTACTGACTCAGTGAGGAAAGCAATGGCAAACTACCTCACTCCTCATCTTACCTAGTACGCCTCAATATAGCGCTGCCTTGGGTTTTCTGGGTATCTACCCACATAACCTAATGACGACACTTTTTGTGGATCCAACCAGCATTCGGGCTGACTACCTAACAGACAACTTGCTGACGTTCCCCATGATTCTTTACACATCCCGTTTGTAGTAATCCTATTTTATAGCCGGTGACTTCTTTCAAATATTGGGAGAGGGGCAGTTAAAAACAAAAAATCAGATATTAGTAATTTTTGATACAAGGTATTAATTATGTTAGAACACTATAGATGCTTCAAATACCGCCATCGGTAGCTATGCATGTTAAGGGGCAGCTCCTGCGGAACTGGCTGTTGTGGATTCGAACCCCACCGTCAGCCGTCCTTGAAATGGTTTTCCATGGTTTCGCATTTTCAACTCCAGGCAAAATACTGGGACGGTAACCTGTGATAGGCCACGGTCGCTTCCTTCAACCCCTTGCCCAAATTCATTCAAATTCTTTCAACTCTTGAGTTTGGTGACATGGAGGGCACCCGGCCACTAGAATCAGTGAAATTCATTGCATATCGTCCCGGCCCCTGTAAAATAGGCATAATAAGGGGTTAGGCATACATACATACATACTACAGATACTTTAACTACTTTAACTCAATAATTAATTTATAATTTAAAATGTGAAGGAACATTCACGGTAGGTTGGTTATGTGTCACCTTGTTGTTTTCCGCCAAAGCGTGAGCCTCTGTTTGTTTGTTTGTTTGTTGTTTTTTTTTTGTTTTTTTTTTTTTTGTGTGGCTTTTAGTGCCGGAGTGTCCAAGGACATGTTAGGCTCGCCAGAGTTTGTAGCCGCTACTATGCAGACACCCACGGGGTGAGCTACAAGTACCGTCGCATGTGGAGTGTTGTCTGGGGAGGTAGTGGCTGTGGCCTATAGTAGGAACCAACCACGGCATTTGCCTGAAAGGACGATGAGAAACCACAGAAGACCATCGTCAAAGTTACCGGCGTGGGGATTCGAAATTCCTCACCTCCCGGATTTGAGCGACTGCCTGCAGCCACGCCGCAACGACCACGGCTAACTCACCTGATAGCCTCAGCTCATTCCTACTTATGAGAAACACATAAAATGAAAATGTTTAGCTTCCTTTGACCTAGTTAACCTATCAAACACATTTTATTTAATATTAAGAAACATGACCTGGTTCCACCAGCCTTTTCAGTTATATTACATGGGGGTGATACCCCTTGCTTTGTAATTTGAGGAGCAATAAACTGCTTTTCCTCCCCCTCCCAAAGTTATGGTCACTATGTTCAGTTATGTCTGTACTAGTGAATTTGCTCTTAGGCTGTTGTTTCATTCAGAGGCTAGGGACACCTTAGTCATCAGTCCCGTTCACTTGTGTATGTATAAAAATCCAATAACTCGAATTAACTTGATGATCAGACGCGTTGCCAGAATCCAGGAACTGTGGGTGCGAAGGGGGTGAGCTCAAGTTGTTGATCCACTTTTCCCATATACCGTGGTGACAATATCATTCAATATCATACCACTTACAGTGTGTGGAGGGAAGAGGAGGGGCCAAAAAAAAGACTAACAAGATTTGCAAATGATCATTCCGGGAACAATGAGTCATTCAACCGAGCGAGGTGGGATGTCAACGAGGTATTGCAACTCAAATTGTGACCTCTTTATAAATCGCCCGGTAATGAAGAATGCGTTGCATTAATGAAACCCATGGCAACACAGATTGTGTGATTATTTAACTGATGTGGGAAGACAAGACGCATCTTACATAGCGTCTTGCTCACACATCTTCAAACAGAACGTTTCTGTCCCGCAATTACAGACGCGCATTATTATAAAAATGATATTTCGGATCTTTTGTAATACCGTAATCCCTTGATATTTTCCTACAATATTTTGGAATGCTTAAGAGACACGGAAGCGATAGATGGGGTGTGCAAACACCCGTAGCATCCCCTGGCTAGGTCCCAGGACGTGACTTACGTAGTGAGTGTAAATATAATTTTGAGTAGACCACAGTATAGCATGAGTCAATACAACCTACCCTCCCAATATTTACTTGATTTAGTTTTGAAAACTTACGAGAAAACTCCCTCAGATATTGACAGTTCCTCACTCCTGTCATTGGAGCATTGACTAGGCCAGTCATGTCAGTGTGTACCCGCCGTTTGTGTTTGCTCGCTGTAGGACAGCCTTGGTCGGCGTGTGCACGGTAACTTCCCCTCTTCCACTTGTAGTCGAGGGTCGAAGGGACGGTGTAGCAGGGCAAAGTAAACATGCACGTGTGGCCAGACAAGAATGGGAAGATAGCAAACGTAGTGCTGCAGTGTAATCATCAGTGAGTTGTCCAAGCTATATTTCTGCCGTGAACATGATAGAGAAATTTAATTTCAATCTCTCAAGCGTAGTACAGTGTATAACAAAAAAAATGACGCACTGGGAAGGCGTTGTCCGATTGTAAGGAAATTACGTATGCAAAGATATTCGGACCGAACATGCAACTGATTAAAGCTTCGTGTCCATTGAATGAATAGCGGGAGCTCCCACGCATCCGAACTCCACATGCATCAGGTGTATATAAGGCGCGATTCTGAAGCGTATGTTCAAAGTAGCTGTTGCATTTGACTGCGATATCTGAACGTCGGCTGTAAGAATTCCACGCCGAAAGGGGTCGTGCAATCGGATTGAAAGACGCTGGTTGGTCGAATCGAGCTGTCGCTGGACATTTGGATCGAAGTGATGCGGCGATCAGACGATGCTGGCAAGCGTGGGTCAGCAATGGCAGGCATCAGCGTCAGGACGGCAGTGGTCGACCGAGGGCCACAACAGCACGGGAAGACAGTGCGATTGTCAGAACAGCTGTCACAGCACCGGAGTCATCGTTATCAACGATCCAGCGTGTGACCAGCACACATGTGTCCACCAAGACCATCAACAGACGCATGAGTGACAGGAATTTGCGCTCGCGCCGCCTGTTACGCCGCTTACCACTCACGCCTGTTCACCGTCAAGTCAGTCTTTAGTGACGAGTCCCGTTTCCAACGGTGCCCTGACGACTACCGCAGACGTGTTTGGAGACGTCCAGGCCAGCATGGGGATCCTGCCTTAACTATCCCACGCCACACAGCCCCACAACAGGGGGTGATGTTCCGGGGTGCCATCTCCTTTGATAGTCGGACACCTCTGGTAGTCATTCCTGGCACACTGATAGCACAGCGGTATGTTGATGACATTCTACGGCCGGTTGTCTTGCCGCACATGGTACGTGTTGCTATGGACTGTCTTCAAGCTTGCCCTATCCTTCCTTGGCCAGCTCGGTCGCCTGATCTCTCTCCCTTAGAGCACTTTTGGGACGTCATGGGAAGGCGATTGCGTACATCCCGGAATGTCGCCGATTTAGCCCAAAAGTTGGAGACCATTTGGCACGGAATTCCGAAGGACACCATCCGGGAACTTTATCAGTCCATGCCACGTCGAGTGACAGCTTGCATCCAGGCCAGAGGTGGACCAACACCTCATTGACGTCATCACTTTGTAACGCTCTAGTTATGCAATAAATCATTCGATTGTTCTGAACTTTTGATCGGTTGTTTTTTTTGTTCTATGTTCCTCACATCCACCGATTTTTATCACCATCGGACAATTCCTTCCTGGTGCGTCGTTTTCTTTATTATACAGTGTATTTCTAACACTGCTCTCCATACAAATACTATATTTTCATACTAACTGAACTTAAGGATGAATTTGAGAGAAGATGTCAGAGCATTGAATGCATATGTACAATCAAAATGCAGCGTTTTCCTTATCTTTCAGGGTCAAACCATATGATGTCCTACAAAACTAAAAGGGGATTTTCTCCTAGCTGTTTCATTTTTCTACAAAGATGATTTCAAACTTTGGAATAATAACAGTAATAAAATAATAATACATGCATATGTATTTTATCCGATTATTAGTTTCAGTAAACGATTTACGTGATTACCTGAAGTGGTTTTGGTGTTAATCCAGTGGACAGCTGGCGAGGACACCAGGGCATCACTTGTACAACCCTGCGCAACGTCATCCATTCCTGCGCTAAATCACAGCAGTTTGGTGCTGGCAGTAGCAACACGCTGCTCGCAACGACAAAAATTTGCCGTTACCCCTGACATGGCTAGAGTAGCTCATTTACCTTCCCAGGCGGGGTAGGGAGAGGCAAGGAAAGGGATATGATTGTAGTACTTAGAATATTTTGACAAGAGAGTGTCTTTGCTGTAGTAAAATATTGGTTCAACAAACCCTTGTACCCGTGTGTGTATTGTATTTGTCTAATAACCTGAGTTATTGTGGTGGCTGTTAGACCGTGTCTAACTGTAATTATTTGGGTGTAAGTAAGTTTGGTGTAAATAATCCATGACTTGAAATTAAGTGTCACACTCACTCACTCACTCGCTCGGCGCCACAGCCCATATAGGGCCAGGGCCTTGTCGACCACCTGTCTCTTCCAGTCGTCTCTCGATTTTGCCAGCCTTCTCCAATTCCGCGCTCCTAATCTCCTCAAGTCTGCCTCTACGTCATCCTGCCACCTTAATCTTGGTCGTCCCACTGATCGACGTTCGTACCTAGCACCTAAAGTGCCCTATTGACATTTTCCTGAAGAGAGTGTGGAGAAACCCGGGAAGAAACCACACTCGGGATGACCACTGCCAGCACTGATATTCCAAACTCTATTATTTGAACTTTCAAAGTCTTGGAGTTAGACACAATGCACTTGTCTAAACTGCCGGATGAGGGAAAGAGATCCCTTTTTGCTGCAATACAGTTCAGATTGGAAGTGGCACATTGCTATCAATAAATTGTAATGCGATGTAAAGTAATAATAATAATCGTAAGTGTCAGCAGTGGTATTGACTATGCCACAATGTCAGTGGGGTATAACACATCCAGTGGCTATTGGCCACATATACAATATTTTGAGAATAATGTAACATATAGACCTACACTGGGGCAGATTACCTCACTGTTCCACCCCTTAAAACAACAATCAATCAACGAATAATACACCACGTTGTATTTCAACAAGCTTCTACAACCAGCATTCAATTCTACGCCTTGTTAAGGACAATGAGTTATAACTAAGGACCAATACACTTACTAGAAAGTATGCTTATGTTCTTTACTGATCATCTTTAATATATACTCTGAGTGAAGCATCCTCCAAAAAATCGGGTCTCTTGTCGCAACGTCAACGTCATAACCACTAGGTTAAGTGGCCTCCACCGAGCAGGTTCATTTAGTAAATATATATACAGTGGAACTGCTATAAATAAATTCAAATTTGCGGGGAGGGGGCGGCAACAACTACCCTTCAATGAAATGTACTTTAAACATGAACATGGTTTGATACCATTAATGTGAGATTTCTCTTATTTCTGTACTGTAGCTGTATTTTATAAGGCTCCACCAATTACAGTACTTCGAATAAGAACACAGCAATGCACCTTGTCTGCCATTTTTACTAGTGGGAGTGCCGGGTCACGTGAGCCGGTGTTGACGACTTCCTAGGTGAATTGCATGTGCTCCTAATTGACGTACAAATCAGAAATTGTATTTCAAGAACATAAAGCGACAATATGCTATTGGCTTGTAAATACAAGTTCTGAAATGTTTCCTGTTCATTGGGCTTGAACCACCGACCATTGCATTGGAGTTCAATAAACTTAAGGTTTTACCTTGGAACGGGCTATTGGGGACCGAACTTTCCCTCTCCCCTGCTACTTCCTCGCTCCGCCTGTATCGCAGCAACCATTCTTGGTCGGGGCTGACGACTGACCCGTCAGAAACCACTCAGCGGCGTCTGGCCTTTGCACGTTCGGGGTGCTAGTTATGCTGCACTGCACTGCACGGCGCGCCGGCAAGCTGGCTGCTGGCGCTGCGACACCTCTTCGCCGAGTCTGACCGGTCCGAGTCAAGTTGGGATCGCTAGCGCATCGAATGCAATACAAACTGTTCGTCCAATGCGTTGGTTGTCCGGCACATCTACATTGTGTTTCGCGCGTTTCTTCACGTACCGATACTTGCAGATTACGTGATTAGCATTAAAACAGTCAGAAATGCCAATAAGGTATCATGGAACTCATTTAAGGCAGTGCAATTTCGGTCACACTACTGCTTTTTCCCCCCTTGTTTTTGTTTTGATTCAATTTGTTTCCATATTTTCAATATACTGAATACTGTTTGACCAATCAACCACAACACAGCGAAGGCAGTACGGGTGGGAGTGAGACGGGAAATCGAGAGAGACAAACGTATAGTCTTCCCCCACTATAGTTACAAGATCGCCAGCGCCAGAAGTACGCTGGCGTGCATCCGGCGTGCTGTATGGATACCTCTGCACTAATACAATAGGGACCGATAACCTAGATGTTAGGCCCCTTAAAACAGCAATTATCATCATAACTAACGTCCAAGCCATCAGGGATTTTAATCCCCTGGGGTTAATTCCCGTGGCTCGAGGACTGGTGTATGTGCCTTCTTCATCATCACTTCTTCCTCATTACGCGCAGGTCGCCCACGGGCGTCAACTAGAAAGACCTGCACTCGGCCTCTCCGGAGGCCACACGATCATTCGTTATCATCACTAATACAACACATACATGCACGCACAAGTACACGGGACTGTTGACCACAGATGTCCTAATTGAAAAAACATTCTGTCAAGAACACTATTGGAGTGTGTTTGGTTCTCGATAATTAAACGTTGAAAGCACAGCATGTAATTGTTCATTGGGGAATCTCTCAGTGACGAACGTTGTTAATTAAGTGTGCCTACAGCGCTCTCGGAAAATGAAGAATATCTTAAATGAAATACACTGAGGGAATTCATTTACCTGATCTCTCCTTTTGTCACCTTCCACTATATAGGGACATGGGCAATTACATGGGCTGATTACTCGCTCCGTCAGCGCTTCAAGAAGGAAGGGGGGCTTTCCTTGTATAAACACGTCAGCTGCTAATTAAACCCTTGCTGCAAATGTGACAGCAAACAGCAGACATGCCAGCTGAATATTCATAAAAGGAATATTTTAATGAACAGTGTTAGTATAAAGTGACAACAGTGCATAGCTTTTGAGTTTCATACAAATAAGGAAACAAGAACAGGGTTACAACCCAACGACAGTGAAAAGTTTTTGTTCCGTACGGAGTCGGACGAATCAAAAATATTTGTCTGTCCTACTCCAATGTGAATTTAAATATAGTAGCAAATACTGAATGTATTCCTACCGACAGTAGTGGCTACGCTCGCTAAAGCGCTGCATTAGGTCATGGGGCCAAGCTCTCAGCTGACTCGGTAGACGCGTGGGTTCGAGCCCCACCGTCGGCCATCCTTGAAATGGTTTTCCGTGGTTTCCCATTTTCAACACCAGGCAAATGCTGGGACGGTACCTTCTGACAGACCACGGCCGCTTCCTTCCACATCCTTGCCCAGTTTCATTCACCATCATTCATTTCATCTCTCATTAACTCCTCTCATGAGGTTGGCGTCAGGAAGGGTATCCGGCCGTAAAAACCATCGCCACAAAGACTTCCATCGCATCTCATCCCCGACCCCGTTGGAAAAACGGGAATAATAAGGGGTAGACATACAATACTGAATGTATTCCTATCTGCGTTTCAACGGGGTTGCGGATGAGATGCGGTTAATTTCTATGTGGCGGGTGATTTTTAAGCACGGATGCCCTTCCTGAGGCCAACCTCATGATAGGAGTTAATGAGAGACGAAAAATGAATGAAACTGGACAATGAGATTTATGGAAGCGGCCGTGGCTTATTGGAAGTTATCGTCCCAGCATTTACCTGTAGTTGAGTATGGGAGCCCATTTCAAGGATGGCCGAGGGTGGGGATCGAATCAACTTGACCAACGTGGCTACCGCACATGGTAGGAACAAAGCTTCCCAAAGCTCGAAGTCAGTAGTATCACGAGCACTCGGTGCAAGAAACCTTCATAATGCACCCCATCACCTCTTACATTTCTAAATGTTAAATGCATAAAGGATATAATCCTTATATTCCAACTCCGGGTTCATACCCAAAGGCTCTGCTTTAAGTAACACAGTAAAAACGTCCATCTCGCCGTAGAACCCAAATGATGTCCCAAGCCCCTCCTCACTCAAGCTATCTGTTAGTTTTTATATTTGTTTCATTCTGAAATTAAGCGCCAAGGGAGAACAGATTAGTGCTGTTGCACTGATTAATGATGCTGTAATTTAACGGACTATGTATGCTTCCAAGTTAACGTACCATCTGGATGACTGCTGCACTTCTCATTTTTCTCGTTACTTAGCACGCTTTTTCATATAGTGTAGGGCATGTTTCCACTCTGCTGTCTATGAGTGGGCTATATATCTCAGTTAACTATTAAGTTGTTCATTGTAAAATGGGCCCCTAACGTTTTCACAATATTCCGCTTTATATTTATAAATAAATTTGTAGGTAATTGCTCTCTGTATGTTAATTTATTTTGCAATGTTGGGGACATTTAACTTGAGACCATAATCAGAAGTTATTAGTTTTTGTGTCTGTTTCTCCTCAAAGTAGCCTACTCGTCTAAACAAGCTACGGTGCTTCTATTTAACTTTAACGAATTCTGCTTCGTGGCGTAGTGACTAGAATTCTTGGCTGTCATACCAGAGGTCTGGGTTTGAATACCAGCTCTACCAAGAAATTTAATTCATATCTGAGAGCCTCGTGAGGAAGAATTGAGAAGAGGTGGATTCGATGCTCACCTAAGCCATCCTAGAAATTCATTTTCATGGTTTTCCACTTCTACTCCATACAAATGCCATGATGGTACCTAAACGGAAGCCATGGTCGCCTCCTACCCAAATTCTGGCCCCCTGATAAGAAAAACACACAATGACACAGATTATGATACAGATTCCACACACACGGGGCTACATGACCACGATGTCGCAAAGCTCCTAAATGAAACAACGACAACGTCAAAGAAACTATCTTTGAGAATTACTATTCATTATCTACTTCTATTGTTTGTAAATTATGTGTTTTCAATTTCAATTGCATTTTGTAAGTATTTCCACTCTACATTGCATTGTGTACGTATTTTGAACCTAACTTACATTTTGTGCGTGTTTTTCAATCTATTCTTGTTGTGAGTATTTTCTTCTAAATTCCATTTTGTAAGTATTTCCACTCTCCATTTTGTGAGTCGTTTCAATCTGAGCTCCATTTTGTAAGTATTTTCAGTCTCACTTAATTTTCGTTATGATTTCCAATTCATTGTCATTTTCGCTATCACCTAGACCATTAGGGGCCGATAACCTAGATGTTAGGCCCCTTAAAACAACAATTATCATCATCATCATCATATTGTTTGTAAAACGGTCCGTTCTAGACATACTAATTCTTTAAGTTCTGCGTGAACGTAGCAGTTAGGTAGTCCTCGGATTACTTACTGTGATAGCAACTTTCCGAGTGGGGAAGTTCTTCAACTGCTATTGGCGGGGGTAAGGAGTTAATGAGAGATTAAGGTGGTAATTATTTATGTTTGCTTGCAAAAGGAATAGTTTTTGATCATTTGTGTAATAAACACATTGAAATATCATTGAAAGTTAGTTTGATCAAAACATTTCATTTAACCATTACAGTGCCTAAGGGCTAATATATTAGCCGACAGAGCTTCTGCTAAAATAGCTACGGGCTAATCTACTGCTCCTGTATTTATAACATTGCTATTATGTTCCTAGCCACGCAGTGCTGTCACTATTGTAACCGAGAGAACGCGGAAATTATTCTCTCCGGATATATCAATATGTCTATGTTCTGTGAAGAACTGGTTTCATATTAAGTACGGTATTCTTCGATTCAGCTGCATCATTTGACTTCCCGCACATGTTATCTTTTGAAGTGGTGTTCGTTTACGTTCGTGCTCGGAGCCAATTAAGTTACGTTGAAGATGAAATAGATAATGTTTAACAATTATTGAAGTGTATAAACGTACATTTTTGACCAATAACAACGAATTTGAAAAAAAAATCCAATCTATATTAGAAAAGAAAAATATGTTTTAAAGTATGAAAACTAATATTAATTATTAAGCATCTAATACATTTAAAATACATTTACCTGCTACGGGCAAAACTTGTAATTTCACTAAACTTGGCAATTTTGACATAACCACTCATCAAAAGCTTGGCATCAAAAGGGTTAAATTCATGTCATACGATATCCTTTGACACAGCTGGTGTAATTATAACAACACTCTTGCACATCCTGCCAGAAAGTACAATCATGATCACCCTATACAGAAGGCTGTAGCAGAGACGATCAAGCCCACAGTTGCTCAGAAAGTGTCTGAACGGCAAAAACGATGTTATAAATGCTGTATACTGGGAAAGATGCCCCACACAAAAGTTGCGGGAAATGATGCACTGACTGCAGCTCTCTACGATGGAGATACAGCCATCAATTTTATCATTAACAAATCTTGGGTCAGTTGGGACTGAAACCAGATTTATGGTGCTGTGCCACTCTAAAGGGGCTTGATTTTTCGCTGGTGAGGCACAATGAAATTAAGTATAATGTGGCAACTAAGAGAAAATGAAAACATGTGAGAGAGCAGAGTAACAATAATATTATCTATTTAGCCTAAGGAGAAAAGAAACAGTGCAAATGATTATGGTTGTGGACTGTTTCCATTGCTTACACTTAACTGTCATTGGAGTTTAGTAGATATTTTGATGGCTATTTCACAGAATTTCAAATTTTATAGGAATAAGGTGATTTTTTTTAGAAACTACTGCATCAATAAATTGTCTGGGTATAATTATAGAAAAATTTAATTAATTTGACGAACAGTTATTGTTGTACAGTTTATACATCTTGAGAAAAAAAACATAACTTATCACTTTTTAATTGTGAAATGTTTAAATCAAGGAAAATCTAGAATTAATGTGAAAAACTGGAACCATAATTCTTCGGTGAATTGTGACCTATAAACCCTTATTTGTGTGTGCCAAATGTTGAATATCTCATTTGAATATTTAGCTCTGAAAATTTACATTTTGTTCATATTTATTCATGTATTTATAATGTTGCTAACAGTGAAATATATTTCATTTGTGGCCTTTAATTTCTACATCCTATACAGTGAACTAAGTTATCTATGTTTACACATTTGCATTGTAATTGAATGAGTGGTTCTGATGGTGGGAGCGATTCCCGGTCAATGCATGTGAGATTTTCGATGTGAAATGCCATATCCTGTGGTTCGGATTCCACGTAAAACGGAGGTCCCGTGGCTTATGATCGCGAGATTAACAGTCACGTTAAACTACAAGCTTCCTTCCTTTTCCTTGATGGTAGGAGCATGCTAGTGGAACATGACGAATCGGATCTGTTATTCGGTTAGTGAAGTTCGTACCCACTCGTCTATCGCGACGCACAGCAGCCTGCCCCCATGACCTTGCCCCTTAACGATGGCATATTACTACAGTGTGATGGAATAATTCAAATGACAGGTATCGTAGCCATGGTTCAGGTCCTTATTCAGTCAATGAGTCAACTGTGTTGTGTCCAAACAAAAGATTTCAACAGGGTGATGTTACGTTCGATACTCTCGGTGGTTAAATTCCACGCACTACGGTTTTTCTAAAGAGACTTTGTTTGCATAGTGAAAATATCTATTATTGTTGGCTGCTGCCAGCTTCAGGGTATGAGCTCGGATTATTTAAAATCTCCCAAACCAACATCGGCAGTCCGTCGATAATGTCGCTACATCGATTGTAGGTAATGAAGAGACCCAGTGCATTGTTTGCGTCAGAAATGGCATTGTATCTTCTGCAGAGACCTCCATATTGATGCGTGTTAAAGTTGAGTGCTTCGAATCTGGGCCATAGTGTTTCGGTGGCCATCTTCATTATACAATCAGGTTTCTTCGTACTCCCTCCAGGAATATAATGTTGTAATAGTTCATTCGTATTATCTTAGTACCTTTCTGAATCCATGTCCTAGTATCAAACTTGTACAATTATCTGTGCACACTAATGCAGGTAGCACAAAGTCACATGTTATCAGATTGATCACACGGGGATGAATTCTTTAGTCATTCATTCATATCAATTGGCCCCACCATACTTACCTACCCATACACAAGCCATACACTGAGTCTTTCCCGTCTGTACGTTCATTTCTTCATCTTATCCATATCTTCGGATCAGAACCAGCTACGCAGCTAGTAGCCTATCTTCACTATTCAGCAGTGAGTGCTCGTGGATCAATTAAGGTACTCATCGACCCTTCCATTAGTCATTTTCAAAGAAAATTTTCGAATTTTTTTATTGTCTTATTCGATAGTATGTCCTCTCTACTTTCCAGAAATATATAGTTTATACTAGTTTTATTGTTGTTTGGCTCATTTATAATAACGTTAATGATCGGTGAGCACGCTTTTCAGCAGCTGTCATTTTGACGCATAGTTGCAGCAGATAAAGCACACATTAATCTGGCTTTGAAACAGTCTACTCCAGAACTAAATCAATGTTGGAGATACTCTCGGGTCGGAGAATGCAGAGAATTGACCTAAAATCCAAGGAAAATGCAGTTTTTAGGAGTTGAAAAGTAAGACTCATTAGTCTAAATGAGTACCTCAACTTTAAGTTACGATTTCTCCCACTTCATTTTTTTTTTCAATATTTGTCTTGACTTGGGCAGTTAAAATGTCCACTTAGAATTAAGATATTAGTTTCATTTAAAAACTAAAATATAGACAAATAATGCAGCTATGTTGTAAAGCAGAATGAAGCTGTTAAATTGAAATTAGGGGTCGCGCCCCCACAATTAATTTATTTTTTCAATCAAAATAACGTAAATTGTAAAACAAAACTAATATATTTGCCTCAACCAATGATACAAAAACGATTCTGCTATACAACATTCTGAACATACGGCAGATCAATTTGCTACAACAATGACTCAATTAAGTTTAAAAAGAGCAAAGATATCGCGTCCTAAAGATACACGTTATTTTTGTGATTAATCTTTGAAAAAGACCCCCCAAATTTATTTATTTTTTGTTTTTTGGCAAAAATCCGCTAATTTATATTCCTGGAATAAGTGATATCAATTTCAAGAAAATAAGATAACTTGTAATGATATGTCTTCAGTAGTGTCGATGAGTACCTTAAGTCAATCTACAAGTTGTTCCAAACGTCAGTATCGTATGTAAATAGGGTAACGGAGTATGTTATAGGAAGTAAATGAACTCAGATTCAACAAAGAAAAATCTCCAGGGCGAGGCCCAACAGCTGTGAGCACACGGCCACTCCACCACGCTGCTCTCTTGCTCAGTTTCCTGGCAAGTGGGCAGTGAGTTCATTGGCGCGGGAACGGGAATGAAACAACTCCTATCAATCAATCAATCAATGGCTCACTTACCCCTGCAGTGGTCCGGGCACGGTCACCAAGACCCAACTGATGATCCTGACTTGGTGCACCTAGGCGAAGCCCCACAAAAGACACGGCAAAAACCTAGAAGAATAGCTGATATTTAGATTAGCTTTTATAAATATTTTAACCTTTTGTATCCCCGACCTTAAATTTTACTCCCTGGCAAGTTTTATCCTCTACTGGGTGTTCAAATCAGTAATCGAAGCAGTATACTCCCGAAAATGAATATGAATTAAACTTTCGACAATACAATATTTGTGCAGTTGCCATTCATATGTTCAGCCATATTTTCGAGCATGCGTTAGCACCTATTACTACCCTACCAACGAATTGTTACCGGTGGCGGAAATCGGAAGTAATGCGCTCCGCCCAGCCACACGCCTGCGAGAGGCGTGCAGTTGTTGCCAGCGAACCTCATCGCTTGTCATTTATGTGTATGATTGGTGCTGGGTCGTGCGCTGTGCGGTGTGTTCTCATTGTAGGCCTGTGTTTGTACATACGTTCTCCGTCTTGCCCCGCAGCCGTTCGCTGCAGCCAATACGAGGCGAGATGACGTAATGTATACAGAACAGCCCTACTCCACGTCTAGCGGTAACAATTCCCTGATAGGGTAGTAGTAATATTGTACATTCGATCACTAGCTGTTATTGGACAACTCGCTCCGAAATTTTCTTTGCTCCAACGAGAAAATACATTAGCTATTTGTGTCGCAGTAGCCTATCGTATAGAAATATCTGCGGGGTGTAACACCTAAAAGTCCTCATTTATGAGTACACTTTCAATTGAGTTTTTAATGAATAGAGAAGTGACTGCCGTAGCTATTGTTTCTAAGGCGTAAGGCAAGGCCATAGGGGTCAAGGTCTTTCCGGGCTCGCTGGATGAGTAGGTTCGCACTCCACCATCCGCCGCCCGTGCTACATTAGTAGCATAGCTCAAAATGTATGTTTGTGGAAAACTGCATTTAAAGATTTACAGGTATTTACTAAACTGTGGGTTAATGTCAAGGCTTTGATGATATATGTAATTGGGGATTTATTACTCTGCTTCAGATGAGTGGAACAGACACTAACGTAATCAGAGTTCTTGATGTAATTGCAGTATTTTTTTAAAAGAGGGACAATGAATTATGTATACTCGCGTTGTTAAGAAAACCGATAGAGTAGTGTCTAAATCAATCGATGAAGTATATTTTTCAGCACTACACTGAAGTAAAAACTGGAATTGCACAGATTTCTGGTTATGCCACTGTTGCAGCAAATGAGAGATATGATTTTTCGAATTTTCCCATTTCCAACTCCAGGCAAATGCTAACAGACAACGGCCACTTCCTTCCAACTCCTCGCTCAGTTTGTCAACTTCTCATCTTCATTCATTTGATTTCTCATTAACTCCTCTGAAGAGTTTGGTGTCAAGAAGGGCATCCGACTGTCTAAACTACCCGCCATATATACTGTATATTCATCGTATCTCATCCCCAACAGCGTAGGGTACGGGTATAATACGGGATAAGTATACATTGAGCAGGTAGTCAACCCAAATAAAGACTGTGTCAGCCACGTTAAACAATGTCTATTTTAACCAGCCGTTAGTCACGCGGGGTAAATTTCTACCCCAATGATATATTTCAGTGACATTCTGACGAGGTTGGTACCTTCCACTGACACTGCATTGCATCACTAAATTCAACAGAACCAGTTGTGAGGGGGCGGTTTGTTACCCAGGTTGCGTTATAAGTGGCTGGGGTAAATATAAATAATAAATAAACAAATAAAATATAAATATAAGCACCGCGTGTCTAATCGTGTAAACAGTTTGGTGAAAATGTTTATAAAGCTTTCATTTTTATTCGATACTAAACATAGATTATGCTTTTCTGACAATTTTTGAGATACAATCATATATTTCAAATTTTTAATTATTTCTTTTCAATGACAACTTTATTATTAACAAGAAGTTCCGTGACGAACTAAAGAGCCTACTTTTCTAAAAATTTTAGATTCATGCCAATGATTAATCTATATGGATCTATCTAGAATAATGACGAATTTAAGTTGGTAAAATCGAAATTTCTAATTAGTTCGAAATACTGTATACCTGGTATAATGTAGCCTAATAGAGAAGTACAGTAGGCAGCCCTGGTGACTAAATATATTCTTAGTTCCATCTCTTAAGGTACGGACTACAAAATTTGGTTGAAGTCCAATGGATAGCATGGACGTTACATGCAGTTAAACATTGGATCTAACAGTGCTCGAAAATCATGTTGGCAACAATGACATGTATTGGTCAGAAATAATCTGAAATAATATGATCTATTGTTGTGTCAATTTTGAATAAAATCCATTTGTTAGTATAGAAGTTACATGCATTTTAAAATTGGACCTATCAGCAGACTTAGAATCACGTTGGCAGCACAGGCGTAGGCCTATATTAGTTATTCCAAATTAATCTAGAATGCCAGGTATTATACGTTCGCAAAGTTTAGAGCTGTTGGCTTGCACACTTTCTGATATATTGATATTAGGGTAACAAAAATAGAGACAGCATTTATTAACAGTTGGCAGCCCTGGTTACTCTTAAGACTCGGCATAGTCATATCTGTTATGGTACACATAGCACACACGAAATTTGGTTGAAATCCAAATGTTAGCATAGAAGTTACATGTATTTAAAGTTGGACCTCTCAGCAGGCTTAGAATCATGTTGGTAGCACTGACATATATAAGTTACTCCAAATTAATATAGAATGTCAGGTACTATACGTGTGCATAGTTTAAAGCTGTCGGCTTGCATACTTTCTGATATATGGGTATTTGGAAAAAAAATGAGAGCATTTATTAACAGTTGGCAGCCCTGGTCGCCCTTAAGAATACGCTCAGTCATATCTGTTTATGTACACATAGCACATACGAAATTTGGTTGAAATCCAATTGATAGTGTAGAAGTTATATGCATTTCAAATTTGGACCTATCAGCAGGCTTATAATTATTTTGGCAGCACTGCCTTGTATGGCCTTCTGGAAATTAAACTGCAATATTATTATCTACAAGTGTGCCAATTTTGAAATAGCTCCCATTCATACCTTCCAAGATATACAACATGGAGCTCAAATTTCAATTGCGATTTTTCAGCAGTTGGTAGCACTGACATCATTTTCAAATATGGCCGTGAGATATTCAGGTATAGATCTTTACTCCTACCAATTTTTGTTTCGATTGCTGCAGCCGTTTAGGAGTTGATAGGGGGGGACACACACACAGCCAGACAGACAGACAGACAGACAGAAGGACAGACAGACAGACAGACACACACATTTGCCCGATCTCATAAGACTACTTTTTCCTCATTTTTGCAAAATGTGAAAAGTAGGCTAAAAATTGTAGGTGAAGAAAACAAGTCTACGTTTTCTATGATTACATTAATTAATAACATATATTAATTTATGATTTTAGCTGGCATTTCTTGTACATGGTCCGTAGTATATCTGAAATAATATTTAATAACTTTACTTACTTTCTTCGGCGTTTCCCAATTAATATTTAATAAATATTTAATAAATAACTGAATTTAGTAATTGTTTTAATTAAAATATTTTGGGGTGAATATCTACCCCATGCGACCATAGGTGTCAGAAAATCGTGACTAACGCAGGTTAAAATGAGGAATGTTATGTGTTTGCTTGTAGAACCAAAATGTTGTTTAAAGTTTAATTATACTTGGCCAATTGATACAACACTGAATTAGTCCTTTGCGATATTAATACAAGGATATAGACAAGTAAATTTGAACGCCACCGTCCATGAAACAAGGCTAATACAGTAGTTATTAATTCAAATAGTGGCCGGCAGGGGCAGATCGCCTGACTTCCCTAGTAGAGCTCTGCACGACAGACAGGTTCCGTCTTCCGTGTCCCTGCGAGATAGGCTTCGTTTGAAGCATCCGGCCACGTCATTAAGGCAGGATAAGATGGGCATGCTTGGCAGCAGCCTAGTGCTGGAAACAGGACGGATCGGGATGAATGGACAGGACTCATGCAAGCTAATGATGTTTACAAGTATTTTACTTACTTTTTAGTATCATAGGAAGTACCCTTGGTATTAGAGCCTTTTCCCAAACATATAAGTGTGTTTAAGAAAAGACTGAAGATTTGTGTAAATACTCCAGTTTAAGTGTTATTGAATTGTTATGTATAATTATTTATTAGCCTACTTTTCACATTTTGCAAAAATGAGGAAAAAGTAGACTTATGAGATCGGCCAAATGTGTGTGTGTCTGTCTGTCTGTCCTTCTGTCTGTCTGTCTGGCTGGCTGTGTGTGTGTCCCCCCCCCCCCTATCAACTCCTAAACGGCTGCAGAAATCGAAACAAAATATGGTAGGAGTAAAGATCCATACCTGAATATCTCACGGCCATATTTGAAAATGATGTCAGTGCTACCAACTGCTGAAAAATCGCAATTGAAATTTGAGCTCCATGCTGGTTATCTTGGTAGGAGCTACTTCAAAATTGGCACACGTATAGATAATTATATTGCAGTTTAATTTCCAGGAGGCCATACATCGCAGTGTTGCCAAAATGAATATAAGCCTGCCGATAGGTCCAAATTTTAAATGAATATAACTACTACACTATCAATTGGATTTCAACCAAATTTCGTATGTGCTATGTGTACATAAACAGATATGACTGAACGTATTGTTAAGATCCACCAGGGCTGCCAACTGTTAATAAATGCTCTCAATTTATTTTATCCAAATACCAATATATCAGAAAGTATGCAAGCCAACAGCTTTAAACTATGCACACGTATAGTACCTGAGATTATTAATTTGGAGTAACGTATATACGTCAGTGCTACCAACATGATTCTAAGCCTGCTGAGAGGTCCAACTTTTAATACATGTAACTTCTATACTATCATTTGGATTTCAGCCAAATTTCGTGTTCGCTATGTGTACTATAACAGATATGTATATGCCGATTCTTAAAAGTAACTAGGGCTGCCAACTGTTAATAAATACTGTCTCTATTTTTGTTACCCTAATATCAATATATCAGAAAGTATGCATGCCAATAGCTCTAAACTTTGCACACGTATAGTACCTGGCATTCTAGATTAATTTGGAGTAACTAATATACGTCAGTGCTGCCAACATGATTCTAAGCCTTCTGATAGGTCCAATTTTAAAATGCATGTGACGTCTATACTAACTAATGGATTTCATTCAAAATTGACACAACAATAGATCATATTATTTCATATTATTTCTGACCAATACATGTATGTCATTGTTGCCAACATGATTTTACGCGCGCTGTTAGATCCAATGTTTAACTGCATGTAACGTCCATGCTATCTATTGGACTTCAACCAAATTTTGTATTCTGTACCTTAAGAGATGGAACTAAGAATATATTCAGTCACCAGGGCTGCTAACTGTAGTTCTCTATTAGGCTACATTATGCCAGGTATACAGTATTTCGAACTAATTAGAAATTTCGATATTACCAACTTAATTTCGTCATTATTCTAGATAGATCCATATAGATTAATTATTGGCATGAATCTTAAATTTTAAGAAAAGTAGGCTCTTTAGTTCGTCACGGAACTTCTTGTTTGTTATGTATATCCAATTTGCCACCGGCGGAAACACCCCCAATTGCAAATAAATGAATGAATGAATGAATGGTCATAATAGGAGATGTTATTGCCTATCAAACTGTTATGATGATACTAATAGTTTTATGTTAAACGTTTTTTCTTTACTCTAAAGTGACTTAGAGACAACAAGGTGCCATTATACAGTGAACAAGAGCCTTACCAGAGAACTAATTCTCTTACCCGTTGCGCCACATAGCCAGCTAGACCAACAAACTGTAGGTGGTAATCCCGTATTTTATCGAGTACCGCCTTCTTGAGAGGCAAATTAGGAAAATGAATATGAGATAAGAGAAACTGAAGGAAACATGTGTACATCTCCAGTGATAGATAGATGCATTAAAAATGATAGTAAATTGTCCAAAAAGAAAAATAATAATAACCGTGGCACGATTTTTGGAATGTAACTAAGCACAGTTTATTAATCTTTGCGTCAGTTTCAAGATTGGTTAGCTTTCATGATGTAGGCAACCTCAAAGCAACAACTGTTTTGATATTTAGCCTAAGAAACTCCATGTACACTTTCTCTGATCTCAGAAGATGTCCTAAGCCCTCAAAAAGAATTATTAACCACAATGTTGCAATGGAAAAGAGAAAGACGGTTTGCGATTGAACTGAATGTTGCAAGACGTGGATGATGAACACTGTTTATTTGGATTGACTGTATTTCCCATTTAGGATTTGATTGCCGCTAAGCGTGGCAGCGCCAGTGTTTATAGGTCATTGTAGCAGCTGCCCCGCACAGTGAAGCGGGGAACACAGCGTTGACAGAATGCATTCTACACATAAGTCAAGCAGCATTGCGCGTCACAGGAGCTCATGTCCCCATGGACAGTTAAACGATGACTGAGGCTATTTTAACTGAGTCATATCCTACTCGCGCAACTGTACCTGCCAATGAAGCAGGCTGACGTGTGACACAAGCAAGCAAAGAATAGTTCCCATCTCGACCGCCGGCAATCAATTTGTGACCTATACATTGCCGGCCCCATGGCGTTGAGGTTGCGCACCTGCCCCTCACCTGGGGCCCCGGGTTTCATTCCTGGCTCCATCAGGGATTGACGTGAGGGCTGGTACGGGGTACACTCAGCCTCGTGAGGTCAATTGAGTAACTGTTTGACACTGCCACAGCGCGTCGTTCACGAAAAACAAGATTAACGGCCGAGGGGAACCGACGCACCGACCACACGTCACCCCGCAATCTGTAGGCCAAATGGCTGGGGGAGCGGTCGCTTGGTAGGTCTAGGTCCTTCATGAGCTGTGGTGCTACGGTTTTTTTCTGCACCTTTACATTAACAAAACCAAATTGAAAATATCTCCACAAGTACTAGAGAAAAGTCAATCTGATTGCACTGTACTATAGCTCACACGCCGTTATAGATAAGCTTTCCCAATGACTCAAGTGCACGGTTCTGATGCTCTCTATGTTCCTCTGGCACTCGTAGCTGTACTTCAGTATCCACGTTTTAAGCATACTTACCATCATTATGGCACTGCCGGAGACAGATGGGGAACACATTACCCCGCACTACGTATATACTTCATAAACTGTTTCTGAAGCCCCATTTAGCCTATCCCATCTCTCCCCTGTGTCAGACTGTTCTAACGGTGTTAGAACCAATATACTCAGAGTCCCAAGTCCCGAGAGTGTAATTGCTACTCAATGCAAGTGACAACTAAATATTGCATCGCATGGCCCATTAACGGGAACATTGGAACTGCATATCAATTAAAATAACACACTGGATCAGCGCCGATTAGTATAGAGCATCGACAATCATGGGCGAGTACCAGAGATCTCCCTTACACAAGTAACATATTGATATTTAAGCATACGAAAACAAGCCACTATAGTACTTGGGACGACTGCTATTTCTTTAGTTTTGGAGTATTTCTATTCAGAAATGGTTTGAACTTATTTAACTCACAATTAAACCAATGGTCTTATAATGAATATAGTCATATTTAAGATTCATCTCGTTTTATTTTATGCCCAAATTTTTGTGACGTAGGCGTGCGTAGCAGAAGTCAACAGAATCATTAAATAGAATTTATAATATTAATGATATTAGGTACCATATACTGTACTTAGAGACTGGAGTCAAAAATCTCGAGCTTCAAATAGATCTGTGCACTGCATCCAGGGGTAAACAAAACATAACATATCATTCAAGCCTGGTACTGATGAGGACCATATACGAATACTCTCCTTGAAATGTAAAATTATCAAACAAAAGATGTAGTTGTAACGTGAATGCCTATCGCTCTTGTAGTCTACTTAGATCTAATTTGCAATTCTTTTCGGACAAGGTGAGAAAAGGGACAAAATCTTGGTTGTGGATATAACTGTTTTATCTACTCTTACGGGGAATCTCCGAAGTGCTGCACGGTAGGATTCGGGAGACACAATCGACGTTTTGATCCAATTTCACGGTTATGTTCAGCGTGATAAAGAATAATACAAAGTCGATTAATGTCCACTTGTGTTTCCTTAGGTAAGCAAATATTTATTGTAATTCATCTAATATTGTTAATTGCTTATCGAGGAGGCCACGATAGGCATTCACGTTCTAACTACATTTTAATTCCAGGAGTTCACATTTTTAATCGACAGTATTTGCATATGGACCAAATAAGTACCATGCCAATTATGTCAAATTTATTGGTGTTCGTTTTCCTGTTGGCTCAAAGGAAGAAAGTCGGGCTCTGGTTTCACTGAAAAACAAGTAGCTCCGTGAAGAACTAAAACCTATTTTCATATATCCTACTTATGTTAGTTGCCTCTATCAACATACAAAATTTAAGTTTGATTGCTGTAATAGATTCGTAGATATTGAGAACAGTCTAATATTACGGTTGGTTGCCATGTTGGATTTTTATGTATGTAGGTCTTAGAAATATGTGTTATTACATGAAGATTATTGTGTACGGGTAGTATTCAAACTTCTAATGCATGATTAGGACACAAGACGTAAAAACGAGATTTTAAAATTTCGCACAGCTGCTATCTTGTGGTTATGAAAACAAATTAAATAAATTAGATGCCAGTGGATTAACATTTGTATAAGCATTTACCGTACCAAGTTTCACTGTACTCGGATGGTTAAATCGCGAGAAACGTCCATTTTAATATATATACTTCGCGTCACCGCCATGTTGGATTTGTGCCCTCCAGGTAATTGAAAGTCCTGTAGGTGAACGAATGTTCATAGACTCTATGAATATCAAAACGTTCAGTTTGATTGCTGTAAAAGATTCGTAGATATTGAGAACCGACGAAATATTTTGGATGGTCGCCATTTTGGATTGTTATATGTATAGGCCATAGAGTTCTGTACCATTAAAGGAAAATTAGTGCACAGCTTTATTATGCAAACTTTCACTTCGATCCCATGATTACAACACAAGAAATAAAAACGTATTTTTTTAAATTTCGCACAGCCACCATCTTGAGGTTATGTAAACAATTTAACTAAATTAAATGGCAGTGCATTACAATGTGTATAAACATTTGCTGTACCACGTTTCATTGCGTTTGGATGGTTAAATCGCGAGAAAAGTCTATTTAACAGTCGCAACTTAGCTTGGCCGCCATGTTGGTTTACTAGTTACCAGGTTTTTGAATGTTCCATATGTGAACTTCTAGTAGTGCTCTTTAACACCGTACGAAATTTCAGGTAATTTCAGTAATAGTTTCGGAGATATTGAATGCTGGTGAAATATTTCGCACAGCCGCCATGTTGGATTGGTGAGACGTAGTAAAATTTGAAGGGCACGGTCAGGGTCAGCCGAAATGGTGTTATGACCTTACCGAATTTCATTGAAATCGCTCCAGCCGTTTAGAAGTTATTAGGGACACACACACACATCACACAGACACATACGCACACACACACGGGCAAAAGGTGATCTCATTAGCCTATTTTTTGTTTTTCATTAAATGAAAATAGGCTAAAAATCTACTGTATGTTACGTTTACTTATGTTGATCTAGTGCAAAGATCTATACGAAGCTTGGGGATGTGAGAGGGCGTTAACCCGAAAGACTTCATAGTTTCTGGAGGGTAAGCTATTATCTTTCTGCTTCTGACTACTATCTCAAGTTTAATTACAATTCATGAACAAATCCACGACATCCATAACCCTCTCATGTCCAAACAAATAACTTTTGATACAATTTTCTTGATAAAACATTATTGTCCTAATAGGTATTGTATTTGATGTCACATAAGCCACTCGGCTTCCATGGCCGTAGTTTGGAAATGTTACGTGAAAATGTCGCCCAAGAACAGCTGTTTGCCATGAGTCGTAATACCTAGTAAGCAGGTCGACTACGTCACAAGTTCGGGGAGGCGAGGAAGCTGATTTGACTAATGTCACCATTAGTCCAGTCACAGCGGAGAAGAAATAAGTCGTGGAGAAACAATATTATTATTAAAATGAAAGCGGTGGAGCTATGCCAATCTACATTTTGAAACTATGCAGCAAAATTCAAAACTTGATTTATAAAATATTTTTAGGAACGACTTTACGCCCAGGAATTAAAGCTGTTATATATTTATTATGACAGATCGGAGGGAGGCGATCAGGTGTGGAATTTGCCCCACCCCTGAAAATTTTCTCAGAGGTGACAGTGCTGGGAAGGATTACTTCGTGTCCGGTTTGCGAGAATGCAACATTCTCTTAGATATCGAGTCTGCGAGTGAAAACTACGTCTTATCAAGTACGTGTGAACTACGCATATTTCGCGTCGTATGGGCGGGTGAGAACGCTATTTATTATATTGTAGTTGCTTTGTAACGTTTACAGCCCTAGTTGTCAAGCAGTGCGGGGCTTAGACTTGGAAATTGAGCCGTGAAAACTAACATTTGAGCCTGTTCTCTGCTGCATTGGTAAACCGGCAACATTCTACCAGCAATTAACAGAGCGGAGAATCGCATACAATATCATGTTGCAGTGCTTAAACTAACACGGTCAAGAATATCGGAATACTCACACACCACAGAGGCAGCGCAGATGGAACAATATCACGCTACTACAGGGTGATCTAACTAAATGAAAATATATTCAATACTTCCAGAGATAGAGGTAATGCATGTCAGTTGCTCTTAGTTGGCTCTTTACATTTCTTACTACTACGCCCTTACCCGAATACTTGCTTTCACACAGCGTTTACATGATAACTCAAATACTATTCAAGATATCTCAATGAAAATTTGCATCATTGTGTATTGTACTGCTATGAACAACATACACTAAAATAGTTTGTGTATCAAGCACACTTCCCATTTAAGAGAATATGTTTTACCTAACAAAAGTAAAAAATATACATTTAGAGTAAGAATATGAAAAAAGAATAGTTCCTGAATATATATATATATATCAATTATTTTGGTGTAAGTTGTAGCCGTGAATGTTACCAATAGCTCAAAAGAACATTCATGTAAATATTTTAAATAGTGGGGTACCTATCGTGTAAACGCTGCCCAACTGTACAAAAAACAGCTGAAAGTTTGGTGGTATAATAATGCATGACTGCAATCATATTATAAAATGAGTTATGTTCATAAAATGTATGTAACGACACACTGTTTTATACCTCAAACAGGTGAGCAAAATGGAGACTAACATTCATTAAGATTGGGAGAATCGAATAAAAAGGCGCTGGGTCCATTTGTGAATAAGTGTTGAAGTGCTGAATTGTACTTCGCTGTTCGCTTCAAAAATGGATTTTCCTTGTACAAATGTAGGCACCTATGCACTTTGTTACGGAGTAACCAGATTTCTAACATTATTTCATGCGGGAATCGTTTTCTGAGTCTTTCGGTAAAGAAGCAATACAGGCTGCTATTTCCAGTCACGCAGTGCTCGTTCCTTGGAGCATGCGCTGACGACTCCTCCAGATAGCTGAACACCTGTAAGATATTCCGTCGAAACCTATAGCTTGAAATGCAGCACCACTATCATCTGAGTTTTCCACGTTTGTCTATGGGAACATATATCGCTGTAGCAGTGACAGAATAACAGCACCGCCACATACAAATGAGGTGAAAAACTGTTTGGTATGGTAATACTATACGCTTGAATTTTGCCGTTTGCCATTTACGTCTTGAATACTTTTAGCACACTGGTCAAAAGAGTGGAGAATCAAACTCAGTAAGATCATTAGGATATTAAAATATTGCATAAATTTCTGTGTAGAAATAAGTCTTATTAAGGCAACAAAAATAATTCAAACAGAATTAGCTAATTACACATATCAACAGATTCCCAACGTGTTGATCCTCTAAGAAAATGAGAAAGGGAGAGTTTGTTTCTTTCACCACGATAGAGGTTCAAGGAATAGGCAAACTATACCAAATGAATTTAAGGAAAACTGCCATATTTGGTACATATAATTTCAGAATTTCTTACTTCTTGTTATTGTAAATTTTTAAAGACATACTTCATATACCCTCCTCCCCCCCCCCCCCTCCAACACACACAAAACATAGCATAAAACTGTACTGCAAATGAACATCATACGATATGCGATAAAATTGAATTCAATACAAAAGTGTTCTCAACGATTAAATGTCCAAGCATCCAACCCATTCACGAAAAATGTGCTTTCTCCAATCTACCTACGATCAATATTACGAGATAGTGTGTGGGTATGTATGTCTCCTATGCATTCATACACCACTCATCCGATTGCAATGAAACTTGGGTGAGATGTTGTGTATACTCCATGAAAGTTTCTGGCTTAGTAAATTCATTTTAAAATAGGTAGCAGACGAGTAGAATCAACAAATTAGCAACGACGCGCGAAGCGTTTCAACAAAGTCCAGTATGCGTTCATATACCATTCGTCCGATAGCAATGCAACTTGGGTGAGATGTTGTGTACACTCTGGGGAAGGTTTCTGGCTTAGTAAATCATTTTACAATAGGCAGCACACGAGTAGATTCAACAAATGAGCGACGACGCGCGAAGCGTTTCAAAAAAGTCCCGTACGCGTTCATATACGCTACCATTAGTCCGATAGCGATGAAACTTGGGTGAGATGTTGAGTACACTCCAGGGAAGGTTTCTGGCTTAGTAAATCCATTTTACAATAGGTAGCACACGAGTAGATTCAACAAATGAGCGTCGACGCGCGAAGCGTTTCAACGAAGTCCCGTATGCGTTCATATACCGTTCGTCCAAAAGCGATGAAACTTGGGTGAGATATTGAGTACACTCTAAGGAAGTATTCTGGCTTAGTAAAATCCACTTTTCAATAGGTAGCGCACGAGTAGATTCAATAAATGAGCGATGACGCGCGAATTGTTTCAACAAAGTCCCGTATGCGTTCATATACCATTCGTCCGATAGCGATGAAACATTGGTGAGTTGTTGTGCACGCTCCCACAAATGCTTATAAATTAGTAAATCCATGTTACAATAGCTTAGAGGCAGTTAACGGAAATTGAAGAAAATATTGTGTATCCAAAAGCACTTCAAGAAACAAAATTACAATGCCAACACTTTTTTTTGATTGGCTTTGCAACGCATGCCGGGTACAGCTTGTATTAAAATAAAATTTCAAATGTGTAGTGAATTTGACTAAAAATCGAATGTGGAATGAATCTGGAACAAATTTCAAGTGTTGGATTGTTCTGATTACCCACAAATCAGTACAACGAACCAAAACGCAACTTTAATCCGACTTCCTAATAGCTATCTTAGAAGAATGAATTCAGTGAAATGTTTAGTTTTGATGCACACTGTACGGAAGACTTACAGCTGGAACACTGTCTTGCCATCATTATGAAGTTATCTTCCCACGGTCTCTATTAACCTTACACCTTTATTAGCATATTGGCTCACCTAATGGGTATTTCATTCTCCCTCCTTGTCTATATCTATTGCACAGGCCGAGGTTCACCGAGCAGGTTAAAGTCTGCCGCTGACCGACGGATCACGACGTCCACAATCACTGCGTTAAGGCGAGCACGGGAAACAGGTAATCGATAAGCGGAATGAAATACACGGAAAGAATTTTACTGGGGAACCTAAAATCAGAGAGCAGGTGTACAAAATGGACCAATAATCCAATATCTTCTCTCGAGGGAAGGGTGGGAGCTGGCAGATGCAGCGTTTAGCTAAGTCTGGTACAACGTTTTCACTTTGATATTTCGCTGTAATCGTTACATCAGTGCTTGGCAATTCTAAAGAGGCATTCCCATGGAAATAGAACAAGAGCTTTGACGCGGCTGTAAGGTTTCCTTTCTTCTTTTTAAGGCTCATCCTCATGCTAGCGAGTTGTGCAACAGATTTAATAAAATATCTCCTCTTGGTTTCTTATCACGAAATAGGCATCAATGAAGATGTGGTATTTCTTTAAAACCATGGTTAGAATATTAATTGTGCACGACGTATCACTCTTTACCTTTTCGCTTTGATTTCGGCAATATATCATTTTCAGACCATATTTCATCTTTTGGAGGGACATTATCAATTGTAACTATTAACCTTGATCACTTCTGCACCGACTGCACCGGATAGACTATATGTGCTAAATCACGTAAATATGTGTTTCTGTTCATTGTTTGTTTAACAATCTCAGCCATGTTCGTCAGCGTATTTAGTATGTGAAACTTCCACGGCGAGCGCTCACAACGTGGCGCACACATTGGCGTCAGTAGTTGCCAACATATCCGATGCAAAATACACCAGACGACACACGTAACGTTGTAATTATTTGAGAAAAGAAATAATTTGGCTTTTGTGTATTATTTGTATTTGTAAATAATGCTTGTATGAGGCAATGGTGACAACTTCACTTTACCGAAATCCCATGTAGCGAGCTGTGGCGACTGTCTGGACGAAAATGGTGCCAACTTCACTTTACCGCAATCCCCTGTAGCGAGGTCTGGCGACTGTCTGGATGAAAAATACTGATGAAATAAAATGGGTGTCTGGACGAAACCATTGTTCTGGACGAAAACATTGGTCGCTGGTTAGATGATTGTCTGGACGAAAATCACTAATTGAACTACAAGCAAGGGATCTGGGGCGTAAGCCCCAGGATAGGTTTGTTTTGTATGTAGAACAGTATTAGTTTGGATGAAAAATTATTAATGAAAGATCACGAATTATTACAATTTAAAAAAACACATTCAATGTGGAGAAAACAAAACAAGAAACAGTGATTTCAGTCAACGCCGATTGAAATTACTTATAGTCAGTGTTCTTTTTTAAGAGGGAACGCGGTGGTACGCGTACCCCTTAAACATTTTAAAACTGTTTAAGAAAAAAATATTGGTACATTTGTCTCTAATCCGGCAAATATAACTTCTGACTTGAAAGTGCATCGATCAACTGGCGTCAACGCGCTGTTCACAACAGCTGGAGGAGATTTCGAGTAATCCGTTCTTCTAAGCACGCAGGCTATTGTTTGGAGGCGCGGTAGGTTGTTATTTTGGTGCGTGTACTTACTTTTGAAAGATGAAGAAAATAACGAACTATTTAACATCCTCCCAGGTATCGAAAGAGCTGAAAGATAAGGATTCTAAAACAATGACCGAACTTTGCAAATTGCCGAAAATTGCAAGATCGTGATGTTTTGTCGACTACAACTGAAAGTACCCCTTAATTGTTTTTAGAAGGAAAAAGAGCACTGCATAGTAATGAGACAGCTTGAACAATCCATTGCGAACTGGTTCAAACCCAGCATCGTACTGTCAAGTGAACTCGGCTCTATTTTGCTTCACGGTACCGCGCATATACAAAGTGCGGGGTTTGCAATACTATACTAGTGCATAATTAATTGGCAAAATGGCGGGTACAGCTGGAATTTCATGTATACAGTATAAGTCGTGATCCTATTTGGGTTGACGGGTGGGTTATAGATAAAGCCCTGCGCGGATGCGGATATCCGCAAAATTTTTCGCCATGCGGATGGAGTTTGCATGGCTGTGCGGATAGCGGATAAGCTGCGGACAATGTTTAGGGTAAATTTGTGGATAGTTTTTAGAATTCAATGTTGAACTGGATTTTTAAAATAATTTTAGTTATTGCAAAGATCTGTGTCTTTCACGATTTTTGTTATTTCCCTGTTTACTTTCGCTTGGATTGTCTGAGAATAATAGAGAAGTGAGAGAAGCCAATCATGGAAATACCCTCAATTATTGTTAACTTATGCCTCAAAAAAGTCCTTTATACCTGCGCTTGCCTGTGTGGGTACCTCTGACGACTAAGTAAGTGCTATAATTAGCCACTCGCTGTTTCATTTGTCGTTACTCAGAGGGACAAAACTCAGTCAACATTGTCTTGCGTTTCACACATAGCCTAGGGGAACGAATTTATCCTCAAATGTCTAAATGTGTTGCTTTAGTATACGCTTTATCTAATAAATTAAAATTATTATTGCAATATCAGAGGATTCGGATAACAAACGTGCGGATGCGGATAAAATTCGTGCGGATGCGGGGCGATGCGGATAACGTTTTGTTTATACGCGCAGGGCTCTAGTTATAGACAGCGTAGGAGTAAACATCTATTACTTCACGATCTCCAGATTTCTTTCTGACCATTACTACAGGTATTTTCGTTAATTTTTGTACTTTAGAAAAGTTATATGGGAGTGATGCGTCATGCGCCGCTACCGACAAAGTTAGGATGATGTATCAGTAAGTTTGTCCCGTCCATAGGGCCGATGAGCTGGTATTTGAGCACATCCAGCATGTCCCCTTTCATTCTAGTAACACTCTACACTTATTTATTTATCATTGCAATGGTGAACGATACGTCTCGCTAACCACCTCATTACTCTAGCTTGCTGTTTGCTCGGATTTCATCTCCTCAACTGGCCTAAATATTACTAATTACTAAAAGTCAACGTCCTACCGACAGTAGTGGCTGCGCTCGCTAAAGCGCTGCGTTAGGCCATGGGGCCAAGCTCTCTGCTGACTCGGTAGACGCGTGGGTTCGAGCCCCACCGTCGGCTGAACTTGAAATGGTTTTCCGTGGTTTCCCATTTTCAACTCCAGGCAAATGCTGGGACGGTACCTTCTGACAGGCCACGGCCGCTTCCTTCCATATCCTTGCCCAGTTTCATTCAACATCATTCATTTCATCTCTCATTAACTCCTCTCATGAGGTTGGTGGCAGGAAGGGCATCCGGCCGTAAAAATCATCCGCCACAAAGACTTCCATCGCATCTCATCCCCGACCCCGTTGGAAAACGGGAATAATAAGGGGTAGACATACAATACTAAAAGTCAACGTCCTGGTAACTATGACATCATGAGTCTACTTGTTTATGTCTCGTTGCGATAAACAGATCCAAACACACCAATTTATGTTCCTCGTGTGCGAAGTAAAAGTGACATCCGTGATTGCAGTAATTGGCCGCTATGGCACATTGCATTCTAATAATAGAGCTGAATAGTTTGATCTTTAAATCCCTTCCCAATACCATTGCACAGTATAATCCTCGCACAAAACATCAGATAACTTATAATTTGATAATTAGCTATACCATATAGAAAGAAGTGGTTTTGCTTATGTTGACATTGCGTGCACAAATTTACCGTAGGTTCCCTAAAGACTTCACTGGTGTTCTTCACGACCACAATCGTATTGTTAGAAATGAAAACTTCAGTGCGTATTTGTTTTTTTTTTTTTTTTTTATAATCAAGGGAAAATACGAGTAGTTAGACACGCAGCAGGTAATAAAACCAGGGCTCAACAGCTTGTCCAGGGAAAATGTTCGGTGGCAGTCGTCTGCCACGCTAGTGCCACGGCCTTTCCGTAGTGAATCGGGGGTTGTGTCAGGCATGGCTGCAAGCGAGGAAGGTGTTGCGGTAGCGAAGGTAGCGAGCTGGTGCAAGGACGGACAACGTTGTTGAATGGGACATTAGTAACCAATAATCAGCAGCTAAAACAAATCCTTTGAATCATACTGCCTGCATTTTATTTTTCATTCTTTAAAAACGTGTGACATATCAAACACATCCACTTGCCGTCCGCTGGCACAGGGTCGGGTACTACTAAGTAATTAAATTGCCAGGAAGGGTTGCTTCCACCACCCACCTTTGATGTTGAACGCCTTTTTGCCATTCGGAACTTTTCTTAAACTGATGTACCGTTCTATTTAAGATGAGTAAATCAGAATCTCCTTCTTGCCTTGCATGATACTTGGCTTATGACCCATTCCACTTCAGCGCAGCGTGTTTAGGACAAGAGTGAGGAGGCGGAGGGGGGGGGGGGAGAAGTCCGCCTTCACCTCCCTAGCAAGAGAAGGTGAGGAGAAGCTGGATGGAGGAGGGAGTGGTGGTGGAGCGGGGAAGAGCGGGGCTTAGTCCGCCCCACGAGCGAGTCTCATGGCAAGCCGTGGCGCCACAGCCAACAGTTGCATGGCTAGACAGGCCTGCTCTAGATCCTCAAAAGACAGCGCAACTCCATATTTCAGCAGACACATGCATGATACGTGGATTTACTAGATTGATGTACTGTGACACAGGAAAACATGATGGTGATGATGATAATTGTTGTTTTAAGGGGCCTAACATCGAGTTTATCGGCCCTAATGGTTTGGGTGATCGTGAATATGATAATGAAATGCAAACTATAACTAAAACTAACTACTAACTTACATACTAGAAGTAGAAAAAAAGGGAAAACAAAAGGAGAATAAGGCAAATAAAGGACACGAGGAAGAGAAATGCCCTCAACCCTCGAAGAAGGCGGATTGAGGGACTTCGAAGGAAGGAGAGCCATAAAAGGCAGATAGGAAAGTGAAAGAGGAGAGGGTCCGCCCCACAGGTAAAGGATAAAAGGGGGAAAACCTGACCCAGCTCGGGAATCCCTCGGGGTCGCCAACTCCCGAACTCACCAGCCAGGAGCCCCTGAGGGCGTAGCAATATCTAGGGTGCACCAGCAGTGGTGGGGCTAAATACACCCTGTCTCTTTAAGGGCCTTGAGCACAAGGAAAAGAAAAAGAAGGCTGACTCCTCGCAGAAGGAGGACATCAGAAAAGATGAGACAAGGGCCAATTAAGGCGGGAAAGGAAGAGACTCCATAGGCCTCGGATACCCTAATACCGTCGGGAACGGAAGAGAACAAGAGTTGACCAAGTGAGGTCGACAGGAAAGAAGACGGAGAGGAGCCCGGCACAAGTAAGTGGAAGCAATGCCGGACTCAGCTGGGGCCCCGTGGTCGCCAACCCACGTCCCACTACATGTGAGCCCCTGGGGGAGGGAAAACATGCATTACTGTATCAGTTTTAATGGCTATGTTCAAATAATACAAGTAATAAATATCATTATCCTCATGGTAATATTTTTATCATATCATTATCATCAACACTGTCGTCTTTCAAGTTACATATACACCGAATATCCTCATTATCATTAGTACGCTCTTTATATTAGGACTGAGCAGGTGAGCATCTCACGAGTGCTGCTCTTACTAAAACAGTCCCACAGTGAGAAAGCATTCCTGCTCTCTTGCTGTAGCAGGGACGACAGCCTTTCTCCATTCTGCCTTTGTCTGCTCTATCCTATTCACTACTGAGAAAGTACAGATGTGGAGATGATAATAGTAATAACTGAGGCTTTTAGAGACGCTTTGGTGCCGGAACTTCGCCCCGAAGGGAATCTTTAACGAGCCAGTAAATCTACTGACACGGCTCCCTCGCATTTGCGCACTCTCAAATGCCAACTGGCTGCACCAGGATTCGTTCCTGCAATTTTGGGAACAGCAGGCGAGACCGTTACTGCTGACAAGTGAGCCACGCAGCCAGTAACGTGGAGATGAATAGACAGCTTTGTCACCACCAGCTCGTGAGTCTACGAGAGTGCTCCTGCTCACTTTTGCGGCCTTTGTACTGACGTGCTCCATGTAAAAACGGCAAAAATATTCCTGTATCACCAATAATTGTATAGTTCATAACATTGAACACAAAAATGAAACCTAATTCATGAAGGTGTAATCAGATGTTGTTTAACGGTGAATAAAATATTTTTCGGTGCCAATAGAATGGCAAAACAATTTCGCATGAAGTATAAAAACCTGTTATTACTTCAACTGCAATAGGTCCGATTCTTCTCATTAATTTCATACTTGACTTACCTGTCACCATAGCTTGTAAAACTGATGTGTAACACAATGTCGACAGATTTACGTCGGAGAAGGGTTGCGTGTAAAGTTGCATTCAGAATACAATCTGCTATCACAATAATAATAATAATAATAATAATATAATAATAATAATGCGTGTAGTGTTTGAGTCTTCAACCTTTAAACTGAATTGATGCAGCCACCACGCTTCCCTGTCCTAAGCTAATCAACTATTATATTCAGTGCAGTAATTGTAACACATTGTGTCACAGGACGTGTGATAAAATCAGCATCTCTGAGTTTCGGTACATTAAAAGAAAGACACGCGAACGTGGACATGTTGGTAATGTGCCATGCCGCCGTTTACAGACTCATTGTGCAACAATACCAGTGATATTCCCCGTGACTCTGTAAATAGTATAAATAACCTGAATAGTTCACTCGTAAATAAACACTTATCACTGTTCGCCTTCAATATCCTCAGCATCATGCGTCCAGGACGGAAACAAAACACTCATGCAACACTGACCGCCCTAGGTAAAAGTATTGCGTGTTGCAGTGAAACGTGGCTCTCGGGGGTGGTAGGGAATCGGGAGGCGTTACCGGACACATACCAGCTGTTCCGGAAAGACCGACTGCAGACTTTAGGGGGCGGGGTTCCAATTGCTGTGAAGCCTGGGTGCAATCAAACTCGCGTCCATCAGCTGGAAACTGACGTTGAAGCAGTGTGGGTTCAGGTTGAATGCAGTAACGGTAAATATCTGATCGGTTCAGTCTTTCGCGCTCCGAAATCGTCCCAGCTTATGAATGATGAGCTGACTCTCTCCCTCAAACGGGTGCAAAAAGTTCAACAAAATTATGACGCTGTCCACATTGTTGGTGCTTTCAACCTACAAATCACATGGAATAAGAATGCCGCTCCTATCCCAAATAATCCTATATCCAACAACATTCTTACAATATTCTTTGATGTCTTCCTCCATCAACTCATATTTGAAGCTACCCGTATCACTGAGACCTCCCGTTCGACCCTCGATCTCTTCCTAACAAACTCTCCATCCTCAATTCAGTCTCTACAGGTCTTCCCTGGGTTCTGTGATCCTAGCTATATTTACGCACAAAAACAGTCCAAAATTATAAACCAGAACAGTTTACAATAATTACTCTTCTACCAACTGGAAACTCCTTTCTGCTATTTTACTTGATAGACTACCGGTCATTACAACTTCACTCACTGAGACAGCCTACGGAGAATTCGTTCCCTGGCTGTGACAGGTCCAGACTTAATCCCTGCTCGGATTCTTCACTGCTGTGCAGACGCGCTGGCGCCCTCATTGTTTGCACTCGTCAACCAATCCATTAACTCCGGGAACCTGCCGCAGGATTGGGAACATGCTAACGTGGTCCCTGTGTTCAAAGATGGTGACAAGGAATACATGGACAATTACCACCCTATTTCTCTAACGTCTGGTATCGGTAAATGTATGGAGCGCCTGGTTGCTAAGAACATACTGGAATTCCTGAGTGAGTGAGGCCTGTTAAATTCAAGCCAACATGGCTTCGTTCCGGGGAGATCCTGTACAACTCTTTTGACAAAAGTTATTGATGACTGGCAGAACTTCTTGGATCAGACCAACGTCTCCCAAGTAGATTGTGTGGCTCTGGACTTAAGCAGAGCTTTAAATCAGGTGCCTCATCAAAGACTCTTGTTAATCTTGTTAAAGCTTGGTAAATTAGGCATCGGAGGCAAACTGATTACATGGTTGACGTCATTCCTGGTAGGTCGAACGCAGTGTGTCGTGTTCGGCGGGGCCAAGTCGCCGAATATAGTGGTAACTTCGGGAGTATCACAAGGGTCGGTGATTAGGCCTTTGTTGTACATGGCTTTTACCCTCGACCTTACAAATTGTGTGACGTCCATGGTGGCGCAGTATGTAGACGACTCGGTAAATTACAGAGCCATAAAAAGTAATGAAGACGTAAAAGCACTACAGCAGTTTCAACCAAGCAAGCAAGGTGAATAGACGTGCAGTGAAGTGTAAGGAAGAATGGGAATCGCTATTCAGCAGTACCGGGCGGTCATCGGCCGCTGGCAGGCTAGAGTGAAGTGCGATTTCGGTGTTGGGAAGGTGATAGCGGGCAACGTTACTGAACAGATGGGGGTTTTGGCGATGGGGATGGTAGCGCTGGTGGTGGCGACGCTACTATTAATTGGAGGAGTGGAGTCAAACCCAGGGCCTGGTCAGCTTGGATGGCAAGAAATGGAAAAAATAAGGGAAATTGTAAAGGAAGTGTCACAAAATGACCAGATCCGGGACATTCTTCGTGAGCAATGTAAGGAATTTAAGGAGATGAAGACATGTATAAGAGAAGAGATGGGAATAGTGACAGAAAGGCTGACCGAGAATAGTAGAGAGATAAAAGACCTAAGAGAAAAGGTGAAGATATTAGAGCTGGAGGTAAATGAATTAAGGAAGGCCAAGCTGGATGAGAGAAAGAAAAACGTCTTCATTTACGGAATAAAGGAAGATGCCAAGGAAAGCACCGAAGATCTAACATCCAAGGTGCTCCGAGTGATTAGTGAAGGCATGCGGATAAACATTGGAGTCTCGGAGATTGACAATGTGACCAGGATAGGCCGGGGAAGGGGCACGAGGCCCGTGAAAGTGTCATTAGTTTCTTCGCTGATGGCTCACAGAATTCTGGCGAACACAAAGAACCTGAAAGGGGAGAGGATATGGGTAAGGAGAGAAATGAGTAAAGAAGAGGCAAGCGAGCAACGGACCTTGCAGTTTCATTTAAGGAAGGCAAGGAGCTCTGGTCTCAAGGCTTATGTAAAAGGAAATAGACTGGCGGTTAGCGGCAACAACTGGGATCGGATTTGGACAGTGGCACAACTCCAGGATATGGAGAAGCAACAACAACAGGAGACAGTTAGACCTAGCAACCAGGTGGAAGCAGCTGTCGGGTCAGAGGGAAGTGCGGTGATGATTCAACAGAGAGCATCGACCTCCAAGTCCAACACGGAAGTGGCGCGAGCAGGAACGACTAACGTCAGCGCCAGGAACACCGGACAAGTGCGTGGTTTGCAGAAAGGTGAGACTGTCAAACAACGAGTTACTAGTCTAAAAGAACTATGGGGCAAGAAAACCTTTACAGAGCAGTTCAATGTGGAGAAGGAGGTCATTTCTTCTCCAGGTGGCAGTATACTAGAGCTCGAGAAAGCTAGAGTTACTAGAAGTAAAGCTACCGCCAGCGAAGAGGGTAGGGGTAAAAAATAACTAAACTGGAATATTGCTAGCGTAAATATAGAGGGTTTTTTAAATAAGAGAGGGAACGATGTAGTTTTGACCCTAATAGAAGATATGCAGATTGTAGGATTTGTTGAGAGTTGGCTCCCTGTAGGTTGCGAGGTTAAAATAGATGGCTTCAATATATATACAAAACCTAAGATTAGGAAAGCTCGTACAGGTAGGTTCCCAGGGGGAATTGTTGTTTTAATTAAAGAAGAGGTGAGGGAATTATCAGAATTTATTAGTTCAGAACTGGAAGAAGTAGTGTGGGTAAAAGCAGATATTAGGGGGAGGGGGAAAGGAACGGTATGTTTCGGCTTTGTCTACAACCCTCCGGAGAATTCCCCGTATGCAAGAGAAAGCTTTTTCGATGAGTTAGCTATTGAAATAAACAGAATTCAAAATATATATAAAGAGGCAGAGATTGTGCTTTTAGGGGACTTCAATGCGAGGGTTGCAGACAGAAAGCCCCTTTACAGCAAGGGGGTTGCCGAGGCCGTATGTGGGGATAGGCACAGCAAAGACAAGGAATGTAATAAGAACGGAGAAAAGATTTTGGAACTATGTGGTGCAGAAGAGCTATATATATTAAATGGTGTCTGTGTGGGGGATGAAGAAGGTAACCTGACGTATATAACTGAGATTGGAGGAAGTGTAATAGATTTAGCAATATGTTCCAGAGGAGCACTAGCCCTAATTAAGAGGTTCACTGTTGAAGAATGGGGGGAATCACACCACCTACCAATTGTCGTCAACATGCAGGGAGCGGTGACAAAATCAAAATCAAAAGGGAACCCACAAGTTAAAGCTATAGAGAGAAAAGTAAATAGAATCAGATGGAGGGAGGAAAACTGCAGAGAGTTCCAGAACTACTTCCAGGGAGAAAATTTTGAGCTGATAAAGGTAGGGATAAGTTTAATGATCAGTAATGATGAAATTGAAGGGGTAATACGTATGATTGAGAATGCAATTATGATGGCCGGGCGGAAAATGCGCGTGAAGGCTAGAGGAAAATTAGGGAGAATTAAAGGATGGTGCGATGAATCTTGTAGAAGGAAGAAAACCGAAGTTATTAGGGCACTGAAGTTATACAAGAGAGGAGGGGATGATACGATGAGAGTAGAATTTTTTCGTCTAAGGAAAGAATATAGGGAACTGCTCAGCAAAATGAAAGATGAATGGCAGGGTAAGGAAGCTACAGCACTAAATAAGGATTCGAAAGCTAACGACTGTAGCAAAGTGTGGAGCAGGATAAATTCTTACTGTAGGGGGAGCAGAAGTGGTGGGGGGAGCTCTATTAGTGATGAAGTATGGATTGCATATTATGAGAATCTGTTAAATGCTGAAGATAATTGGAGGAAGAGGGATGAGTTTGGCGTCCCGAGGGGGCTGGAGGCCGCTCTGCCTATGCTGGACCAAGTCATATCGATAGAGGAAATTAAGAAAGTAATAGCAAAAAGTAAGGGAGGGAAGTCAGGTGCTATTTCGGGGATAACAAATGAATTTTGGCAAGAATTGAGTAACAATAGGTTCATGATGGACAGCTTGGTAAAAATCTTTAACAAAATCTTTGAAGGAGGTAGTTTTCCGAGGGCGTGGCAGGAGGGGATAATTTGTCCAATATATAAGAAGCGTGGGGACAAACTAGACCCAGGCAACTATAGAGGCATAACTTTGCTTGATAATTTGAGCAAAATGTACACCGGGGTCTTATCCAAGCGTTTAATAGCATGGGCAGAGGGCTGTTCGGTGTTCTCGAGACTCCAGACAGGGTTCAGAAAAGGGATGAGAACCAGTGACAATATAATGGTGGTTAAAACGGTGATGGACAAGTACATAAGAAGGAAAAGAGGTAAGCTGTATATCGCAGCTATTGATTTGGAGAAGGCGTTTGATTCAGTGAGCAGGGGAGCTGTCTTGGCTAAGCTGGAAAAAATCGGGGTGTCACATAAAATGATACGAGCAATTGAGAATGTGTATTCCGAAGTGAAATGTGCAATTAAAACTAAAGATGATGTAATTGTAGGAGAGATAACGTCTAATATAGGATTAAAATAGGGATGCAAATTATCCCCGGTGCTTTTTTTGCTATTTATCAACGATATTTTCGATTCAAAGAGCTTTGAGCAACGATCCAACCCTTGCTTGGACAATTATGATATCCCGGGCCTAGCTTTTGCTGATGACATCCTTCTGCTTGCTCTAACACCCTATAATATGCAATATAGTATTGACGATATTGTGAGATATTGTGAGGACTGGAACTTAAAAATTAACCCGAGTAAGACCAAAGTTATGGTCTGCAAAAAGGGAGTTAAACTGGCTAAGAACGAAAAGTGGGTCATGTATGGGTCGCAGTTAGAGACGGTGAAAAAACTTGAGTATCTAGGGACGATATTGGCGAGCAATGGTAAATGGACCGAACAAATTAAAAGGGCAAAATCGAAAGGGCTAGCGGCATTGGCGAATGTTAAAGTGTTAGAGCGTAGGTTACCGAATCTTGACTACAAAGTGTATAAGAATGTGTTCAACGCACTCATCGTTTCAAGAGCACTCTATGGAGTGGAAGTATGGGGTTTAGAGGAAGGAACGAAAACCCTGGACAGTATTGTAAGTAGGTTTGCCAAGATAATTTTGGGGCTACCTATTTGCACGGCGAATTGTGGAGCGAGAATGTTGTGTGAGGATGTAAGCATTAGACAACATATCATAAAAAAGGTCATAAAGTCTTGGATTCGTTTAAAAGCAGGTGGAGGGGGGGAAATGCTTAAGGTAGCCTACCTGCACCAAATGAAGCATCAGCAAGAGGGTTACTGGGTGGACGGGGTAAGAAGTGTACTGGAAAGATTAGGAATGGGTTATCTATGGGATAGGGACTTACAAAGAGAGGAAGGTAGGGTGTGCAAAAAAGTGTGTAGAAGGGTTAATGACGTAGAGTTGCAGGTGCTAAGAGAAGAGTGCACCAGTAGGAGAACCTTAACGGAGTTCTGCGAAATAAGGAACTTTATGAGCATAAAGCCTCAATGCCTAATGAAAAGAGAAATGAGAGGGATAATTTGGTGGTTAATGGGGGTGTATAAGAACAAAGCGTTGAGAGAAGTAGGAAAAGAGGACATTTGCCTGTTTTGTGGGAAGGTTATGGGTGCAGCGCACCTGATCAGGGAATGCAAGGAAATTAAAATGATAAGAGCAAAGTTTGTAGACAAAGCAGATCTAAACAGAATAGAAAATGAAAATGAGTATCACACTTTAATTAAATTACTAAAAAGGGAATGGGGGAAAGCAGGTCAGTTAGCAAAATATTTTAATACCATCAGGGCAATGTGGAATAAGAAAGCGTCGGATGAGATTCAGAACAAAGATGCATGCAAATTAAGCATTCAAGTACAGGAGACGGCTTCCTAAGCTATAAATCTTGTTAAAGCCTAGGAGAGCCTATCTGTATTAACTAGGTAGCCTATACGATTACTACAGTACAGCCACATATTGCTGTCTGTAGATTTTTCCTGTGAGTTTGATGGTTTTTTTTTCCTTACTACAAAACTTATCAGACTCTTACAGTCAGTAAGGGCTCGATAGGGAAATAAAAGTAATTCTTTCTGTGATGTGTCTCCCATGGAGAACTGTCTAAAAATGAAGAACACTGTGTCCACATTTATGATTAAGAAAGAACTTTGTGCAGTCTCCATCAGAAAAGTTGCCCAGTGATATTGTGAATGAAGATAACTACTGCAAAGCATTATTAAGTTTTGAAGTAACGTGGAAGCTATGAAATGCCGAATGAACATTTGGTTTAATTATTTAACGCCATACTGTACATTTATGTTATATATGTGTTTATTGTCTGTATGTCACGATATGACTCTCTGAGTTAAAGTGACAATTAACATGTAGATTTGGTTTAAATAAATAAATAAATATCTCTATCTTTAAAAAAAGCACTACAGGAAGATCTGGACAGTGTGGCACTGTGGTGTGATGTAAATAATATGACCTTGATGGTAAACAAGTGTAAATATATTTGGTTAAGTAGGGCCAGACAGCCTTTTACACATAGCCTTTCACTGAGCGGCTAAATTGTCCCCATGTGCACTTCTCTGCGAACGCTGGGAATACACATTTTCAGCAATTTGAAGTGGAATGTACACGTGGAGGAGTCTAGGTGTAAAGCATTTAGAATTCTGTGATTTGCAAGACGTAGACTTCTGGGATTCAGAAGCCGTGCACTCCAAGCGGTGTATCTCTCCAATATAAGTCCCATTCTTCTGTATGGACTTCCTGTCCGGCATCCCACTACCGAGGAAAATATGAGGAAGTTAAGTGCAGTCCAACGTCGAGCAGAGCGACTCATTTACAAACAGGGCAATAAAGCTTTGACCAAACCATTAACATCCATTAATGACATATGTAACCAAATAGATCTAACCTCTCTTCGTAAATCTCCAGCTGGCACCGTTAAACTGTCACCATTTCACCGCCTTCAGCTATCATATCGCTCAGTCCGTAGAGCACAGGATGTCTCCCTCGTTCCTCCATTCGCTAGGACAAAAGATTATCAATCTGGGTTCTACAATCGCTCTGTTCGACTCTGGAATGACCTGTCTCGTGCAATAAAAGACCTTCCTCCATGACAATTTTGCCGCAAAGTGAAGGCTCTAAAGGGACTAAAGCCCTATGTAAATTGAATTCTGTATAATGTAAATTTGTGTGTAAGTGGGAATGTGTGCGTGCGTGTATGTATGTATGTATGTATGTACGTGCGTGTGTTTGTGTATACAGTATGTGTGAGTGTGTGCGTGTGTGTACCTATATATGAGTGGGTGAGTGTGTGTATCTTCCCTTTTATTTAAGAATGGTATGTTATAGATGTCATGCACAGCAGATTATGTGTTTATAGCAATATAAAGTTGAAAATTGTATATATGTAACATATTCAGATGTGTATAGATTTAATTAACGGATATGGAGACACAGCTATGTACGTGGGGCTCCTCAATCTGCGGTCCATAAATTGTAGGCAAAATTTTTTGAAAATAAATAATAACAATTATAATAATCCCTACATAGTTACCACACTCCACATCCAAGGCAATCTGATTAACATGTTCCAACTTTGGCCTACTCCTATAATTCTTGTCCTCGACCCTTCCTTCCATAACTTAGTTTACTATTCCTGGGTGCCTGACAACCTATCTCTTCTCTTCATAAGCACTCGGCAGAAACATCTCTCCTCCCTCACTCATCTACTGCATTTGTTACTCTATCTATCCATTTTATAGTGATTATTCTCTTATAGCAGCACATTTCAAATGCTTCTATTGTCATATTTTCTGCTACACAAACAGTCCATATTTCACTCCCATAGAGTACCACGTTCCATACAAAGGCTTTCAAAACGACTGTCTAATGCCTAAATCTATATTATTATCAAAATATTTCCTATCTGTAGAAACATTTCCCTGCCCGAGCTTACCTACTTTGTTTATATCCTCTTTGCTTCGTTCGTCACTACTTATTTTGCTTCCCAAGTAGCAAAATGCTCCTTTAGCTTTCCACCTGACAATTCAATCTCTATAGGAATTTCTGATTTCTTCCGGTGCATTCAATTGTTTCCGTTTTACATTTATTGATTTTCATCATGAATTCTAATCCGTGGCGTAGCCGTGCTAGTTAAATCGTGCACCACGGCCGCGAGGGTAGCTTCAGCAAGTCCGGAGATCGTCGAGTCGAATCTCTGTGCTTACAGAGGCTATCCTTAGTGTTTCTCCCGGATTTTTCCACACTCCCTCCAGGAAAATCCTGGGACAGTACCTTACTTTAAGACCAGGGGCACATAAATGTACCTCATCGCTGTCCCTAATACAGGTAGACCACCTCGTGGTGTAGGGTCTAGCATTCTTGGCTGTCACCCCTGATTCCATATTCGATTCCCAGCTTTGCTCTGTGGGCTGGAACGGGGTCAGTAATTTATAATAAGTAAGAAAAGAATTCAGAGCCAGAAGGTTAATACTGTAGTAGTATTTCTCACATAGTTTTCCGGCAATTGGTTCAATAATTTGCCAAATGTAAAACAAATAATTTTAAGAGTGCGCATGTACGGCACCTATAATTCGTGAATGCAAGATTTAAATAAAAATACACCAGCACATTTCGTTTATTGCACTACTGTATTTTATTTTCAATTCGATTGGATCAATAGACACCAAGTAATAGCCGAAATGTTTAGATGATAACATGAACACCATCTACAGTTTAGGAGAACTACACTTGAAAATTATATTCCTGAATGTGTCACTCAATTGTATTGGCTCATTATACCAAATTTTGTGACGAGTCGGAGAAATTCATACATCTGGAACTGACATGTACCTTAGCTATACTCTGTGAAAAGGAAGCAATATACACACATCAAAAAAAGTTTTGCATCACCTCGGTTCCCAGATCTCCGGCATATAGACGTTGACTGTGTATATTGTATCCAAGATACAGTCCCTTTGACTGTTCATAGATGTCACTAAAACTGCTCAAAGATGTAAACAACCATGCATGAGCAGGGCCTATTAGACGGAGGGGGTACGACAGCCGATCAGTTCCAGTCATTCCACCAGGACGAAGGTACGCTGCTCATGTTGTCTGTAGTTCTACCATGCCTAGAAGGTCAATACCGCAGTTCGATCGCGTCCGCATTGTTACTTTGTGTCAAGAAGGGCTCTCAACAAGGGAAGTTTCCAGGCGTCTCAGAGTGAACCAAAGCGATGTTGTTCGGACATGGAGGAGGTACAGAGATACAGGAACTGTCGATGACAGGCCTCGCTCAGGCCGCCCAAGGGCTACTACTGTAGTGGATGACCGCTACTTACGGATTGCCGCTCGGAGGAACCCTGACAGCAATGCCACCATGTTGAATAATGCGTTTCGTTCAGCCACAGGACGTCGTGTTTCAACTCAAACTGTGCGCAATAGGCTGCATGATGCGCAACTTCACTCCCGACGTCCATGGCGAGGTCCAGCTTTGCAACCCCGACACCATGCAGCGCGGTACAGATGGGCCCAACAACATGCTGAATGGACCCCACGGAATTGGCATCACGTTCTCTTCACCGATGAGTGTCGCATATGCCTTCAACCAGACAATCGTCGGAGACGTGTTTGGAGGCACCCTGGTCAGGCTGAACGTCTTAGACACACTGTCCAGCGAGTGCAGCAAGGTGGTGGTTCCCTGATGTTTTGGGGTGGCATTATGTGGGGCCGACGTACGCCACTGGTGGTCATGGAAGGCTCCGAAACGGCTTTACGATACCTGAATGACATCCTCCGACCCATAGTGCCACCATATCGGCAGAATATTGGAGAGGCATTTGTCTTCATGGACGACAATTCTCGACCTCATCGTGCACATCTTGTGAATGCGTTCCTTCAAGATAACGACATCGCTCGACTACAGTGGCCAGCATGTTCGCCAGACATGAACCCTATCGAACATGCCTGGGATATGTTGAAAAGGGCTGTTTATGGACGTCTTGACCCACCAACCACTCTGAGAGATTTACGCCGAATTGTCGTTGAGGAGTGGGACAATTTGGACCAACAGTGTCTTGATGAACTTGTGGATAGTATGCCACGGCGAATACAGGCATGCATCAATGCAAGAGGACGTGCTACTGGGTATTAGAGGTAGTGGTGTGTACTGCAATCTGGACCACAAATGCTGAAAGTCTAGCTGTATGATGGTACAACATGCAATGTGTGGGTCTCATGAGCAATAAAACGAGCTGAAATGTTGTTTGTGTTGATCTCTATTCCCTTTGTATTTAACGGTTCCGGAACTCTTGGAACCGAGGTGATGCAAAACTTTTTTTGATGTGTGTATTTATGTACCTGTATGATTAGATTATACTAGAGGGTCTCGATGCCAGATTTCACAGATTCAGTGTAAGGTGAATACATGTGTAAGGAATTCTTATGCGTACTATCCATAATTTAAGAAAAGAAAACAATACATGTACGTGCCCGTAAGTTAAGATTATAGTAGTGGTCCTCTTTAACAACTTTCTCAGAGATCGGATCATTCCGTGACGTGTCAGACGAATTCATCCCATTGGAACTGACATGTGCGCCACCTGTAACATACTAAAACGTAAGCCGTAGACTGTGCACCAGTAGGTTAAGATCATTATGGTGGTTCATTATACAAAGTTTAACTTTGATTAGGATACGAGAAATGAAAAGGTATGTTTTTGAAATTTCACACTGCCGTCATCTTAAATATTAGAAAACAATTGAAAAGAATTAGATGCTGATATAGTTTGCTTTAAATAAAGATTCTTTGGGCCAAGTTTCACTGCACTCGGACTATTAGATCGCCAGAAAGGTTAATGCATATATGCGGAATTCACGTGGCCGCCATATTGTTTTCGTACTTATCAGGTTTTTAAGCGTCATAATGTGTTTAATCAAAAGTCCTCTATTACCAATCAGTATTTCAGTTTGATTGCCATAATACAGTAGTTCGGAGGTATTTAACTGATAAAATGTTTCGCGCTGCCATGATGTTGGTTTGATGAATTATTGAAATTGCATAAATAAGGTCAGGATTGAATGGAATAGCAATAAATGCTCACCAAGTTTCAATGACATCACCCCGGCAAATAAAAGTTATAATGGGGAAGTCACACACACACATAAACAACCGTACACAGACATGGATAAAAGTTGATGTCAATAATATGATGAAAATAGACTGATAAAATAAGAGGAAGCTTCATCAACTTCTGAAGTACATGTTCTCATCACGACCACAATTATTTCAGATTTCGAGTTATTACAATTTGTTTGACTGCAAAGAGAGATGTGAGTATATCTGCAACCAACTTTAAGGTTGACATTCAAGGTCTGCACAGAAATAGTCTATGTAGCAAAAAATATTGCACTACCCATTGAGGTGATCCAAACTTTATTTGATGATTGTAGTTTTACTTATTAACTTTGCACCCATACTGTAATTAAAGGGCCATGTTGCTAAATAAACGAATGAATGATCTGCCATAAGTGTGATGGCACACTTTCTTAAAATGCCTCTTAATGTGGACGCACCTGGCTCTGACAAGTGGAGCTAGAAGCTTCCTTCTGAGCTCAACTACCGCTCAATTAAGCTCTGAGCACTAATGTCGACCTACAATGGCGGTTCCTCTTGTTGTACAATGCGCAAGTGACACTTTAATTGCTTGTGACGACCTCAATGTTCACTCAACATCACGTTTATGACAACATTCCCCCAGGCCTAAGGTCTGTGGCTTCATTATACGGTGTCGCTTTAGTAGACGCTGAGATTAAATGAGCATTCTTGTCTTTGCGGTTCCAGTGTTTTACTGTCGGATTCCAGCATCCTTATTACACGTACAATACAAGAGTGGGAAAGATATTTCTGTTATTGCTAATTCGCGTTATGAGCTTGGATCATCTTTCGTCATCTGCCACGTATACTTGGGTGCGTGTTGAGATTGTCTGATAACCTGTGTTACTTTGGTGACTGTCATAGTGTGTGTATCTGTATTATTAAAGTCGGGGATGTTTTGTGTGCCCCGGAACTTGAAATAAGGTACTAAGTAACACATTATCGGTTCACAAGACCTCTTTATACCAAGTCTCTTACACGAGGTTACTCTCTTGCCTATTTTCGTACTTGTAGCGTTATCAGATGCCGAGTATTCGATTTTAATATTTTATACGTTCTATATTACAGCAATGTATAATGTTCAGTATAACAGTCGTGAGGCTTAGCTGAGTCATTTCCCTTATTTTTGACTCCCACTCGCCAAGTTTCATCGAAATTTCTCTCTTATATTTGAGTTATCAATTTTAATGTTTTAATAGTACGCTTGACAGGATTCTTATATTTATTGAATAAGTGAATTTCATTCCTATTCATAATAAACGTCCTATACGACACTAAACCCTTGTTAAGTTTCGGAACTGTAAGTTTACCAGATGATGAATTATTGATTTCAATATTTTACATATATTCAAATCGACTTTTAGTAATGTTTACTCTAAAAACTTCAACATAGCATAGTAATTTAATTAGGCGGTACTTCCTCTTATAAAGTTTCTTAATTAGTCTATAGCTCTTTAGTTTTCTGGGTTGTTGCTCGTAATATTGCATATATTCAAAATGTCTCATTAGCGTATTATTCTCTATAATGTCTTTGTTTTTCGTGGCTCTGCGATCTCTCATACAGTACTCCTCCTTCACCAAATTTCATGGTAATTTCTCTTTCGATTTATTGATATTTATGATTTTATTGTACACATAGCAGTCATAGTGAATGCATCAAAACACTGTACTATCTTCATCACAGATATAAAAATACTGTATAATACTTGCCTATATATTTTTGAAAAGTTTAGAAATTGTAAGTTTATTAGATGGTGAGTTATCAATTTAAAACTCTTTATGTTTTCAACATGGCGATTACGCGTTATATTTAGTCAGCCTTTTTGCTTGCGTAACTAAAGTCTCTCAGAAAAGCCCCTTTCTTCACCCACGTACTGTACGTGATGATTGCTTAATTACATCGTTTTTAATATTTTAATAGTACGCATGTCCGCCATCTTGAATACATGATACCTAAATGCGCATGTGCTTTCAGTAAATCAAATGTACTACAAAATATACGAAATTTCAAAATTCTAGGTGTTAGATGATGAGGAATAGATTTCAATATTATATACCGTATATTTAAGATGGCGAATGTACGTAGGCTAATATTCGTTGCGATAGTCTTGTATTTTGTTTGAGGTCTTTCATACAGGACTCCACTTGCATTACTTTTCGTGGTAGCCTGATTGCATCCTAATCTATTGATTTTAATATTACGCATGACCACCATCTTTGATATGTGCATGTACAGTCTATGCTATTGTGCCCTCAGCAGATTAAATCTTCTATACACTACTACATTTTTGCAAAGTTGCAAAAATTATAAATTTATTAGTTGATAAATGACCAATTTTTTTACTTTTGTTAATTTAGGATGTCGAATGCACGTTAAATTCAGAGAAGCTTCTTCAATGTAAATTTTAGTGAGCATTGATCTTATAAAATATAATGTATTATAATATTTTAAAAATGTTTCGCTGTTGTGCAATACATTTGCTCAGAATTGTTTAACTTCGGCGACCAACTCCCTTAATAGGATGGCAAGTGAGACTCGAATTTAGCAGGGATCCGGTGATTGGTTCAGCCAGTAGCCGAATTACGCAATGAAATTTCAAGTGCTTACCGTCTTGTTTTCTTTAAGATAGTGGCAATATAGAAAGTCCAAGGGTGGTGTGCTGGTGATTGAGCAAATATGCAACAATTTTCGTTCAATTTATTTCAGGAATTTAGTAAGTGATAACGGGTGGTTCATACACACACCGGACCAAATTATAATACTTCAAAATAGCGCACGGTGTCTTATTTAACTTAATTAGCTGACAGAGTTGTAACTTCTAAGTTCGACTCCTCTCACAGGATGGTAAAAACAGCAACTTCTTAATTTAGGAAGGGTTCGATGATTGGTTTAGCCGGTAGTCGCTTAGAAAATGAAAATACATTTTGTTTTCGCTAAGATGGCAGCAATACATGAAATGGCAGTTAAGATGCACGGGAGCGTGGCTACTACTCCATCAAATTTTGATCAATTTGTTCAGACGTTGAGTAATTGATTGGGAGCATTTACACACATGACACGCAAGCTGAGACACACACACACACTGACCCCTGAGTGATTTCCTTAAAGTATTTAATTTTAATTTTTATGAATGTACAAGAAAAATGTCCAGCAAAATAAAAGTTATTAGAAAAATATTCTTCGTCAACATCTAACTTTAAATTGAAAAGAAAAATACAAAGCTTCAAGACAATAAAAATTAATCACAGTTCCAAAAACATTATTAGTAATTAAATACATGCCTAGAGTTCAAAGGTAGCCTTGACTGGAATAAGTTGTGATCAGTGACCAAACGGGAGGAGGAGGAGGAGGAGGAGGAGGAGGACACGCCAATAGGCCTAACAGAAAGAAAATCCAAGCTAACGAACGATATTAATTGTTAAGGAGCGTCTTTACAAATATGCTAAAAGTTTATTAGTAACGAACTACTACTACAGTACTAGGAAAGTCACACTAAGGCACGATATTTACGTGCCGGCATTGTGAGGTCCAGCGGACCGCTCGATAAAATATATCCCGATGGTATCGCAACAACTGCTAAAGAGTAGCTTCAAGGTGGGGGGACTGACAAATTAATTGCGAGAAAGGAGTGGCACAGAGACAATAAACGAAGTTGCAAGTGGTGCCAGGAACCTCACAATGCTTGCTGTGAGTTAATAGAGCGTATTGGAGCATCTCAGTTGATTTAGGCCCTAACTTGCTGGGAGGTATAAGAAACGTGTCACCAGCTATCCCAGCTGGGCGATGATAAATGGAAAGCTACCTCCTGTCGCCGCACCGCCAATTGATACGGGCCAACCGAGCAGTGATTCGTAGAGAGGTCACCGCTATGACTCATAGGTTAACGTGATAGAATACAGCCCATGATACGACGGCATCTTTAATACGCCAATGTTCACATCGACACCGGCGATTCGTAACACTAACTTAGGAAATTTTAGCCGAAATAAAAAGACCGCACGGTGTAGACATGGCGCGTTAAATAGCTCACAATGGCTGCGATGGGGAGCTGCAGCAAGTACGGAAATCAGTGGTTCGAATCCCGGTACTATCCTGAGGTCGGTATTACACTATCGAAGAAATTTTATAAAATATTTAATGTTCGACTCTGACTATTATATGTCAGAAAAATGTACTATAATGAGGGTCATCATAGTACAAGTTTTCATTAAGGTACAGTTTCTCCAACCATCCAGAGCTCAAGATGTAGCCTATGATGTGTGACCAATTAGGTACTTGATAGCTTCGCACTTGAGCACAGAATCCAACATGTCGGATATGAATTACATGATTTGAAAGTTGACAATGTAAAAGATATCCGATCAACCATTGTAGTTAGAATGGCAAACACAAAGACAAAATCAGCACGAACCTTTCAGGTAATATCCCCAACTCCAATTTCTACACAGGGCATTCTTTCATGCAACTTCGGTGACAGTTTGAGTGAATGCAAGTGCAGACAGCAGGCTGTAAACATTTCCAAGCAGACAGAGCGCATGCTTTTTGAAACAGCGCACTGAGCTGCTGCGATCGTGATTTTTCTATGTATTTATTTTGTTATGCCCAGCTAAGAATGTAAAACAGAAGAAGAACGCATTCTTTTCCGAAACCCTGTGTGTTTGAAGGCCAAGGTTAATTCATCAGTGCATAGCAGACAGTGAAATCGAGGCCAATCCCCATCGATAACTTGTTCTCATTCGAGATGCACGCTTGTTGAGACATTCATATTTGAATTAAGAGGAATGCAGAGCGGTATTTGCAGTCTGATTTGTGCCAGAAAATAACACGTCTTATTATGAAGACACTATAATTGAGTTTTCTTCGGTACTGACTCGGAGTTCGACTTAAGATGTATCTATCTGTAACTGCTATATACATCGATTAGTTTGATTTCCTTAAGCCTGCGTGACAGAAGAGAGACTAGATGTTTTCGCATATCGGAACGAGACCATGCTTAGTAAACAGACCGTCGTGTTTGTCATATGAACAGTATTTACGGTGTGCGAGCGAGGACACGTTGAAATTATCAGAGAGATCATTATATATCTGGACTTGTTACTTCGCTGTGAAGTCGAATGATAGAATATATTGAGGTTAGACACTTGAAAATCCACAGCCTGCTTCCAGTCTCCGACCGGGTCAGGAATGGAATGAATAAAGCCCCCATCTAGCGGCGAGGATATGGACTGTGCCGGCTGCCGAGGCCTGCCGCACTCCTCTGGGGGGCAATGATTAAATGAATGACAGATGAAATGAAATAGTAGTGGAGAGTGTTGCTGGAATGAAATTTTGACAGGGAAAACCGGAGTACCCGGAGAAAAACCTGTCTGCCTCCGTTTTGTCCAGCACAGATCTCACATGGAGTGACCGGGATTTGAACCGCGGACCCAGCGGCGAGAGGCCGGCGTGCTGCCGCCTAAGCCACGGAGGCTCCAGGTTAGACACTTAATTGAGTTTAATTAACACGAGTAGCCTATTACGGGTTGTTATACTTGTATTCTACGTGTTACAGTGGACTCGTATTTTAACACTGGATTGTTGAAGTGAAGGATATCAGATGTTTTATTGAATTTCGAGAACATTACTTAAAAGGAGAAGTATTTCAATACTTACGTTCGTACACAATTATATGAGATGTTATTTGCCATGACGTCGAGAGGAATAATTCAACGCATAACTGAACCTACAGCTATGGTGGGCTATATATGAAACAAAGAACGTAATACACGAAGTGGAGCATGAATCATCATGAAGTACCAGTGAAGCCTGCAACAACTAGTGACGTTTTCCGGAATAACTATTGATATTTTCGAACAGGAAAATTGATATCTGTGAAGTCGTGAAGGGAACATGTGGAAACCACTGAAATGCTTCTGAAATAAATTGCTTCTACAAGAATCGAATCTACTGCCAAGAGAGATCCCGTTTACAATCGGGTGTACGAGACCAAGGATGTACCTGAGATGCTGTTCAATTCCAAGGAGGGAAGGAGTAGATGGTGAGAGTTATCCCAGTTCGAGCCCACGATAGATGGACGTATTGGATACCAGCTTTGGTTTCAAATGGACGTACTGGCATATTACGTAAATATGCAGTCTACCAGAATCATCTTAAAGGTAGTGAATCGACAATCTCAGCAGTAGCAGTAGTAGAAAGAGTATTGAGTTGTAACCAGTTGCCATTCTTTTATTAGCGCGATTGGGAGTGGGGTGGAAGTTCGATGTTCTTTCGTGCTTGGCCTCATTTCTTAATCTGATTTTCGTTCGAATAACGAACGCTTCATTACTTCAATTTTGTCTTTTTGGAGTTTACGATTATTTCGTTTTCGGCTTTTGAAATTGTATTAATTTATTATGAATATTCTTAATCGTTGAGAAGACCACCATTAGGAAGAAGATATACGTGTATGTATATATGTGAAGAACTATTAGCATAAATTGCTATCATTGAGAAGAATTTTGTGAAATATGTTGGGGAGTTGTATCGATTTGCAATATTTAGGGAACTATTTAATGATAGAATTTGGTTGGAAATCATATTCATGAACTCTTATTATGAGAATTTTGTCTTTGAGAAGTAGGTGTTGACCATTCTCATTTTTGAGAAATCTTATGACTCTTTTGAGGTTGATCAGTCATTGAAATGCTCTAATGAACCTCAGTGAGTAACTCTGTTAACGTGAGATTCATGGTATAGAGTAGGTCATTGTCTTTTCGATTTCGGTCGAGTAGAGATTTTCTCTATCGTGTTAGATTCTTGATCTTGCTTTACAACTTGTTACAGAAAGGATTGTATATCTAATTTCAGGATATAGAATTTTTTTATTATCCATATTGGTCCGTATTGAAATAGAATTCCACTTAATACACTAACTTCGTTAACGAAGTTAGTGTATTAAGTGGAATTCAGGATATAGGTTTCATTACTTCTGATCGTTGATAGAATTTTCGATTTGAGGATATAATTTATATTAACATTTTTCTTATCAAACAACATTTTTGAATATGAGTTGATAAGCTTATTGTTATTAGACTTCATGGAGTGTATTTTGATAGGTGATGCGACTTAACTTCCCTGGAATAATCATGTAACCATTTTTTAACAATTCGAACAATGTGAGAGGGTGTTACAAATTTCTATTGGCATATTTATTTGCGGAATGTTTTTTGAAGTTAGTTGGAAGATTGTGAAAAGAAATTGGTAACTAAGAGAGCGACGTATAATCGTCAAAATTAATGTAATTTATGAAATCAGTACAGTATGACAAAATGGTATGTGAGCTTACAGTAGTTATTGGTATTCCAAGTTTGTGGAACCTCAGGGAGATAGATGATAGTGGTATAATAATAAATGTTGAAAGTACTATTAATGTCAGGTGTGACATATATGACTATTAAAGCGTAGCTAATTAGTCTGCAGTGTTATGCAGAATGGGAATATTTGTAACTGAAGGTTTTTCGTGTACAGTTTGGAGGGTTGAATGGTATCATGGTGGATAAATTCTATAAGAAAATTGGAGCTGCAAAGCCAGTGAATATATTTTTGATCATCGTTATTACATATTTAGCAAGATGATGACGTTTATATTTGACTTAGCTTAACTGTTTGGTTGAAATTATACTGGAATGTGAGCACAATATTGAAATGAACACTAATTGAGTTAAATGAGCAAATACATGGATAATGAAACATCGTGTGAAATTATTGAAGAGTTTAACGGTGTAGGTGTACATATGTATGCAAGTTGGTGTACAGAAGTGATGATGTATAATTAAGTGATATTGGACATATTACAGTCTTTGCGTCCAATGCAACAGTAAGTGACTGTAGACAGGAATTTCGTCTATGATTTATGACAGGATTGTCTTTAGACAATTTATTTTCATTTTGTGTTATGTCTTTGGTAAATAAAATTTTGGATAACTTTTCTTGAGATAAGTTTGTAGTGATGATTTATAATCATGATGGAAGATTGTGTTAGGAAGGCCATTGATGGGTGTTTTTCAGATGTTTACCTTCACTCTGAGATTTTTCTCTTATTTGAGTCTTGTGTGTTTTTCTTGAGCTAGTTATTTTTCTTTATGTATGTTTTTTTTCTAACGCATTCTTGGTAGGATTAACATGTCTCCATTTCATCCTTTACTTGTTGGTAGGACCTGGGGGGTTTTCTAGCCGGGGATTTTCAGGTTCTACGATCCAGCTGATTTCTTCAGATTCAACAAGTTCTGGTTTGATATATTCGGGCACAGACCTAACGTAAGGTCACGGCCGCCTCCTTCCCTCTTCCTTGCCAATCCCTCCCAATCTTCCTATCTCTTCCCATCCCTCATAAGGTCCCTGTTCGCTTTGCAGGTGAAGCCGCCTGGGTGAGGTGCTCGTCCCACCTCCTCAGTTGTATCCCCCGAGTCGATGTTTCTGCTCCAGGACTCTGTCCTGGAAGCAGTAAAGGTGGGATCCCTCTCTGACTCCGGGGAATAAAACCAACCTTGGTGGGTAAACCGACTAAAATGAAAAACATTAAGATGAAATTAATGATGGTGACGTGTGAAACAACGACTTCCCGAACAAAAGAATTGAAATATACGAAATAAAAACGTACGCATTTGGTGGGATTCAATCCCTGATCTCCTTGTACTGGAGTAAGGAGCTCTACTCACTCCACCAACTAGACGCTTGCTTGTTTCGGTTGGTTACATGTATTACCTACCGGTAAAGACGAAGAGTTTATTTACACTCTTTTGTAATACCACAAGTGAAATTGATGAATTATAGTACAAATATTATAAAATACAGTACACTACTATTCACGGCTTATTTCAGCCTACTTAACTATTTAATTCTTCTTCATATCCTGAAATGTGCGTCCTTTATGTACAGCGCTTATAGCCTCTGCTTTTTTACCTACATTTTCTATCTGTTATTTACGTTTTACATTGTATACTGTTCATTGTGCAACATATATTTTAACATTTCATGCATTTCACACTCTGATATGAGCAACATTGTTGTGGTAATATCCAGCTGTTATGATCCGCCATTTTGGCTTGAATCTTTTATCACAGATAGCATGATGCTCATACATTTCATAAAATAAATTTTATAAAACCACCTCTTATAAATGATATTGGACACATTTCTTTGATAGTGTAATACCGGCTTGAGTGTGAATTTTCAACAGATTTGACCACACTCCCTCCAAGCAAATGCCGGGATAATAACTTATTTTCATGTCCCGGGGAATGTACCCCATCCCCGAACATACTAATTACAGTTACACACACTTCTGCTGTCATCACAGAAACACATGTTATCAGAAAAACTTAACACACACCCAAGTACACGAGGCTGGTGACTAAGATGTCCAAACCCCTCAGATAAATTAACAATCAGAATAAGTAATTCTGTAAGGAACTAAATCGCCTAGTTTCATAAAATGTGCTAGTCCTTTCCTTCTCAAATTTCTTCCGGCAATTAAAGAGATATTCCATGTGCCGAAAGCCTCGATGGTTTTGTTTCATTAATCACCTTAAAAACATTTGAATTTTTGGAAATATATTTAGCAACCATTTGGTGACGTTTTACTTTGGAATCAGTGACTTTGATTGAACAACTCTCCTCTAGTAAATCTACTGACGCGTGTCTCTCACACGTATGCTCCCTAAGATACCAAGCGACTGCGCAGGGATCCAATTCCACAACCATGTGCACAGCCGTATCGACAATTCCAATAACCACAACACAGTAAATATGGAATTAGATAACATACCCATATCCACTAAAATGAACCAGTTACTTCAAAAACCTTTCCTTCCTAGATACGTCCACTTCCTGGTGTAGCGGTTTGCGTTCTTTACTGTCACCCCGGAGGTTGGGCTGAGGGCTGCAACGGGATACACTCAGCCTTGTGAGACAAAACTGTGAAGAGGTGGGTTCAATTCCCATCTCATCCATCTTGGAAGTGGTTTTCCGTGGATTCCTACTTCAACTCCAGGCAAATACCGGGATGGCTCCAAACTCAAGGCCACGGCCGTCTTCTTCCCAATCAACACTTGGCTTACAAATTCACACACTAATACAGCCATCACAATAAGACAGGTTATCAGACAAATTCCATACACACACAAGTACACGAGGCTGCATGGCCATGATGTCACGAGGCCCTAAAATAAATAAAACAACAACCCTCTCAAGCCACGCATCTTCACATCCTGGAGAGTATATCACCTAGGTGACTCCGCCTCATAAGATCTACTACACCAGTTAGTTGAGCCCGTAAGCTTATTGTTATTACTATCAAATCCCACCGTCGGCTGCCCTTGAAATGGTTTCCCATTTTGAACTCCAATAGGCCACGGCCGATTCCTTCCAACTCCTTGCCCAGATTCATTCACATTGTAATTGTTGAGCCATTTAGAGGCTTTACGACATGGTGGTCATGTAGCCCCGAGTACTTTCGTGTGTGTGAAATTTCTCTGATGACCTGTGTTATTGTAATGGCTAAACTACAGTACTGCATGTGTTTGTAACTGGGGCTAGGATTTAGGTAGGAGGTGACCGTGGCCCTAACTTAGGTACTATCAGCATCTACCAGGCGTAAACGTGGGGAAACTACGGAAAACCATTTCTAAGATAGCTGATGTGGGAATCGAAACCATCTCTTTTCAGTTCTGCTATACAAGTTTGAGTTTAACACGTTCCAACTTTCAGTATGTCTGCCCCTTATTATTATTCCTGTTTTCCAACGGGGTCGGGGATGAGATGCGATGAAAGTATTTGCAGCGGATGGTTTATACGGCCGGATGACCTTCATAATGCCTCATGAGAGGAGTCAATGAGAGATGAAATGAATGATGGTGAATGAAACTGGGCAAGGATGTGGAAGGAGGCGGCCGTGGCCTGTCAGAAGGTAACGTCCCGGTATTTGCCAGGAGTTGAAAATGGGAAACCACGGGAAACCATTTCAAGGACGGCCGACGGTGGGGCTCGAACCCACGTCTACCGAGTCCGCAGTGAGCTTGGCCCCATAATGAGCGTAGCTACAGCTGTTGGTCGTTCAAACCTTCAGAATAGAATTAAATTTCTTGACAGAACCGGGAATCGAACCCGGACTTCTGAGGTGTGAGCAAAGGATGCTGAACACTACGCCACGAGGTAGAATAGTTCATGTCCATTCATTTAATCTCTAATTTAATCCCTCTCGTGAGGTTGGTCAGGAAAGACAACCGGCCCTAAAAACTAACCACAGCGTAGAAATGTATCGCATCTCATACCCGATCCCGTTAAAACAATAACAATATGGTACCTTATGCAACGAGCCTATAAGGGGAATAATTAAGACACGAGTATGTTTATAAAACGAGCGTAAGCGAGTTTTATCATTTCCATACGAGTGTCTTAATTACCAGTATAGGCGAGTTGCATACGACTGTTTATGTTCGACGATAATTATAACTTTATTATATGTTTTAACATAAATATTCATAAATATCTGTGGGATTCAGTTACTTCAGTTAGTGAACAGAGCGCACTGGCTTTGGTGACTGAACAAGCGCATGCGTGAGTCAAGGCACTTCGAAAGAAGAGACCATTCACTTTGCTTGCCAACACAGAACACCTATTGTTTACAGCCTGCCGTCCAGCTCTATAGCCTTCACTAATATTGTCACCAAAGTCGTTTGAAAGCAATGCGCTGTGTAGAAATTGGAGTTGGGGATGTTAAGGTACAGTGCTATTTCTTGTCTCATATTCGCCAGTTTATTTACGCGAACATACGGACGGTGCACTTTCCATGTCGGTAATTTATAATAGAAGGATGCTGTGTTCATGTCCGACATATTGGATTTTGAGCGCATACGCGAAGGTATCCTTACCTAATTGGTCAATGAATGAGCTCTGATTGGCTGGAGAAACTGTTTCATAATGAAAAATAGTGTTATAATGACCATCATTATACAGTTTTCTGACTTATAATATTCACATTTCGGCATCGTCGAACATAAATAATGTTAGAATCCATCAACATTAGTATTTTTATTGACTATTATTATTATTAGACTATTATTATTACCTCATTATATATTTAGGGGTAGATGACCTCGATGTTGTGCCAATTAAAACAACCATCATCATTATCACAATCTCCTTACGCATTATTGAATGACGTATGTCATTTTTTTAGCGTATGGCTTTTAGTGCCGGGAGTGTCCGAGGACATGTTCGGCTCGCCAGTTTTGTAGCTGCTTCGAGACGGACACCCAATGGGTGAGCTACAAGTACCGTTGGGGAGGGAAGGAGGGAAGTTGGAATGTAAGGACGAGGATTTGGAAGGTAGCGGCTGTGGCCTATAGTTAGGGACCAACCCCGGCATTTGCCTGGAAGGAAGATGGGAAACCACAGAAGACCATCTTCAAGGTTGCCGGCAGGGGGATTCGAACCTCCTCGCCTCCCGGATGTGAGCGACTGCCATCAGTCATGCCGTAACCACCACGGCTAACTCACCCGGTACGTATGTCATAAGTTAAAGATATGAATCTCCTGAAACAAAGAAGCAGATTCCGTTGAACACTGCAGTGAACAGGGGATCACTGGAATGTAGACTAAGCATTTGTTATGTACTGTGCGCATGTGCTAGTTCCACCCACTATTTACCACTGTCGCATTAAACTTTGAATATCCAATAGGTCCTTTACAAACGCTTTGAAGCAATTCAATTGCTTGTAGCTGGTTATAAACTTCCATAGCCATATTACAAAAGCATAATAGTGCAGTAAATTTGCATTGATGACAGCAAAGACAATAGCGGCCCGTCACGGAGCCACTCAAAGCACAGAGGGAAATGAGTTCTTACTCCCACTTTATTTTACACCCACGTGCTTCACACTTACGCACAGCAGAAAAGAGTGCACACAAATCCCCCCTCTGAAAAGGTGTTCAATGGCTTCAGACTACAAACTGTTGTTGTTTCATTTGAGGGGCTTGGACACCGTGGTAGTTCTTGGTGGTTAATTCAAACAATAGTTCTCATTGACTATGAAAAATCAATATGTTTCATTTGGGACCATGCCAACCCCGAGACAGAAGTTCAAAACAGCGGTCATGGCATTGGAAGGAATTTGCCGTGGCCTACGGGAAGACGATAGTACAGTTGCTCCTGCACACAGTTCAATACCATGCAGTGACGTAACTGTAGGGGGTGATCATGGGGATCAATCCCCCCAGAGCCAAATAATGATATGAAATTTGATGAAGTTTTTTATTGATGTGTAACATCTTTCCGCTCGGTTGCTGGATAGTTTTGAGGGAGTGATTTTGAAAATTAGGGACGGAAGTGGATCGGAACGATCGAGCTGGCAGTGGTGGATCCAACGGAAGTATGCACTGCCCGCTCGATCGATCAAACGTAAGTGTACTAGCTGGCAGTGGTGGACAACGGAAGTATGCACTGCCCGCTCGATCGACAAACGGAAGTGTACTAGCTGGCAGTGGTGGACAACGGAAGTATGCACTGCCCGCTCGATCAATCGGACGGAAGTGTACTAGCTGGCAGTGGTGGAAAACGGAAGTATGCACTGCCCGCTCGATCGATCGATCCAGCTACCAGATTATCATTTTAAACGATATTTATCATATCAATATGACTCATTTTAACAGAATCCATATGAAATTACGTGATGGTCTGTGAATGAAGAGGACCTGTTTATAAGGAATTTAAGGTTATGAGCGGTGTCGCGTCTATTAATCTAGTTGATCCATATCGTATTCTTCATTTAGGCTAGTGCTGGTGGAAGCTACAAATCATCTAATAAAATGAGTTCCGTATTATAAACTACAATATCTGTAAAACACTCCCTTTTACAATAACAATTGAAAATGTGTGTATTGGAAACAAGGCAGTGAGAGAATATTATGGTAATACAGTAGGCAATGCATTTAGCAGGCACTGGTTTGACGAGCACAGTGGCAAATGTTTCACCGACTTTCATTTGTCATTGAGCAGTTTATGAAGCTTCACGTTCAAGGTTGAACATCACATGGAGTAGGACAAAGACGACAAATGACATTTAAGTAAGCGGCATTATTGTCAAGCTGTGGTTGAGTAGCCTAGTCAAATATTAAATGCATAACAGAAGTTGTTATATGAGTGGAATAAAAGCTGAGACTAGGTCATTTCATGATTGTAGGAAGGCATGTTTTGATTGTTTACGACGAATTGTATGAGAGTCTTGAGAATAATGAATGATATAGTTACTGAGGAGTGTGCTCACAGTATTTGAGAGTACAGTCGACGTTGTGTGTCACTTTGTTATTATGAATTATTAAGGAAGGAAGGAAGCTTGTAGTTTTGCGTGACCGTTAATCTCACAATCATGATCCACGGTACCTCCCTTTTACGTGGAATGCGAAACACAGGACATGGCATTTCAATTCAAAAATCTCACATGTATTGACCGGGAATCAAACCCGGTCTACCTTGGTGAGAGACTAACAGCTTGACCGCTGCGCCACAAGTGTGACAGTAGCATATCTCCAATTCAATCTATACATTCATCATAGTACCAGTCTGAAAATGTAGCGTAAATTGACATTTTAAGAATATCCAAGCTGTGTAGTATACTAGTAGGATAACATGTCAGATGATACACATCATATGCGACTACTGTAAGGCTCGTATCTTTTTTTATATATAAAACCACTCTTCGGATTGATGGCAAATTTGAAAGCATGTCTTTTTACTCGTGTATTCTTTTTTCGTTACCCTCGTTTAACACTTACTGAATCAGCAAACTGGTCAGCTGTTCAGTTAGCCAGAGGGGCGTGGCACTATATTTCTTCATCCCTTTTCAAAAGTACACCACTTGTCAGTTAGTATCCGAGAGTAAGTGCCATTTTGGAAAGTGAAAAATATTGTGTTAAGTTGTTTTGCTGTTTTAAGTTAGACTTAAGTTAGAAACTGTAGTCTATTAATATTTATACAATGTCGGAGAATAAAAAGGGCTAAATGATTTTTGCGAAGAAAACTGGACTTTATAATTTAATATCAACACAATTGTCGTTTTTCGAGCATTTGCACATTGGTAAATGCAAGTACATCGTATCAAGCGTTAATTAAATAAAAGATTATATCGGTAGGGGTTTGAAACTACGTGATCATATATTAGCTTTCACTATGTCTGCCGCGTCCCCCGTCAATGACTCAGCTCATCTCTCTCCAGAAGCAAACCCTAGTTACGCCACTGATACCATGCCGCCATTACCACTTACCTTTCATGGTCCCGAGTTCAATGAGTCGTCACTTATACAGGGTGTAACTAAAAATGTGGGAAAGCTCCGAGGATTCGATAGAGGACCTGACAACAAGCAAAACATGTCCTGTAAACATATGGTGTATTTGCTTTCGCTTCCGTGTGGAGCAATTGGAGGGAAATTCCAATCAACGCTATAGGGAAGATGCAGTAGAATGAGGAACAGGTTTGGAAGTGAAAAAAGAAGATTGGGTACAAGGGACGAACCCGAACAAATAAATGTTATTAACAAAAGTAGTAAAAAATAACAAATATATAAAAGACTGAAAATCTAAAGTACTTTGGACTTGCCAAATAAGAGTAATGAGAGGGAAGAGAGGGCTCATAGTCCAGTTACAAATGTTTGTTATTATTATTATTATTATAAATATATACAAGCTTAAAGCTTTTTAGAACAAATGGAGTTGTTTTGCTCGAAAATTATGCTGAGTCTCCAAAGTCAGCATCGATGCTAGCACAAAGCAAAAGAAACGGGTAACAAAGTTCATATGGCACACTTTCAATTGCTTCCTTTAGTGAAGTTTGTAACCAATGAAAAGGGGTAATTGACTTAAACAACACTGAAATATCTGTTGAAAACTTGGGTATTTAATAAATGTTTGAGCATACGATGTGGGAGCGGTCGTGGCCAAGAATATAGAAATATTTCGTAATTTAGTACTAATCACCAAAGAGGTTGTTGTGCTCTAAACACACTAAATCCATCACAAGAGATATACAAATAAAGGATTTAGCGGAAATTATTAAAATCTTGGTTACGAAAAATCAGTACCGGGAACCAAAATGCATAGATATAAATGATCCCAGGTAGACAGCTGGCAGAGCAAACTATACCAGCATTTGGCAATCTAAAGAGAAGCGGAAGATATCAACTATAAAAAAATGCATTTAATAAAGTCCTTGTCTAACAATAAGCACAACAACTGAAAGAGATAATTGTTCAAGTTTACGTGGAGCATCTGCAGTTGCTTCCGTAAGTGAAGTTAAAGAATAGCAATCAGTAATTTAAATTCGGCAGGAGTTGAGTAAATAATTTCAAAAGTGCGTAATTACCAATTATGATAGTGTACAAATAGGAGGCGGCCGTGACCGTCAGTATAAAAAAGCTGCTCCAATAGAAGGAAATAAAGCAATTCAATTGCTATTTGTAAAAATATACAAATGCAGCCGTTACTGTTGAATAGTTGTTCCAGACCAGGATTTTCAAATACTGTATATTATTTACACAGAAATTAAAAGTTTATCGTTGACGAGATTATTGAGTAAAATATATCTAATTAAACTTGCCTCACTAGACACACAGAAGCTACATTGAGGTAAAAGTAGAAAGATCCAGGTAGATCCTGGCTACTCAGGCACAGCAGTAATTGATAAAAAGTTTCAATTTCCATTAATAAATGGTAAAGTATACAACAGAGGGCCAGTACGGCTAGGAAATATAATATTACAATGCCTAAACAGTAAGCGAATGCGAGGATTGACCTTAGACGGTAACCAAATGAAATCGTGTCTAGACGACACCAAAATTATGAAACTGGCCCTATATGGTACCAGGAGAATGAAACTGGCCCTTGACGGTACCAGGATGATACGGGGCCCAGACGGCTAGAGAATATGAGTATATAAGTTACAAAACATTGACGTAATTACTATTTAGGGCGCTTTGGCCTCGAAAACATTCCAACCTACTGTATTTATCTGTTGGATAGGGAAAAGTTGTGGGCAATGCCACTGAACTTTTACAGAAATGACTTAAAGTAGTACGATCAAGGAGGGGGAGGACATCCGTGGACGTAGCCTCAATCTTACACACAAAAAATACGTTGCTTAAACTAGACTTGTTAGTAAGGGAGAAAATTGGGGGAAGTAAGGAAAGTAGGATGTTTTCACTATTGTCCATGCATGTTTTTAGTTTGCGACTCTATACTGAAACCAGATAACTTATGGCTCGATGCACTGAAAGTTTTTTAGAATAGGAAGCATACGGTAATTTCGAAGTTGAGAAAAGTCACTGTTTACTATTGTGAATTATTTCAGCTTATGGATTGGTGTAGTTTCTAGAAAGTCTTGTGTTGCTAGCAGAGTTACTCCATTAAACCGTTAGGAGTAAACAACAGGTGTATTTCACTGTGACGTCACAGACTTTGAATTTGAAGAGAACACTTCTAGACCTTTCTAGACAAAGTTTCTAGGTTATTATGTAGTTCTGTGTAAATCCCTTGGAGGCTCGATTTATTTTCATTTAACAGAGTGTATGAATATTCCCACGGTGTGCCGAGACACAAGTTGCAATATCTAATTGACATGAATTCCCTCGGAGGAAATGTATGTGTAAAACAAAAGTTGATGCTGGACATTACAAGTAAGATCTACCACTTGGTGACTGGTGACTAGCCGGCTAGTTACAAACTGCGTGAACAATATTAAAACAGCTTCATAGCTGGATTGAAATATAATTAGAAACATCTTTCCATGATGATCTGAGGTGTCGAATGGTGCTTGTCAGCACATGACCTTCACAAGAAGTCGGGCGGGGCGGATGCCTTAAACAGAGAGGCCGAGTGAGCCTTCCGAAGTTCATACAAGAAGTGAGTGAGCAATGAGCACCCAACTATGCGGGCCGAGGAAAGGGGAAGGGAGGGGATGAAGTATGACGTAGCAGATACCAACATAGAAAAGACAAATGCCCTTGTACAAGAAAATTTCTTGTACAAGAGCTGGTCTTGCTACCGAAGAATTGACTAGTGAACCGTCTGTAGTAGATGAGCTGAAGTAATAAGCATTCTTATGCGTCCGCTGGAACTATTGAATTCAGCAATTAGCCGTATGAAGCGCTGCAGAGCGAAGCCCGACGCTACAGCTAAACAGGGGGTGGGGATATCTCGATTTCTGGAACAAACTTTCAGAGAACATAAGAAAATGCAAAACAGGAGAGCTAAACACAAAGAAATCTCTGTTGGTGGTTTTCAACAAAAATTAGAAAGGCGGAACAAATTAAAGAAGACCCAATGCGGGTGCAAATCACATGGAACGTCTATTCAGAGAAAATACCACCGTGTTACAAGCAATGTTTGTGGCCTACATAACACAGACCGTTTTACTATGCAGGTTGGTCATTTGTGTTGATAAAGTGTACATTGCTACTTACAGTTCTCTACAGAAGGTGCTCAAAATTGCTAACACGAGTTGTAATGCAGGCGTCTATGCACCACATCATTGACTGTCTCACAAGCTGCCATATTCCCGGCGTCTGTCATATCTGCTGACATCCTTGCCCTATTCGCTGAAGCAGCATGTCTACGTTATGAATAGGTGTGGTATACACAATTGTCTTCAAATGACCCCATAAGTAGAAGTCTAATGGGTTGAGATCAGGAGAGCGAGCAGGCCACTGTGTCGGTCCCTGACGCCCTATCTATTTGCTTGGACTTGAATAGCGACGAAACGTAGAATGCACATACACCATATGTTTACAAGACATGTTTTGCTTGTTGTCAGGTCCTCTATCCAATCCCCGGAGCTTTCCCACATATTTTGTTACACCCTGTATAGTAGTAGTATAACGGTAGTAATGGGATAGTGGTGGTGGTAGTAGTAGGGTAGTAATACAGGTACGTATCATGCTTGGAAGTAGGTGTCTCAGAACTTAACCTACCATCAATAATCAACCAAAAGATTATTATTACGGTGTTTGAAGCCATTTTCAGTGTTGCTTTAGTAAACGAAGTTTGATGTGTATTTACTAATGCCATGTATTTCTTTTTCAGGATAAGGGAATAACCCATCACAATTGGGTACAAAGGGGTTGACCGACTGAAAAACATCAAACTTCGTTCAAAAGATTTTTTTATAAAGGACTGAACCAACCTCAAATGAAACATCCTAAACTGTTATCACTACTTGCCAGGCATGGCCCCGAGGTCATTGAACTGCCAGGTTACTCTTAATAGTCAATCAAAGCAGTTTTTGAGGAATGTAATTGCCCTTAAAATACTGGTCTGATAACTGCCATTGGCACTCAGAAAATGCACCAATATGCAATTCCTTTCCCAAGGATTGGAGAAATCCCTCTGGTGACATCAACCTCGGGAACGCCATTCGTACATCTGAAAAATGAAAACAAGACCCATCTCTAAAATGTTGAAACCCTACTGTCAACCAAAATATTATGTGCACTCGAATTTGAAGCTTTTTGTGAAGTAACCAATAGCCCTACATAAAATCCAATATCATCATTTTCATCGTTCTATTTTACGTTAGTTCATGTAGGTTTGGAATTTTTAATTTATATTTTAATATTTTTTATCGCAGTTGAAACACAAAAAGTGCCCGTTTTTAAGCGTGTTTCAAGAATTATTATCTCACAAACGTGTCATCAGATCGAATCCAAATTTTAACACAATATAAATTGGAATGTTGTATAACTGGTTAATTAATTTCAAAATATTGTATGTTCAAGAACGAAAGTTGTTATCAATTTTGTAAGGTAACCTTTTTCTCGGCTCGGGGTCGTTGGAAAATGTAGTTCTTGGTTGCGTTGTAATCCTTATACATGAAAAGGTTATGTTGTATCACTGTGAAATACGTAAATTATTTCACTTATTTTATATCGGTTTGTATTTGTACGGGGAATTAAGACATGGTTCACCAGCTAGCCGCTCCGGGAAATGCTGTACAGCGTTGCATGGAGCCCAACACTTCCAAGCAAGGCGCGCCATGACGCGTGATGGAGCCCATTTTGGCAACGTTGTACAGCTTTCACCGGAGCGGCTAACTGGTGAACCATGTCTTAATTCCCCGTACAAATACAAACCGATATAAATTAAGTGAATTAATTTACGTATTACACAATTATACAGCATAGCTTTTTGATATATAAGGATTACAGCGCAACCAAGAACTACATTTTCCAACCACCCCGACCCGAGAAAAAGTTACCTTACAAAAATGATAACATATTTTCCCCAGAGGAGTGCGTCAGGCCTCGGCAGCCGGCACAGTTCATATCCTCGCCGCTAGATGGGGGCTTCATTCATTCCATACCTGACCCGGTCGGAGACTGGAAGCAGGCTGAGGATTTTCATTCATTTGTTTCTTGGATACACAAAATTTTGAAATTAATATACCAGTTATACAACATTCCAATGTACATTGTGTTAAAATTTGGATTCGATCTGTTGACGGGTTTGTGAGATAAAAATTCTTAAATGTGACGCATGGTTGAAACACGCTTAAAAACGGGCACTTTTTGTGTTCCAACTGCGATAAAAAAAATATAAATTAAAAATTCCAAACCTACATGAACTAACGTAAAACAGAACGACGAAAACGGTGATGTTATTGGATTTTATGTAGGTCTGTTGGTCATTTCACAAACTACCTTAAAACTCGAGTACACATAATATTTTGTTCGACAGTAGTCACAACTGATACATTCAAATCGTGCGCCAAAACATGATTGATTTACCAAAGGTTGGGGAAATCCCTTTGGTAACGTCAACCACGGGCACACCTTTCAAATAATATGGGGTAGTGGAATGCCCCAGTAGGTTAACGGTGTGGGAAGGGGTGGAGAACCCGGGAAAGGAGGCGGAATGAGGAAATCTTCGCAATCAAGTTGGTCACACTAAAAGGAATATGACGGTATCAGGTTGATAGCCTTGTCATTTGACTTTTGGCGAACGATTTGAATTTTCAATTTTTACTGATGTCGGTGTATTTAGAATATGCAGAAGATTATTTCCCAATTACATTGTCCACCCCATTGATCCCACCCCTTGACTATAACTATGAATTTACGTGCTACATAGCCGTTGAAGCCATTTTCAGCGATTTTTTGTAGTGCCCCAGTGATGTAGTTGGCATCTACTCAGGTGATATGTCTTCAGGTCTGCAAACGTAGATGTAAACTTTCATACACTGGTGTGGTTATGTATCAAATGAATATAAATAAGTGTCCAGTATAGATATTACAAGGGTAACTCAGATATTATGCCTTCTGGTCTGCAAGTATTGATTTTAATGTTTCTTTCGGTGTTGATTAGATGTAGAGAAGTGTCCGGAAGAGATATTGCTGGTCAGTAACGCACAAACATTTTCTTTTCTAATCGCAGCAATTGAGTTGGTGGGACCTTCACGTCGTACCACTTGCACCATCCTGACCAACATCGCCTACAGCCTGGGACTCGTTATTCTCTCCGGGATTGTGTTCTTGGTGCGTGACTGGCGGCAGCTCGCTCTGGCTACATCCATCCCGTTCCTGTCCTTCTTCTTGTACTGGTGGTAAGTGCGTTCTTTTAAACACGTATTTAGCTTACTTCAGCACACGTTGCACTGGGTGCACAGTTTACCTTTGATTATCCCCATGTTCACGGAAAAGAGGATAAGATGAGTCTGTATGTGGCAAATGCCCCTTAACGCCGGATGCTCTTTCTGACACCAACCTCATCAATGGAGTTGCTTATTTGAAGGTACCACCTGAAGTTTAAAATTGAAAGTACGGCAAGTCTACTACAAAACAGGCTAACGGTGTGATTCGAACTCACCTGACTATAGATATAGCCTTGCTCTGTATTCTTGTGCGTCCTACACCGGGTGATGATTCACTGGTTCACTTCGCGAAGACAAACCATTACACGCTGCTCTAAGACAGACTGTCCACCTCTTTAAAAATCAATCAAGATCATAAGCATGCTAGAATACAACCAACTATAGGGTAGTAAAAGCTAACGAAACAACTTCAGTGGCTGATAGAACATAAAGGTAATTTTTGTAATGAAGAACATAAAGGTATTTTTTTGTAATGAAGAAGTAAGTGTTGGCTACTGCTCTAGCACAAAACAAGGTGTGCACTAAGTATTGGAGTGATTTCAAGTCCACAGCGTTCCCACGTTCATCGTATGACATCTCGTAATAAATATTTGTCCGGCTTTACTCAGTATAATACTCCCTTCACTATTACTCTCTTCTTCATGACTTGCTACCGTGGCGCAGCGGTAGCAACCTCGCATGCTGTGCTTAAGGTTGCAGGATCGAATCCTGGCGGAGTCAGGTGGCACTTGAGGGTGCACAAATGCGAGGGAGATTTACTGTATATTTACTGGCACGTTAAAGACAAAAAGCAAAATTGCGGCACCCCTGTGTCTCTAAAAGCCGGAGTAGTTAAAAGGGACCTAAAACCAATAACATTATTGTTATTCGAAATTTAATGTTTTCAGTTGGTAAACATGATTGTACCCAATTGTAATGGCTGGTTCCCTAATCCTGAAAAAAATTACATGAGATTATAAACTGCACATGGAAGACCAGTTTCGATCATCAAGCGATCATCATCAGACCCTTTACACTTAGGTTATTAAATCTATTTCTACAAGTATGGGTTATGATATTTACAATATATACACTTATTTAGTTGCAGTAGTGATAAAAAATATCACAACTAGTCGAGATATGTGTTTGTTATTAAATGATCAGGTTATTGTGGATTGTGTACTTAGCTGTTTGAGCGATGTGTGGTCAGTTTCCGCGTAGTTGCCACCTTCCGCTGCCTGCACTAGTTCAGTTAGATTTAATAGCCTAAGGGTAAAGGATCTGATGATGATGATCGCTTGACGATCAAAACTGGTCATCCAAGTGTAATATTTTTTCAGGATGAGGGAATCACTCATTACAACTGACTGCAAATTATTATCTCTTCTTAAGTATCGCTTATGAAAACAAAGCAAGGAAACATTGCATAATTAGTATGAACATAAAATTTATATTTTCAATTATAGGTTGATTTCCTTCTGAAGATTTTGTTTTTTAGTTATCTTAATATGCAATAGAGTGCGCTGTCGTCCCATTTCCCCTCAATATGTCTTCGTATTGCTCGATATACTGTACATTTGCAGTGCAGTAGGTTTAAGCGTGAGTCACTCGTTTTTGAGTTGTGGGATTCTATTCAAGGTGGTATTTTAAAGCTGAGGGCAGCGTATTCTTGTTATTCGATTCATTTGAATCATAATTGTGTAATGAAATCTGAAGGTCGTGTGGCGACAAGTGGATCAAAGGGAGCCATCTAGTCTTCATCTCAACAGATATTAGAGTCTATGTACATTTGGCCACTTTGTCTTTTTTCTTTGGTAAATACTACCCACTGTGAAATTGTGTTACAATTTTAAACACACTGAAACTCTGAACATCTCTCACTAATAGAACATGTGCTGGAAAAATCTAAAAAAGGAAGATATAGGAACAGTAACCAGGATTGAGACAACAAAGTGAGCACATTTGGAGAGTCTGAGCCTAGCTTGATGAACAGACACTGTAATGTGAGAGTGGATTCACCTCTTGCTCTTCACTTCACAGCACACAACATACCTGTACCTCATGTCACAACAGGCAGGGGATTACGACTAGATTCTTCTCCAGTTCCTCGCTCAACCGCACTTACCTTCATCTCATGTCGCTGCAAATAGGGGAGACGTGACTATCTATCGCACAGCTCTACCGCATTCCCTATAGGTTCAGATAATACAATAATATTATATGACTAGCAAATGGTAAGCTTCATTATTGGAGTACAACAAACGTTACTCCTCTCCTCAATTATTGTATCAACAAGACAGAGGAATAAGGAAGCGCAGTCACATGCCTGATTTTGGCAATAAACTTCAAAGGGAAATCCGGCTCAGTGTTTCAAAATGTCCATGTTTTCTACTGAAGTGGCAATTGGGGAGAGTATATCTTGATTTTACAATCATATGATGGAAGATTTCTCAAGATTCAGTTTCCTGTTGCTGTTAATATACCGCTGGCTGAACGAAATCCAAAGAAGGCATCATTGCGTTGGCCGCGAAAGTTATCACCATTCGAGAAATCCTATTTTTGGAAAGCTTAAATGTTTTAAAGAAATTGATCATACTGTGTCGAGTTAAAAGGAGGCTATATCAGAAATTACATGAAATTGTAGTGAGCAAGAATCCTTTCTCGTAACCCAAGCTTAATTTGTGCTCAAGAATGTCTAGGGGATAAGCCATCCATCTCTTGCAATTAATTTCAGGAAATTGAAAGCTGTCATCACTGAGTTTAAGTTGTTGTTTGTTGACAGGCTCTTTCTATAAAGAGGCGTAATGAGATTGGCTACAGATTGATTTTGTAACATATAGCTATAGATGATTATAGTTTATATTAAATAGCTGTTTTCGTTAACAGGTAAAAAGAGAAGCTAAATTATAGCGTATTTAAGAACTGAATAAATCAGAGGGTGGAACGCGGTAAATTACAAACTCTAATATCAAACACTCCTGTAAGATGCTTACATAAAGGGTGTAAGAGAATGGGGAGGCCTAACCTTGAAGGGTAGCATAAAATGGTAATTGTGTTACGTTAGTTTAAGCCATGCTATTTATTTAATTATTTATGTATAATATTTATATAAACAATGTGGCGTACAGGCACGAATTAACGAAACATTCATATCTTGTACAGATAGTAAATAGTAAACAAACTCATAACAGCACAGTAGCAGACTCGCTTACTTCAAGGTCAAGTTCAGTAGAGGTTCCGCGGTCAAGCAACAAATCAACAGTCACTGCTGAAGTGAGATATACGAGGTCAAGTAAATGAGTATCTGCAACTGTGCTCTAAGTGTCGTTAAGTTGGCTGCATAGCGTTGTGTGCTTACCAGCCGCTAGATGGCTCCGTTGTCCACGTCTGTGGTAGGTTTCAGCGTTATCAGATAAGTACAGCTTGCGACGTAAAGATGGCCGCGCCACTCTCTGTTTGCACCAAGGAAGAACAGCGTTCCGTAATCCGTTTTTTTGTGGTCTGAGGACGTACCAGGAACGGAAGTTTATAGACTACTTATAAAAGGAATTGCCAACGTGCGTTGAGTCATGCTACAAGATTGCAATTTGAGCCTGCAGCAAGTGCGGAGATCGGAGGTTTGAAACCCGGCATGGACAGTAGCCATCTTAAGTGTGGGGTTTCCCTGGGTTCCTCCATACTCTCTCCAAGCAAAACATTGTCCCCGTATTGTGTTGAAAGTTATCCAGCACCTTATACTTGTTTCCTTGTGATTATTGTCTGATAGTCCGAGTACTTGCCTCCGTATTTTGGAAGGCTATGAGAATTGAGAGCCTTAATGCAGGCTACACTCATAACTCTTCAGTGTAGAGGGTTGCTGTATTTCAGGCTGTAATAAATTGATTGCAGATACTTATTGACTTGCCTACGTACCTTAAAAACAAAAACAAACATACAAACAAACGAAACAATTCGAATTTATCGTACACTTCCGTACTATGCAAAACTATGAGACGAGATTCAATTATTTAATTATGTGGTTGCTTAACTCATTTTGGCAGTTGCTTGAGGACAATCGCTATCTACAGTAACTACCGTAGTGTTAACAAACACTCCACACGTGTCAGAGACATTAAGTGCAGTGGAATCGCCTCCCTTTTTAATTCTAGAATATAATGTCAAATGTAGACAGTAAATGGATGATTTTATTATTTTCAAGTGGCATTCTATGTGGACATCACAATATTTCCTTACATCCTATACATAGCTTACGAGGTCACGCTTTAAGTTTCTGTTCCTTGTGTTAATTCGTAGTTGAGCTGTTGAGTGTAGAGAAGCATACACACTGCAGTTTGGTGGTGAAGTTACTGCCCCCATTAATCACGACCAAGAGGTGGAAGTTGTAGTGTGAACACAGTTCTACCTTAACCTCAAACTTCTTGAATAGATGCTCCCATAACTACTGGTGTCCACACACGTACGTCCAGCAGAAGGTCCCATTGTGTTAAGGTGAATCAGGAGAAAGGAATGTGCATTAACCCTGACGAAGCAATAACAGCAACTCGATAGAGCTTGAAATGTCTTTCGTTCTTTATTTCGTTCTTTCTTAAAGGTGGGATAGTTTAACGACATCGTTACTAGCTTCTTACCACGACTTCGGTATTCAACCTATCCCCGTAACTTGGATTAACCACAACAACGATTGTTCCGTGTCTAAATTAATAGTCACATCAAATTACAAGTTTGATAGCTCTGGTTGTATTTGGTTTCCCATTTCCATTCAAATTGTTGTCTCTCTGAAGGACAAGGACACTTCCCTCACATTCCCTGTACCACTTATTTGTAAATACACGCGTCAATAATTACACAACAACAACACAGTTCAATGTGTGCACAAAGCTGATGATCACAATTTTCCAAGCTTCGAAATAAAACTGAAACATAGAAGTAATGAAGGACTAGCTGGTACCATACTAGTACAATACTAGTTGGATCTTCTACCACATTTCAATATAGCGATTGGCCGCATTATTGCGTAGTGGCTAGCATTCTTGGCTTTCACCGCGGAGGCCCGGGTTCGATTCCCGGCTCTACCAAAAAATTAATTTCTGGTCTGAGGGTTGGAACGGGGTACACTAAGCCTCGTGAGACAAAACTAAGAAGAGGAGGTGGGTTCGATTTCCACCTCAGCCATCCTGGAAGTGGTTTTCGTTGTTTTTCACTTTTGTCCCAGGCAAATTCTGAGATGGTAGCTGACTTAGGCCACGGCTTCTTCCTACCCAAATCCTACCTCAATTACAAATACACACACTAGTACAGGCATCACAGTGACATAGGTTATCAGATAACTTCTACACACCCAAGTACATCTGGCTACATTACCACGATGTCACAAAACCGCCTCATGCACCTAAGTGCATCAGGCTACATTTCCACGGTGTCGCAAACCCCCTAAATACAGCGAGCTGGTATCGGCAGTGCCAGTTGAAATGTACTTTACGATTTCATTCCAAAATGCATTTTCCTCATAATTTGAAACCCACTGGTTTTTGCTGTAATATATTTTCCCTGACGATGCACACTATTAAATCTTATCTTCTTCAAAATGGTCAGTTGTTTCGTTTTTCATTCGTTTGGAAACTCATTTAGTGAGACCGGCATCTGAAAGTGAGCAGATTGGTGTGGGGCTGCAGATCCCCAGCCATTCTGACCGCTGGAACTGGTGATGAAGTAGGCTATGTCCAGTTGTCAATCTCTTTCCCTCACCAGAGGAGAAAGGATTTTGACAACATAATCTCTGCTAAGGAAACAACGAACAACGAGGAAGGAACAAGGAAATAGCACGACAGGAAAGATTTCTTCATCAACGCGATAGTGCCGTGCCGTGCCGTGCCGTGCCATGCCCTGTCAAGAAAAACGAAACATGTGCTCTTAATGAGAGTGCGAAATGTGTCCAGTATATATCATATTTTAAATATTCCATTGTTCCCTTGATCGTAGCAATTTCATAATATATTATTTACTACCAAAAAAAGTGCCTTGGGCGAAACAAACATTTCTTGTGCATCGGTGCGGCACGGTTTCAAGTTGTGCCTGAATTAAAATTTTACGTTATATTCGCGATTGTCAAGAAAGATAAAATGGCTGACTTTTTATATATTATTAGAAGCAGTGATGATAATCACATTAATGTTTTAATGAATAGTGAATCCTCCATTTGATAATCGCGCGTTGAACTATCGATTCGCGGAACTATCGAAGTGTAGACTACATATCCTCGACAGGTGGATTTGACAAATTGTCAAGATTAAGAATCGGCCTCTGTGACAGGCGTAAAATTTACAATATTTCTCCCGTCACACACTGACATATTGTCAGATAGAAGTGTCGCGACATATTGACAATTATGTCAAATTGTCACAATTGTCGGACCTGTCGAGTTTTATGAAATAGGGCCCAGGTGCACTCCGATGTCGTCGGGCGGTTAAGGTCAGATATCGGTCCTGCTGTGGGGTGGTTGCTCTTGGTCGACCTGGTACTGGCCTACGACTAAAATCTCCTGTGTCTCGAAATCGTCTCCAAAGCCTGCAAATGACACTTTGTGGCACATTCAAGGATACGGCGACTTCGGTCTGTGTCTGGCCTGCTTCCAGGCGGCCGAGTATTCTACCCTGCAAAACGGGGTCCAAATGGCGTCGTTGTGCCATTATTTTGTCACGTTCACACGAGGCTACACTCCGTACACTATAACAGGGCAAACACGACTGAGGGAATATGGGGCGCAGGCACTGGCTGTGTTTACCTTGCGGTTACGCCGCTAGTCAAAGCAGGGACCAGGTGCATATGTCGTGTGGATTGCGGTCTATTTCCTGTTGCCCTGCTTATTCCTAACTTATGCTTAACTTTTGGAGAACTAGTGTGCTTAAGGTAGTCAATTTTCTAAAACACAAGATGTTCAGTAAATACATGTAGCCTACATTCTATATTCTCCTTATCAAGAATTGCAATTGAATGCTCTTGTGATAGAAAGTTAAGAGTTGTACCCTATACAAGAAAACCCCGTTTACCATGTTTCGTTATAATTCCGCTCTTGCGTTCAGAAGGATTGATTGGAACATTAGAAAAGTACGCTCACCCACCATCTTGAATGTATAGAATTGTTTATCTTGTTCCTTCTGCAAAGAAATCCTTTTACGTGAGATTATATATTTGTTGAGTTTCCTCTTTGTAACTGTAATAAATAGTGGATTAACGATATGAATCCCTTACCTAGTCTATTCAAGATGGTGGCTGCGTTTTATATGTAGTGTGGTAGTTTTATGACAAATGCAAGCGTGGTATTTTACAATATATGTTACTCCCATCTTACAAAGTTTCGGGTTAATTGCGCAATTGGATCTTGAGTTATTGAATTTGATGTTTTAATACTGTAGTATGCTCAGAGGCCATTTAATTTCTCTTTTGCATACAAAGTTCATATACGGTTCTACATTAATGCTAATATGAGACTTTGTAGCCAATCTCTAAAATATATAGTTATTTGTTTGTGTATTTTATAATTTCAAGATAAATTTATCACTAACGTTACAGACGTCTCTTATGTAATACTCCTCTTCTGCCAAGTTTCGCCTTAATTGTGCAATAATATCCTACGTTGCTAATTTGTATTCCTTAATAGTACCCCTAGCCGCCATCTTGAATCTAGGGAAAGTCTGTTCATTCGCTTCGGGCATACGAAGCGACTTGAAAGGTTCTATTTCATTACAAATTGTCGTTATTATAGCTCTAGGATACCGAAAATTATTAATGTACTTGGAAATTTCATGATGTCCGCTATACGCTATACTGAATGTGCTCATCTTTAGACTAACCCAAGTCAGAGATCTTATATTATACTCACCTCTTGGTAAAATTCGTTTTAATTATTCAATTTATTTTCGAGTTATCAATTTTAATGTTTTAATAGTTCGTGCATCCGCCAATTGTATGGAGAGTCTATTATTTTAACTAGGCCATACAATGCCACATATACGGTACTACCTTATCACCAATTTTGGTTACTGTAGCTCTTAGTTGTTGAGAGTTATTTATTTTCAAAATTTATAATCTCATAACGGTGGCTGCACGTAATATTCACGCTAATATAGTCATACCATTGGTAATAGAGGGTCTGTAAATATTGATTCATTGAATCAAAAGTTCTGGATTATAGTGCTTGCGCAATTCGCTCAGCCACCATCTTGGAATTGTTTGTCTGATAACCTTGTCGTTTAAGTGCAAGACCATCCCTATATAAAGGTTTGAGTTTCCAAACTTTTGTAGAAATCCGATGATTAGTTTAGTAATTTGACTTAAGCTTTGAACATTTGGGTGGTCGCCATTCTGTTTCCGTTAATATGGTGGCGATATAAATTATGACACTGAGTTGTCCTTTGCTAGTGCTACTTGTGTACCAAATTTGGTTTTGACGTGTTTGAATTGATAGGGTGTGGGGTTACAGACATACACAAGACACATGCAAAAGCGGAATTATAACGAAACATAGTAAACAGGGTTGTCATGCATAGGGTGCAACTCTTGTCCGTGTAGATCTCATAAGTCAAATTATGACCTACAACCTGGAAGTTACAAAATATGCTAAAATTATGTAATGTCTCAATTACTTATGTTTGGGCGTACTTGGGACTGGCTGCGTGGGTCAGCGGTAACGTTTTCGCCTACTGATCCCAAGATAGGGGGATCGAATCCCGGCGCAGTCAGTTGATATTTAAAGGTGCTTAAACATGAGGGAGTCCTGCCAGTAGATTTACTACCACGTTAAAGATCCCCTTAGGGCCAAATTTCCGGCACCCCGTTGTCTCTAAAGGCCGCAGTAGTCAAACGGGAAGAAACCCCAATAACGTGTTATTAAATTGGGCTTACCTTTATCGTCCTAATTAAATCTGCCTTTAGTTTTAGAGTCATATACCTGATTCCCCAGTTTAAACTAAAATATTCCCTAAACTAGAAGCCAAAAACTGGAACATTCTCATACAAATGCACATTTGTAAACAAATATACTTTTATACTGTCCGAAAACAACAAAATCATCTTCTCTTTCATTGTTTCATTACAGTGCTCATTTGTTAGGTACTAAGTACCGTCATTTTATGAATCTCATATCTTTCACATTTAAGTATCATGTTTATAAACATTAATATTTGCCGCTCATTATTGTGTTGACTGAATGAATTGAAACTTAGTTTTGATGGTTCACCTTTGATGGAATTTGCAGCGTAACAAAAGTAGGAGAAGAACGCTGGGAATAAACATTCTGTCTTGCGGAGTTGAAGTATTCTTCATGAAACCAGAAACGTTAACGTCATTCCTCAAAGACGCTCTTATTACAAAGCAGAAACACGGATATTACGTTCAAAAGATAAGAAGTTGCTTGTAGCGGAAATTGATTTTTGAAGTAGTGCTCAGGGATGGAGGGTGAGACTCCTCCTCTTCAAATTCAACAGATATCAAACGAATACTTTACAGGTAATATATGAAAACAAGACTACAGTGGCTTAGATGTGCCCAAGTGCCTGCGAGTCAACTCTATTGAATGAGTGGAAAATTTGAATGGAGAATTGGAGGATGAATATATTGAGAGAACTAGATGGAGTATAGTAGAGCATTGGTTAAGGTATTACTGACACACACGCAATCTCAATGGAAATTAATATTTGGCGAAAAGAAATAAATTATACAGAGAAAAGCATAATACCGGTAAATTAATATATAAATGAAATAACTCAATCAATAAATTAATTAATTGACTAATACCGTGGAGTGGAATATATTATTGCCGCATTGAATCTTATATAATTGTCGACGTTCCGCACTAAGCACGTTAAATAATCATAACATTAGTTCTTCCACCCACTCAGCCTTGACTAAAGCAAGAGAATTGCATTGTATTGATGTTTCACTTTGTAATGAAACATAAATGAGAAGAACGTACGGCGAAATTAGCGATACATGTGTCCTGGCTGTCTTCCATGCATCAAGCACAAAATATATTGTTTTCGTGAACATAGCTATTACCCTGCATTAAATAGCAAAGTTTGGGTTTATCAGTGCGAATATGTATTTTATCTCCCATCCATCTCTAGTCTCAGTGTACGTATGGCGACTGTGGTTCCAAGGATCCAGGTTTTGATTCCCAAAGAGGGTTATATTACCATATCAGCTACCGTAGAAATGTTTCTTTTCGTGGTTTCCCACTTCTACTCCAGGCAAATGCCGAGATGGTTCCTAACTTGAGGTCACGGCTTTTTCCTTTCCAATCCTAGCTTTAATTATAAATAAGCACACTACTTCATAAACCACAATAACACAATTTATCAGACAAAATCTATATATTCACACACCCAATTACTGGGGTTGATGACCACAATTCCCAAGCCCCTAAATAAAACAACAACATCATTTACTATCTTCAGGTGAAGGTAAACTGAAACTAAGCCAATACGTGTTTCAGATCATCATTCAATAATGCGTTTTATAAAGAAAGAAAGAAAGAAAGAAAGAAAGAAAGAGCCATTACTTTTCATCATGGCCCGGCGCTTCACCTATGCCGCGTATTTTTGATACGTCTAGCTAGATTTTGCTATAAAATGGCATCAAACTGAAATGATAATGTACGTCAAACCCTTATTATTCCCGTTTTTCCAACGGGGTCGGGGATGAGATGAGATGGAAGTCTTTGTGGCGATGGTTTTTACGGCCGGATGCCCTTCCTGACGCCAACCTCATAAGAGGAGTTAATGAGAGATGAAATGAATGATGGTGAATGAAACTGGACAAGGATGTGGAAGGAAGCGGCCGTGGCCTGTCAGAAGGTACCGTCCCAGCATTTGCCTGGTGTTGAAAATGGGGAAACCACGGAAAACCATTTCAAGGACAGCCGACGTTGGGGCTCGAACCCACGCGTCTACCGAGTCAGCAGAGAGCTTGGCCCCATGACCTAATGCTGCGCTTTAGCCAGCGAAGCCACTACTGTCGGTATCAAACTGAAATGATGATAATAATAATAATAATATACAATCGTTTCCTTCCATGCTTTAGAGTCACTGTCCACTATGGTCGTGATGGACGACACCCCCACTGTGCATGTAACCTATGCACGAGAATTTTCACGGTGAGATACGTATGAACAGCAGCAGCGAGCAGGTCAAGCGCCTGCCAATCTTAACTTCATCAGCTTATTACAACCATCCTGAATTCGGCCCACATGTCCCCTTATTTTTTACGTACTTTCTTTTCGTGAGTGTTTCATCGATCTGGTGCAATCTCCTCCTAAGTCTACTGCAACGATGGAGACATGTTTGCATTAAAGCCCATATAGCCCAGGAATTTTAGGTTTTAACCTTGACAAATTTTTAGTAAAGCTGAAAATTGGTACAGTTGCCCTATTCGAAGTTCTTAACAACATATTAAAAGTCCCCAGTCTTCCCGTGTCGGCTTCCTGGATTTCCAGCCGTTTGAACTCCTGGAATGCTGGAGAAGTAGGTGGTGTTGCTTGAATGAGCATTGTAAGTGAACGATTTGGCTTACAGTGCTCTAACATGGCTTAAATTAAAGGAGAAAAAATAAGCTATAAGGGAATTTATGGGTTGGCATGTTAGCGATACTTCGGGTCTAACAGGAAACGAAAAAATGCCGCGAAATTTAAAAAAAGTGCCACGTTATTTTTATTTTATTTTTTTGACATTTGTTGGCAAACTATCACGAATATCGCAGACAAGTCTTCTATAAAAGTTGTTGGCGACAAAATAAGCTTTCATTTGATGTATTTATAATCGATTTCCAAATAATAGTTGCCAAGCTATAGCGGTGTAAACAAAAGATTGTTCCGTCATTTTCTTCTCCGTCTGCGCTACACACATACTGCGACCGGGACGCGGTCTGATTTTGCATTGTTACATCCGACAGGAGCTTCCTTTCTCTATGATAAATGAAGTGCTTCCCCTCTTTTCAAAATATTTCACGCTTAAACCCACCCCTCTCAAAAAATCCCCCTCCCCCGCCAAAAAAATATATTTTTGACTGTTTTTAATGAAATGCGTTGCTGGGTGAGTTTCAACTAGATCATGTAGCTATCTCTCGAAATTGTTTCAAAGAAATTCAAAATGTCAAGGTCAGAAAATCCATTAATGTAACTTCAGATCATTACCTTTCTCAAATCAAGATGAATTTCATACCTTTTACACGCAAACAAAATACAACTAGAATTAAAATTCCGAAAATTAATAGAGAGGTTCTTACAAATGAAAAAAGGATAGAATTTCAAGGAAAACTTAAAATACCAACCAATTGGAATGATGTTACTAATAACCTTCTTGAACCAGCTCAGGAAATTGCACCGTTGAACTTTTATAGGAAACATGCTTGGTGGAATGAACAATGTGAAAGAGTGATCAAAGAAAGACATTGTGCTTGGCACAAGTGGAACGGGAACAAGACTCCAGAAAATTTAGAGGAAGTACAAAGATTAAGGAAAATGGCCCACCAGACTTTAAGAACGATTCGAAGAAAATATATGAAGGACCAAATAATGGAAATGGACGACAATTTTAAGAAAAATGACACCCGATTGTTTTATAGAGCATTTAAGAATGAAATCACTGGATATTCAGCGCCGAGTTTAAATTTCAAAAGGGAAGATGGTACGCTAGCATTAAACAACAAGGAAAATTGTGATATCTTGGCTGCGTATTTTGAGAAGTTGTTAAATTGTCCAAAACCGACAGACAAGTTGAGTTTCAAATTTACAACACAAAATTTTGACTCTACGCCCCCAGATGTAAATGAAGTTAAATGTATTATCAACTCACTTAAAAACAATAAAGCCTCAGGCAAAGATGGAATAATTGCAGAAATGTGGAAGCTTGTAGATGATGAATTTTTAATAGCGACGACAAATCTATTCCAGAAAATTTGGATTGAGGAAGCAATTCCAGAAGACTGGTTAATCGCCTTAATTCATCCACTACATAAAAAAGGCTCAAAAATTGATGTCAATAGTTATAGGGGGATCTCATTGTTGTCTGTCACATATAAAATATTTGCCAAACTACTTTTAAACAGACTTGAACCACAGATCGAACCACAGCTTGGCGAGTTCCAAGGAGGTTTCAGAAGGAATAGATCGTGTGCAGAACAAATTCTTAGTTTAAAATTGATATTAAAATATTACAACAACAGGCCAAAGAATATCTTTATCTCATTCGTTGATTTTCAGAAAGCGTATGATTCAGTGGATAGGGATACTGTTTTTGACACATTGAAGGAATACCAAGTTGATCAAAAAACCATAAATTTAATAAAACTTACATTAACTAATACGATTTCCAGAGTCAAATTTTTAAATGAAGTTAGCGAGCCCTTCGAGGTAAAAACTGGGCTAAGACAAGGGGACAGTCTATCACCACTGCTTTTCAATTTGGTCTTGGATAAAGTCATGAGGACGTTTTGGGAGAAGAACGATTCAAGTGCTAAAATTGGTACAAAGAATAAGAACCTCAGAGTCAAAGGTTTAGCATTTGCTGACGACGTAGCGTTGTTTGCTGAATCAGAACAAGAAGCTATTAACAAAATTGATCAGTTAAAAGAAACGGCGGAAAAAGCGGGCTTACAGATTTCGTTGGTAAAAACAGAGATGATGACAAGTGATCAGAAATACACTAAGAAAATGATAAAAACAAATTATGGGAGCACCAGGGTCACTGACCGATTTAAATATCTTGGAGAAATAATTAGTAGCAATGGGACGGATAAATTGGCAATCGAGAACAAAAAAGGGAAATTGGAAAGATTAAATTTTTGTACAAAAAATATATACAATAAAAAGAACCTGTCTATCAATGCAAAATTACGACATTTTAATACTGTTGTTAGACCAGTCATCTTGTACGGCATGGAAACTACAAATATAACCGGAATGGAGAATTTGCTCAAGATAGAAAGAAGAATTTTAAGAAGGATTTATGGTCCTAGGAAAACACAGGAAGGTTATAGACTGAGATCGAATGCAGAAATTTATAGTAAAATCGACAACCTTGAAGTGATGATCAGAAAACGGCGACTTCAGTTCTACGGACATATGGTCCGCATGGATTGCTCAAGGTTAAACAAACAAATTTTTGATAAAATCTGGAACTATAAAGGACAAGGAGGCTATGTAAAACAAATGAAAGAAGAACTTCAAAAATTCAAAATTACTGAAGAAGATTGTCTAAATCGAATAGAGTACAGAAAAAAAATTTTTGGTCTCAAAATTCTTGTCGGGGAGAAGAAAAATCTCAACAGAGGAGAATGGACTGCTGAAAGAAGAGCTGCACAGTCGACCAGGATGAAAGACTTCTGGAAGAGAAAGAAGGAAACTAGACCTATAAAGAAGTGATATTTGCGTGGTCCTTGTTGGCCTGTCCGCGGTGTATATATATAATGAAAATCACCATTTTTGTACATCTGCTCCTAATAGTGAAAATAATTCAATTTCGCATTTTGAGTCCCCCCCCCCTCCTCCCCCTCCCCCCCCTCCCCCCCCCCCCCCCCCCCCCCAATCGACATCTCTTCATTCTATAAGGTGTTGTCGGTGCGGTTTTTTACTTGCTTTATTGAGCTAGGTAAACAAAATTAATGTTTTAATATGTAAAATATGTAACCAGTTGTGACTTGGCGATCATAAAATATTATTTTATTGCCATTTTTAGGAGAGCAACTATCTTAAGTAAAAAGTAGTGCGAATATCGGAGTAGATATTTCTACTTAAAACTAATGCAGTTTATAATGTATTATTTATCAAATAATTCAAATAATTTTTGTTAGAAACTAATTTGTAAACAAAAGAATGTTAATTTTATCACAGCAAAGTAAAATGGTGAAACAACATACTGAAAATAATATATACCTGCAAATATGTACGCAGTGAATGCTGCCGACATGTGTCGGACGTTGGCGGCGAAGTGGTCAAATCGAACGAAGCTGTAACTGTCTGTCTTGCGATAGTCCTTCCATACAGATGCACACGAAGCTCATTTAGAGAAATGAAGCCCTTTCCGTTGAAGAACTCCAGAACAAATTTTTCTCCAGCTATCTTGATATCTTCCTTGGATGCGCCAGGCTGATTGAAAACTTCGACAGTTTTCCGAAGATCTTCGTTGTTTTTGAGAATGCCCCATGGACGCTTCTTTCCTTTGCTAAAAATAGCCGAAGTTGTGTCACATCCGCTCACGGCATGTGCAAATAGCACACAACTCTTCATCTCGCCGATATCTTCCTGGATGTTTGTGTTAGGGAAAATCTTTCCAAGAGATTTTGAGTTTCCAGGACTGTAAACATTGATTTTGTCTCTGTAGCTCGGCAATTATTACATGCACATCAATTATGAATACATCAAATGAAAGCTTATTTTGTCGCCAACAACTTTTATAGAAGACTTGTCTGCGATATTCGTGATAGTTTGCCAACAAACGTCAAAAAAAGAAAAACGTGGCACTTTTTTTAAATTTTGCGGCATTATTTCGTTTCCTGTTAGACCGGAAGTATCGCTCACATGCCAACCCATGAATTAACTTATTGCTTATTTTTTCTCCTTTAATTTAAGCCATGTTAGAGCACTGTAAGCCAAATCGTTCGCTTACAATGCGCATTCCAGCGACACCACCTACTTCTCCAGCATTCCGGGAGTTCAAACGGCCGGAAATCCAGGAAGCCGACACGGGAAGACCGGAGACTTTTAATATGTTGTTAAGAACATCAAATAGGACAACTGTACCAATTTTCAGTTTTACTAAAAAAAAATCAAGGTTTTGACCGTGTTTAGACTAAAATTCTTGGGCTAATAATGATACGAAATTTAATACATTACTACTACAGACTAGGAAAATTAGATTTGCAAAATTGCAGATACATGATTATTACGTGCATCCGCCATCTTGAATATTTAGAATATTAATGGCAATAATTCACAATTTAATAATCTTGACACTTCTAAACTTGCCATCAGGGTTATATTGCACAGGGGCTCACTCTGCTGAAGGCACAAGTCTTTCAAGGTAACATACAGTATTGAAGATGGTGGCCATGCGTACTATTAAAACTTAAAAATAGGTATAGGAGATCAACTGAATGGCCACAAGGTTTTGTGAATGAGGAGAGAGGGCAACACTAGCACAAGTCACAAGAATAATGCACTGAATATTATGTTCAACCGCCATTTTAATTTAAAAGACAGATAATCCGTCATCTAGTAAACCTGAAATATTCAAATTTGATAAGAAGGTTGAAGGCACAAATCAATCGAACTAATTGATTCAAGATGGCTGCTTGCGTATTGTTTAAACTTATAGATAGATATCAAAGGGTATAATTTAGCAGTGACCACAATATTCTGTGGAAGAAAAGTATTGTTTCAGATACTTCACTTGTATTCGTCACAACCGTCAACTTTAATATAGGATATATTAAAATTGATAATTCACCGTCTAATAAATTTGCACTCTCGAAACTTTGCGAGTAAGTAGTATCGGTGCAAGAGAGTCACTCTTCTGAAGGCACAAGTCTATCGGAATTTTACATTCAACGTTGTGGTCAAGAATACTATTAAACCACAAAAATTGTTATCAAGAAGATAGCTGAGAAATTACCACAAAAGTTAATAAAACGGGAGTCTTGTTTATGGGACTATACGTGCACTAATCACAAGACAGTGAAACTGAATATATCGGACGACTACCTTCTTGAATAAATTAACATTCTAAATCAATAATTTCCCCTCTAATACTTCAAAACTTAGCAAAGAGTATCGTGGATATAGCTTAACCCTGGCGAAGGCACAATTCCATCGATTATATACATTCAAGATGGTGGCCTTGTAAACATTCAAAACGTTAAAACTGATCATTCAGGATGCCGCTGAGTAGTTGGTATGAAACATAGTAATACCGAAAGCTTTGCCTACGTACGAGACCTCAGTTGCTCAAGACTATCGTCGTACTGTTACACACAACCACCATCTTGTATCTATAAATATTAAAATCAACAACGCATGATGCAATTGAGTGGTAATAAACAATGTTGACAAGAAATTAATATTTATGAGGGCCTTAATGCTCTAAAGATGCAAGTTTGTGTAAGCCGCTGGATTAGATGTGACCATCATAGATTGTCGTCCTAATTTAGTGAATTTTCGTCATCCTTGGATAGAAGAAAGTAAATACACCATTGGCAAATCTTTTTCGTATTCCGGTTAAATTATGTCTGAGTGTATTTCAGGCGTCTAATCCCCACAATATGAGTTTAGATAGTTTAGATGCCTTTGGTCCATAAACATTAAGTTAATTTAATTCAAGATGGCTGCATGCGTGCTGTTAAAACTTACAAATAGATATAAAATGGCATAATTGAACAGTGACTAACTACACTATTCTGTAGAAGAAAAGTATTGTATCAGTCACAAGACCGTAAGACTGAAGTGTCATAGAAGGGTTTCCTTCGCATCTATTTCACCAATTTGGATCTTGGGTACGTATTTCGTTTCTCAGGTTATATTTTGACAAGAAAATAATATTTATAAGGAACTTAATGCTCTAAAGACGCAAGTTTATAAGTGACCAACATAGATATACCAGGTGAATCAGCTGCCCTTATAATATTGTTTTATGCAGCCAAACTAACGCGTGTTGTTAGGAAGGTCGATATTTAGCTGCTTGCATCCCTAGGTACTAATGCACTGCAAGCATATCCTGCAAACGATACTGAACACTCTTACTTTTCCCTCAAATACGAGACAAATACGAGGGAAAAATAAAAGTGTTCAGTATCGTTTGCGGGATGTGCTTGCAGTGCATTAGTACCATACGGGATGCAAGCAGAGAAATATCGAACTTCCTGACCATAACGCTAGTTGGGCTGCATAAAACAATATTATTAGGGGCAGCCGATTCACCTGGTATAGTATATGATGCAAAACATTCACCACACACATAGGACTACTACTGCTTTTTACTGCTTCGCAATGTACAAAGATATTGATGAAGCACTGAATTCCTGAATAATACTACTTGTTCTTTATGGAATATCTCGTTTATCAAAAATATGTATACAGCTGCTCGTCCCTCATACCCTATGGGGGAACGTGGAGGTAAGTTTTCATCGCTGTTTTGATCATTACAGGGTTCTGCCTGAGTCCCCTCGCTGGCTCCTTGCTCGTGGTCGATTTGAGGAGGCGGAAACTATTCTGAAGAAGATGGCCCGGGTAAACGGCAAGAGCTTACCCGCCAACTATATGGTACAACTCAAGGTAAATATAATTTCGTCCCCCTCCAATATGTTTTCTTCGTCATGAGAAAAGTATAATTTCATTTATTTTCTGGAAAGTGATATTTTGTGAATTGTTATACTAGAAAAATTGTAATAGTAAAATGACAATACCTAAGTCTCTTAGAGACCATAGAAATTCTGAATACATTATATACCCGTCAGAATGTCTGTCTACTTGAAACGAAAGAAAAAATTTGATGTTATTATAACATCCGAAGAAATTATCTGATCATGGTTATTATTTTAACCAATTTAATTAACCTATTGTATTCAGTCAAAATACAATCTCATTTAAATACAAAAGGCATATGAGTTGCATACATTAATACGTGTTACTGCTACGTAAAAACCTTCAAATTAATTTATTGGAGAGCAATGCTATCAAAAAATTTACTTTTGTTCAGTACATCAACAACATCGAATATAAGGAATGACTTACGAGGATTTGAGGAAAGAACGAGACAGAATTTTCAGAGTAATATCTTGAGAAATAATTGATGTAATGACTAGTTTACTTCTTAGGCAATAGCATTGCGTGGAATGGATGCACGTTGTAAGACCTAGCAATGTCGTCCCTACACCGACATACTACGCAGTCATTTGGTAAGGTTAATATGAGAAGTATATTCTATTACATAGGTTAATAAATGTGTATCTGGCATCTAGTGCTGTGATAAATAACTTCAACTGATTTCTTAAACTAAATTTCAGGTATACCACATTAAATGAAGGATTTTTTTTATTATTTTTCTTATTATCATCATCATCATCATCATCATCATATGGTCTCCGCTACCTGGTGTAGATTTTATGATTTGGAGCTATTTAGGCCTTCTACACTCTAGTTTCGGCGTCCTACTTGCACTGCCACTTAGCATCGAATCCCTAAATCTCTTGGGTGCCTTATGGCTAATATTCAATTAATTTCGGCTTTAATTATTCGACATCGTTCAACTTGGAATGCCTTGGACTCCCCCCTCTTCAAACAATCCAACTTTCTCAGCCGAAAATTGAACCTGCAATCGTATGACCAGAAGGCAGGTACTCTACCACTAATCCACCGATGGAGCTAAATGAAGGATATATACACAAAGTCATCAAAAGAAACATTAATTGCCTCTAGAAATGGATGGTCTATGGCAATAAAGAGAAAGTCCAACCAATGAAAACTGCAAGAAATTATAAACGCATCCGTTATCTACCTGGGTATATTCTCAACTTTTTCGAATGAAATATATTTACGGAAAGAAGCATGGAACCGAAGAACTCCAATGGTGACTTCCAGAAGCTTCAGTTCCAACACTTTCACATGACCACGCAGCCATTCCTGTACAGCATATTTCTTCTTCGTCAAGCTTTAGCTGTAAAATCCTCAGCAGCTCACAAAAATAAAAAATTACAGCAAATTATGTAAATGTCGTTGGTTGTAAGCCGTATTCCAGCAAATTGCATCAATATACAGTATCAACGGAACTTATGTTGTAAATAATATTACGTACATACAGTACATGCATTCCTAGTACTCACCACAAGTGGTTATCCTTCAGAAAATCTATGAGTAAAAAATGTGTGGATGCAACCATATTAGTAGATCACCGTTCCTTCATTTTATATTCAGCACACATCCCTATAACTCAACTACATAGTTTTATCGACTTCCGAATAATTGGAGGTTCTACAGTGGCCAAAGATCTGTTGTTACGTAATATCAGGATCAATTTGCATGGAATGTACAAATATCGCCGGCGTTACGCGTATTTCTAAACAGTATTCCAACATATTTCATCAAATACATTACTACAAGATGGCAGCGAATATTTAGAGTGACCGTTTCATCCCAACTTTTCTTATTCCACTTTCACGAATAAAAATAGTTATGCTTTGTTCCTGAATTACTGAAATTATATTCAAATTATGAAATCAAAGTTGAGAGGGTATCATATTACGTCGTATGCAGAACTTCTCCTAGTGAAAAGTATTAATAATGAAATGTATTCAATGTTCAGTTTAACTAATGTAGTTTTAGAGATGCCGGATTTCCATAAATGTAAAACACGTTTGTTGGAAACTTTCCGTGAACCTATAAAAATTGCAGTGATAGAAGCCATTTTTTCAGTGTTGCCTAGTTCTATTGATTTGTGTTGACCGACTGGAAAACTTTCTTTAATAATGAACCTATGAAGGAATGTTGTTTCCCTTGAATACTGAGAAGAAGTAGGCTGTGGTAATCAACCAGGCACATATTTTGTAACTCTTTCATCTACTTCATGTCAAGACTGGATGAGAATTTATCTAATCTGCACAAGAACATGCTAATCATTTTGGTCGATTGGTTGATAAGAAAACTGGCTAAATTGGGCAATCTAGCAGTTTTCGGTTCGGAATTTTCGCTTAAAACTGATCCCTGGGCTTTAAAACATGCAAACGTTGTGTTAGAAAATATAATGGTGAACTGAGGGGGAAAATTGAAACTCTTCCTAGGCCATGCAAACACCACAACACTGTTGTCAGAAAAGGTCTTTACCAAGGGAGATCGAGAGAAAAAAATAATAATAATGAAAGCCATGTGGAGCAATACTGGACTCATAAATCTACTGACAGGGATATTTTACATTTAAACACCCTTGAATGCCGACCAATTTTGCCGGGATTCAAGCCCGCAAACTTGACCACAGTCAGTGAGAGTATTAGCAACTGAGTCCCAGAGATGGCTACACAGTAAGAAAAGTTCCAAAGGAGCCAAGGTTAGTAATCTTCATAATCGCGAATTTCCGTAGACGTGGGTTCCTATGGTTACCGACCTCTACATATTTCATATTTAAACTAATAAAATACATTAAATTGTAAAAGAAAAGAATATTATCTTTAATCTACGTTACCTGGGATCTACGTTGCTGTAGTGGGCTACTCACATCCTGCTCTTACGATGAACAAAGTGTTCTAATCTCCACCCTAGCTGACAGACTGCAAGGTTATTCACGGGTCAATAAGAGAAACTCAGCGCTGGAGTGTGCTGAAGTAATTCTCATTATGGGGTCGATTTTCACAAACCCTACAGCTTAAGGAGGTTAATATTTGGGAGCGAAGTTGCTAATTGCTGAAGAGAGAGATTGATGGTAAAACTAGTGAACAGCTTCACCAGTCCTCCTCCCATCAAACTGAGCGTCAGTTTGCCAAACTTTGTGACATCCGGACAGGACTTCTCTTCCCCGTACACACGACTCTCCGCCACAAGGATCCTGGTGGTTTCCCGGTAAGATATTCCAACACTAAACAAAGTTGAGTTGTTACCTTACCTCTGGGACAACTCCAGGCATTTAGTGATATTATTGTTATTGTTGAGTGGTTTCTGTTCTGCTTGTTGCTTCTCATAAAATTAGGGAAATAATGGTAAAAGGACTGGAAAAAAGAACTGAAAGAATCATAATTACTTCAAGAATTTGTAAAATAAAGTACAAATTACGTACGGAAAGCAATTGGCAAAATTACAATTACAAATACAACTACTTTCTCACCAGCGAATTATTTTAACTAAAATCTGCTCCTGCTGGTAGTTTCTCAACACTCGCACACTTACTTTCACTGTGCACTACTCCTGTTGCTAGTTCCTCAACACTCTCACACTTACCTTCACTGTGCACTGCTCATGTTGCTAGTTCCTCAACACTCTAACGCTTACCTTCACTGTGCACTGCTCATGTTGCTAGTTCCTCAACACCCTCACGCTTACCTTCACTGTGCACTGTTCCTGTTTCTAATCCATCAACACTCTCATACTTACCTTCACTGTGCACTGCTCCTGTTGCTAGTTCCTCAACACCCTCACACTTACCTTCACTGTGCACTGCTCCTGTTGCTAGTTCCTCAACACTCTCACACTTACCTTCACTGTGCACTGTCCCTGTTTCTAGTTCCTCAACACTCTCACACTTACCTTCACTGTGCACTGTTCCTGTTGCTAATTCCTCAACACTCTCATACATACCTTCACTGTGCACTGCTCCTGTTGCTAGTTCCTCAACACTCTCCTACTTACCTTCACTAAGCACTGCTCCTGTTGCTAGTTCCTCAACACTCTCACACTTACCTGCACTGTGAACTGTCCCTGTTTCTAGTTCCTCAACACTCTCACACTTTCCTTCACTAAGTACTGCTCCTGTTGCTAGTTCCTCAACACTCTCATACTTACCTTCACTGTGCACTGCTCCTGTTGCTAGTTCCTCAACGCTCTCACACTTACCTTCACTGTGCACTTCCCCTGTTGCTAGTTCCTCAACACTCTCATACTTACCTGCACTGTGAACTGTCCCTGTTTCTAGTTCCTCAGCACTCTCACACTTACCTTCACTAAGTACTGCTCCTGTTGCTAGTTCCTCAACACTCTCACACTTACCTTCACTGTGCACTGCTCCTGTTGCTAGTTCCTCAACACTCTCATACTTACCTTCACTAAGTACTTCTCCTGTTGCTAGTTCCTCAACACTCTCACGCTTACCTTCACTGTGAACTGTCCCTGTTTCTAGTTCCTCAACACTCTCACACTTACCTTCACTGTGCACTGTCCCTGTTGCTAGTTCCTCAACACCCTCACACTTACCTTCACTGTGCACTGTCCCTGTTGCTAGTTCCTCAACACTCTCACACTTACCTTCACTGTACACTGTCCCTGTTTATAGTTCCTCAACACCCTCACACTTACCTTCACTGTACACTGTCCCTGTTTCTAGTTCCTCAACACTCTCACACTTACCTTCACTGTGCACTGCTCCTGTTGCTAGTTCCTCAACACTCTCATACTTACCTTCACTAAGTACTTCTCCTGTTGCTAGTTCCTCAACACTCTCACGCTTACCTTCACTGTGAACTGTCCCTGTTTCTAGTTCCTCAACACTCTCACACTTACCTTCACTGTGCACTGTCCCTGTTGCTAGTTCCTCAACACCCTCACACTTACCTTCACTGTGCACTGTCCCTGTTGCTAGTTCCTCAACACTCTCACACTTACCTTCACTGTACACTGTCCCTGTTTATAGTTCCTCAACACCCTCACACTTACCTTCACTGTACACTGTCCCTGTTTCTAGTTCCTCAACACTCTCACACTTACCTTCACTGTACACTGTCCCTGTTTCTAGTTCCTCAACACTCTCACACTTACCTTCACTGTACACTGTCTCTGTTTCTAGTTCCTCAACACCCTCACACTTACCTTCACTGTACACTGTCCCTGTTTCTAGTTCCTCAACACCCTCGAGCTTACCTTCACTGTACACTGTCCCTGTTGCTAGTTCAACACCCTCGAGCTTACCTTCGCTGTACACTGTCCCTGTTTCTAGTTCCTCAACACCCTCGAGCTTACCTGCACTGTACACTGTTCCTGTTGCTAGTTCCTCAACACTCTCACACTTACCTTCACTGTACACTGTCCCTGTTGCTGGTTCCTCAACACCCTCACGCTTACCTTAACTGTACACTGTCCCTGTTGCTAGTTCCTCAACACCCTCGCGCTTACCTTAACTGTACACTGTCCCTGTTTCTAGTTCCTCAACACCCTCGCGCTTACCTTCACTGTACACTGTCCCTGTTGCTAGTTCCTCAACACCCTCACGCTTACCTTAACTGTACACTGTCCCTGTTGCTAGTTCCTCAACACTCTCATACTTACCTTCACTAAGTACTTCTCCTGTTGCTAGTTCCTCAACACTCTAACACTTACCTTCGCTGTACACTGTCCCTGTTTCTAGTTCCTCAACACCCTCACACTTATCTTCTCTGTACACTGTCCCTGTTGCTAGTTCCTCAACACCCTCACACTTACCTTCTCTGTACACTGCTCCTGTTACATGTTTCTAAACACCCTCACACTTACCTTCTCTGTACACTGCTCCTGTTACATGTTTCTAAACACCCTCACACTTACCTTCTCTGTACACTGCTCCTGTTACATGTTTCTAATCACCCTCTCACTTACCTTCACTTTACACTGTCCCTGTTTGTAGTTCCTCAACACCCTCACACTTACCTTCTCTGTACACTGCTCCTGTTACATGTTTCTAAACACCCTCACACTTACCTTCACTTTACACTGTCCCTGTTTCTAGTTCCTCAACACCCTCACACTTACCTTCGCTTTACACTGTCCCTGTTTCTAGTTCCTCAACACCCTCACACTTACCTTCGCTTTACACTGTCCCTGTTTATAGTTCCTCAACACCCTCACATTTACCTTCACTTTACACTGTTCCTGTTACTAGTTGTTCAACACCCTCACACTTACCTTCGCGGGGGGTGTGGTGGCTCAGCGGTCTAGCTGTATGCCTCTCACCAAGGCGGTCCGGGTTCGATTCCCGGTCAACGCATGTGGGATTTTCGAAGTGAAATGGCATGTCCTGTGGTTCAGATTCCACGTAAAAAGGAGGTCCCGTGGCTCATGATCTCAAGATTAACGGTCACGTTAAACTACAAGCTTCCTTCCTTCCTTTACTTACCTTCGCTGAACACTGATCCTGTTACATGTTTCTCAACACAGAGCCTTGTAATCCGTGCGTCTTTGAATTCTTTGAATTTACTACTAGAACTTCGGAGAAATCGTTAATCCTCTAATCGTTACATTTTTAAACGTAACCTATGCTTCCTCTTCTACTGAAACACATAGTGATGCATTTCATTGGCATGCTAACGAATTATATGTATTAGTTCAATATCTACCATTGAAATATGTCCTAAACTAAATACTTGCAAGCCGGGGACACTAACTCTTGAGGGATGTTTCCCACCTCCTCCCTGTTCCTTAGTTTATTCTTATTGTTAAGGTTAAATTAAAGAATTTTGAAATCGTGTACCATAATCTGTTTTTATACAAGTTGATTTCTCTTCAGTAATGTTTAGTTTCCCAAATTCATAGTTGATACTAAACAAATTAGAGTGAGTATTATATAATTTTAATGATTTCAAACCGGGTTTGAAACTATCATATCAATTACATGACATGACGTGACAAATTAACTGTCTTTTTAATTGTAATTTTACTGATACATTCCAGAAAATAAAATTCACTTGTAATTTGTTACGATTTTCTTTCACTAATTGTAATTTACCCTAATTAACTTTTCTAGTACTTTTCCTCTCACTGAGAATATGCTTCCTCAAAGATCGCACAAAACGCTTCATCGAAGTAAACTATAGGAGAGTCTAAAGCCCCAGAAGCTACAAGTGATGGTAGTTTCATATAATTGCCATTAAGTGTAAAGTATTATTGCGCTTCATCAAGGTGTGACGGTATTTTTCTCGCCCTAATGAGGAGCTGTCTCTCACAGCCAAGAGATTTGTTCTCCAATGTGACGTGTGCCAAACGAGCCAGTCTGTATGTATTCTTCCCACCTCCTTCACCAGCTTTTCAACCAACTTCTTTCTTGCAGCGGGAAGTTACAAGATTTTGCTTTTATGAAATAGTGAGCGACTGAGAGGAAAAAATATTATAGGAAAAGGCTTTCAATTTCTAAACGAGTGATCATTTTCCACATGATCAAGAGCGTTCTGTGGCTAAGTGGACGCCTATAATATAGAAGGTAGCAAATGTTGAAGGAACATTTTCTGAAGGTATTAGGTATAGACAAAATCCCTACAGATGATTCATTTTGTACTTTTAGTTTATTTCACTGCCAGATAATACTGTAATACACTATATCTTCAAGAATTATCAAAAGTTTTCCGATGCTTATTAACATAAGCAACACTATATATTCCCTGTCACTTATTATAGACTACACATCATCTTCAAAAATGGCCTTAACCTCAATAGGGACCGGTGGGGAACAAGCCCCGATCTGTTTGAAAACCCTACCACAAATTCGATGTCTCTATCCAGTTTCCTTTTGAAATGACAAACATGTTCGGTATTTCTCATCTCCTTGTCCCATATTAACAGTCTTACCTCGTCAAGGAAAAATCGCTTTGACTGAATGGTGCAGTTGGTTTAGCGTTAACTTTTTTTTTTTTTCGTGTGGCCTCCTGAGAGGCCGAGTGCAGGTCTTTCTAAGTGACGCCCGTGGGCGACCTGCGCGTCGGGATGAGAGATGGAATTGATGAAGGCGAATGAAACTGGGCAAGGATGTGGAAGGAAGCGGCCGTGGCCTGTCAGTAGGTACCGTCCCAGCATTTGCCTGGTGTTGAAAATGGGAAACCCCATTTCAAGGACGGCCGACGGTGGGGCTCGAACCCACGCGTCTACCGAGTCAGCAGAGAGCTTGACCTCATGACCTAACGCTGCGCTTTAGCGCGCGTAGCCACTACTGTCGGTAGCGTTAACTTTTAAAACCCAAGATTGCAGGTTCAATCCCGATTTAGTACAATAGCGCTCAAAGGTGTCTAAATGAGACAACGTTACGTCATTGGATTTACTGAATCCTTAACGATTCCTAAATGCAAAATTATTGCATCTTGGAGTCCCTAAAACTACACCGATTAAAGGGGCGTCAAATCCATGACATTATTATTTTTGTAACTTTTAAAGCTGAGATGAGAGTTCACCAATTGACTTAATTCACAGACAGACCCATTTCAATGATTATTACCTCTCATAGTGATCTAAGTTGGTGGAGCCAAAATCACTGTTGTTTATTATGTTTCATATAAAGAAGCTAAAAATTAAGATCATTTGTATAAATTAATTTGGAAGGAGGAGTCGTGACATCCAGAAACCTTAGGATGTCAGATCAGGTGAGAAGAAGTCAGAAGAGGAAACGAAACACCCTAACGATACCAATAAAGTCGGAATCATAACAAAATTTACCAAATGGATAGAAGAGGAGACAGAAAGGAGAGGAGCATGATTCTGGAAAGTAAATATAGTTCCATACGCTTGCATGCTTGGTGTTCCATAATCACCATTGACATCTCACTCACTGAAATCCCTGGGAAAACGACAATTTCTGCCTTGGTAGGTTGACAGCACTTGATATAGGCTGCTAATTGCACCCCTACGACACAGTGAGCAGGCTGAAAAATTCTATGTTAAACTGTACAGTTACGAGCATTCTCCCATTGCAACCTTAATGTTGTGGTTCCCAGTTCGGTACTTATTAGCTATAGAAGTTGCCATCATAACTTGAGTGTCTACAAGTGTGGGAAGCAATTAGCTTGCACAGTTTCATCTAAACGTTCTTAAATGCGAGCGGGGTGGAAAATAGCAAGCAGAATAATAGGTGTGCTATGTTTGCCTGTAAGTAAAGCACCGTAGCCTGAGGGATACTGACTCACATAGTCACGTACGGCGACGTGTTGTAAAAGACATCGGAACAGGACGATCGATCGATCACTGAGACAGAATCGATCCCATTTATGAACGCCATGAGGATACTCTACACCGCGCGTATTTTCTCCAGCTCGAGGATGGTCCTGAGACGTCTGAATGAGGCAGGGTACAATCCCGGTGAGCGGCAAAGAAACAAAACCTCACACTTGCCCTGTGATTGGTTTTCTCCAGAATAATTGCAACATTTCTGAAGAAGAACCATTTCTGAAGGATTAAGTGGAAATTCGTTCCCCTAGGAGCACAGTAAATATTTATGGTTGTACAAGAAAATATCAGAAGTATTACTGCCCTAATATTCACCAACGTTCTTATTTATTGGCATGATTATGTTATTTACTTCAGTTCCAAGTAAAGTGCGTACTACAATCCGAAGTAGACATTCTTACATACTTAATGAGTGTGTAGGTAAATGATCATTTAAATCGTTAATGTCACAAATGGCTTATGTAGAAATGTCAATGTTGCAAGGTACAGTACATATTTTATGACAAAACACCAGAAAGGAAAAAATCTGAAAATAAAATTGCCCTCAACGATTCTTCAGTACAGCCTTCTGCTACTTCTACTTGTTACCCTATCAGTGTGTTTCTGAGAATACTCATGGCAATATGAGCAGCTACCAAAATCACTAAATAACTAAAATGTCCTCCATCTACCATCTGTGTTTAGCCTATGCTGGATGTGGAAGAGGAATATGAAAATATAAACCAGGGAAAAGCCGTCAACTGCCCTTCGCTTGGCTTATTAGTAGCATTGAAGTGTGTTTTTCAAACTGTCAACATGATTGTCATTTATCTCTTCGAGCTGAGAACAAACTTCATTCGCATACCTTTACAATCGTAATGGCTTTAGCATTCATCCACCGTTTCCAGCAATATACAATATCCCCTCGAGCTTGCAAAATGTTCATTAAACATTACTTGTGTTAAAAATTGAGTAAATACTGTGCCACTGACCTAGATGTTAAATAATCAATAACGCTAGAAAAAGAAATGATGGAATGATCCTCATCGTTGAATTGTCCCAGAACTCTCGGACTGTGATGTGATATTTCTCCATAAAAGCATTTCAACGTACCGTACACAAATTCAGTTTATCACTACTGCTCATATGTACTCGGCTAGAGTTTAATGATAGCTTTCAGCCGACAAGGAAACATTGGTTAATGTACTACGGCTATAACAAAATTAATGTGGAGTCGAATTTATGACCTGCCTGTTTGTACGTGACGTTAAGTGGCGTGCTTCATTAACCAGTATATTTTAAGAAGCCGTTGTTAGTCATTTGAAATTTTACTGACTGGAAATAATATCAATGTAAAACGAAGAATATTTTCCAATGTTTAACGTTGCCTCGTACTTAGAATGAAATATGTGAGTTCTTCATCTTAAAAATGAGAATCGAGAAATATTTTCACAGGATAAACTCGTGTTTCCTTACTGTCAACTCTTTGGTTCTTTCCTAACTTTGGTTCTTCCTTTGTACTGAAATGTGGGGTACTGTTGGGCAGTAGAAGGAGAGTCAATATTTCACAGAAATAAGATGTTTAAAGTTATATGCTATAATAAAATTCTCGTGGTTTATCATTTCCCTTTAATCACCTGATGTAAATCAAATTTTGGTTTGTTCTGTCCGATTGTGTTCCTTAGGAAAAAATGAATATAAGACACATCTTGAAAAATGGAGGGGATAACTTCTCCACGTTCTGGTCCAGTCGCAGTAAAAGTCATATCCTGCACTGGTGTTCTTCAAGGATATACGCGAATGTTTGTACTTATTGTAATGTGGCCAGTACCCAAGCAACTAACGCGAGGGTTACTAACTTCTACGAAGACAAGACGCTTGTGTTTTGTTACAGCGCAAGTACCAGGTGGAACGCTACGTGCAACAGAAAGAGAAGAAGCGTCACTACGGCGTCCTGGATCTATTCCGGACCCCCAACCTACGTCGCAAGACTCTTATCATTACTTTCATATGGTGAGTAAATACAAACCATTATTATCAAGTCTCACACTTGCCATTCATTGGAGTAGGACATGAATGAATGGACTGAATGTTAAAGAGATTCAAGCAATCCATATTATGCTCGTATCTTTCAAGCGTTATCTTTAGGTGCTCATAGACTTCGAAAATATTAGCTAGTGGTACTAAAGTGATAGCTTCAACTAGTATTCTCTTCTTTCACTTACCAAAGAGTGAATAATATGAACTCACGATGATGAGACCATGTTGTTTTGTGTTAGTGACGATGCGTGACGTTATAAACAGCATTATTTGGAAAACTCCTTGCCCGAATAATGGACAACTATGTTGTTGAGTTAAACATTGCAAGGCCTCCACGCCTGTTAAACATTTTAACGTCATGAATTGTGTTTGTTTCTCCATGGATAAGTGGCGTCAATGGAGTGTGAGGTGATCACAGAACGAACGTTAGTCAAGAGGACGTCAGCAGCTGAAGCAGCTTCCTGCATATTTCTAGGGATCCAAATAATTACGCTACATGAACGCCAATAACTTGCATTAATTATGTGCATGCAAAATACAAGAGGTGTTTATTATAATGTTAACTCTATTAATGGAACGAATGATTTTTATGGCAACAAGAATTATAAAATAGTATATGAAAACAAAAGGAGATGTAAGAGTTTCTTCATAGCTCCAGTTATGTTCAACTTCATACCTGATAACGAGAAAGGACTCATAAATGTGATCAAATATTTTTCTAACAGCATTGCCAAGTTCTCACTATAACTGATAAGCACACAATACTTGATTCTGGGATCTCTGTGTGGTTTACGGAGATTACTCATAAATGTGTAAGATGATTGATTATAATCCTATTAAGTTGGAACGTTTGTTTTATACGAGTATATGTCCATCTATATGCTGTGTCATTCTCATGTACTGTATGTGTAGACAACGTTACATGAATAGGCACATGCATAGCTGACAGCATCCAAGGAGGCTACAGCACAAATATTTCACGAAAGTCAATAATCTGTTATATGGAGAGAGAAAATAACTCCATATTTTATCTAGAATATGCATGCAATTAAATTACACGTAAAATATAGGCTACATTTAAACAGTAATTGGCGTGATGGCTACTCTACAAGTCTTGTCTGGTTCACGAAAGTTAATTTAATGTTATGACTAATAGTGTGTTCAAAGTTATCTCAAGTTTGCGTTGCAGATAATTAATTGTAATCACTAACAGCGTTGAAAAATATTTTAATCCCCATATGTTATTAGATTACCAAATTTAAAAGCCACTCAAAATCACAAGTTACAACTAATCAGGTAGACAATCATTTAATTTCTGCTTAGCTTCCTACTTGAGTAAGTACCATATGTCGGTTCAGGAACATGATATCGTTGAATATTACCACTATGTGACGAGAAAGAACTGTCTCTTTTTCTCCTACTGTTTTACTGTAAGTGTTAAATTTTCCAGGTGCAGCCCACTCCACCTTGGAAGGCTACATGTATCCCATTTTAGAAATGAAAAACACGTAAACGAAAATTGCAACTTTTTAAACAAGCCGTTTAACAACTAGTTGAAATGTACAGAATGGCATCACTTCAAAATTCGTACATTTCCTCCCATATGTTTAGCTCAAGCTCAGATCTTCAACTAACAACCAACAAATTACTGTCCACGAGATAAAAAGGACACGTGGAAAAACAATTTCGTTCATATGGGGCGCCAAATGTAGGCTACATTCCCGGATAAACATCTAATAATACCTCACTCGCACATGTGTTATTATTTCATTTGAGGGACTTGGACACCGTGACCACTTATCCCCGTGTACTTGGGTGAGTGTGGAATGTTGTCTGATAACCTGTGTTATTCTGATGGCTGTATTAGTGTGTGTATTTTTAAATCAGGTGAGGATTGGGAAGGAAGCGGTCGTTAGGAACCATCCCGGCATTCGCCTGGAGTAGAAGTGGGGAAACCTCGGAAAACCACTTCGAGGATGGCTAAGGTGCGAATCAAACTCACCTCAACCCAATATTGTCTCACGAGGTTTCCGGTTCCTGTTTTGGGTTTTAAAAAAATGGGGTGTCAAGTGGCCTACTGTGGTGGTAGTGGAGGAGAGAGGTTACCAACTTTTAAAATGTTTGGACCCCGCAACAGTGCTGCCAAATGACAAACATTCCTTGGAGTCCGCCACCGACAGCTCTGCCATCTATGAGCCAACAGCGGGAGCTCTGCCACCTATGATCCAGCTGCGGGCACTATCTGTGGCTCATCAGCAACGCTATCTATGAGTCAGCAGTAACACTATCTTTTCCTCAATAGCGCTGCCAACAAATTTTCCTATAAACAAAATTTCCAGCGCCTTCTCCCCGGTGCTGATGCTAGGGGCTTTGTGACATCGTGATTATGTTGCCCCGTGTACTTGGGTGTGTGTAGAATTAGTCTGACAACCTGTGTCACTGTGATGTCTGTACTAGTGTGTGTATTTGTATTCGAGGTAGGATTTGGTTAGAAATCGGCCGTGGCCTTAAATTAGGTACCATCCCGACCATTTACTAGGAGTAGAAGTGGGAAACCACTTCCAGGATGGCTGAGGTAGGAATCGAACCTGCCTCTTCTGAGTTTTAGCCTCACGAGGTTGAGTGTTCCCCCTTTCCAGCCCTCAGACAAGAATTAAATATCCTGGCAGAGCAGGGAATCGAAACCCGCCTCCGCGGTGAAAGCCATGAATGCTACCCACTACGCAACGAGGCAGTGGATCGGAAAGAAATACCGGTGCTGTCTTCCTGCTCTGTCCTAGGACCTGGAGCAATGTTCTGGAACGTTGATTTAAGTTTCATACAGGATTAAAACTCAGCAATTTTTCTAGGTTTGTGCCTTGTCTTGTGTGGGGTTTCGCCTAGGACACTAAGCTGGCTCATCAGCGGGCTGTAGGTGTCCCCGCCTGGACCCCCACAGGAGTAGCGAACTGCGCGCTGCCTCCCTTTTTATGAAGCGCACCTGCGCCTCTTTACTGCGAGAACTAAAAGCTCAAGAAGCCATAACCTCCCTATGAAGGCTTCCAGAAAGATTGGCTTTCACGGCCAGTGAATTACGAGCCCGCTGATGAGCCTCACTGATTGCCAAAATCCACCTTGACATCCTATTACAGGTCAACTTACACGAGCCCATAAACACCAGAGCACTTTCAACTTGCTCCCCAGAACATAACTACGAAACGTACCAAGCGAGTACCCGATAGCCACTAATTCTATCACAGTGATAGTATAACGCTTCTCAGCCATACTCAAACCCCCACTAGCTAATGAGACTATTCCTAAATTACCTTCGTCATCATGTTTATAGACACAGCACACCTGAAACAACTAACATAATGGCGTCAGTCATAAGGACGTAAGGACAATCTACTGTAGGGTATTTCGGTATAATTGAATCCACGAAACCTCTCTTCAAGTCAGCGAAAGCTGCCTCGTGCTCATGGATCCACAACCATCTTGCACCCTGCTTTAACAGTTCCCTAAAAGTTTCAACCAGATTGAAATACTTTAAGACGAACCTCCTGAAATAATTAAAAACCTCTAAAATGCTTCTTAATTGTTTGGCGTTACGTGGTTTAGCGGTATGGTGTATCTTGTCAAAGCGTGTCTGTTCGGGAATAATCCCTTGTGAGGGGATAGTATGCCCTAGGAATGTTGGGTGGCAAACGAAGACTTACTAAGTTTCGCTCTAAAAAAAACTCCCTTAATTTTCTCAAAACTACGGCCACGTATACTAGGTGCTCCTCTTTAGTATGTGATGCAATTATAAGATCGTCAATGTACATTGTAACAAAATTGTGTGTGTCCCTTCCTAACACTAAATTTAATGTCCTGGTCAATGCTGAACTACTAGTCTTGCACCCAAATGGTACGACACAATGCTGAAAAAGGCCACTCTTATAACCGAATGCAGTCAGCTTCCTATCTTCTACTCTTAAAGGGACTTGCCAAAAGCTGGCACTAAGTTCCATGGTTGAAAACCATTTCCTCCCGTTGAACTTCTGAACAAGATCTTCTATAAATTCAGGTCTCTGAGAATCGCCTGCCATCTTAGAATTTAACTGGCGAGCATCAAAACACAGTCTGACTGTGCCATCACTCTTCCCAACAACAACAACAACAACAAATGGGTTAGAATACATGCTCATGGAAGGCTCAATAATACCTTGGTCCAACATACGGTTGATTTCATCCCCTACGGCGGCAGCATATCTGAAAGGAATTGCATATCTGGGATCAGAAAACAGTGAACTATCAACCAGTCCAAATCGATGAGTGTACACGTGCGTCAATCCAGGCTTGCCACTAAACACCTCCTTATTACTTACTAATACCTCAAATAAATCCTCCTTACTCACATCACACAACTTACTTTTGTCCACGGCTTCCCAAATTGGATCACCCCTACGTTCCTCCACCGAAATATGGCATACATCTACCAAATGTACCTCCTCGTCAGACTCCCCTGCTGACATCCCCTCCAAAACCTTAGTAACACAAGCCACACTCATCTCCTCAACTAGCTCGCATCTCATCCTAATCTCCTGATTCTTAATGCCTCTCTCCAGACGTAAAACTCCGTTATCGAAATCCATAACAACCTTATGCTTATTCAGCCAGTCAGTGCCAAGAACTACCTCGTAAATCAAATTAGGTATAACTAGGCAGCATTGATTACTCACTTCACCCTCTAACGTGCTTGCTCATCTGCTTGCTCACTTTCTGACTCCTACTTCCTACACCGATAACAATATGCATGGTCTTCACAGCTATCTCTTCCAACCTATGTCCACCCCTAATAATTTCCTCATGCACTACCTTACTAATGCAAGTCCTCTAACTACCTGAGTCGACCAGAGCCTTAACTTCTCTCCCTGAAATGCCTATTGCAATAATTGATGAATAACCCTCGTTCTTACCTTTACCTGAAACTCCTCTTGGTGAGCCAATAAATCCTGTTTTACCTTAGGCGTGAAACTTACCTTCTCCTCTTTAATTACACACCAATTAACTTTCAAGAATCCAAATTAAAACCATCACGGACAACTTCATACAATTTCATATTTCGTCACTTTAAATTTCATACTTTTCATATTTCATACATTTCATTTCGTATTTTGGTAAACATTTCTTCATATTTTTACTAGCTCTAGTTATAACTCTTCGTCCTTGTCAAGGAGTATAATTGAATGATCTTGTGATGAACGTTAAGAGTTGTGCCCTCCCCCGTTCAATAAGTTTCATTGTAATTCCACTTTTGGTAATTTGAAATATAGTATATCTAACATATACAGAGTGATGAGGCCTATGTGTTTGTATACCGTATTTTATAAATACCAGCCACGGAGGACTAGAGGAGCTACTGTAATGTGCTAGCTCGTGCCACGCTGGCATCTGGAGAGCGTGGGTTTAAATCCCACCTCGGCCGTCCTGGAAATGGTTTCTTGGTTTCCCCATTTTCTCCGCCAGACAAATGCCGGGACGGTTCCTTTCAACAAGTCCACAACCTCCTGACCCTTCCTTAATTAGACCAAGTCAGCGGTCACCTGGACGATCCATTTCCAATTGTATCTGCTGACAAGGTATGTTAAGCTCCCAGACACCGTCCTTCCGACGGTAGAGGAATAATCCCTCGCAGAGTCCGTGGATGAAGCCGAGCTGGGAGGATAAGCGATTTTAAAAAGTATATAATTTCAATAAGACTGCAGCGCAATATCTTCACTGTAATACTCATATTAATTGTATTTGTAGCGGTGTCTTCTTTATGGTACTCCTATCTCACTAAATGTTGCGCTATTTGTGCTATTATATCGTGAGTCAAATGTATTCAAGTCTTAAGAATACGCGCAGCTGCCATTGTGAACTTATGTTGTCAATGTTCTTTTCTCTTGGTCATGGGAAACCACATACAAGGTTCTATATTACTGCTAATTTTCGCTGTTGTATCTTAAAATACTTCGAGTTATTCATTATATATTTTAAAGATGGCTGCCACTAGTTTTATTCAGTTTGTTGTTATTATGGCTTATTTCAGCAATTGGTACTTCTTTCTTACAAAGTTTAGTTTTAATTTCGCAATGATACTCTTAAGATGCTCTGTTACGGATTCCTATTACGCCAAGTCACCATCTTTGAAATTCAGAGTCGTTATTATTTACCTTTGGGCACACAATACTCCATATAGGTTTCTACCTTATCAGTAATTTTGGTTTTGAGTAGTTCTAAAACAAAGAAAGTTATTTATTTTTTAAATATGAAATGTCAGGATAGCCACTGCGTGCTACATTCAGTGTGCTAAACTTTTCACTAACGCTACTGACGCTTATTGTATAATAGTCCTCTCCTACCAAGCAACGCCAGTATTGTGCGGTAGCATCCAGAGTTACTAATGTGTATACTTCAATTGTAATCCTAGCCGCCATCTTTAATCTGAGTCACTTTTCTTTTGCTTTGGGCACACGGAGCTATCTGTAGGGTTCCCTTCTATTATTAAATTTCGACATTATGGCTGTAGGATAACAAAAGTTCGTAATTTTGTAATTTTAATTATGTGATTTCAAGATAGCCACTGTGTGCTATATTCAGTGTGGTAATCTTTTGACTAACGCAAGTGGGAGTTCTTATATGACACTCAGCTCTGGGCAATATTCGTCTTAATTAAATGATTAGGTTCTGAATTGTCGATTTAAATGTTCTAATAGTTCGCACAGCTGTCATTTTGAATGTATGGAGGGTCTGTTCTTTTGTCTTGACCATACAAGGCCACCTATATGGTCGTACGTTGTCACAAAATGTCGTTACCGAAGATCTTAAGTGTTGAGAGTTATTTAGATTTACATTTTATAATTTTAAGATGACGGCTGCACGTAATTTTCACGCTCGTATAGACATAATATTGGTAACATGGGGCGGATGACCTCGTAGTTCCTTCCCTTATAGCCTCAATAACTAACTAACTAACATTGGTAACAGAGGGTCTTTATACAAAATTATCTGAATGCCAAGTACTGTGAAGTTTCATTCATTGGATCATTAACTTATTGATTATAATGCTTGATATTTGCACAGCCACCATCTTGAAAATACCAGGCTGATTACCTTGTAGTTTGGATATCAGATACTTCCCACGTGAAGGTATAGTTTTTCAAAATTTGGTAGAGATCCTATGATTATTTTAATGGTAATTTGAGTAAAGCTTTGAAGATTTGGGTTGCCGCCATTTTGTTTTCGTTAGGATGGCGGTGATATAAAACATGACACTGCAATACCTTTTGAATGTGCTACCTCTGTACCAAAGTTGGTTCAGTTCGGTTTCGTCGTGTGTGAATTGATTGGACATACATGCACATACATGTAGACAGATACACGAACATTTGACCCATATAGATCTCATAAGTCTACTTTCATTTTTACAAAATTCGGAAGTAAGCTAAAAATCTCTGTCTGGGGGAGGGGGACTGCAGTGTCCAGCACCATACTCATTGAGTTACTAGGTCCACTTACGTAACCACGCTTGCTTTGTGAAACCTATAGCAGCATGTCGAGTGAAAAATAGAAAGTGAGACACACATACTCTTATCACCAAGTTCGAGCGATTGAGAGGATCGAGTTTGATTGAAAGGGAGGCAACTTATTTCAAAGCCAAGTTCAGCTGACTGACTAAGAGACCTCATTTGAATAGACGTTGCTGCACTATGACTTGTGTGTCAGTGGAGTCACGTGATGAGACGCTCTTTCGAGGAACGATTTCAACTTCAAGATGGTAATAGGTTCTGCAGTGAGTAGAACCAATCGTTCTGTGGTTGAATATAACTACACGCAGAAATATCCACCTAGAACGTAATTCTTCGTATTCGCAAATAGAAAAGCAGCCCATTCGTAGAAGGAATGCCTCCTCGTTTGCAGCATTAAAGCGGGACCCAAGTGATTAAACTATGACATCCCATACATAATTCTCGTATTTGTTGTCGGCCTTTTATAAATAAAACACCAACAAGAGGTCCAGACAGGAACTTATTGGATCAGCGCCAGGAAGGGGAGGGTAGCAGATTAATTGCGAGAAGGGAGGTCGAAATGATAGATGACAGTGAAGATCCCAGCACAAATAGCCTAAGTGGATGCAAGGCCGTGTTCAACTGGGGTCCCGTGGTCACCAACACACTATTTGTGTCTACTTGTTTACAATTTGGTCGTAGGTTCACGAGTTCCAGTGTGTCTACATGTTTAACTTTGGTTGTAGGTTCACGAATACCAGTGTGTACGTGGGACTGTCATATTACGCACCTGCACTCGGTGGGGACGAGTTCCTCAACTTCTTCTTGGCCGGAGCAGTGGAGCTTCCCACCTACATCTTTCTGTGGCCTGCTATGGAGTGGTGGGGAAGACGCTGGACGCTGTGTCTTAGTATGCTCGTGGGAGGGGCTGCCTGCTTGGCTACAGTCCTCGCCCAACACGGTAAGATCATAACGTCATTGAAATGCCACTATGCAGGATGTCTGACACATCAATTCACTATACCACTACACATCTAAAATGAAAATTTGGTGGCAACATTACGTTCTTTTACCAGCAGAATATGGCAACAATGTATGGCGTAGAATATTTGATTACTTTCTCTTTCAGGGTTACGAGCATTTCCTTTCCTTTTAGATTTCTTTGGTCGCTATATACAGTAGTCTTCATTGTCAGGAGCTTATAATTACGTGCAAATTCTCTCAAAGCAACAACAATCATTATTATTATTATCATTATCTGCTTCCTTTATGTCTTGCCCTTGACTTCCACTAGTTCTTATAATGATTATGATTACTTATCCGTTTAGAGTAGTCCATATCAGGCACGGTCATTGCACAGGTGTTCAATTGTAACAGGGCACTCCTTACTTACCACTAGTCACCGCCTGGCTTTAATATATTGTTTTGTTATATCGCTGAACTATTTACACGTGCATAATACGGATACGTTAACTCAAACCTATAAAACAAACATAGAATAGACTACACAGCTAATAACGAGATTCGCTGCGAATAATAATACTAACTAGACGAGTTATATAAAATATAACAAGAACACATTTAAAAAATATTATATAAAATTAAAATTAAACTCCAACCCTAGTGATCAGGTCGTAACGCGGAATCCTAAATTCCTCCTTTGTCAGTGAATAATACTAAAACATGTAACTTTTTTCAGGAATAGTGTGACATATAATTCAGTGGAGTCTTGATTAACCGAGCTTTGATTAACCAAGGTTCCGTGTCAACCGAGCATGAACTGCATGTGTTTTAGTTTTGCCTGTAAGTAGCGAAGGACTATCGTCGGAAACGGACCAAATTGAATTGGCGCCAGACTGTACGCCAGGTTCTTGACCAAGAAAGGCTGGAAAAACGTCACTTCAGAACGTGAAATATTGGGGTCTTCTGAAAATGGGGACAGTTCAGATAATGAAAACGATTTGCCACTAGGCCATCTTTTAAATCAACATCCTTTTGCTGAAACCATCACGGAGAAAGATGTGAGCGATTGGTTGAATGACGACGAACAGTGCGAACTTTCCGATGAAGCAATCGTAAATTTAGTGTCACAAAACAACTAGAGTGACGATGAAGATGACGACACGCCAGTGATGTACGACTGGAAACCAAAATCAGTCACACTGATGGATTGAGCGCTGTTGAGAAGGCACTGCTCTACGCAGAACAACAAGAAGGCACAACACCAGCTGACAGCATTACGTTACGTTGTCGGCGCAGTTTGACGACCAAGAAGCGAGGCAGCGCAATCAAGCAGAAAACTTTAAAGGACTTTTTCAGACATTTGTAATTTTAGAGGTGGGTGTATACAACCTGTGACAATAAAGTTCAGTGCATAGTCCTGTACTATCAACATAGATGAACAATGCACGGCAGTGACCCTACTGTCCTTCGAAATAGTCCCCTCCCGTAACTATGCAATACATGCGATACATGTCCTGGAAACTTTGTAAGAAGGCGTCCTTTGAGATGGTGTTCAAAAACCTCGTCTCGTTGCGTTCGGTGAATAAAGTCAGAACGGTCGACCTGGCAACATTGACGACACACAACGCAACGTGTAAGACCTGTTTGATACAGTGCGTGTTTAGAAGGATGAATTTATGCAGCCTACCATGCACACCTGTTCGGCGGGTGGCAGTGGGAAGGATGAATTTATGCAACCTACCAGCACACCTGTTCGGCGGGTGGCAGTGAGAAGGATGAATGTTCTGTGGAATGGAATGGCTCTGAAAACCATCGTCACGAACGACGAGAGTTGGTGACTGAGGTATGACCCCAAAGTCAAGCGTCAAAGTATGGAGTGGCGGGGTCCAGGTGCAGGGTCACCGAAAAGCCTTGGAGGGCCAGAGGTTTTCGGACATTTCGGACATCCAACGTAATGTGACGACCCAACTGAAAGCTACCCCTAAATAGTTTCCAGGACTTGTACAGACACTCTCAGAAGTGCATAACCATCCACAGGGATTACTTCGAAGGACATTAACTGCTGTTTCAGGTAAGCCAACAATCCATTCGTATTATAGACCCATTCACCGAATTGGATTGGCTCAAAACATACAAAATAACTAATTATTTACATAAAAAGTATACGAAGTACAGTACTGTAAAATTAAAAATAATGGTAAATAAAAAATTATATAAATAATACCTTTAAATATTAAATAAAATTAAAAAGTCAATGAATCAAAATTTTCAAAATGTGTAGTTAGGCCCTTTGTCAAAATATGGAAAATAAATAATAAATTCGAAGGGGGGATGTCACCCCGAGTAATTTAACACCACACACATCCAAATCCAACCATTGGTTCGCAGGATATCACACAGCCACCATCTTAGTGGTGGGGAGGTGGAGGTGGGTGTAGAACACACCAAAACCCACTACTTACTGACGTTACTCTGGCTCGGCGAAAGTACAGAGGTGAGAGATGATTCTAAAATTGACGTTACTAAAAGTTCGAATTCACGTGCCGAAAGTTAATTTAAATGAAAGTAGAGACTTTGGGTAAGTCGATCAATTGGCTCACCGAACTCAAAATCTGGATACTCGGCATGGTCGTGGCGATGTGGTGCTGGCTTGCTGTGTCGTCGGGCATCCTCTCTCATGCTGGCGATGAAGTTGATTAGCGTAGATTAATTACTCGAACAGGGGCGATATGTGTCCACTGTCGAAAATTGGGCTGCGATGGGATCTGATCCCTAAAATCACAGTTTATGTTGAATAGCCACATCAAGCTACAGTATTATCACTGAGGAATCAGACTGGTGTGAGTCTATCGTCCTTTGCCAAAGTTATAGTGCTGTCGGCCTCATGGTTGAGCGCCATGCCGATGTCTAATGAAGCAGAATTCCAGAAGAAGATTGGGGCTGAGTTAACTCAGTAAGCCTTTTTATGGACTTTTCATGTCTCCCTCCACGTGAGATTTGATAGCGTTGCGGGAAACCAATCATGGGTTATCTTACCCCAACTCGCCTGTCACAGATGACTTTCCTCCCCTGCTGTTGGTCCACCCTGACCTCGCGGTGACTTCAATGTTCCCGCGCCTCGCCTGACGTCACTGGATTCAAACTAGCGTGATGTAGCTCTGACGTCACAGTCCTTTGTATGAACTACTGGTCGCGTGTCCGTTGACCTCGTCTGGTGCCCATCATCCAGCCTCGCTTCTCAGAACTTGAGCAACGGCCGATGTTTCCCCCTTTCTAAATCCAGAGACTCATCGCTGCTTTTCCTCGTTAGGCCCCGTCTCGCTATCGCCAGGCTTTCTTGCCTGAATTACGAAATCATATCGTCTAACCAACGTACCTTCCTCGAGTCATTGAGACATTTAGGTATAAAATTGAAATTGAAATACAGTACGATATAACATTGAAATCCAATGATAAAATAAAAATAATCTTGCTCTTAAATTCACATTGTATCTTGAGTGAGTCTATCATCCTTTGCCAAAGTTATACTACTGTCGGCCTCATGGGTGAGCGCCGTGCCGATGTCTATAGCGTTACCGATATAATAATAGTAAACAAATATGATGTGATAATAATAATAAACATATAAGGTGTTCTATCAATTCATCCATATAAGTTAAATATCGCACAATCCATGCATTACGATATGGGTGCCTATAAAATCTGTTACATTTCGCCCTAGAAGATCGCGTGACTTATAGAATTTCTATATTCCCGCGATTTTCCAAGAACATCAAGAAATAAAAATGAACGCTAAGATATATACATACAACACAAAACGACAAGAAAACATAATATATCCTTTGATTTATACCACAATAGTTTCTTCGACGTTTCACACGTCATTGTCTTTCTTTTTCTAACAAGCGCGATTTGCGCGTAAATGTCTTTCGTTACTTTACTACATGTTCGCCTTTGCTTCGTCTTCATTTCCTGTGTGTGTCACACTATGTATGCGTTCATGACACTTTTATCACTTCCCGGATATTACTGGTCTCATGGCTATATATCGGCTCTATCACACTGACATTTTATTACTGGCCCTTCTCTACTGAGAATACTGCATACATTCTGGCAGATATAACAATTTAGAATCTTAGAATTTACTTCGACTTTCACCCTTTAATTAATTTGCCAATTAACTTTAATTTTACACTGAACATGACTTCACGTATTACCTGACGTAAGTCAACCTTTCTAAGATTCCAAACTAGTGAATGCAATGATGAGGAATGAAACTCATCCTTTATTTAATTCAAGTTTCCTCTGGCATTTATCATACAATAATATGGACATATTGTGAGCTATACTGTTACATTAATACATTGATAGGTACTCACATTTTTCCTTAGTGGTCTTATCCAATGATACAGCGTTACGCCCACCATTTCGGCGTATTTAGTAATTCATCGTAGCTTCCATAATGAACACTTTATGTGGCTTTAAAAACATTGACACCACCTCACTGAGATACATTAAATATGGCACTCTTTTACACATTTTCACACCACTTATAAGATTTTACAATAAGACACTTGAACACATATAAATTATATTACACTGATTTTATACACTGTGCCTCGTTAAACTCTATTCACTGCGCAATGTCAGAGTTGCAGGCTTCATCTGTCTCCTGACGTATAACTGATCCCCTTCCCAGCGAAGTCTCTCCCAGTCTGCGTGTACATCTCTCCTAAACATGGCTATGGTAATCCCTCGTTAACCGATGTTCTGATTCCTCTTCTATTGTTCCAGGTGACAATAAATCCCTGCTTCATCTAATAAAGTTCAATATCCGACATTTCAACATCTCTTCTGCAGTACGCCTAGCATTAGCAATCTAGCGTCTGTTCTCCCAATTTTATCACAATACCTGTGGCAACTATTCTTAACTTCATGATCTATCGTGTACTTTGAACTGGTACTTCAACGATATTTCTAAGATCATGTCTTCGCCTATTTAATAAGTCTATTGTCTTCGGTGAGACTGCGTAACTTCCCTATACGCTTACACATTATACTCGTGTAAATTAATATAGTCTTTATACGCGCGTCATTTACTGTGCGTGGCTTTGGTTAACAATAACTTGTACTTTACTTCAACTGAATGCCCAAGTCAGCATTGTCTTAGCGGCTAATGATTAACATATGCCACCTTAGGCCAGCTAATTATTGAAATGAGCACCTCAGGGGAGTGTGATATCATTTTCGAGGAGGAATAACGAGATACCCTACCACCTGTATGCGTATCGAGGAGAGGGATAACGCTAGACACCCCATTTTCACGCAGAAGTGAGCCACAGACGATCCTCAGGACGACATAACTAAGAGAAGTTCATTCCTCTGCTAAGTGATATTTAGAGAGTCACGTGAGGCCAATTCATTAACCCTAATGATAGGAGTTTAAATAATTAGAATTTTCCAGTTCATGGCAATGACACAATAGCACACTTTACCCGTGAAATCATAATAATGTGTAACCTTGAAGGTTTTGTTTACAATTGGAGACTAGGTCATAGCCTAACACGAGGCCAGAGTGAGAGGGTCCTGATCCATCTGACAGAGAAACAGGTGGCCATAATGCTTTAGGGGCGGACCGATCCACCTATTGTCCACACGACGGGGGGTGAAACTGACCGCGAACCTTTTCTCTACTGGTACTGGAAAGTTGTGAGATAAACATTTATGCCCTGAAATAATTAAATATTGATTGTTATTGTATTATGGATCAACTGTATGCATTATAAAATGAATTAATCTCGGAGAATTGTCGAGATAGCTTGAAAATTGGCCAAGTTAGATTTTTGTAATATCTTAACTTCGCGAGATCCAGTCTGCACTATATTGAGATATGAAACTCCATATTAAATGGTGTTCTATGCAAACGGGTAGCCTATAATACGACTTGACACAATAATAACAATGTCTAACGACTTGATATGACAAAATAGGACATAAGGTGGAGCGAATACTAAGCATTGCTGTAGTAGAATAGAGTAATGGGACTCATATGAGCGTTTGTGATCAGGGGAAAGAATGAAGATTGTTATCCACGTAATCGTTATATTATTTTTTTTGTCGTGTAGCCTCCTGAGAGGCCGAGTGCAGGTCTTTCTAGTCGACGCCCGTGGGCGACCTGCGCGTCGGGATGAGAGATGGAATGGATGAAGATGAATGAAACTGGGAAAGGATGTGGAAGGAAGCGGCCGTGGCCTGTCAGAAGGTACTGTCCCAGCATTTGCCTGGTGTTGAAAATGGGAAACCACGGAAAACCATTTCAAGGACAGCCGACGGTGGGGCTCGAACCCACGCGTCTACCGAGTCAGCAGAGAGCTTGGCCCCTTGACCTAACGCAGCGCTTTAGCCCGCGTAGCCACTACTGTCGGTATCGTAATAAATTATACATGTGATATGTATTGTTGAATCATGTAATTTAATGGTAAATATTCCGCATGCACAGCGGACAGCATGAATGATTCAAAGTAATTGTATTTGAAGTTACATGTGTGCTTAAGTGAACATATTTGCTTGTTAAGAGTTTTTAATTTAAAATGAACTTAATGCATTGATTGCTTTGATCAATTAAGCAATGTGGAATAACTGTGAACATTTTCATCGATGTTGCGAGTGATGTTAGGAGTATAGGTAAAATTTTGAGTGCAGTGAAGCACCATACCTAAAGACTCACATGTGATTAAGGGGAATTGTTGCAGGATGGCCGGTGAGACCATGCGAGTTGGTCTAAACTAATCGGTGGATTAGTGTGCCCGTACTGCGGAGCACAGATGATTTAAGTTAGAGTTTGTGATTGTTTAGAGCCATCTTCTGGGTGCTCCATATTTTGTTTGTGTTGTGAATTTAAATGTAAATGTAATTTTTGTTGTTAATATTGCCATGATTTCTAAATTAAATTCATTATTATAGGAATGTGTGTTTTTCCATGTAGAGTAGTTACCTGGTAGTCATCAAATCCTGAATGTGTGTTCGTATTGTGGGAGAACGTAACATACCTCGCTGAGCTGTCGAGATACGAACACATGTTCTCCATACCGGTATAACAACAGATGGGTACAATATAGGACTTTGATATTCCTGCAATTGTTCCAATCCGCTTATTTTCCCGTCCTCCTAAATGGCAACAGGTAGATATTTAGTCTTTGAAGCCTTTATACAACAGCGGAAATTTCTGATAACCAAGATGGCGTCCCCTTTTCAGCATTTGAATGTTGAGATTTATTTACTATAACTTATTCTTACTTCACTTATACTATTGAAAACACACACTTATCTAACTCTAAATACTATTTGATCCATTAGGGCACAACAACGCTTATCACTAGAAACGGGAATTTGCCTATTTGCCTATTTTATTCCTGTGTTCAGAAACGTAGGCTTTCGAGATATAAATCCGTTTTAGGTTCTTTTAGGCTAGATTTCGTTGGTTTTATTGTGCCTATAATTGCCTATTTCAAGGGTTTGTGCCTATTTGGAGTATAATTGCCTATTTGATGCCTTTTGACTGTATTTTAAAGTGCATTATATTGCAGCTGGTGTGCTCGACAGAATTATATTCTCATTTCTCAATATGTGTTTACCCCACGAACAAGAATGGGAATTCTCAGAATTCACCAGAAATAGCGCCTGGGATCTCGATATTAAGCCTCCAAACTTAACAACCCTTCGTTTCCTATTTCGCTTTTCTTTTTATTGAAAATTTACCCGTTAGTATGTGTGTGAATCAATATCATAAACTTTATGCTGATTGAATTACAAAAGAACTAACTTAGTGCCATGTTTCCGCGTTTTTTCAATCTCGATATTAAGCCTCCAAAGTTAAAAACTCTTCGTTTCAGGTATCGTCTCCTTCAAAAGCCGCGTTAGGTTGGCGCTGCAACCTAACTGTGAATTAATATACAGTATATCCTGTACGCGCCTGAGTGTTGAATGGGCAGGCAGTTAAACGCAGCCAGGAGGGATGCGATCCAGCTGGCAGTTAAAATGCCGCGGCGATCACAGTGGGTTGGTGCTGTAACCTATCTTGTGATGAATGGACAGGCAGTTTAAAGCAGCTTGGAGGGATGCGAACTAACTGGCAGCGGGTGTAGCATGGCCTCTTACCGAGATAGATGGAAACTTGGTGGTCCCGTCTTGAACTACTGTTGCCATGCAGCCAGGAGGGATGCGATCCAGCTGGCAGTCAAAATGCCGCGGCGATCACAGTGCGTTAGTTCTGTAACCCATCTTGTGTTGAATGGACAGGCAGTTTAAAGCAGCCAGGAGGGATGCGATCCAGCTGGCAGTGAAAATGCCGCTGCGATCACAGTGCGTTGGTGCTGTAACCTATCTTGTGTTGAATGGACAGGCAGTTTAAAGCAGCCAGGAGGGATGCGATCCAGCTGGGAGTGAAAATGCAGCCGCGATCAGTGTGTTGGTGCTGTAACCTATCTTGTGTTGAATGGACAGGCAGTTTAAAGCAGCCAGGAGGGATGCGATCCAGCTGGGAGTGAAAATGCAGCGGCGATCAGTGCGTTGGTGCCGTAACCTATCTTGTGTTGAATGGACAGACAGTTTAAAGCAGCCAGGAGGGATGCGATCCAGCTGGGAGTGAAAATGCAGCGGCGATCAGTGCGTTGGTGCTGTAACCTATCTTGTGTTGAATGGAGAGGCAGTGCTGTAACCTATCTTGTGTTGAATGGACAGGCAGTTTAAAGAAGCTTGGAGGGATGCGATCTAGCTGGCAGTGGGTGTAGCATGGCCACTTACCAAGATAGATGTAAACTTGGTGGTCCCGTCTTGAGCTACTGTTGCTATGGAGATGGCCGGCCTTGCTATTACTTCATCATTTTTTTTTCTGCTTTTATTAGCCTTTGCTTGAGTGCAAAAATGCCGAAATCAGAAGAATGAGAAAGACTATCGAAAATTCATGTTACTTCTGGGACCTAAACTATGTGTATGTAAAATTTGGTTGGGATTGGTGGAACGGTGTAGATTTGTATACGGAAAAAATCCACCCACCCACATACATACAGACTTTCACTTTTATATATAAGATAAGTTTTTTTTTTTTTTTTTTTTTTTTTTGTCGTTTACCCTCCAGGTTGGTGGAACCCGCGGACTCAGCGAGGGAACTCACCACTACCGCCTCTACGGGCAGTGTCCTAGAGCAGGGAACATCGAATCGGAAGGGATACAACTGGTGAGGTGGGATTGGCACCTCGCCCAGGCGGCCTCCCCTGCAAAGCGAACAGGGGCCTCATGAGGGAAGGAAAGGGATGGTTAGGATGGATAGGCAAGGAAGAGGTAAGGAGGCGGCCGTGGCCTTGAAGAAGGGACCATCCCGGCATTTGCCCGAAGACGAAGTGGGAAACCATGGAAAACCACTTCGAGGATGGCTGAGGAGGAATCGAACCCCCTCTACTCATTTGGGCCACCCGAGGCTGAGTAGACCCCGTTCCAGTCCTCGTACCACTTTTCAAATATCGTGGCAGAGCCGGGAATCGAACCCAGGACCTCCGGGGCGGCAGCTAAACATGCTGACCGCTACGCTATGGAGGCGACTAAGATAAGTATGTTATTAAATTATAAGTTGCTTATTGTTAATTCTTTTTATAGTAATTTAATATGTTATTAAATTAAAAGAAATTTTTCATGCCTATTTTGTTGCCTATTTTACACGTTAGTGCCTATTTACATGCCTATTTTGGCTATTTTAAGAGCCTATATGCCTGCCTATTTTAACTGTTTTTAGTGCCTATAATTCTCGTCTCTACTTATCACACACTTACTTGAGAACTTTTAAACATAGGTAACTGCTGACTGGCTGAGATCGAGCCGGCCCATTGTTGCGTCAAAGCAGCAACGGTGTAAGACGTTCCTTGTCGTCCTGTTCGTTTGTCATTATTTGTTGTAGACAGGTCAATCAGATGAACCAGTGCCTTGTTATTTACCTATTTACGCATTTGTAGCCTAAGGAGGTGCTGTATTTACTACTTTGAGGGGAAAGTTAAGGTAAGAGAATCGTTGGGACAGTGAATTTATTTTGGAGGTTCCGTTTGAGTATAGCACACATCCTTCGCGATTGTCGAGTAATTAATATTCTATTTCTTGGCGAATAGGACTACTTACACAGAAAACCTTTTACCGGAAAAATCGTTATTTTGCTGCCAACAGTGGTCTATTTGTTTTTCACTACCCGTCATTCGAATATTGCCGTTAGGCTGAGCGCACATTGGATCCGTACCGGTATTCGTACGTAGGTAATTACGTCGTACGAACGCGCACGGATAGGTACGAACAATCCCAACGCCAGCTATATTACGCATGCTCGCAGACTGCACTCGAGTTAGTTGTACGGTATATAATACGCACGTTTAGGTACGACATACGATCACATTCCCAACTCGATGGGATTTTAACTTACGAACTTACCTGTATTGTAATCCCTAGATATTTGTATTGGTTCGTAGCTTTTGTCCTTTGCGCGGGATATAATCATCCTTCGATAGTTTTCCTCCCAGAGGCGGTTCTAGCCCTGGGCCGGGGGGGCCCGGCCCCCCCCCCCCCCAGTTTTAGTGAAATAATTATTTTAAAATTCCTTGGTTACTAAGTAAATTGATAATTTACAGATACAATTTATCTGATATAAAACAAACTAATGCATTTAATTAAGTTAAATTTTCTTTCAATTTCAAGATTTATTTATTTTATTATATGTAATTTAAACACACAATTGAAATCGTGTATAAATATAATATTTTTAAAATGCGTAGTGCATACACCAAGAGTATTAACTCTTTTCCCAACTTTATGACATGGAAGTTCAGAAGTTTCCAATGTAGACAAACCTCCATGCAATACAAGTGCATCGATATCTCCCCAACTCTGTGACAAAAATGTGAGTGCAACTGTTTCTAATATATAGACGAACCAGTACCATTTTATATCAGTGCATCGATCTATGATGGTCCATGCCAACCACGTAAATCAGTTTATAAACAAACGTTACTATACAATAAGAACAGAAGTTTTAACAGTAAATGGTTTGATAGGTATACATTTATTGAATACTCGGAGAACAAAGATGCTGTTTTCTGTGTCGTCATTTCGTTCAATCTGATTCAAGCATGCTGAACATGTTTTCAGTAAATCTGGATTTTGCAATTGGAAAAGAATATGAGAAAAACGTGCAAAGCATGCTGATAGTGAATGTTATAAATCATCAATAGTAAAGTGAAACAGTTTTCTGGTAAGTGAACATGGCAGCACAGTGATTTCGAAGCTAAGCGAGAAACCTCTGGTTATATTGCGTAACCGCTCATCTGTGGCAACAATGGCCCGAGTCGCATTACTTTGGGCTCGGCAAGACATTGGGCTTAGAGGTCATCGCCAAACAGTTTTGGATGATGATAGTGTTAATAATAAAGGGAATTTAGATGAAATTTTAAATGTAATTAAACTAGAAAGTGAAAGCACAAGTAAACAGTCTACCAAAGAATGCAACTTACTCATCTAAAGATTCTCAAAATGAATTTCTTGACATCTCAGCTAATATAATAGTTGAACATATTGGAGGAGAGACGAAAAAATATAACAATGGTTATGTTTCCTTAATCCTGGATGAAGTTAGAGTTGTTAGTAAAGTGGAACAGATGTCCGTATGTGTCAGATATGTAGGGCAACATTCTATAGAGGAGCGTTTCATTGGTTTTATACATTTGTATCAACTGAATGCCGAAAGTATAGCTAATTCAGCTTTAGAGTACCTTGTTTCAGTGGGTTTCGATCCATGTCAGTGCATTGGACAAGCATCTGATGGAGCCGCGGTTCTGTCAGGGAAGATAAACGGTGTACAACGTTTATTGCGACAAAAGGTCAATAACCCGTGTGTTTACGTGCATTGTTATGCACATCGCTTAGAGTTAGTTTTGGTGGACGTTTCAAAGCCAGTTTGTAGACGTGGTAGGGGACACTTTTGGTTTACTGAAAGCAATTTATGCTTTTCAGTCTGTATCTACTGCAAGACACAAAAAGTTTGTTGAGATACAGAGTGATCTTCATCCAGGAGAACGTGTTTTAGAGATACCTCTTCAAAGTGACACGTGATGGGTATGTAAATATAGAGGAGTAATGTATTTTCAGAAACGTTTTGCTTCAGTTAAAGCAGCTCTATAGTATATTTCCAAGTCAGCCAACAAGAAAGAGGCAGCAGAAGCAAAAGGTTTGTTGAAACAGCTTTGTAAAGTGAAGGTGATGTTTGTGTTACAAATCTTTTCTGATATTCTCGAGCTTGCCAATAGAGCCTCTATGTTCTTACAACAAAAACATGTGGACTTCGGAGGGGCACATAGATTGATCTATGGTCTTGTAAAATCGTTGCAAGAAAAACGAAATGATGATTATTTTAAGGAACTATGGGCGGTTACATGTGACTGCTCAGTCGTTAGGCGTGAAAGTTTATAAGCAATCTAGAGTCTCATGTATTCCAAAGAAATTTTCAGACTACGTTTTATTAATGCCAGTCTCTGCGGAGAAAGAAGAGGAAAATGTCACATTATCAGAGACATACATACATCAGAGACATGTAAAAGAAATCTTTTTGAAATATTAGACAACATGGTAGAAGAGTTACTGCGTAGATTTACTGAAAATGATATTGTGTGCAATGCAATGGATGCCTGTAACCCAAGAAGTGAAAACCTTTTAAATTTTGAATATATATATTCTCACGTTCTGTGAAAAGTATAATCTAATCTTCACAGACCGTAAGGTGCTACAGACTGAAATCAGTTAAGCTAAGAATGTATTTAGAGGCAAATATCCAAACACTTCCTCATTCCTTTTTTCTGAACTTCTGAAAATGGAAGTTGCTTTTCCACAGCTACTATTATTTTTCAAGTTGATGCTGACTCTTCCTGTGTCATCTGCTTCTGCTGAGCGCAGTTTCTCAGTCGTGAAACGAATAAAATCCTATTTAAGAGCAACAATTGCAACAAAGAGGCTTTCCAATCTCGCAATTCTTTCAATTGAAAGAGTATTAAGTGGAAAATTACTTCACGACCCTTCTGATAAAGTGAACCAGTTTGCCCAGAGTGGAAACAGAAGAATAAATTTATGTGACAGTGAAATATGCTATTTTTTACCAATGATAGTTTTTAGCCTACTTTTCTCATTTTGCAAAAATGAGGAAAAAGTAGACTAATGATATCGATCCGGGAAAATGTCTGGGCCCCCCCAGATTTAAGCTTCTAGAACTGCCACTGTTTCCTCCCCATCTGAAAACAACTAATTCGGTTTTCTTCTCATTGAGATCCATTTTATTTTCTTCAGCCCATTCCGCTATTAAGTCCATGGCAACTTTTAGTTCTTCTTTACTCTCTGACGCAAGAGCCATGTTGTCTGTATATTATATGTATGAGTTAACCTTCTGTGTTTGCCTCTTAATGTATGAAGGTGTAAAAAAATAGGTTTTTGTAAGTTTAAATGAAATAAAAACTCTGATGTTGAATAATAATGAATATATAAAAAAGTGATGACATAAGCCTATATAAAAGCTTTGTGTATAAAATAATAATGTTTTAGTTCATAGTATTGTCTTTTGAAAAAATATGGGAAAAATGTGCCGGTATAGAAATTTTGTAAAAAATATATATGATGATGCAATGCTGTTTTATTTCTTACAAAATGTCTAGTATGCATGATTATATGTTGTCTTAATTTTTGTAGGTAATAACATTTTGGTTGACTTTTGAAAATGAAAATGAAAAATAACAATAACAAGAACATAATAAATAAATAATAAAACCCATCGATTGCTAATATTGATCGATTTTCACTTGTCGTGTGTGTACCTAGATGGCGATGTGTCGCCTTGGAAATTTGTTTACATTGGTCATTTGTACCCTTGTGGTTAATCGTGTCACTACCTACTATAGGCACCGTGCAGGCAGCTCGAAATGCTACTACTAGCGCTACGTAGTGGCCCGTCCTGAAACAAGAGGTGAGGCGTATTGCAAGAGTCTCAGTACAGCATATGTGACGTTCGAACAAGTTGCGGGTTTAGAGAGATTCAATTCGGGGATCTAAGTGAATTATCATGGAAGAAAGGAAAAAAACCTAGTTGTCAGTGGCCACCGTGAACGACGTGGAAGAGTTAATTTCGAATGCTCTCGGATATATCACAGGAAAAGTCACCCGGCAAACGTCTGTGACTTTGCCGCCTTATATCGTGAAACTTGAGGTATGCATGGTGTGGTTAGGTCACAATTTATAAAGTTTATTTAGGAAGAATTACTTAATGTATCTCAATACGCAGACTTTCACGACCACTAAATGACATCGTAATATTTTAATTGGGGATATTAGGTCGCCTATAATATATATACAGCTGACGCGTTTGCATGTTTGCTATGTATTAATAACTTGTAACCATTTTTATTTTGTGTTTAGGTTGACCAGAATCGTAATGTGTCGAACAGTGAATGTTCCTGTCCTGCAGGCGCCAGAGGAACTTGCAAACACGTAGCTGCGGTAGTGTATTTTGTAAATAATGAAAGTGTTGTCTCGAAAACAGACCATCCGCAACAATGGGGAAAAACGAGTCCGAAAACAGTGTTAAAAGAAAAATACAGGAAAGGCAACGCGTAGAAGCACTGTTCGGCAAAAATACTTTAGAGACATCTCTTCCTCCCTTTGAATTAAAAGAGGATATTTTAAAACACATCCCTTGCAGTCTTCGTGCAATACTTCGAGCAGAGGCAAGAACTGAAATCGAACAATCGTGCAGGGCCGTAGTCAGCTCGTTGATGGACAGGGTAGTGAATGATATGGAGAAGAATGTGAGGAAATTGTGACAAAGCTAGTACATTTACAAGTCTCTAACGCCGTGCGCTCACCGGTCAAATACACCTTTCACACTGTGAGTGACGAAATGTTTTTTACCAGCAAAGTTCAGGTTGATAGAGATCAGATAATTAAAATCTCCCTGGAAATCTGTACCTCAATCACGAAGCCCTCGATGGTTTCAAGAAAGAAAGATACGAATATCTGCTAGCACGAAAGCACATCGGATCAAATTAGGAGACATAACTTTGATACTTTTGATCTCGCATTTGTAACTGATTCACCAATTGGGGGAGCTGCTTTGAACAATCTTTCTGATGTTTTGTCGACTAACGGGCATCACAACCGTTTTGGACTTGCTTATATTCTGACCAAATTGCTTGAATACAGCATGATGATGATGATGATGATGAGTTGCGTGGGATATAAGTATAACTGGTATATAAGGGATCAGTGCAGATGAGGTGTCAGAGCTGGAAGTCTGGTTGCTATCCATTGGAGCTGAGCTTGTCTACAAAATAATCAATGTACATAGTGTTTATAGTGTACTTAATACCTATGGAAATACGAATAGCTAATCTATGGGACCTTGGTGTGTTGTGATTAATTGTTCTGACCTAGATCTCCCCCAAACCGAACCCACGTTCTTCGACGATAAGAGAGAAGACGACCCATCAGTGCAAGCTGCGACCAGCCATGGCCGAAGGGTACGTCATCTGTTAAGCTGGGTTTTCCTAGGCGCGGAAGTGGGGAGCGGAACGCGGAGAGCGGAGTCTGCTCTCCTCTGGTCATATGTAATTTTAATGGTACTGTTTTCCTAGAAGCGGAGCGGACCGCCGCTGGACGAGCGGAACTCGCTCCTCCGCGTTCCTCTGCTCCGAGAGCAGACGAGTCCGCTGTCGGCTGGTGGAGTGCTGATGATGATAATTGTTGTTTTAAGGGGCCTAACATCTAGGTTATCGGCCCCAGGCTGGCGGAGTGGCTGGACGTCTGTACAAGTTGTGTGTAGTTTTATCCAATTGTGTCCTTTGTGTGTTTAGTATAAAGTGTGTGCACCATGTGTGTGTGTCGGTTTACTGCTTCCGAAGATGAACAACTCATTGAGTTGGTGCATGGTCATCCTATAATATGGAATCTGATAGAGAAAAAATATAAGAATGTTGTGAAGAAAGATATCATATGTAAGTTGCACATTTTCGATCCTTCACTAAATGCAGTAGTAACTCTTCCTCCTCCTCCTCCTCCTCTTCCAAGTGTAATAAAATAGAAAGTCTAGATTCCACGTCCATAACGACCTCACCTTATCACTCCTAGTATAAAAATGAGCAACCGTTCCGCTCTCCGCCAGAGGACAAGTCCGCGTCTAGGAAAACACAATTCAGCTAGCTGATGACTCACGAGCGGAGAGCCGAGTCCGCTCTCCGCTTCCGCGCCTAGGAAAACCCAGCTTTAGCCCTGCGATCAGAATACGACACTCTTGCATACAATGGAAACTACTGCCTAAACATTGTCAACACACCGAGTATGACAATACATTTAGCTAATTTCCTGATGTTTTCGATTCCACACGTTACATACGCTAGGCCAATCTAACGCCAGTTTGAGACAATGATTTATATTTCTATTTTTCACTTAAGCTACGGGTATGTTAAAATGCAGCTAATAATAGCAATTCTTCAGCCAAGATTTGATACCTTTATCACTGTAACATTCTTTCAATACGAATTCAGAAAATGTTTAATTTTTAATAATATTTTGAGAAAAGATAGTTTAAAACCGGTTTCCTGTACAAAGTCATGTTTGTGGCATGTGCCGCTTTTTCCTCTGGGACCCTCACTTTTAAACAAATAATGTGTCATAAAATGTTCTTTCAATAATAACTCCAAATGGAACCATTTCCAGATATATGTTTCCATGAAATTTTCCTTGATTTTGTGTAAGGAACTCGCATGCAATATTAGTAACCTGTTTATTTTAATGATTTTATAACCTGTTTCTGACATAGAAATAGCCAAAATGGTCAAGATTATTTTGGTTATTGCTTTATTTTACAACCAATTGCGTTCTGGTCTTTGTTTCAGATACTACAGTAACGCTTATCTTGTACTGCGTGGGAAAAATGGGAATATCATGCTCATTTGTTGTCCTACCCCTGCTAGCATCTGAACTGTACCCAACGGTGGTGCGAGGTCTCGGCATGAGCACAAGCTCTGTGGTGGGCATGCTGGGACCCATCTTCATACCCCTCGTCAACTACCTGGTGAGTATCCCTTACTGATGAATTGAAATGAGCAGTGATGTGAAATCTTGGCATGTTGGGCATGTTGGGACCCGTCGTCTTCCTGCCTGCTGAGTATCCCTTACTGTTAAGCTGTAGCCAACAGTGCTGCAAGGTCTGGGAATGAGTACAAGCTCTGTGGTGGGCATGTTGGGGTCCACAGTTTAAAAAATGGGAAGAACACAAAGAGCTATGAAAGAAGCCTTTACTGATCTGTAAAGGGTAGGAAGACAATAATAATGTTATTGGTTTTACGTCCCTTTTAACTACACTGGCTTTTAGAGACGCCGGGGTGCCGGAATTTTGCCCCGAAGGGGATCTTTAACATGCCAGTAAATCTACTGACACGGCTCCCTCGCATTTGCGCACCCTCAAATGCCAGCTGACTGCGCCAGGTTTCGAACCTGCAACCTTGGGCTCAGCAAGCGAGAACGTTACCCCTGAGCCACGCAACCAGACAGGGGGTAGGAAGACAGATACATTCGCAAATCAATTAATAAAAAAACAAGTAGGCTATAAGCCAGCAACTAAGAAAAGCAGTACAAATGAATGTGTCCTAATAAAAATTGGTTCATACCTGTAAGTTTCAAGTTATTCATCGTTGCACATACCATGGCTCAGAGGTTAATCCTAATCTCTCACGAGACATTTTTAAGTCTCAGTTAATACCCAGGAAAACTAAATACTAACGTGTAGGTTTTAGTGACATCAGTCCTGCCACATGCCTCTGAGACCTGGCCACTGTCAACAAATGATGAAGGGCATCTTAGTATATCTCAAAAGAGAATCGCGAGATACATTATTGGACCAGTGTAGTGGAACAAAATAATAAGTGAAAAAGAGGATACAACTTTTGATTGAACACTGACGAGCTATTGAATCTGACCACTCTACCCCGGGAGCGTGGAGAGTTATTACATGTTATTACATTCGCTTTTTAACATACTTTGTACCATTATACCAATTAAGTAACAATCAGCGTAGCAGTGTGGGCTAAATCACACTTCATGACTTCCCCCTCTCTTTCTCTCCCTCCTATGAAGTTCAAAAAATCTTTTGTTTGCACCACCTTACGCCTCTTCAACACCTTTGATTTATATAAGTTTGTCAATATTGCAAGCACTGCAGCTCTCAAAAGTCGTCTTTCATCCTGCTTCTTTTTTCTCTTTTTTTTCTTTTCTTAGTCGTTTACCCTCCAGGTTGGTGGAACCCACGGACTCAGCGAGGGAACTCACCACTACCGCCTCTACGGGCAGTGTCCTAGAGCTGGGAACATCTAATCGGAGGGGATACAACTGGTGAGGTGAGATTGGCACCTCGCCCAGGCGGCCTCACCTGCAAAGCGAACAGGGGCCTCATGAGGGAAGGTTATGGAAGGTCAGGATGGATAAGCAAGGAAGAGGGAAAGAGGCGGCCGTGGCCTTGAATAAGGTACCATCCCGGCATTTGCCCGAAGACGAAGTGGGAAACCACGGAAAACCACTTCGAGGATGGCTGAGGTGGAAATCGAACACCCTCTACTCATTTGGGCCACCCGAGGCTGAGTAGACCCCGTTCCAGTCCTCATACCACTTTTCAAATTTCGTGGCAGAGCCGGGAATCGAACCCAGGACCTCCGGGGCGGCAGCTAACCATGCTGACCGCTACGCTACGGAGGCGACTCATCCTGCTTCTTGGAGCAGTATTCCACTCACATCTGATTACTGCATTATGTTAAGAGGTTATTTTTATGTTCAATTATAACATCAGTACAATAGCTGACAAATGTACCTACGTTACTATACAGTACTTCTTGTATATGGTGTTTCAGGCTGATACTGTGCCTGTATGCACTGATTTGTATATATTTTTAGCCTACTTTTCACATTTTGCAAAAATGAGGAAAAAGTAGACTTATGAGATCGGGTAAATGTCTGTCTGTCCTTCTGTCTGTCTGTCTGGCTGTGTGTGTGTCCCCCCCCTATCAACTCCTAAACGGCTGCAGCAATCGAAACAAAATTTGGTAGGAGTAAAGATATATACCTGAATATCGCACGGCCATATTTGAATATGATGTCAGTGCTACCAACTGCTGAAAAATTGCATTTGAAATTTGAGCTCAATGTTGGATATCTTGGAAGGTATGAATGGGAGCTATTTCAAAATTGGCACACGTATAGATAATAATATTGCAGTTTAATTTCCAGGAGGCCATACATGGCAGTGTTGCCAAAATGAGTATAAGCCTGCTGATAGGTCCAAATTTTAAATGCATATAACTTCTACACTATCAATTGAATTTCAACCAAATTTCGTATGTGCTATGTGTACATAAACAGATATGACTGAGCGTATTTTTAAGAGCCACCAGGGCTGCCAACTGTTAATAAATTCTCTCAATTTGTTTTAATCCAAATACCCATATATCAGAAAGTATGCAAGCCGACAGTTTTAAACTATGCACACGTACAGTACCTGACATTCTATATTAATTTGGAGTAACTTATATACGTCAGTGCTACCAACATGATTCTAAGCCTGCTGAGACGTCCAACTTTAAATGCATGTAACTTCTATACTAACTAATAGATTTCATTCAAAATTGGCACAACAATAGATCATATTATTTCAGATTATCTCTGACCAATACATGCATGGCATTGTTGCCAACATGATTTTACGCGCGCTGTTAGATCCAATGTTTAACTGCATGTAACGTCCATGCTATCCATTGGACTTCAACAAATTTTGTACTCTGTACCCTAAGAAATGGATCTAAGAATATATTCAGTCACCAGGGCTGCCAACTGTAGTGCTTTATTAGGCTACATTATGCTAGGTATACAGTATTTCGAACTAATTAGAAATTTCGATATTACCAACTTAATTTCGTCATTAATCATTGGCATGAATCTTAAATTTTAAGAAAAGTAGGCTCTTTAGTTCGTCACGGAACTTCTTGTTTCTATTAATATTATTATTATTTTAGTATAACCATCCTATTGTTACAACCATTGTTAGACTATTATTATTTATACCTATTGTGAATGTTGTATGCAACATACTTTATAATATTATACAAATTTAACTGGTTGCATATCATATGATTTAAATTTTAGCAAAATGTTTTATTTTTATAAGCCCTAATCCTATGGTATGTAGGGTGCTACTGTAAAGGAACTCTTAAGCTCTAAGTGTAGCCATGGAAATAAAATAAATCAATCAATCAATCAATCTGTTTCTCTCTCTCACTCTCTTTGTGACAGGGATATGACATCTTGCTATGTATTGGGGCCTGTCGTCCTCCTCCTCGCCATCTGCCTGTTAGTATCCCTTACTGCTGAACTACTGTAGTTCTAGTTCATCACATCCATTGTTAGTCAATTTCCCTCAGAAACTATTTCACCGTTGGATCGCAAGAGGCCGATAGAGGAAGTGTGATGGACTGGGTGGTGTTATCATGGAACACACTGAGGTTCATTATTCCGGTATGCCAGCTTATTGTGCGATCGATAAAATGAATGAGAATAAACTAAATTCCTGAAATTTGTAGTTACCCGCAATCGCAACACACACCATTGAATCCTCATAGTAACATACCTTGTACAGTTCACGCCATGGTTTTTGGCCGGTGAGGACCGATTGTGCAGTCGTACAGAGGACAGGTGGCAAACCTCAGGCATGTGTAATTGATACGTGAGTTGCTTTCCGTGCAACTGAAAACCCACGCATCAATTGCACATGCGCAATGCTCACTGGCTGTCCTCTGTATGACTGTGAAAACGGGACTGACCGGCCAAAAACCGTGGCGTAAACTGCACCATTGTTCCCATTTAGTATTCATTAGCGTAGCCAAATTGTCTTAAACACACACAATGACTGCACTGGATAGGTGCGTTTGGATGTCCTAGGTTCAAATCCCAATATTGGCAGTGGATTTTCTTCTTCTTCCTAACGTCTTCCCAGTGGAACGGGGTCCGCTCCATTATTGGCAGTGGATATCCTGACTATACTGGGTGTCTTTTATGTACTTTTGGAGAATGATAGGTCGTGTAGGGGACGGGTATAGAAGTAATTTGAGATAGGAAACTTGGGGTCGGAGCGGCCTCCTTAACCTCTAAAATAAGGGTTGATTCAGGCCCTCCCCCCTGTAAGTTGGGCAACCGACCCAAGCCTCTATTACCTTCCTCAATCCTTTAACTCTTGGCAAGATTCATTTCACCATGTGGCACTGGCGTAATGGATAGCGTTGAGGTGCGAAAGGCCGGTAGTCCCGGGTTCGATTCTGGGCTGAGCATTTTTGTTTCGTTTTGTTTAATGTTATTTGTCGTATTGTAGTCACGTGATACAGTCTGGTATATGGCAGAGAAGAGAGTGGAGTCGTGCAGTTTTAGAGAACAACAGTCTGGTAGTTGACGTAAACTACTATGTTCAGTTTAATTTCGCACGATGGCTGATCCTCCGCATAGGTACAGTTTTGAGGAATACGCCGATATGCACCTGTGCTACGGTGCCTCTAACAATAATGGAGAGGAAGCAAGAAGATTGTACGCTGAAAGATATCCGAATAGGGTCCTACCATGTGTCCCTACCATTATGGCAGTTCACCGGCGTTTGCGGGCTACAGGATCATTGGCGGTAAGTTGGTGTATTCTTCACACAAAAATTGATGATGTATTAGACTTGAAATGTAAGCTAATTTTAATCCCGCCGGTAATAACGAAGCGCTGACGTCCTATTTAACTCGGTTTGTTTTCTTTTTGTTGTTTAATTTTAACGATCGTTTTATTTATTTATGATACGAGGTGCTAACGTACTAATGTAAGCTTAGGCTTCTTATCCATTTGGTAATAATTATTGGCTGGCACCTGGTAAAATCTGTGGTGCACAAGTATCGTAGACGTCACCTACTTTATCCCATTTTACTGTTTTTGTTATTTATTTTTCAAAGATTGATTTAATTATTTTAGATACGAGGTGCTAACACTGACGTGGGCAGACAACGTCAACTTCGAAACGGTGTGACCGACGCAGCCCTGGAAGCGGTATGGCAAAACCCTGGTACCAGTACCCGGCGTGTGGCGGGACAGCTTGGTGTGTCAAAAGACACTGTGTGGAAAGTTTGGCACGAGCACAGTTTGTACCCGTACCACAAGCAAAAGGTTCAATCTTTAACCCGTAATGACCACGAGCCAAGAGTAAACTTGTGCAATTGGTACCTGCAGAGGCTTGCACAGCACGAAGAATTTTCATCTCTCATTCTCTTCTCGGACGAAGCAACCTTTTCTAGAGATGGCATTTTCAACACAAGAAGTAATATCGAATGGGCAGATGAAAACCCCCACAGTGTTTATGAAAAGGGACATCAAGTTCAATTTTCCGTCAACGTCTGGCTAGGCGTTGTAGGTGATCAATTAATAGGCCCCTATCTTTTACCTCCTCGTTTAAATTCAGAAAATTATCTTGTGTTTTTTTTTACGAGAGGTATTACCCGAGTTAATGGAAGCTGTTCCTCTACAAATACGGCAAAATATGATATTCCAGCAAGACGTTGCACCAGCCCACTTCGGACGCATTGTTAGGAATCATTTAAATCTGACTTTTCCGCATCGTTGGATTGGAAGATCGGCGGCGACCGATTTAGCGGTGATTCCATGGCCAGCACGGTTATCCAACCTAAATCCTCTCGACTTCTGTCTATGGGGCTGGATGAAAGAATTGGTGTACAAAACACAAGTCGAGTCTGAGGAGGACCTTATTGTGAGAATACTAGCAGCGGCACAGATAATCCAAGAAACGCCTGAGATTTTCGCGAACATTCGCGAGTCTATGCGCAAACGATGCGAAACCTGCCTTCAAGCCAATGGTGCTCAATTCCAGCAATTGTTGTAATGAATTCAAACACTACCTCCGTTTTGTAACATGACCAATTGTTCAGCTGTGATTTGAATTCTCGAAAAGTACCGTAATCTTGTCATGAACTGATACAAAAATCATTTTGTTTTCACAAGTATTTGACGCAATCACTGCTGTTGTGTAATTATTGTTGTTTTGTAATTTTATTGCCTATTAAAGGAACTTGGTGACTAATTACGGATCTGTGGTAGTTTTAACATCGTGCCATCTAATGATTACCCAACGGCAAAAATTAAGCTAAGCATGCCTAGCCTAGCTAAACCTTACTTTCTCTAGTAAATCAACGTGATTTAAACATAATAACGGACTTAAACAATTTAATGCTACGAAGTGCACAAAGATTGGTTTAATTTAACGAAGGTATCAAGCTTAAAATCCTTACACCTAAAAAAAACATTTAAAAAAATATTGGCCCAAGCCCAGAATCAAACTCGGGACTACCAGCCTTTCGCACCGCAACACTATCCATTCCTCCAGCGCCACATGGTGAAATGAATCTTGCCAAGAGTTAAAGGATTGAGAAAGGTAATAGAGGCTTGGGTCGGTTGCCTAACTTACAGGGTGGAGGGCCAGAATCAACCCTTATTTTAGGGGTTAAGGAGGCCGCTCCGACCCCAAGTTCCCTATCTCAAATTACTTCTATACCCGTCCCCTGCACGACCTATCATTCTCCAAAGGTACATAAAAGACACCCTGTACTATAATTTTCCACTAGCTTTCTTTCTTACACTTACTCCCATGTGACTGGCTGCGTGGCATAGCGGTAACATTCTCATCTGATGTGCCCAACGTTGCAGGATTGAATCCTGGCGCAGTCAGTTGGTATTTGAGGTTCCGCAAATGTGAGGGAGCCGTGTCATTAGGTTTACGGCCATGTTAAAGTTCCCCGGTGTCTCTAAAAGTGGCAGTAGTTAAAAGGGACGTAAAGCCAATAACATTAATATTTCTTTCTTCGTTATGCTCATTCATGCGTGTTTGAACTTGCTAGTTGGCTTGATGACTTTTGTTTTCCTCTTCTCACAAAATCTCTTTATGAACTCACTGTGCTGCCTCTTGTGTTCTTCTGTCCATCGTGTACCAGTCCTTCTGCTAGGTTTCACCCTAAAAGTGTGCTTATTTACAGAGATTCTGAAGATTTCTTGTTTTTTTTTCATGATGTTCCCCCCAATGTTAAACTCATTCAGTCCTTCCTTGTTTCCTTCAGCCAATTTAAGCTAGTATTTTGTGTATTATTTATATCAAATAATCGTTTTGTTAGTCTATTGTCGACCATCCTGAATATGTGCCCAAAAACAGTCGAGCGTCTCCTACGTACAGTGTTTGTAAACCTGTCTTGTGAGACTATAGAGGTCTGCAGTTCATCTGTTGATCCTAATTCCATTTTCTAGTGTGGGGTTGAATATTTTTCTAAGAAGTTTGCTTTCTTGCTTTTCAATTTCTGAAATTTTTTATTTGCCTCCTAAAAATATGGCTTCAGATGCATATAGAGCTTCTGGGAGGACAACAGTTTTGTAATGTTTCAATTTTGAATTACATGAAATCACTCTTTTATTGTAGTGATTCCACGTTAGTCTGAATGCACTATGAAGTCTTGAGGTCATTTCTAGGTTGGCTAAACTGTTCAATCCTGAAGGTAGAATTATTTCTCCAAGGTATTTAAACGAGGATAACTGTGAGATCGTCCCTTATGCTGTTTCAATTTTATCTTTCTTTGCACTTTTGCCGAAAATTTTCTATATACTAACATTATTATTATTATTACTCCCATATGGTGACTTATTTCAATTCTCAAATCCTAAGCCTGATAATTACAGATACACACAGTGCTACAGTAATTTGAATAACACAAGTTATCATATCAAGTTCACCCACACCCAAATATCTGAGGCTGAGTGCAACCATGTCCCAAGCACTTAACCCTCAGACACTCGCGCTAGTAATAGATACAGTGTTACTCGCGCGGGCTACATATGTAGCCCAAACAGTTATTCAATCTGATGGACTCACACACGTTATTTTTGGAGTTCAGTTTCAATGATATGATAAATAATAGTATATATAAGTATTCTAAGCTAAATTTGAAGATTTAGTGTTAGCATTTATCTACATATGGAGAGAAAATACAAAGTTAAGAAGAAAATTCAATTTTATCGTATATCTTGGGTAAAACTGCTACATAAATAAAACTAATGGAACTAGAACTGTTAAATTATTTTTTATGTAAACCTAAATACTTACATTAGTGCATATTTGGATTGGAATTAAACAAAAATAAAAGTAGGTTAGATAATTTCCTTAGAAAATAAGCACTTATTATGAACAATTTCAGTATATTCATTTATTTTTCTCGAAGTTTTGAAGTTTATTTTTGCCCTTTTGGCTACAATCTACAGCCCAGGAAATCCACAAGCATGCTCAAACAAATTCTGTGCAAATGGACACAATGATCCTAGAAGATCTTCATTGCACTTTGCGCATCTGTTCCTTGTTGATTTATCCCTTCCTCGTCCACACAAGAAACAACAGCCTACTTTATTTCCACTACACTCAACCTATCATTACTGTCATCTAAACACAGACTGATTTGAAAGTCTTCTACATGACCGCCTCCTGTGAGGCAACGTTTCCTTTGCACGTTCAATTCTGAAACAGCGATGCTCGCGTGGGCTACCATTGTAGCCCAGACGACTTCTAATGCATCTGGTGTCAGTTTGGTGTAATTGGTACAGTTGGAATCACACCTGTCTCTTAAATACAGCATCAACAGTCAGCTACAGAGATTCTCAATATTCCTAGCAAAAAAGTATACTCTGCGCTACAACAAAATAAATCACTGGGCTACACCTGTAGCCCATGCGAGTATCCGAGGGTTAAAGAAAACAACAGCCTATTTTGACCGTCTTGAACTGGTATTCTTCCTCGGTGGACCAGATATAGAATATGAACCCAAGATCACAACGTTGATTCCCGTCCGAGGAAGTTGTGTATTTTGGGGCAGAAATAATCAATGACATTCCGTGTCATTCGGTGACTGCTTGATGAAGCTCTCTTAAATCAGATTTGTTGACTGCCAGACAAAATTAAATCTCAACTGCGGGTCACCCACATAGAGATTTGTCTTCCCTGTTATACGAGTGGAAAACGGAATAATAATAATAATAAGAGAAATAAGAACAAGAATAATGCTGTCGGTATTGCTTCCAAATCTTCCTAGATGCAATTATTATTATTTACGCCTTGGTCCCCCGGACAATCTCCACTCATTCTTCCCTGCTGACTGCTTTGGTTCTCCATCTTCTGACTCCCTTATTTCTTAGATCCTCCAGCCATCTTGTCCTAGGTCTTCCCCTCACACAACATCCTCCTGGCTTCCCATTGAAGACCTTCGTTACCATCCTGTTCTCTGTCATTCTTTCTACATGTCCCAACCAACGCAGTCTGCTACTCATTATTTCCACTCCTATATCTGGCTTACCATACAACTCTCTTATCTCCATATTATTTCTGATTCGCCAGAATTCACCCTCTTTTACAGGTCCATATACTTTCCTGAGTATCTTCCTTTCCCATCTCCTTAACAATTCCTCATCACCTTGTGTCATGGTCGAATTCTCCAAACCATACATCACCGTACGATCTACCGTCGACTTCAGATTTCTAATAGGGCTTCTTGCTTTAAATACATTGCTTAAAGCAAAGTAACTCCTATTTCCAGCTACTATCCTCGCATATATTTCTTCTCTCATATCATTGTTTTCAGCTATCATTGACCCTAAATATTTAAAAATTTTACTGCGTTCATATTCTTTCTTTTTTCATTCAATTTCACATTTTTTCTAAATCATTATACTTTCTCCTAGATGTTAGCATATACTTGGGTTTCGACTGATTAATCGTCAGTCCGATCTCTGCCGTGTATTCCTCTAGTTTCCCCAGCTTCTCTTCCAAATCCTGTTTTATCCTAGATAATAAATCAATATCATCTGCATAAGCAAGGTTTTTCTTCACTCGGTTAAACAACGTTCCTCCTGTGTTGCCCTCTTGTATCCTTAGCATTACTTTCTCCAAGGCAATGTTAAGCAGTAAAGTGGAGAGAACATCACCCTGTCGTAATCCTTGACTAACCTCAACGGTATTTGATAAAATACCTTCAACCTGTATATGTTGTCCTTTCCAAAGTCATTCGTACCAATCTTGTTAATTTATTAGGTATTCGTGCCTCTTCCAATGCCTTCCATAGATGATTCCTTTTACTGTGATACTATCATATGCTTGTTTAAAATCTATAAACAGCTGGTGTACATCAAAGTTGAACTCGTAACATTTTTCAAGGATCTGTCTCATGGTAAAAATTTGGTCTGTAGTAGATCTATTAATATTCTGAAGCCACATTGGTAATCTCCTAGATATTTCTTTGCATATATTCTCAGTCTTCCAGTTATAATCTTTGCTAAACTTTATACACAATACACAGCAACGCTATCCCTCTATAATTACCAGTCTGCTTTGTCATGTTTCTTATGTATAGGGCACTGCTCTGGCATTTTCCCCTTTTTGCCATATCTCTACCTTAATCTCATGAACCGCCTTGTTAGTTTTACTCCTCCATATTTTATTATTTCTGCTGTGATGTTTTCTTTTCCCGGCTCATTATTTTTCAGGGCCTTAATACCATCTTAACTTCTTGACTGATTGCAGATTCATCTCTACTCAACTTTGTTCCTGTCCCATCTCCTCCCTGTGCCCAACTTCTACCTTGCCTTCATATCCAAATTCCGCATTCAACAATTCACTAAAATACTCCACCCATCTATTTAAAGTATGATCTTTACCTCCTATCAAGTTTTCCACCTTATCTTTACAGAAAGCTACTCTGGGTTGAAATCCTTTCTTTATATCTTTAACCCTTAAATAGAACTCTCTGGTTTCCTGTCTTTCTCTCTTCTGACTTCTCAATCCACTGTTTCTCAAAATCTCTCTTCTTCTTTCTGCATTCCTTGTCCACTTCTTTTCTCTTCTCCCTATATTCCTCTACAGTAGTTCTTGTCCTTCTCTGTAATATTCTTCTTCTTGCCTCTTCCCTTCCTTCAATCTTCTTTCTACACTCATCAAACCAATCCTGCATCCTCAGTTGTTTCTTTCTGCCCAGAACAGTTTCCACCATGTTGTGTATTATATCTTTGACCGTCTGCCACTGTTCTTCTATGCTTTCTCCTTCCCTCTCTACTACTTCATTAAACTTATTTGTCAAAACCATTGTGTATTGCTGAGCTATGCTTTCATCAATCCTATGTATAACAGCTCTCTTAATCTCTCTGTACTTGGCTATCCTTTGTCTATATTTAACTCTTACCAAATAATGATGACTATCTCCAACTGCTCCTCGACAGCTATCCAATTCCAACACATCTGAAGCATGTAGTCTACCTATAAGCACATGATCAATTTGGTTTTCTGTGATCCCATCAAGGGAGCTCAATGTTAGTTTCCTTATATCCTTCCCTTGCATCCATGTGCTTTTGATAAGCATGTCGCTGCCTATAGAAAAATCAATCAGTCTAATACCATTATCATTTGCCACCTCATGTAAACTCTCCTTTCCCGCTGTACTCCTGTAGGCAATTTCTCTTCCCAGTTGTGCATTGAACCACCTTAACATCATGCTTTGCCACTCAAGCTAGTTCCTATTCCAGCTGTTCATAGAAAATATTATGTTCTGCCTGCTCTGCATCATCTATTGGTGCATATGTACATATGAAGGATATATTGAAGAAACCGGCTTTCACTATTAATACACTCATCCTTTCGTTAACACGCTTAAAATTCAGTATCACATTTTTATACTCATTATCAATAAGAAACCCTGTCCCTCCATATACTCTGTTCCCACAACTATAGAACAAGGTGTGTGTCCCCGTAGCAAGTATTTCACTTCCATTCCATTTTACCTCTTGTATTGCTGCCAGCTTCACATTATATTGCTTCATTTTCTACTTCAAGTTCAGTAATCCTCCAGGTTTACTCAGTGTTCTTACATTCCATGCCCCAAAATACCAATTCATGTACCGTTTCCGTTTCCAAGGTCGTATATCCATTTCATCCGTCCAGTTTCCTTTATACTTTTGTTCCATAACAAGTATGTTTTTCCAACCCCCAACCTGGAGAACCACGGTACCGCTCTTAGTCTGGCCTATCACCTTAAGCCTGTCCAGCTTGGGTGCCCCTACCATGAGCCGAAGCTCCTGCTGGCATAGCCCCAAGGATCATTTGAGCTTGCAAGCCTCCAAATACCTGGCAATACCCGATTGCCTTCTTCAAGGTGACAATATCAGCAGGAGGTATTATTATTATTATTAATATTATACTGGCCACGCTGGCAGAGAGCACTAATGTGCCTCGCTGGCATTGGAAGAGCGTGGTTCCGAATCCCCACCTAGGTTGTCCTGAAAATGGTTATTGTGGTTTCCCATTTTCACCACCAGGCAAATTCCGGAACGGTTCCATTCAACATGTCCACGGCCGACTTCCTTCCAAAATCCTTTCCCTGACCCTTCCTTAATTAGACCCAAGTTAGTGGTCGCCTGTCACCATCCCCAGTTGTACTTGCTTGTGTTCAGCTCTCAAGCACCATCCTTGCGATGGTAGAGGAATGATCCCTCACAGAGTCCGTGAATATAGCCGAGCTGGGGGATAAGCGATAAATATATATTATTGTTATTTTCATTGTTATTGTTATTGTCATCAAAATCAACCCACTATGGTAGTTGGGTTCTCTTAGACACGCTCCACTACTGAACGAACTGGGTAGCTGCTTGCTAAGATATTTGAGTTTCGGCAGCGGCCATTCTGAATGTGTGTTTTCTTTCATATTTCTCACACTTACTCCAAGTGAATGCCATGTGGTACTTTATTTCAAATCTTGGGACCCATACCTCAATCCTAGACCCTAACATTTACAGTTACACATACAACTAAAGCCACTAAAATAACACTGATTATCAGAGAAAGTCAATCCAGACAAACACTAGCACAAGAGACTGATGACTATGATGCCCTTGGCTTCTTAATGGATAATTAACAAGAATAGAAACTGAAGTCAAGGTAGAAAGCGTATTACAGATTGCGAGGGACAGTTACAAGCTGAAAATTATGAGAAACAAACACAAGCTAAAGGGGCAAGACCTCTATGTAGACGACGACCTCACCAAGAACGAAAGAGCAGTACAAGCAAAACTAAAACAGATAACCAGGGAGGAGAGGAGCAAAGGTAACAGCGAGGTGAAAGTGGGCTACCAGAAGATCCTCCTAAATGGTCAATGGATTAATTGGGAGGATCTAAAATCGGGGAGCTGACCTCCGCACTGTGATCAAGCAACCGGTGGTAACCAAGAAAGAACTAATACTTGCCACACTCAGCGTAAGGTCTCTGAGAACTGAAGACAAGGAACTTGAACTGGAAAATGCTCTCTTAAACATAAAGTACGACATAGTAGGACTTAGTGAAGTAAGACGACTCGGCGAAGGAATCCGAGAAAAACCAAATGGAGACATCTCCAGCTACATCAGTGAAACCAAAGGCCAAAAAGGAGTGGGCTTCATGATCAAGAAGCACCTAAAAAACAACATTCAGGAAATTCGGGGAATCTCAGAGAGAATTGTGCTACTGGGCTTAGATCTAGAAGGGAATACCATCGCAATTATACAAATCTATGCTCCCACAGAGAACAGCAAGAAAATGCCAGAGAGTAGATGGACATGGAGAGGCCCAAACGGCAGGACAAGAAACGAAATTGACTTTATACTTACCGACAACTTAAAGGAAGTAACGGATATTCAAGTGATCAAAGGGGTAAAATTCGACACCGACCATAGAATGGTGCGCTTAAAGCTGACAATAAAGAAGAATTGACGGCCGTACTTCAAGACCAGGAAAACTAGCCCTGGACAGATCAACCAGACCGATTACGCCAAAGAAATCCAGCAAAATCTAAATCACCTGAAACAGCAAAACTACCTAAGCACACATCACCTCTACACACTCATAAAATGTATAACATCTGCATCTAACTTCTCAGCAATACCAAGAAGTAAGAAGGGACGACACGATAAGCTTAAAGACAGTACCAAAAGCCTAATCGAGGAAAGGGAAATATTGAAAGCACAAGCTGTAGATAACAACCAGAGAAAGTTAGAGTACGGGCAGCTTAATAAGCGCACAAAAAGGGAAATTAGAAAGGACATTAGAGACCACAACACAGAAATCATCCGAAAGTACGCAGAAGAATCAAAATCAATAAGAAAGATGAGACAAGAACTAGCACCAGACAAACAGTGGATGTTTGGAGTGAAAGACAAAAGAGGTAAAAGACAAGCAACAAGGGAGGAAATAACGAAACAGGCCACAGATTTCTACAGAGAGCTGTACTCCAGTTTACACCAAAGAAGAGACTCAGACCAAAGCGATAAGGGGCTGGAGGCACTACACGACGAAGAAATTCCTCCCATCATGACCAGTGAAGTCAGAACAAGGGAGGAAATACCGGAACAGGCCACAGATTTCTACAGAGAGCTGTACTCCAGTATACACCAAAGAAGAGACTCAGACCAAAGCGATAAGGGGCTGGAGGCACTACGAAGAAATTCCTCCCATCATGACCAGTGAAGTCAGAACAGCAATAAAGGAGGCAAAAACCAAGAAATGCCCCGTAGAGGATGCCATCTACAACGAATATCGGAAAATGGGTGGGGAGGATCTCATAGAAGTGATGACAAGGCTATTCAACATGATACTTGAAACAGAAAAAATTCCAACAGAATGGAAACAGAGAGTTATTGTTCTGCTTCACAAGAAAGGCGCTAAAGATGACATTAATAATTACCGAGCAAGCAGTTTAATGGCCAGTCTCTACAAACTTTTCATGAAAATCATGACTAGAAGGATGTCTAAACTACTAGATGAAAACCAGGCAGTGGAACAAGCGGTTTTAGGACAGGCTTTAGCACAATTGACCACCTGCAAGCAATGAACCAGCTCTTGGAAAAAACGCAGGAATTTAATCTCGAACTATACATTGCATTCGTAGACTATAACAAAGCCTTTGATTCTGTGGAGCATAATTGTGTGCTAGAGGCATTGAGAAGCCGAGGCATACAAAAGAGATATGTCAGACTACTGGAAAAGCTCTACGAAGGCTGCCAAGCGAGGGTAAGAACGGGGAGGGAGGGTGCGAACATCAACTTAGAGGCGTGAAACAAGGCGACCCCCTCTCACCAAAGTTGTTCACATGCCTACTGGAGAACCAATTTAGGAACTTGGAATGGGACAACAAATATGGCATCAAAATAAACGGGGAAAGGCTGATACACTTACGGTTTGCAGACGATATTGCACTGCTAGCAAAATCGGCAACAGACTTGGAACAAATGCTAGCGGACCTGGACACTGTCAGTAAAGAAGTAGGTCTATCTATGAACCCCCTAAAAAGAAAACTGATGACCATCTCACTGGAAGTACAAATCCTCATCAATGGCAAACCACTAGCGTACACACAGGAATACGTCTATCTTGGAGAGAAAAAAAACGTCATTTGACTGCTCCCAGGAGAAGGAAATCAAGAGACGAGTTGGCTAAGCATGGAAGAAGTTCTGGTCCTTAAAATTTATATTGATGGACAAATCCCAGAAGATAAGTATAAAGTCAGAAGTGCTAGAAAAGTGTGTAATGCCAGTACTGCTTTACGGCTGTCAAACCTGGGCTTTAACAGAGAAGCAAAGGCAAACAATCCGGGTATGTCAACGCAAAATGGAACGGAAGATCATTCAAGTTTCTTTGAGGGACAGATTACGAAACGAGAAGATAAGAAGAAGAACTGCCATGAAAGATGCCGTGACAACAGCTGACAGGCTAAAATGGAAGTGGGGAGGCCACGTGGCCAGAATGAAAGACTATCGATTGACGCACAAGCTAACGGCGTGGGACCCCAGGACAGGAAGAAGGAACGTGGGTAGACAGAGGACCTGCTGGAAAGACTCAATCGTAAGGAAGACAGGCAAACACTGGACGAGGATAGCAAGGGAGAGACAAGGATGGAGACGTATGGAACTATAAGAAGGGAAGAGAAGGAGAGCTTCAACAACGAAAAATACTGGTAGACAGCACACCTATGACATGAAAAATACACTTCTGCAACCTGTAACAAGCCAAACAACGTACAAGGTAAACGACAACGAATAGGCACATACAAAGACACGAAAACTGACCCCCGCCTCCCTTCTAGAGAAGAAGATGAAAAGTGAAGTGAACTACAGTCAGTGGCGTTTTCTCCAATACCACGGGGTAAGCACAGCTTACCTAGCATATTCTCATAAGAATAAAGTATATAATATCACTTTCTAACGCGCAAGCATCTGCAAAAACGCCACTTTGAATGACGTTCCTCGTTCTCTACCGCAGTTCTCCACGATCAGCCAGTACTACTTTGGAGAGAAAGAAGAAAGAGTGCGGCTGGTCGCTATGACAACGGCTTGTTTACCTCCAGGAGCCTTCTGGCCTGGAACACTGCTATGGCCGATGGAGTGGTACACCAACAACGCCAGGTCGTCCTTGATTGGCTAAGACAGGGGGTGTGGCGTTTTTATAGCCACAGGGCTGTCGTCGAGACAAGTGAAAGCGGGGTAGCAAGGTCTGCTTCGATTCGGGTGGCTTACCCTAGCGAGCCTGGACACCAGCACTGCTTAAAATCATTTGGCGCGCCTCTCCAGTCCCCACCCACTCCTTGCCCACCCACCATCTGACCATACCTTTGCTGGGCGCGGTAGTTAAAATTCTTCTTCGTCCGGTTAACTCACAACTCTATGTTTTTGAGTGCAATTAGCAAAATTTAGTATACCGTAACTACTGTTGATATTATTGTGTTGGAGTGTACAGTGCGTTGGAATCTTCAGAGTGACCCATCAACCCGGAAAGTTGCTCAGATTTTCATTCAAATTATATTCAAAGAGTAGGTGTAAAGGATACATAATTTTAAATGTATGTACATCCGTATAATTTGAGTAATATTTTAAAGACCTATCACATTATTTTAAAAAATATTTGGTTGTTACGAAGCCTCCGTGGCTTAGGCGGCAGCACGCCGGCCTCTCACCGCTGGGTCCGTGGTTCAAATCCCGGTCACTCCATGTGAGATCTGTGCTGGACAAAACGGAGGCAGACAGGTTTTTCTCCGGGTCCTCCGGTTTTCCCTGTCAAAGGTTCATTCCAGCAACACTCTCCACTATCATTTCATCTGTCATTCATTTAATCATTGCCCCAGAGGAGTGCGTCAGGCCTCGGCAGCCGGCACAGTTCATATCCTCGCAGCTAGATGGGGGCTTCATTCATTCCATTCCTGACCCGGTCGGAGATTGGAAGCAGGCTGTGGATTTTCATTTGATTATTACGGTAGGTAGGGTCTATCAAGTTCTCATTTGTACAAAATTAATTAATGCCACTATTTACTGTACCTTGGCGGATCATTTGTAGCGAAGTTCAATTCTTCTCTCCCTCTTAGTGAATTCATCAATTACATGGTCGTGAAAATCAGTGTTCCCCTGAAGGCTGCACAATAACACCTTTTCAATGGAAAGAAGCGCGAGATGTGAAAGTCCTTCTTGATGCATTGAGTTTCGGGTGAAGGTTTTTGTACGTTTCATGGTAGAAAACATTCTTTCCACTGATGCACTAGGCGCCCGAATTGTTAGTACTAGTTTAAAAAAAGAAGGAAGCTTTACGTGACCATTAATCATGCGATCATGAGCCACGGGACCTCCTTTTTACGTGGAATCCGAAGCACAGGACATGGAATTTCACTTCGAAATCTCACATGCATTGACCGGGAATCGAACCCGGTCCACCTTGGTGAGAGGCCAACAGCTTGACCGCTGCGCCACCACGCCCCCCTTAGTACTAGTTTGCATAGGTTATAGGCCTACGCCCCAATTAAGTCATTCAAACTAATGAAGCCGTGAAAGCCTACATCAGTACAATTTGAGTGATATTTGCAAATAAATATTAACTGAACATGCAATCCAATGACATAAGAATATCTATTAGTCTACTAATAGCATGTTTATTATTTTAATGTTCACTTAGGTCTCATAGTCTAATAGAAAATAATAATAATAATGTTATTGGTTTTACGTCCCTGTTAACCACTGAGGCTTTTAGAGACGCCGGGATGCCGGAATTTTGACCCGAAGGGAATCTTTAACGTGCCAGTAAATATACTGACACGGCTCCCTCGCATTTACGCACCCTCAAATGCCGACTGACTGCGACGGCATTCGATCCTGCTATCTTAAGCTCAGCAAGCTAGAACGTTACCGCTGAGCCACGCATAATAGAAAATTTACGGGTAATAACCTAAAAGTTTAGCTCCTTAGGCCAAGAAATGCGAACAACAAAAACACAAATTGCCACACTGTTCAATCGTCAAATGATACAAGACAAGAGAAGCCCGCCAACCCTATTGATGAATAATTTTCTCCGCAATTAATGTACATGGATTGGCATGCCTCAAGTTGAAAAGGGAAAAATGAGCTGTGCTGTATTACAATTCTTTCTATTTTTATTTTTTTAAATGTGAAAGATTAATAATTATGTGTGTAGAGTAATTGTTGCTACTTCAGATATCAACCTCAACATTGACAAGGGCATAGCTGGAACCGGGTGCTGAAGTTGCTTTATGGTTTAAGCCTATATTTTGAGTCTTCTTCACAGCTTACCCTCGAAAAAATTCCACGCCACGCCACTGACTACAGTGAAGTGTAGCAAGTGGAGTAAAAACTTGTACACAACTCCATAGGACTTGCTCGCCTAACGAGTTTAAACAAGAGCACGTCCCTGCTCACAGGAGGCCTTTGCCCTTATTTATTTATTTATTTGTTTATTTATTTATTTGTTTATTTATTTATTTATTTTATTTATTTATTTATAGGCAACATTGTGCACATTTAAACTGAGTAGTGTCATCATCACCTTCATGAACATTTTACAGATTTGGTCAAATAGAAGTTAATATCACACAATTTATCCATTCTTCAGGTTATTCTAAATTTGGTGCAGCAGAAAAGAGGAGAATTGAAGCATTTGAAATGTGGTGTTACAGGAGAATGATGAAGATCAGATTGGTAGATAGGGTTACAAACGAAGAGGTATTAAGACGAGTGGGAGAGGAGAGATGTTTCTGGTGGAGGCTAATGAAGAGAAGAGAAGAGATAGGTAGGTAGGACACATTCTAAGATACCCAGGAATAGCAAGCTTAGTTATGGAAGGAAGGGTCGAGGACAAGAACTGTAGGGGTAGACCAAGGTTAGAATATGTTATACAGATTGCCTCGGATGTAGGGTGTGGTAGCTATGTAGAGATGAAACGATTAGCTCAGGACAGGGAGGCATGGAGATCTGCATCAAACCAGTCAAAAGACTGAAGACTCAAACACACACATTCTAAATTTCATATTCACTATGAATATGTAGACAACGAATCATCACCTAATCCCTGTATTTTAAGCATAACAAATAAATAAAACCCTTACACTTCTCAAGAAGTCATTTCTCTCAAAAGCACAAATATAACTGGAACTTACCATAACGAGTATAGGAAATAACCTAAAATACTCAAAAGACTAATGAGGATAATTACTCTGTAACTAATTTTAGTCGATGAACCAAAACATCCCTTTCGGAGAAGAGAAATAAATTCTGCATAATAATAATATGCTTTCTTGGGCGAAATTAATCATCGGCACTAGGTACGTATGTAAACTTAGCTCTGCCATAATGACCTTCTGAATCGGTTTTACAGAATCCCTTACTGTCAATCCCCTTAAGAGGAATTCAGGAATAGTTCTTGAGTAAAGCTTAGTATCCTTGATAATTAATTAGTCTTGAAACATGTTTATGAAACATTTACCCCCTTGCACGACGTGTAGGTTAATAAGCATCAGCTTGCTACAGGAGCATATTGCCGAATATTTCATTGAATATACTGTACTAGGTATATTCGTGTTTGTAGGGTGAAGAAATCTTGGTGCTACCTTTGCTGATCATGGGAACACTGCTCCTGGCTGGCGGCTTCTGTTCATTATTTTTGCCTGAAACACTGCATCACCATCTGCCGCAGACCCTGGAGGATGGCGAGAAGTTCGGCCATGACTGGGGCTGGAGGGACTCGATAGCATGCTGCCCTCCCAGGTATGAAGGCAATTATGTAATGTATGTATGTACGTATGTATGTAAGTATGCATGTAAGTATGTATGTATGTATGTATGTAAGTATGTATGTAAGTATGTATGTATTGTAACCGTTTGTATTCTCCATTCTAAATTTATTGCCCAGTCGGATCTTAGGAGTTGTGTTCGGTTTGGTATTAGATCATGCAAGTTAGTATCTTAGGAGTTTCTGGAGGTTCCAAGGATCGTTATAATGTGGCATATACTCACGAGTAAAAATAACTCAGTTTAATACTACCATAAAAATACAATTACAAAATGTCAAGTTACATCTCAAAATATTGAACCAGCGCTGGACAAGGCACAAAAATTATATTCCTTTATCTTATTTTTATAGCTGATACTTTTATAAAATTTTCTATTTCAAAAGTTAACATTTACCATTTTTATATGTGCATCAACAAAAGAACCAACAATGAGCAATTCCTGCTGAGAGCTCTCTCAAGATAATATCAATCCCATAGCAAAACATTCAATTGAAATGTAATAACCTTCAATGCTTCAACATTTCACATGCTCAATTAGGCTATATCACATCACATCGCGACATGGATTCTTGATAGTAAAAATTGCACGTGTCCACGATTATATTATTTGTATTATTGGGTTTTCACTTTAATGAGTGTTAATTAGATGAGTTTAGGTCATCATAAGGTACTAGCACAGATAGAAAACCCCATTAATATGACTTCATCCTATGCCAACAACAATCTAATAAAACACACAATATTGCAGTTCAGTGCGATTAAACAAACTCAAAATCAAATAAAACACATAAATGAACATTAATTAATCTAAACAGAAGCCTTCGTGGCTTAGGCGGCAGCACGCCGGCCTCTCACCGCTGGGTTCGTGGTTCAAATCCCGGTCACTCCATGTGGGATCTGTGCTGGACAAAACGGAGGCAGACAGGTTTTTCTCCGGGTACTCCGGTTTTCCGTGTCAAAATTTCATTCCAGCAACACTCACCACTATCATTTCATTTCATCTGTCATGCATTTAATCATTGCCCCAGAGGAGTGCGTCAGGCCTCGGCAGCCGGCACAGTTCATATCCTCGCCGCTAGAAGGGGGCTTCATTCATTCCATTCCTGACCCGGTCGGAGACTAGAAGCAGGCTGTGGATTTTCATTTTTCAATTAATCCAAACTGTATACAATTGAATCCTAGATTTGGTTTTTTATGATGACACAGGAACCCTAATTTAAAACAAACACAATCAATCGAATTTATATTACACAATAAAGCATCAAAAACACATAAATACTGCACATTACCTGCTCACTCCTTGAAAGATGCCTTGGGAATACTTTGAAATTCCATGATCTTCCTAAATAAAATCTTTCAAACAGTTCGGGTACAAACCTCCTAACAATGAACGACGGGTATGATAATTAGTATGGTAACCAAAATATCAAAATCTAATTCAACATGGCTGTCTCAAAATCGCAATCACCATGCATTCAAGCTCATAATATCCACAAAGATCCACTGAAAAATCAAAAGTCACTGTAATTACTGATATATTATTAGTATTGTTATCAATTTCTTCATCGTTATTATTATTGAGTGTCCTGGCAACAGGACACAACAACCTCGTAGACTAATGATCAATCAAAACAAATGCCTACTGTACGGTACCTCACTAGACTGTGAGTACTATCAAAACAGGGGCTGTCATCTACAAACAGACTTAGGATCTGAAGTGCATGTGACTTCGAACTAACCTTAAATCTTGGACCAATTTCTTCTTTATAACAAGTTGAGTGTGTCGACAAATTACATTAAGTGTGCATATAACCATATTTCAGACCTCAGAGTATACAATCCCGGCCATAAATAACCTCCAAGAATACCTGACTTGGGCACGAAGACAAAGTCTCATCAAAACATCAGAGTATCCATCCCCTGGCATTAATAACCTCCAAGCATACCTGGCTTGGGCACGAAGACATCAAACACTGCACTTTGACACGTATCAAAAATTTGACACACATAATGCATGCATTGCATAACCCACCCTCCAGTACCTGCTAGATAAGTCCAGTTTACTTCTTAAATCAGTCACACAACGTGCTTCTCATCTCCTAAATTACAGTCAAAATCCTGCCTAATATCTGTCTAATATAGGCATTGATTTTCTTTTTTTGTCGTGTGGCCTCCTGAGAGACTGAGTGCAGGTCTTTCTAGTCAACGCCCGTAGGCGATCTGCGCGTAGGGGTGAGAGATGGAATGGATGAAGATGAATGAAACTGGGCAAGGATGTGGAAGGAAACGGCCGCGGCCTATCAGAAGGTACCATCCCAGCATTTGCCTGGTGTTGAAAATGGGGAAACCTCGGAAAACCATTTCAAGGACGGTCGACGGTGGGGCTCGAACCCACGCGCCTACCGAGTCAGCAGAGAGCTTGGCCCCATGTCCTAACACTGCGCTTTAGCCAGCGTTGCCACTGCTGTCGGTATAGGCATTGATGATCACTATCCTTTCAAATAAACAAATTTTCTATCCAACAATCTCTCACTATTATTACTTAGTCAATTTCAACATTTATTTATTGTATTATCATGATATTCAACATTATCTAAATGGACCTCAGTTAATAGTGTCTCATCATCATACTGTTATTATCATGCCGTTGCTTCATTTCTAATTCATATTATATTATTATTCCCTTTATGGGCGAAAATCATGCTACCCGTTCAATGAAATTCCATAAATTTGTTTTTTACAGAGAGGAAAAAAGTAAACAAATCCAGTTCAATCCTTATTTACATGTCAAGCCATAATAATCTATTATCTACTTCATTTATTTAAAAATCCCACATTTAATGGGCTATCTACACTACAAAATTTCTCTCTGTCCTTCATATCACAATGATAAATTAAATAAATGCACGTTTGTGCTCATTTGCTCCCATAGAATTAGCTGTTACATGGATTTTTATTTCCTTGGATGGAATTAGTAACGTGACATTGTCATCTGGTCCTCTTGGTTTTCCATGTAGAGATGATACTCCTTTATTTGCTGTCTGGGTCTATATTTTAACACAAAGTGTCTCATTTCTACACTAGCATTATTACACAAAATATCAACTCTTATTTCACTAAACGCTTGTTTGTGTGGCTTTCACTGCGCTATCCCGACGTTACCCAATTGTTTTTGTTTCGGTCACGATATTGTTTCCGAACACGGTATACGGTACTTCATACTCGTTAGGTTTACTTATTATTTTAAGATATTTTCCATGATGCTATAAAAGCACTTACTCCGCACTCGCGATATAATTTCTTCCTATAAATGTTTAATTATTCACTTTGTATTGTCTATCACACTAGGCTACTTAGCCTACCAAACTAGAGCACTTACGCAACGTCATTGTGCTTGTTTATAATGCAGCTATTTTTATCATTGCTGTTACTACCTACAATTTTATCATAGTGCTAATAAATGTACTGTTTATATCACTTCATAGTCTGCCTTGCCAACTTCTGACGAAATACTTTGAATACAGTTAGTACTTGGACACAATAGCACCCACTTTCCTTGACTAATGTGTCGCAGATTTGGTGTCTGAATATCACGAAACACTGTGTCCTCCTGTTCTTCTCTGGTCCTATGTATATGACTGAGGAAAAATAGTTCCTACACTAATGGAAGTGATTCGGTTTTTCTGTCACCATGCTTATATCAGACATGATACTTCCCAGAAATGTTGATTAATTTATGCTATTTCATAATCTGTGTGAATTTTGAAGAATCGATCGTTCAGATCTATTTCAATTAGGTCGCGGTGGTTTCCCCTTCCATGAATCCTCGGTGATCCCCGGATTGAATTCTGTTATTGCCTGTTATTAAATGGTAATTGTAGATAATTCTTTCTGTTGCTAATAATGTCTGTTATTAAATTCTATGTGCTCTGTATCTCGTAATCATAAATGATGTGCGTTTTTGTCACATGGTCTCCTCGAAACGACATGTTTGCTGTCTTCAGACAAGGGAAAAGGTAACCCCCGGCCTGTGTTTGGAATTCTCGAGTTCATTTGCGGCCACATCTGGTTGTCATCCCCGGCTGCTTATCACTGGCTTGGGCTCCAAGCAGTCCCCTCTTACATAACCAAGGCTTGGCTCCTCCCTCCATTGCTGCTCGAGCCTCCTTCATGCATTACAAGTTATTATTATTACTTAAGAATTTATTTAAATTCAATGCAGCCTCTTCTTAGGTGCAGTATGTATGTATGTACAGTAATATGTCAGTGGCAGCCAGTGACTTGAAATGTATGGAGGTAGCAATCTTGGTTGGAATTTGTACTGTGAACTTTCTAGATCCACAAATTCTCAGGGACTACAAGACGCTAAGTGGCAGTAGATTTACCTTGTCCTTTGAGCTGAGGTGCTGGTGATGATCGTTGTTTTAAGGGGAGGAACATAGAGGTCATCTGTTGCTCTATTGAGTGGAAGAACATTGTATATTTATTCTACTAGAAAAAAATGATCTATTATTTTTTTTTTATTTGAAGAGAAAATCCATTCTTCTATCTTTGTTCGCAACAAATTAATCAATCTCAATTTTGTTTCACTGAAAAGATGGTTAGGGTTGAAAGTCTTGAGTAATTGTGTTTCACTGAAATGTCATTAGGCTTTTGTAGAATTTAAAAGAAGTTTCTCTCTGCCTTTGGGTAATGGTTTCCAGTAGGCTGTATTAAGCACTTCTATGCGTTCACTAAGTCTTTCAAGTCAGGCATTTGTAAAAATTTACAGTTACCCGACTGTTATTGTATGTCAGTGCATTCTCTCGCCAAGAGAGGGCGTGGTGACGCAGCGGTGAAGCTATTCGCCTCCCACCAAGGTGGACCGGGTTCGATTCCCGGTCAATGCATGTGTGATTTTTCAAGTGAAATGCCATGTCCTGTGGTTCGGATTCCACGTAAAAGGGAAGTTCTGTGGCTCATGATCACAAGATCAACGGTCATGTAAAACTATAAGCTTCCTTCCCTTTTGTTGTCAAGAACAAGAAATGAGCAAGTAGATTGAAAATTGAGCCGTTTGGTGCGACACTTCAAATCATGACGTCTACAAACCCATCTCCTGCAAGCTAGAATAGCCATTCTGCACAAAAATTCCAGCCTCACTACCCGCACGACAGTCAAAAATCCAATAGGTAACCTGGTTACTAACCAAGCATCAGAGAGAATATATGAAATATGGAAAATGAATTACATGAAACATTTGTGAACCGCATGGTCGAACATCGGGCTGTGTAAAAATGTGCTAGAAAATGGCAAATTCTTGTGTCAGAGCTAAATAGCTGTATTATTTTTTGGAAGTACTGTGCGTGCAGTGTAACTTCAATATAGAAGGCTTTGGAGGCCAAACCATATTGATTAAAGCAGATAGTTAGTTTAGTGTTCAGCGTGGTAGTAACCACAATGATACGTTGTGCGAAAATCTTAACAAGTGCAATAGTGGAAAGAATCAGTTTCAGCTTCAAAGCACACCAAATATTTCTTATATTAGAAGAAGTGTAGAAGCAGTGCACCATTTATTGAAACTTCACATCGTGGTGAAATATCACGTTATTTCACTGGTCTCTTATCATATCATGGTTAATTAAATCCAACACGCTGGGGGAGACTCTGTTTTCCTGATCACTATGGCTACTCAATTCAAACCAGGAGGGATGCGTCCATACAGGAGTCAAAGGGCTAACTTCCAGGAACGGAGATGCTGATTATGAAGGTATAAATGTGAACCACTTCACCATTGTAATTCTTGATGAAATGCAGATTTATTCATTTGTTTAGTGTTGTGAACAGGCCAATTGTTGAATGATAGTTGCTGTACATTTGCTAGGATAGTTATTTCATTTTGGCATTTTTCTTGCATGTGTAACTGAGCACAGGCACATCGATCAGAGGCATTTCGTTAGCTGAATGTTATGTTGATTTAGATTGTTAAAGAGGTTATAACAAAGTAAGTGGTTGGAAATAAATGCTTAAGAAATGTATACTAGATGTGAAACTTTTAGCAAGGGGAGAAGTTATATAGTACCGTATGTTTCAATAATCATGTTTTCACGTGATGATTAAATAAAAATTACCGAGGCTATAGATGATACTACGCAAGTAAAGCACATGGTGTCATGATTGTATAATTGTTTGAGAAGCTACGAGAGTTTTGATTTAATAAATGAAAATATTGAGATAGGTAATGGAAATGGATCCATAGACCAATGTTAACATGTGATTAGTATTTGAATGGTCAGATCAGCTGATTGAGCTGTGACGTCGTTGTGTATGAGAGTGTATAGGACGATTTATAATAATCAAGCTACTAAAAGAAAATTATAGGGAATAAAGGACATTTAATCAAGCAAATAAATAAGACATGATGAAGTAGAATTTTGTATAAATTTGAGACTAAATAAAAGCCAGCATCTTTCATAAATAAAATTTAGCATATTTAAAATTAACTAATTTAACATCACCAGCTATTAAATAAGGATACCCTAATAATCTGATGAATATTTCATGACATTTTGATACTAATTTTGAGACATAACCGATGGCGAAATGACTAAAAGGTGAAACAGCTGATTGGCTGTCAGTAAATGGTTATGACCCAGGTGAGATTGTTGCTATTGTACATACTTTGCCCCTGTGGAGACTACTTTGCTCCAGAAATAAAATAAGTTTCAGAGCCCTCTGAAGGGTCTACCTTCAATTATAATGAAATGGATTCAGTTGTAAATTACAGATGGCATGATATTCGCCCTTCCAGTACTTGCTGTTTCTGCCATTTTGGGCGTAGTTGGCGAGAGGCAGCCAATGAGTTGAAGTGTTGTTTTTGTAACTGAAATTTGCATTTGAAAGGTTGACTCGACGGGACAGAAAGTTTATTACTGAAAAGGTAAGGGTATGACTATTTGGTGTAGAATTTAACGCTGAATTTATATTTACTACACCTTTTCATGTGGTGGCATTTGTTTTTATATAATTCAAAAATAAATAAGTGAGGTTGCATTTTCTACAAATGTGAGGATACTTTGCCCCACTCATAGAATGGATTACGGCAGGGGTGGCTCCTGATTAAAATTTTAGGGTGGGCCAGATGATACTATTGTTGTTTCATATTAAATATTGTTTTATATTTGACATTCATTGTTGCTATTATCATATTTCCACATAACACAACAATTGAGACAAGTTTTAATAAATAGGTCATGCATTAAAAACTGTACTCACATGGCTCCTTATTTGTACATATATTCTCTCCTGTGCTTGCTTGGATGATGCAAATTAATCTATCAGCTTGGTTGATGAGGTCCTATTTTTTTATTTTTTTATTTCTAACTTTGTGTTGAGAAATATTGAATAAAATAGATTTGTTAATAAAAAATCCACTTTCATTTTGCTATGTCCCATACAGTCGACATATTAAATAACCATGTACCATGCCACAAAAGATAAAAACACGTTTATACAGTAGAAATTAACTTCATCCACAGAACTCAATAACCCACCTGTACTGTACTTGGAACATCAGACAACTGAAAATGTGTAAATATATTTTTGTCTAATGTCAGCAAGCTGCGAACAATAGCTGAATACCTGCTTATGGGTGTGGGGTGGGGTGGAGCCTTCTTCCGTATTCCGGTTTAACAGAGTCAGAAGCAGGAAGTGAAATGGAGAGATCATGTATTTAGCTTCAAAGCAACACTATGGGCCCAATCTACTGACTCTTAAAGAGAGAGAAAATTCCCTTCATAGCACTGAGGAATTTGCATACAAGACAGTGCTATCTCCACTGTTTCCTCACCCAGCCCATCAAGCCATGTACTTTACATGGGACTTTCTGTAGAGCGGCCTTCGCTATGATGATACACAGTACGAGATTGTCAGGATCTTAAGCTAGGGATGAGTTATGTATAGTTAATTCTTTTTAGAGATTCTAGAAAGGTATAACACTTACTTTAAGTTGAGTATCAGCAATTTAAAGTAATTTTAAAAGACATTAGTTAAACAAATTCTTTGCAATGCTGCCTAAAGGCCCTGGGTGGGCAGGGCCCATTCAGCCCTTAATGATGCACCACCCGTGGATTACAGTAACCCCACTCTTTTTTCTGAAATGCATTTTAATTATATTTCTGCATTATTTCTTATAGAGACGGTTCGGCAATATAAACAAAACCAGGATCTCGCCACTACATCAATTACACTCGCCAATAGTTGGAAGAATGCCTGGAAAGTATCAGGGATGCTACATTTTCATATCACTTTAAAATGCCAAGGCGCACGATAGTAAACAAACTGAAACAAAAACACAAAAATATGCCAGGTATGCAGCCTGTTTTTAATGGAGATGAGGAGAATGCGTTTACTTCTTACATGGAAATAATGAGTGATTATGGATTCACCCTAAATTCTGCTGATCTGCATTTCGTAATAAAATCTTATCTGGATAGAACGTGCATAATGTTAAAGTATTTTCTAACAACATGCCAGGGTAAGACCGGACAAAAGGTTTTCTTCAACAACATCCTCAATTAACTGAAAAGCTTGCCGTCAACATCAAATGCAGCAGGGCTGCTATTGATGAAAAAACGTTGCATAAATACACTGAAAATTTGTCCAATGTAACAAAAGATGTTCCGCCATCTCACATCTGGAATCTAGATGAGAGAATCTCACAGATGATCCCGGTAAATAGAGTTATCTGTCGCAGAGGTGCAAAATACACGGAAAGGATTTATAACTTTTCCAAATCCAGCTCCTCCATAATAATGCGTGACAGTGCAGCAGGGGAAATTTTGTCACCTTATGTCGTCTACAAGTCTGGGCATCTGTGGACCACATGGACAGAGGTAGGTCCAAAAGGATGTAGGTACAATCATTCTAGTCCAGGATGGTTAGATGCAGTGAACTACAGTGACTGGTTTGAAACTATACAACTGCCCAAGCTGAAGAAACTGGAAGGAAGAAAGGTTGTGATTGCTGACAATCTCTCTACACATTTGAACGTCCAAATTTCCAGATGTATAGGGAAAATGACATTCATTTTGTGTGTCCTCCACCAAACTCAACCCATCTCACACAACCTTTAATTGTTACTTTCTTTCATCCCATGAAAGTTGTATGGTGGCAGCTACTGTGTGAGTGGAAGCAAACACATGAAGGAATGAAGTGTGCTGTTCTTCCTAAACACCAGTTTCCCGCTCTGCTTGATGTGATGCAGCCAGATGTACATAGAAACCTGCAAAGTGGCTTTAGGAAGTGTGGGATATTTCCCTGTGATGTTTAACCGTTGCTTGAACGCATTGGACGCAGAGGGGTGCAACACGATGAACTGAATAACTCATTTCTGCTCATTCTACAAAGAAAGGAAACTCGCAACATTTCCAGGGATAATGAAGGCCGCACGAAAAGGAGAAAGATTCCAGTCTCACCTGGAAAAAAAGTCTCCCATGCTACTGGTACCACTTCACAAGCACCTACAGGACAACCAGAAAAACTTAAAATGAAGCAAAATAGACATCCAAAGAGAAGTGAAGACAACATCACTCAAAACTCCTCTTTTGTTGAAGAAACCTGGGAGTCCTACCACAAAAGATGTCCTGAAGAACTAGAGCAAGGTGACAAGGACCAAAAATTAAACCTATTAACAGAGGTGTCAGTGCATTTGTGATGTTTCACTGTGAGGATCTTTGCATCCAGGTGGCATTGAAAACTTTAATGAGACTCTGGCAACAGTAAGTGCAATGACTAAGTCAAAGAAGTCGTAGAGATGGCCATCAAAACAAGACAAACTTTTTTATGAATGGAAGGATATTGCAGGAAGCATAGATCCACCGAAGATAATAAACAAGAGGCGTTATTTTTTCATATTCCCGAACTGAGTGGTGTTGAGTGAAATGTTGACCTGTGTAGTATTTAAGTGTGCCTATATTATGTATATAATTACAGTTTCTTTTATGGTGAAGGTGATACCAACAGAAAATCTATTACAGTATTTCCTTTTGTGTTTGAAATAATCTTGTAATTTTCAAAAATAAATATCTTTAAAAAAAATGGATTTTTTTTTCAGTCTAAGAAATGTAAAAATGGAACAGTGCAAAGTGCTTAACATTGCTCCATCCAATTGTTCCATTAAAATAACATAGATTTTGAAGGTGGAGCAAAGTAACCCACCCGTATGGGAAACATTGCCCCACTTTTAGAAATTATGTAAATCATTATAAAATGAAAAACCGACAGTAGTGGCTACGCTGGCTAAAGCGCAGCATTAGGTCATGGGGCCAAGCTCTCTGCTGACTCGGTAGACACGCGGGTTCGAGCCCCACCGTCGGCCGTCCTTGAAATGGTTTTCCCGTGGTTTCCCATTTTCAACACCAGGCAAATGCTGGGACGGAACCTTCTGACAGGCCACGGCCGCTTCCTTCCTCATCCTTGCCCAGTTTCATTCACCATCATTCATTTCATCTCTCATTAACTCCTCTCGTGAGGTTGGCGTCAGGAAGGGCATCCGGCCGTAAAAACCATCGCCACAAAGACTTCCATCGCATCTCATCCCCGACCCCGTTGGAAAACGGGAATAATAAGGGGTAGACATACATTATAAAATGAAAATCCAATAACATCTTCACTAAAATACAGTCCCTTTGGGATTTACTTGGCAATTATGAACCTTATTTGTTAGCTTTCACTTAAGTATTTTAGTATTCGTACAATCATTCATGGTTCCGTATTGATTAAAAGTCAAATATAAAGGGAACAGAATTCCCCCTGATCAATACAACATTTTTCAATCAAGGGGCTATATTAAACCCATTTGGATGGTACATGTTTCGAGGCCTCTCTTGGCCCCTTCATCAGCCATACATATACACATTGTCAGTACAATTATCAGACAACCTAATCCCGCAGCACATGAAAACTTATGTTTCATTTTCATCCTGTTATATCATGTTAGTTTTAACCTTTTCAATTTTATTCTGATAATTGTACTGACAATGTGTATATGTATGGCTGATGAAGGGGCCAAGAGAGACCTCGAAACATGTACCATCCAAATGGGTTTAATATAGCCCCTTGATTGAAAAATGTTGTATTGATCAGGCGGAATTCTGTTCCCTTTATATTTGACTTTTAATCAATACGGAACCATGAATGATTGTACGAATACTATCAAGGCAAGCCAAGCCAACGATGCTAAGAAAGCTAGATTTTCATATAAAGATCTTAGAGTCAAATTGTCGACTATTATCAAGGATATTGAATTTTTGAAAAGATGTAGAACTAACAACCTAATCCCGCAGCACATGAAAACTTATGTTTCATTTTCATCCTGTTATATCATGTTAGTTTTAACCTTTTCAATTTTATTCTGATAATTGTACTGACAATGTGTATATGTATGGCTGATGAAGGGGCCAAGAGAGACCTCGAAACATGTACCATCCAAATGGGTTTAATATAGCCCCTTGATTGAAAAATGTTGTATTGATCAGGCGGAATTCTGTTCCCTTTATATTTGACTTTTAATCAATACGGAACCATGAATGATTGTACGAATACTATCAAGGCAAGCCAAGCCAACGATGCTAAGAAAGCTAGATTTTCATATAAAGATCTTAGAGTCAAATTGTCGACTATTATCAAGGATATTGAATTTTTGAAAAGATGTAGAACTAACAACCTAATCCCGCAGCACATGAAAACTTATGTTTCATTTTCATCCTGTTATATCATGTTAGTTTTAACCTTTTCAATTTTATTCTGATAATTGTACTGACAATGTGTATATGTATGGCTGATGAAGGGGCCAAGAGAGACCTCGAAACATGTACCATCCAAATGGGTTTAATATAGCCCCTTGATTGAAAAATGTTGTATTGATCAGGCGGAATTCTGTTCCCTTTATATTTGACTTTTAATCAATACGGAACCATGAATGATTGTACGAATACTATCAAGGCAAGCCAAGCCAACGATGCTAAGAAAGCTAGATTTTCATATAAAGATCTTAGAGTCAAATTGTCGACTATTATCAAGGATATTGAATTTTTGAAAAGATGTAGAACTAACAACCTAATCCCGCAGCACATGAAAACTTATGTTTCATTTTCATCCTGTTATATCATGTTAGTTTTAACCTTTTCAATTTTATTCTGATAATTGTACTGACAATGTGTATATGTATGGCTGATGAAGGGGCCAAGAGAGGCCTCGAAACATGTACCATCCAAATGGGTTTAATATAGCCCCTTGATTGAAAAATGTTGTATTGATCAGGCGGAATTCTGTTCCCTTTATATTTAAGTATTTTAGTACATTTGTACAACGTGCCTAAATATCGGTGCAGAGCTTTAGGGTATTTGTCTAACTACCGTATTCTTGTTTCTTGTACAACATAGGGTAGTTTTACAGGTTCTTTGTAAATATAGGATTTTAGATCAGGATTTAGCTGGCTCGGTTTATAAATTATTTAAATGTTAGGAATGGTACCACCGTAATTTAGAATAATGTATTTGTATTTTGCTTTATTTGTCGGACCTTATTGAACATTGTAGAACGTCAATGGATTAGCCGTCTTCTACCGAAAATAGGGGCATTGTGATTAAATTTTATGGGTAACTAACATTTGCATTTGCGTAGGGATTCATTTTGTGTTATTTCTTAGCTTTTATCTTTCGTGTATTTTTGTATGATAGGACTTCTTGAGGGGACGTTAGGACAACAGTGTAGAGTGGTATTTCTTTCAGGAGGGTATTTTAGTTATATTGCTTAGCATGTTTTCCCAACATAGAGTATGCTTTGATTAATAAAATGTTGAAGGACATACTTTCATCTTAAATGATTGATCATTCAATCAGAACTTTCCTTTTCGTTAATTGATGTGTATTTTGGGCTACTTTTATAATTCTACCCAATGCCCCATGAGTAATACTTGCTGGGACTAGCTCAAGAATATGTCTGTGGTGGTATGTGTTTATTTGAAGGGTTGATTTTGGCCATCGGCTCTGTGGTATTCTGGAACAATAACAGCCCCGTATATATGTATGTATGCATGTATGTATGTATGTATGTATGTATGTATGCGTGTGTGTATTCATGTTTGTAATGAATATTCTTTCTTGTAGGGTCGGAGATGTCTCACCAGAGGAGATGCCAGTGAGAAACGAATCACCCTTGAGGAGGTATGTATGACTGCATGCAATTTATGATTCCCAATGGCGCTTAAGTACAGGGTCTTTTTTTTTTAGGTCGCTCCGCAGCACCACGAGCACGGCACGGCTGGCGCAATGACACTCCGCCTTTAGCCGTATAATGCGCGCTTGCTTCTCGCTACCGACTTGCATTAGATCATCTTAGCCGTCATCACGGGAAATATCTCTCAGCAAATGAGTCACCCGGCCGGGCTATCGCCTTCCGTGCATGTTCCCCTGATACTCGGAGCGACCTAAAAAAAAGACCCTGTATTATGGATGTACTAATAAACGAGCAAATACAATATGAAGGAAGAAAGCTTGTAGTTTTACGTGACCGTTAATCTTGTGATCATGAGCTACAGGACCTCCTTTTTACGTGGAATCTGAACCACAGCTCATGGCATTTCACTTCGAAAATCTCACATCTATTGACCAGGAATCGAACCCGGTCTACCTTGGTGAGAGGCAAGCAGAACAATAAAATATATCTGGATGTATAAAGAAGTTTAGCTTTGACGTAAGACAATTCACTTGATCAGAAATAATGTCATATATAAGGAAATTCTTAACGATCAGCAGGCAGACGAGGCTGTTCTCTTCGCAGAGTTTGCTGTGACACAATGTCTCCTCAACAGATATGCTCGGAAAATACATTTTAAGCTGTAAGCTGTGCTATCGATCCAGGTATAACATGTTTCCAATCTCTTCACAATGTCACTCACCCACGCAGACATCACAAGACCAGCTGCAGTGGGATCAGCAGTGGTAAGAAATATCTTGGTTTATGAGATTTCTTTAGTATTTCTTTGCTATTACTGCCAACATGTCAACTAAGACAACATTTCAATCTTTGTTATTGTTTCTTCGTGTTTCTTATAACATCGTGGTCATCGGCCCTGTGTACTTGCTACGGTATGTAGGCTACTGAATTTGTTAAACCTGTTTAACTGTGGTGACTGAGTAGTGTGTGTATAAAGGATTGGCGTAAGATCCTGGGAATTGATATAAGACTGCACTCCGACATGTAACTGGGGGATTTTGGGGAAGAAGGGTGAAAACCCACATTCATGATTGCTGATATTAGAAGCGAGATTAGAACCTTTCATCTCAGCGCTTGCACCAACCCAGATGTTTACAACTAGTCAAACGTGGATTAGTGACCACAAGACCCCAGCTGAGCATGGCATTGTTTCCTATTACTATTGAAGGGTTCCCTTCTTTCATCTTTCCTGTCGACATTCCATGGTCGAATCTGGGAAAATTGTGCCTGAGTAAAGAGCACCCATCAGCATGTTAAAACAGGGAAAAATATTTCCAATCTCGATTATGTAACCTTTACGATGACGGTTGTGGAAATAAAACTATTACAACAAGAGTATATTGGCCTACAAGTGAGAAAAGTAAATATTGGCTAACCCTGTGATAAAGTTAGCTTCCGTCTACAACTAACTGCAGCTAGAACTGATTTCACTCGCTCATTTCTCGGAATGGGGACTGTCTCATCTTGACTGCGATTAAATTCAGCCAGATTAAAATACTTGGATACCAGAATTCATGGTCAAATAGACATTACGATGTTAAATTAAATTAATAAAATTCAAATGTTAATTACCCCTAGTGATTATACATTTGCCACTGGATTACAAAAATACCCTAAAATTACCGTTTGCCAATATTACAAGCAACGAAAAACACTTAATAACCCTAATTGTCCACACAGAAAAGGAAACAGAAGGGACATTTTGAAAAATTCAAACGACATGGGCATCTACATAATATTACTCACCACAGAGTTCAAAAATAATAAGTAACAGATGAAAATAAAACTGAACACAAATATACATGGCAAGACATGCAAACATATAAAGAAAAGTTACATACCTGATGTTGTGGAGATCCGGTGCATTACAAAATGTGTAATGCACTATAACATTTTAAATTTTACTTAAATTTACTTACATTGAGATCGAAGTGAAGGTCAACTTGGCTCCCTCTTTCCGACAGTCCATAATCATTCAAAAATCCAAATTTTATCACAAATCGACTGTTTTGCAATCCAAATACACCCATCAGAATATCAAATGAAATCTTCAAATATCTTCCTATCATTGCTGGTATTCTGCCTTCTCGAGAGGGAAAATTCCCCCTTGGAGGGCAACTGACATCCAAGACAATACCCCTTGGAGGGCAACTGACATCCAATCTGCTTAGTTCAAGTATTAGAGTCCTTATTCACAAACAACATAACGTTTAATATCGTTTACAGGACACCTTCTTACTTACCGACCAATAACTGCCATTGGTGCATGATGTCATAATGTCATTTCTGTTTTTTGTCACACGATACCAATATTCCATATTGGCACGAGGCCTTGTCAAAAATACAAATTATAACTTTTACACACAACTCTTAATCCCCCACACAGAACCAAATGTCACGTGGGTTTTGTATACAGAAAGGATGCATGGGTAATAGGAATCATGTCTCTACCACTTAAACTAAAAGCACCTGCCATCTACCCGTCACTGTAAGGAACCAACGAGTAACAGGCCGCTAGGTAGCGTGCTCAGCAACGTTCAGTGGTACACTGTACCGCAAGTTTTGAATTCAGTTCTTCGAGCACATCAATGTACTATCGCCTGCAAAAATAACGGGCCGTCTTGCCGAGCGGGAGTTGAGTTTTCGTGCCAGCAGGTTGCTATCACTTGGTGTGTTCTCGGGAGGGGAAGGCTGGGAGCCGTGATTGGGCAGCTGTCCTTGTGGGTAAGGGGGGAGAGGGTGGGGGGAGTGTGGATTCACCTGTTAATGGCAAGAGGCTGACATTGGCTCAGTAACACGAGAGCGAACTTGTGTTAAGTTTAAATTTGACTGACATTTTCGGTTGAAATTATTTACTCATTGAAAAAACGCTTGACTAACATTTTTGGTTGAAATAATTCACTCATTGAATAAACGCTTTAAGTATAAATTTCACTGAAATTTTTGGTTGAAATTATTCACTCATTGAAAAAACGCTTTAAGTTAAAATTTGACTGACATTTTTGGTTGAAATAATTCACTCATTGAATAAACGATTTAAGTTTAAATTTGACTGACATTTTTGGTTGAAATTATTTACTCATTGAAAAAACGCTTTAAGTTTAAATTTGACTGACATTTTTGGTTGAAATAATTCACTCATTGAATAAACGATTTAAGTTTAAATTTGACTGACATTTTTGGTTGAAATAATTCACTCATTGAAAAATCGCTTTAAGTTTAAATTTCACTGACATTTTCGGTTGAAATTATTTGCTCATTGAAAAAAAGCTTTAAGTTTAAATTTGACTGACATTTTTGGTTGAAATTATTCACTCATTCAAAAAACGCTTTAAGTTAAAATTTGACTGACATTTTTGGTTGAAATATTTCACTCTTTGAAAAAACCCTTTAAGTTTAAATTTGACTGACATTTTCGGTTGAAATTATTTACTCATTGAAAAAACGCGTTAAGTTTAAATTTGACTGACATTTTTGATTGAAATAATTTACTCATTAAAGAAAAGCTTGAAGTTTAAATTTGACTGACAATTTTGGTTGAAGTAATTACTCATTTAAAAAAATGTTGACTGACATAAGTTTAATCTGTGATTGCCTGGTATGACCAGTGTTATGTTTTGTTACTAAATTTCCTATGAAAATAAACGTCTAAGAGACGGCTATTTTTACAATTCTGACAAAGTAGCAATAGTTTTTCAAAATTGCAGAAAATAACTTAACTTAGCCGCAGTTAGACTATATGACAACATGAAGTAAACTTTTAGCTTATTCAGAAGTCTTCACATCGCAGAATGACGTGTCATAACCCGCTTCATATAATCCAATGCCATTTTGCAGGGTCGAGTTATCTGAAGCTTAGATGTTTCGAAGGTTAAAATAAGCTAGGTGCCTTATAACCTAGGCTATTAAATATTTATTATTTCAAACATGGTTGAAATAATTAATTTTTGCTGAAAATGTAAAACTTTGACGTCTATTTTCTACAAAGCACTGTCATTTCTTGGTGGCAAAATTAAGGCACTTTCTTTGTCGCTTCGCACAAGATGCATTTTAGTGTCTTGATAAAAATGATTTCAGACACATATTGAAATTCTGTCTTACTTTTGAGATATTTCATTTAAGACACTAGAAAGCATCTTATGAAGCGACAAAGAAAGTGTCTTAGTATAAGACAACAAGAAATGAGAGTGAGGCTGTGGTTTCGGTTGTTTTAGGTTGGAATTTGTCATTATTAATATTATAAAAACTGAAGTGGGAATAAAGTTAATGAGCTGTTTTTTTCTGTTGCTTAATATTTTATTGATGTTTTTTTTCTGTTGCTTAATATTTTATTGATGTTGAATAATAAAAAACATTTTGCTGCTAACAATTGCCTCCTCTGATTTTATCCATGATAAACGAATCAGAAGCTTACGGTATGTTGAATCATTTTTAAAGATTCTCTGCTACACAAACATCGCTTCAAGTTCTGTTATTTGATGTAACAAACCTCCTGTTAACGTGAGTGCTTTTAAAATTACTAAGGTTTGTCTTTAGTTTGTCTTTCTCTTTTCAAAACTTATTTCTTATTAAGAAAAATGCTTAAAAATATAACTACTAGTAGTTTAGGGCGTTTGCTATTTCCTTCTTTTTCTTCTTATTAAAATGCGTTTAGTCCCTAACTGTGAAAACTCGATTCTCAAAAAATTTCACACACAGTAAAACTCAACAGTGCCTTTCTAACGAGACTTTAACAATTAATGGGTTAGTTGGTATTTCAATTTAGATTTATTAACACCGTCTCATCTGTAACAATCTACCAAGCGCGAAACTAAAGAAAATCAAGGTTGGCGCTCCCCTCCTCTCCCCCTTTGCCAGCAACGACAGGTGCCCAATCACGGCTCTCAGCATTCCCCCACCCGAAAACGCCCCTAGTGATGCCAACTCAACTCAACTCTCGCACAGCAAGACGGCCTGTATTTTTGCAGGCAATAGTACTCCTGTTAATACTGTCACTTGAGCCACATCTTGGCTCAAAAATCATATAAATAAGGTTCATCATCAAATTTAATTTACAGCCTTGTTTGTAATTTGTGTATAGCATGGCTGTAGGATACCGAAAATTATTAATATCTTTTTCAATTTCAAGACGGATGCCATGCGCTATATTCAGTGTGATAATCTTTATGACTAACGCTTGCAAAAGCTCTAATATGATGCTCACCTCTTAGCAAGATTCGTGTTAATTACCCAATGCATTCGGAGTTGTCGATTTTAATGTTATATATTCTTCGGAGCCGCCTTCTTGAATGTATGGTGAGTCTGTTCTTTTGTCATAGCCATACAATGCCACATGTCACATATACCATGTATAACATTGATTCAGTGGATCATACCGGGTGAGTTAGCCGAGGTTGTTAAGGCATGACTGCTGGCAGTCGCTCACATCCGGGAGGCGAGGAGGTTCGATTCCCCCCGCCGGCAACCTTGAAGATGGTCTTCTGTGGTTTCCCATCTTCCTTCCAGGCAAATGCCGGGGTTGGTCCCTAACTATAGGCCACAGCCGCTACCTTCCAACTCCTCGCCCTTACATTCCAACTTCCCTTCCCAACGGCACTTGTAGCTCACCCATTGGGTGTCCGTCTCGAAGCAGCTACAAAACTGGCGAGCCGAACATGTCCTCGGACACTCCCGGCACTAAAAAGCCATACGCTAAAAAAAAAAAAAAAAAAAAGTGGATCATAAGTTATGGATTATAATGCTTAAATCATTTGCATGGTCGCCATCTTGAAATTCATCATCATCATCATCATTTCCCCTTATCCAGCTCCTGCCGGGTCGGGGTATTTATGGCACTTCTCCACTTTCCTCTTTCCTTCCACAATTCTTCTTCCACGATCTTGTCCCAGTCCAGATTCCTTTTTCTCACGCTGTTCTTCACTGAATCGATCCACCTTGTTCTAGGTCTTCCCCTTGCTCTCTTACCCTTGCACTTGGCCTCCAGCACCTGTCTTGGTATTCTATTCTCCTCCATCCTCTTTACATGTCCAAACCACCTTAGTTTATTCTTCTCAATTCTCTCATTTAGTTTTCCCATCCCAACTTCCTTCCTAACATCTTCATTCCTCACTCTGTCTTTCCTTGTCTTACCTATCATACTTCTTAGGAATTTCATTTCACTGGCTTGGATTTTACTCTCTTGCCTGCCTGTCAGGGTCCAAGTCTCAGCTGCATAAGTTAATATGGGTACATAGTACATTTTATACATTACCTCCTTGCTTTTCCTTGGTACTTCCTTATCCCAAACAAGTTTTCTTACACTTTGATAGAATGCATTGCTCTGCTGTACCCTCCTGCCAATCTCCATGTCCAACCTACCAGTTTGCATCAATTCACTTCCTAGGTATTTGAACGTGTCCACAATGTCCAAACTCTGACTTCCAATTTTCACAGTGCCCTTTCCTTGTCTTTCCCCTCTTGTCATCACCATGGTCTTGCTTTTCTCTATACTGATTTTCAGGCCATACTTCTGAATAATTTCGTTCAGTGCATCTAGTTGTTTTTGCACTTCTTCGGTGTTCCTTCCCCAGACCACAATATCGTCTGCAAATAATAGTAACTTCATTTCTTTATGTCCATATGCTTCCTTTGTTTCCTTTACAATTTCATCCATTACCATTATGAATAAAAGAGGTGACAGCACACTCCCCTGTCTCAGTCCAGTCTTGTTCCTAAACCAATCTGTCTTTCCAACTGGGGTCAGTACCCTGCTAACACAGTTGCTGTACATTGCTTGCACCATTTCCAACATTTCTCTTCCCAGTCTCTTCTTAACCATGGTTTCCCATACCTTCTCTCTGGGGACACTATCATATGCCTTTTCTAGATCTATGAAAGTCATGATCAAATCTTCTCCATATTCCCAGTTCTTTTCCATCACCTGCCTCAAGCTAAAGATTGGGTCCACTGTGGATCTTCCACTCCTGAAGCCATACTGTTCCTCTTGCAACTCTCCTTCCACCTTTCTTCTCATTCTTCTTTCTAATATCCTTTCCAGTATTTTTACTATCTGTGATATGAGGGTGATCCCTCTATAGTTATCACACACTTTCTTGTCCCCTTGAAATTATTAGGCAGAATTTTCCTACAGGAAGGAATATTTCTCAAATATTTGGTAGAGATCCGATGATTTGTTAAGTGGTAATTTTATTTAACTTTTGAACATTTGGTTGGCCGCCATTTTGTTTTGGTTAACATGGCGGCGATATAAGATAAAACACTGAGATGTCGATTACTAGTGCTACCTGTGTACAAACTATGGTTCAATACGGTGTTGTCGTGTTTGAATTGACAGTGAGGACAGACACATACACAGACACACGAACATTTGTCACGTGTAGATCTCATAAGTCTACTTTCATTTTTCTTTCATTTTGCAAAAGTCGAAAGCAGGCTAAAAATTGATATCTCTAAACTAAAATCCTAAAATTATGAGATTGAGCTCCAATTGTAGCTATTCAAATCCTCTTTCAATGTGATAAAGACATTTTATTTGTAAAACCATGCACACATGCGAAAATGATAATTTATCATAAATAGGTTACATGATATGGGATAAACCACAAAATAGGGGTGTAACATTAACAAAGTGACGATAGCATCATAACGTGAACACAGAAAAGGGTGGTGGTTAAAGAGCTCCTTTAAGAACTTTATACATTCTTTTAAATAACATGCTTTAGACAGTCATATTGGGTCACTATGCCATATTGCTCTAGTTTTCAACTTTTACAAGTTCAAATCTTGCGCTATAGACAAACATCTTGGATGACTATGCAATAGTTTTGGTAAAAACAAAAACTCATATTCCAACTCTCAACTCATGATAAAAGTGTATAAACAAAGTTAACTTGTAAAAATACAGTAATCTGCATCTTGTGTGTACCCACATATCTAACCTTGAAACATCACTCAAAGCTATTGTTGTTTTAACAGGAAAAGTTGCAGAATTATTACACAATAAAGCTCACAGGGCAAAGTTCATTTTCTATTTTCTAAACCTCTGTAACTTGTCCAGTATAACCTACTTGTTGCAATGCATACCAGAGCTGTAGGCATTTGACCAACTTATCGGGATCATTCGAGTAGACACCAGTGTTCATACCTATTAGGGTGTCTCATAAGTAATGTCATTTTTTAAGTTTGATGGTTTATAAGTTAGAATTGGTTTTCTTTGGTTCGCCAATGCTATTTACAGGAGGTCATGACTAGAATTGCGCATAATGCGAGAATATATCAGACGTCAATTGTTGATACACTATCGCAAATGGAACTTAGAAAAGTGGAGGTTAGGGTCCTTCTAAAGCACTACAGAAATCAAGATTACAAAGCTGCTGCCGCGGCTCGAAGAATATGTGAAGTGGAAGGAGAAGGTGTCGTTAGTGAGTGTGTGGCACAACGATGGCTCCCAACGTTTCAACACTGGAGAAGCAAACACTACAGATTTATCGCATTCTGGAAGACCTAAACTATGGGATATTGAGAATACACGCGGAGTTTTGGAAGAAAATCCACAAAGAAGTACTCGTTGGCTGTCAGAAGAATTTGGTGCATCAAAAGATACAATAAATCACCAGATTAAGAAACTTGGAAAATCAAACAGAAGCTGTAGATCTGTACCTCATAACGCGACCCCTGTACAAGCTCAACGTAGAGTGGATATCAGTCGTCAGCTTATCAGTAACCCCATGAATGATAGATTTATCACGACAATTGTCACAAGTGATCAAAAATGGGTTTATTGCCGCAACACTGATGCCTCGGAACAGTGGATCAGTCCCCTTTAACCTGCCAAAGTCGTCCTTAAAAAGGAGATGGAGATACCCAGCATTATTTAACCGAAATAGAGTTCTCTTGCAGCAAGGCAATGCGAGACCTCATACTGCACGAAAAACCATGGCAAAAATTCAGAAATTGGGAGGAGTCGAACTGCTATCACACACAGCACAAAGCACTGATTTTGCACCTTCAGATTACCATCTTTTTTCGATCTATGGCACATTTCATGCGTGGAAAAAATTACAAAAACATTGAAGCTGTGAAAGTGTGTCTCGCCGAACTCTTTGCATCGAACCCCAGAGTCTGGTACTGTCGTGGGATAAGAAACCTCACTGAAAGATGGCTCAAGACCATAGAATCTGATGGTATCTACTTTGAAGAATAGATTAATTTACAGCTGTAGATCTGTACCTCATAACGCGACCCCTGTACAAGCTCAAAGTAGAGTGGATATCAGTCGTCAGCTTATCAGTAACCCCATGAATGATAGATTTATCACGACAATTGTCACAAGTGATCAAAAATGGGTTTATTGCCGCAACACTGATGCCTCGGAACAGTGGATCAGTCCCCTTTAACCTGCCAAAGTCATCCTTAAAAAGGAGATGGAGATACCCAGCATTATTTAACCGAAATAGAGTTCTCTTGCAGCAAGGCAATGCGAGACCTCATACTGCACGAAAAACCATGGCAAAAATTCAGAAATTGGGAGGAGTCGAACTGCTATCACACACAGCACAAAGCACTGATTTTGCACCTTCAGATTACCATCTTTTTTCGATCTATGGCACATTTCATGCGTGGAAAAAATTACAAAAACATTGAAGCTGTGGAAGTGTGTCTCGCCGAACTCTTTGCATCGAACCCCAGAGTCTGGTACCGTCGTGGGATAAGAAACCTCACTGAAAGATGGCTCAAGACCATAGAATCTGATGGTATCTACTTTGAAGAATAGATTAATTTATTGTCTTAAGATTTTCCAAATAAATTTTTCTTTAAAAAACAACATTACTTATGAGTTATTCCCTGTATTTTTATTTTGTGTAAGGCAAGGAGCCAAAAGCCCCTTTGTGAAAGAACATGTCCCTACAGTTGAAAACACTGGCCTATACCTTTCCCTTTGTATGGTGAATGCAGTAAGGGCTGTTGTCATAGATGTTTATCATGTGTGCATCTTGTGTTTGTCTGCAGTCTCATCGAGCATCACAAGGTGAAGGTGATGAGCACAAGAGAACCTACCAATCCTCACGAATTAGAACTCCCCCTAGCCAATATCGAAGTGCCTCCAGATATGGAAGTCATCACTGAAGCTTCCATCTCCGGATACCAACTGGAAGAAACGATAAGAATCACAGTTGTTTGATACAACTCAAGGGAATCGGAGGTAGGTGAAAATTGCATCACGGTATTGTCTGATAAATCATATAGGATCATCGTGTCTCCGCAGATGAGGAGGGGTCCCACTCAGTCTATACAAACTGCATTGTGAGTCCTTGTATAGACAAGTTATCTCTGCAGACCACTCCCATCCCCCGCACAAACGCTGCTCTGGCAGGCAAGAAGCAATAGCTTATCGGTCAAGCGGAACCCCGCCTCAGCTGCGGAGACACGATATATGGATGACACAGTCTAATGGAATTGAGTCTCAATGTTTCATTAATTGTGTTTATATCACAAGAACACATGTTTTGATAGAAATATTTATATGAATGAAACTGAATACCGTACTTATAGTAATGTACAGTACAAGGAGGATCTTCGGTCGACAAATAAAGGACACTTCATAAAAGCTTATAAGGCTCTTCAAATTGGACACTCTACTATGAAACTAACTCAACCTGTGCTAGTGGCTTGTATGTAAAGTGCTTAGTTGTTAAACGTACTAACCAACTAAAAGAATATACGGTGGTAGTATGCTGCCTAATGTCTCCTCAGTAGTGAACACGAAGCTGCACTTCTACAGTGTATCTGCACGTTATGTTCACGATCTATACATGCTTTTGAGAATAACAATTTCAGCTACTGCTTCTAATCCAAGCATTCAGCGATATAGGCTTATGCCGCATATCCTTTTCATTCGTACGTGGAGCATATCTGTTTTCTTTTGTAGAATAATATGTTGTAAGGGAATGGATTTCACCAAATATTGGTGATTTATTTTCAATTTTGTTAAAAAATATCGTATCAGTTCCGGTGAACCTAAAACACATTTGAGAAATACCACGTATTCCTTAGATCAACAATACTAGAAAATTGGAGGCATTTCAGACTGGCACCTTTGCTGACATGGTAAGAGTCCGAAAGGGTAAGAGGACTAGTAATAATCTGCCTGGTCAAGCGTTATATTGTGTTCAGAGATTAACAGATATAGAAGGAAGCTTGTAGTTTTACGTCACCATTAATCTCGCGATCATGAGCCATGTGACCTCCATTTTTACGTGGAATCCGAACCACAGGACGTGATATTTCACTTTAACAAATCTCACATGCTTTGACCGGGAATCTAACAGATATGCAAACAGGTCCGTGGCCAAACATGGGAGTGGGCATTGCCCTTCCCTGAAGTCCTCCCTTGCAGACGATAATTACATGTTATACACGTGATTTTATGTTCGACCCTGACTATTATATGTCTGAAAACTGTATCATAATGATGGTCATTATAACACTGTTTTTCATTATGAAACAGTTTCTCCCACCAATCACAGCTCAAGAAACAGTTGTTTGACCAATTAGATAAGGATACCTTCGCACATGCGCTCAAAATCTAACATGTCTATATAAATTACCGAAAGTGCACCGTCCATATGTTCTCGTAAATAAACTGGTGAATATCAGACAAGAAAATGCACAGTACTTTAATATCCCCAATTCCAATATCTACACAGCGCGTGACATTTCGGTGACATTTTTACTGAATACTGGTGCTCAATCTGCACATATGGCATTGAAGCACACAGAGCGCATGCGTCGGTCGGTCAAAGAGCTTGGAAATCAGAGATATCATACACAGCGCAGCACCCGATCACAAAATTCTAGTGACAATCTCAACAGATATTTATGTTAAAACATATAATAAAGTTATAAGTTTAATTATCGTCGAACATAAACAGTCGTATGCAACTCGCCTATAATGGTAATTAAGACACTCGTATGGAAATTATAGAACTCGCATAAGCTCGTTTTATAAACATACTCGTGTCTTAATTATAGCCATTATAGGCTCGTTGCATAATGTACTATTATATAAATTATAACAATTATGTTAATTAATATAAAATAATGTGAATAAAACATAATTGTGGATTGCAAGGGAGGACTACGAATCCTCTGCAGGACTGAAATAATTTTCCTTAAGCACTGACAATAATAATAATAATAACATTAATCCGTTACTGTATATAAAGGAAAGTGTGCAGACTGACTGACCGACTCAACTCACTCACTCACTCACTCGTTATCGCCCTGCCAAGACTATTGAAGTTAGAAACATGACTATTTGAGGAAATGTTCATTTTATATCATAAACGTCCTCTAAGGAATGATTTTGGGATATTCAGGTTCTAAACGGATATTAAAGGGGTTAATCTTGCATTTCATGAATATTAATATCTCACGAGTGGTTTCATTTGGAGATGTGATACTCTGCATATAAACTAATCTTTAAAAATAATCAGAGTGTTTTTTGATCCGGTGAGGTGAAAGTGGGGGTTGAGGGATTCCTAACGGCATAAGTGAAAAGTTTAAAACTCAGAGGAAAAGACTCATCTTAAATTATAAGTAAATAGGTGTTCAACGGATATTTCATAAAGATCCCATTCAAATGCCTCATGGGGAAGGGGTGAATTTTTGAACATTGAAATTTCAAATTTCTCTCTTAATAATAGTCTTCTGTATCATGGACATAACTGAACAACTAGTTCCGTAAAGAACTAAATAGCCTATTTTCTTATATTCTACTGGTCTTTTCCAGTAAAACCTCGCCCGGCTATTAAAAGGATTTTCCATGTGTTTCTAAATACTGTAGCTTTTGGTACACGACCTATGTCTCCACTAACAATCACCCTCGTGAAGATAATTCAGTAACTGTATGACAATGAGGCAGCGCCCCTGTCAGAAAAACGAAGATTAGCGGCCAAGGGGACACGACGAGTGGAGCCTGCGTCACCCCGCAATCTGTACACCAAATGGCTGGGCAGAGGTCACGTGGCAGGCTAAAGCTCTTCATTCGCTGTGGTGTAACGGGGTTAATTATAAAATACTGTAAATTCCAGTTGTTAACACGAATACGGTCACTAATTTATTAATACAGTTCAAAATGCGTGGTTTGACCACAATGATGTATATCAATGTATTTCCTTAAATGTATAATTCTCTTTCATTTTCAGATACGTCTAGAGGAAAAGTTGGTTTTTAAGAAGATGCTCAAAAACTGAGATATTATAAGTACTACTTCATCTCTTCAAAGGAAGATCTCTTATTTTGAAGCATAATACCAATGCTTAAATATCCTTTTAAAGTGCCTTGTTATAAATAATCAATAAACTCTTTAGAAAAGGGACCAAAAGTACATTACTCGGTGTAAAATTTCATCTAAAATCACCACACATTACCCCTTCAGACCTAAAGGTGAGCCAATGAATCAAGAAAATGCAATTGTCTATGGTATAATTCAAGAATATGTGATGGCAGCATCGAATTCCTTGTGAATATGAAGTTCTTAACATTCTGCAACTTGAGGAAATATACCCCAACCATAGCGTATAGAAGAGAAAGTGACGTGACTTGTGGAGTTTGCATGGTCCAGCCGCTAGGCGGCTCTAGCGTCGGCTAGCGCTGAGTCCGGACGGTATCAATAGCCTACCAGCAGTTGAATATGGTTGAATGTTACGTTTCAGTTAACTGCTTCCACTACGATGTATTAGACAAGATGACCCAAATATAAAATTCTCCACACTGAGTACATAAAACGCTGACGTCCATTTAGTTAATTATGAAACATTATTTTACGTCATTCAGTAGGTTCATATAATAAGGAAATAAAACATCCTGGCGGGGATCAAAATGTAACTGAATGTGTAAAAATCATAAGCTACAGACCATTCACAACTGAAAAAATACAGTACATATAATATAATATAAACTCACCCATGTAACTTATAGCTGTCAGTTGTTCGAAACTTTGTAAAGCTTACGGACCGATTTTGCAGACTTAGCAAATGTTCTTTCCTAATTTCGTACTTCATGAAATGAAAAACAAGTTTTCCAATAAGGTCCAGTTTATGTTCAATAATATTTCCTTAATCTCATGGCCCTAAAACAATCTCATCAATGCTGTCCAAACACTCGTAAAATATATCACCCCACAAATTTGAGAGGGTAGAGTAATAGATTTTAATTACTACGGACAGGTTTATGCCATGGACACGTCCCCTGAGTTCGCAGTTCTTTTCAACGACTACTTCGACCTGTAAAAGAATGTTGAAGACACTGTCGGATGGGTGGGTTAGGTAAGTAAGGGTATTTATTGAGCCAAAGTCCTTTATGTTAGTGAAAGTTGCAGCTGTTGTGTCTGACGGCCTTCCACTTTGAAGGGTTGTTGCACACTTCACACAGCTGATTCCTTTTTTTAGTTGCTTGACGAAGCACCCTGCTAGATAGTAAACCAAGCGTTGTTTCGGAACGTTGTCTTCATAAGGAAGGGGAAGATCATTCTCCCAGTCCGTTATCACCACTTTGTCTCTAATTTTGTCGTCCGCAACTTAACAGATGTGTGTTGTTCCTCGGTTTGCTTCACACATATCGCATTTGATTAACGAATGAAATGAGAGGTGTTTCTAACTTAGGTTTGCAGTTCCCGGACAGAGATATAGCCACAATAATTGGAACATGCACACTCTGTAACATATGCAAATGCAGAAAATCTACAATTGATGGGTGATCGTCACAATTTATGGACCTTAAAATTCCGAATAGACGTTCCAAGGGGTCTTGATTGAATTTCCCTGTCCACACGTACCTAAAACATTTGGACCATAAATATTGAGCGAATTCTAAGGTACTCTTTATCGTGACTCTAAGAGATTCCATTGTCTTATTTGAGGCAAAATTTCTGAGCTAATGGTTTCATGAAAGTTTATTAAATTAATGCCTTGTGCGAAGGGGCATCTTTGTAGAGTGTGTTTGTTGGTATTCTGGAGTTAAGCTCGTCTGCTAGATTGTTCATGTTTCTCGTGAATAATTCTGTATTCTAACTGCCGCTAAAAATGTCGGGGTAAGTTTGCAGGTAGAATTTAATGGCATTCGCGGTCGCATTGCTGAATAATTGGAAAGAGAGTCTCACGTTCGTTCTTTGGAAAGACGTAAGGTTTATCTGTGTAGAAGTCAATTTTGGACAACCTTTAAGGCCTGTGAATTCGGGTAACGTGTCCATGGCATAAACCTGTCCGTAGTAATTAAAATCTATTAACCTACTTGATTTTGTAAAGCAACTTACATTTATCGTGGAAATCGCTTCTTGATAGAATACACTTGTCAGCATCAAGAAAAAGGGACTAAATACGGCAGCATTTCTGTGTTTCAAACTCACAAGCGCTTATTAGAAAATGACTCCAGCCAGCAACAGTCAACCGCTGCGCAGTCTGTCGGCGGGTGCAGCAACTACCCATACTAAAGGTAGGGCAGATTCGGGAGTCGGCACACTTTCTCTTCTATACGCTATGCCCTAACTTTTATTTCTTAGAGGATCATATTACCAACTTTTATTCAGGTTAAATCGACCGTGGAGTTCATAGGCTACTTGTACTCAAACTAAAGTCATCATCATCATCTTGCACAGTTTCCAGCCACTAGCCGGGTCTGTTTGGAACACAAGCCTCTCCAACGTCTTCTGTCTTCCCACCATCTCTCAGCCTCCACCCTTGTCCAGTCTTCTCCTCTCTTCTTCACGCTTTCTTCCACCCCCTTCAGCCACCTGTCTCTCGGTCTTCCTCTCCTTCCCACTTCGTCTCGTGTACTCTCATGGGTATCCTTTTCTCCTCCATTCGTTTTACATGTCCATACCATCTAAGTCTAGATTTCTCTATACCATCCTGTAATGGTTCCTCCTTCATTAATTCTCTGGTCCTCTCATTTCTTATTCTGTCCATCTTTGTAGCTCCAATACTGCTTCTCAAGAACCTATCTCACTGGCCTGTATTTTGCTCTTCTCCATTCCTTTCATAACCCAGGTCTCCGAGGCATACGTCAGGATAGGGACATAGTACGTCCGATATATGATCGTTTTGCTGTTCTGAGGGATATCCTTGCTCCATAACATGCTTCTCACACTCCTCCGAAATGCCTCTGCCTGCCTCCCCCGCTCAAACTAAAGTCTCTGGCATATGTTGTCTATGTTTATTTTAAATAAAATATCAAATTTAGTTCTCAAAAATATTTAATTAATAATGTCTCTTTTTCTTATTCTTAGACATAATTCTATTTTATGCTAGTATGGAAATAATTATATTTTCTGAAAGCTATGTTTAATTTACTTCCCTATTTGGTTGCACTACGGCGTCAGGAAGGTTGTATGATAAGGGATACCGATAAAATAAAATGTTGTAAAATGCACAAGAAAATCTTATTCATGATTGTCATTAGATTTTATACCTAATTGAAATTTTACTAGTTCTACTGACGATAATACACATTACTTACTCCATTAATTTTAATGTTGTTTAATATTGTTAATTCATTTGAGGGTCTTGTGTCATCAGACCCGTGATTTGAATGGAATATTGGATTCCTGCATTATATGTTATCAAACTAATATGATTCATTTTAAAGTCGAGAATATGGGATATTCTGTAAAGACTTGCCCAGAAATATTCTTAAAAAAAAAAGTATAATTCATCCATATGCATTGGTATCCTTGAAGTGCCAAGATTAAGACTTACACATTTCTTTTTTTTTTATATGGATTTGAATTGCTGAACATTTAAGGAACCTAATTGACACACATACAGAGCATTGAATTGTCCAGTTATAATTTTATGAATTATATTCATGATTGCAATTAAGGGAGTATGCCCCCAAGCATACGTCCTCAGTGAACCGTATCATTTTATCCAGTAGTACATCACAAGGTAACTCAATCTGGCTCGAGAGGAAATATTTGATGAAATGTCAGTAATCTTCAAAATAACAGCATTATATCAGTAAAGCTCAAACCTAATTTTCTTAAGTGCTGGTTTGCTTCATAGTCAAATGTGGATGATTCTTTTAAAATGACAGGTTATATTCTTATCACGAATCACTTACAGTAGTTTGAATGTACACTCGGAACAAACTACGAAGTTAATTATTCACAGTAACATCTTTGCATTGCATTGTGTGGAATCCATTGGGAAAAATTAATGCAACAGTGGTGCAGTATGCTGGAGGCAAATGTTGCTTTGGAGACTTTTTTTTTTTTTTAAAGCATATGGCGTTTAGTGCCGGGAGTGTCCGAGGACATGTTCGGCTTGCCAGTTTTGTAGCTGCTTCGAGACGGACACCCAATGGGTGAGCTACAAGTACCGTTGGGGAGGAAAGTTGGAATGTAAGGACGAGGAGTTGGAAGGTAGCTGTGGCCTATTGTTAGGGACCAACCCCGGCATTTGCCTGGAAGGAAGATGGGAAACCACAGAAGACCATCTTCAAGGTTGCCGGCGGGGGATTCGAACCTCCTCGCCTCCCGGATGTGAGAGACTGCCAGCAGTCATGCCGTAACGACCACGGCTAACTCACCCGGTTTTGGAGACATAAATGATACATACAACAATCAAGAAATCATCGTTTTGTTTTGTTATGGTAAGATGTAACACTACCTCTACATCAGTAGCTGCTCTGCTATGAAGTGACAGACTTGGCCAGTCACTTCTTTTCCTATGAGTTATTACGTGTTATTAATTTACTATTGTCCATTTAATCATCGTTGAATAAAATAATTAGGATATGAAGGACACAGTAGATCATGAACTGATGTACACTACTATGGAATTAGCACTGTGCAGTGTATTATACCTCCATGTTACGCAGCTCAACTTGACGCAGGTTTAGTACTCGGGCTGCCTAGTCTTTATTGAGGGGGACTGTGTGTGCTTTTGCAATAATATTTTACTTATAAAGGTTGTTAACTGATGTAATGTGTACACATGCCATCTCTGTCACAAAGTGTGTATTGTGTTCATCAATTGTATTTTAACCCTTTCAGACCCCATTTTTTTGGAAAGAAATGAAAAAAATATTTGAGGATTTCATGGATCTAAATTAGGAGTAAATAACACAAAAATACCACATTTGGGTAAATTTAGCAGTTTAATAAGATTTTAGAGCATGTACATTGGAATGGACAAACAGTCTCAATGGTCATCACTTAATACTACACTACTTCTTATGGAAGAGCTTGAAGCAGTTGCGTCCCTTAACATTACACAGGTGAACTTTACATGTTTCACCGTAAATGTGAGTTTTCTTCATACATCCATACATTTTATACCTTGAGGCTTCTTTTCTTTCATCAAATTCTGAAAAATGATCCCAAAGGTCCTTTCTGATCTCTGGTGCAGGTCGGATTTCTGTTTTCACCCTCTTGGTTTGTTGTGCATCATCTTCATTACTTGGTCTACCACGTTTTCTTTTATTTGAAGTGCCCATCCTTATCAGTGCTTCTCCTATCCTGAGTTTGAAATAGAGCAAATCTAGTGGTCTCTTTTCCCCCAAGTTTGTTGCATCTTTCATATACTCAAGCCAGATATTTACACACGCCAAATCAATGGCATGAAATAACATACGCAACGTCCACTTCCTTGATTTCAAAAAAATCCTGTACAAACTAATTAACATATCTATTTTGTCTACTCCGCCCATAGCATGACTGTATCGTCGAACAAGCTCTGGCCGTTTCACAGAAATATACTTTCTTGTTTCTTTATTCCATCTTTGAACTTCATCCTGAGTGCCACAGCCAACAAAATTTGATGCTAGAACTACAGGTCTATTATCATACCATTTGCACATGATTACATTCTCATTCATACTTATCGCCTCCTCAGAATAACCTCGATCGTTTTTCTTGATATCTTTGTCGGAAGTAAACGGAACCCTTGGGAATCGAGAAATCCGAACTGTTCCACCACCATATATTTTCTTCAATCTCAGTATCTCTAGTAAATAAAAAGTACTGACATAATTATCAAAGAAAATATGATAATTTTCCCCATCTATTCGCTCAGTGAGTTTTAGAACAACGGATGAACCCAAGCCAAACTTCTTTACCACATCCTTTTGAATCTCAGGAGTTCCGCCTTGATATAAAATAAAATCATAGCAAATTCCACTTCTACCACATAGTAAAAACAGCTTTATGCCCCAAGGCTTGGGTTTCCCTTTACAATACTGTTTCATGGCTAAATGACCCTTGAAGGGCACTATTTGCTCATCAACACAAAGCTCTTTCTCTAACTGGAGTGCCAAACACCTGTTTCTTACACAATCATAGATGGGCCTAACTTTGTAGGGAACTACTATACATTGCGATACGGCCGCGTATGAAATTCCCCTAAAACAAAATGGTGGCTTCCGTGACGTCATCAATGACGTCACGAAATACTCCTCTGGCAAGCTTACGGGAAAAGCCTGGGTAATAGGGGTTTTTGGGTGGGGAAACACCAAAAAACGTCAATTTTTTTTATGTATCGAAATCTATAATTGAGCTACATAGTTCAATTAAAGATTCCGATACATAAAAAAATTCGCAAATTCACGTATTCTATGTATCGAAATCTATATTTGAGCTATATAGTTCAATTAAAGATTCAGATACATTAAAAAATCGCAAATTCACGTATTCCATGTATCGAAATCTATATTTGAGCTATATAGTTCAATTAAAGATTCCGATACATAAAAAAATTCGCAAATTCACGTATTCTATGTATCGAAATCTATATATGAGCTATATAGTTCAATTAAAGATTCCAATACATAAAAAGAATTCGCAAATTCACGTAAGAGGAGTTTTTTGGGTGGAGAAAACACAAAAACCGTCAATTTTTTTCTATGTATCGAAATCTATATTGAAGCTACATAGTTCAATTAAAGATTCCGATACATAAAAAAATTCGCAAATTCACGTATTCTATGTATCGAAATCTATATTTGAGCTATATAGTTCAATTAAAGATTCCGATACATAAAAAATCGCAAATTCACGTATTCTATGTATCGAAATCTATATTTGAGCTATATAGTTCAATTAAAGATTCCGATACATAAAAAAATTCGCAAATTCACGTATTCTATGTATCGAAATCTATATTTGAGCTATATAATTCAATTAAAGATTCCGATACATAAAAAATTCGCAAATTCACGTATTCTATGTATCGAAATCTATATATGAGCTATATAGTTCAATTAAAGATTCCGATACATAAAAAGAATTCGCAAATTCACGTAAGAGGAGTTTTTTGGGTGGAGAAAACACAAAAACCGTCAATTTTTTTCTATGTATCGAAATCTATATTTAAGCTACATAGTTCAATTAAAGATTCCGATACATAAAAAAATTCGCAAATTCACGTATTCTATGTATCGAAATCTATATATGAGCTATATAGTTCAATTAAAGATTCCGATACATAAAAAAATCGCAAATTCACGTATTCTATGTATCGAAATCTATATTTGAGCTACATAGTTCAATTAAAGATTCCGATACATAAAAAGAATTCGCAAATTCACGTAAGAGGAGTTTTTTGGGTGGAAAAACACAAAAACCGTCAATATTTTTCTATGTATCGAAATCTATATTTGAGCTATGTTCATTGTTCCATTGCGATGCGGCCGAGTTTGGGGAATATTTAGGGATCTCCGTGACGTCACCGTGATGTCGCGGCTGACGTATTGACGCTTTGCCTGCCGGGAGTCGGTGCGCATGCTTGTCAGCTGATTAATACGTCAGTTTCGCGCGTGGTGTTGTTGGAAGAAGTCGTCCATTTTTTCACCTGTTAGCGGTTGGTAAACGTAATTTTAACAATTATTATTCCTGTGAATAATTTATAGAACAAGAGTTTGATATTAGCAGTGTCGTGTGCGGGATTGGGTTGGCGATTTGTAATGAAATTGTTGAATTCGTGAATGGCGTTACTCGTTAGCGTTTTAATATTAGCAGTGACTTGTTCGCGGGTTGTGTTGGCGATTTCTGCGAAAATTGTTGATTTCCGTAAGTTGTCGCAATAAATTGACGAAAGTGTTATGTGATTCATTGTGTGGACGATAATTACTTCTTCTTCTTCTACATGGGGAATAATACGGTCTGTGGGATCCATTGGTGAGTGTTAATAAAGTAGTTCATTTATTTCTTTTGGTTGTTGCTGGTAATTGAAAAGTTGCACTGTGTGGGGGAATACGCCTTGTAAAATAGGAATGGGTGGGTAAAATATAGGCTGAAATTGGCATTTACAAGAACCTATATAGGTAATTTTTTGATGGTTCATACAGTATGTCTGTGAGGCGTTATTAAACAGCATGTTAAGGATAAGTGCTTTTTAATTGAGATACAAGTATTTGCAGCCAATATTGGAAAACATAAAAATACCGAACCAGGGGTGGGGGGGTTGTGGGGGGGGGGGCGCAGCCCCCCCCCCCCCCCCCCCAGCAAAAACAATATTATTGACAACTTTGAAAAACAAACGAAACTACACAAAACCATAACTTTATTGACCACAATGTTTTAGGCTATAAGAATATTACTATGTGTTAGCAATAGGTTGTGTTTGTGGTTTTGATGGAAATTAATGCGTCTGCCAGCAGCTAGGTTGGCTTTGTGTATGCCTGGGTAATGTGTTAATGTACCGTATTGATGCCAATTGGCGATTATTACAGACAGCAATCGTTTGTGCATAACTTACGCCGTACATACGAAAATGTTTTAATCGAGGGTTACATTTACACGATTTTGTATTGGAATGGGTAATTGGTCTACTTAGTTAAATTATGTCGGCGATATTTACGAAAATATTCCGATATAAGGTTATATTTTTAAAATGTTGTATCTGTATCCGTAATTTGCCTATATAGCTGAATTTTAGATCAGGGCAAATGATGATGATGATGATTTAGACGACGATAAACATCATAATTTATTAATTTTATAATCATAAAACATTGTATCGAAATCTGTGATTGACCTATATAGCTCAATTAAAGATTCCGATGCGCAGAAAAAATTCGCGATTTTAATTGATATTTTAAATTTTCTGCATCGAAATCTATAATTGGCCTATGTAGATCAATTACAGATTCCGATATACTTTGTAATTTTTCTACGAATCGGAATCTATAATTGAGCTATGTAGGTGAATTGCAGATTTCGATGCACGGTTTTCCAATTATGAAATTGCAAGAATTACGATGTGTATCGGAATCTATAATTGATCTACATAGTCCAATTATAGATTTCGATGCGGAAAATTAAAAATATCAATTGAAATCGTGAAATTTTTCTACGCATCGAAATATGCAATTGAGCTATGTAGGTGAATTGTAGATTTCGATGCACGTTTTTTAAATTATGAAATTGTAAGAAGTACGATGTGTATCGGAATCTACAATTGACCTATATAGTCCAATTGTAGATTTCGATGCGGAAAATTGAAAATATCAATTGAAATCGCGAAATTTTTCTACGCATCGAAATATGCAATTGAGCTATGTAGGTGAAGTGTAGATTTCGAAGCACGTTTTTTCAATTATGAAATTTTAAGAATTACGATGTGTATCGGAATCTACCAATGATCTATATAGTCCAATTGTAGATTTCGATGCGGAAAATTGAAAATATCAATTGAAATCGCGAAATTTTTCTACGCATCGAAATATGCAATTGAGCTATTTAGGTGAATTGTAGATTTCGATGCACGTTTTTTTTATTATGCAATTGTAAGAAATACGAGGTATATCGGAATCTACAATTGATCTATATAGTCCAATTGTAGATTTCGATGCGGGAAATTGAAAATATCAATTGAAATCGCGAAATTTTTCTACGCATCGAAATATGCAATTGAGTTATTAAGGTGAATTGTAGATTTCGATGCAAGTTTTTTTAATTATGAAATTGTAAGAAATCGCAAATATGCAATTGATCTATATAGTCCAAGTGTAGATTTCGATGTGGATAATTGAAAATATCAGTTGAAATCGCGAAATTTTTCTACGCATCGAAATATGCTATTGAGCTATTTAGGTGAATTGTCGATTTCGATGCACGTTTTTTAAATTATGAAATTGTAAGAAATACGAGGTATATCGGAATCTACAATTGAGCTATATAGTCCAATTGTAGATTTCGATGCGGGAAATTGAAAATATTAATTGAAATCGCGAAATTTTTATACGCATCGAAATATGCAATTGAGCTACATAGCTCAATTGTAGATTACGATGCGTAAAAAAATTGTAAGAAATACGAGGTATATCGGAATCTTCAATTGATCTATATAGTCCAATTGTAGATTTCGATGCGGGAAATTGAAAATATTAATTGAAATCGAAGGTTTTTGTGTTTCCCCACCCAAAAACCCCTATTACCCAGGCTTTTCCCGTAAGCTTGCTAGAGGAGTGACGTCGATGATGACGTCACGGTAGACGCCATTTTGTTTTAAGGGAATTTTATCACGGCGGCATCGCAATGGAATATTATCCCGTTCAATTAAAGATTCCGATACATTAAAAAAAAATCGCAAATTCACGTCATATATAATCAATTTCCGTATCGAAATATATAATTGGCCTAAGTAGATCAATTACAGATTCCGATACACATGCTAATTATTTTCTTTTCGTAAATAAAAAAAACATTGCATCAAAATCTATAATTTACCTATATAGCTCAATTAATGATTCCGATACAGAATAAAATTTCGCAATTTAACGTTATACATTACAATTTCCGCATCGAATTCTTTAATTGGCCTATATATGTCAATTACAGATTCCGATACGCATCGTAATTTCAGTTGATATTTTTAATTTTACGCATCGAATTCTATAATTCGCCTATGTAGATCAATTACAGATGACGATACACATCGTAATTAGTATAATTTCATATTAATAAAACATTGCATCGAAATCTTTAATTGAGCTATATAGGTCAATTACGGCTTTCGATACAATGTCTTATAAATATAAAATTAAATTAATTACGACGCTTAACATCATCTGTAATTCAACTATATAGGTGAATTACATATCCCGAAACGGAATTTAAAAAATATGTCATAAATGTAAACCTAAATTAAAATATTTTCGTATGTACGGCATGCCAAATTGAGGTAGGCCGATAAATAAATTACATGTTTTTCCCATAATCTTGCCAGAGAAACATTTCGTCAAGTGGTTAATAACATCACAAAAACAACCAATTTGTTTATATAATATATTCATGCGCAAACGATCGCGGTCTGTAATAATCGCCGGTTGACACCAATACATTAACCTAGCTGCACATTGTAGTATTCTTATAAAACACTGTGGTCAATAATGTTATTATGTAATTTGGTTTTTTTCTTTTCCAAAGTTGGCTGCAAATACAGCAAACACAATGTCCTGACGTAATATTATCGTTTAGACAACTTTCATATTAAATGCAACAACCAAAATTTATGTATGAACAACGTAAAAACTCACCGATATATTCCAAATGCTGTATTATTCCACATGTACAAGCAGAAGCACTGATTTTCCACCACAAGTAACGGATTTTAGTTTAATGCAACAACTTCAGGATTTAAACAATTTTAATACAAATCGTCAACACAATCGAGCACACGACACTGCTAATATCAAAATCTTGTTCTACAGGTTATTCACGGTAATATTTATTTTAATATTACGCTTAGAAAACGCGATCGCGTGACAATACAAAAATGGCGAACAGACTCCAGCAAAATCCCGCGACGAACTGACCACGGAACTGACGTAGTAATCAGCTGACAATAGCGTTACCGATAGCAATACGTCAGCCGTGAGATCACGGTGACGTCACCGATCTCCCTGAAAACTCCCCAGACGCCGCTGTACCGCAATGTATAGTTGAACCCTTTGTAGAATTTATAATTACAATTATCAGGCCTATCCAAGTTATTTACAACATGAAAATCTGTCCTAAGCTGCATAAACCTATCTCGTGACATGGCATCAACAAATAAATCTATGTGCAGAGCTGTATCCCAATACTTTCTCACCCCAGGATATTTGATACAACCCATCATTATATGAAGTCCTAAGAAGGATCTAATTTCTGTGGCATTAGTTGGTTTGAATGTCTTTCCTTGTTGTATTGCATACAAATTTGTCTTCTCTGCCATGTTATCAATGCAAGAATCAGTTATATAATTTGAGAAATACCTGATTGGCAACAACTCAGCATGCATTACTTCAGACAAATCTTCAAATTCATGTCTAAAGTTCAAATCTATTGGAACAATTGGTTTCCTTCTCCACCTGATGTCAATTCTTTCTGTGAATATCCAGTCCGGTGGAATCCCTTCTTGACTGATAGCTGGCGCATCTACTTCATCGTCCACGTCTGCAGCAGCTGCTTCTTCTTCCATTTCTTCACCTTCTTCTATTTCCCCATTCTTAGAAATATTGTCAGCCCCTAAAAAAGCAATTAAATGACCAATTTAATGAATATAATATAATGTTTATTAGTTTGTTGCTGTCCTTAGAATTAGATTCTAATAGCCTACATTTATTGTACTTACATACTGTACTTACATACATAGGCCTACATACATAAACTGTTATAAATATATAAATTATGAGTTGAGAATAGCAAATAAATTAACTTCCAATCAGAACTAACCAATTCTAACAGGTCTTGGTGGGGGTGCATCAACAACGATTTCATCTTCATCACTGTCAAAATCTTCGATATCAGAAAGATCTCCTGACATCAGAATATCAAATATTGTGTCCGCATCCTTTTCAGCATGGAGAAATTCTAAAAGAAAACAGAAAATATAGGGGTAATAATGTAATTCACACACTATTCCATGCAGCGTAATCGATAACCTAATAGCCTATACAATATAAAGTAATATACGGCATAAGAACACTTTCTGCACAAGAAAAATCCAAAGGACGTACCACTAGTATGAAAATTGTTATTTTCTGCATTTTTAACTACTAAGAAGAATAAATAGCTTTATTATACCTAGCTACAGCAGCTGCTGTTTGGCCAGGAGGTTATGTTTACATTGCGGAAGCAGTGACCGCTGAGGCCCGATGTCCATTGAGATGTACATAGATTAAATATCATGTAGTGAACGGAACATATACGAGATAATTAATCTCTTTTTACATCAAAATATACTTCAAACTATCCTGTAACTCTAAACCATGCAGAAAATGTCGTATTTCAAACATAAAAATTGCAAAAATTTAAGCCTACCTTTAGCATGCTTCCTTCCAGCTGACATCTTTCCTCTTTGTGTGTTTTGAAATAAATGTTAACTTCTTCAACACTAGGTGGCAGCACTGCACGGAGCATTACTACAGATGTCCACTGACATGTACAAACTGTCACAAAAGTCATAGACTACCAATGGATGCTCCAATCCTATATTAAAGTTCATGTCCATTACAATGGACGTGAGGTTTGATAGGGTTAATAAAAGTGAAATTGTACATGGTGAAAAAAGAGAACAGTTATCTTCATGTATGCTCATTTCTAATCTTAAGCTTACAGGGGGAACCTTTGACATTGCCGCTTGAAATGTGCACATGGGTTATTCAATGGTGTCAACTGACAATGCTTTCCTTCTTATGTTTTGCAAACGCTTGGAACACCCATTAAGTGGTTTCATTTATGTGAGTTGTTCTGTGTTGCTGCTGCCTGGCACATATGGAACCATCGTGTATATCTTTACAAAGATCCCTAAACTAAAGAGCAAGAGGAGTGGGGAGAGGAAACCTATATGTAGTTTGTCACTTCGATTATGGTATATTATTCACAGAACTCTTCAGTTGGTCAACATGATGGTGCCCAACTACATTTGGCGGGGAATAAAAATATTTGATCGCCCTAACCTGAATGAAAATATTACATGAATTATTTATCACTTAATTAACACACTTCTAGTAAAAAGGGAGGGGGTATTTATATTGATGACATGTTTCTGTCGTCATGCGATCGTCATCAGGTCCTATTCACCTAATCTTAGATTATGTTAGGTGGATAAGTATAGCATGTATGTAACTTACAAATATATTTACAATTATTAAATTACAAAAACATTAAACTTGTGTAACATGTCGATCTTATTTACAAGATACTAATACTCAATTACCAGTGTACCAATAGTAGTACATTTCACGGAATAATGAGGTCGATAGCGCCACAACAACTAAGCGAGGAAACTCTGGGGCATACACTAACCAGTCCACGGAGAAGGGTGAGTAGAAACGGACGCTGTACAACAATACCTAAATACCAGCTTAGTTTACAGCAACCTTATTCAATTCTAGTGTATGTAGTAGTTGTTTACTTTTAGTATTGACCTAACTAACCACATTATAAAAGACCACCAGTTAAATAGGAACATAAAATTGAAACTAACATTAACAAAATAGTGTTGACAGCATTTACATTTGAAGCTCGTTATATTAGTAAGTTAACAACAGTATTGACATAATTAACCACATAAACAATATTAAGAATAATGCATCATATATAGAAGTGCTATAGACCAATTCAGTAAAAATATCTCGTAAATAAGATCGATACGTTACACAAGTTTTAAAAAACTTCTGTAATTTAATCATTGAAAATATTGTTGAACATAACTGTTAAACATATCCTCCGAAGCTAATCTAAGCCTAACAGGATCTGATGATGATCACATGACGATAGAAACATGTCATCCAATTAAATACTATGTGTTAATTAAATGATTCATGTAATATTTATTTCAGGTTAGGGTGTTAAAATATGTGTTATTCCCCACCCAATTTAATTGGGCACAATCGTGTTGACCAACTGAAAAGCATTCTGTTAATAGATACTAGGCAACACTGAAAAAGTACTTCCAATGCTTCAATATTTTATTCAAGAAATGTACCTGTAACAGCAACAGTGTCAACAGCAAAGACCTACAGGCCTGCTGGTCTGAAGCAAGGATAATGTATACTAGCCTATATGGCTACAAGGAAAGTAGCACACGATACTGTACATATTAAAGACACAAAACACTTAAAGAATTAATATTCGTGCGCATAGTAATGTAACTCCCAAACAGCATGCGTATAGCACATATATGTATATCGCACCAGCTACATATAATGCCACCATGTTCAGAGTTTGTAGCACTACGTTCAGAACAAGTGATTAAATTTATATCTAACACATTCTTTGTTTTAAAAAAAATTGTGACCAGTACCCGGATGCTTGCAGTAAATACCGTAAGCTCAAGGCCTTACCATCCTACGTCAATGGTACATCTAGTAGTGCGCTGGACCTCACCATAGAAATGGCAATTGATGGGTGTTCCAAACGTTTGTTAAACTTGAGAGGCAAAATATGGTGGGGGGTGATATAATTCCTTAAATTCTGTGAGAGTTTCATTGGGATATGAATCATCAACAGTTAGTTGATGTTAGTTGAGTAAGTCCAAAGTTGAATGCCAACAGGATTTGTAATGCAAAAAGTGGAAAGATACATCCTTCTTAACCTGGCCAGCACCATCAAGGACATTAGTTTTCTAAAGAAATGCCGAGAACACAACATAACCCCTTCACACTTCAAAGCTTACCAGAAAAAGGGCGCATTAAACAAGTACGAAGTTAGAACGCAAAGAATAATCAACAGCAGGGTCTTCCAAAGAGAAATTAAATTCCTATACATCAAGAAAAACAACCTTAATAATAAGTTATACCGTACGCATCTAGAAGCCGCAAACCTATCCAGCAAAAAAGACTGGGATGAATATTCTTTTACAGTTAATCAAATTCTTTTCAAGAAAATCAACAAAAAAGTGTTGTCATTGGATAACAAATTTAGGAATTTACAATTCACACAGAATAAAACCAGAAAAATCAGGGAAACTAATGAACAGTTCAACAACCAACAGCATTCCAAAGGACAATTTTCTCCACCCGTCGAAAATCTATCAGGCGTCAATTTCGATCGTGAAGAACTCGAAATACTAGGCAGGGGACCAAAACATAACTGGGAAGTCGAAATTAACGATAAGACACTTACAAATTTAGTAGCGGAAACAGAAACTGCTATACGAAGACTCCCAATTGACAAGCAGAAGGAAGTTAGATTCACGGCAAATAAGGAAATCCAAAAAATAATCAGCACCAATACTAACCAGAAACCGAACCTAAATCATCTTAAAAAAATAAAAATTAAAATCAATAGTAACGATATAATTGTCACAAAAGCGGACAAAGGGAACACGGTCGTGCTGATGGATAGGGAGGTATATGTTAATAACACCCATGACTTCCTTAAAAACTCTAAATTTGATGAAGTCAAAAAAGCCCCCACCCAGTCCATACAAAGAAAATTGAAAAGCATTCTGAAAAACTCTATGTTTATCTTCAGCGATAAACAAACAAATAATCTAATCAACATGAACCCGGGATTACCCACCTTGAGAGCCCTCCCCAAGATCCATAAAGAAGGTACACCCATAAGACCCGTAATCAATTTTAGAAACAGCCCTCTCTACAGAACCGCTAAATTTTGCCAACAATTTCTTGAAAAACATTTCACCTACAAAGCTAACAAATCCCTGAAGAACACTCTCCACTTCTGCAATGAAACGATGAAACTTAAATTAATGAGCAAACACTCCTTACACAGTGTAGATGTGAAGGACATGTATACAAACATTACTATCAAACCTTCGCTCAAGGTCATTGAACAAAACCTGTCTAGCAGTAGCTCGTTATCGAAGGTAGAAATCAGTGAATTTATGACACTACTTGAGTTCACACTTACAAATAATTTTTCACCTTTAATAATAAAATCTTCAAGCAAAAAGAGGGACTGTCAATGGGTTCCCCGCTCTCTGGCATAGTAGCCAATATATACTTAGATCACCTAGAGCATGAGGAAATCATAACCAAAATTGATGGGATATTTTTTGGGCAAGATACGTGGACGATGTATTTGTAATATTAGATGAGACGACCCTGAACATAGAAGGATTGGTACACAAATTAAATAGTCTGGATAAAAATATACAATTCACGGCAGAATCAGCGGTAAACAATAAAATAAACTTTCTTGACATCACAGTCAGTCGGATTAATAATAGATTAACATATAAAATTTTCAGAAAGCCAACCCAAACACATACAACCATAAGGCAGGACTCTAATCACCCAGGTAATCAAAAGAAAGCCGCATTTCTGAGCATGATCAACAGAGCCTTCTCCCTTCCTCTAGACCAAGCAAGCCTAAACGAAGAGCTAAAAATCATTAAGCAAGTTGCTAAAATAAACGGATTCGCACCACAGATAGTTAACAACATCATTAATAAAATTAAAAATAAACCGGTCACCCACCTAACGCCAGAGCAAAAAGAGCCACCCAAGTACGCAGTCTTCACGTACTTTAACAACAAATCTTACAGCATTTCCAATATCTTTAAGAAACGCGGTCTAAAAATAGCCTACAAAACAACTAATACAAATAAAGATATTTTATTTAACACCAACAAATTGAACCACACGAACAAGTTTAATAAATCAGGCATATACAAATTGAAATGCACCAAATGCGAAACTAATTATTATGGACAAACCGGTAGGTCATTTGCTACAAGATATGGTGAACATTTTAACGCTCTAAAATACAATAAATTCTCCGCTATGGCCAACCACATGAAGGACAGTAAACATGAATTCACTGACATCAACAAAGACATGAGCATCCTGCATCTTGCTAAGAAAGGTATCACAATGAACATATTGGAAGAAATTGAAATAGATTTTGCCCAAAGAACAGACCCCCTAACCAATATCAATGAGATCAAATTTGAAAATAACAATGTACTCTTTGAGACCTTAACCAATTACAGAGTTAAATACAAACCACCTTAATTTTATCATTTAATCCAGGATCTACAAATCCACTCATTCCACCCCTCAACCCCATACCCCCATCCCGCTCCTGTCCTCCAAAATTGTCAGTATACTTACCCTCCCCCCGCCCCTCTCGACTGAAGCCTCGCCCGCTTCCCCCAAGCTATTCCATATCAGTACTGCACAGTCTCCGTATGCCTCAGCACGGCCCGATTTCTCGCTGCCACATCTACACCGTAAGTTCACCACACTCCTTTTTTATATATTTTTCCACTTTTTCTTTGTTTAGCTTTCCACTTTTTCGGTTTTAATACTTATCATAGTTCACACAGGGATTTTCTTTTCCAGTTATGTATGGTCACCTCTTGCTGGATTTCGGAGGTTATTATCGGAAGCAGGACATTGGAAACCAAAACAGTGCACCCAGCCTTTTTAAGACTTTTAATTGAACTTTCATTATGACAGTGTTTTAAAAAACTTTTTAAAGTGTTATTTTAGTCATCTGTGTGTTGTTTTAATAATTATTTTAATGTCATTGAGTGTTGCCAATAACCGTAGGCTGATGAAGGTGTCATTGTTACTAGACACCGAAACATGTCCCAACATACGTAAAGACAAGTGATTATGTCACGATAAAATCTCTAATAAAACAAGTATTGACTAGGTGGAACCATAAAAACTTTGTTTATTATGTGAATACCAATTCAAAGGTAATTTCCTTAACAATAGTAATCGTTTATTTAAGAGACAAAACAGCTGAATTGTTAGACTACCAACACTTTCTCAAGATAGAGTAAGAAGGCCTACTAGCAACCTTACATCCAAGTAACTACCTATCAATCATCTCTACATGCTACTTCTGATTATAGCAGATTGAAAAAGAGATTGCTCCCATGATGAAAGGAACTCAAAACTCTTCAGAAAGCAGTACATCGAGTAAATTAACGGGAATTAATGAACTATCAGTAATTTCTTATTTTAATGTAATTTTCTGTATTGGTAGGGACCACGAAGTAGTTCATACTGTACGTAAAGTTAGAACTGAGTTCTGCTGAAACTTAATGGTTCTTTAGGTAGTCTTTTTTATTCATTGCCGTACATAACATAATGTATGTAAATGTTTCCATTCATTAATTCTACTCATCCGGAGCAATGCTCTTGTTGATAGCGTCAGGCTCAATGTGATTCCATGGACATATGACCGCGATGTTCCACCCCTTAAACCAACAATTGCACCACCTTAAATATGATTTCCGTTATTTCGATAACCTTTACTGCCTACTTCTTGTGAGTTTGATGGATGGAGATAAGCCTAATATACTGTATGTTCGCTGCTAATTGCTGCAAGTTCACTGTCTTACATTGCAATGTTCCTGACTCGTAGAGTAATTTCGCTGTAAACTGTCTAATTGTAAATAACAGTTTGTATGGAGAGATGATTGCTGGTTTCCAGATTATGGGTAAGAAATTTATCCAACGGAAAATTATGCAGTGGCATATACCTCGAATTATGTTTAAAATTAGATCTGTCTTGTAGATTAGGTCGTAGTTTTTATACATTATTATTATTGTTATTATTATAAGTCTATTATTAGAAGGCATTCTTGCATTACTTTAAGACTTCCAAGGATGATCTTCCTAATCAATGCACAAAGCTAACCCAAATTCTGGGATATGTGTCATTCTGCACACCTACTGTAGATGGTCTGAAGGGGAATATTAATTATGGAAAGTTTATTCGTACAGATGTTTTACAAATGTTTATAATATATGTATTTGTTTGAGACCTTTTATTAACATTATTACCGGTATGCTTGTACTCTAACGAATATCAGGAAAAATGGGAACTGTGTACTCTTCTGTTCTATAAGTATTAGTGAAACATTATATTATATAGGAAATTCAGAAAGTATTTGTAAGTTTAGGGAATGTATTATGTACCTATCATGTAATATTATGAATGCAGTATGTTGTAATTGGTACTGAATGATTAAATGCTCAAAATGATGTATTAGATGTACTAATTTGTTAAATATCTCCCACAACATTGGTCAATCCAAAACCTATCCGCAGTCACTTCCATCTTTAGTATCATTATGTTGTTGTTGTTGGTAATTCATTTAGGGTCTTTGCGACATCGTGGTCATTTATCCCCATGTACATGGATTTGTGTAGAATTTGTCTGATAACCTGTGTTATTTTGGTGTGTGTGTAGTAATGTGTGTATTTGTAATGCAAGTGAGGATTGGGAAGGTCTTAAGTTATTTATTTATTTATTTCATAATTATTAGATACAACCATGAAAAGGTCATTTTACACTAATATTTTAACAATTTCAAATAATATTAACAAAAACAACAACAATAACAGGTAACAATTGGCAGTGATGGCAGAAGGGATAAATCTCGGGAAGGACGCTGGGAGTGATTGGGGTAGTGAGTGATTAGGAGGGTGAGGGGTTAGGAATTGAGGGTGAAAGGGATCTTCTAATGTTATTTTTGAATGTTCGATAGGGAGAGAATATGTCAATATTTGGAAGGGAGTTGCTAAGGGTAGGTAGATGGTGGAAAATAGAGCGCTTCTGTACTTCAAGACGTGGGCGAGGTATGTGGTGTAAATGGTTCTGGCGTGTTGAACGGGAGGGAACATGGAGTGGGAAGTAGCTTAAGAGCATGTTACATTTTGTGTAACCATTCATAATTTTATGTAGGAAACACAGGTCAGTAAATTGTAGACGGCTTCTCAGGTCGAGTAAATTGAGCTGATTTAGAATGTTGGATTTGGCAAAGTGCCTTAGTGAAGGATTGCGACCTTTGACAATTGATATGAAGAAATTAAAGACACTGTTCAATTTAGAAATATTGGTTATAGCCGAAGTAGACCAAATTGGAGAAGAGAAATCTAGGATAGGGAGAACATATGTGGTGAAGTATAATTTAAGTGCAGTGAGGTCTTTAATTTCTGTGAATCTGTATAGAATGCCGAGACTGCGCATTGCGCGAGATTTGATATGGTCAATGTGGGGAGAGAATGTCAGTTTATCATCGTGAATAATACCTAAATCTCTTACCTGAGAAACCATATCCAATTTATTTCCACATATTTTATAGTCCGCCTGATTTCCAGATTTCAGTAGTGAGAAAGACACATTGAAGCACTTTTTCGGATTTGCAGATAATTTCCATTTGTTGAACCAATCAGTACATGTATTCATTGCTTCCTGGAGGTCAGCGTGGTCGTCAGAACTGGAAATTTTTCTGAATATCTTGAGGTCATCAGCGTATAGAAGAAGGGAACACGGAGAATTTTGCACACATGTGTTTATATCGTCCATATACAGCACGAAGAGAAGGGGTCCCAGGATACTGCCCTGAGTTACTCCTGATAAGACTGGGAGCCAGGACGACACAGACCCTGGAAGCACTACCCGTTGTTGCCTATTGGACAGGAAGCTTTCTATTAGGGATAGGAAGGATCCATGTACGTTGTATCGTGAAGCAAGCTTGTGGAGGAGAAGGAAATGGTTCACGGAATCAAATGCTTTGGCCAGGTCAACGTAGATTACATCTAGCTGAGATTTTTGATCTATTGCAGAAATTATGTGATGGTTCAGAACAGTCAGATTTGTTAAACATGATTTTCCAGGGACGAAGCCATGTTGTTCTTCTGAGAGGTGTGGTTTGGTGAAAGTGAGGAGACGGCAATGTATTATTCTTTCGAAGACTGAAGAGAGTATAGGGACGATAGATATAGGTCTGTATGATGAAATTTCATGATTGCTGCCTGATTTAAAGGCAGGTGTGACATCAGCTCTTTTCCATGAGTCAGGAATTGTGCCGGAAGTCATGCACCAGTTGAGTATCATGGATAAGGGGATGCTGAGAGATGCAGAGGTGTTTTTCAGGAATATAGGGCTTCTGTCTGATGGTCCGGTAGATCTGTTTGTGGGCAGACTTTTTAAAATATTTTGGATTTCATCGGGGGTCGTTGAAATTTGAGGCAGTGAATCAGAACAGACGCTAGTAAGTTGAGGGGGACTGGGGATTGGTACGGGAACTGAAAAGGTTGAATGGAAATATTCATTGAAATGTGTGGACCTCAATTCAAATGGGATTTCTTCATTATGGAGGTTTAGGTTAACTGGAATTCTGGGAGTCTTTCTACGGGATGATATAAGTGTCCAGAACTTCTTTGGGTTATTCTTGAGATGGCCTGTTATGGAAGAAATGTAGCGGTTGTAATCTTCTGTCATATGAACTCTTGACATTTTCCGTAGGTGAATAAATACATTGCGTGTATGAGGATTAGGAACTGATTTTCACAGTGACCACGCTCGAGTTTTGTTTTGGTGAAGGAGTTTGGTGTTTTGACTTAGCCAGTGCGGGTATTTGTTGGATATGGGTACGGAGTAAGGAACGTGTTGTTTAATGGCCGAGTAAAGTAAATCCTCAAACAAGGCCACTGCGCTGTTTACGTCTCTCTCAGCCGTTAGCAGGCACCAGGGTAGAGATGATAAATCCTGATTGACAGCTTCCCGGTCGACCTTTCTCCAAAGAGGGAAAGCTTTCTTATCGGTGGTGGGGAGTAGGATAAATAAGCCGGTACTGGGGCAGGGGCTAATGGGCAAGATGGCCGCCGCGCGCAATCACTCTATGTTATTCTTATGGAGGGGTCATTCAGAGCTGGCGCAAGGGCTAATGGGCAAGATGGCCGCCACTCCCCGAGACCGTGGGTGACGTCACAGGGGGAGGTCGGCCGTGTAGTTGCTAAATGGAATATTTATTATTATTATTATTATTATTATTAGGTAATTATTGATTGATCATGTACAATCTAGACCAACCTTATATTGTACACCTCGTGGTGTAGCGGCTAGTAATCTTGAATGACACTGCGGAGACCCGTGTTCGATTCCTGGCTCTGTCAAGAAATTTAATTCTGGGCTGAGGGCTGGAAGGGGGTACACTCATTCTTGTGAGGCAAAAAACTGAGAGGAGCAGGGTTTGATTCCTACCTCAGTCATTCTGGACGTAGTTTTTTGTGGTTTCCCAATTTAACTCCAGGCAAATGGCAAGAGGTACCGTAACTGAAGGCCATGACAGCCTCCTTTCCAATCCTCATTTAAATTACAAGTGCACCCACTAATACAGCCATACAATAGCACAGGTTATTAGACAACACACACCCCCAAGTACAGTATACAGGGCTACATGACCATGATATCACAAAACCCCTAAAGAATCAACAACAACAACTGATATTCATGAAACATCTCTTGGTGTAGTGCCTAGCATTCTTGACTGTCACTGCTTAGGCATGGGTTCGATTCCTGGCTCTGCTAAGAAATTTAATTTTGGTCTGAGGACTGGAATGGGGTACACTCAGCCTCGTGAGGCAAAACTGGGAAGAGGTGGGCTTGATTCCTACCACAGCCATTCTAAGAGTTTTTTCTGTGGTTTCCCACTCACACACTCTAGGCAAATGCTAGGATATATCTTAAGTTAAAGCCACGACTACCTCCTTTCCAATCCTTATCTGAATTACTAATACAGCCATTACAATAACACAGGTTATCAGACAAAACACACCCCAAGTACAGTATACAGGGCTACATGACCATGATATCACAAAACCCCTAAAGAATCAACAACAACAACTGATATTCATGAAACATCTCTTGGTGTAGTGCCTAGCATTCTTGACTGTCACTGCTTAGGCATGGGTTCGATTCCAGTCTCTGCTAATGATTTTAATTTTGGTCTGAGGACTGGAATTGGGTACACTCAGCCTCGTGAGGCAAAACTGGGAAGAGATGGGCTTGATTCCTACCTCAGCCATTCTAAGAGTTTTTTCTGTGGTTTCCCATTCACACACTAGAGGCAAATGCTAGGATATATCTTAAGTTAAGGCCACGACCACCTCCTTTCCAATCCTTATCTGAATTACTAATACAGCCATTGCAACAACACAGGTTATTAGACAACACACACCCCCCAAGTACAGTATACAGGGCTACATGACCATGATATCACAAAACCCCTAAAGAATCAACAACAACAACTGATATTCATGAAACATCTCTTGGTGTAGTGCCTAGCATTCTTGACTGTCACTGCTTAGGCATGGGTTCGATTCCTGGCTCTGCTAAGAAATTTAATTTTGGTCTGAGGACTGGAATGGGGTACACTCAGCCTCGTGAGGCAAAACTGGGAAGAGGTGGGCTTGATTCCTACCTCAGCCATTCTAAGAGTTTTTTCTGTGGTTTCCCACTCACACACTCTAGGCAAATGCTAGGATATATCTTAAGTTAAAGCCACGACTACCTCCTTTCCAATCCTTATCTGAATTACTAATACAGCCATTACAATAACACAGGTTATCAGACAAAACACACCCCAAGTACAGTATACAGGGCTACATGACCATGATATCACAAAACCCCTAAAGAATCAACAACAACAACTGATGTTCATGAAACATCTCTTGGTGTAGTGCCTAGCATTCTTGACTGTCACTGCTTAGGCATGGGTTCGATTCCAGTCTCTGCTAATGATTTTAATTTTGGTCTGAGGACTGGAATGGGGTACACTCAGCCTCGTGAGGCAAAACTGGGAAGAGATGGGCTTGATTCCTACCTCAGCCATTCTAAGAGTTTTTTCTGTGGTTTCCCATTCACACACTAGAGGCAAATGCTAGGATATATCTTAAGTTAAGGCCACGACCACCTCCTTTCCAATCCTTATCTGAATTACTAATACAGCCATTGCAACAACACAGTTTATCAGACAACACACACCCCAAGTACAGTATACAGGGCTACATGACCATGATATCACAAAACCCCTAAAGAATCAACAACAACAACAACCAACAACAACAACAACTGATATTCATGAAACATCTCTTGGTGTAGTGGCTAGCATTCTTGACTGTCACTGCTTATGCACGGGTTTGATTCCTGGCTCTGCTAAGAAATTTAATTTTGGTCTGAGGACTGGAATGGGGTACACTCAGCCCCGTGAGGCAAAACTGGGAAGGGATGGGCTTGATCCCTACCTCAGCCATTCTAAGAGTTTTTTCTGTGGTTTCCTACTCACACACTCTAGGCAAATGCTAGGATATATCTTAAGTTAAGGCCACGACCACCTCCTTTCCAATCCTTATCTGAATTACTAATACAGCCATTACAAGAACACAGGTTATCAGACAACACACACCCCAAATACAGTATACTGTGCTACATGACCATGATATCACAAAACCCCTAAAGAATCAACAACAACAAACAACAACAGCAACAACAACAACAACTGATATTCATGAAACACCTCTTGGTGTCGTGGCTAGCATTCTTGACTGTCACTGCTTAGGCATGGGTTCGATTCCAGGCTCGGCTAAGAAATTTAATTTTGGTCTGAGGACTGGAATGGGGTACACTCAGTCTCGTGAGGCAAAACTGGGAAGAGATGGGCTTGATTCCTACCTCACCCATTCTAAGAGTTTTTTCTGTGGTTTCCCACTCACACACTCTAGGCAAATGCTAGGATATATCTTAAGTTAAGGTCACGACCACCTCCTTTCCAATCCTTATCTGAATTATTAATACAGCCATTGCAACAACACAGGTTATCAGACAACACACACCCCAAGTACAGTATACAGGGCTACATGACCATGATATCACAAAACCCCTAAAGAATCAACAACAACAACTGATATTCATGAAACACCTCTTGGTGTAGTGCCTAGCATTCTTGACTGTCACTGCTTAGGCACGGGTTCGATTCCTGGCTCTGCTAAGAAATTTAATTTTGGTCTGAGGACTGGAATGGGGTACACTCAGCCTCGTGAGGCAAAACTGGGAAGGGATGGGCTTGATTCCTACCTCAGCCATTCTAAGAGTTTTTTCTGTGGTTTCCCACTCACACACTCTAGGCAAATGCTAGGATATATCTTAAGTTATGGCCACGACCACCTCCTTTCCAATCCTTATCTGAATTACTAATACAGCCATTACAAGAACACAGGTTATCAGACAACACACACCCCAAATACAATATACTGTGCTACATGACCATGATATCACAAAACCCCTAAAGAATCAACAACAACCAACAACAACAACTGATATTCATGAAACACCTCTTGATGTCGTGGCTAGCATTCTTGACTGTCACTGCTTAGGCATGGGTTCGATTCCAGGCTCGGCTAAGAAATTTAATTTTGGTCTGAGGACTGGAATGGGGTGCACTCAGCCTCGTGAGGCAAAACTGGGAAGAGGTGGGCTTGATTCATACCTCAGCCATTCTAAGAGTGTTTTCTGTGGTTTCCCACTCTTACATTCTTAAGCAAATGCCGGGATGGTACCTAACTTAAGGCTACAGCTGCTTGCTACCCAATACCTACCTCTATTACAAATACATACAGTAGTACAGACACAGGTTATCAGACAGCTTTTACATACACTCAAGTTCATAGGGTTACAAACGAAGAGGTATTAAGACTAGTGGGAGAGAAGAAATGTTTCTGGCGACTGTTAATGAAGAGAAGAGATAGTTTGGTAGGACACATACTAAGACACCCAGGATTAGCAGGCTTAGTTATGAAATAAAGGGTTGAAGACAAGAACTGTAGGGGTAGACCAAGGTAAGAATATTTTAAATAGATTTCCTTGAATGTACTGTAGGTTGTTGTGGTAGCTATATAGAAATGGAACGATTAGCTCAAGACAGTGATGGATAAACAATTGTTTCAAACCAGACAAAAAAGAAAAAACTAAAAGCACAACAAAAATAGCAAAGTCTGTAAAAAATACATCATTAGCTTACCTCTTATTACACACTGGTCAATCCGCTTGGGAATATCACTGTTTTACACACACAGTCATTGTAACTTAGCCAAAATATAATTATTATATGAAAATACTCTTAAGGCGTATAAAATTTACAACTCACACACTCAAGCACACGGGGCTGGTGACTGAAAATGCACTAAAAATACACACTGTTTAATAATATCGTAATGTTCGCTAGCAACTCAGTACCTCCAGTGACCAGCTAGTCTGGGAGAGCTAACAGAGATTGCTGTGACAGTTGAAATGTTATCCTGTATGATAACGCGAAGCACGTACACATCTGAAAGACTCTTTTTTATAGAGATCTAGCTACAGAGTATGGATATTTAGATTACTTTAAATGTTGTAACATTTTCATTTTATTATCGTTTGATGTATTTTTGCAAAAGTGTGGGCTTGATTCCCAACTCTGGGGACTGAATCGGAGCACTGTATAGAAATATAGAGCTTGATGGCGTAGTGGTTAAGCAGTTTAACTTTCACTGCGAAGACCAGGGTTCGATCCCCAACTCTGCCAAGAAATGTAATTCTGGTTTGAGAGCTGGAACGGGGTACACTTAGCCATGTGAGGCAAAACTGAAAAGAAGTGGGTTCGAGTCCTACCTCAGACATCCTGGAAGTGGTTTTCTATGGTTTTCCACTTGTACTTCAGGTGAATACCGGGATGATTCCTAATTTAAGTGTGCGCCTGCATCCTTCCCAATCTTCATCTAATTACAGATACACACACTACTGCAGCCATCACAATAACACAGGTTATCAGACAAATTCAACACACACCTAAATACGCAGGACTAAATTATTACGATGTCTAAGCCCTTCAAAGCAACAACGACAACAACGTAACATGAGACTGTACAAGGTAGACTATCATAAGAGTCCACTTCGTTGTGAAGTGGCTAGCATTCTAGGTCGTCACCTTGGAGGCCTAAGTTTGATTTCCGGCTCTGCCAAGAAATTTAACTTTGGTCTATACTAGGCTTTGTAAGGAAAAACCGAAAAGAGGTGGGGGTTCAACTTCCAGCTCACCTATCCTGGAGAGGTTTTCCGTGGTTTCCCACTTGTACTTCAGGTGAATACCGGGATGATGCGTAATTTAAATGTACGCCTGCATCCTTCCCAATCCTCATCTAATTACAAATACACACACTACTTCAGTCATTACAATAACACAGGCTATCACAAAATCCTATACACCAAGACGTCTAAACCCTCAAACGAAATGCATATGTACTTTGAATTGGCAGGTGAAAAGCTAAAGGAAGTAGGAGACTTTTTGCTACTTAGAAAGCAAAATAATAGTAATGGACGAAGCAAAGAGGATATACTATGAATTGCAGCCAATGGCCATAGCTGTGCATTTTTTATTTGACGCCTGAGGTCTCCCAACAAGTTCAATTTCATGTACGTCTAACTTTGGTTATCAAATGCTACTGTCACTAACTCTAAGTGGCGAACGTTGGAACTTATTAGAGCGTTACTAATTAACCAAATATAGCCTATAAAGTTTACCACACACTACCAATTGCAGTGCTAGGTTCTTTTACGTGGAACAAATGTATGACATGGGACCGCAGGCTTTACTCCCCCCCTCCGAAGGAATGCATACTGAAGGAATTAGTGCTTTCAAAAATCCGACGACTTTGGCCGGGTTTGAACCCGTTATATTGAGCCCAGCTATTAACTACACCACAGAAGCCGTTACATTGACATAGGCAATCACGCATATTCCAGAAACATTATGTACATGGGTTTTAAATAGCCACAATATCGGATAAGCCCTAAAGTGTGACCCTGAGGCTAATTGGTTAGCATGGTAGACTTTGACCTTATGGGATTTAGCTTTCACTCCTAGGATTTTAATGTGTTATGGAAATAGGAAACATAATTATGGAAAGAAAGGTTGAGGCTAAGAACTGCAGTGTAGTTCAAGGTTCGAATATGCTAAACAGATTGTCTTGGATGTAGCTTTATTTAGCATGAGCAGGGAGTAACTACCAACCTTGTAAAGAAAACTGAGACGTGATAAACTCATTTCTACCTCAGTCATATTGTTTCATGGTTTTACCACTTTTATTTATGGCAAATGCATGGATGATTCTTAACTTAAGGTTATGACTGCCTCCTTCCCAATCCTCACTTAAGTTTAAAAATCTGTACACCAATAACTATGCGGGAATCATTTATCTATTGGTTCTTTGTTATTGGAGTCGTTGCTCACAATTTGACGCACACGACTAGTTCATGTTATAACTACATAGGGTTACAAACGAAGAGGTATTACGACTAGTGAAAGAGGAGAGATGTTTCTGGCGACTGCTAATCAAGAGAAGAGATAGGTTGGTAGGACACAAACTAAGACACACAGGAATAGCAAGCTTAGTTATGGAAGGGAGGGTCGAGGGCAAGAACTGTAGGGGTAGACCAAGGTTGGAATATGTCAAACAGATTGCCTCAGATGTAGGGTGTGGTGGCTATGTAGAGATGAAACGATTAGCTCAGGACAGGGAAGCATGGAGAGCTGCATTAAACCAGTCAAAAGACTGAAGACTCAAACAACAACGTGTTTTTGATTTAGTCAATGTCAAAAGTTCATGATTGCGAAACACGATTTTATCATTACATATACCTTATCCCAAAGCATATGTATTTACATTCAATTGTATACAACCTCATAAACTACACTAATTTACACTTAACCTAATCAGGAAATAGTTTTTTTTATTTTCATTTTTATATTTCACACAATTGCAATTTTACAATTTTCCATTTTCAGTTTTTAAAAATGTCAGTTTTACGTTTTTGAACTCTGTCAATATGGAAACATGGATTTTCCAATTTGTTATTTACACATTTGTCAATTTTACAATTTTCCATTTACAGTTTTTAAGAAAGTCAGTTTAATTTTTTTTTGAATTTCATAATATGGAAACATGGATTTTCCAATTTGTTATTTGTCAATTACACAATTTTCCATTTACATTTTTTTAAATTCAGTTTATAGTTTTTCAATTTTTGTCAATATGGAAACATGGATTTTCCAATTTTGTGTTTTACATATTTTTCATTTTTGGTCCTTGTACAAAAGTTCATATTTGCATTAGGAGTGGGAGGTGGGTAGTAATTAAAATGTATAAGCAGTGACCATACAATATTTCTTTATTAATTCAAATACATTTACAATATGTACACATATTACATTTGTTATTTTTGTTTTTTCTATGTTCTATTTATTTTTAAGTATGAATACCATTTTCCCCCATTGCATGTTATAGTAAAAAAAAACTTGTAGATCTTTTTTCCATGGTGAACAATAGGCATGAAAACGTCATTATCAACATCATCATTATCAGCATGATCATAAGCAGCATCATTATCATAATCTTTATCACTAACATTATAATCACCATGATCATTCTCAACATCACTAGATCTGTCCAATTACTCTTGTTCCTCTTTCACAGGGTCCTCGTGTAGAGTTGGTGTTGCTTTTGATAGTGATAAGGGGTTTTTGAACGTTGAACTATCTTGAGCAGCAATATTGTTTTCTTGAACTTGCTTTTTAGTATTTTCATGATTGTTTGTAAACAGTAACCGTGGTTTGCTTGGAGCACTACATTGATGATCACTGACACTTAAAACCTTTCCATTTTTACTTTTTAGGTCACCGCGACACCCTTTCAACCTCTCTTTTGAGCATCGCCAGAGTATTATTCCATGCACATTCTGACGATTATAGTTATAAGAGTAGCCTTGATAGAGTACACGTTGCCTACCTTTGTTGGTTGTGGTAAGTTCCATAGTGGTAACGGGCCTGTCAGTATGATGTTCACACTACAAAGGTCACAACTGTTCTGGTAATGGAGTGACGATATTATTGCTAAGGGCCTCGGTGACGCGGTGACCTAAAAAGTAAAAATGGAAAGGTTTTAAGTGTCAGTGATCATCAATGTAGTGCTCCAAGCAAACCACGGTTACTGTTTACAAACAATCATGAAAATACTAAAAAGCAAGTTCAAGAAAACAATATTGCTGCTCAAGATAGTTCAACGTTCAAAAACCCCTTATCACTATCAAAAGCAACACCAACTCTACACGAGGACCCTGTGAAAGAGGAACAAGAGTAATTGGACAGATCTAGTGATGTTGAGAATGATCATGGTGATTATAATGTTAGTGATAAAGATTATGATAATGATGCTGCTTATGATCATGCTGATAATGATGATGTTGATAATGACGTTTTCATGCCTATTGTTCACCATGGAAAAAAGATCTACAAGTTTTTTTTTACTATAACATGCAATGGGGGAAAATGGTATTCATACTTAAAAATAAATAGAACATAGAAAAAACAAAAATAACAAATGTAATATGTGTACATATTGTAAATGTATTTGAATTAATAAAGAAATATTGTATGGTCACTGCTTATACATTTTAATTACTACCCACCTCCCACTCCTAATGCAAATATGAACTTTTGTACAAGGACCAAAAATGAAAAACATGTAAAACAGAAAATTGGAAAATCCATGTTTCCATATTGACAAAAATTGAAAAACTATAAACTGAATTTAAAAAAATGTAAATGGAAAATTGTGTAATTGACAAATAACAAATTGGAAAATCCATGTTTCCATATTATGAAATTCAAAAAAAAATTAAACTGACTTTTTTAAAAACTGTAAATGGAAAATTGTAAAATTGACAAATGTGTAAATAACAAATTGGAAAATCCATGTTTCCATATTGACAGAGTTCAAAAACGTAAAACTGACATTTTTAAAAACTGAAAATGGAAAATTGTAAAATTGCAATTGTGTGAAATATAAAAATGAAAATAAAAAAAACTATTTCCTGATTAGGTTAAGTGTAAATTAGTGTAGTTTATGAGGTTGTATACAATTGAATGTAAATACATATGCTTTGGGATAAGGTATATGTAATGATAAAATCGTGTTTCGCAATCATGAACTTTTGACATTGACTAAATCAAAAACACGTTGTTGTTTGAGTCTTCAGTCTTTTGACTGGTTTAATGCAGCTCTCCATGCTTCCCTGTCCTGAGCTAATCGTTTCATCTCTACATAGCCACCACACCCTACATCTGAGGCAATCTGTTTGACATATTCCAACCTTGGTCTACCCCTACAGTTCTTGCCCTCGACCCTCCCTTCCATAACTAAGCTTGCTATTCCTGTGTGTCTTAGTTTGTGTCCTACCAACCTATCTCTTCTCTTGATTAGCAGTCGCCAGAAACATCTCTCCTCTTTCACTAGTCGTAATACCTCTTCGTTTGTAACCCTATGTAGTTATAACATGAACTAGTCGTGTGCGTCAAATTGTGAGCAACGACTCCAATAACAAAGAACCAATAGATAAATGATTCCCGCATAGTTATTGGTGTACAGATTTTTAAACTTAAGTGAGGATTGGGAAGGAGGCAGTCATAACCTTAAGTTAAGAATCATCCATGCATTTGCCATAAATAAAAGTGGTAAAACCATGAAACAATATGACTGAGGTAGAAATGAGTTTATCACGTCTCAGTTTTCTTTACAAGGTTGGTAGTTACTCCCTGCTCATGCTAAATAAAGCTACATCCAAGACAATCTGTTTAGCATATTCGAACCTTGAACTACACTGCAGTTCTTAGCCTCAACCTTTCTTTCCATAATTATGTTTCCTATTTCCATAACACATTAAAATCCTAGGAGTGAAAGCTAAATCCCATAAGGTCAAAGTCTACCATGCTAACCAATTAGCCTCAGGGTCACACTTTAGGGCTTATCCGATATTGTGGCTATTTAAAACCCATGTACATAATGTTTCTGGAATATGCGTGATTGCCTATGTCAATGTAACGGCTTCTGTGGTGTAGTTAATAGCTGGGCTCAATATAACGGGTTCAAACCCGGCCAAAGTCGTCGGATTTTTGAAAGCACTAATTCCTTCAGTATGCATTCCTTCGGAGGGGGGGAGTAAAGCCTGCGGTCCCATGTCATACATTTGTTCCACGTAAAAGAACCTAGCACTGCAATTGGTAGTGTGTGGTAAACTTTATAGGCTATATTTGGTTAATTAGTAACGCTCTAATAAGTTCCAACGTTCGCCACTTAGAGTTAGTGACAGTAGCATTTGATAACCAAAGTTAGACGTACATGAAATTGAACTTGTTGGGAGACCTCAGGCGTCAAATAAAAAATGCACAGCTATGGCCATTGGCTGCAATTCATAGTATATCCTCTTTGCTTCGTCCATTACTATTATTTTGCTTTCTAAGTAGCAAAAAGTCTCCTACTTCCTTTAGCTTTTCACCTGCCAATTCAAAGTACATATGCATTTCGTTTGAGGGTTTAGACGTCTTGGTGTATAGGATTTTGTGATAGCCTGTGTTATTGTAATGACTGAAGTAGTGTGTGTATTTGTAATTAGATGAGGATTGGGAAGGATGCAGGCGTACATTTAAATTACGCATCATCCCGGTATTCACCTGAAGTACAAGTGGGAAACCACGGAAAACCTCTCCAGGATAGGTGAGCTGGAAGTTGAACCCCCACCTCTTTTCGGTTTTTCCTTACAAAGCCTAGTATAGACCAAAGTTAAATTTCTTGGCAGAGCCGGAAATCAAACTTAGGCCTCCAAGGTGACGACCTAGAATGCTAGCCACTTCACAACGAAGTGGACTCTTATGATAGTCTACCTTGTACAGTCTCATGTTACGTTGTTATCGTTGTTGCTTTGAAGGGCTTAGACATCGTAATCATTTAGTCCTGCGTATTTAGGTGTGTGTTGAATTTGTCTGATAACCTGTGTTATTGTGATGGCTGCAGTAGTGTGTGTATCTGTAATTAGATGAAGATTGGGAAGGATGCAGGCGCACACTTAAATTAGGAATCATCCCGGTATTCACCTGAAGTACAAGTGGAAAACCATAGAAAACCACTTCCAGGATGTCTGAGGTAGGACTCGAACCCACTTCTTTTCAGTTTTGCCTCACATGGCTAAGTGTACCCCGTTCCAGCTCTCAAACCAGAATTACATTTCTTGGCAGAGTTGGGGATCGAACCCTGGTCTTCGCAGTGAAAGTTAAACTGCTTAACCACTACGCCATCAAGCTCTATATTTCTATACAGTGCTCCGATTCAGTCCCCAGAGTTGGGAATCAAGCCCACACTTTTGCAAAAATACATCAAACGATAATAAAATGAAAATGTTACAACATTTAAAGTAATCTAAATATCCATACTCTGTAGCTAGATCTCTATAAAAAAGAGTCTTTCAGATGTGTACGTGCTTCGCGTTATCATACAGGATAACATTTCAACTGTCACAGCAATCTCTGTTAGCTCTCCCAGACTAGCTGGTCACTGGAGGTACTGAGTTGCTAGCGAACATTACGATATTATTAAACAGTGTGTATTTTTAGTGCATTTTCAGTCACCAGCCCCGTGTGCTTGAGTGTGTGAGTTGTAAATTTTATACGCCTTAAGAGTATTTTCATATAATAATTATATTTTGGCTAAGTTACAATGACTGTGTGTGTAAAACAGTGATATTCCCAAGCGGATTGACCAGTGTGTAATAAGAGGTAAGCTAATGATGTATTTTTTACAGACTTTGCTATTTTTGTTGTGCTTTTAGTTTTTTCTTTTTTGTCTGGTTTGAAACAATTGTTTATCCATCACTGTCTTGAGCTAATCGTTCCATTTCTATATAGCTACCACAACAACCTACAGTACATTCAAGGAAATCTATTTAAAATATTCTTACCTTGGTCTACCCCTACAGTTCTTGTCTTCAACCCTTTATTTCATAACTAAGCCTGCTAATCCTGGGTGTCTTAGTATGTGTCCTACCAAACTATCTCTTCTCTTCATTAACAGTCGCCAGAAACATTTCTTCTCTCCCACTAGTCTTAATACCTCTTCGTTTGTAACCCTATGAACTTGAGTGTATGTAAAAGCTGTCTGATAACCTGTGTCTGTACTACTGTATGTATTTGTAATAGAGGTAGGTATTGGGTAGCAAGCAGCTGTAGCCTTAAGTTAGGTACCATCCCGGCATTTGCTTAAGAATGTAAGAGTGGGAAACCACAGAAAACACTCTTAGAATGGCTGAGGTATGAATCAAGCCCACCTCTTCCCAGTTTTGCCTCACGAGGCTGAGTGCACCCCATTCCAGTCCTCAGACCAAAATTAAATTTCTTAGCCGAGCCTGGAATCGAACCCATGCCTAAGCAGTGACAGTCAAGAATGCTAGCCACGACACCAAGAGGTGTTTCATGAATATCAGTTGTTGTTGTTGGTTGTTGTTGATTCTTTAGGGGTTTTGTGATATCATGGTCATGTAGCACAGTATATTGTATTTGGGGTGTGTGTTGTCTGATAACCTGTGTTCTTGTAATGGCTGTATTAGTAATTCAGATAAGGATTGGAAAGGAGGTGGTCGTGGCCATAACTTAAGATATATCCTAGCATTTGCCTAGAGTGTGTGAGTGGGAAACCACAGAAAAAACTCTTAGAATGGCTGAGGTAGGAATCAAGCCCATCCCTTCCCAGTTTTACCTCACGAGGCTGAGTGTACCCCATTCCAGTCCTCAGACCAAAATTAAATTTCTTAGCAGAGCCAGGAATCGAACCCGTGCCTAAGCAGTGACAGTCAAGAATGCTAGGCACTACACCAAGAGGTGTTTCATGAATATCAGTTGTTGTTGTTGATTCTTTAGGGGTTTTGTGATATCATGGTCATGTAGCCCTGTATACTGTACTTGGGGTGTGTGTTGTCTGATAACCTGTGTTGTTGCAATGGCTGTATTAATAATTCAGATAAGGATTGGAAAGGAGGTGGTCGTGACCTTAACTTAAGATATATCCTAGCATTTGCCTAGAGTGTGTGAGTGGGAAACCACAGAAAAAACTCTTAGAATGGGTGAGGTAGGAATCAAGCCCATCTCTTCCCAGTTTTGCCTCACGAGACTGAGTGTACCCCATTCCAGTCCTCAGACCAAAATTAAATTTCTTAGCCGAGCCTGGAATCGAACCCATGCCTAAGCAGTGACAGTCAAGAATGCTAGCCACGACACCAAGAGGTGTTTCATGAATATCAGTTGTTGTTGTTGTTGTTGTTGTTGCTGTTGTTGTTTGTTGTTGTTGATTCTTTAGGGGTTTTGTGATATCATGGTCATGTAGCACAGTATACTGTATTTGGGGTGTGTGTTGTCTGATAACCTGTGTTCTTGTAATGGCTGTATTAGTAATTCAGATAAGGATTGGAAAGGAGGTGGTCGTGGCCTTAACTTAAGATATATCCTAGCATTTGCCTAGAGTGTGTGAGTAGGAAACCACAGAAAAAACTCTTAGAATGGCTGAGGTAGGGATCAAGCCCATCCCTTCCCAGTTTTGCCTCACGGGGCTGAGTGTACCCCATTCCAGTCCTCAGACCAAAATTAAATTTCTTAGCAGAGCCAGGAATCAAACCCGTGCATAAGCAGTGACAGTCAAGAATGCTAGCCACTACACCAAGAGATGTTTCATGAATATCAGTTGTTGTTGTTGGTTGTTGTTGTTGTTGATTCTTTAGGGGTTTTGTGATATCATGGTCATGTAGCCCTGTATACTGTACTTGGGGTGTGTGTTGTCTGATAAACTGTGTTGTTGCAATGGCTGTATTAGTAATTCAGATAAGGATTGGAAAGGAGGTGGTCGTGGCCTTAACTTAAGATATATCCTAGCATTTGCCTCTAGTGTGTGAATGGGAAACCACAGAAAAAACTCTTAGAATGGCTGAGGTAGGAATCAAGCCCATCTCTTCCCAGTTTTGCCTCACGAGGCTGAGTGTACCCCATTCCAGTCCTCAGACCAAAATTAAAATCATTAGCAGAGACTGGAATCGAACCCATGCCTAAGCAGTGACAGTCAAGAATGCTAGGCACTACACCAAGAGATGTTTCATGAATATCAGTTGTTGTTGTTGATTCTTTAGGGGTTTTGTGATATCATGGTCATGTAGCCCTGTATACTGTACTTGGGGTGTGTTTTGTCTGATAACCTGTGTTATTGTAATGGCTGTATTAGTAATTCAGATAAGGATTGGAAAGGAGGTAGTCGTGGCTTTAACTTAAGATATATCCTAGCATTTGCCTAGAGTGTGTGAGTGGGAAACCACAGAAAAAACTCTTAGAATGGCTGAGGTAGGAATCAAGCCCACCTCTTCCCAGTTTTGCCTCACGAGGCTGAGTGTACCCCATTCCAGTCCTCAGACCAAAATTAAATTTCTTAGCAGAGCCAGGAATCGAACCCATGCCTAAGCAGTGACAGTCAAGAATGCTAGGCACTACACCAAGAGATGTTTCATGAATATCAGTTGTTGTTGTTGATTCTTTAGGGGTTTTGTGATATCATGGTCATGTAGCCCTGTATACTGTACTTGGGGGGTGTGTGTTGTCTAATAACCTGTGTTGTTGCAATGGCTGTATTAGTAATTCAGATAAGGATTGGAAAGGAGGTGGTCGTGGCCTTAACTTAAGATATATCCTAGCATTTGCCTCTAGTGTGTGAATGGGAAACCACAGAAAAAAACTCTTAGAATGGCTGAGGTAGGAATCAATCCCATCTCTTCCCAGTTTTGCCTCACGAGGCTGAGTGTACCCCATTCCAGTCCTCAGACCAAAATTAAAATCATTAGCAGAGACTGGAATCGAACCCATGCCTAAGCAGTGACAGTCAAGAATGCTAGGCACTACACCAAGAGATGTTTCATGAATATCAGTTGTTGTTGTTGATTCTTTAGGGGTTTTGTGATATCATGGTCATGTAGCCCTGTATACTGTACTTGGGGTGTGTTTTGTCTGATAACCTGTGTTATTGTAATGGCTGTATTAGTAATTCAGATAAGGATTGGAAAGGAGGTAGTCGTGGCTTTAACTTAAGATATATCCTAGCATTTGCCTAGAGTGTGTGAGTGGGAAACCACAGAAAAAACTCTTAGAATGGCTGTGGTAGGAATCAAGCCCACCTCTTCCCAGTTTTGCCTCACGAGGCTGAGTGTACCCCATTCCAGTCCTCAGACCAAAATTAAATTTCTTAGCAGAGCCAGGAATCGAACCCATGCCTAAGCAGTGACAGTCAAGAATGCTAGGCACTACACCAAGAGATGTTTCATGAATATCAGTTGTTGTTGTTGATTCTTTAGGGGTTTTGTGATATCATGGTCATGTAGCCCTGTATACTGTACTTGGGGGTGTGTGTTGTCTAATAACCTGTGCTATTGTATGGCTGTATTAGTGGGTGCACTTGTAATTTAAATGAGGATTGGAAAGGAGGCTGTCATGGCCTTCAGTTACGGTACCTCTTGCCATTTGCCTGGAGTTAAATTGGGAAACCACAAAAAACTACGTCCAGAATGACTGAGGTAGGAATCAAACCCTGCTCCTCTCAGTTTTTTGCCTCACAAGAATGAGTGTACCCCCTTCCAGCCCTCAGCCCAGAATTAAATTTCTTGACAGAGCCAGGAATCGAACACGGGTCTCCGCAGTGTCATTCAAGATTACTAGCCGCTACACCACGAGGTGTACAATATAAGGTTGGTCTAGATTGTACATGATCAATCAATAATTACCTAATAATAATAATAATAATAATAATAAATATTCCATTTAGCAACTACACGGCCGACCTCCCCCTGTGACGTCACCCACGGTCTCGGGGAGTGGCGGCCATCTTGCCCATTAGCCCTTGCGCCAGCTCTGAATGACCCCTCCATAAGAATAACATAGAGTGATTGCGCGCGGCGGCCATCTTGCCCATTAGCCCCTGCCCCAGAACCGGCTTATTTATCCTACTGTGGGGCTATTTTTATGTCTGCTGGCTGGGACGGGGAGAGTGGCTTCTATTGAGCTATGATCGGTGTTCAGGATATTTCTTCCAACGGTCACAGTGACATTACGCAGGGTTGAAAATATGAGGTCCAGTGTTTCGGATTTCCTTGTTGGGTGTAGATTGAACTGTTTCAGATGTAGACCCTTTATAAAATTTGATAAGATGAAAGTATCTATTTGGGGAGAGTGTATGGTACCATTGTCTATTGATGTCCAGGAGATATGGGAGTTAAAATCGCCTAGCAACACTATTTCATTTTCTTGATTGAGGGCAAGAACAGTAGAGTTGAAACATTCTTCTAAGGTGTCAATTTTGCTGGAAGGTGGGCGGTAGAAGCAACCTACGAGTTAGGAACCATCCTGGCATTTGCCTAGAGTAGAAGTGGTAAACCACTTCAAGAATGGCTGATATGTGAATCGAAGCCCCCTCTTCTCAGTTATGCCTCACGAGGTTGAGTGTGGCCCGTTCCAGCCCTAAGACCAGAATTAATTTTCTTTGCAGAGCCGGGAATCGAACCCGGTCCTCCGCGGTGACAACCGAGCATGCTAGCCACTACGCAACGAGGCGGACTTTAGTATACCCATAAGAGAGAATATTCTAATAGCATCATTCACTAGGTCCGAGACATGTAGTAGATGATGATGATGATGAATATTATTATAATTATCATTTACATCTTTATGCCAAACGAGGAACAAGATTGAATTTATTTACCCAATGCGTTCGCTGTATCTCCCAAACATTTCTTCATATTAATCTCACTTAATTTTCTTGCGTTCTTCTGTCCAGGCTTTGATGGTTTTCGTCGGTCTGTCTGCAATTGTTGATTGTCGATTAGTGTTCTGAAAGTAGATCTGTCCTGCTCTGTTACTCTCTTGTGATGCAGACTGTCTGGATGTCGCTTTGAATTTAAATGTAACTTTCAGTGTCAGGGCAAAGTTAGAATATTCTTTTGGCCTGTCTGTCATTGTTCCTTCGGAGATCATGACCGTAGAACTTCTGTCACCATTTTCTAATCATATCAGATTTTTTTTCTTCAGAATACTGACATAACTTGTAACATTTCATTTTAATCCAAAATCCATTTTTGCAGACTGGGCCGAATATTCTCTTAAGGATGTTCATTTCCCACTTTTCTAAGTGTTTACAGTATTTAGTGATCTGTTCCCAATGATATAAGCTTCTGACGTGTATATTATTATTATTATTATTATTAATACAGTTTATTAGAATCTCCTATAATGGCCGAGAGCACCTAAGTTGTTAAAATATAAGTAAAGTTACCTCTAAATATCATTAACTTGCATCAGTCCCGTCCATAAATCATGCCTGTCCTGGACCACCTCGTTGTGTAGCGGCTAGCATTCTTAACTGCCACCCCGGAGGTCCGGGTTCGATTCCCAGCTCAGCAAGAAATTTAATTCTGGTCTGAGGGCTGGAGCGCGGTACACTCAGCCTCTTGAGGCAACACTGAGAAGAGGTGAGTTTGACTCGCACCTCGTCCATCATAGAATTGGTTTCCCATTTCTACTCCAGATGAATGTTGGGATGTTTCGTAAATTAAGGCCGAGGCCACCACCTTCCCAATCCTAATCTCATTTACAATTACACACACTACTACAGACACCACAAAGACACAGCTTATCAGATTTTTATTTTATTTTTTTATTTATATTGTGACCGTTTGACGGATGGCCCACGTCCACATAAGTGCGCATCTTAATAACAGCTGAGCATGACACAAAACATCTCGGGGATTCTATGGGCAAACAACAAAAGTTGTAAATGAAAACAAAAAACTTGGCTGTTATCAAGACGCACACTGCAGCAAGGATAGAACGTTTTTTTTTAAATCATGAATGACCACAATTTTTTTCTTTAAGATAAAATCTATCAGTTTAATTTATCCATTCAACCATCCTAAGATAAATATAATGAGTTTCCTCAGGGAGAAAGCTAAATCACAACCTGAAATAAAGGACACCCTATCGCTCCCCCTGGGACCCTAATCTAATTATGCATTTTTCAAATAAACTTCAGTAATTTAATCTTCACGAACCAAACGATTAATTAAATGTTTAATTATTATTGGAATATTCATGAAATTGATAGTTCATCATGATATTCATGTTCATCCAATACACTATCTACAACTTTCAGGATGTGCAGACAAATAACAGACTGGTCTGACACCTGAATAAACTTATTTACACTTCACAACACTATTTTCATATTTCCAAAATTAATTCCAAAATCCTATCAAAATATTTCCTTGTATGTCAAGAAAAGATATTCCAAGATTTCTCATTATTATTAGTGCCATTAAATACTATTCGGCTTAATATCAATCCATGTCTTTTTTATTTATAAATCAAACGTAATTCCAATTCGAATATTTCCACACATGGAATCTATTGATCATTATTATCATTTTAAATGATGTTGTCGACTTCGTCGTTACGCTGAGGTCTGGCGTTACGTTACGGCGACGGGACGAAATGCACCGAGAATGCACTGAGGTGTTTGACGTCATAGTACCGCTTGAGCTTCCTCCTTTCCCCGCGCGATCCGGTGAGCGTGACGTTATCCAGCCAGCTACCTCCTTTGACCTTGGTTTGCACTTGCTAATGGAGTTTGAGTTCACGCAGTTCGCTGCATGATTATGAGGCTTTCACCCAGTATTTTTCAGCATTTGTAGCATTTAAAATTATATAAAGTCTACTCTTTCAGACTGACTATCACTCTTTTCACCAATATTGTTGATTTATGGTTAGTTTCCATAAATAAATAAATAAATAATGGGATCATTTATGTTTGTAACTCTGGGTGCAACTCACAATTATTCTTATTCTTATTAAAGGATTGTAATATAATTATAGATCAGTTATAATATCTCATCAATTTTATCGAAATATGAGGTCCGCATTCCATGAATGCCCCATTCCTCTAAGCACTACATTAACTCCTCTTCATTACATTATATTAGAATACGGAAATGTTTCTAAAGATAAATCCTTCTGCAAGTTCAGAGCATTCAAAAAGAAATATTTGTTATAGGTCAGAGCAAACGAATGTAGAATATCGAATTCTACTGATGACAGTATCTGGATAAAGGCGTGGAGTAACTACTTCGGCAAAACCCTTCTATTTGAGCACGTGTGGTTATCATCCTCCAAATTACCAACATTTCATCATATTCAACATTTTAATTTATCAGTCATTATTTTCATACACATAAATTCCATTCAACCTTATTTGCTGTATTTAATGGATTAGAACAATTACTTGTGGGATACGAATGCACGCATGCATTCCCAATTTAACTCATCGAGCCACCAGATATATCACATAGATGTTATAAAACAAATGTCTTCTTAAAATATTCATATTTCATTCAATTGTCACCGTAACAAAACTCCCCTGGTTGATACAAATTGCTCTAATACCAAAAAACCTTCCTTTCCAAAACTATATTACGAGGCACTTCCAGAAAGTAAGTTCCGTTTGGTAATAAAATTAAATTGTGTACAGATACAGAAAAAATATTTATTGCAAGACATTCTACTCCTCTTAAACTACTTTTCCACATAACTGCCGAACTTTTCCAGGCATTTGTCATAGCGTGGCACAAGCTTTTGGATACCTTCTTCATAGAAGTTTGCCGCCGGCCGTAAACGAGAGTGAAGACTCCCATGTAAGATATCCTACCGTTTGGCCACCACTGTTAGGCAAATTGCGTGCTTACCAGGAGAACTGCGTATGTTTAGGAGTTCTCCTGACCACATACGCAATTTGCCTAACAGTGGTGGCCAAACGGTAGGATATCTTACAGGGGAGTCTTCACTCTCGTATACGGTCGGCGGCAAACTTCTATGAAGAAGGTATCCAAAAACTTGTGCCACGCTATGACAAATGCCTGCAAAAGTTCAGCAGTTAGGTGGAAAAGTAGTTTAAGAGGTGTAGAATGTTTTGCAATAAATATTTTTTCTGTATCTGTACACAATTTAATTTTATTACCAAACGGAACTTACTTTCTGGACGTGCCTCGTATTATACCCCTAGATAATTCCAATGTGCATTAATCCATAATTCATCGTTAAATCTTCCGATATTACTGATCCACATTCGATTTTCTTGAACATTACATAATTGTTCATTATCCCCTATTATATTTATTATTATTATGAAATATTTTTAACAATTGCAAAAGATAATTAATTACCATGTTTATTTCCATCTCCAAGTTTTAATAAGATCTTTGAAATTAATATAAACATCATTCTTTAATCATTTATGTCATTCCTAATTTATGACCATTATAAATTTGCATTGAAAGAAATCCTTAATCACAGGAAAAATCGACCTCATTTTACTAATTCCGACTATTAGGTATCATCTATGATGAATAGAATCCAATAAAATAGTAATTACATTTAACTGACCATCGTCGCAACAAACTATCTAAAGATGACAGTCTACACTTTATTAACCCTCCGACACTCGCGCTAGTAATAGATACAGCGTTACTCGCGCGGGCTACATATGTAGCCCAAACAATTAATCGATGTGATGGACTCGCACGCTTTATTTTTGGTGTACGGTTTTAATATGTTAAATAGTAGTATATAGAAATAGAAGTATTCTAAGCTAAACCTGAGGATTTTATGTAGGCTTTTATTTTCATATGGAGAGAAAATACAAACCTTAGAAGAAATTCAATTGTATCGTACATCTTCAGTAAAACTGCAACAGAAATAAAACTAATGATACTAAAACTGTTAAATATTTTTATGTAAACCTAAATACATACATTAGTATATATTTGGATTGGAATTAAACAAAAATAGGGTACTAGGTTAGATAATTTCCTTAGAAAATCAGCACTTATTATGAACACTTTCAGTATTTTCATTTATTTTTCTCTCGAATTCTTGAATTTTATTTTTGCCCTTTTGGCGACATTCTATTTTTTTATATTTTCTTTTATTTAGTCAATTTACCCTCTAGGTTGGTGGTTCCCTCGAACTCAGCGAGGGAACTCACCACTACCGCCTCTATGGGCAGTGTCCTGGAGCTTGGAACATCTGGTCGGAATGGATACAACTGGGGAGGTGTGATCAGCACTTCGCCCAGGCAGCCTCACCTGCAAAGCGAACAGGGGCCTTAGGAGGGATGGGAAGGAAGATGGGGATGGATAGTCTAGGAAGAGGAAAGGAGGCGGCGGTGGCCTTGAAGAAGGTAGCCTACCATCCCGGCATTTGCCCGAAGACGAAGTGGGAAACCACGGAAAACCACTTCGAGGATGGCTGAGGGGGAATCGAACCCCCTCTACTCATTTGGGCCACCCGAGGCTGAGTATACCCCGTTCCAGTCCTCGTACCACTTTTCAAATTTCGTGGCAGAGCCGGGAATCGAACCCAGGACCTCCGGGGCGGCAGCTAACAGTGCTGACCGCTACGCTACGGAGGCGACGGCTACAATCTATAGCCCAGGAAATACATAAGCATGCTCACACAAATTTTTCACCCAAGCATTCAATGCAAATGGGCACAATGATCCGAGAAGATTTTTATTGCACTTTGCGCATCTAGGCCTATTCCTTGTTGATTTTTTCCTCCCTCGTCCACACAAGAAGCAAAAGCCTACTTTATTTCCACTACACTCAACCTATCACTACTTTTATACAGTATAAACACTGACTGATTTGAAAGTCATCTCCATGGCCTCCTCCTGTGAGACAACGTTTCCTTTGCACGCTCAATTCTGAAACAGCGATACTCGCGCGGGCTACAGGTGTAGCCCAGGCCACTTCTAATCCGTTTGGCGCCTGTATGACGCGACTAGTCAAGCCGGAAACACACTCGCCAGTTAATTGTAACATTGCCAGGCAGCTATAGAGAGTATCAATATTCCTAGCAACGAATACACTTTGTACTACAACAAAATCCAAGGGTTATACAATAAACTTATGCGTCGAACTGTACAACAAGATAACTAACGAAACTCCTAGCTAAATAGAAAATATGGATGCCTTCAAAACATACGATCTTCCAACGATATGTCACATCGTGGTTATGCTATTATTCAAAAGTATGAAGGAAGAAAAAACATGCTTCAGCATAATTCGAAAATCATTCCTGGCTTAAAAATGATGACTCCTATATGATTGAAGGAATAGTCTAATGTCCGCAATTCACTAGTACTAGCTACTAAAATGTAAGGTGTGGCTCACGTTCATTACAGATGTTCGTAAAGTTGATTTCTACTGCTATAGAATTCTCACGCACTAGGCGTGTGGTCCCACTCGTACACGATATATGCGGAATGCATACCCTGCACCCTCTGTTTCAACTCGTTCATGGCCACGTATCCATATATCAGCCTCCATCACACCACCCGTTACATTTAGTCCTCCATGATAATGGTTCGGTTCATGGTATTATACAAATGTTCAAACCGGCTGTCCGTTACCATGATTTCCTGTTCGGCTTCCCTGAACACCATAGCTTGTGTTATATAAAAACTCGTAACTAAACCTTCCGTGCTTTGACAACTTTCACTCAGTATTTTTACCGATCCGAATTAAGTATCTTTAGATCGTATTACAAAGACTTTGCTTATCATCTTTCTGATATTAGCGCTGTACTCTGACACTCCTGTTTAGCCTTTTTTTTCAAATTAGATCTGCTATCATCTAAAACTAGAAAAGATCTCTTTATGTCCTATCTGGATAAGGAAGATTATTCCGCTGGACACGCTTTGCATAGTTCGCTCCAGTTCGTCGGCTAGATTTTATGCTGGATGAGGATATGCTCCTCACATAATCTGGATTAGGGATCAGTTCCAGGTCGTAGACTAACTATTCTGTGAGATTGGATATTATCCAGCACGATTCTGAACACACAAGAATTGGCCCCACCCATAAAATCTATCACAGAGAACACTGAAACAATGTCTCTTCATAGGCTATTTTTGGCTACAGGTCTGGTACTCGTAATACAGAATATATCCAGCTTTTCGAAGTCATGCTCGCGCGGCTGCATGAAAACGAATGAATCAAACTCTTCCAGCCAGCGTTCAACGCCTCGCCTCAACAAGTGCTGACCCATGCATTGCGCATCGCTATTCGCGCACACTTACGTAGTCACTGCGCTCTATAGCGGTATACCTCGACTTCTCCAGGCGCTCTCTTCAAAGAGTCGAAATATGGCCGGGAAAAACAACTCCTCTCAAACATGGCTATGGGCACTCCATCAAAATGGGCACAATATATACAGTATATCGTGTGCCCATATGAGGAGACGCCTGGTTGTTTCGGTGAGTAACAACTTTCGTAATTTTGAAGAGCGCGCCGGTAGGATGTTTCGAATATTCGCTGTGCAATTGTCGCGGAAACGGAGCTGTAGCGTCTAGTGGCAGTTCCAGAAGTGATGTTGTTTCTCTACTTGTTGCATAAAATGAAGAGGCAGAAATGCTATAATATCCAGGGAATATCTGCAAAATATTTCTACTATTTTTGGATTTTGTTCAAAGAAAATCCATGAAGGAAGTACGGAGATATATGTGATTATGTGGAGATGCGCGGCGTGGCTGTGCGCACATTGTCTGGTGTGAGCACACGAGTTATCATGCGGGGATCGCTTGGGTGTAGAAGCGGACAGTACAACTTGGATTGACTTCGATGCCTGGCTGAGTGACGCGGAAACACATACCATTTTAATGTGCCCAGGCACTAATAGAGTGTCGCATAAGTGAGCTTGGAACAGCATAGCAGTTTCATTATATGCTGGAATCTGATTCTTCAGCTGAAATATTTCATTAGCCGACGTTGATTGGGGTCAAGCTGCTTGGCAGTTCTGATTTATGGAGAATATCAATTCTCAACGCTAGATATGATAGGTGGGACCAGATATTGTGAATGCAAATCTGTGTCGGAGCATATCCAACCCACAGCTAGTTAAGTCTACGATTCTGGGCAAATCTATGTGACTTCTGACCAGTTTACTTTTAGCCAACGATATGGGACCGGCTATGCCTAGCGTGTCGGTTGGAAGAGTATTCCTCGCCCATGATAGGCTTCGATCTGAACATTTTTCTAGTATAGTGGATAGCAGACACACACAAAATATATGGAAAATACGCACATAGAATCAATCAGAGTACCGCGCCAGTTAAATGACTGTTACCAAAAAATGTATTGGCCAAAGAAATCCAAAACACAAATGTTTGTTTTATGGACTTCATGAAATTTCCGGAGTGAATGTGGAAATATCGCAGATAGTCATGCATCGCGTGTTAGCAGTGGCAAAACGTCACGAGTGTTAAATGTTCGAACGTTTAATGTGTCGTCGGACAGTCGTCGATATTTACGTTTATAGCACCATGAATCAAACCCGTAATAAGGAACACCAAAGGAATTGTGTTGGAGATGGCTGAGGACGTGAGGTTACTTCGAGTTGACGATCGAGGATGGATGTGCAGCACCGAGTACGCATGTTTGTGCCTACGTGAGTTACAATGCAGGAGCATTGTATAACCAGCAGGGGCGTTCCACAGAAAATGGATCCTTGAACCACGCCGTCATCAATCTGTAAACGACCAACTTAATTACTAGTAGTTTGTGTATTTGAACTGCAATGTTGACTATAATTTCCGACATGTTAGAACTTCCCGTAAATTGAAGATTTTGAGAGGCCAGCTTTATTTTTGGAATAATGCAGAGGCATGATTTTCACGGACCCTTTTGATGTTGCACATTTCTTTGTTTCTGAAAAATGGCATATCCACGATGACAGGACGTCTTTTGAGTAGTATTTGAGTCATTTCTATGTCTTGTCGAGGGTCCTGCCCTACGTTATGATGCGTTTGAATTTTTATTAGCGCAGGAGTTTTGGAAAATGTTAGAAGGGGTCCGTCACCCATTTTTTGAATTAAAATCATGGTAATTATGGTTTTTCTAAAACCGGATTTTGCTTTCCTGTGATATAATTAGTACGAAAAATCTTTGTGATCTATCGATAATAATAACAATTAAGGAAGCAATATTTTATGTAATTGTTATAATTATATGCACTAATGCAGACTGCTTCCCAATAATGATGTTGTTGACTAATGATCGTTGTCATTAAAAATCAGGTCCGATAATGATTCCTGGTGATTATTTTTTTAGAAGACGGATTTGAATGCGGAATGTTATGTCAAATTTATAATAAGTGTGTTATTTGGAAATGCATATGATATTTAAATATGTAGAAACGGAACGGCTTTCCTAAATATTAAGCGTGTATCATCCAGGTAAATTATTGTAACGAGGCAACAACACTTAAAAGTTATGAGTACAATGGGAAGAAATTTTATGAAATCTGACAACTATGTGATGGATCTGGAGTATTGTTAAATATTGTTGAATGGGGCCACATGTTAGTGATTGATCCTCTGATAAATGCTATGGTAAGCCATTTGATACAGTCAATGGAGCTGTATGGCATTATTACGTAATACTAATGTGGTAAGAATATGAGAAATATAATCATAAAATTGGATGAAATAAATAAATATAAATGTATTGTGAGGGTTGTATTGCCACTCCATACTGAACCCGCTGAGCTATGGTTCATGTGATATTTTTGTGACGGAATAATTATTATGGGTTGTAGTACTTTTGAACATACCCAGAATACCACGTGGAGCAGAGAGCTCGTGCTATACTCTTTGAAGTAGCGCTCAATTGCATTTTTGACTTTGGAGGTCTTGTTAATCACTTTTATCCTTTCATAAGACTCAGAATATTCTAATTCGTCATTCTGTATTATTGAATCATTTTGGTGAATGATTATTACGTTTTTGGTAAGGTATAACACTTGCAGATACGCAAGGAGCTATGAAAGTAGTCGCTCAATGACTTCGTTTTGGCGACCTACTTCCGAGTGAAAGTCAGTGACGACACTACATCTGGAGATCTGACGCCAGACAGGCGTGTTTCGAGTATCCGTCCGTCGCGACGTGGACATTATACATATTTTTGTGCTCAAGTGAGCATCCGACTGCATCGTGTGTTGAAAATAACTATACTAACGTTGTCACACATTGTGGACATATTATTGTTCTACGAAAGGCCATATTAGGCAATATTTTCTACAAACTGTAATTGGTGCCATACGCCAGATATTTTTCCCACGTGTAAGTGGAAGGGCAAAGTGCCACGCCGAAAATATAAGAGTTATCGTCTGATAATTGTGCCAAGACGACGTGATTATTACTGCCAACGATCACAACATTATTGCTATGGAAATTCTGAATTGAAAATATCAATTTTATCGCGGATGCCACGTGATTGATAAAACGTGATACAATTGCACGTGCTAACAAGCAAAGCATCGCATCGTGTTGAATCTTGAGGATCAACAGGCTGAAAACTACAAAATACTGTGGAGAACACTATTATTTGCATCGTCCACCATAATCACGCCAAAACGCCGAGAGGAACGAGATATTTCGACATTTTCGACATCATGCAAGACATTGAACTTTTCCACGCCATGGTGAAGAAGACGATTATGGGCTAATACCATTCCGGTATGAGGGGGACGTCGTGATGGAGACCACCAGCTTGATGGAACGTCAGGATGCCGAGGACGCAGACGAAGGAACGTGGATGCCGACTTCCAGGCACATTCCAGACCTTTTTGGGAGACCATCATCCGGAGGCGAACGAACCCTGGTTGCTTGGGAGGTCCAGATTGGTGAATCCGTGGAGGACAGGACCATGCTGGAGAGCCAAGCAGAGTTTTTCGCGACCCTGGTCGATGAATGTCTGAGCCGATGTGAGAGCTACCAAAATTCGTGAGTTTGGGCACCTTTTCTTTTGTAATAGTCCGCGGTGGTATATTTAGATATCGTAGATTTTTTGGTGAATCAACCGCACTTATGTGTCAGCCATTTGCTAGGTAGGGTTGTAATTAGTATAATTGTTGTTTATTTCAGTCATTGTGAGTCACCCTGTGGGGTAGACCAGTTTTGGTTAACCCTGGTGCCGTCCTGATGGACGTCGTACCACGTTATAGCCGACCCACTGCCAAACATGACTGTAATCATTTGCAGCTATTTTGCTCAGCCATGTGTAGGATATTTATCCGTGGTTTCATTCAGATGTCATCGTCACTTTATTTAACTGCAATCTTTGCAACCAGTCTGTTGAGACTTATGACCTCGTTAGATAGGTCGTATCGTTAGGAAACCAACTGTAGTTTCCAGTTTTATAAAAATATGCTGTATTTTCATTTTTGAAAGCGCTCAGAAGCCACTTTATAGTCAAATACTGACAGATTTATTATTTTGGAGAAAGTGTAGATGTCAAGCATCGAACTAAGTGCACTATCGCATCATTATGCAGGTCTAGAGTTGCAGATCTGTGCCATATTTATCAATTTGTTACTACTTTGTTTCTGTCATGAGGACACAGGTGTTAATGTTATACTGAGAACTTAATAAGTGTTATATCTTTGATGAGCAAAGAAGCTCGTAAGACATGCTGTTATGTCTGTGATTTACTATTCTTTGAAATGAAGGACTGCGATACTTTATTGTACAGTTAAATTGTAACGTGTTTAGCACACGGATTCTATAAGGTTTTTGAATCAAGCATATGCTAAGAATGACAAGGCCAAATATTACGGTATTATATAATGTTAAAACTAGCCGGCCTTGCCTGTTGAAAAATGTGGTCAGTGAAGGACTGCAATTTGTGAAGTTGTCACCAATAAACTGGTTTGTTGACCCAGTAACCTTGAAAACAAATGCTTGAAAGCGAGACAGAACTACGATAACATAGGACAGAATGTTGATTTCATTCATCTCTTTCTTTCAAAGCAGCTATTGCTCATGAAACCCAGTGTTTCTTACTGTATTTTTGTTCATTTGTTTTTCTTGGATTTTCATACTGTTAGTTAGATATTTTGCTGCGAGGAATGTCATTTCGACATGTCCAGGGTTGTCAGGTTTCTTTATGCATTGTTGGCGATCCTCTTGAGAGAGGCAAATTATAATGAAGGCAATTTGGTTATTAAATGCGAGGTTTTTGCCGCAGGTAACCCATGATATTATGTGCCTTGAGTGAGTAAGACGTGCCATTGTTGTAAGTCGCGCATCTGTTGTTGTTATGAGGCATTATTATGAGAGTTGTTGAAAGCGAGGTATTTACCGCTGATAACTCGTGTTATTGTGAGTCCGAGCCGAGTTTGCTCGTTGAGTTTTCCGACTATTGAGTCGATGTTTTGCTGCGGGAGAATGATCTTTAGAAGACTACTCCTTGTCAGGCTTTTGTCAGAATACGCCATAAACCTACGGAAGGAACATAAACCGACATAATAAACATCATCCGCATAATTGTTTTAAACAAGATCTAACTAACATATTGTTTCCATTTAAACTTTGACATTCTTACATTTGAACCTGCTGACATGGCCGTGCAGATGAAGGGATTTCCTTTATTGGAAACGACGAAGACTGTAGACATTTTTGTTGTGACCTGGCGCACACATGAACCATTAGTTCATAGTGCGTGGAGCGCAGGCCATGTGATTGTCAGACGTGGTTTTAACTACGCTATCACCGACATTACTATCAAGCTAGATGACAATGGTTTACAAAGAGTTAACCATGGGGCAGGAAGGCATTATAATAAAAACTGTGTTGTACTATAATTATTGATGTCATGAAACTGTATTTTTTCCCCATGTTACCTTTATTGCGTGCTATTTAGCACATGATTGTTGGTTAGATTAATTGTTTTTAAATGGCTGTACACTTAGCTTTGTATTGTAACTGTTTTGCTATTACGGACGTCACCGCCGTAACTTTGAATGTTAACTGATAGGACTTAGCTAGAAACGTTTAATGTAAATGTGGAAATGGTACCACCATAACTTAGCTTTGCTTTGCTCCTCCACTTAAATGTAACTTCATATTAGCTTGATCATGTAACTTGTATTAGGGATTTTGCGTCGTACCATTTACCCAGCGTTGTTGCTGTTGCTTACTTATTGTGTATTAGATCTTTCGCGAGGGTTAATGTAACTTCATTGTTAGGGACTTGAACTTTTATCATCATTAACTTTTAGCTTGCGGATTAGCCGAATATAACCCTCCGAACTAGGATAGGGGTTTGTGGAAATCTACAATAAATTTTCACGGTGTTTTACATAAGCCTGGATGTTTAATTTCACAGTCTAGTTTTTGAGGTGAACCTTTCCTTAGGCCGTCTTTGACCATCGCAACCATGTACCACGCTCCCCGTGGACTATAGAACCTCGTGCCGCATTGGCCTATTGTTAGGAAGTTCACCTGATCCTCACGGCAAACTTTTAAAGGTCCGACGGGGGACATGTTAGGAGAGTCATCGCGGTTGTTGGCTATCCCGACAGCTTTACCGGAGGACGTCTGAAGGTCACTCACAAATATGTGCCGTTGCCACCCGGCTGACGGTCACAATACCACTGTGAAAGGAAGGGCTGGACAGTGTAGTCGCCCCAAATTTACGCCAGATTACCCATCATCAGTAGAATTCGATACTCACAAATTCCATTACTAGGCTATAATGAAAATCCACAGCCTGCTTCCCGTCGACCGACCGGTTCAGGGAATGGAATGAATGAAGCCCCCATCTAGCGGCGAGGATAAGAACTGTGCCGGCTGCTGAAGCCTGTCGCACTCCCCTGGGGCAATGATTAAATGAATGAAAAATGAAATGATAGTGGAGAGTGTTACTGGAATTAAATTGTGACAGGGAAAACCGGAGTACCCGGAGGAAAACCTGTCTGCCTCCGCTTTGTCCAGCACAAATCTCACATGGAGTGACCGGGATTTGAACCACGGACCCAGCGGTGAGAGGCCGGCGTGCTGCCGCCTAAGCCATGGAGGCACCCATTACTATAATATTAAAGAAATTGATGTTCTGAAGTAATCGTTTTAGAAGTGAATAATAAGAGTAAGATGATATCATAACGATTAGACCTGCAGGAAGCCATTACCGTATTCTTATATATTGGAATGATGGTGCATTTACTAATTAAAAATTCTATATGTGTGTAACACATAGAATTTATTTTCCGCTGGTGAAAATTGATGTAATTCAATCCGTTCTTCATGGATGGTCTCATATGATCACATTTTTGTAATAATTTTCTCACCAGGTATAATAATAAAAATATATAATAACAATAATAATTTTTGAGGTAATGATCAGATGACTATTTTTGGAAAGTCTAAGTGATGTAAATGATAAATCCGATATTCTCCATTTAGAAATATATTTTGCTTGGATAAAAATAAGAAGTGGAAAATTAGTAAGTTTTGATGGAGGAAATTTATTTCCTGAATTTAAATATTTGGGATAATTGATTTATTAGAATAATTTTTGGATCTCATAAACAAAAATGAGTTTTTGCAGGACATGAACATTTTCTCACAATGATATGAAGAAGAGATCGAATTGATTTTCCTAGTGGAAATATTCCTTCAGGATTAATGGGTGACAATTTAAAATCAAATTTTGAAATATTAACTTCAATGATTACAAATCGATTTGTAAATTTTTCATCCAGAAGGCAGATGGACTGATAATTTCTGTACCTCTGGGACAGTGAGCATTTTTGTAAATAACTGGATTGATTGATACCAGGAAGGACTGATATTTTTCCTGGATATCAAAATAAGTGAATAGGATTACTTTCCGAGTGCAGATTTATGTTTATTTTTGCGCGTCAATTTATTTGTGTGACCCATAGAAGATTAGGGACCCAGGGAGCCGTTAGGATGTATTGTCTTGCAGGACAGGTATTTGTTAATTCTTTCCTCCCTGCGGAAACCATTATTTGTTTATTGTTAGGATGTTGGAAGTTTAAATTAAAATGAGATTGTTTTTAGAAATCTGTGTTATTCATGGTTCTAACGTTTCCCTCTGTCCTGCTGTAGTATGTTTCGAAGCGATGTTTGTTTCGTTAGCTCAGATTGACCCCGAGATGTTTTGAGTCTCAAGCTCTGCTGACGTCGAGGGGTCGTTGGACTTCGATCAAACGGGCACATCAAGTAGGATAGAAGAAAAATGTAAGCCCGAAACGTGGGGCCTCGATCTGCTCGATTCGTTCGATCTGCTCGATGTGCTCGACTTTTACTCGATTTGTAGGTTGTGTTACGAATGGAGGTTGATGTTTTTGTAAGGACCAATGAATACACAGTTTGATATTTTTGCTTTTGGGGTTTTGAAATTTTTCTGTTGCTTTGTTGTTGTGGTTATTTAAAGTTAAATGGTAAATGCTAAAATTAAAATTAAAATTTAAAAAGTACTTCAGTTTTGTTAGGGAATATTTCATTTTAAGGTCGTATTTACAGGTTCAGTACACAAACACGTAGATATAAGCTTCTTCACATTGGACGGCTACTATACCGATCTGAAATTGTTTTGGAAGTGTTATGAGGAGGTTACCAAGTTAATTGAGGACTTGGGTAAAAATATGTTACAAAAATGACTGAAAAATCTAGTTCTTTGGAAAGGAAAATGTTAGAAAATTCTAGTTCTTTGAAAAGTAAGTTGTTGGAAAATACAAACAGAAAATTAAAATCCTTAAAATCTGGCATGTTTCGCAAATTTGAAGCGTTAGAAAATAGAATGGCTAAACATATTGTCTCATTAGAATCTAAACTGTCGGAATCGATAGATGCCAAAATCGAGGATAAAGTAGTTGCCTTGGAGAATAAGATAAAAGAAAATGCCAGGAAAACACAGGAAAACTTCCTATCGTTAGAAGCTCGTATAGTAGAAAATGGGAAAAATTTCAATGATAACCTTTTCACTAATTACGGACATATGAAGGCGAGTATACAAAATAGCAAATACGCATGAAGGAGGATTTAGCTAAGCACAAACAGGACACTCAAACAATGGTGAGGTCTCTAGAAAACAAAATTGAGGATAGCGTTAGGAAGATAACCTTGCAAATTTGTAAATTACTATGTCAAAGGAAAGTACATAAAATGCTGGGCAGGTACTCCAAAGAGATACGTAAGAGTTTCATGAGATCCTCGTAGGAGAGTTGAAAGAAGGGGTAGTGATTGAGCTACAGAAAAACATTAAAAACACTGTTGTAAATGAAGTAAAAACACGATTGATTCAGGATACTCAGAATGAAGTCCAGGATGTCAGAACTACACTCTCGTCGGAGATTAAAATTATAATCGAAGACGTTAAATCATTTAAAGATAATATTGAGAAGTTACAGAATCAAATGACTACTAGTTTGAGGAGCCAGGAGACAATGATAGTAGAATTAAAAGACGGTCGTAATGATGAAGTTGAATCACCTAATAGGGAAGAAGTAGAAAACATTAGAAAAACTATTAGGAGTTTAGAAAGCAAATTTCAAGAGTATAGAACACAGGCTGATAAGAAGTCGGCAAATACAAATGGGGACACACCTAGATATTATAATGGAAGGCCGCAAGAAAGAGGAAGGTCAAATGAAGGGCGAGTCGTCTACACATATTCGCCTATAACTTAATCGAAAAATGCCGAAGGTAAGCCGAACAATTTTACTGGGACAGGAATAGCATCGCCGGTGGAATTTCTTAGAGAGGTGAAGGACTACTTGAAGGATGCCAAAATTGCAAAGGCAAAGAAAATAAGAGTAATCGGAAAATTTTTGGATGGCCCTGCTCTTGTGTGGTGCCGTGCTTTCCGTTGTCACTTACGGACATATGAGCAGTTCGGACAAGCCCTGCTACGAAAATTCTGGTCGCCAGAGACCCAGCAACATGTTAGATCAGAGCTATGTGTCAAACGGTACTCGACCTCACAACCAACCAAGTATTCGAACTATAAAGCCTGTCAGCTGGCCAAGCTACAGTTTCTAGATCGACGCATACCCGAGTATGAGTTAATCTCTGCATTAATTCGGCAATTTCCTTTGGAAGTGCAGTGCACATTGATAGCCGCTAACATTGGAAGTATGGAAGAAGTCTATGTAGTTCTCCAACGTTTAGATCATTCAAATGCCCAAGATTATCATCAGAGAGCAAGTAACCCGGATAATCACGCCGTATACGCTGTGGTAGTGGACCGTCAATGCGAAACTACGCAGGAACATCCTGGAGGAAGAGGAAACGCCGAGGGAATGTCGGGATGGAAGAGAATGGAACAATAACAGACATCCTTATGTAAGGCAAAGACGTTATGAAACCCAATGGAACTCATGGAGAAGACCGGGATATAACACAAGGAAATTCCAAGATCGACCATACGAACGAACGGGAAATGACGAATTTTGGAGACAGGCCAGACAAGACATTGAACGGAGGCACGAAGAGAGCCAACGTTTAGGGGCAGATCACCTCGTAGTTCCGCCCTTTAAAACAACAATAACTAACTAACTAACTAGAGCCAACGTTACTTGGAAGAATTATCCTATGCCAGGAACAAACCGAGCTAGTCGGGAGTAAATCAATTGGCTCATCAAGAAAAAACGCCGATTTCGGACAAGAACAATCGTCCGAATTAATCATCGAGGGTCATATTTCCAAGATTATAAATAGGCAGGTGGACGACGAGAATTTAATTTATGATGAGTATCAGAGAAAGGAGATTGGATGAAAAAGCAGATTACCCATTATTGTGTGTGAGGTCTACGGGAAACCGACCCATACATTGATCGGTGACTTTCACTCCTTCCGGAGCTCCTTCCGGAGCATAGGGCCTGGCGAAATTTCTCCACGCAGTACGGTTCCTGGCCATTCTCTTCACATAACTCCAGTTCTTGTCCACCTCTGCAATTTCATTTTCGATCGTCCTCTTCCAGGTCTTCTTAGGTCGACCTCGCTTCCTGGCGCCTTGAGGATTCCAGTCTAGCGCCGCCCTCTCAACAGCCCCGCCCGGCTTCCTTAGTGTGTGACCAATCCAGCGCCATTTCCTCTCCTTGATCTGGATGCTAATCGGTTGTTGATTGGTAATGGTCCAAAGATCTTCATTTGAGATTATGTCCGGCCACCTCACATTCATGATGCGACGCAGACATCTGTTAATGATCACCTGTAGCTGGTTGTTGATCGGTTTTGTGACTTTCCATGTATCACAGCCATAGAGAAGAATCGACTTTACGTTGCTATTGAAAAGGCGGAGCTTGGTCTTCCTGGAAATGTTTCTATTTCTCCAGATGGGGTAGAGTTGGACAAAGGCACCATTTGCCTTCCTGATACGGCTTCGAACATCTTCCTCTGCTCCCCCATCATTTGTGACTATACTTCCAAGGTAGAGGAAGGACTCAACTCGCTCAATTTCCTTTCCGTTGACTGTCAAGCTAGTCGTGACGTCAGAATTTATCCTCATCTCTTTCGTCTTGTTGGTGTTGATCATCAGTCCTGCACGTTATGCTTCTCTCTGCAACCTCCCCAGCATATCTTCTATGTCTCGGTACCGTTGTGCCATAAGACAAATGTCGTGTGCGAAATCGAGATCTTCAAGCCTGTAATTTATACCCCATTGAATACCCCTCTTCCGTCCTCCCATTACCTTCTTCATCACACTATACAGGACCAACAGGAACAGAGTGGGGGAAAGGACACACCCCTGTCTCACTCCGGAACTGACCTTTATCTTTTCTGTTAATTTGCCTTCGTGAAGAACCTGGCACTCATACCCTTCGTACATCTCTTCCATGATTCGGATGATCTTTGTTGGAATTTTATATTCCTCGAGGGTCCTCCACATGATTCTTTGATTTACGGAGTCTAAAGCTTTCTCGAAGTCAACAAATGTGAGGTAAATGGTATTCCGCCTCTCCACACTCTGCTCCAGGATGATTCGAAGGGTGTTGATGAGATCCACACAGCTGCGATGTTGTCGAAATCCAGCCTGTTCCTTCCGAAGCCTTTTTTCTACGCAGTCTTTTATACGATTCAGGATTACTCTCGCCAGCACTTTGCTTGGAATGGACAGCAAGGTGATACCCCTCCAGTTGTTACAGTTTGTGGTGTCCCCTTTCTTCGGTAACTTGACTATCAACCCCTTCTTCCAGTCGGTTGGTATTTCCTCCTCCTTCCAGATCTTCTCCAACAGCAGGTGCAGCAGATCGATCGTAATATCCAGGTCTGCTTTCAATACTTCCGCTGGGATATTATCCAGACCTGGTGCCTTCCCGAACTTCATCTGCTTCAACGCTGTCCGTATTTCGCCCCGAGTTGGGGAGTCAAAACTGATGCTTGGGTCACTTTCTGCTTCCTCTTTATCTTCTCCTCGCTGCTTACATTCTGGTCCTCTATCTCAATTAAGAACCTCCGCAAAGTGTTCTCTCCATCTAGTCAGCTGCTGTTCACACGTTGTGAGGATCTCGCCCGTCTTGCTCTTCACAGGCCTAGTTTTATTAAAACCTTTCTTCAAAAGCATCTTTGTGATGCCATAGAGCTCCTTAACGTCCTCCCTTCTTGCCGCTTCTTCTGCTTTCTCCGCCTCCTCATCAATCCACCTCCTATGATCCTTCCGCACACTCCTCTTTACCTCCCTGATTGCTGTTGAATACTTTGCTTGTGTGAGAGCCTTCTGCTGCCTAGTCTTGCAGGTGTTGAGCTTGGCCTTAATCTCCTTCCTATAATTTATCGTGTCCCAGGTCTGATCGGATATCCATTCCTTCCGCAGGTAGTTCTTGTACCCGAGCTGCATCTCACAGGTTTCCACGAAGAAATTCTTTACCTCGCTCCACACAGTCTCCACATCCTTCTCTGTCTCGGAGTCAAACACCTGGAATTTATTTCTGAGCTCCAGTTGAAATTGGTCCAATCTCTGCTAGTTCTTAAGCTTGCCCACATCAAACTTGTTGTGCCGAGTGTTAAACTTTCGGCGGACTGCCACGATCTTCATGCGGATTTGGCAACCACAAGATGATGGTTACTTGTTTGTCTTGTGGCATCTCGCAGCATTTGGTAGAATTTTTCCTTCTTCTCTGATTCCGATTGTTCTGTAGGCGCATAGCATTGGATGATGATCACATTCCGGATCTTTGTCTTGAACCTAGCAAACATGAGCCTAATAGAAATTGGCTTCCACTCCATAAGGATTCTCTTTGCATTTCTGTTGAGCAGCAAACCCACTCCATCCCTGTATTCTTCATCATCGCCCCCAGAATAGAGAAATGTAATTCCATCTGTTGTCTGTATTCACCAAATCCTGGCCACCTCACCTCAATCAATCCTAGGATATCCAGCATATAGTTCTTCATCTCCCGTGTCACTTGTTTCAGTCTGGTTTTGTCCATCAAGGTCCTCACATTCCAGAAACCAATTTTCGTAGTCCTCTTCATGCCAAAGGTCGTCATAAGGTTATCCGTCCGGTTTTGTAATTTCGCTTCAGTTTCAGTAATCAGTTTATTTAAGAGGAGCGAGTGATTAACCCACTGCCTCCGAGTGCCTTGGAGGGGCTGCCACCTTAAGCCTGAGGCACCAGGCTGATTTTCTGTCAGGGTTTCTTCCCTTTGAAGAACCAACTACAAACTACAAGGCAGCAGAGCCCCGTTAGCCGTAATTTCTTCAGGGTTCCTGTTCGGCCTTCACAGCTACCGTAGCGGTCTTGAGGCACACAAAGTCCCCACTGTACATCACCCCTACAGGAAATCCCCTACTTCATTACGTTGCCCATTCCCCACGATGAGGACGAGGGGTTGGATTTGTGGGAGACACATTGATCGATACTGGTGCGATATTATGCCTGGTAAGCGAGAAGATGTACACTGCCTCGAAGTTAACTGAGAATTTAGAGGAGATACCAGTCTCGGAAATTAAAATCCAAGGTATTATTCCCAACAAAGTAACAACTTCTAAGGTTCAGATATATTTGAAGGTGAAGATTGGAGTATGTTCTTTCGAGCACATATTTGTGGTCATGAGGGACATAGCTGAGATGATCCTCGGGGCCGATTTTAAGTTTAAAAATACATGACCGTGATCGATATGGAATCGGATACGATCAAATTTCACCAGGCCGAATATGTCAAATTTGAGGAAGAAGAGGATGTCACCGCGGGAGGAATTAGATGGACGCGAGTTTTGGAAACCTGGATACAACTAAGGTTAATATAGGAGACGCCAACTATTCTCCCCAGATGAGTGAATTGTTACAAGGAATTTGATGACATCTTCCATACTAAACCTGGAGAGATCAGGGATTTTGAATATACCATTCAAGTATGCGATGTTTCTCCATATAAATCGAAAGTATATCCTATAGCAGAGGAGTATCGGGATAAAGTCAAAGAAATCATTTGGAATCTGGAACGAGATGACATCATTGAAAAATATGCTACTCCATATGTAAATCCATTGGTCGTGGTACCTAAACCTGACTGAAACTTACGAATCTGCTTGGATCCAAGGTCACTGAACGCTAGAATGTTTCCTGAATATGATCCACCACCTGTTATAAGAGAACTGTGTCGAAAATTCAAGGGCAAGAAATGGCTCTCAACAGTGGACCTGACCACTTCTTATCATCATATCAGATTAAGTGAAGATTCAAGAAAATATACGGGGTTCTTGTTTGAACAACAAACATACGTCTTTAAAAGATTGCCTTTCGGAATGAAGACGTCTGGTTCAGTGTTAATTCGGGCTCTTGATAAGAACGTAAGCCAGTAAGGCAAAGACATAAGTATCTGCTAAATTGACGATATCCTGATTGCGTCTGAAACAGAAGACGAACATCTGATGCATTTAAGGTTGTTATTTCAAGATTTAAGAATGTCAAATTTTAAGGTAAATCTCCGAAAATGTCAATTTTTAAAAGAGAAATAAAGTTCTTAGGACATGTATTGGATGAACAGGGCTATCACCCGAATGAACAGAACATCCAAGCTATAGCTAACATCCCTAAGCCTACAAGGGTAAAACATGTCAGCCAGTTTCTGGGAACATGCCAATTTTTCGCGGGTCATTGCCATAAGTACACCGACATAGTGGCACCCTTACAAGGTTTGCTCAAATAAGCGAACAAATGGAAGTGGGATGACTTTCAGAGAGGCCAAGCAATTATTGATAAATAGTGGAAAACTGGAATATCCAGACTTCCAGAAGAATTTTATCATTGAATCTGATGCATCCACTGTAGGTATAGGAGCTACATTGCTGCAGGAGGATGACGACGGAACCAGGCATTATTTGTCTTTCTTTAGCAGGAAACTTCGACCGTTAGAACGTAACTATTCCACTACGGAGCTGGAAGCCTTGGCAACCATCAATGCACTAGAAACTTGGAAGAAATTGCTTACAGAATACGCAATTATCGTAAGAACGAATCACCATGCGTTAGAATTTATTCTAAAAACACATTTTGCAAGCGAACGAATCAAAAGGTAGCTTAACTTGACAATAAAACATTGACCCGGGAAATCCAATATTGGAGCAGATTTCTTAATTCGAGCGGTGGAACCGTTTGTTATAGTTATGCCCATGACTTTATTGCAAGAGGACGAAGAGACTCTAAGACGATTGGAGACATTACCACAATCGCAAAAGCGGCATGATACAATCAGGGAGACAATCAGAACGTGTGACTCATGTCAAAGAAACAAGTACAGCTCACATTTGCTAAGAGAGGCGTCTAAGCCTATTATTCCTACAAAGCCGTGCGAAATGTTCGCTATTGACATTTTTGGGTCTTTACCCAAATCCAAGCGGGGCAATCGGTACATACTGGTGACGGTTGACATCTTCAGCAAAATACGATGCTACAACCGATCCAAAAGGCAAACATAAAGTACATTCTGAAGAGGATACGTGAATGGGTGATCCCAGAGGCGGGCAAACCATAGTTTTTACTTTCCGACCATGGTTCTCAATTCACCTCTATGGAATTCAGGAACGCGATGGAGGCCTGGGGCATTCAACAGGTCTTATGCTCTGTGCGGCATCCTGAAAGCAACCCAGCTGAAAGGATAATGGCGGGAAATTCTTAATTTTGCCGGTTATATTGCTCATCCGAACATTGGCGGCGGATGGATGTAGTACCCATCGCGGCCCAGTTTATATATTCCATGGTGCATGAATGTACGGTGCAAATACCGTCATTATTGCACCTCGGAAATAAACCAATTTGACCTTGGGACAGGATAGTATCAATTCCTCCAGAATTGAACCAAATAGGAGGAATCGTGAAGCTGTGGCCTTGAAGAAGTTGCGTATACAAGCTGAGAAGCGGAAGAAGAGATTTTGAGGGAAGATGATGATGATGATGATGATAATTGTTGTTTTAAGGGGCCTAACATCTAGGTTATCGGCCCCTAATTTTGAGGGAAGAAATTCAGGTAACCGTTGAGGGAAGGTACCTTTGTTCTGATTAGAAAACCTGTACTATCCGACGTGGGAAACCGTGTGTATTCCAAGTTCGCGAGCCTTTACCACGGACCTTTCCATATATCTCAGAGTTTAGATAACGGGAGTTATCGCCTCAACGATTCTAGATCGGATAACCCCGCGGGAACCTTCAACGCCGCCAGTCTCAAAGATATTACACAGAACCAGGTGGTTAAAAACAAAGGCTCTGGGAAAAATAAAAACATTTCCTTCTTTATTTTTGTGTGCGTGGGAGATGTATGTGGCCATATTGAGGAGTCGCCTGGTTGTTTTTGTGAGTAACGACTCTCGTAATTTTGAAGAGCGCGCCGGTAGGATGTTTCGAAGATTCGCCGTGCAATTGCCAGCAGAAACGGGGCTGTAGCGCCTAGCGACTGTTCCAGAAGGCATGATTGTTTTCTCTACTTGTTGCATAAAATGAAGAGGCGGAAATGCCATAATATCTAGGGAATATCCTCAAAACTTTTCTACCATTTTTGGATTTTGTTTCAAGAAAATCCATCAAGGAAGTCCGGAGATGTATGTGATTATGTGGAGATGTGCGGCGTGGCTGTGCACACATTGTCTGGTGTAAGCACACGAGTTGTCATGTGGAGATCGCTTGGGTTGAGAAGCGGACAGTACAACATGGATTGACTTCGAGGCCTGGCTGAGTGACGCGGAAACACATGCCATTTTAATGTGCCCAGGCACTAATCGAGTGTCGCATAAGCTAGCTTGGAACAGCATAGCAGTTTCATTATCTGCGGGTATCTGATTCTTGAGCTGAAATATTTCTTTAGCCGATGTTGGTTGGGGTCAAGCTGCTTGGCAGTTCTGATTTATGGAGAACATCCATTCTCAACGCTAGATATTTGATAGGTGGGACCAGATATTGTGAATGCAAATCTGTGTCGGAGCATATCCAACCCATAGCTAGATTAGTCTACGATTCTGCGAAGTGCATAACTTCTGACAAGTTTACTTTTAGTCAACGATATGGGACCAGCTATGCCTAGCGTGTCAGTTGGAAGAGTATTCCTCGCCTATGATAGGCTTCGATCAGAACATTTTTTTAGTATAGTGGATAGCAGACACAAACATATATGGAAAATACGCTCATAGAATCAATCAGAGTACCGCGCCAGTTAAATGACTGTTACCAGTAAAAAACAAGATGTTCAGTAAAGAACATATAGCCTACTTTCTCCTAAATGCATGGGTATAGCAATAACTCTTTGTCCTTCTCAAGGAGTATAATTGAATGTTTGTTGTAGTAGCTTGTTGAAATACAACGTGCTATACGGACATTAAACGTTGATTGGTTGAATCCAATCCTGTGGGGGTCCCGGCGGGGACACTAAGTGCCCGCTGATGAGCCAGTTTGGTGTCCTAGGCGACACCCCACACAAGACACAGCACAAACCTAGAAGAATTGTTGAGTTTTAATTCACTGGCCATGAAACCGTCAAAGTCAATAGGCTATACCATCTTTTTGGAAGCTTGAGCTTTTAGTTCTCGCAGTAAAGTAGTGCAGTTGTACTGCATATAAAGGGAGGTAGCACGCAGTTCGCTACTCCTGTAGGGGTCCGTGTGGGGACACCAAGAGCCCGCTGATGAGCCAGCTTAGTATCCTAAGCGAAACCACACACAAGAGACGGCACAAACCTAGAAGAATTGCTGAGTTTTAATTCACTGGCCATGAAAGCCAATGTACCATCTTTTTGGAAGTTTTCATAGGGAGGTTAAGGCAGCTTGAGATTTTAGTTCTCGCAGTAAATTGGTGCAGTTGTACTGCATATAAAGGGAGGTAGCGCGAAGTTCGCTACTCCTGTGGGGGTCCGCGTGGGGATACCTAGAGTACGCTGATGAGCCAACTTGGTGTGCTAGGCGACCCCCCACACAAGACACGGCACAAACCTAGAGGAATTGCTGAGTTTTAATTCATTGGCCGTGAAGGCCAATATACCAACTTTTTGGAAGCCTTCATAGAGAGGTTAAGGCTGCTTCAGCCTTTAGTTCTCGCAGTAAAGTGGTGCAGTTGCACTGCATATAGAGGGATCTAGCGCGCAGTTCCCTACTCCTGTGGGGGGTCCGGGCGGGGAAACCAAGAGCCCGCTGATGAGCCAGCTTAGTGTCCTAGGCGAAACCCTACACAAGACACGGCAAAATAACTAGAAGAATTGCTGAGTTTTAATTCACTGGCCATGAAAGCCAATATACCAACTTTTTGGAAGCCTTCATAGAGAGGATAAGGCTGCTTGAGCTTATAGTTCTCGCAGTAAAGTGGTGCAGTTGCACTGCATATAAAGGGAGGTAGCGCGCAGTTCGGTACTCCTGTGGGGGTCCGGGCGGGGACACCAAGAGCCCGCTGATGAGACAACTTGGTGTCCTAGGCGACACCCCACACAAGACACGGCACAAACCCAGAAGAATTGCTGAGTTGTAATTCACTGGCCGTGAAAGCCAATATACCACCTTTTTGGAATCCTTCATAGGGTGGTTAAGGCTGCTTGAGCTTTTAGTTCTCGCAGTAAAGTGGTGCATTTGCACTGCATATGAAGGGAGGTAGCGCGCAGTTCGCTACTCCTGTGGGAGTCCGGGCGGGGACACCGAGAGCCCGCTGATGAGCCAGTTGGTGTCCTAGGTGAAACCACACACAAGACACGGCACAAACCTAGAAGAATTGCGGAGTTTTAATTCACTGGCCGTGAAAGCCAATATACCATCTCTTTTGGAGGGAGGTTAAGGGTGCTTGAGCTTTTAAATCTCGCAGTAAAGTCGTGCAGTTGCACAGCATATAAAGGGAGGTAGCGCGAAGTTCCCTACTCCTGTGGGGGTCCGGGCGGTGACACCGAGAGCCCGCTGATGAGCCAGCTTGGTGAAACAAGACACAGCACAAACCTAGAATAATTGCTGAGTTTTTAATTCACTAGCCGTGAAAGCCAATAACCATCTTCTTGGAAGCCTGCATAGGGAGGTTAAGATTGCTTGAGCTTTTTGTTCTCGCAGTAAAGTGGTGCAGTTGCACTGCATATAAAGGGTGGGGGTAGCGCGCAGTTCGCTACTCCAGTGGGGGTCCGGGCGGAGACACCACGAGCCCGCTGATGAGCCAGCTCGGTGTCCTAGGCGAAACCCCACACAAGAGACGGCACAAACCTAGAAGAATTGCTGAGTTTTAATTCACTGGCCCTGAAAGCCAATATACCATCCTTTTCGTCATATTATTTCAGTATTTTCAGATTTCAAAAATGAAATCATCATCAGCATCATCTTCATTTCCCCTTTTCCAGCTGACACTGGGTGGGGGCAATTATGGTTCATCTCCATTTTGTTCTGTCGTTCCACCATTCCTCTTCCGACACGGTGTTCCAATCCAGGTTCCGTTTACTAATGCTATTCTTCACCGAGTCCATCCAACGCATTCTTGGTCTTCCTCGTCCTCTCCTCCCTGTCATCCGTCATTACAGTGCTCGTCTTGGTAGCCTTACTTCATTCATCCGTTTGACATGTCCAAACCATCTCAATCTGTTTTGCTCCAGTTTGTCACTTAGTTTCTATACTCCCAGTTCTTTCCGTATATCTTCATTTCTCACTCTGTCTCTCCTCGTTTTCTGGACCATACTTCTCAGGAATCTCATCTCAGCTGCCTGTACTCTGCTCACATCCCCCTTTGTCATTGTCCAAGTTTCTGCTGCATACCGGTATGTCATTATAGGAACATAATATGCATTGTACATAATGTATTCAGCCTTAATTGGTATACCCTTGTTCCATACTAGTCCCCATACCTGTTGGTAGAAAGCACTCCCGATTTGTATTCTTCTGCTAATTTCCAAATCTAGTCTTCCATCTTCAGTCAGTTCACTTCCCAAGTATGTGAAGTGTTTCACCACTTCAAATTCATTATCTCCTACTTTGATTACTCCTTTCCCTTCTTTCTTATCTCTACTCACCACCACAGTTTTACTCTTCTCCACATTTATCTCCAATCCCCATTGCTCAATCTTTTCATTTATTACGTCTAACTGTTCTTGTACCTCCATCTCATCCTCGACCCAAATTACAACGTCGTCTGCAAACAACATTACCTTCATATTTGCCCTACTATAGTCTTTCATTGCTGCCTTCATGATGTCATCCATCACCATTAAGAACAATAATGCTGACAACACACTTCCTTGCTTTAGTCCAGTGTCAATTTTAAACCATTCCGACGTCCCGACTCTTGTCCTCACACTACTGTAGCAATCCATGCACATTCCTTTTATCATGTCTCTCAGTTCCCTGCCTATTCCCCTATTTGTTAAGCTTTCCCAAACTTTTGTTCTAGGGATGCTATCATAGGCCTTTTCTAGATCAGTAAAAGTCATTACCATATCCTTCCCATATTCCCAACTCTTTTCAATGTTCTGTCTCAGAATGAAAATGGGTTACACTGTTGACCTGACCCCTCTAAATCCAAACTGCTCCTCCTCTATTTGGTTTTCTACCTTTACTCTAATTCTTTTTTCTAGGATTCTTTCCTTTACTTAGGCAACATGCGAGATGATGGTGATTCCTCGGCAGTTACCACACACCTTCCTGTCACCTTTCTTGAATATTGGCAATATTATTCCCTTTTTCCAGTCTTCGGGAACTTTCTTCTCTCTCCACACTCTCCTGAGAAGTCTGTATGTCCACTGCAGTCCCACTGGTCCTGCCGCCTTGATAATTTCTATTGCCACTTCGTCGACTCCCACAGCTTTCCCCATCTTCATCTTCCTAACTGCCCATTTCACTTCTGCCATAATAATGTCTGGTTCTCCTTCTATTTTTCCCCCCACCGTTTTGGCTGTTTGCGTAACTTCTCCGCATGTCTGGCGTCTCACATTCAACAGCTCGCTGAAATATTCTGTCCATCTGTACGTTATCTCTTCTGGTTTTGTCAATATTTCACCTTCTTTGCTTTTCACGAACCCAGTGTTCACAAATTAAGTATCCAACTCAAATGGGAGGCAACTTACGCTACGGAGCCAATGACCCAAGAGGCAACTTACATACTCAACAAAACAAAACATCCCTTTCGAGAGGCAATTTACATCACCCCACCCTGCCTCTATGACGTATGCGACTGCTTTAGATTACGCCCATCCTACAGAGAGATCTGTCCCTTGGCCCATCAGGACACCGAAATAAACACCGTTAGACTTCTTCCTGTGGGAGCATTTGAAACGAACAGTTTACTCTCAGAGGCTCAGTTTAGACGTAGCCTACGTCATAGAGACAGGATGAGACGGACATGCTTGGCAGCGGTCTAGAACAGGAAACAGAACGAGTAAGGACGGGAAAGCTGAAAAACTAAAGATACGTTTAATTAATTAAACAAAATACATGGCACTACCGCCCATGAAGGACCTAGGCCTACCAAGCGACCGCTGCCCAGACATTTGGCCTTTAGATTGTGGAGTGACGCGTGGTCAACGCGTCGGGTCCCATCAGCAGTTTATATTAGTTTTCGTGAGCAGGGCGCTGTCCCACTCTCAGACATCTACCCAATTGTCCTCACGAGTCTGAGTGCACCCCGTACCAGCCCTCACGTCAGTTTCTAAAATGCCTGACAGAACTGCACTACTGAATTTATTTCTCGCCACAAACATGACGGTTTTACCCCTGAACGCTACTAATCATGTTCATTATTCTGACCATACGAGTCATACCTTAATTGATCTTCTTGCGACAAATCAACCCCAGAAAGTAATTAAACACGGACAGATCCCTGCTCCTGGCATCTCTTCACATGATCTATTGTACATATGTTATTCTACACGAATACCTACACGCTACATTACAATACGAGACTTACGACATATTGACCAGAATAAACTACGCTATGATGCATATAACTTGCCTTGGGATAATATACGTAATTCTCAGAACATAAACTCTAAAGTAAATAAATTCAATTTAATGGTACTTGAAATATTTGACAAACATGCACCAAAGAAACGGGTAAGAATTAACCGCTATTCATCTGCGTGGCTAACGGCTGAGGTAAGATCTGCTATGGCCAGTCGTGACAAACAATACAGACAATACAGACTGACACATGATGCAGTTGATTTTGAGAGATATAGGATGCTGAGAAACAGAACCAAGCAGCTAATTAGAAATTCTGAATATAAATACTTCCAGGAACTGATGAAAACAAACAGCCCGAGACAAAAATGGAGTAAATTACGTGCGTTAGGGATAGGTAAGACAGTTGAACAACATGTACCAAGCATATCGCTAGAGGCTCTAACTAAATGATCACTTCGCACGGCCAAAAGTAGCCTCTACCTTCTTCCCTAAAAGTTCACTACCCTTGCTTCAACAGCAGTCTGTGTTTGAGCAATTCTCATTTAGAAATATCAGCTCGAATGAAGTTAAAGGTGTGATATACTCTATTTCATCCAATGCCACAGGTAATGATGACATTCCTATATCACTGATTAAGGATGTCTTGGGAGCTGTTCTGCCAATACTAACTCACATATTTAACTATTGCCTGACAAACGGAGTGTTCCCAGATGTTTGGAAAAATGCACTAATTAGACCTATCCCGAAGAGCTCCAAGTTAGATTCTCCTTCAGAGTATCGTCCAGTATCCATCCTACTACCATTATACAAGGTACTTGAACGTCTAACTGATACACATGTTGCTGAATACCTTACAAAGCATTCCCTATTCAACCCCTTCCAATCCGGCTTCAGAAAGGGGCATAGCACTGCGACAGCTTTACTACGACTGACAGATGATATCAGATGTGCAATGGACCAACAGGACGTGACTGTACTGACATTATTAGATCTCAGTAGCGCCATTGACACTGTCAACCCTCAGTTGCTACTGCAGAAACTTCGAGAACTAAATTTTTATAGTGTGTCACTTCGGTTCTTTTCCTCTTACCTTGAAAATCGCCGGCAACGTGTGATTGTGGGAAATGCGAGTTCGGGATGGCAAAGTAAGACCCTCGGTGTCCCTCAGGGTTCGGTTCTTGGGCCACTGTTATTTCTCATCCAAATAAATGACATCTCAGAAGCCCTTAATTTCTGCAAATTGCAAGTGTATGCAGATGATGTACAGATCTACTATCATTAAAAACCGAGTGATATCAATAATGTAATTATTAAAATTAATTCCGACCTACAACATCTTAGTGACTATGCTAATAAAACAGTTTATTAATAAACCCAAATAAAACTCAAGTGATTATTATCGGTACCAGTAAAAACTTATATTCCCTCAAGCAACGTGACATCTCTCCAATAATTTTAAGCAATAAAATCATACCCTACTCTACTTCAGTGATAAACTTAGGAATTATTATGACTGAGACCGTAAATTGGACAAAACAGGTGATAAGCACATGTAATAAAGTACATAAATGCTTATATCCTCTGAAACGGTTCTGTAATGTATTCTCTGTTCGACTTAGAGTACAACTAATTCGCTCTCTGATACTACCCATATTTGACTACTGTGACACTGTGTTGACTGAAATAACCTGCGACAGTAACAAGAAACTGAACTGGTGCCTTAACAACTGTGTAAGATATATCTTTGGTCTGCGATATGATGATCATATATCACCCTATTATAAGGAGCTGTCGTGGCTTCGAGTGCACCAGCGTCGTGAACTCCACATGTTATCACTACTGCACAAAATACTTTCCACTAATACCCCTAACTATCTTGTTACACCATTTTCTTACCTCTCGTCCTATCATGACCACAATAAGAGATCTGGCTCCTCTCTTGCCATACCTATAAACCGTACTGCTGTTTACAATCGCTCATTCATAACTCTGCGTCCAGGTCATGGAATTTGCTACCTGCGAACATTAGAGACAATCCCTCTCATCGCAAGTTTAAAGTGGATTGCTGCGAGTATTTGCTGGGTGGATCCCGCTGACTTCCTGGATAAATGTTGAATGAACGGATGAATGAATGAGATGAATGATTGGATTACTATAGTTACGCCATTTAAGGGTACTTTACTTTGTATATTTTGATATTAATGATTCTACCATTATTCATATTATCACTTTTCTTATTGCTATTAATATTATTTGTGCTATTGGTATTTGTAATTATAAGTCATGTAGATGTATACTCTTCTAGTGGTTAAGTGTAAGAGAGGGCCTTGAGCCCTAACTTCGCCACCAATAAAGGCATTATCTATCTATCTATCAACACAATGGAGTCTGCCTTTAATTAATATTAAATGAAGCAATTAATTAAATATATTAATTAATGTTTTAAAGGAACTGTCACAGCCTGTGATTTTGGGATAGCACGCATGCCTCTCACCCAGAGAATTCCAGCTACGTCAGGGATTTCAAAACTGACGTGAGGGCTGGAATGGAGTGCACTTGTAATGCAGTGAATGGCGAACAGTAATGTTTTAAGCTGAATTCCAACCACACCCCCTTGTTGTGACCCATACGAATCTTAGATTCCCACGCGACAACGCATCACCCGCCCGTCTTGAATAAAAGATTAGCCAATTTACCCTGTCAGCCTCGATGTCTGGCCAGAGATTTCCTAATGTATAGGCTAGATCGTTTCCCCAAGAACTCACTATCTCCCCCTTGTATAACCCTTCACCTCCATCAACCCTTCGAACTCTCGTTCGCTCAAGTCGTTCCAGATGTAGGAGGGCTCTCATATTGCTGCTCTGACAATTATGGTTATTTGTGTGAGACGGTCTGTGCTGTACAATAGGATATATAACTTTGGTAATCCCAAGACATTGTGACATAAATGGATAACAGACCCTCCTTAACCAAATTGTAGAATGCAGCCTGTTGCCATTAATATAAAGTCTAGGGAAACATCATACATTTCTTAATTGAACTCTGACCGCGAGATCGAATCTTACCAGCGGGCGAGGGAAAATAGCGTCATCCTTCGATGGTATATAAGGTTAGGGACACGATCATTCTAAGTCAGTCGCTCCCCCATCTTCTACGGAAGACTGTCAGTCTGCTCTCTGAGAGGACGCCTTGCTTCTCCGCTCTCGGCTGTCTAGCGCAGATCCAGTGTCTACTCTGATATTCACTGCCGATGTCAACGACGAACTTACTCATTTGGCTGAGTTCAGGTAAGAACTAAATTTCTCAATTCACTCGTTGCATCTCGCGGAAGACTTCACTCTGAATATATTCTAAGTAGTTGTACTAGGGAAGGTATAGTTTTTTCTTCACTCCTAACTAGGCCTACGCTGTTTAGCTGGTAATGCTTATGTGAGGCGTAACCCTTGTAATTATCGAAGACTGCCAAGGTATTGGTTGTATGTCATTATTGCCTCTGTGTTTTGAATATATAAGGTGCGTTCAAAAAGTAACGAGCCGAAGGCTGGAATGCGCAAACCGGTGACGACATCGGCTAATTGTGGCGTGTATAACGAGGTGTGGTTCCAACCAGAGCGTGGAAGGTCACAGCCCGTCGCTATAGGGCACGCGTGCACGTCATGTGACGATGCAAAGCGAGCAGCAGCATGCATCAATCGTCCAACGCTGCCAGTCGCATTGCAAACAGTGACATGGAGGCGTCAAACGAAGAGCAAAGAGGTGTTGTTCGGTTTCTGACAGCGGAAGGAGTAGGGGAACGGACATTCATCGCCGAATGTCACAAGTGTACGGCGAACACTGCATGTCCCTTGCAAGGGTCAAGGCGTGGCACAAGTGCTTCAGGAATGGACGGGTGTCGTTAGCCGATAATGCCCGGTCTGGGGCACCCCCCCCCCCCCCCCTGCATTACCGATGACGACGTCCAGCTGGTTGATGCACTCATTACTCAGGACCGCCGAGTGACAGAGAACGCCATAGCCGCCGTGGTCGGATTGAGCGTCGGAAGTGTGCACACCATCATGAAGGAACGACTGCACTTGCGCAAAGTGTGCCCAATGGGTGCCCCACAGTCTTCAACCACACCAGGAAGCATGTCGAATGGCCCACTGTCTTGGTCATCTGCAGCGCTATGCGAGGGAAGGGAATAGGTTCCTGACACGAGTGGTGGCTGGAGATGAGTCATGGTGTTATCATCTCGAACCAGAATCCAAACGACAAAGCCTCCAGTGGAAGCATCCAGGGTCACCACCACCCAAAAAAGGCAAGGCCATCCACACGAGTGCAGGAAAGGTAATGCTGACGTTCTTCTTTGACCAAGATGGCCCCCTTCTGATACACTTCATGCCGCACGGGACAACAGTGAATGCCCAGCGTTACTCGCAAACATTGACCACCCTTCGCCAAGCGATCAAACCAAAGGACCAGGTAATCTCACCCGTTGGGTCATTCTGCTCCACGACAATGCACGATCACATACGGCCAACACAGTCGCGGCACTCCTGCAGAAATTCAAATGGGAGGTTCTCGGCTACCCTCCATACAGTCCGGACCTCTCTCCCTGTGATTACGCCATGTTTGGTCCCCTAAAAAGGGCTCTGTGGGGCCAACGATTCACCTCGGACGCCGACGTCCATCTATACGTGCGAAAATGTTTCACATCGCAGCCCAGGGAATTTTATGAGACAGCCATTCACCGCCTCGTGTCACAGTGGGACAAGTGCCTCAACAGCCAGGGCCAATAATTCTAACATACAGGTACTGGTTTCTGTAATTATGCCTCCGGCTCGTTACTTTTTGAACGCACCTTATATATATATTCTACTGTGTATGTTGTTATCGCGATTAACGTAACATTGTCTAGTGTAGCAATTCGATTCTGTCCTTATTCAGAGTGGAATACATTTAATAATACTAAATCTTTAGTCATTGCATGTTCTCTTCTTCTCTCTCTCTCTCTCTCTCTCTCTCTCTCTCTCCCTGTGTATTGTTGCTGAGTTGTGGCCAGTCGACTATTAAAAACCAAGGTGTGAATTAATCGCTCGAGTAGCGGCACACATCCGAGATAACAGAACTATATATAGGGTGTTTCAGGAGGAATAGCAAATATTTCAGGAGGTGGTAGTATAGATGAATTGCAATAAAAAAAATCAAAATAACATGTGTCCCATTTGTATTGCATACCAGGGCAGTTGTCGTTTCGTGTGTTGGCACACCGATTGCTATGGGCACGTTTCTTGGCCACCAAGATCCCCGGACCTCACCCCTTTGGATTTTTGCCTGTGGGGATGGTTGAAAGGCGAGGTCTACAAGGAAAAAATTAACACAAGATCCGAGTTGGTCGTTCGGATTATGCATAGTGCAGTCCTCATCAAAGAACGCCAAGACACCCTCCCGAAGAGCTACACGAAGTATTATCAAGAGAAGTGCAAAATGCATTGAAGTTGGTGGTGGAATTTTTGAAAATCAACTTTGCTTATCCTCATTAACCTTGGCTTTACATTTGTTTGGGTTAAATACTACCAGCTGTATCTCTGTACGCACTACAAATGGCACACTTATATGGTTTTTGTAATTCCAATTCATCTATACTACCACCTCCCAAAATATTTACTCTTCCTCCTGAAACACCCTGTATATATATTAATATTCTACAAGGTTTTCTAGTCTTGGAGACAGGCGATATTTGGTGTTCGAACCAACGCTCGCTTGAAGCGCGGACAGCCTTTCCCAACCGCTCGTCGACCGCGCTGCCAACACACTCAGCCTCGTGAGGACAATTGAATAGCTGTCTGAACAGAGAGACAGCAGCGCTCGGTCAAGAAATCCAAAATGAAAAAATCTTTTATGAGTGTTATTAAGATGGCTGTGTTCGCGTGTGTGTTTATGAACACATAATTTGGAGGTTTATGTTACATAAAATCCAGGTCTTAACATTACATTTGCATTGGCTTCAGGATAAAGCAGCGGTTCCCAAACTGGGTTCCGCGGAACCCTAGGGTTCCATGAAGGCATCGCAGGGGTTCCGCGATAAATCTTAAAACTCAAATTTAAAACTGATTTTAAAATAAAGCCACACGAGGCTAACTCTCAGATTGTCTCTAATGCGAAGGTAAGTGGAGTTCGTGTTATATCCAAACACCTTTTTGCCAACGTTAGGACATCGTTTTATGACTTTTATCACAGCAAAATCCATTTACCAACGAAATAAACGTCACATGTCCGTGCGTTACTACGAAGATCTTATTGAAATTCAATGTACCTCCGCTTTTAAAACGAAATTTGAATTAGTGCCGCTGAATTACTTTTGGGTAGGACTGATAGACGTATACCCGTCAGTAGCCGAAAAGGCTATCCGAGCTCTGCTCCCCTTCGTGTCCAACTATCGATGCGAAACAGGCTTTTCATGCTTTTGCTTACACCAAAAACAAATTCAGGAGTAAGTTGAATGCTGCCCCGGATTTACCTATTCAGCTGTCGGACATAAAGCCCGATTTCAAAACTATTTTAAGAACGAAAATGAAACAATTTCATTCATCACATTAGAAATTAGATGGAAATCCAATTTTTATAATTGTTTATAATTTTGTTCCGAAATAAAGGCTTGTATGTATATTTAAAATGTTTTGTCTATGTTTCCAAAACTACTACGTTAGCGTTAGGCTATACAAAACACCCAGGCAATAAGAATGGATGAAAGCAGGAAGAATGTTGTGGGTTCACAATGCTCAGTAAAATCAGGGATAGAGTTCGGGTTCCGCGGAAAGAACATGACTTCTGAAGCGTTCCGGGACCGCAAAAGTTTGGGAACCGCTGGGATAAAGGATCTCATAATAATTGATATTGGTGTGGGATGGAGTTGGAACTACATAGGCCTACTACTGGACCTTGTCCACAGATTGCAGCAAAATGAGTTGTTGATTCATTTAGAGACTTGCAACATCGTAATCATGCAGCCCCGTGTACTGTTTGTGTGCATAATCTGTGTCAATGTGATGGCTGAAGTAGTGTGTGAATATGTATTGCCCTTTCAAGATACGAGTTCCGATAGTCAAGGTGGGAACTATTCTTTGTTTACTTATGCCACGTTGTCAGCCTGCTTCGTTAAGGGGAGTCAGCCAGCCCTATACCACCTATGTTAAAACATGAAAAATGATTCCCCACTATCTCAGTAACTAATAAACACATAAGAATGATCTTTTTTTACAGATATTAGCATGCAGCTATTTCTATTCACCCTTCTAGAATTATTCTAGAACTATTATAGTTAATTAGAGTTAATATAGAAGTGATTGATACACAGCTATATTTTTAGCCTATTTTCATTTATGAAAAAAATAGGCTTATGAGATCACCTTTTGTCCGTGTGTGTGAGTGTAATAAAATCTAAACGGCCGAAGCGATTTCAATGTAACTCGGTAAGGACTTAGCACTATTTTGTCCGACCCCGGCCGTGCTCTTCAAATTTTAATACGTCTTACCTATCCACCATGGCGACTGTGCGAAATATTTCACCGGCATTCTACATCTCCATGTCACCATGACATTTTGTACGGCGAAAGAAAATAAACAGCTAAGTTCAGCTATGTGATGTATGGAAAGTACAAAACCAACATGGCGGCCAATCGAAGTTAAAATATTTAAACTGCATTTTGTCGAGATTTAATCAACCAACTGCAGTGAAACGTTGCAGGCTAAATGTTTATACAACAGTTAATCTATTGGTATCTGATTCAATTCAATTGTTCTCATAACAACAACAATATAGTGGCTGTGCGAAACTTTTTTTTAAATTTTATGTTTCTTAATCATGCGATTGAAGTGAACGTTTGCATAATAAACCTATGTAATATTCTTCATCTAATGGTATATAACTCTATGGCCTACATATAGAAGAATACATACAACATGGCGATCATCTGAAATATTTCGACGGTTCTCAATATCTCCGAACCTACCTAGGTATTACAGCAAACAAACTGAAATTTTGTATGTTCATAGAGGCTATTAACATAAGTTCACCTATGGGATTTTCAATAACCTGATGAACACACATCTCACATGGCGGCGATGCGAAATTTAAATATTTATATAGATGTTTCTCGGAAAATTCTTGTAATAGGCAGGAGAATTTTAATGGAAACGACCAGTGGGATATATGAAAATAGGCTATATAGTTCTTCACGGAACTGCTTGTTTTAAATTTAGGTAAACTTTTCTGGAGAAAATCTTCTTCACTTGAAGGATATTTTTAATGGTGTTTTACATTTGGCTGAATAATTTTAGTAGCAAATAACAGACACAGCATGATAAAGATATGGTAAAAATTTCAAGTGTCTATCTCAATTACTTCCTGATAAAATGGGCCAAATGTGCAGAAAAATTAAATTCTTAAGATAGTGGATTTTAAGTCATACATTCTGTACATATAAACTTACAATTACTCTCACAACAAATACATGTAGCCTACTCTTCCTTTGTGCATCTAAGGGTGCCCTTGCGGTTATGACAGTGATACCAACATATGAAATGGAGTTTACTCTAAAATACAAAACAAATCCCAGGTCTTTGCACTAAACAGTTTCGGAAGTACTTTTTTTAAGTAAACTTGTGCCATCTTCCTATAATAAAGTGAGATAACAAGTATCAATTCAAATATGATGTTAATGTCTTAAAATTACAAAAAGGAAGCTTGTAGTTTAACGTGACCGTTAATCTTGAGATCATGAGCCACGGGACCTCCTCTTTACGTGGAATCAGAACCACAGGACATGGCATTTCACTTCGAAAATCTCACATGCATTGACCGGGAATTGAATCCGGACCGCCTTGGTGAGAGGCATACAGCTAGACCGCTGAGCCACCATGCCCCTTTATAATTACAATAGACTGATATAGAATACATCATTTTGTTCAGAAAACTCCGCAATATCTTTAAACGAAACAAAACTAAAATAGTACATTATGCAACGAGCCTATAATGGCAATACTTAAGACACGAGTATGTTTATAAATTGAGCGAAGCGAGTTTTATAATTTCCATACGAGTGTCTTAATTACCATTGTAGGCGAGTTGCATACGACTGTTTATGTTCGACGATAATTATAAACTATTTTATGTTCGAACATAAATATTCATAAATATCTGTCGAGATTTCGCCGGTTTTATGTACTGAACAGAGCGATTGGGACGCAGAGAATATCTTGTATTTGACCATGGCCTCCTCAAATACCCCACTATGACACTAGCCACGCAGTGAAATTTAAAATAGGAGGCCGTGGAAGTCAGCGCAGATGCGATGCTATCCTTACCTAATTGGTCACACAACTGTTTCTTGAGCTCTGATTGATGGGAGAAACTGTTTCATAATGAAAAATAGTGTTATAATGACCCTCATTATGAAACAGTTTTCTGACATATAATATTTACATTTCGACATCGTCGAACATAAAAAGCATATTTTAACCCCACACCCTGGGGCTGACTCCCCTTAACAGATACAGTCACATGGATAGGATATGACTCATCTCCAGTAGCCACAGTCATCGTTATACACTACGTGGTGACAAGTGCTCCTGTTACGCTTAGCTGTGCTGTTGCGAAACAATAGAAACGTACCATTCTTAATTCACCCACTATTATGAATTTTTCCGTTTACAATAAATTCACAATATAACTTCTGTGTAACACAAACAGTGCGCTCAATGATGCTTGACTTGTCCAGACTGTACTCCGTCTTTCCTGTGTCCTGTGTCGCCTCATCCTCCAAGGCCCCAGCTGCTTTGATGAACAAACGCTGGCGAAGCATAGTTCAATAGCACTCGTATTTTAAAAGGCTATTAATTGTGGCTCGAATTTGGAAGGAAACGGCCGTGGCCTTAAGTACAGTTCCCAACAAAATTTTAAAACCATTAGCTCACATAAAACATTCCTGGTTATACACTTTTGTCGCAAATGTTTCCGTGATTATTAAAAAATATATTAATTCTGAAATTATCACGGAAACATTTGTGACAAATGTGAAACTTATGTGAATTAAGTTAATGGTCTTAAACATTTGTTAGGGACTGTAAAAGCCATTTTCCAGGAGTAAAACAGGGAAACCACGGAACATCACTTCTGGAACAACTGAGGTGGGAATTTAACCCCTTTCTTCACAAATTTGCCGCGCATCGCTGGGTGTACCCTGTTCCAACCCTCAGAAAAATGAAAATCCACAGCCTGCTTCCAGTCTCCGAAGCCCCTATCTAGCGGCGAGGATATGAACTGTGCCGAGGCACTCCTCTGGGGCAGATGAAATAAAATGATAGTGGAGAGTGTCGATGCAGAGTCTCCACATGTATCCCGAGACAACATAAGATGGCCAGCAAAATTGTTGTTTCAATTGAAGGGCTTTGATACTGTTGTCACTTAGCCCCGTGTACTTATGTATATGTGGAATTTTGCCTGATAAGCTGTATTACGGAGATGGCTTTAATAGTGTATTTATTGTAATTAAGGTGAGGATTGCAAAGGAGGCGGCCGTGGCCTTAAGTTACAAACCATCCCGACATTTGCCTGGAGTAAAAGTGTGAAATCTCGGAAAATCACTTCAGGACGTCTGGGGTGGGAATCGAACGCATTTCTTGTCAATTTTGCCTCACGAGGCTGGGTGTGCCACGTTCAAGCCCTCAAACCATAATTAAATTACTTGGCAGATCCGGGAATCGAACCCGAACCTCCGGAGCGGCAGTCAAGAATGCTCACAGTTACACCACAAGGGGATCTTATGAGTACTGTATGTAGAAGCACACAATGTTTGAGAATAGAGGCAGCGACTTACTGTAAATATTAGTGGATGTGGGGGAGGTGGAGGTAGGGGTAGGTGGAGAAAGCCACTCTATGCAACCGAACGAGATATTGGCAATTTTTGTTGAAAATATTATAGGGTACTGTACCATTATTTTATGGCCCGCGCGCCACTAAGTTACAAGTTTCGAAATGCACTCTGTGAAGGAACATATGGTGGGCGACCGCCGCATCTACGATCTGTGTAATGATGGGAACCGAGTGTATCCGATACTCCGCGAGTTTGAACGAGGCCACCGGAAGTAAGGAAATGAGTTACGAATCTGTGGAGTGAATTCTTCGTGACGTCACGGCACTCGACTCATTCACTTGAGAAATGATTATAGTATTTAACTTCTAATTTGAGTGATTTACGCAGTACGATGGATGCCTAACACTATATTAGAATGCTAGGAAGTAAATACAAGTGTTTGTTTGCTTATAAGAAGCTTGAAAATGTAAAGAGTTACGTATATCGCATACTGAGCGTTAAACATCGAACTGAGACACCCCAGGGAGATGGTAAGGAAGCTTCATCCGGAGCGCTGCACGAGTAGACGTATCAGATCATAATGTGATTCCGATTAGGAACTGTCTAAACACGGGAGTGCACGGTAAAGTTGTGACAGGTATCGAGAGAAGTCTTATACTTATTTTGAGTATTACCGACTTTGAAAGTTATCATACCGTGTAATACTGATTGAACGAACATGGTTTATGAACATTTCAGTATCGCGCTCGACGCTCAATCGAGTGAGCAGGGACAATTTCCATTATATTACAGCGCGGATTGATACATTCGCCGCAGTGAAGACACGTGTGAGGCAGACGCCATTACGAACAGTTATTTCGTGCATGATTATACTCGCTTCACACCTGTATCTTTAACCACAGAACAGGCTGCATTCATGTACATAAACATAAACGAATTTCGAAATGCACTCTGTGAAGGAACATATGGTGGGTGACCGCCGCATCTACGATCTGTGCAGAACCAAGGAGAAACCATCGCTAGTTTCACCTTAAGACTGCGGCAGGCTGCAACGTTTTGTGAACTTTATATGTCCTGTACGTCGTGTTATTCGATCAGATGTCAGGGGGAACCCGTGAAGACTATATAGTCATGTTAGTCATGTTGGGCTAAATGACGACATAAGTACTACTTGCACGCAGTAGCAGTGGCTTCTTATCAAGTAACCAAAATTTAACATGTGTTCTGAGAGCGATGTATTCACGTCTCAGTCAGCTCAGAAATATAAAGAAATGTTTTACGCATCTCTGATGGAGATGAGCACAACATGTGGTTACAAGTGAATGCCTATAAGCGGCTATAAACTGTTACACTTCATACGGAAAATGCGAGTTCGAGGACGTGTGTCGAAACGCCATTCCGTGGCACATATTTTTGGTGCGTCTTGCACATACTTTGAATATTTTCATAGATGAATAGAGTGTCATTTATACACTCAGGTTTGCGTTCACGTTGATGTAATTAAATTTCTGAATGAGAATAATAGTAATGTGATTTATATATGTCGTTTGGACATATGATGTTTCAGAAGTTAAGTCTTGATTTTGATTTGATTTATTTTCACTGCTACACTTAGAGCTTAAGAGCTCCTTTACAGTAGCGCCCTACAAAAAATAAGATGAGTCTTCACCTTATTCTTAAGGGCGAGATGGGTTAGCAGTGTGTCCTAATGGATCAATTAGTTCTCTAACATACTTCTGTTAGCCAAATCCATGGTGTAGGAGGCACTGTTCAGCATTATCGATGTTGTGTATTTACTTGAGTTAACATGAACATTCCAATCTGGAACCTTCCATATACTATGTATATATGCACCCGCAGACTGTAGACGACAGTTCCGCGCTAGTTCCGATCTGGACCGCTCAAGTTACGTCTATCTTCTGTATCAACTAGTGTTAAATAAACCGTTGTTTTATATTAACAAATGTGTGTGTTATTTATCTTGTATCTCCCACGATATAACAATCGAGTTCGTCTGAATGGGTGTAGACCTCTAACATTGAATTAATCAATTTCCATTTTGATCGAGGCCACGTGTTTCTTCAAGTATTTGAAGAATTATTTGTACAGTTATAATAATGGAATTCACTATAGATTTGAGATATTTCTAGTGAACATCAACGTTCTTTTATACGCATTTCCTAGGCCAGACTTTGAAAAGTTTTAGGGAAAAAGAATAGTGTTCAGTATCGTTCGTGGGATATAGGCTACAGTACGTGCAGTGCATTAGTACCATACGGGATACAAGCAGAGCAATATCGACCTTCCTGACAACACGCGTTAGTTGGGCTGCATAAAACAACATTACTAGGTGCAGCAGATTTACCTGGTATATCTTAATCACATGTCATTTATTTCAGGTTATTTTTTTACGTATTCCAGTAATTGAAATTCTTTTGTGTTGAACGACTGAAAGTTACAATATTAATTGACTCCAACAGGAAGGACACGCCCGAGCAAAACTCACACCACTGATGGATGGACCACAGAAAATACTGAACAATAATGGCGTGTGGACTTCGAAGGCGCCTACTGCCACATTTTTAATTCATGTCTATGGGTGATCTGTAAAGCCCGGCGCGGATGCGGATATCCGCAAAATTTTTCGCCATGCGGATATAGTTTGCATGGCTGTGCGGATAGCGGATAAGCTGCGGATAATGTTTAGGGTAAATTTGCGGATAGGTTTTAGAATGCAATCCGAACTTGTTGAATATCTTTACTAAGATATTTATGACAAATCATATTTTTCCGTTATGGTTTTTTTTTTCTTGACAAATGTAAGTTGATGATTTACGCTAATCTCATTCAAATTATGCCATTAAGCACAATTAACACTCCGAACTGAAAAGGGTTGCAACTCTGGCTGTATAACATTCATTTTAAACATAGAACTTGACATACATAGCCTAAGGAAACGACTTTCTCCTCAAAACTAAATGTTTTGCTTTAATATTTTATCTAATTGACAATATTATTGTAATGCCAGTAGATTCAGATAACAAACATGTGGATGCGGATAACAGCCGTGCGGATGTGGGGCGGATGTGGATAACAGCCGTGCGGATGTGGGGCGGATGTGGATAACAGCCGTGCGGATGTGGGGCGGATGTGGATAACAGCCGTGCGGATGTGGGGCGGATGTGGATAACAGCCGTGCGGATGTGGGGCGGATGTGGATAACAGCCGTGCGGATGTGGGGCGGATGCGGATAACAGCCGTGCGGATGTGGGGCGGATGCAGATAACAGCCGTGCGGATGTGGGGCGGATGCGGATAACAGCCGTGCGGATGTGGGGCGGATGCGGATAACAGCCGTGCGGATGTGGGGCGGATGCGGATAACAGACGTGCGGATGTGGGGCGGATGTGGATAACAGCCGTGCGGATGAGGGGCGGATGTGGATAACAGCCGTGCGGATGTGGGGCGGATGTGGATAACAGCCGTGCGGATGTGGGGCGGATGTAGATAACAGCCGTGCGGATGTGGGGCGGATGTGGATAACAGCCGTGCGGATGTGGGGCGGATGTGGATAACAGCCGTGCGGATGTGGGGCGGATGCGGATAACAGCCGTGCGGATGTGGGGCGGATGTGGATAACAGCCGTGCGGATGTGGGGCGGATGTGGATAACAGCCGTGCGGATGTGGGGCGGATGCGGATAACAGCCGTGCGGATGTGGGGCGGATGTGGATAACAGCCGTGCGGATGTGGATAACAGCCGTGCGGATGTGGGGCGGATGCGGATAACAGCCGTGCGGATGTGGGGCGGATGTGGATAACAGCCGTGCGGATGTGGGGCGGATGCGGATAACAGCCGTGCGGATGTGGGGCGGATGCGGATAACAGCCGTGCGGATGTGGGGCGGATGCAGATAACAGCCGTGCGGATGTGGGGCGGATGCGGATAACAGCCGTGCGGATGTGAGGCGGATGCGGATAACAGCCGTGCGGATGTGGGGCGGATGCGGATAACAGACGTGCGGATGTGGGGCGGATGTGGATAACAGCCGTGCGGATGTGGGGCGGATGTGGATAACAGCCGTGCGGATGTGGGGCGGATGTGGATAACAGCCTTGCGGATGTGGGGCGGATGTAGATAACAGCCGTGCGGATGTGGGGCGGATGTGGATAACAGCCGTGCGGATGTGGGGCGGATGTGGATAACAGCCGTGCGGATGTGGGGCGGATGCGGATAACAGCCGTGCGGATGTGGGGCGGATGTGGATAACAGCCGTGCGGATGTGGGGCGGATGTGGATAACAGCCGTGCGGATGTGGGGCGGATGCGGATAACAGCCGTGCGGATGTGGGGCGGATGTGGATAACAGCCGTGCGGATGTGGGGCGGATGTGGATAACAGCCGTGCGGATGTGGGGCGGATGTGGATAACAGCCGTGCGGATGTGGGGCGGATGTGGATAACAGCCGTGCGGATGTGGGGCGGATGCGGATAACAGCCGTGCGGATGTGGGGTGGATGTGGATAACAGCCGTGTGGATGTGGGGCGTATGCGGATAACAGCCGTGCGGATGTGGGGCGGATGCGGATAACAGCCGTGCGGATGTGGGGCGGATGTGGATAACAGCCGTGCGGATGTGGGGCGGATGCGGATAACAGCCGTGCGGATGTGGGGCGGATGCGGATAACAGCCGTGCGGATGTGGAGCGGATGTGGATAACAGCCGTGCGAATGTGGGGCGGATGCGGATAACAGCCGTGCGGATGCGGGGCGGATGCGGATAACGTTTTGTTTATCCGCGCAGGGCTCTAGTGATCTGCACTCACGGCAATCCAAGGCAATTAGCCAAACGAGTTTGGAATCCCAGGACCCGGATGAGAATCAAATCCAACCCCCTTTGTCAGTAGACTAGCGAGCTAACCAGTTACCTACGAATTTCTACATATTCAGCACGTTTGTTTACTGCCCTAGCCATATAATCTGTTCTATTCTCAACATTAAATTTCAGACCTGAGTTGGAAATTCGTCCTTGGGAGCCTCCAAGGATTGCTTATCTACTTCCAATATATCTAATGGAGCGATGACGAAGTTCAAGTGGCCTCCTTCAGATTATCAGCACAGCTGTGCAGTAGATCAGGTCCAACACCATCTCTGGAATGTCAAGTCCATCTTAGTTACAGTAGATACAGTAAAACATTTGCTACAGCTTAACCATGTTTCTCTGGTTTGCATTGTTCTCGCTATTTGTGATACTCACTGCACTTTACTCAAAGAGAGACCCTGCGCCAATATTCAATGTCTACAAACAGCCAGGGAAATGGTATCCAGTGAAATATTTAATATTCCAAGTGATACTCCTTCTGAGACGGGTGAGTAACAATAACATTCCAAAAATTAAATTCAAAGTACCATTATACAGGCTTTCATCCAGATAAATCTCATTCATTGTACCTACCAGAGTAGTCACTTGATAGCGAAGGTGCAAGGCTACGGAGTCAGGCTATCTCCGGACTCGGAAGGCGCGTGGGTTTGAACCCCATGAAATGGTTTCCCGTGATTTCCCACTTCTTAACTTCAGGTAAATTACTGGGACAGTACCTTTTCGTAGACCATGATCACTTCATTTCAACTCCTTGATAATGATAATAATGTTGGTGATTATTATGTTGCTTTAGGGGGAGAAACACCGAGATCATCTGTCCCTTTTCAACTCCTTGCCCAGTTCCATTCATCTTCATCAGAAATGTCATCTCTCGTTAACTCTTCTGATGAAGGAGGCTTCAGGAAGGGCATCCGATCATAAAAACCATCCAACACATGGGCAACTCATCTCATCCCATCCTGACCCTGCAAAACGGAACAATAAGCTGCATAAATACGCGCATCTTATATGTTGTATTTATTCCAGCTCAAGAGCCTGAAGTCCAATGGAAAGAAACTGGGTTACCCTCACCCACTTAGCAGAGAAGAAGGTTGCATGGATACGTTGCAAGCGCTCTCCCAACATCCTAAGGTACGAATCAGTTCACATGTGCACCATCACTGAAATACTGTGTTGAATAGGTAAAGAAAGAATGAAGCTTGTGGTCTTATGTGACCGTTAATCTCGCGATCATGAGCCACGGGACCTCTTTTACATGGAATCCGAACCACACAAGATGTGGTATTTCACTTCCAAAATATCACATGCATTTAACGGGAATTGAACCCGGTCCACCTTAACCGCTGCGCCTTCACCATAACAATCATTACCTACTGGTGCTGAATTATTTAGCTGCTTTTTCATAAATTATAGAAGTATTAAAAGTTATGACATCCCATAAAATGAACTCCTGTGACTCGTTACAGGAAAATGTCATCTCTACGGGAGGAGTCATAATTAAGCGATATTGAAAGTTATATACTCCAGTACGTGATGTTTTGTAGAGGTGGTGGATATTGTTTTAAGGGGTGGAACATTGAAGTCATCTTCCCCGATTGTCTAGTGTAGATGTACTAAATTATAGATTAGGCCTATAAGCATGGTAAGTTCTGAAAAAGAACATCTCTAACCGATGCTCTATTGAAGCGGTCCTTGGAAAATTGATAAATATTATGGTACATAATTCTTTAGTGTTGTATTCACCACCACCATTACAATAGGTTTATACGTCTTGTCTTATACGTAATCACAATGTAGAATATGACCCAAAAGTTATTTAGTCCACCGCATGGACATTGGCGGGAGAGTTTTGAGATGGAAATACCAGTAGAATGTGTGAAAATAGGCTAAATTAGTTCAAGGAACTACTTGTCTTTTTTTTTTTTTGTTCAAGACGATATCATTTCACTGTTCGTTAGAGACTATAAGGACAATTGATATTGTAACTTTCAGTCGGTCAACACAAAAGAATTCCAATTAACTTACTGGAATGTGTGAAAAAATAACCTGAAATAAATTGCATGTGATTTAGATGTATTGTATTTATATACAGGGTGAATCAGCTGCCCCTAATAATATTGTTCTATGCAGCCCAACTAACGCGTGTTGTCAGGAAGGTTATATACAGGGTGAACAAAAATGCCACACTTGGAGGTCGGCATGCGATTCCTCATCCAATTGCAAGACAAAAGTTTCAATAGCAAAATCGGATCGGGTGCTGTTTGAAAACACAAGTATGAAAACGAGAAGCTGCCAACACTGTCACATCCTGCAGTGAATCGGAACGTACAGAGAAAGCTCCGGCAGAGCGCCGAGCTCCTGCGACTTCCTTTTGGTCACGCTGCATGCAGTTACAGCGTTGCCAGAGCATCGTTTCTTAACACGCATTTCTGTTAAACCTTTTGGCGGGACTAGATTTTGCAACATAAACTTTTGTCGTGAATTTCGACGAGGAACCGCATGCCGACCTCCAAGTGCGGCATTTTTTGTTCACCCTGTATATACAGTATATATATATATATATATATATATATATATATATTGTTATGAACTATTGAAGAAGGAGAACACTAAGGAATAACATGTTTCGCTCGTCAAGCGAGCATCATCAGATCCAAATCTAAAAGACTAATAACTCTACAAAACACTGCCAAAGCTACAGTGACACCCACAGACAGTCTCTGCCCTCCAAAAGAAGTCCGTCAGAAAACTTAGTAAGTCTGGTAATTATTACTGATAAATATTAAGGCATTAAGCTCCCAAAAGAAGAACAATTTATTTTAATGTTGCAAAACTTAGAAATGACGATCCCATCAACAAAACAGTCTTCCTACCCCAACTTATCTATGAAGGTGTAGCTACTACTGCTGTGACACTTAAGCAATAAGCCCTTAACTACTGTAGAATTGTAAACTAATATGCGGATATAACCTACAAGGGTAGTGCTAGCATCAAAATAATCTATAGATTGCATGGATCCTGTATTCTGATAGACAAATATATGCACTGTAAATTTCACTAAACTGATTCCAAATATGATAGATCATGGCAGAGTCTTTTACAATATTCATTCACCTATTTCCCCGTACGCACCGCGTGTATCTTGTCATTGTGTCCCTGCTACCAAACAACAATCTTATTTCAGACCAATATTCTCAACGGGTATTGTAATGGCCTCTAAGTATTAACTTACTTTCCATGTGTACAAGCTGTGGACCAATCCAGAAAATATAGCTCAGTTACGTACTCATACTGATTATCGGACGTCAAGTTGCGTATTCACCTGCATATTGGCATATCCAAGTGGCGTCTCACCCTATCGAACGACACATTTTCCTTCCCATTTAATCACACTTAGGACAGCCACCAAGTGTAGTAGGCCAACGACTCTGTAGGTGTTGCTGGCCAATGTCTAAATCAGCAGAAAAAATAGTCGTTTCAAAGTCAAGATAGGTAAATAATATGTTGAAGAGTTTATTTTGTACGTACTGTGCCCGTTTGGACCGAGATCCAACGACCACATTTTGTAAAATACCGACATCAGATTAGCACGTGAAAATATATCTCAGGGTCTATCTAGGTGAATACTTGGGTCTAATCTGGCATCCCTGATCTCGGTAATTCACAAGTAAGGTAAGGTGAGAAATTATTTTTGAATTAGCACATTCCTTAAAATCTCAATTTATTTATAGATAAAAATATGATTTGAATGGCAAAAAACTCAACAAAGATAAAACAAATCACACATGAGAAATCAACAGTCCCTAAAATATTACTAGAATGTCGCAGATATGATAATCAGAAAATTAATTAGTCCATTCTGATATCCAAAAAAATTCTAAAAGAAAATTTACACTGGTAATCACTGTTCAATAAAGAGTTCTGAGTGATCCCTAATATTTACATGTTCGTAGTTCACTTTTCGAAAGATTGCATTTGATTTTTCAAATATTCGTTGCAAAACATTTCTCAAAAAAAATAGTCACTTGATTCATTCGGTGTTATTCCAAAATTAGACTTATTTGGAAAAATTATCATATCACTGATTCTATGTTTCATAACAATATCAATACTCGACTGACATAAAGTCGAATGTCAATAATTGTTCATAAAGATTTTCAATTTCCAAAAAACGAAATTTGTTCAAAAACTTTTCATAATATTTTGAAAATTTAACTTTCTTCTTTCCTCACTTTCATTTGTTTAAATGTCACAAAAATTTTAAATTATTTTCATATGTTATTAGCATTACACAAAAATTGTTGTAAACAATATAAATTATTGCTATCCACCATCAGCGGATTAAATCATTAACTCTTCACCAAAATTTTATGTTATCAAAAATTTTCTATCACCAAAATGTTCATATAATCTCACAAAAAAATAATAAAAAAATTATTAATATTATTAATTAATTAATTTCAAAATTTCCCTTCACTTTATGTATAACAAGTTTTCTCAACCTCTCACATGATGAATATTTTATTTGCTCATTTCCACTGTTATTATTATTATTCCAAAATAAAACTTAATTAATCATTTTTTTAAATTCATTTGCACTTTTCATGTTATTATTATTATTTTTTCTCGGTCAGGTTCAACAAATCTAAATTCATGTTCTTCAATTATTTATTTAGGCATACCATCGGAACTTCGAGTTGATCCAGAAAAAAAATATTAATATTTGGATTTACAGAATAGTGAAATCTGACAAGAATATGGGGCGGTCCACATTGCCTAACCCTTCTTTTACAAATTTAGCCCACATGCTCTTTCAAACATACGCACATCCTTGTGTGCCCACAACTACGGGAACAAAACCCACTTGGATGACCCCCAAGGTCTCCACAACTTTAAGTGTCGCCAAACGCACACTAAAATCATCACCAAAATATTCTGCACACAACATCATTTTTTTTCATCATATATTTTTTTCTCTTGTAATATTCTGTCAATTACTAGACTGTGTTCTTCAGTGTTATTTTACCAATTAAATAAATTCTGGTCAATCTCTCCTTGCCTCCCATTTACATAAATTCTCCCTGATTTGATACATTAAATACCTGCCGTTCCTTTCTTTTCATCTGAATATATATATATATATATTTTAAGTGCTTTTGGAAAAATAATTCTGAGCTCAAAAAGCTTACTACTTCATTCTCTTCATTCATAAACTCATTTAAATTTATTTAAACTTCCAAACTTTTATTCAAAAATAAACAAAGGTATTTAATTTAAGTCCTTCCAACTAATCAAATTCATCCACAAATTATTATTATTAAAAAAATATTTAGGCATCATCAATGTCATAAATGATTATTATCGCCCTATTCCTTTAATAAATAAATATTTAAATCCCATCTGTAAATGATTATTATTATTAACATCTCCTATTATTTTTATTTAATGCATTAATTATTTAATCACAATAAACAATTAAAAATTAATTTAATTTAGTTCCTAATGTTCGGTATTATCACTCCCTAATTATTTATAACTTTAAATAGCATCGTTATTATGTATAATACTATTAACTTATTCACTTCACACGTGATTATTATTATTAATAAATAAATCAAATTATTTAAATAATCCAAGTCGCAATTACTTCTGCTCTCATAATAAGAATTAAAGAAAAATACTTCTATCCCTTGGAATAATCAAAATATTTCATGTCGGAAAATGAACTAATTAATGCATGTCCTGACAATAATCGTAGATCGAAAAATAAATTGTCAGACAGCAGTTCCATTTGTCATCCAGACAAATACATTTGAAAATCTAGCTACGGTGAAAAATGTGTGTTGATTTCTGATCGTGACTGTTCAAAAATATGGAATTCTCGAATACTACAGGTTAGTGGATAGTATATGAATAGTTGTCTTACTTCATTCTTGATGTAGAGGAAGGGCGCGTCCTGCGGTGGACACTATTCCAGCAGTGTCTTCCCATGGCCATCTGCCATATCCATATACCTCGTTCGTCTCCATGTCCTACCAATCCTACGAGTAGTTTTAGGGGCCCATGTTGATATTCGCAGTCACTCGATCGAAATAACTCCCGCTATCACCAGTACCGTGTAACATGACGAAAAGTTGCTCGGTCATAGACTGGTACAGTATTCCTGTAGATTTGAGAATAAATCTCATATTCAAATAATGCTGTTTCGTTTGCACGCTAAGATAGGAACACCTATTAGCTGCATAAATGAACTGATGAAATAAAACTTCTCCTGATGAAATTCGAAGTGCCTGATGTATAGTCACCACAAGAAATACATCGTTCTGTAGGCTAACTTCTGTGAATGGTTTCGACACTACCATCACCTGACTGTAGAATATGTGACCTGAAAGTCAGTGAATATTCTAAGTCCATTCGCTGCCAAAAGTTAAGTTTGTTCACTCGAACAAAAACTAAGTCGTGCTGACCACTGGTACGGCGACTAAGTCCTCCGACCGTCAGAATCTCGGCGTGTATACTGTCACTTCACGTTACGTAGTTCCGCACATGAGCAAATGCTCAGTTGTAATGATGTGACTATGTTAAGAATCGTGGCCTTTATATTGTCCAGCGAGAAATTGTTCCAGAACCTTCCATCTCGTATCTCGGCTTCTACTGGACCGATTTTAACGCTTGATAGCTCAAATTCCTTCTCTTGTAATTGCCAGTAAAGTGTGCTAATTTCATAGCATCCATCTCTTCTCCTAAAGGTAATTCCAGAAAAATATTTCTCGTGACGTATGCGGGCTCCACGTCATAATCTCACGTCACTCGCCCCTGCGATGCATGCTTCCCTCAGCACTCTTGTGTCTCCTCCGCGCGTTATTCAAACCATCCATTCCCTCAATCTCTTCAACTAATAACTCTTCTTTCCAAAATAATAATGTCAACAATGTCACGGACGTGTGAACGATCCGGTTATAGTACCAAGAGACATACCGTTCAATTAAAGAATGAAATAATGGTGCGTAAATATAATTCTTAAAATCATGAACCGTGAAGAGTTGGTTAGGGGTAGTTTGAAAATTTAGCGTCCTAAAGAATACGTCACCCTGTCTTTCGAACGACAACCCTTAAACTATAGTTAGCCCTACCGTACAATATTATTTTAGACACCATTAGTAAGTAGCCAATGTTGTTGTTGTTGTTGTTTCATTTGAGGGGCTTGGATAACGTAGTCATTCAACCTCGTGTGGGTGGAGCCCATCACGCGTCATGGCGCACCTCGTTCGGAAGTGATGGGCTCCATCTCGGCAACGCTGTACAGCTTTCCCCGTATCGGCTAGCTGCTTAACCGTGTCTTATTTTCCCGTACAAATGCAAACCGATATAAAAATAAGTGAATTAATGTACGTATTTCACAGTCATACAGCATAACCTTTTGATGTATCAGGATTACAACGCGACCAAGAACTACATCTTCCAACCACCCCGAACTGAGAAAAAATACCTTATAAAAATGATAACAACTTTGTTTCTTGGACACACAAAATTGTGAAATTAATAAACCAGTTATAAAAATTTGTATTCTATATGAGGACGGGGTTTTGAGATAATAATTCTTAAATGTGACGCATGGTTGAAACACGCTTAAAAACTGGCACGTTTTGTGTTCCAACTGCGATAAAAAATATTAAAATAAAATTTAAAATGCCAAACCTACATGCACTAACGTAAAATAGAGCGACGAAAATGATGATGTTATTGGATTTTATGCAGGTCTATTGGTTACTTCACAAACAACCTTCTAACTCGAGTGCACATAATATTTTGGTCGACAGTAGTCTACCACTCTTTTGCTGCATAAGGCACAAAATCAGTGAATTCAAATGGTCAAGGTATTACTGTTGCTTGGCCATCGTGGTTATTTATCCCCGCGTACTTGGGTGTGTGTAGAAGGTATCTGATAACCTGTATTATTGTGATGGCAATATTAGTGCGTTTATTTGTAATTCAAGAGAGGATTGGGAAGGAGGCGGCCGTGGCCTTAATTGAGGAACCATCCCGGAATTGGCCTGGAGTAGATATGAGGAAACCACAAACAAACACTTCCAGGATGGCTAAGGTGGGAATCGAATCGATCTCTTCACAGCTTTGCCTTGCGAGGCAGGGTATACCCCAATCCAGCCCTCAGACCAGAATTGAATTTCTTGGCGGAGCCGAGAACCGAACCTGGACCTCCGGGTTGACAGCCATGAATGCTAGCCGCTGCACCACGAGGCGGTCCAAGATATCACTATGCTAGTGAGTGTGTTGTGACAAGTCAGAGGCCCAATCCTTGTTCTTTTACCAATATGGACCATACATACGGGTGCGTATAACTTGATTCAGTGCGTGAATGACGTTAATAGCAGTCCACCTTAATTCTACGAAATTATACTGCATGATGAGGAAAAGAGATACAACTAACCCATCCATTTATGAAAAAGTAGGCTATATATTATTTACTGAACATCTTACAGTCCCTAGAAAGCAACTGTTGCTTGATATTCTGTCAGTATTGAGACCCAGTGACCTCTTAGACCTAGCATGGTAAGAGTAGCCTTTCACTTAATTTACTCAAGTTGCTGATCAGAACGTATATGAACAACATGCATATACCTAATAACGAAATACCGGTAGTACTGAATTGCCAACAATGAAAATGTTAATAAGTCAAATAAATATTTTTCAAAAAATGCCTAAGATAAAAGAACAAATTATATAAAATTAATAACATATTAAAAACCAGTAATAAAAAATACGTCTGAATAATTAGCATGTAAATAACTAGCTAAATATCTAAACAGATGAATAGTAAGAATTGAGCAGGTCACTCCACTACGCGTAAAATATATATTAATTTTACTACATAATAAAATTTTCAAGTGAATTAAACAAAGATCAAAAAATGACATTATAACATGTTGCCCTATTTTTTTGTTAGGATTGTAGCAATAGGAAAACATCACGCTAATTTAATTGCCCAAGATAAATGAATTTGGGTCTTTAATAGATCTTATATTCTCGGGGACCTGATTCCACATCCGAGAAGCAGGTACGGTATGAGAGTTACTGAACATAGCTGTTCCATGGATGGGTACGGTTAATTGCGGATATTGGTCACCAACTGCATTGACCCGTATGAGACAAGCCATTGACACAGCCTGTGTTTCGGAAGAGATTCCATGTCAGTGCAGCATCTTCCATTCAGACCTAAACGTCTCACCACTCCCCGTAGTGCCAATTCTTCCTAACGAAAACTATGATCCGCACTCTATCAAAATACAGCCCCTCTAACACAGAATGACCATACGATGACTAGACTGCAGTACATTCTTCATGCAGTATAAATACGGTAGATTTGACATGCCACTTCCCTTCGATTCAACTCCATCTTGTTTCCGACAGATGAGTTAAATGTCCAAAAGTGTACAATCATATGGAGTGATTTCTTCAACTCACGTAACATTATGTAGAAGTAGAAAGGCCTTACAAACTTGTTTTCGATGTATGTATGAGCCTGTATCAAGTGGAACAGTCCAACAGAATGGGACGTAGTACACATCCAACTTGTGTAACGTTCAGTTGAAGTGGAACAACTGCACACAACTACTTTGGATATTTGCATGAGGCCGTACAGTGAGGAACAGTGCAAGAGAACTGGGCTCCGTACACATCCACTTGAAATAGAAAAGAACAACTCTTAGGTGAAATAAAATAATAATAATAATTCTACCTTTCATAATTTACCACCGACGTAGTAGCTTAATGCAGTATCATTATAGAATAACATTAAAATTAAAGGGTCTTTCATATAAAGTAAGAACGGCAAGCGGCAGTTTTGTTATCCACTGCTGCATTGGCCTTGGCTGAGCTAGTAGTGCGCCACGGCCCCCTGCTGTTGTATTAAAAGCGCACGCATACTAGACCTTGCAATAAGCGTGCAGGTGTTCAGTCGCCAGTCTGAACCTCAGATGCTAACATGGTGAGACAGTTATCATTACAACATCGTATTTTGGGGCAGATAACCTCGTAGTTCCGCCCCTTAAAACCTCAGTTACTAACATCGTATTTTTGTATGTAAAACTTATTTTAAGTTCCTGTCGGCTCGGCGGGCACGCGATGCATTTGTTCAGCAATTTTCTGATGAAGTGCCACCGTCACTAGCACAGATTCACGTAATTGAAAATAAGTTTGAAACTACTGACTCAGTGCTCAATAAAAAAAAAAACAGAAAATAAAAGATCAGAAACATTACAGTGGCAGAACTTACTCGCGTCAGCCAGAATGTGGATACCAGATTCAATACCTGTATAATCCAGGAAGGACGACACTTCCTGCATCTTTTATAAGGTAATATTTCATATAGGATTGTAGACACGCTTAATGCTGGGGGCCACGGTGCGCCTTAAGCTCGGCCAAGGCCACCGCAGCAGTGGATAATAAAACTGCCGCTTGCCGTTCTTATTTTATATGAAAGACCCTGTATATACATTTTCATTCCATACTTCGAAATGTTTAGAACGATCAGTTCAAGATTCTGATGCTTGTTGTGATTGTTTTTAAGGAGAGAACCATCGAGGTTATCTTCCTTGCCACTAGATTCTCGCATTATGAACAGCACATCAAGTAGATTCGTAGCCAGAATTTTATTTCGAGTAGATTGAATCCCTTGATATCTGACTGGCTCAAATGTGTGCTTGTGTATAAACTGGGCAGAAGGTATTTCTGACTATGTTTCAACGTATTATACACGATGATAACTGAAGAACGAAATTAACTTTTGAGAAAAGAAAGGTAAGAAGCTTGTAGTTTTACGTGGCCGTTAATCTCATGATCATAAGGCACAGGACCTCTATATGTACGTGGAATCCAAACTACAGGATGTATTATTTCATTCCGAAAATCTCACGTGCATTAACCGGGAATCGAACCAAGTCCACCTTAGTGACTTGGTGATCACTGCGCCATCAAGCCCTCAATTTTAATAGAAATGATTGCATCGTAGTGTTTTAAAAATTTGGCTACAAAGGATTCCTTTTCATTCTACATATTCTTAAAGACGGAAGTTGGATACTGTTCTTGAAACTTCTCATTGTGCTGCTCTAACGTGTCGGCACCGTCTGTCATAGAGAATAAACAGTTAAGTTAATACAAGCACTTTAGTCAGATATCTTTAGTGAATCAAGATGTCGTATAGACTTACAACTCGTAACTGGAGTGTCAAAGATTTTATTAGTTGAAGATTAAATGGTTTTATGTTGCATTTTGTTTGAACCATAATCCAGGCAAGTGTGATTTGTTGATGTATTATTTGAGACTTGGATATCGTAGCCATCAACTCAGTGAACTGTACTTAGGTATGCGTAGATTATATGTGATAGCCTGGATTATTCTAATGCCAGTAACAGTGTGTGTATTTGCTATCAGGGCTAAGATTGGGATGGAGGGGGCCATGGCCTTAACTTAGGAACCATCCCAGCATTTACCTAACGAAAAAGTAGACAACTACGGAAAACCACTTCTACATTGACTAAGTTAAAAAATCTAACTTACATCTTCTCAGTTTTGCCTAACGAGGTTGAATGCACCCCGTTCCAACACTTAGGCCAGAATTATATTTCTTGGCAGAACCGGGAATTGAGCCCGGACTTCAGGAGAGACACTCAAGAATGCTAGTCACCACACTACGAGGTGGTCCCTATTTTATTTCTGGACAGCGCGTAGAACTGGTGGATTCTCACAGTGTAGTCTTACACAGACATCCTTCCTTGTTTGTCCTTCATCGCGTAAGCAGAGCAGGCGCTGGGTAGATTATTGGCTGAGGAATAACCCACCCACCGAGGGAAGATGATTAAGAGAAGGAAGTAGATTTTGGATTGGAGAAAAAGGATAGAAAAATAGGAGGAGAGTCCCACAAAATTTATAAGTTTAACCTTAAACACACTTAGAGGCGGTTGCCACCGCAAATCCGCTCTCGGATACCTAAAATTAGTAAGGGCTTGGTCTAAGCTGACTGGAAACACAGCTAGAACTTGGGCGGTTTGCAAGAGAGTGGCTCTAGTATAATCCCTCTCAAGCATGTATAACACTACTATGGGGAAGAGTGATGGTCTGGCAAGACTGAGAGTAACAAATTTGTTGTATGTTTGTTCAAAGAAATTCGTTTTTTCAAAATAATTCGAAGAATGCCAATAGTTTAAATCAGGTTTGGTATTTCCAATTTTCAAAGTTATTGAGTTTCTGAAAAGGCGACCAAGTGCTTCCAAGAAGGAGAATGATGAAAGATTATACCCTGGGGAGTTATTTTGTTGAATGAACCAATGGTCGCATTTAGAAATAGCTAAGCTTTTATTTGTTGTTGTTTTTTTTTTTTTTTTTTTTTTTTGCAAAAAGAAACGCTTAATTTATTTAACAATTCAAAGAAGTTTAAGGAAATTAACAAGTATGTAATATATTTTTTACAAACATAGTTCGTTTAAACTTTTTAACAAATGGGGTCGCAGACCTCCTCACATTAAATGGTTGCTCCAGGCAATTAACAATTTATGAGGTTTCAAACCTTATACATATTAAAATCTTAGTAAGATTTAAAAAAGACAAATAAAATGCTCAAAGTTTAAACATCAAGATGAGTACAAGGAGTGTACTTTAAGGAATTTACAAGTAATTATTTTAGAAGAAGTTACAACTTCGAAAATAACAAAAAAAAAAGGAAGCTAGTAAATGAAGAAGAAGTTCCTATTACTTCTTATGTTTATGCTGAATTACTTCTATTACAAATATACAAAGGAGGGCAGGTCACTTACGGTGAAACCTGAAGAAAAAGTCAAAAGGAAGGTTCTAGACTTCCCACGTTTAAGTAGGAATCACGAGCCAAAATGGGGCAGTTTCCAATTCGTGACACCTAGAAACAACTCACGCAAGAGTTGAAAGAATTGTTTTCCTTGATTATAGGGAAGAAACAATGTAAGTTTAAGTCGTGTTTAAAACACGTAGTTACACAGTAATTAATTAATGTTAAACAAGAAAAATGGAAGGGCACTTCGAGAGTGACACCTTATAGAAAAGTTACAATTTTATTAATATGGGTTGTTAGTAGAAGGTTGAGGAAAGATCATTGGGATATAGGATAAATGTTCATGGCCTTATTTAATACAAACGGACGATCGCGACGCGGTAGAAAAGTGGAGCAAGCACTGGTTATCACTATAGTCTGAAAAGATGGATGCAAAGTTCACTGTAGAAACACGAAAGTTTATGAGAAAGAAAGTTATTGCAATGAGGAAAATAACTGATTGCACTAGATAGGCGAGAGTCTATTTCTTGAGAAAGTTGGGAGTTACAATTAAATGTGCCATAGAACATTCCAGCGATTCCAGCGGTGGAAGAAAGTTAGCTATTAAGCTTTTAATTCAGAAATGAGATTCTTCAATTTTAAATAGTATTCTCACGAGTGAGGAAAAATACATGACGACAGGACTTGTAGATCAAGTACAGAATCTGGAAGGTTCCAGAACGATCTTTATAGAAAAATGGGGTCAAGAAAATCCAACGGAGGAACTAGCTTGTTGAATTATAGACAGCGGGTATTAGATAATATCCCACGTAGTGAGAGGATTTCTCATTTGAATAGCTCAAGAAATCTCTTTTTTTTTGTAAGGTTGGCTTATACGAACAAAAGCTCAACATGGCAAATCCCACGAAGAATGATTTTTGCCCCAAAATAAATAATCTCACACTGTCTATAAAAGTGTCGTTAAAAGCACGTGAAAGTTAAAACCATGAAGATGAGGTTAAAACTTTAGGATGGTACTTATCTTGATTTCATGTTGAAGGTGAAGTTCTTTTTGACGATAACTACTTTGCCATCATGGCGTAGAAGAGAGTTTGCCTCTTGGGTTGAGGAGACTGGCTCTAGTTGAGCCCTGACTGATCGAGTCAACTGCCGACTTAGAAGTGAGACTTGCTCAACGGAGCACGGAGGGTCTAAGGAAGGGGAAAAGAGTGGGGGGTAGGAGACAAAAGGAGAACATATAAACATTGCCAACGTTATAACAAAAAAAATGATGATTTTCTCTTGATGAGCTGGTCTTCAAAGAGTTGATAACAGGCGATACTAGCGCAGCATGGTGAGTGAAAAAGTAGACGTAGTCCTCTTGCTCAAGGAGAAAATAGCTGGCGATGGTAACAAGATCTGGTGGCGAGATAGATAAATGAATCCTCTTGCACCAGGAAGAATAGAGGAGCTTCAGAGATTCGCTGCGAGATAACGCTAGGTGGGTCACAGAGGATATATATCTAGAACAGACTCATAAAAAATATAAGAGACCTGGTCAACACAGAGAAAATAGAAGATCACTGTTGGTGTTTGGCAACGAGGAAGGAATGAACATGCAAAGAGCATTAAAAATTGGATTCTCACGTACCGTGTATTCAAAGAATACACCAGGCGCAGTGCTGTGTTTAAGTCTGGGGAAACGGAACAGTGCATGGCTGGTGTTGTGTTACAGATAGAATAATCGGAATAGTACGTTACCGGAAAAGATCAGGCTTTTACACACCAGGAATCGTTCTTCAACAGCCGAGCCGAGCCTGGACCACGTATCCTATAACTTTGACCTGGTGACCAGCGACTTCTACGTCTTCCCCACGACGGAGAGGGCATTAGAAGGGTACCATTTCACCACCAAGGACAACGTTGAAGTAAATTTTCATCCATACCCAGGACTCGGACTTGAACCAACAGAGGTTTTTAAGCTCGCATAGCGGTGGGACGGATTCATCTACTCGTATGTTTGTGTAGACTATGTAGAAAAATATCCGACTAATTTTTGATGAGAATGGCAAAACAGGCGATACAGTGGAGCTTGGATAATTCGCAGATTTGTGTCGGTCCTTTCAACTTCGTATGAAATCAATGTAGAAAATTGTAAGTTTTTCTTTAATTCGTTCTTGTACACGGGTACTAGAATATAAGTCAAAATTTAATGGAAAAGTTCCCGCACTATTCATTATTTCCTTCACTGAACTTACTTGAACAATACCGACAGCGGTGGCTACGCTCACTAAAGCGCAGCGTTAGATCATGGGGCCAAGCTCTCTGCTGACTCGGTAGACGCGTGGGTTCGAGCCCCACCGTCGGCCGTCCTCGAAATGGTTTTCCGTGGTTTTCCATTTTCAACACCAGGTAAATGCTGGGACGGTACCTCCAGACAGGCCAAGGCCGCTTCCATCCACATCCTTGCCCAGTTTCATTCATCTTCGTCTATTTCAGCTCTCATCCCGACGCGTAGGTCACCCACGGGCGTCTACTAGAAAGACCTGCACTCGGCCTCTCATGAGGTCACACGACAAAAAGAAAAAATCTTTAACAATTTTCTAACTTGAAAAACCCAAACTCTGTAAAAAAATCAGACATTTCACATTTCTTTAAAACTTTAATTTTGCATAATGAATATTCTGCTATTGTGCACTCGAGGGTAATTACGATCTGATCTGGTGCCTATTGTAATGCAATCTGTATTAAATTTATTCAAATATCGTGTATATTTCATTTACACATACAATTTCTTAATAGTCTATTTACTTATTGACAGATTGACCATATCAGTCATTTATTGGACCTGAAACCATGCTAAAAATATATAACGTGTCTAATTTGAATGTTTGGATTATTCGAAATATTTGTTGGTCCCTTCAGCTTGGAAATATCCAATCTTGCGAAATTGTCTGTGACAAATACGGTATTGTAAAACTTACATCGACTTGTATTTACTTTCAGTTTGACGACATTGTGTTCTTCAAATCCCATGGCCAGAATTTTAAATTAGCGAGATAAACATGAATAAAGCCAGGAAATATTAGGTAAATATTCCTAGCGTTACTGATACACCTACACCACAGTTGGCCACGCTGTGTGAAATTTCACGTGCGAGATGCAAACGAATTGCTTGGCGTTGCCCGATCCTGCTCGACACCGCTTGCCATCTATCCTAGGACAAGCTGCTTCTTTCCGGTTGGCTACGAGGAGCGTAGATTGCTTTGCTAGGAATGTAGTGCAGGAAGTGTGCAGACGCGCGCATGCAAAGGCTCTTCACGCGAGCAAATTTCCTGGCCGACCCTGATCTGCTCGTTACGCAACTAGCACAACGTAATAGGTACCTGAGTCACACACCCCTATACGCTATGAGACACGTTTCACAATTGCTAGAGCAAGATGGTTACGTGAAGATTCACAATACTAAACCCACCCCTATCTTTCATGAGACAAGTTCCACTATTGCTAGGGCAAGATATTAATTTGAGAGGCACCATTCTAAACACACCCCTGTTCATTTTAAAGGTCGTTGTCAACATTCCTAGATCATAAAAGGGTAAAACTTGCCAATAAATAGCTAATTTATGCTTACAGTAGTGTCTAGTTGAAGAAATAATTTCAAAGTAAAATGTCATTATTCCTAGTGTAAAGTTCGAAGTATAAGGACGATGTCCAAGTCACCCTCAGATGTATGTTTGCATTCAGTAACAGAAATTGGAGAAATGTTAGTACGGCCTGGTAAAATTGAAAGGTTATCGGTGCGTTGTCACTTTCAAGTCTTATCCATGGTATCTCATGGATCCGATGTAGCATGTTCATATACGGTAACTCATATTTTCATGTTCACGGTATTAAAGGACGTTCGCTTCTAACTTAGACAACAGGTTGAGTCGCTTTCCAAAATCAGAATTTTGACCACGTAGTAACTGCTTAGTCGCTTTTCAAGGAATGACAAGCATACCAGTAAATAAAGTAGAGGACTGTGAACCGTTTTTATCAGGTTCATTATTTTTTGTCATATTATTATTATTATTATTATTATTATTATTATTATTATTATCATCATTTCCTTCATGTCGCATTATTGTGACATACGTTTCTCTGTCTCACCTACTGCGTTCAAACTTTGTAATTCTGCGTAAATGTTTCGTCAGGTGGTGAAACTTTTCACCCCTACTGACACTGTGTTACCATTGGTTGAAGCATAACTTGTTACTAAGCTTTGCTTCTCCCATTGGCCCCCTTTATGTTCTGGAGAGGGGGAGTTCTACGACTTATTTTTCCCGAGCGGCGTTACTGCGTTCCTTTTAGAGAAGGTGGCTTCCTTCCATTTCTGACCATCATGTGAAACGGTCACAGCCTAGGTGTGTCGGGCTTTTCGCCCGTGCCCAACGCAACTAAACGTAAGTACGATTCGATCACTTGGTTTTATCTGGCATGCTATCATTTTTGAATTTCAGTTTATCAATTTCCCTTTCTTATGATGATGTGAATTCGATCCATGAACCCAAGTCCCTTCGCCTTTGTTTACGTTAGTTTAGCGAAGCCTCTGTGTTTATTTGTCATCCCTACCTTTCATGTAATCGGTTTTATTTTTACTCAAATCTCTCAGGTCTGAAATATATGCTACTTTTCTGCGAGGCTTACCAACGCTCTGTATTACGTCACAAATTGATGTGCACTCTTTCGAGGTATCTTTCATTTGATTGTCGTATCAGAGTTTGTTTTTTGGGTCAAGGTATCATTGGAGTAACGGAGCCATGTCTCATTTCGCCTCCTATTTGATCCTTCCCTCTGTTTTAGGAAAAGTGTGTGAGCGATGGTCTTTGTGTTAGTCACTGTCCATTCGTCATGCCTTAATTCCTTTGTTTCTTCGTATGTCGTTATATTTAGACATAACTACCTCTACGTAAGCCTATATTTTCCTACAAAGCATATTTCTTAGCTGATCGATTTTTCCTTTCATTTCCTGTCCCGGTAATGTCAATTAATTTAATGTAATACTCATTTTCCTTTATTTTTATGTGTTAATTTTGTGTTGTTTCCTCTGGCTTCGTTATATTACGTAACTCCGTGTCATCTCCCCTCTCCCACCCCCCACCCCCGTTTCCTACATACGCACCCTTCTCATCCCCACCACTCCCCCCCCCCCCCCCCCTTACCCCATGATTTCACAACATCATGAGCTTTTTGGAAGTCTGTTCTTGGCAAGGGCATTCTAGTCCAGGTCATCCTCGTAAGTAGAGGTGTTCTCTTATTCGACTCATCCATACTCTCTATCTTTTTCGTTTTTTTTGTTTATTTTTGTATTTTAAATTTTGGTTATCGAGTCGCGCTTACGGTTTAGTTGCACATTGATTGTAAGTACATTTTAATTAATCTTGTTTCATCTTTGTTAGTGCTTAAGTTCATTTATACACTTTTCTCTTGAGATTGTTTTTGTGTACCGGTACCCCTTTCTTAGGTACCATCTTTAGTCATTAATTTTATTTTATTTGCTATTAAGCGATTTTATACCTCTTCACGTTTACCTTTCATTTTGTGTTTAGATATATCCTTACTCTTATGCGCACCTGTTTTAGTTTACTTTAAATACAATAGTAAATAGTTCACTTAGTTTCGTCCTCTTTCATTTGTAATTTTAAGTTCCCTCATCTCTCGTTCGATTTCGTCGGTCTTGGCTTCGTACTGTAACGCAGTCACGACCTTCACGCTTCTGGGTTCATCGATCAATTAGATAAATTCAATTCCGCTTTTGATTTGTTTTAAACAATTCATTCGATTCCTTTTTTGGAAAGTATCTTTCTTTCGATCCGGAATCTTGGGCCCAGCACGCATCGAAAGAGACATCCTTTCCCCGCTCCTTAGCGATCCTGTTTAAGGTGTTGTTTTCACTTCTACTGTATTTCCTCACGCCTCTGCTATTTTGTCTAACGTAAAAGCACAAGCGGTGCAAATGGTAAATCAGAGCGTGGTTAAACGCGAAATCGTTCCCTTTAGGTTACCAAACTTATATATATATATTTTTTTTTCAATTATTACAATGTTGTCTTTCTGAGTTTAAGATACCTGTACTGAATTGTTCCCCCATCCCCGAAGAAAGTGTGGAGTGTGAAAGCATTTCTCGAGTGAACAAGACATCCAAAGAATCTAGTTCCGAGGTGAAGAGTGCAACAAGTTAGTGAGTACTTCGCAACGCTGGAATAGGACACATTACGGTATTGTAACCTTTATTTTACTAAGTTAAAGTGTTTTACTTTTCTCCTTGTCTATTGTCATGTCTAAGTCAGAATTCCCACCCACAAAAAGGAGTTAAGTTTTATGGGCTTTGAATCTTTAACAATGCCCACGCCACTATTGCAAGATACGACACAGGACCTGCTAATGATAGACCCTCCCCTTTTAGATTGCTCCATCGCCCCTGTAGGCACTGTTAATAGTGCTCGCCACAACGAAAATGTTGCATCAGTAGTGAGTAGGTGGGGTTTGACTTTTTCCGGAGAAAACAATACCTCATCAGTTTTTTGTTTTATCCAACGTGTGGAGGAATTGTGTTATTGTCACGATATTAATCCCGACAATATTGTACGTTGCTTACCTATTCTTTTGTCTGGAAAAGCGCTGATGTGGCATCGCACTACTCCGAATTTTTATAAGTCATGGGACGAATTTGTTGGGTGCATTAAGGACCGTTTCACGCCACAAGATTTCGATTTCGCTCTCAAACAAGAAATATACTCCCGTACTCAGGCTCCTGGGGAGATGATCGACGATTATGTAACCTCAGTTCGGCTGTTAGCAGCGAACCTCCCCCAACCCTTTCATCCCAGGGATCTGTTGGAAATTATATACAGGAATTTAAATCCCACTTATAAATACTTCATTCGGCGTACATCCATTTTCTCCATCGAGGACATCATATCGCAAGGCCGTGAGTATGAATTAAATGCACGAGCCTGTTCGAACTATACTCCACCTCCAAGAGCCGATAATACGATTTTCCCCGAGTTAGCCTACTCCCCCCAGACAACACTGTCTAGCCCAGCTGTCGACCGAACAAAAGACGACACCTTACGGTTTAAGCCGTCTGCTCGCCGTGCTGAGTCCCTTTCTAGGAATTCTAACCCAAGCCCTTCTGTGGCTCGTAATTCTTCTGCTGTTTCCCGTGAAAGGACTACAAACACCCCAACAACAATCACACGCAATGTTTCTTCTGGTCGCATAACTTGTTGGAACTGTAATGAACTTGGACATCATTTTAAAATGTGTTCTTTAAAACGCCGAAAATTCTGTTTTGGCTGTGGGATGAATGAGGTCACGACTCGTTCCTGTCCAAATTGTAATTCCAACCAGGAAAACTCATAGGGAGGTGTTCTGAGTTCGACTCCCGGAGCAGTCCTCCATCCAAACTTGACAATGCATCTAATTTCGATGTTGTGTTACAACCAGGAGTCTCAGTAAATTTCGATAATGTCTCGGCACCTGCTATTTTGGATACAGGCGCCACCAGAAGTTTCATCCACCGTTCAGTGGCAGATAGCATTATTCGATCTTCGCAAAAACACCCCATACAGAATAAATGTCAGTTCCTTTCTGCGGGATCGTCAGTTATCGACGTTGCCGAAACTATTTTATGTCGCATTAAAATTCACGGATTTTCTTGGAAACATGTTTTTCATGTGGTTAACAATCTCTCCACTCAATGTATTCTAGGAATTGACTTTATGCATAAAACTGGTATGCAGTTGGATTTTATTAACGATTCATTTTGTTTCAAATTTCGCTCAGATAAAATGTTCCCCTTTGAAGAATGTACTTCTAACTACGTTGATGTGTCTCCTGTATTTTCCGTACATCTTCCATTAACTTTGATGTCCGAGCAACGTGATACTCTGAACGGTTTAGTTGAGGAATTTTCTGATGTCCTCACAGAAGATTTAGGTTCTGCTGTAAATCACGAATGCCACATTGACTTGAGTGACAATGTACCTGTTCGAAGTCCTCCGTTTCCTTGTAATCCACCCAAGCTCTTGGCCATGAAAAAGTATATCAATGATTTGCAAGATCGGGGAGTAGTGGTTCCTTCCAAATCAGCTTATGGGTCTCCTGCTTTCTTAATTCCCAAGAAAGAAGAGGGCGAGTACCGGCTAGTCGTAGACTACCGAAAATTGAACAAGAAGGTAGTCTTTGACAATTTCCCACTGCCTACTATTGAGAGTGCTTTTCAACATTTCCACGGGGCCAATGTGTATTCGATGATTGATCTAAATAGTGCCTATTATCAGATTCCTTTGGATGCTGAGAGTCGCGACTTCACTGCTTTTAACACCCCTTTCGGATTATATAATTTCAAACGTCTGCCGATGGGTATAGCTGTTGGTGCGCAAGTCCTCAGTCGCGTGCTAGACGACATCTTGGGAGACCTGAAGTTCAATTTTGTATTTAATTATCTTGACGATTTAGTCGTGTACAGCAGATCTTTTGAGGAACATGTCGTTCATCTTAGGGAAGTTTTCTCCCGCCTCAGGAAGGCCGGTATCACTATCAATCCAAAAAAGACCTCTTTGGGCTGCACTCAAATTAAATTTCTGGGTCACATTCTGTCAGCCGATGGTATCCGTGTCATACCCGAGCGCGCAGATTGCATTCAGCAGTTACCTGTACCCACCACAGTTAGGGCCTTGAGAAGAGTAATGGGTATGTTCACGTTCTATTCTCGTTTTATCAAAAACTTCTCTGACATTTCGGCACCTCTAAATGCTCTCAAAAAGAAGAATGTGAAATTTGTGTGGGGGCCAGAACAGGACAAAGCTTTCAATGTTTTGAAAGAAGCCCTTATGTCTGCACCAGTACTGCACACGCCTGATTTCGAATCAGCTTTCTTTTTACATTGTGACGCCAGTGATTTGGCCATTTCTAGTGTTTTGAGCCAGCGTGTGGATGGAAAATTTGCACCAGTGGCCTTCGCGAGTCGTATGTTAAATCAACATGAACGACGTTACTCAATTTTCGAGAAGGAAAGTCTTGCTGTGGTATTTGGATGTGAAAAATTCAGGACCTTTCTGGAACACCGTCACTTTACTGTTTTTACCGACAATGAGGCTTTGAAATGGAGTCTTTCTCACGTGAAAAAGCTTGGACGCATCAACAGGTGGATTTTGAGGTTGTCATCTTTTAAGTTTGATATCATCCACGTAAAAGGGAGCGAGAACCCGGTAGCAGACTGCCTGTCACGCATGTTTGAAGAGACCCCTAGGACTCCAATCGAGAGCGTTTCTATCAGTACACCACTTCAAGAAAATCTTTTCCTATTGCAACATTGTCCTTGGTCTTTTGTGGATATCCGGAAATTCCAGTCTGAGGATCCATTTTGCACTGACCTCCGTGCAAAAATTGCAAACAAAGATCCGGCAGTAAGCAACTTTTGTGTTCGAAATGATGTTATTGGCTATGTTCTTCCTAACTCTTCTAAATTTAGAATTTTTGCTCCATTAGCAGTACGTGATATGCTTTTGACATATTATCATGATTCTGCACTGGGAACTCATGCAGGGATGCAGCGCACTTTCCGTAAGATATCCGGTGAATTTTATTGGCCCTCAATTAAAGTAGATGCTTTTGCTCATGTCAGAAGATGTTTAACCTGCCAGCGTTCTAAACCTGCCCAGAACACTCGTGTAGGCTTCCACCAAGCTGGTATCGTCACTCGTCCCGGCGAACGCCTTTTCATTGATTACTTTGGTCCAGTCGTGAGATCAAAATCTGGCAATCAAGCCATTTTAACTGTCATTGATGGTTTTTCGAAGTTTGTTTGGTTATTCCCAGTAAAGAATATCACTTCTCAGACTACTATCCATTTCTTGTCTAGATATATATTTGGAGTTTTTGGTCCTCCCAAGTACCTTGTGTCAGATAACGCCTCTGTATTCCGTTCCAAAGCTTTTGAAACTATGGTATTTAACTGGGGCATCCAACATATTTTCTTGTCACCGTATCGACCGCAGGGAAATCACGTAGAGCGTTTTCACAAAAACTTGAAGGCTTGTATGTCCGCTTTTCACAATGCCGATCAAACCTCCTGGGATACGAACCTACAGTATTTCAGTCTCGGGTTTAATACCTCTTTCCATTCGTCCGTTCAAACTACTCCAGCGGAATTATTCCTAGGCCGGTCGCTTGTCGACCCCTTGCTGCTCAAATGGAATATTGAATATCTTTCCGAACCCTCTCGCGCTACCTCTGTTGCTCAAAAATGGGCCATCGCTACCGGTCACCTCAAGAAAGCAAAAGCCAGAGTAGCGAAGCGCTACAACTTAGGCCGTCATGATGTTAAATTCCAAATTGGGGACAAAGTTTTGTGTCGTTTACATCCTTTGAGTGACGCTACCAAACAAATTTCCAGTAAGCTGTGCTTACGTTGGTCAACTCCCAAGACTATTTCACGCTTTTTAAATCCTGTCTCAGTCGAGTTGGTGGACGATCACGATAATGCAGTGACTTCGGCCCACGTCACGCAGTTAAAAAAATTTGTCAAATGATCTTGTGAATTTCGCCTCGCTATAATGTTGTGTTTTTGTTTTCCTTTTATTCTAATTGGATGCCCGGGCTCCTTAATAGCCAACCTAGCATGTGAGCCTATTCTGATCTTAATTCGTGTGCTTCCTTTTCATTTATTCCTGTGACAAGACAGGAGACACCCGTGGCCTTTTTCTCGTACGCGAGTGTGTCGTGTATACTTGACATCTCTGTCAAACTATATCTTTGCCTGAGGCCGTCAGCATATACCTGGTCGGTCACTATTTGCAAACCACCCCTACTCCTCTTTTGCACTGCCCCTCGGCTTAACTCCTATTGTTCGACGACAGACAAGGACCCTTCAACACTTCCTGTTTGACCTTGTAGGAACTTGGTATTTATTTTACATTTATTCATGTAATTGACTTTTTGTGTCATGGTTTTGAGATATCATGCACCTTAGTGTCATCTTGATTTTGATATTTATTGTGAAGTCATATATTTTGTTAGGTTTTAAATTGTCAAGTGTTCTCAGCATATCGTGTATTGTCTAGCAACCATCCAGAGGGTTGGCGAGTGACAACAAACAACCTTTGTGTACCTGAGCTAACACAGCTGAGGGTCTTCTCGGAACTCGTTAACGGACCAGTCACCCTTCACTGGGTCTATACATGGCTTTATTTTTCAGCAGCTGAAAAGGAGAGTACTTTCCCTTTCGAAGACATTATGACACTATTGCATATTCCTCGTTGACGCAACGAACGGTCCTATATACAGGGTGTCCCAAATGTATTTTTTTTTAAATGTGATCACGATTTAACTTTGTCTATCTTTTCTCGTCAGAGGCTGGAGAGATTTGCAGTCCCGAGGTAACGTCCATCTTGAAGATTTCGACATCCGCATCATCATGAACTAGCAAGAACAATGATCACTATTTAATATATGAACTCACTGTATTTCTTTTTGAACGCAGTACTTTTGACGTTAGTGGCTAGTGTTGACGAGCAATGAAGGGGGTACCACCTTCATTTCACGGTCAGATTAGTCAACTGTTCATTTTTTTTTGTATTCTCCTAGAGGTCCTTAGTACCCAATTTTTTTTAGTATTCAATTTTTTTCCCCCTTTACATATTTTTCCTCTCTTTTTGTACGAAAAAAGAAATTTCCATGGCCAGGAAAATTCCTTTTTTTTTGGGAGAGCAGGGGAATTTTGAACCGTTTTTATCAGGTTCATTATTTTTTGTCATATTATTATTATTATTATTATTATTATTATTATTATTATTATCATCATTTCCTTCATGTCGCATTATTGTGACATACGTTTCTCTGTCTCACCTACTGCGTTCAAACTTTGTAATTCTGCGTAAATGTTTCGTCAGGTGGTGAAACTTTTCACCCCTACTGACACTGTGTTACCATTGGTTGAAGCATAACTTGTTACTAAGCTTTGCTTCTCCCATTGGCCCCCTTTATGTTCTGGAGAGGGGGAGTTCTACGACTTATTTTTCCCGAGCGGCGTTACTGCGTTCCTTTTAGAGAAGGTGGCTTCCTTCCATTTCTGACCATCATGTGAAACGGTCACAGCCTAGGTGTGTCGGGCTTTTCGCCCGTGCCCAACGCAACTAAACGTAAGTACGATTCGATCACTTGGTTTTATCTGGCATGCTATCATTTTTGAATTTCAGTTTATCAATTTCCCTTTCTTATGATGATGTGAATTCGATCCATGAACCCAAGTCCCTTCGCCTTTGTTTACGTTAGTTTAGCGAAGCCTCTGTGTTTATTTGTCATCCCTACCTTTCATGTAATCGGTTTTATTTTTACTCAAATCTCTCAGGTCTGAAATATATGCTACTTTTCTGCGAGGCTTACCAACGCTCTGTATTACGTCACAAATTGATGTGCACTCTTTCGAGGTATCTTTCATTTGATTGTCGTATCAGAGTTTGTTTTTTGGGTCAAGGTATCATTGGAGTAACGGAGCCATGTCTCATTTCGCCTCCTATTTGATCCTTCCCTCTGTTTTAGGAAAAGTGTGTGAGCGATGGTCTTTGTGTTAGTCACTGTCCATTCGTCATGCCTTAATTCCTTTGTTTCTTCGTATGTCGTTATATTTAGACATAACTACCTCTACGTAAGCCTATATTTTCCTACAAAGCATATTTCTTAGCTGATCGATTTTTCCTTTCATTTCCTGTCCCGGTAATGTCAATTAATTTAATGTAATACTCATTTTCCTTTATTTTTATGTGTTAATTTTGTGTTGTTTCCTCTGGCTTCGTTATATTACGTAACTCCGTGTCATCTCCCCTCTCCCACCCCCCACCCCCGTTTCCTACATACGCACCCTTCTCATCCCCACCACTCCCCCCCCCCCCCCCCTTACCCCATGATTTCACAACATCATGAGCTTTTTGGAAGTCTGTTCTTGGCAAGGGCATTCTAGTCCAGGTCATCCTCGTAAGTAGAGGTGTTCTCTTATTCGACTCATCCATACTCTCTATCTTTTTCGTTTTTTTTGTTTATTTTTGTATTTTAAATTTTGGTTATCGAGTCGCGCTTACGGTTTAGTTGCACATTGATTGTAAGTACATTTTAATTAATCTTGTTTCATCTTTGTTAGTGCTTAAGTTCATTTATACACTTTTCTCTTGAGATTGTTTTTGTGTACCGGTACCCCTTTCTTAGGTACCATCTTTAGTCATTAATTTTATTTTATTTGCTATTAAGCGATTTTATACCTCTTCACGTTTACCTTTCATTTTGTGTTTAGATATATCCTTACTCTTATGCGCACCTGTTTTAGTTTACTTTAAATACAATAGTAAATAGTTCACTTAGTTTCGTCCTCTTTCATTTGTAATTTTAAGTTCCCTCATCTCTCGTTCGATTTCGTCGGTCTTGGCTTCGTACTGTAACGCAGTCACGACCTTCACGCTTCTGGGTTCATCGATCAATTAGATAAATTCAATTCCGCTTTTGATTTGTTTTAAACAATTCATTCGATTCCTTTTTTGGAAAGTATCTTTCTTTCGATCCGGAATCTTGGGCCCAGCACGCATCGAAAGAGACATCCTTTCCCCGCTCCTTAGCGATCCTGTTTAAGGTGTTGTTTTCACTTCTACTGTATTTCCTCACGCCTCTGCTATTTTGTCTAACGTAAAAGCACAAGCGGTGCAACTGTTTCAGTTTGATAAGCCTCACATCATCGACTTGCGTGAAATTGGATTGCCTAAGGGAAGTCGTCACACATGTTGATTTAATCGCTTCTAACGAGTATGATATTCTTAAAATGAAGGCACACACTAACTCACAGATTTAGCACAAAACCAGCACAGAATAACAACGGACAGGCAAGATCAAAGCACCATACGGATGCCACTTATACTCGTAGAACTCGTGCAACATTTGCTGTGGTACCCTCATTAGAAGACTTAACGTGGGAATGGGTTTCAGACACACACGGGCTTGTTTTGTTATTTAATTTGGTGAGGGAGTAAACCATGACTGTTGAACAGTTCGTCGATAGGAATGGTAGGCCCTTGCACGTTCCACCAGGAAAGAGTTATGTATTATCTAATCAGTGCCCGACCATACATAACATGTATCTCAAGGGTAGCTTTTCGTTGACAATGGCACACTGGTACCCGAACCTCGGTACAATTGAGCATGTCTGAGATGTTATAGGAATAGAACTAAACCTTATCCTCAGTCAACACTTAATTTTCAGTAGATGGCATGCATAGCAATGAATGAGACTCTACTCGAATTACAATCCACGTGATATCACTACCAATTTAGAAAATGTGACCATGCGGTGTACTAATTCGTGCAATAAATGAAACATCAGGAGCTTTAATCTGTTGTCATAGCATCAATCAATAACCTACCCTTCTCTTACGAATTTAAGTTCAGTCTTGTTGCAATTTGTCATTTTGAGCAATACCTTATATTATTTTAGGTTAGAACTGAGAAATCTCTTCTGGGACTTGAAATAAGGAAGGAAGTTTGTAGTTTTACGTGACCGTTAATCTCGCGATCATGAGCCACGGGACCTCCTTTTTACGTGGAATCCGAACCATAGGACATGCCATTTCACTATGGAAATCTCACAAGAATTGACCGTGAATCGAACCCAGTCCACCATTGTGAGAGGCCAACAGCTTGACCACTGTGCAACCACGCTCTGTGACTCGAAATAAGTTGGCATCACAGCATACTCTTCGAGTGAACGAAGGGAAACGCGTGCTTATCTTAAGCATCTTGCGAAAGTCTCCGTAGCTAAGATTCAAACTACACTACTGAAACTCTAGAGAACTCTGATTGCACACGCCATTCCCATTGTACTTAATTTCGCTTATGTACATTACTATCGGGAGCTGAGTAAACCCCAGGACCACAAGTGTCAGGACGAGGTAGTTTTGTTATAAGATTCTGAGTAGTTTTAAACCACATCCAACTTCTTCTAGTGGACAACCTGGATGCTGTTCTTTTGCCCTCTGATCAATCAGGAACTCTAATTTCTAATTGCAGCACTCGCCACGCTCATTTTTGTTTAGCTGTTGTTGATAAACTAAATTAATTTTACTTTCTAGGCTTTCGATGCTGTATTTTTTATGGGAACAAACAAGGATGGCTTCTACTTGGTTGCTGGAAGTGAACGAAGACAGCACGGTATAGTTAACGGACTCTGCTACCTTGTTGTAAGTAGTAGTAAAAACTGATTGAAGGGATTTATTGGCTCAAACATTACCATGCTTCCTTTGCATAGAACTTGTATTTCAGGTACCTGGAATTGGATTATTATGCAGTGAGAAACTCCCCGATACGATTTTGTTTGGATCTAATCACAATGAATTCGGAGCAGAAGGCATTTCAATGAAACCAATTCATGCAATGCACAAGTGGAAAGTAACGTTTGAAGGTAAAATGAGGTACGTACATTATATTGAAATGCAGTATGTTTACGTCAACTAATGAACAAACGAGGAGGCAGTAAATTGAATGAATGGGCAGAGTGCTTAAAAATATGTTCATGTACAGTATTTCAAGAGCAGGTAGCATTCTTCAGGGCAAGAGGAGAATGCCAATGAAGCATGGGCTTAACATTATGGCATTTCATTATAGCATGCCAAATTCATACATTGTCTTCAATTGTGTGGGTGTTCAACGATTCAAATATGGGCCACGGTAGCTTTTATTACATTTGTCCTGTTTAATTGGGTGCGTTATCTTTGCAGTGCAGTATAGCTTAAGTGAGAATCATTCAAGAGTTTAGTGCTTTTCAGTCGGTCAACACGAATGTACCCAAAAGAGATGGGTTATGCCCTAATCCTGAAATAAATTACATGAGATTAATAAAACACTAGGATGACCAGTTTCGATCGTCAAGCGATCATCATCAGATCCAATACACTTAGGCTATAAAATCTATGTTTGAAATACAGGTGAAAATATTTACAATATGTACAATTATTTAGTTGCAGTATTGGTACTGCAACTGTCAGTGTATGCTAAATGCAGTATATATGTTATGTGAAATGCTAAATGGTGATGGCTATCCGGAGATTGTACTTTAGAGAGATTATATGGTTGTAAACTATGGTTAAACTATAAAATTTTAGGCTAACTACTTATCTGATTGTCTTCCGTACTACAGCTATTCGCTGTTTCCGTGCTCACTTGAACTCGCTGTGCGGTCAACTGCGGTGGTTATCTTAACGACTGGTTTTTCCCTGCCTTCCCCCCCTGTCCCTACGTGCTGTGGGGAGTGATCGCGATGTGTTTATGTGAGGTGTTGCCAACCTAGATAAGATGTATGTTATTGAATGAGGTGGATCTACAACTATTAAAGACCGTGGATTAGTCCTCGCCACGCGTGGAGCATAACCCATTCGAACTAAGCGTTGACGGTCTTATGAGGACGTCCCGGCACCTTTAATACTGCCTCTAATATGGGCCTTGGTTTGTTGCAGAAGAAAAGTACATCGTACACCTGATCCAGATAACATGTTATCTGGATCAGGTGTACGATGTACTTTTCTTCTGCAACAAACCAAGGCCCATATTAGAGGCAGTATTAAAGGTGCCGGGACGTCCTCATAAGACCGTCAACGCTTAGTTCGAATGGGTTATGCTCCACGCGTGGCGAGGACTAATCCACGGTCTTTAATAGTTGTAGATCCACCTCATTCAATAACATACATCTTATCTAGGTTGGCAACACCTCACATAAACACATCGCGATCACTCCCCACAGCACGTAGGGACAGGGGGGGAAGGCAGGGAAAAACCAGTCGTTAAGATAACCACCGCAGTTGACCGCACAGCGAGTTCAAGTGAGCACGGAAACAGCGAATAGCTGTAGTACGGAAGACAATCAGATAAGTAGTTAGCCTAAAATTTTATAGTTTAACCATAGTTTACAACCATATAATCTCTCTAAAGTACAATCTCCGGATAGCCATCACCATTTAGCATTTCACATAACATATATACTGCATTTAGCATACACTGACAGTTGCAGTACCAATACTGCAACTAAATAATTGTACATATTGTAAATATTTTCACCTGTATTTCAAACATAGATTTTATAGCCTAAGTGTATTGGATCTGATGATGATCGCTTGACGATCGAAACTGGTCATCCTAGTGTTTTATTAATCTCATGTAATTTATTTCAGGATTAGGGCATAACCCATCTCTTTTGGGTACATTCGTGTTGACCGACTGAAAAGCACTAAACTCTTGTTTACTAAGGCAACACTGAAAATATGGCTTCAAACACCACAATGAGAATCATTCATAATACAGTTGGTTGGCTTCAGTGCGTGGCCCCGTGGCGTAACCCTGGGAAGCTAACAGTATTCAATTCGCTGTTCAACCCGGTACTAGCTGTACCGTTCGAAACTCATATGGTCTGTCAATTTACATAGTGAAAATCGTAGACATTTATAATCAGTAAAGCCTAGAGCTCGGGTTGGACAAGCACATGGGCGCCAACAGGGAGGGGAAAGGAGGGGCCGTGCCCCCCTGGATTTCCGAGAATGTTGATATTCGATTGGTCATTGTCACCTGTTTATTTCATAAACTGAAGTTTCTGATAATCAACTGACAAATGTTACAATAGAAAACTTCTTTATTGTTGCTGACGTAATATGTATTTATATTCAAACATACAGGGTCTTTATTTTTGCTTGGCAAGGCGATTCTGCAAGACCTTGGCCGGCGGTCCCCGGCCAATCGCCGGCTGTTAAAGATTGGCGGGCGCGGTCTCCGACCGTATTCCCACGCTCTTGCTGCGGTAGACGTGTGAGCTCAGAGCTAATTGTGTGTATTATAAAGCTACTGTGTAGTGTATATTGTATTGTATAGTGTTTTATTGTGATTGTGTATAGTCCTGTAATGCCTTATTTGAAATATTCGTTACGTGAACGTGTATATCTGCACAATACGTACAGCGTGTTCCGATTCAACACGGAACTGTAAAATGGGTTGCCTACCCACCCGCAATTGGCTTGAAATCTGCTCGCAGCCCGCTAGCGACGGGGCTGTGTTCGATTTCACTGATTGCCACCTTCTTATGCAGCATTGCAAAGTATTTTGCTCTTTTAAAATATATTTACACAGGCTTAACAATAAGTTTGAATGATTTCTGTTTTAGAACTTGTTATTTTACGCTTCTGTTAATGGCTTTTTCAGAGCATTTCTATGAAATAAAATTTTATTTTACAACATAGTTTATTACAACACAATTAATTTTTGTGTTTTATTTTATTTACAACACAATTTATTGCATTTTAATCCAATACCACAAAACGAGATAGAATTTCGAAATGATTTGTTACAAAATTGAGTTTAATTAAGAATAAGTTTCAACGATTTCTATTCCAGAACCATTTACCTGTAACAATGTAAAATGATAGAATGACGAACACAGGCAGTTTAGTCTTACTTCATACTCCAGGACATCTTGGATGATTTTACATTGGCGGAGTTGAACAACATGCTTTTTTCAATAAAATGGTCATCCAGCGCACTTCTCCAGACTGGCGAAAGAAGTTTTAAGCCGTTTGTTTCCTGGCCGGTGGATAGGAATTGGCGGCTTTATAGAATTCCCACCACGTTCACCTGATCTGAACGTCCTGGATTTCTTCATTTGGGGCTACGTCAGGTCGAGAGAACTTTTAAGATCGCCACAAACACCCGAAGAAATGGATCTCGTCATTACCGAAGCCTTTGCGGAAATTATTCCTCAGATGTTGTCGAACACAAGAGAGAACTTCATGCGACGAGTGGCCCTCTGCTTGGAAAATGACGGACGCCACTTCCAGCACCTTATGTAAATGTCCATTTGTAGTAGATGTAACGTCTGTGATAAATTAACCTTTTAGTCGCATCGAAGACTGATTACAATTTTGCAACAAATTGTATCTCGTTTTGTGGTATTGGGTTAAAAAGCATTAAATTGTAATGTAAATAAAATACAACACAAAAATACATTGTGTTGTAATAAACTATGTTGTAAAATAAAATTTTATTTCATAGAAATGCTCTGCAAAAGCCATTAACAGAAGCGTAAAATAACAAGTTCTGAAACAGAAATCGTTGTAACTTATTGTGAAGCCTGTGTAAATATATTTTGAAAGAGCAAAATACTTTGCAATGCTGCTAGCGCGCTGCGAACAGATTTCAAGCCGATTGCGGGTGGGTAGGCAACCCATTTTACAGTTCCGTGTTGAATCGGAACACGCTGTATATAAAGTGCAAGAAATCGTGCGCTAGAACAAGACAAAAGTTTCGAGTGAAATTCCCAGGGAGACACATTCCTATAAATCGGACAATAAAACAACTGACAAAGAGATTCAAACTTACAGATTCAGTAAACAATAAAAATAGACGTAAAGGTCGTTATTTCCTTACTGAAGCTAAATCAACCGTAGTAACCTGAAACTTCATAAGGAGATGCCGATTATGTTTGGCAGCGGATGGGGAACATTTTCAGCATCTGCTGTAAACATGGTGAGTAAAAATGCATGATACTGATTTTAAGCACCGTATTCTGCGGTACATATGCACGCGCGGTCGCCGGCACCTGAGCCGTCACTAGCGCAACGCGTGACCGAGAATATCCTTGCCAAACAAATATAAAGACCCTGTATATGGTTCTAATGATGTCATGCACTAGACCGCCAATGGAAACATAGCTCCATTTTTCAATATGGTTATGCCTAGTGTTAAATACCGTATGTTTACCCAACACTATCTAAAGTGGTTAGACTGGCTACTACTTTCGCCACCTCACTTTGGCAGTGACGATACGAAAGCACGTTCTGGAGATATTTTTATACATTGCAACACTGATAGCGGATTTCAGCCACTGAAACGAGGTTTTCTTTGCTGACTAGTAAAACACTGGTCTCTTAAGGTGGTGTTTACAATATTGGGTCATTTACTATATTCAAGCCCGTATTTACGGGGGAACAAACAGGGCATCTGCCCAGGGCGGCAGGTTTTAGGGGCGGAAATATTCTGGAAAACTGTACAAAACCGCTTGGGCATTAAACGCCAAGTTATTAACGTTTACCCCCCCCCCCTCCACACACACACATACACACACACACGAGAGTTGTTCATTGTCACACATTTGCAATGTTGATTATTCAAGGACACACAAAGTGGGATTGTGTTAGTCATCTTGGTGTTCTTGCTTTTGAATCTTACTTGAAAGTGAAATTGGACTAATGAAATCCTAATCTTGTTTGCAAATGACAGGCAAGAAGGAAGCCCCTTGTTATTTAAATAATTGGTGTTTTTGCAATTGGTTGTGTATGACATATTTAAAATTTAAATGTAAATTCTTTGTATTACGTTTTTTTTTTCTATTTGTAATTTTAGTAAGAACATATTTCTGGTGTTGACCACTCATAGTTAAATACACGCTCAGTGTAGAAACAGCCCCATACGTTAAGGAGACTTTAATAAATCTACATATTTTAAGTCGAGGTTAGCAAAGATTTTTTATTTTTATTTTTTTGCCCAGGGGCTTCAGGGGCCCTAAATACGGGCCTGACTGTGTTACACACTCGTCTAATTTTGCGCCGTTCTGCCTTACTGCGATCGTTATTCGTGCTGCGAAATGCCGTATATTTTTATTCGAGCTGTGCCATAGTACTGTGGTCCATTTATTGAGAACAGAGTAGTGTTAAATCTTCTACGATCGAAGCAATTTATAGGCTAATAGTTAAGTTGTTCTGCGGTGTTTTCGTGCCGTTATCAAACCGACTGAGATTCGCACTCTCAATCGAATGTAGACAGCAGATCAGTTGAGACAAAATGGTGAATTCAATACTGATAGACTTCGTGATGTTGTAGGCCATATGATTCCAATGGAATCTTCTTGCAAGGCAATTTTCGATACGCAACATGTAACCTATTTATATGAGCGGAGAAGCTAATTTAATCCTAATTTAATTGGGCTTATAGTCGCATTGGCCGACTGAAAGTTACAATTCAATATAGATCAATTAGGTGATAAAGCCAAGTTCAAGGGGGGATTGACAATGATGTGCTTCTGAAAGAAGAAAATTACTGAACAGACTTTGGCAGGCTCTTAACTCAAGGAACATGTATGTGACATTCTTAAGTACGAATGTATAATAGTTAAATGATCCTGCGATGTTTGTCGTTACCAAAGTGACTAATTAAGAAGTACATGATTTAGCGAGTTTTATATATTTCACTTAACGGCCAGCAATGATCAAATGAAATATTTTCCTTCTAAAACGAAAATTTGCTAAGACCATGGGCGTCACAAGTACGAGTAACGTGAAATACAAATTTATCACTTCGCACAAAATTCATTATGCTAAGAAGAGCTATGCGAAGTATTACTGATAGCTTGTGAAGAAGATGAAAACGAGATGGATCCGCTATAACGGCCGGTACAAACTCGATATTTGGAAACAGTGCTATTTGAATTATTAGGCAGATTCATCTGTAGGGGTATTTCCACAGTTTAATTTAACTCAGTCATTTGGAAAAATCTGAAAATATGTCCCCCAGTTACCGTAATTAGAAATAGGCGAACTGGATTTATATTGAACTGCTTGATTTTTTTATTATTGTCGATACATGGTGATACCCTTATTTTTACCTGTTTTTAAGAACTGAACATTATGACATAGAATCACAATAGAAAAAACGTGAACTTCCATGGACAAAAAACTGTGAACTAAACTTAAAACATTCCTCCCAATCTTGCCATAAACTAGCCAACACTTTCAGAGCAGTCAAATAATGAATTTCACGAAGCAAGTAAGAAATTTAAAAAAATTGAGAGGGGTAATGAAACGAAAATTATAACTTGTCGTCCCCCCCCCCCTCCTTCTGGAAAAAAATCCTGCGGGCGCCCATGGACAAGCAGGAGCAATATACGGCGCTCTTGATCGGAGTAGTAGGTGAGTCATGCGTCACAATGTAGCCGTTACAGACGGTGGACGTAACACTGACACACGCTCTTGATTATGTTTGGGTTGGATTGGAATATTGTTCTTGAAGTATTGCGATAGACCTCGCATCGCTTGAATCAGAAAATGTAGACGGAATCAACTGGCAAGGGAAGTGATCGAGGTACTACATTCATATTATAATGAAACTCAGGAGAGGGGTAGCTGAGATAATGTGTATTACTGGGCTGAAAGCCGCATCTGCCCAAATTGATATTCAAAACCATTATAAACATGGAACTTAAAACAATCTGGCACGTACCAGCACGACACAAGAAGAACAAATGGGAATGAACACAAGCTGTCGGCTAGAGTTATTCTACTCTTTCCTTTGTATGTCACAAACGATATGTCTACAGTGTAAAGTAAATACAAAACGATGTACATTTTCTACGTAGGAAAAATGGTTGATAACATGGCACAAGGAGTTATTACAAATAAATTGAAAGTGTGAGTTTCTAATTACAAGATGTTACAAAATCTACATCTGATAGTCTTTGGAACGTTGTTTTGTACCTTTAAAACTGTTCAGAAGAATACGATAAATTAACCACAACGGTTATATCCGCAGAGGTAGTGAACTCGAATTCTAAATGGTTCAGGATATAGAGGATGCTATTTAGGACGTTTTGATCAAATTTGGAGAAGATTGCAGTATTTTTGAAGGAATTATGACATAATAAAATTTTTATTATAACGGCAAGCTTCAGATTGCAATTGACGACAGTAATATGGCGACCGAAGCCGTCATTAGGCTATCCTGTGTTGTATTTTCACTTGGCAGCTCATAGCAACGCGTAGAGTTGGAGAAGAAATGCGCTGATTGGCTAATCAAATTATTGGAAGCACAGAGGAAGGAGAAATTGAGCGCGCCTAATGAGGAGCTTGATCGATTATTAATACTGTCAATTGATAAAGAAGAGAGAATCTGCATATTTAAAAATATTAAGAATGGATCTAAATTAATAAGAATCATGTTTATCACCCGAGAAAGGAAGTTTGAGATCCCAGTATTAAGATATTAGTAAAGATTGGTTTGCCGCGGTATTCAGTGAAGCGCCATTCCATGACTGTTGACGAGCAGGGTGACGCGAGGTGAAGCGTGGCCTTTGTGCTGTTACTGTGATAGAGAATGGACCTGCGACACTCTAGGTCCAGAAATAAGCGTGTGCAAGCTAGGGGACTTACATGAGTGGAGTTTGGCGGCGAGGAGGCCTTCGCTACCGGTCAACGCATAGATAAGAAGTTCGTTGGTCGTGTTGGGAAATACAAAGTCGGTCTAATATCAGTTCTGAAGTGATTTAAGCATTGCAAGTTCGACTAAATTCCAGAAAAACATAATATATACATTCTATAAAAGTTTCGGGAATAAATTCGAAAGGTTAAAGGTAGTTTTCTTTGTTGGAGACATTCCAAATATGAAAAGCACGCGTCTCATTGTGCAAGGCAGCTTTGCGAGCACTGTGTGCCAGGAACAGTAGCGAGTGCGAGGCAAGGCCTACTGCGTGTTAGCTTGAGCGTATTCAAAGAACATTGACGCAGAACTATAGAAAGTTTCCGTTCAGTTATAAACGTATTGTCGAGATGATAGACACTCAAGTGTTAAGGGGAATATCTGACTACACATTTAACATGGTCGAGATGGTGAACTAAGCTAGAATGCGCAGGGAACGTGATCACACTGACAGACTAGAATATCAGGCAACCGATATTAATAGTAATTGTAAAGATGAAGTGTGACTATCACTGAACTATGATCCAACTATACGATATGGAACTATATTGTCGCGTCATGACGAGATACTATCAGATCCGTAACGAAGTAGTCCATTCCACTTCGAGACTTGGAAATCCGTGCGGCTTTGCTGATGGAGATAGTGTCCGCGTTCGTGACCAGGCAGGGCGATTAGCGATCGGAGGCCAGGGTTCGAGACGTGGCGAGGCAATGTTCCGGAGAAAGAAGAGGAAGTGTTTCGAGTGTGGAATTACTGGTGCATACTGTAATTTCCACCATACTATTTCTACAAGATGTCACCGCAAAGTAGAGAGAAAGATCATCGTTCGTAGTTGATGGTTTTAAGTAGTTGTAGATACAATACCATTGAGCAGTGCACCATTTCAACATTAGTTCATATTTATTGTGAGTGATTTTTCAAAACTTAGGAATTATTTTTCCGTCATGGATATTGAAATTTTAAATTTCTTTTAGTGAGATTTTGGATATTAACGTTTGGATTTACGACTTTTTAATACTTCGAGATTTAAGCTCGTTTCTTAAATTATTTCTTTTTCGAATTTATTTCGGATTGTAAATTTCTTGGGAATGTTATTGAATTTTATTCAATATTATGGCATTTAATATTAATTTATTTAAGTAACCCAGAACAGGAAAAGATTTTTCTTTGGAAATGAATTGTTCTGTTGGACATTTCCAAGATTTTATCGCAGATCGTAGGAGCAGTTATCCCATTATGGAATATTGTTATTCGTGTGATAGCTAACAGCCAGTTTGAAGCTATTCAAACAATTACTTAATCGAACCTTTTGGCTTTGTTGAAGAATGAAACATTATTTAGACATTCCAACTTTGGCTATTAATTAACAATAATAATGTATCGATAGATAAATTATTTTATTTCGAGGAATCTCATCGACTATGACATATTAACACATTTGAGGATTCTATAAAACTTTTGCAACATTATTTAAGATTGTTGTTGACTAATGATTGCATTATCGCAATATTTTGAAAAGACCAGAGAGGAGCAACGAATGTTTATATATATTAAATATTAACAACTATTATTAAAATCTATAGTAACTTGTATTAGTAAACCATTACGTCATCGCTGTTAATTAAAGTCGATAATTGTGAATTATTGTAACATCTGGAAGAGTTATATACCGTAATTATTATGTTAGAATATATTAACGAAAGTAAGGCATTATATGCAATTTAAATAAGTTGTTATACAAGAATACTGTACTAAAAGATGAAGTAAAGAATTATCGCAGCTATATTTGTTTAATAGCAAGTCTATGGAAATATTATACGGAATTTACCTGTATTATCGAGGGAAGCCATTGTTGAAGTATTAAGTGGAGGTTTATACAGTATGGAAATGGAGAGAAAGTCATTATACGCATTGTGAGCGTATATTCGGAAAGTATAAACAACTATATTACGGTAAAGAACTAAGAAAGACCTTTGGTGTATATAACAATTGTAAAACGACTTTCAGTTGAATTGATTTGTTCTATTGGCGGAAAATACTTGGGAAATCGGATTGATAATAACAATGTTGTTAATTATTATTAAACCATTATCAATATTATGACTATATTTTATATGAGCTTAACTTAATCGTTCGGCTATACATATATGCCCAATTGTGAAATGAAACCACAGTAACATGATGACAAAAATATGATATGGTATAGTGAAATTGACGCTTCATTTAAGAATAGGGATTGTCAGGAAATGAATCGGAAGGAAGGCTGGGTGATTGAGAATCACCATAAAGGTTTAAATAATGTATAAAATTTTATAAATAATATTTAAACATAATATTACTAATAGCTAGGAGAATTTAACAATATAACTAAGTTATCTAAATAATTTATTTGATAAACAGCTGATATTAAATAAATAATAATATTATTATTTATTGATTGGATTAACATGATTAATAAATATTTAAATAATAAATATTTTGCAAACTTAATTAATATTCTGAAAATATTAATATATTTTTATTTAAACATTTAATAATAATTTCAATTATTATTACTTAAATAATTTAGAGAGTTTTAGTTTATAATTAAACTTTTGTTTAATTTATTACAAATATTTTAAACGTTTAAACCATTAATAGGAGTGATGTTCAAAGAACGTGACGACGTTCATTGACTACATCAAGGATGTTTATTGTTGTACAGAAGTGATCTTATGATAGATCAGTGTTAAATAATTTTCATTATTATTATAAATGGATGGTTTTGTAACATGTAAAGAGGAATGTCATTGGAAGACATTGATTGTATTAACAACAATATTTGTTCATATTTTATTATGAGAGAGAGTGTGAATTTAAGTGCAGTCATGCTAACAGCTGATTGATTTTATTTATTTATTTATTTATTTACTTATTTATTTATGAGAAGTGAAGCACTTCTAATGTCAGTTGGGCGTTGATTTTATTTTATTCTCTGATTATTGGATATTTTTAAATAATCACTTTACGGATCATCATCCAGGGATTTTTGTTAACTTAATTTTTTAATTATTCTTTTAATATACTTAATTCGTTACTTTTGTAACCACGTCTTGAATGATTTATTTAAATTATGGAGAAGGATTATGTTTTGGTGCATTTGAGGTTTAATTGAACCACTAGTTACGCCCACTTAACCGAGAATGGTAAGTTTCTCGTACTCTTCGTTTATTCTGTTTATCCACCCAGTTCTGCATTACCAAAACATGATCTTAGGAAGTGTGCATCCCCCATTTAGCTCTTGTTGGTAGGATTTTCAGGTTTATTAGCCGGGGACCTCGAGATTCTACAATCCAGCTGATCTTCGGATTCGACAAGCAGCTCAAATGGTTTAAACGGGTACAGTAGAGTTGACCTTTGAATTATTCCGAAGTGTGTGTAAGAATACGTTCTTCAAGTGTATATCGCGTTTGGTCTAATTCTAGCCGACAGCTTGTGTCTGTTCCCTAATGCTCTTCCTGAATCACGCTCTTACTGACACACACTAGATATTCTTATGTTACATATTATAAAACTGGCTTTAAATAATAATTTGGGCCTTCCTCCCAGTAATATACATTAACTCAGTCACCATTCTACCAGCTACCAGAATCTGAAATTAGAACGGTAGGCCTACTTCCTCTGTGTACAAGATAATTCAACTCCCTCAAGCAGTCGTACATAGGCGTTGTTGTTTCATTTTGAGGCTTGGACATCGTAATCATCATCCCAGTGTACTTAGGCGTGTGCAGAATTTTTCTGATAACCTGTGTCATTGTGGCGTCTGTAGTAGAGAGAGACTGTGCCTAAGATTGGGAAAGAGGCGGCCGTGACCTTATGTTAGGAACCATCTAGGAATTTGCCTTGAGTAGAAAAGGAACATCCATTTTTAGGATGGCTGAGGTGGAAATCAAGCTCGTCTCTCCTGAGTTTTGCCCCAAGAAGCTGAGTTACAAACGTCATAACTGAATTAAATTTCTTATCAGAGCCGGGAATTGAACCCAAGAGTTTGGGAACGGAGTCTCCATGTACTTCAAGACCATAGAAGACAATCATAATTCAAAATGCAGAGTTAATAGTTGCTCAGAAACCCATTAACACGTCATTGGATTATACTATGTACACTCGCTGACACAGAAAGAGAGCGGGCTGAAAGATCCAAGTCCAAGTGTACAGTGACGAGCATAGTCCAATGCAAACATGCTATTGTAGCATTGTAGCCCTATTTGATGCTCAGGGGCATATGCAATTTCCATCATATCTATGAGAGCTGGAAGCAATCAGATAGAACCATTTCGTGAAGACGGCCCTAAATACGAGCGAGGTGGAAAGTAGCAAGTGTGTTATGCATGCATGTTCGTGTAGAGCCGTAGGCAAGGGAGTACATACTCATGTTGACAGTGGAACGTCCGTGCCTTATGATCGCAAAATTAACGGTCACGTACGACTGCAAGCTTCGTTCTTCACTATGAGAAGGTAGATGGTTAGATTCCACTCGGGATATTTATTTCACTTTGCCGGTAGCAGCAACGGGCAAACCAATCAGCCCCATCACACTATACTTATTTCACACAGACACATATTACACTAGCAACTACTGTATGGCACACCAAGGTCCTCACGTCCGTGAGCGGGTAGTTGCTCTCTTTGAACGAGGAAATCTAACTGCAACAGAGGGTAGATGCTACAGCATCCCAGAGAATACGGTACCACGTTGTATACGGCGTTTTCGGGAATTGGGATATATAAGCCGACGTGCTGACTTTGCTTCGTGGCGGGATTCGAATCGCTGAGGCCTATTCAACCCCGTTCATGAACCATGCAACTACGCCGGCATCTCAACGACGGTTTTGAAACGCTTGAATGAGGCAGGGTACAATCCCGATGTGTGGTTAAGAAAAGCAAGCCCACTCATGAGAAGAGCGTGTACCCCCTTGCGTTTGCCGAGGGCAACGTGTTACATGATTGGTCGATTGTCATGTTCTCCGCTAGAGCACGTTATCCTGGGACGATACGCACGGTTCGCCGTTTCGGCGCCCGATACAATCCAGCATACGTGGCTGAGCATCGGCGTTCTGGCCATGTATCTGTTGCATGTTGGGGGTGGATGTGCTCTTATACAGTGGGAATGTTGTTCAGAATCGAATAATGTCCACATGAACTCGCTGTCAATGCCAGGAAATACGTGCGCGTTTCAGAGAATATTATGGTGCCCTCCGTGAGGGTGCTTCATCCCACCAGTGTTCTACAATTTTAGTAGAACCTGTCTCTGATCCACACGTCCCGATTAGTTCACGAATGGTGGTAAAGGCAAGGTCAGTTTGAGCTTATCGACTATCTATCTTGTGGGATAGACATGAATCCCATCGAGAACGTATGGGCTGTGATAAACAGAGTAATGGTGGAGACCTGACTCAATCCCATGCCAAATACGGACGATGATATCTAGGATGTTGTCAGTGTGGCCTAGGACCAGATGGAAGGGAGTGACAACATGTACGCTTCTGCCCTAATCGATTCCATTGTCACATGACTGGAAGTGGTCGTGCACAACGATAGTGTGGCGTCTTCTTACTGAGAGGACCACCAACGGCCCTTTTCAGGGCCACAAATAAGCCCACGTACTGTCAACAGTACCATGATGAAACAAGGGGAGTTACGTGACTCACCCTATAAGTCAGTATAGGAATAGAAATAATTATTGAAATATTTCACCCAACTGAGACGCGATCCCTTGGCACCAGAGACGAGCATCAGAAGTCTCGATTTAATATGTATGGCCACCGCTTTGGCTGACAAAGCCTGCACGTCCAGTGACACTTCACAAAGTCATAACACAACTGCCATAAAAATATAGTGCACACATTTACGACATTACAACGAATGTGGCCACTGGACGGATATATTATATCCCAGGCCGAGACGTAACAAGCCATGTCCTGTGGCCGTGTAAGGACAACAAAATTCAGTAGAATATAACTCGGCATCACCATGTTGTATGTCCTATCGTCCAACGTATACGTATTGCGGGAAACCAAACTATCAGGGAACACTCATTTTCTGTGGGAATTACTGTACACATTTCACTGTTCCCTCATCTCAGTGACCAAACTCTGGACTTCATTATTAGATATTGAGATTTCAGGAAATAGCACGTGTGTTATTTCGTACATATTAAACAGTAGACAATATAATGGAAGCTGAGGAATGTGTGATAATGGACGGGAATCGCCTAGGAGACCTATCATAATGATGATAAGGGCTGAACTAATTCTACAGGACATTTTCTCAATCAGCCTTTTTCTGTTGTTGTTGTTGTTGTTGTTGTTGACGATGATTCATTTAGGGTCTTCGCAACATCGTGGTCATGTTGTTAGCTGAAAGCAATAGTGATGGAACTCAACATTAACAGTTTCGAGATAATCGCCTTCAAAGTTATGGCGCAACTTCAATCGTTCATTCCGCTGTCACCGTGCAATATTTGGCAAACTTGGTTTAAAATGTACAGTCAGTGCCCTTCAAATTAACGTAATTTGAAAGTAGTTTCGGTTTTATAATATTTTTATCTGAGTTACGTCACTAATGCATAAGGTGATATCGTATTACAGGAAAGCATGGGTGCAATAATGACGTAATGCATGTTGTTCATTAAACAGAACGGTTTATTCCTGGAACTGATTACAAATACGTACAAATCATTCTACCAATTAACAAACATTACAACCAGAGATTTATAAAGCAGGAAATTGCAAAACTAGTCACTACACTTCCGATTTCTCATTGAAGGTCAGCAGAAAGCAATTACTCTGGAAGTAAAATAATAACAGGGCATCACATTGCACCAAACTAATACAGTAACTTCAAATGATAATGGTAATGCAAGTTATATTCAGTAGTGCACATTGATTAATGAGAAATATGTTCCTCAGTCGCATGCTAGGCTTCTAAAAAAGGCCGCATGGGCAGACGGTATGGATCTGTGGCCAATGAGGCTCTGCAAGTCTTCAAATTTCTTCTTCGGGATTGGCAATGCTCCAGCATAAGCTTGGCTTAATTCATAATTGTCGAAATGATTTGCAGATTTCCGTTTCGGCAAATTATTGCAGACTTAAATTCATCTTCATCCATTGTAGAATTAGCGGTCCAGATGGTCCGTGGTTACTTTTACAATTACGATGCTGTTGAATTGAGATGTCCCTTCGAAATTTGAATTTACATTCGCATCTCTCCACGCGAATTCAGATTGCCACACAGGGACTTCCGTCTCTAATGCACGAAGAGACCGGTGATTTCTCTCGCTGCAATACTGACGTTGAACGCCACCTGGCGGTTCCAAGTCATATTACATTTCCGTCGCTGATGTACCATAGAGAGAACTATTTTGTGCGACATTCTATTAGGTAACTCAAAATCGGCATATTTTGAGTTACGTCACTGTTGTTCTCAGCTAACGATGTAACCCAGCCTTTATCTCTTGTTTACTACCTGCTGTTAAAATTCATACCCCAACAACGTGTGTAATGATAGTCTTAAAGGCCCGTAGCGGTAGAGGCCATCTTGACTCACTCCACTCAAGACTGAGACTGAGAAGGATCTGCAGTGGCACATTGCACTCAAACTGCGTTAAGGCTGCACACCTTGAGTGGTCTCGGGATACGTATTGTACCCGTTCCGGGATGGCATGCGACGACCCGGCTGACATAACATCGCCATCATTCGGTACAGGACACACATGCATATGTAAAACAAGGAATGTGTCGGAATCCAGTTTGAAAGAAACAAAATTAATCAGCTCTGAGAAGCACGAGACGAAGTGTCTCTGGGTCGTTTACGGACTTAATCCATCAATAAAAAGGGGGCCGCCATCAAGCTGGATTCCTAGCAAATCACATCCTATCTGGTTAAGCCTTACACTTACTCGGGAAAGGAAAAGGGAAAATATGCCATCACGAAATCATAAAACAATAACAAGAAAATTGATTAAAAATTTGGCAAGATAAATCAAAACACAACCGAAAAATCCCTGCCTAGAAGAATGGTGGATACGAATATTAGGGTGAGAATGTTCATTGCAAGTCCATCCATCTCCTTCCTGCCTTAACGTTAACATGACCAAAAATATAGAAACTAAAAGTTCATTTGTCCACTCAGAATCACCGAAGCACTTAACGCACGCAAAAATAATCACTTGTGATTTCTGAGGCCTAACATAAATTTACACTTAACAACAATTCATGTGAACACAAAATATTCATCCTATTTATCACACATTTTTATACAAAACTGCACTGAAATACGATTGGAGGAAAATTATTTTTCATTCCTAATATCATCATCATAAACATAAACTTGGATATCATCTGGTGTGGTCAAATCATGTTTCAAATTTATTAATCAATTGACAAATCGTTCATTCAATTTAGCCATAATCAGAGGTTTCTTTGATTTCAACAAATAATCAGATCAGATAAACGACAGAAATTCTTATCTAGCTTGAGCTATTTAGATTTCATAATAATAATAACTTGGATTAATTCAATTATATTCGGAACATCCAACTTGGATCATATTAGAGGCGTTATTCAAACTCCATCACATTTATTAGAGGTGCCAGATTCCGTTCTAGTTAACTAACTTGAGGACTGTGCTTACATATTACATCCAACAGCAACATTAATTGCCATAAAAATATTTGCCATAAATTCTATACCTTTGGATATCACAATCCAACAATAATCGCATGAACCATCGTTCATCAAAAACCACATCACTATTCATGACCAAAAACCACATCATTATTTATTCACAAATTTTAATCACCATTTTATCATAATTCTCTATAATTATTCAGCGCTTTGCCTGAATCAAGAGCAAGACTGGATTCAAACCATAACCTTCCAGTCACCATATATATATTCAATGTGGTAACCTCCCAAAACTGTGGCAATATCATAACTTCTCAACAGAATGCGTTCAATATGCGCCAGAAATCCTATAAACTGACCTCTAACAAGAACGATAATGATCCACCAAATCTGTAGTCAAATGAATATGTTCAACAACCTCTCAAAAGAATATATGGATCACTGAATCCATTATCAAAAAGCTCCAAGCATAATTTAAATCTTGTGATAACAGCATCACTCTGGATAAATTCCTAAAAAATTTATTCATCAAAATGAGCAGTAGTTATCGCACTATTTCTGATTATACGGGGTCTATTTCTGCCTCAGAACATCCCTGCTAGAAGAGCTAACTATCCCAAAAATCCTTGGTTATATTTTAATCGTCCATCAAAAATATTAATTTTACTGTTCTCAAAATGGAACACGGACATGAAAAACAAAGGGATCGTCAACAAGAATCAAAATAAGATCCTGTTGACATTTACTTTTACTGAAATGTAATAATAATTAACCGATACGTGACTGACACTTACAGTTTTGTTCGCTTACAATCCATTCAGCATTATAAAGTGATAACAAAAATATGAATCCCTAGGATGGGTCAAGATGATTAACACCACGCCACTGCTTAAAGCAAATGGGCCCCATTCGTAGACTAAGATGAAATAGTCCCTAACCGTCGGTAAGGCGATTAACACCACACTACTGCTCGATGGCGAGAAGTCCCTACGACGTCGGCTAGTTATGAAATATCCCTAGGATGGGTCAAGATGATTAGCACCACTCCACTGCTCAAGGCATGTGGGCCCCATTCGTAGACTAAGGTGAATTATGCATTGGAATGGAATTAACCATAATTTCTCAGTCAAATATCAATGATATGTTCGCTAAAGCGATTTACATACATATAAAATGATCCACTCAAAGAAAAGATAAAATGCCAGACTACCCAAAACGGCAAGTTAAATTACCATAAATGAAACTCCGCACATATGAAAAAATATTAAGAAAGGTAAACACCAGTTTGCAGGCATCGAGTATAGAGTACACTCAATAAATCGAATCCACACCAATAGCATATCATAACTCAAGGTAAATCAGACCTAAATTCAAGTGTATCAGCGCATTGTACGGTAGAAGATTAGAAAATAATAAGACACATATCACACACCTGTGAATCCATCAGAAAATATCGTGTCAAAATATCATTATATCATTCAATTATATTATATTATCCTATTTTGTATTATACCCATGTGCTCATTGAAATCTATTTCATGACAAAAACTCAGATAAATGCTCACTTTACCTTATGATGGACCAGTATCATTAAATATGAGACCTTGTTAGACTCAGGGCCACCTTCTACAACACCCTGAAATATCCCATTGCTCGTAGGTCTTCGCTTCCAGAGATCGACGAAAATTCCATAAGATCGACGACGTCTTGTTCCCTCATCTCAAATCCGGAATGGAAATCTTCCCTCAGGTCGACCTCGGAACCGCCACTCTGCTCGGCCATCCTGCCTCTTCAGCGTTTAGTGATCCATGTCCAAGTTGAATGATCCGATATCGAAAACGCTTCCAACAAAGTTCCAATGTCTCACTGGGTTAAGTAGCATTAATGGTAACCCAATTTTGATGTTCTATGTATCACGCCACTGCTTAAGTCCATCCAAGAGTTGGCTAACAAATTCCCAACGAAAATATGCTAATATCTTGGAATTATAAAATTTGATATTGCATCACGATAGTTTCTGCACTCCCTGTAGTTCGTGGCTGACCTAAGTGCATCACACTCGGCTATGACTTGTGTGTATTCGCGAATGTTCGAATGTGAAGTCGCTTGTGGAAATACTTCATCACTAGAAATGGCCTATTATAATGTTCACTTGGCTGTTTAAATGTTCAATCAGTATAAGAGACCCGCGGTCACCATACTTATATTAGATATAATGCACCAGCTGTTCGTCGAAACGTAGTACTGATAGAATCCAGAAATACTTTCTGCATTCAGGCACGTGTATTAAAGTCACAGTAGTATATTTTAAGTCATGTTCCAAGAAAGCATTTCATATAATTGTGCATTTAAAATGCGGAATGTGCATCGCAATAGAGACGGTAACGTATACTGTACTGGAATGTAGCTATGCCAACCTGTTGATATAACGGCTGACCCTGCTAACACGTGAGCGAGCTTTCTGTAATAAGGCGGAGAAATGCTCATCACAAAACGGCTCGTTCGGACGAGCTGCAACGCGCGTTCACTGCTAATTTACAAGTCCACTGTTCGCTTATGCAATGTCATAAGAATAGACATTTCTCACTGGCCGAATTATAATGTTATTTGAATCCACTTTATACAATCACTGAAGCAAGTAAGATAATTGTAAGACACGTTGAAACTTCTCGATGTTTCTCCCTGTGCGAGAACACATAACCAAATCGTGCGGGGACCGCCCGATATCCCTCCGCGAGGCCACTGGATCGAAATGTATAAGACCTCCCTTGCCTGTGCCGGCTTCACGGGACAAACTGTACCGCTCTAACTTCTGCCAGAGCAGACGAACTGTAATCAGTTGTAACACTTACAAGACTGTGTCGCGAACTTCTGGCATTGCAGGCTGCACGAAGCGAACAGTAATACTGTGTGAGAACTTCTGCTAGTGCATGCTCCACAGAGCGAGCTGTAATACTGTGTCTACTATGTTCTGGCTGTCGTCCTGGTGACCTGACTCGCCCTCCCTCCAAGGGGTTGAAGTAGAGGGGTGTGAGTACTTCTGACGTCACGATCTCCCTTCCTAGGTGCAAATATATATCCATATAACCAAACCCCATGCTTCTTATAAGCTGTTTCCAAACAGAGAAAGGGGAAATATACATTTCTATCATCATATATACTCTCTTGACTTGATCTCCATGCCGTAATATAAAAATAATAGACATCTCAATGCAAATATCCCAGCATGCTTGTTGACTGAGGAGCGGCCATTATTCTCCTTCCATCCGGTCTTACGTCACACACCCAAAAAGCAATATTTACGACATAAGCGCACTCTTTTACGACTTATAATTTTCAACCTGGTCAGCGTAGCCGATCCTACCAAGTCCATATCGGGTACAGTATTGAGACTCCGGTCGCAAAGGCCCCGGATCCGATTCCCGGCTCTGTTAAGAAGTTTAATTCTGGTCTGAAAGTTAAAATGGGGTACACTTTGCATCGTGAGGCAAAACTAAGAAACGATGGTTTTTATTCCCACCTCAACCAACCTAGAAGCGGTTATTTTTTTGTTTTGTTTTTTTGTGGTTTCCCACTTCTACTCCGTAAAATTCTGGGATATTCCTAACGTAAGGCCATAACAGCCCCTCCCCAATCCTCGCCTCAATTACAAATAGACACACTACTACAGGTGCCACAATAGCACAGGTAATCAGACAAATTCTACACACTCCCAAAGTGCACTGGTCTGAAATGACGACGATGTCCAAACCCCTAAATGAATCAACAACAAAATAATTTAATATTTGTGTATTACCGGTACTAGACATTTGAATTACAGCCAATGGCCATAGCGGGGTATTTTAATTGAACGTCCGTAGGCTCCCCATCAAGTTCAATTTCGAGTAGATCCAACTTTGGCTACCAGAGATACCACTGTCACTAACACCTAGCGGTGAACGTTGGAACTTGATAGAGCGTTTCTAACCAAATAACCTACAAATTTAGATACACACTACCAACTGTAGTGGTAGGTTCCTTTTCATGCTGTAAATCGATGGCATGGGCTTTACTTCCTCTCCGAAGGAAGGCATACTGAAGGATTTTAACGCTCTTAAAATCCGACGACTTCAGCCGGGTTTGAACCCACGATCTTGGGCATAGCAGTTCAGCATGATACCGACTACGCCACCAAAGCCATTAATATTGAATAGCTGTGTATTGAACCTGAAAACGCTGGAGTTACAGAGAGGCCAAGAAAATGTCAACGTAAAAAATATGTTTCAATATTTTAAATTCATGAGCACATTAGGTGATGTTTGTGACATATAACAATCTCTACAAGTACCGTACTCAAAATGATCAACAATAGTGACCACATACTCTTAAATTTATTGAGTTACTACAATGTCAGCTATAACTACCATAGTTGCCAGTCAAAGTGAAAGGACGTTTTTTTTTTTTTTCGAGCTCGCAGATGTTCTGAAATGGGTTGTTCTCTGGAGGCCTATCGCGCGAGGATCGGACTGTGGTATGCGAGGGGAAGTCGGGATCTCCGGTGTTTGTGTGTGCGTACGGGACCTAGTAACTTGTGGTTTATAGCCCTAGTGATTGCTGCGTTGTTAGTTATTGCTGGAGTGGAAGTGAATCCGGGCCCTGTTACTCCAAATGTGAATCAGGCAAATGATCCACTGGCAGCTGTAAAGTTTTCTAGGTGCTGTAAAACATTGAAGAACGGTGTTGAGTGTGGACTATGTGAGAAATGGTTTTACTTCAGCTGTATTAAGGTCAAGAAGGAGGATTTTGATGTCGGGAATTGGGTTTCTAAAGTATGTGATACGCCGGACCGTTAGAGGATGCAAATCAAAGCAAGGGATCAAATAATACAGGAACTTAGAACAAAGATTCATGAATCAGAAGAAACGGTGAAGGATGTGACTGAACGACTTTCTACTGGGATCAGTGTGGAAAAGGGCGAGCAGGAGCAAACTGTTAACAATGACGTACTCATAACGGGTGATTCGATGATTAAGTAGAGCGGGGATATATCGAGGAAAACGGGCAAGAAAGTGATGTGCTATCCGGGAATAAAAATTGACCATCTCGTCCAACAAGTTGAAGAAGTGCCAATAGAAGATTGTGACACAGTTAAAGTATTGCTTCTCCATGTTGGGACTAATGACTTCAAGAAGAAGGCTACAGCTGATTTTATTATGGGCCAGCTTTACGAGTTAGGTATGAAAGCCAGAAATTAGTTTAGGAACGTGAAAATTGTGTTGAGTGGCATTGTGCCGCGGGAGTATGTCCCACTATGGCAAGCTAAGGCCGTTAATGATCGCATGGAGTGGGTGTGCGCACAACTGGGACTTGTTTATGTGGACGCTGACTGCTGGATCGGGGACCGTGACTTCGCTCGAGATGGGCTACATTTGAATCGACGAGGCGCCTGCAGCCTGGGGAATCTGCAGGAGAGGGTCATCGAATCCTGCCAGCATTCCTGAGAAAGAGTTGGACCGGAGGAACGCTGCCGTCACAAGCGGGAGAAGCGATTGCTGAAACTTCGAAATTGAGGTAAGACTCTAAGATTGCTGCAGGTTAATTATCAGAGTATAGGGAATAAAATAATAGAATTTTGGAATCTAGCAGAGACATATTCACCGGTTGTTGTCATAGCTACTGAATCATGGTTATATGAGGATGTAAATAGTAATCAAATAATTCAGGGTACTTACGTAATGAACAGAAGAGACCAGGTAAGAGAGGTGGTAGTTTATTTATTTGCGTTCGTAGGGACATCGTCAGTTGCTTAAAATGGGTCAATATGGATCATGAGCTGTTATGTGTAGAAATCTTCGATGAAGCAAAGTTAATCTCTCTTCAGGTGATAGGGGCGTATCGAGCACCGAAGGACAACTTCTCTTTACTGGATACTCTTTATGACATCTCCTGTACGGGTATAGCTATGGAAAAGAATGTTATAATTACCGGGGATTTAAATATTCCAAGTGTGAACTGGTCCGGCGATTAAACTAGCGGTAGCCAAGCTCAACTTGCAGCAAACAAGCTAGTTAGGGAGGGGGGTGGTTGATTTCCCCAATGAGAGGGAATAATACTTTAGATGTTTATTTAGTACGACCTGTGGCGCTGTATATTAGTTGTATGAAAGTTCCTGGAATTAGTGACCACTCCGGTGTTGAACTAAATGACATGATTTCAAAAACCAACAGTAATCTTTAGACACAGTGACACTCCAATACTTGACACCGTCGAAGCAGTTAAAACATTTCAGTACAGCAGAGCAGATCAGAGCAAATTTCAGGATTACATGAATGAGTCATTTGTAAGATGGGCGTCAGAGGGGTGTCATAAAAATATATTGTGGGAAAATTTTCTATGTCTTAGATCGTGCTATTGAAAAATTCATCCCGTTTAAAATACTGAATCAAAATCCGGATCCGGAATATTACACAGGGGAAATCAGGGGACACAAACGGAAATTAAGGAAAGCTTATAACATACGACACGATAGTTACGAGCATATGCTAAAGTTTAAATTATTATCGAAAGAGCTAGTCCTCAAAAAGAAGGCTGCTCACGATAATTACATGCAAAACTTAATTGGGAGAGGGGGTGATGGGTGGAAGTAATTGTATAGTTACGTTAAAAGGCGGAAGGGAAATTCCAACGATTTGTCTATGATAATGTCCGGAGGTGGTGAATTAATTACTGAGAAACAGGCAATTCCTAATGAATTAAATATATGGTAGTGTGTTTAATTAATTTAATAGCTGTGTGTTGGACTTTAACTATGATTCTGATAGCCAACCTATCCGAATAAACCAATCGTCGATTCTAGCAAAAATTAAAAAGCTACGTAGAAATATATTGAAAGGCCCAGACAATATTTGTGGAGATGTGCTAAAACTGGGAGGTGCAGCAATTGGGCGATACGCGTGGGTGCTATTTAATGTATCAATAAATAATACACAAATACCCGAAGACTGGAAAAGAGCTACAGTAGTTCCAATATTCAAGGGAGGGAACAGATTTGTAATGGGAAACTATAGGCCTCTTAGCCTCACATCCATCATATGTAAACTGAAGGAGCACCTTATTGCTGATTACTTAAGGGAACAGTGGGGAATGTTATCATGGCTTAATGGGAGGCAACACGGATTTAGACAAGGGTACTCATGCGAGAGCCAGATGTTATCACTCTTTCAGGATATTAATGACTCGCTAGACAGGTGAGCGCAAGTTGACGCTGTAATCATAGATTTGCGAAGGCATTTGATGTCGTCCCACATGACATACTACTCCGTAAATTAGCGGCAACGAAGATTGATAAAAGAGTAATTTTATGGATTCAAGAGTTCTTGACTGGTCGCTCGCAAAAGGTTAAAATAGGTAATGTATTATCGGAGGACATTTTGATAACGTTAGGTGTCCCTCAGGGTAGTGTGATTGGGCCCCTGTTATATCTGGCACAACCTAACGAATGGGATTAGAAGTGACTGCCGATTGCTTGCGAATGGTTGTGTAATATATCGAAAAATTCATAGCTCACAAGACAACGCTCAGTTGCAAACTGACCTCAACCTGGATCATAAATGGGTGGTTGACAACAAAATGAAGATAAATACGAGTAAATGTAGTATCGTGAGAATAGGGAGAGAGCAAAGGCATGATTTTTAATATAATATCGGCTCGGAAATACTTGTAGAAGAAGACTCGTGCAAATATTTGGGCATCCATGTAAGGAATGATATGAAATGGAGTACCCATGTAGGTTGTGTCGTCTCCAAAGCTTACAAATCACTTCATTTTGCAATGCGGGTATTAAAAGGCAGTAGCTCTACTGCAAAAGAATGAGGATGTTTGACCCTGGTGAAGCTAATCTTTGAATATGGCTCAGCGGTTTGGGACCCATATCAGGTAGGGCTCATCAATGAGCTGGAGAAGGTACAAAGGAAGGCAGTAGGGGGGTGATGATGGTTCTGCCCCACTTCAGAACATACATGTCGTTACTACTAAGCCTCAGTCATGTAATATTTGTTGATATCTCGCGAACCCATGGTCGGATGTTGACATATGAGGTGTCGTTGAACTCGAGCTGACGTCCTCTTTCCAATGGACCACTCATTTCAACCCCTAAATAAAACCTATCCCTACTAGAGGGTGAAATTGTAATTTTTTTAGTGAAAGTCTCTTTTCAAAAGCGACATGTATAAGGTGCGCTGCTAAAATGAACTTAGACGTGGTTGCTCATATCGCGCATGCGTTTGGCTGGCTGCCGATATGGATTAAAATTTTTGTTTTTGTTTTATACGCATGCGCACTTGGGATTTTTGTAAGAGGGCAAGCTCTTTGAAAAAATTGATTGATAAGAAGAGGTTTAGGTGGTGAGGAGAGAACGAGATAGTCGCCTACTTTCCTACGAAGTTTGCCGATATCTCTCGAACGCAAGGTCGGATTTGGACGTGTGACGTGTCAAATCGCTTGTCTCGAAGCTCTATATATGCTATTAATAGGTTAAAGTTTTGAGAATGAGGGAAACAGGCTTTTTGGGGGTAAAACCATGATTTTAGACTTTTTCCGATATTTCACGAATGCATGGTCGGATTTGGTCCTATGACATGTCAAATGGCTTGTCTAGAAACTCTGTTTATTTTGGTAATAGGTTAAAGTTTTTGAGAATGAGGGAAACAATGTTTTGGGGTAAAACCGTGATTTTAAGCTTTTGCTATATCTCGCGAACCAATCATGCTAGAGGCATGAACGAGGGGTCCAAGGACTCGGGCTGACGTTCTCTTTGCTATGGACCACTCTTTATAATTTTTAAAAAATTTTGGAAACTCGATTTTGGGGTAAACACGTGTTTTTTGTGATTTTGCCGATATTTCACGAACCAATAACGCTATAGACGTGTACGAGGTGTCCTAGGACTCGGGCTAACGCCCCCTTTCGAGTGTGGTAGATAATTTTTTCCAAAAAATAATTCACAAAGGGCCTAACGCCATACATGTTGAAAAAACGTTTTCTTTTTCTTTACCTGTTTATAATGTTTATGAAGCATGGTGGTTGAGAGAGACGATACGACTGAGTGTGTGTGTGTGTTTCAACGAACCTGTCGCTAATCATAAGGACCATGCTTAATAGAACAATCGCTATTTCGGCGGGTCGGTGTATGACAGAGCGAGCATGCGTTTTCTGATATTTTACCTTTAACGTGTAAACGGTGATGAGAACTTGGTTCTATGTTGGTCAAAGCGAGTAGAGAAAACAAACTTGCCGAGGAGCAGGAGGTGAATGTCATTTGAGCTTATTGGAAGGCGCTGATCTGACTTGACAACAGGTGCAATGGAAAAATGACCATGACGCTTGAAGGTGAAATAATCTGACCATCGTGGTGGCAGGGGAGTGTGAAATGCATGTGAACACATGTGAAACCACATGTAGGCTAAACAAGTGACATTCTGTTTGCTTCGTACGTGTCAAAATGCAAGTTCATGTGAAATTTGATCTACCGCAGGTGTTCACCTTGGACGTTAGCTGTCCACGTGCACGATAACTGTTAACAAGTCACATTCTGTTTTGCTTTGTACGTGACAAAATGCAAGTTGACGTGAAATTTGATCTGCCACATGTGTTCACTTGGGACGTTAGCTGTCCACGTGCACGATAAGAGATTGTTCAAAGCGTGGGAATCGCTGAATCAGTAAAAAGTATAATGCAACTTGTCGGAATAATGTCACAACCAATAGATAGGCAAGAGCTGCGAACAGCAGTGGTGAGAGGTGAAGGGAGGGAGAGGGGGAGGGGTAATGTAAGAGAGAACACAGGTGGAAAGAGAAAGAAATATGTGGAGCTGAGGACTGTACACATAGAGCTATAGGTGGTGTACAAAATGTGTGAATAAATAAACTAAAAATTGCACAGGTTCACACAACATGTAATTTATTGATCCGAGAATTAAACGTAGAGTTAAACCCTAACCATTTGACATATAGTTTATTTCTTTTTTGTTTCGCGTACGAACATGTGTGATGGTTACCATGTGTGATGAAACATAGCTAGGTAGAGAAAGAATTAGTGTAGGCTACATGTATAGTGACTGACAAGTCTTTTACCCATTGAAACTTGTTTTTCAGATCAAACTGCAGTATAGAGAGAGTATAGGTTGCAGGTATGGGTTAATAAATGACGAACGGTGTACACAAACTCTGATTTATCGATTCAAGAATTAAGAGTAGACTATCTTTAATTGATTGGTTAAAGAGGATAGCTAAAACAAACAAAAAAAATGCTCAGTGGTTACCGGTACAAGATGGTCGCTACACACAACAAGCTTTAAATACTAGAGGCTAATAATCTATACACACACACACTCGCTTGTTCTAAACTAAACTGTGTTGCTGTCAGTGCTCAGACAGTAGGCTGATGACAAAATGCATTGCTAACGGAAATATAATCATTTTAGGTTGTATAATGTTACCAGATATCCATATTGTGTTGTAGTGTTAAGCACTTTTAGCTCTTGTACTGGTGGTCTTAACTCGATTTCCAGGCCTGAGGCCTAGAACGAGTCAAACTAACAAACAAGGGCATGGTGGTGTAGTGGTTAAGCTGTTAGCCTTTTCACTAGGGTTCGATTTCAGGTTAATATGCATGTCATAAACATATTAAACAAAACAAAACAGAGATAACGTTTAAAACTGATTACATTTGTGTCTTTTCAAATTATAACTTGGATTACAAATACAAAAGTGAACTGGGTTTGATATACAGTTAATGGTGTCTATCACACGCTAGACTGTAAGAAAGCCAAATAGCAAAAGGCGTAGGTAGAGCAGTGGTAAAATTGCTATATGTAGAGAACTACCTAGGGGTTTTATGAACTGGCAAAACTATATCGCATAAACAGTGCAGGATACAATCCAGCAATTAAATTTGTATCTTGTGGAACAGAGAAAATGCACTTTTACCTTGATGGATAGCAAATGAGTGCAGATGAATGACCTATGCATTAGCCTACCATAGGGTTATAACCACGAGGTGGAGGTGTGACTTTTATATTTTATTGTTTAGAGACATGGCTTTTTGTAACCAGTAGATTTAGTATTTTGTAAATATTCATTTTTGTAATTGTAAATAGTGGAAACATTTTTTTTGTAATAGTAAATGTTAAATGTATAACTAAAAGTTATTTGGAATAAGCGTGCATGTCAAGGATAAATAGCGTGGTTGTATTTGTTTTTCAAAGACAGGTATGGTTGTGTGAATGTATGACTATAGATAGAATGATATATATAGAGAGAAAGCTTGTGTGTGTGTGTGTGTAGCATTGATTTTCAACCAAAGGAAACACGACAAGTTAGGATGGTGGGGTAATTAATGTATATAGCAAATGGTAAATAGTATACAGTTTTTTTAACACTTGCGTTTTTTTTAATGCAGTAGTAGATAGGTGTTATTTTGTAAAACAGTCTTACCTACAGTAGTAGTAGTAGTAGTAGTAGGCCTATATGTTTTTGGAAACAAACATAAAGAGAATGCACTATTGTCATGGCCAAGCACTTCCATTAATATGATTTCAAGAAAATTTAAATCAGCAAATGTGTGTTTTACAAAACTAAACTTTCAGCATGGTCTAAATCATAAACGGGTCGTCTGTAATATGAAAAAAATAGGAAATCCATGTTTCCATATCAACACAATTTAAAAACTTAAAACTGACGTTTAAAAAATGTAAATGGGAAATTGACAAATGTGTAAACAACAAAATGGAAAATTCTTGTTTCCATATCATGAAATCCAAAAACTTTAAACTGACATTTTCAAATCGTGTACATGGAAAATTGACAAATGGCCAAGTGTAAAATGTGAAAATGAAAAAAAATGAACAAATGGCTATCATTATTTAAAAAAATAAGAAACCTTCGTGTTCTATCGTTAAAGTGTTAATCAAACCACATTTACTTATTTGGATCACCCGAGACTGAGTAGACCTGTTTTAGTCCTAATATACTTTTAAAATTTTATGTTAAAGCTCAAATTGAACTCAAGAGCTTTAGAGTGCCAGTTAACTATTATAACCGTTACGTCACAATGACAACTTTACACTACTCTTAATGAACAATAATAAGAAAAAGGAATAATAAATATTGAATTTTTTTAAAGTATGAACATGGTGACACTGTTTCTGTTGCACAGTCTGCTAGCTACTAGCCAGCAGCTGGGGTCTTAGAAAACGATACAGTTGACATTTTGTAATGAGATGTGACATGTTTCAAAGTACAGTATTATGGGTTGCTGTTGAGGAAAAACTAATCCTGTACAAGGAAGCAAGGGTTCGAACCCCTTACCTAACATTACTATTGCCTGAACATGGCTTGACGACACTGTATTATTATGATACTCGGTACACAAACCATAGATAGAGTGTATTGTTTAAGATCACTTTCTTTCTGAACATAGGTGGAGACTGTTGATGGTTAACAATGGCATTAATATAGTAGGACGTGGGTATAGCAATTAATAAAAAAACAGACAATACCCATACAATATTTTTATTTATTTAATATAAGTACTTGTACAATAGTTACATTCAAAATACATTTCTTTTTCTCTATTACTATTTAGTTCTTTTTGATTCTCTTGCATATGAAGGGTCTGTGATGTTGACGACTCTTGAGATGTGGAAGATGGATTAAACATAACTTTTACAGCAGGGGTTAAATGTTGCTAAATAAACACTGCACTATTTTGAGTAGCAACATTTTTTTTCTTGTACTAGCTTTTTAGCATTGTCATGATTATTTGTTGACACTAATAGTGTTTCATCTGGTACACCACATTGATGATCACTCACACTTAAAACCTTACCATTTCTACTTTTTAGATTGCCTCGACATTTTTTTGACTTCTCTTTTGAGCATCGCCAAAATATTATTCCTTTTACATTTTGACGATTATAGTTATAAGAGTAGCCTTTATAGAGTACACGTTGTTTACCTTTGTTAGTTGTAGTAAGTTCCATAGTAGCAACTAACCTGTTAGTATGATTTGCTCACTACAAAGGTTATAACTGTTGAAAATCAATGCTACACACACACACACACAAGCTTTCTCTCTCTATATATCATTCTATCTATAGTCATACATTCACACAACCATACCTGTCTTTGAAAAACAAATACAACCACGCTATTTATCCTTGACATGCACGCTTATTCCAAATAACTTTTAGTTATACATTTAACATTTACTATTACAAAAAAAATGTTTCCACTATTTACAATTACAAAAATGAATATTTACAAAATACTAAATCTACTGGTTACAAAAAGCCATGTCTCTAAACAATAAAATATAAAAGTCACACCTCCACCTCGTGGTTATAACCCTATGGTAGGCTAATGCATAGGTCATTCATCTGCACTCATTTGCTATCCATCAAGGTAAAAGTGCATTTTCTCTGTTCCACAAGATACAAATTTAATTGCTGGATTGTATCCTGCACTGTTTATGCGATATAGTTTTGCCAGTTCATAAAACCCCTAGGTAGTTCTCTACATATAGCAATTTTACCACTGCTCTACCTACGCCTTTTGCTATTTGGCTTTCTTACAGTCTAGCGTGTGATAGACACCATTAACTGTATATCAAACCCAGTTCACTTTTGTATTTGTAATCCAAGTTATAATTTGAAAAGACACAAATGTAATCAGTTTTAAACGTTATCTCTGTTTTGTTTTGTTTAATATGTTTATGACATGCATATTAACCTGAAATCGAACCCTAGTGAAAAGGCTAACAGCTTAACCACTACACCACCATGCCCTTGTTTGTTAGTTTGACTCGTTCTAGGCCTCAGGCCTGGAAATCGAGTTAAGACCACCAGTACAAGAGCTAAAAGTGCTTAACACTACAACACAATATGGATATCTGGTAACATTATACAACCTAAAATGATTATATTTCCGTTAGCAATGCATTTTGTCATCAGCCTACTGTCTGAGCACTGACAGCAACACAGTTTAGTTTAGAACAAGCGAGTGTGTGTGTGTATAGATTATTAGCCTCTAGTATTTAAAGCTTGTTGTGTGTAGCGACCATCTTGTACCGGTAACCACTGAGCATTTTTTTTGTTTGTTTTAGCTATCCTCTTTAACCAATCAATTAAAGATAGTCTACTCTTAATTCTTGAATCGATAAATCAGAGTTTGTGTACACCGTTCGTCATTTATTAACCCATACCTGCAACCTATACTCTCTCTATACTGCAGTTTGATCTGAAAAACAAGTTTCAATGGGTAAAAGACTTGTCAGTCACTATACATGTAGCCTACACTAATTCTTTCTCTACCTAGCTATGTTTCATCACACATGGTAACCATCACACATGTTCGTACGCGAAACAAAAAAGAAATAAACTATATGTCAAATGGTTAGGGTTTAACTCTACGTTTAATTCTCGGATCAATAAATTACATGTTGTGTGAACCTGTGCAATTTTTAGTTTATTTATTCACACATTTTGTACACCACCTATAGCTCTATGTGTACAGTCCTCAGCTCCACATATTTCTTTCTCTTTCCACCTGTGTTCTCTCTTACATTACCCCTCCCCCTCTCCCTCCCTTCACCTCTCACCACTGCTGTTCGCAGCTCTTGCCTATCTATTGGTTGTGACATTATTCCGACAAGTTGCATTATACTTTTTACTGATTCAGCGATTCCCACGCTTTGAACAATCTCTTATCGTGCACGTGGACAGCTAACGTCCCAAGTGAACACATGTGGCAGATCAAATTTCACGTCAACTTGCATTTTGTCACGTACAAAGCAAAACAGAATGTGACTTGTTAACAGTTATCGTGCACGTGGACAGCTAACGTCCAAGGTGAACACCTGCGGTAGATCAAATTTCACATGAACTTGCATTTTGACACGTACGAAGCAAACAGAATGTCACTTGTTTAGCCTACATGTGGTTTCACATGTGTTCACATGCATTTCACACTCCCCTGCCACCACGATGGTCAGATTATTTCACCTTCAAGCGTCATGGTCATTTTTCCATTGCACCTGTTGTCAAGTCAGATCAGCGCCTTCCAATAAGCTCAAATGACATTCACCTCCTGCTCCTCGGCAAGTTTGTTTTCTCTACTCGCTTTGACCAACATAGAACCAAGTTCTCATCACCGTTTACACGTTAAAGGTAAAATATCAGAAAACGCATGCTCGCTCTGTCATACACCGACCCGCCGAAATAGCGATTGTTCTATTAAGCATGGTCCTTATGATTAGCGACAGGTTCGTTGAAACACACACACACACTCAGTCGTATCGTCTCTCTCAACCACCATGCTTCATAAACATTATAAACAGGTAAAGAAAAAGAAAACGTTTTTTCAACATGTATGGCGTTAGGCCCTTTGTGAATTATTTTTTGGAAAAAATTATCTACCACACTCGAAAGGGGGCGTTAGCCCGAGTCCTAGGACACCTCGTACACGTCTATAGCGTTATTGGTTCGTGAAATATCGGCAAAATCACAAAAAACACGTGTTTACCCCAAAATCGAGTTTCCAAATTTTTTTAAAAATTATAAAGAGTGGTCCATAGCAAAGAGAACGTCAGCCCGAGTCCTTGGACCCCTCGTTCATGCCTCTAGCATGATTGGTTCGCGAGATATAGCAAAAGCTTAAAATCACGGTTTTACCCCAAAACATTCTGTTTCCCTCATTCTCAAAAACTTTAACCTATTACCAAAATAAACAGAGTTTCTAGACAAGCCATTTGACATGTCATAGGACCAAATCCGACCATGCATTCGTGAAATATCGGAAAAAGTCTAAAATCATGGTTTTACCCCCAAAAAGCCTGTTTCCCTCATTCTCAAAACTTTAACCTATTAATAGCATATATAGAGCTTCGAGACAAGCGATTTGACACGTCACACGTCCAAATCCGACCTTGCGTTCGAGAGATATCGGCAAACTTCGTAGGAAAGTAGGCGACTATCTCGTTCTCTCCTCACCACCTAAACCTCTTCTTATCAATCAATTTTTTCAAAGAGCTTGCCCTCTTACAAAAATCCCAAGTGCGCATGCGTATAAAACAAAAACAAAAATTTTAATCCATATCGGCAGCCAGCCAAACGCATGCGCGATATGAGCAACCACGTCTAAGTTCATTTTAGCAGCGCACCTTATACATGTCGCTTTTGAAAAGAGACTTTCACTAAAAAAATTACAATTTCACCCTCTAGTAGGGATAGGTTTTATTTAGGGGTTGAAATGAGTGGTCCATTGGAAAGAGGACGTCAGCTCGAGTTCAACGACACCTCATATGTCAACATCCGACCATGGGTTCGCGAGATATCAACAAATATTACATGACTGAGGCTTAGTAGTAACGACATGTATGTTCTGAAGTGGGGCAGAACCATCATCACCCCCCTACTGAAGGCTGCTAGGTTTGTGCTCAACGATTTTAATCCTAGAAGTAGTGTAACTCAAATGATAGATAAACTAGGTTGGGAATCTCTGGAAGATAGAAGGACGAAATCCAGATTATACGCTATGTTTAACATTTACACTAACCGGCCAGTATGGGGAGAACTAAGCAAACGTCTGGGAAATCCCACCCACCTGAGCAGGGCAGATCATCCACATAAAGTCAAGGTCCGACCACAGCGTACAAATTATGGGTAATATTATTTTATTAATCGTGGTATTGATAATTGGAACTCATTACCTGCCTCAGTCTTAGGGCCTTTCCCCAAACATATTGATGTGTTTAAGAGAAGATTGAAATTTTGTGTAAATACTACGATGTAATTACTATAGTTTCTAAACTGCGAATTGTGTATATTGTGTTTGATGTCATTGTTGGTAATTTTCTGCATTTGTACAATTTGCCACTGGGGAATTACCCCCATTTGCAAATATTACATATAATAATTATACCTGTAACTAAGCCGTTCGTGTCACTTGTGATACCTAGACACTGTTGTGACCACCTTTCAGACACCATCAGTGTACCTGGTTATCTGCGGTTATGACTAGCACCATCTTTGAGAGAAAATCACACTACATCTTGCCGATGTAATTCAGTTCAACTTAGGAAAGTAAATAGATCAGTTCTACGAACAGCGAACTACATTTACAGATCCCCACTGTTAGTAAAAATCTGTTAAGTCTAACAATAAGTTTATCGATATTGTGTAGATTTTCTTTACTCACACGGTAGTAAGTTACAACATCTTGAGATAACAAGCTAATGCAAGCACTAGTTCATAGGAAACTCGCTGTTAAAATTGATAGTACGGGTACTAGCTGTGAGATTTCAAATCCAAGAAAAGAATCACTTCACAAATGACATTTCTATTTCATTCTTGACCTTAACCTTTTCACTGAAATCATGATTCTCTTTGAATGCTCTTCTTAAACACATCGGCGTCATCTGTTTGTGCTCATGAATATAACTTACCATCTTAAAGATATGTTATCAAATGTACAATAAAAGCACCGATGAATTGTAATTCATGCATTTGGATAATTCCCGACTGTGATAAACCAGCCAAGAGTTGGTTGAGGAGATAAATCTGGGATTGTTCCTATGATGCTTCCCGTATCTGAAAGATAGAATATTCGGTGTCTAGCCCACAAAGTACCTGCTCTTTCTTTCTTACTTTCTTTCGTTCTTAATAACAATGTGTTGACCCGACCAAACGTTTACTATCATAATTGATTGACTGAGATAATTGATAAGTTATGTCTAAACCATAGGATCAATGATAATGTACACTTATTTATTGTAATAAGACGATGTAATAATAGTGTAAGCCTAAAATACAAATGAAGTACCGGTACGGTAATTTAATAATTAATTGTCTAGACTCACTAATTCTAGGCAATATTTTAATGTATCATCTAGACAAATATTATGTTTATCCCTTGTTTTCAGATTAGCATCTGATCCCTCCAAAACATACCATGTGAAGGTTGATGGCGACTGGATGTCAAAACTGCCACACTTCAATTTTGACACTGACTTATATATTCCTGCCATAGCAAGTTCAATTGCCAGAGAAACATGGTCAAAGCAGTACTTTGAAAACTTGAAAGAGTAAGTTGAAATGACTATTAATAATGTCCATAACTTCATTGATTTGTTCCAATTATGTTGTCCAAGAACATGAATGGCATTTGATAACATTGCCTGTACCAAAATATCCTAACCCGAAACGACGAATAAATTAAAAGAGCTCACTAATTAAGTAAATTGCCGTATTTTACTCCTCAATTCTGGATATTATGGGCAAGAAAATACCACACAATCATACAACCACTGTTTTGTTTAACACTATTATCGCGCTGATTTTATCTAGTGCGAAATTAATCCTACATCTTTATACACAATGTTAGTAGGATCGAATGGGACTGTTGTTTACAAAGTTATTCCATTGACGAGGAATTTAGCACTGACACTAGCAAAAACGTGTAGGCATTTCCAGTCCCATCAAACCTAGGGCTGTTCTTGCCAGGAGCAAAGCTAGTACGTAATCTAGTTAATGAAGGTTCATCCACATTGCTACCTTTACAAAATATCCGTGTTGAAGGTGTTCTTGCTTATCCATCTTGTTCTCCAAATGAGCACATTAACCATTTGCAATGGCAAATGAGGACCTCCCAGATACCAGGTGGCCCTTTTGCGTAGTTATTTCTACTGTTAAGTGTCCCGCATGAACGAATGATGAACAGCATTTCTAATAACTTATTTTCACAGGGATAACACTGCATGCAGGCAAATTACGTCAGAATACACAGAGATAACCGGACGGCCGCCCCCTGCATGTTCCTCAGCAATACGCGCTAATGCTCCCCTTTTCGTCATGTTCCTCGATATCAAGCACATAGTAATAGGCTGGTACTTAGTACAACATCATTGCAGTTGTCAATATATCGGCAATGGATGAGGTGTTCAACAACGAGTAAACATACATAATTTTTATCTATGGATAATCGGGTTGCAATACAGTCGAAGCTAATGCGAACTAATGCATTGTTCAAGGCGTATGCCAGCAGGGTTAGACCCACCTGCGACAATGCTGATGTTGTGCAGAATGTACTCAAGCCCTCTGAATGAATTCTTCACACGGTAAGTTGAATTTCTCCCTGCTGTGATTAAAAATTATTAATAACAATAATAATAATACAGAAAGTGTGCAGTGAAATGGCTGCTATTTGTTTCACAACATCTGACATGTAGCACAACGTAGCGCTCCGTTGAGAACAGCGATTTATCCCATTAAACATCCGTGCACGCGGGATACTTATAAACGTAGAATGTACAGCGCAGAAGTGCCACCTGTTATAAGGGTATAATGGCACAAAATGAAGTTTTTCAGGAGAGAATGAACATTTAATTCTGAGACGGTCCATGCATTATATATTTAATAGAATGAAAGTAATACAATTCATACCTCAAACATTACCTGAATGGCATGAAATTAATACTGCATGAGCATATAGTGCTCTAGAATCTTATTCCACCGACAAGACAGCGTTTTCAAACATGTGCTATAAACCCTCATCCCTATGAGGTCCTCAAATCATGTTCTGTTGAGGTCTTAGTTCACAGTAATTAAATTTTAGGGACCACGTCTGATAGAATGGAGTCATTTGTAGCCCAAAAGTTTGGTGGGGAACAGTAAAATGAAGTTTATTTCTTGAACTTCATTTTTCATGTTTAGTACATGAAATCATCTTAATAATAGCATGTACGCTTATACTCCTTGGGTAGTTTATTGGCTGAGGAATAACCCACCCACCAAGGGAAGATGATTAAGAAAAGGAAGTAGATTTGGGATTGGAGAAAAAGGATAGAAAAATAGGAGGAGAGTCCCACAAAATTAATAAGTTTAACTTTAAACACACTTAAAGGTGGTTGCCACCGCAAATCCGTTCTCGGATACCTAAAGTGGATACGAGCTTGGTCGAAGCTAACGGGAACCGCAGCTGGGACTTGGGCGATTTGCAAGAGAGAGGCTTTAGTGTATTTCCTCCCAAGCATGTATAAGACTACTATGGGGAAGGTGATGGTCTGGCAGAGCTAAGAGTAACAAATTTGTTGTAAGGCTTTTCAAAGAAATTCGTTTTGCGAAATAATTCGAAGAATGCCAATAATTTAAATCAAGTTTGGTATTTCCAATTTTCGAAATTATAGAGTTCCTGAGAAAAGCGACCCAGTGCTTCCAGGAAGGACAGTGATGAAAAATTATAACCTGGGGAGTAATTTTGTTGAATGAGCCAATGGTTGCATTTAGAAATGGCTAAGCTTTTACTCGGCAAGAAGCCGGCTAAAAGTTTAGACAAAAAGAAACACTTATCTTTTTGAAAACTGACCATAAGTTTTCGGAGAGGATCTCCACAAGCAGGTAGCTGGCGTAGCGAGCTTTACTTGCCTTACTGGCCAATTAGAATTAGCCATTAAAGCTAAAAGAATCTTTAGTGAGGTTACTACTAAGAGTTCTTGCTCAAATGCAACGAGTGGTGAAAGCCCTATTAATGGTTTTAATGGCATCAAGTGGGGAGAGCCAAGGAGGACAGGATCTTGCTTACCCCTTGTATTAGAAAAATGAAAAAGCAAAAAAGAAACTCTTAATTTATTTAACAAATTAGAGGAAGTTGATATCTTTAACAATTAAATATGTTTCAATCTTATTAACAATTTGGGGTCGCAGACCTCCGACAACATGTAAGAATTGCTCCAGGCAAATAATAATTTTTAAGGTTTTAAACCTGGTACTAAAAACTTGATAAGATTTTTAAAAAGGCAATGAAATAATTAGAGTTTAAACATTAAATTGAGTACAAGGAGTGTACTATAGGAAATTTCTGAACGAATATTCTAGAGAGAATAACAACTTCGAAAATAACAATAAGGAAAACATAAAGAATAAAATAGAAGTTCCTACAACTTCTTATATTTAAACAGAATTACTTTATGAGAATTATACAAAAGAGGACAGGTCACTTACTGTGAAACCTGAAGAGATAATCAAAAGGAAGGTTCTCGACCTCCTATATTTTAGATAGGAATCACGAGCCAAATGGGGCAGTTTCCATTTAGTGAGACCTAAAAAATAACTCACACAAGAGTTGAAAGAATTGTTTTCCCTGATTTGAAGGGAGAAACAATGTAAGTTTGAAACGTGTATAAAACACGTAATTATACAGCAATTACTTAATGATAAACAAGCAAAATGGAAGGGCACTTCACAGAGTGACACCTTATTGAAACAGACCTGAATTTAAAAGTTTATTACGGATTGTTAGTAAGAGGTTTAGGAAAGAGAAATAGGGGATTGAGGAAAAATGTTCATGGCCTTATTTAAATATAAACGGACGATCGCGACGCGGTAGAAAAGTTGAGCAAGCACTGGTTTTCACTATAGTCTGTAAAGATTGATGCAAAGTTCACTGTAGAAACGCGAAAGTTCATGAGAAAGAAAGTTTTTGCAATGATAACTGGTTTCACTAGGTAGGCGAGAGTCTATTTCTTGAGAAAGTTATAAATTACAATTAAATGCGCCATAGGAAAATTCCAGCGGTGGACGAAAATTCACTATTGTAGTAATTTAGAAGTAAGATTCTTCAATTTTAAATAGCATTTTCACAAATCAGGGAGAAATACATGACGGCAGGACTTGCAGATAAAGTACAAGATCTGGAAGGTTCCAGAACGATCTTAGTAGGAAAATGGGGCTAATTTATCCAACGGAGGAACTAGCTTGGTGAATTATAGACAGTGGGTATTAGATAATATCCCACGTAGTGAGAGGATTCCTCATTTAAATAGCTTAAGAAAGCTCTTTTCTAGTAAGGTTGGCTTGTACGAACAAAAGCTCAACATGACAAATCCCACGAAGAATGATTTTTGCCCCAAAATAAAAAATCTCACACTGTCTATAAAAGTATCGTTAAAAGCACGTGAAAGTTAAAACCATGAAGATGAGGTTAAAACTTTAAGAAGGTACTTATCTTGATTTCATGTTGACGTTGAAGTTCCTTTTGACGATAACTACTTTGCCAACATGGCGTAGAAGAGAGTATGCCTCTTGGTTTGAGGAGGCTGGCTCGAGAGGAGCCTTAACTGACCGAGTCAACTGCCGACTGAGAAGTGAGACTTGCTCAACGGAGCACGGAGGGTCCAAGGAAGGGAAAAAGAGTGGGGGATAGGAGACAAAAGGAGAACATATAAACATTGCCAACTTTATAACAAAAAATTATTTTCTCTTGATGAGCTGGTCTTCAAAGAGTTGATAGTAGGCGATACTAGCTCAGCATGGTGAGTAAAAAAGTAGACGTAGTCCTCTTGCTCAAGGAGAAAATAGCTGGCGATGGTAACAGGATCTGGTGGCCAAATGGATAAGTAAGTCCTCTAGCACCAGGAAGAATTGAGGAGCTTCAGAGATTCGCTGCGAGATGACGCTAGGTGGGTCACAGAAGTTATATATCTAGAACAGACTTATGAAGACATAAGAGATTTGCCCATCAAGGAGAAACCAGAAGATCACTGTTGGTGTTTGACAAAGAGGAAGGAAGAAATGAACATGCAAGGAGCAATAAAAATTATATCTCAGGTACCGTGTATTCAAAGAATACACCACTCCTCTTCTTCGTTTGTCCTGCAATTTGGAAGTGGACTGCTTAACTCTAATTATGCTCCTGCATTCCTCTGCAATGCCGACATTTTGGATCTGACGCTGCTTTAATAGAGCTGTCATATCTCAAGTATTTATGGATGAATCTGTACAGTATTATTGTTGGTCCAGTGGGATCAAATTTACTGCGTTGCCACCGCTGATACATCTTTCGAGAATAAAAACAGTTACTTGGCAGAAGAAGAAAGCTGGAAGATTTCCAATAAAATTGTTTCGAGGTTTTTCTCAGCATGCTAGCCAAATTTATCGCCGCTTTCGGTGGTTAAGCCTTGCCTCTTCCTTGGAACCATTTATTTTTTGTGGGGATGCCTGTTAGTATTTCATCGGCTAAATTTCACCTATCTCAAAGTTCAGGTACTACAATATATTTTGGACGTCCCATAGTGTAACGGTAGAGGAAAATTAATTTCGATCACAGGCTACTAACTACAGTAGTTCCTTAAATATGTTTTTGTATGTTCGATTACGCAACTGTTTGTTGAATTTGGGTTGAAACAATCTGTAAACAGTGAGGAATTACTGCAAACACAGGTAAATAGCAAGATGAAATTACATCCGATTCCATTGGCACATAAGTGGTGAAATATCGTGGGTTTGGTTATACTTGTATAGAAGAGGGGTGAATCCAAGATGATGTTAACAACCCTGAAATGTAATGTTCTGTACTATCCACTTTCCAACTACTACTTCAAACTTTTATAGGTTTTCGTGATTTTGTAATATTAGGTAAATTACTTTTTATTTACTAATATTTCACACTAAAGAACACTTACCTCTGGATCGGTTAGCAGAAATAAAAATATTTCACTCTAAAGGAACACTTATTTCTGGATCAGTTGACACAACATTTTTCATTGTAAGATGCCGTTCATAGGTCACAGTTAGATTATAAATTGCTGCTTGTTTCTACCTGTTGCTGAATTATTAAGATGTTTATGCACGGGAAGAAACCCCTCCCCTCATATTTAGGATCCTCTGTAGCTTCAATACTAAGCACGAGCCGCCACTGAGAAGAAGGCTGACATTTTCCCTAGGAGAAAACCCCAAATCGATAAGTCTTAGTTCATTAGAAAACGCTATAGGCATATTGCTCTCATTTGGTTGTTTAATGTGGAACATCTGAGCATCGAAAATAATTTGTTATGTCAGCAGAAATTTCTGCTTAAACGTTTTCATCGGAGAAGAAGGGTGTGTGAAACTCTATCTTAAAGGAATACTTATTTCCATGTATTTATCTATAAGTACATAGAAAAGTATGAACAAATGCTGATACATTATAAGAACGTTGCGCTGTTACTTCCTCACAAGTGACAGGAAAATGAAAGGCAAACCAAGCAGGGAATCGAACGTCTTGAGATTAAATTCCGGTGTTCTCTAACTAATTTTACTCTCGACTGTGGCTGAGTATAAGGCATCCTCACGTTCGGAGGTCTGAATCCCAGTGCTGGCAGTGGTCATCCTGAAGTGTTCTTTAGGTGAGTTTTTACGAAACTATTTCTGTAAAATGTTGACATGGAATCTTACAGGTTCTGGAGCATCACTCCCCTCCTAAAACCCAATAGACTAATTAATTTTGCACAGAGCATTACATTCATCAAACTAATGTAGGTTTCACACAAATTCAATCTAGTCACATGCATGTTGTTATTGTTGCTTCATTTAAACCCTTGTAACATTGTGTTCATCCACTCCATGTTCTTGGGTGTGGGTAGAATTTCTGATAACTTGTGATATTGTAGTGTCAGTTCTAGTGTGTATACTTGGTGCATAGTAGTCAACAGCTTCGTGTGCTTTGATGTATGTACTCTCTCTGATAACCTGTGTTGTTGTTGTTGTTGTTGTTGTTTTACTAGTAGTATAGGCCTATGTATTAGTGTGTTAATGTGTGCGCTTGTATTTTAAGTTAGGATTGGGTAGGAAATGTAATTTACCTGAAGTACTGTAATAGAAACCACGAAGAACCACCCCTATGGAGGTTGAATGTACACCGTAGTAACTTCCAGATTAGAATTAAATTTCTAAGCAAAGCCAGGTAATTGAGCCCAGGACTTGGGACTGAAACTTTAGTATGTACTTTTGAAACACAAAACATTTCTCTAAGTAGATATACCAATTAACACCTTATGACCAGTATCTCTTGAAGGGATGCGTAAACATTCAATATTAAATTAGTGACTCAAGGGAAACTCTAAATAAAACCTGTAGATCGTTGGTTGACATGTAAAACACATTTTATGGATAGCACCCTATGATGAAATGAACATTGAATACCTGCATTTACTGCACATTTCATCAGAGCTTGTTTTCTGAATTGCAAGGAAACATCGTGAACGGGAACCCCCTATACACTGCCATGCCACTACCGACACATATTTGGATAATCTCCTCAGTCACCTTCAATAATGGTTGCTCTCTTTCCAGGGCTCACCAGACCCACTACGAGCAGATGGGGTCGATGAGAACTGTCATTTCCTTGGACCATGACAAAGTGTTCAACATCCAAATGCAAGCTTTCCGAGATCACAGCTACGGTACTGTATACACATGTTCCTATGAACTAAAACCACTAGAAATGCAAGTAGTATTAACCTACAACAGGAAAAAGAATACAATCAAGAACCATTGTGCGCAAATTATCTCGTAACTTTCTGCTCTTTTATGATTTCTCATTATATTGCACACAAATAAAACTGAATATTTTTAGGAATTACAATATTCAGGAACTTTACCCTTTAATGCAGGTCTTCTAGGATATAGACACTTTTCTCAGGCGTGCTCGGTTAGGGTGGCTTAGCATTAAATACATCCTAGGGATTTCGACATGGATCATGGGAACTATCCTATAAAACATATGCCACGGAAACAGTAAAAAGACAAAGAATCCATTCATGAAAGTTCAAAAAACTCCCAATTAACTCATAAACCCAAAAAAACAAATATCCCTGAAATTACACTAAAACAACAAAAATAACAAATTTAAAAATGCACAATTCACATAATAAAATGTGTCAAGCCTCTCTCACTCTGCCAAATGTCCACAGAGGCGGTACACGTTATTGTAACTAACTACACCCCCCGATGCTCGGGCCAAATCTCAGCTTGCCCGTAATTCAATTCAATGGAACACAATTCAAGTGGAACAGTATTACTGAAACTTCAGTTCAAAAGGAACTCATTCCAAAACGTTTAACACAATATCAAAATTGACCTCAATCAAAGAGTTTATCAATCAAATTTAATCTCATATTCAAATTAATCTTATTTTAACTTTAAACTCATTTTCAAATTAAACTCAATTCAACTTGAAACTCATTTCAGCGCTGGAGTGTGGCGACAAACCTTGTACAGTATTTTTCAGATCGATTCCTTCTGCGACAATCCTCCAGTTTCGATCTGTGTCGGGAGCTGGCCGAATAGCAAGCGGTTACGTAAACAAATGAAATGAACAGAGAAATAATCAACACAAAAGACCTAATACGTGCCTACCCTTATGAACTGTACACATCACACGTGTTTCCAAAAGAAACACACACAAGAAAAAAAACGGCCGAAAAAGGCGGTCAACCTCACACAGGTTCCTAATGCAAAATCTATGTTAGTAATACGAGTCATCCAAAAACAAAATACGGTGAGTAACCAAACCTCACATAAGCAAAACACGCATCCCTTAACTTAATTCAAATCAACACAAACATTTAAACAAACCAGTTTCAAATAAAATCCTCATAGCTTTCACTAATGACAACAATTGGAAGTTCAATGGCCGCGTCAAGATCAGTACGTGGCGGGTAGCATACCCTGCTCCTACCACATCGGCTGGGCTGACTGACATGTGCGTGTACTTAACTTGGCTCGCAAGGAAACTCCTTCAAGCTCTGACGCATAACATAAAACTCGCTGTCTCCAGGGCATCTAACAAACGTCCCCAGCATCACGTTCAGAGAACACACAGTGGGAATGAGCCTCCACCTCCATCCAAATGAGCAAAACCTCCATTACTTACTCTCTAACACACAGTGGGCATTATCTCCTCCACGTAATTCACACACACAAAAAGTCAGCATCCCTACACTCACTTACCATCAAATAAATACGTAGGATCACCATTTGCCTTCCTCCAAAACCAATACTCAGAATGATAATCCAGCTAACCTTCTTTTACATTACGTTTCTGTGGTGGTCTACGACCTCACTCACAAATAAAGAAAACATGCTTCACGTACAGCATCATAAATTCCTGGTTTGCTTAACACAAAAATAATCTCGATCACCTCCCAGCCTATCGTGACGTTAAATATTAACATCTAGGGCTGATGACCAAATCTCCTTTATCAACTCTCCGTACAAAAATTTCCATAGCGCCCAATGATTCCGCTTTACATATTTACAAAGCACGTATAGCATTTACTGTACAAAAAGATCAGTACAAGCTGATACACAAACAATCATTCAACAACAAATATAAAAAACGCAACCCTTGCTATTTCGTACTCAGACCGACTAAAATTATACATGTATAATTTTGAACTGTACTTAGCCTTCGCCAGTACGACGTATCACCGCCATCTCGGCAGCCCAGCCGATAGCTCCTCACTTCATGACCATCCCCATGATCACACTGGTCAGGCTGCATCATTTTCATCCCGTTGATTTTGCTGATGTCAGGCTCTTCTTTCACGTTGCTTCCGTGATGTGGATGGACAGACAACTTTAAATGTTAGCACACTTCAAAAACGTACCAAGGGATCACAACATTCGCGATGCGCGCACACGTTGTATGAAACACGACCTTATCTGACTGTTACAAGTTACGTCGCTGGGCTACTATATTCACCCCACAGTCCTATGTAGCATCTATCCTGCCGAATACTTCTTCTAAATGTAGCTCTGTGGCTACTCCTAACTTTATTGACTCACTAACACTTGTGGCACAGTTATTATCCCTCGGACTTTTAAATATTTGCGCTTTGCGCGATACTGAGCGATATACGCTTCCGCCGCACCAACACTCAAAAACTGACTGACTCTCTGCACGCTGGGAGCCCTATTTAAGTGTCTATGGCCCATGCAGTCTCGGGAAGGGGAAATCCAAAATCAATTTCCATAATAATCCACTCAGGACCGAATAAGTTATATCCTTAGGATCGTGGCATACCCATTGTCTCATAGATCTAGTTAGTTCCAAAATTCGATCGTATATTTAAATTGTATAGCACTCCGCGATTCCTCTCCATTGTCCTTACTTCCGCGGGCCTCTTTGGCATGGGTGACGCCTTATTCGCTGATTGGGTGGTTTAAACACGCTACACCCACTTGCATTCGAAACTTATTAATTCATCCATTCAACTCTCATGTGATTTCACAGCATCGCCGAGAGGTTAAAATTCTTCTGATCCCAAAAATGTGGCTTTCAATGGCGTCCGATTAATACTTTTCAAGTAGGTCAATTGTGGGCGTTAACTTTTTCACTCTTTCTTGCAAAAATTACGTTTCTCTCTTGCTGCGGCCTTGAGGCTGTTGACCCTGCAAGCTTTCTCCCAACAGTTTGCCAACCGACGTTCACACGGCTGAAGTCAGTACTACCGTGAAGCTACCCTCTTGGGTTGGGGTGCTTTATAGCCTCCATCCTGCCAATATCTTGCTAAGGCACGTACGTCTTATTCCCGGCCAACATCAAAAGGTGTCGCGAACAGCTTTGGTGGTCTGCCACTGAAGTGTGAAATATTCTGGAATCTCATCGTTTGAGACTATATGAAAATCAGGATATGCATAAAGGTCTCAGTACCAAGCAGGGTAACTATACTATTTTTCGATAATGATTCAAATTTTAAATAAAACTTCTTCACTGATAAGTTGGCGAAGGACTTACCTTTCAAACCATTGTTTGTTAAATTGTCACAATATTCCTTCGGTTTCTTACCCAACGGAAGAACGGCACTCTACAGTAGTATGAGCGTTCACCCCTGGTTATTTGTTGCTGAGTTTATAGCGTAGAAAGCGTACATCCAAACACAAAAAGAAGCGGCTTCAAAATTGACGATTTTGAAATCTCAGGAGGTTTACACTGGTCAGCAACCTGCAACCATACAGTAGGATTCGATATCATTGAACCTTATGTTTGTACATCTAAAGTGTTATTTATGCTTCGGACAGAGGTCCGCGTGGGCTAAACAACGCTGGATCCACGAAAACTTAATGACTTAATTATTTTATTAATGAAAGCTTTTCAGTTGGTCAGCACAAATTGTGCCCAATTACATTGGGTGGGATACAAGTATTTATATACACTAATCTGAAAAAAAAAACAAGTTAATATTACAAACTAACACGCTTCTATGTACACAATGGGGTAGGTACCTTGTAGGTAACTTGTTTTTTCAGGTTAAGTGTATATAAATACTTGTATCCCGCCCAATGTAATTGGGCACAACTTGTGTTGACCGACTGAAAAGCATCTTTAAATAGAATTAGGTAACACTGAAAAATGGCTTCTATCACTTCAATAATAAATTATAATATCGGTATGCATATTGTTTCATGTTAATAGAGGGTGTTCAATAGAGTTATTTTCGGTTATAGGGAATTTTCAAATTAAATTAGTTCGCACAAACATTCTTTGGCTCCTCATTATTCCCAAAAATAAGGTTTCTGGGTCCTGAGTAATGTTTTAAACAGTCAATGTTAATTTTAGTAGAATTCGCACAATTATAATGAAAGTGTAAAACATTATATGAAAGCATAAATACATGTCGTGAGTAAACGAATTTTGCTTAGTATTTTAGCATATAGCATGCTGGTCCTCACCAAACACATCTCCGAGTAATTTAAAATGCTGTCACCGAATGTCAAGGGAAAATCATTTGTTACAGAGTACGTAATGAAGAAACCTTCGTAAAAAAATCGATTTATAGCCATTCATATTGTATTAAACTATATTCCGTGATAATTCTGAGGATATCGATCCTTGCATTGAGATACTATTTCCTTCCTCATCTGAAGTAGAGTAAAGATAACATTCTGTGTGTGAAATTTTCGTAATACTGTGAACAGAAGAATCGTTCGTGGACTTCGTGCAATGTACCAGTCCATCAGTTACAATGAATGAACAAGAAAAGATCATTAAAGATTGATGATAAAGTTTGCCGTCATCCCAATTGAAACCATGCATTTTGGTAAGACGAGTTCAATCATGGTCTTACTCTACATGGATGGCATTGGTGGTCGGTGAAGAAATGTATGGTTCTCGTTTAGACTGCCTAAAAGCGCACAGTTTACATTATTTTATAACGTCAGTAGTGTTCAGTGAGTTAAAAACCGACAGCGGTGCCTACGCGCAGCGTTAGGTCATGGGGCCAAGCTCTCTGCTGACTCGGTAGACGCGTGGGTTCAAGCCCCACCGTCGGCCGTCCTTGAAATGGATTTCCGTGGACTCCCATTTTCAAATGCTGGGACGGTACCTTCTGACAGGCCACGGCTGCTCCCTTTCACATCTTTGCCAAGTTTCATTCATCTTCCTCCATTCCATCTCTCATCCCGGCGCGCAGGTCGCCCACGGGCGTCGACTAGGAAGACCTGCACTCGGCCTCTCAGGAGGCCACACGGGGGGAAAAAAAAAGTGGTTAGGGATAAGAGCAGGAAATCCATGATCATCACCACTAGTATGAAATTCGTTCAAAACGGTGATACATGCTAATTCTTAAGGAACTCTACAACAGAGGATCGCTAGTGACCACGGGGTACGTGCTTACTCTGAGTTTGCTTCCAGTTACTTCATTATCCAACCTAGTTGCTTTACTTTTGTTCTATTATTATCATTCATTCTATTTACTTACACGTATTATCCAATTAACTACAGGGTTGGGGATGGAGGTGAGATGAGCATCCATGTGTTAAATGATTTTGATTGCTGGATGCCCTTCCTAATGGCAACCTCGTCAGAGGATTTAATGAGAGATGAATGAAACTGCACTAGGAGTTGTAAGGATCACCCATGATCTGTAGAAGGTATCATCCGAGTTTATTTATGGAGTAATAATGATAATAACCCCTGGCACTACAGCCCATGAAGGGCCTAGGCCTTCCAAGAGACCGCTACCCAGCCACTTGACCTACAGATATTGGGGTAACACGTCAGCGCGTCGGATCCCCTCGGCCGTTAATCTTGGTTTTCGTGACCGGGGCGCTGCCTCACTGTCAGATAGCTACTCAATTGTCCTCACGAGGCTGAGAGCACCCCGTTACAGCCCTCACGTCAGCTTCTAGAATCCCTCACGGACCCGCGAATCGAACCCGAGGCCTCCGGGTGAGAGGCAACCACGCTACCCCAACATCACGGGGCCGGCCTTATTTATGGAGTAAAACTTGTAACGAATCAGATCTTTTCAAGCAATTATTTGTTTATTCCGTTAGTCTATTGCACATCTGTAAGTGTTGCTGGATCTGGTGATGTTCGCTTGACGAACGAAACTAGTCATCTAATTAAATCCCCCATTTGTGTGAGAAGTGTTTCATTAAGGGTATAAATAATTTATGTATTTATTTCAGGCACTAGTAAATTCATTGTTAATCCCCGCTCAATCTAATTGGGTACACTTGTGTTGACCAACTGAAAAGCGATTCTACTAATACATCCCTAGGCTATACTGAAAAATGGATTCTAATATCCCAATAAACTAGACGCTTCTCTTTCATTTGACTCACTGTTCCTGTCGACTTTCCGGCACCCAGAAACATCCAACTCATACTACTGTAGAGTGCCGTTCTTCTGTTGGGTTAGAAACCGAAGGAATATTGTGACAATTTAACAAACAATGGTTTGAAAGGTAAGTCCTTCGCCAACTTATCAGTTTCATTTGAGCACGCCACAATCTAAGTGTCGTTACCTTAACTCTATACTTAGCTGTGTCTAGGATTATTGTAAAATCGTATTCGATTACATTTCGAAAACTCTCTGATAAAATAAATGTCAGTAAGTCCCATTCCGACTGTGAAATTTCTTGCCTTAACGTTCGCTGTGTCTCCGAATGTTAACAAGCTGAAAGTCGTCCTGAAGCAGTGGAAGATCGCAGACCAGTGTTGATAACGTGTATACCCTCCCCGTTTCCCGCCCCTCTGCTCTCCACAACGCGCACATTTTGGCATTGTCCTGGAGATAACCGAGTCAGTTCTTAGATGTCTAAGAGCTACCCATATTTTTCACATTAAACCCCTTATTTGTAGTCCAGCATTTATAATTTCTTGGCAGCACATTTGTAAAGACAGTAAAACAAAATTAGATGCCATGGTTACTTATATAAATTAACCAAACTAATTTGAATAAAAGTATTCACACTGTTATGATCATTTAAAGTGCTGTTCTTACATTTCAGGTAAAAAACGAGATTGGGACTTGATGCATCGTTATGCTTTCTTCATGCTCTTCCTTGAGGATGGTACGATGGCTTCAGTTGGGATAATCTGTCAACCATGCACTGGCTCCGAGTAAGTACATCCATCAGGCAGTCTGAACCTCTCAACCCTCCCGTTTGTGATGTTATAAATGCAGCAAACCACCTAATTAAATAAATAACGCGAAGAAAGGTAGTTTACCGAAGGATATTCAACGTCTTATTGTCAAAATTCTCTTTGGTACTTTCATATAGTGTAGGTTACTGCTCTGTAACATTGCAACGAAAAACTGTCAAAACTAGCAGTAAATTGTTTAAACAACACGGAATAGCTTGAAAAGTGCAGTAAATAAGCAACTGTGACTGATTTATTTCCTGCTCTACATAACATTTATAGCAATAGGGCGTCCAAAACCCAATGTTGTGCGTCATTATACAGTATGTAAGCCTATGTCTAATATATTCACTTTTTCAAAGAGTTTATAAAGATTGCTCAAGGGCTACACAAGAGAATTAGTAAACTCGCGGAGCCTACTGGCCTCGTGCAAGCCTTCGAAATTGACACCACTTGGGTAACTTTGCACGACGACACCGTTCCAATACTTCAAACCAGAATTGAATGTCTTGACAGAAACGGGAATCGAACCCAGGCATCCGGATTGGTAGTAACCAATCTTAACCACTATATCATCAGGCCATAATCACATATCATAGCGTCGACAGTCAGTAGTGTGAGAACTAATAGAAATGTTAAATACAGTATTAATCTGTCAAACACACGTGACTTCAATTTTAAAAATTAATTCGAAACTATGCATATTATCCAATACAGACCTTCTTGTCAGGTGTGATCATAAAATGTTAAGTACGATTTCTATGGCACTGTTCTACCCCTCGTAAATAGATCCTTCCCGCCTATCAATGAGTACCTACAGTTTTGATCTTTCTTTGCTCATTTTTCAAACCAAGCCGTGATATTTGATTAATTAGTAACTTTGCAATGAAGAAATGCATTCATTAATCACTTCAATTTTAAATGCAATATAACTTTACTTTATACCAATATTATTGTTAAACCCCATTGCAAAACTACAATAGAAAGTTAACAGGGTTTCTTGTTAACAGTGTTGCCAGAAGTGTGACGCTCGGATTTTGACGAGGCTAGGTCTTGTTCAACTCAAGTCCTACCGTGAAATAATTTTTGCTGACATTCGGTTTTACACCAATTGCATCGTGTTATATGTTCAATGTTTGCATAGCTCGCCGATGGCACGTGCTGAGGAGTCGAGTTAGAATTAAAAGAATGTAGTCTTGTCTCACCCGGCAGTTCGACAAGCGAACGTTCAAGGTGTGGTCGTTAGGAGATCGTCAGTGACCAGTGAGTCTTTGCTGTCGTGGATAAAGTAGAAGTAATGTAACATTAACTTTTCATTAGTGAGTGATTGTCATCACTTTTAACTATAATACTTATGACACATAAATTAATATATATAGATAGAATATACGAATAAAAGTGTAGAGAGAAAAATATAATAAAATAGCAGTAATTGGTAAACAATTATATTGAAGATATTCCAAATAAACCAAGAACGTGCATTCGCGTGTTTATTAATATGGTATTGGTCGTACGATTTATTCCAATTGAAAATCAAATAAAGATTAGGAATTCACATTGTATACCGGTATGTATTAACGTCGTTTTAAAAGTTACCACTGACTGACAATGAGTGTTACAGTAAATGCTATGGCTCATACTGTTCACATTAGTGATATTCTTTAAGGGTGTAATTTACTTAAAATGGTTGAATATTTTTGAAAAAAAAAGTTTAATGATAAATCTTCAATACCTTTCATTTTCATTTTTAAATATTAATTGTAAGTTATTTAAGAGTCCATCAAATAAAACTGGCCAAAATGTGAAGAAAACAATGGTAACGCTTTTGATAGACGAGTAGAAATATGTTTACACTTACAGAGAGGCATTGCATTTCATTATACCCTTCAGTTCAATTTCTCCATTCGGTGCATTCCGGTAAGGTTTAAATGGCAATACATTATCCCTAAACTTGTAACTCCACAGCATTTCGTGGGTTCATTCTTCCCATTTTCACTTCAAGTGAGCGTGCGAATCTCCACTAAAATCTTAGCAATAAGAAAGTACCGCTGTGAACGTCCGCTTGTGAAGCTGCCTTACGAAGCAAGTTCATACACTTATCCTCCCCATTCCAGTCCTCATCATGTGTATCAGAGGGTGAGTGATTCAAGCGTTGAACATTTAACATGCCTGTAAAAGAAGTAAAACTGTACGCCAACAATATTTATTTCACAGCGAAACTTCAGTTTAACATGACCGCAGTTAAACAAAGTCTTGTCAAAATCCAAGAGTCACTCTTCCTTTCCTTTCCTTGAGAGGCTCGTTTCCAACTCACTGTTTAAATCAGAAACATTATTTACCCATAGACTTCAAGCTGGTTACGTATATACTCCAGAAGGAGAGCTCTATCCTCTAGAATGGTGTGACATGAAATTGTATCAGCATGGGGAGAACGGGACGCCACCAACTGACCAAGGATTTCAGTTCAAAGCAGGTAAGCTAACGTATCAGCTATATTTTTCTCCGAAAACAGAATAACGGTAACCAATAAAAATTCTGTCGAATTTGGATCCTGCAAAGAGACATGCCATGGCATGAAGTGAAATGTGATTCACAAGTGCTGGCTCATTGGCTTTTAGGTTTTCTTGAACATAATCCAGTTGCTGCGTCTACACTGTTACATTGATTGACTCACCATCAGATACAGGCCGGACGTTTGTTTTAGACGATTGCCCTTGACATTGAAGCCTGCGGCTGAGCCTGTACACAGTCACTCTCTCACCCTATCGCTTCACATTTGTCACCACCGATCTGATATAATGGAATTCCAGACTTGAGCACGTGGCGACACCGACTTGCGGACAGTACAGTCAACTTCGAAGTATTGTGTGACGCGGAAGTACACGTTACGTATTTACGAACAGTACGTCATTATATTTGCCAATGACTGTACTTCAGTAGGAGTGTGAGACAGCTTTGTCAACCATCGGACCGCTTGGGGCAGCTGATAACAACACAGGTACTGCAGTAACTCGCCTCCAGGCTTCCATTAAGATTTTTCACTCGTCTAAAACAAACGTCCGGCCCGTAGCAGTTCTTGATGCATGATACCCCCAAGCGGTTTACCAAACCCGGAATAGAACCTAGATTGTATGCAGTTTTGGCTTTGGATGGGCTCATGTAGTGCAAGCCACCCAGCGGACAACACGCATCCAACATACATCGACAGGCGCATCGCACGGAAGTTGTTTATCCTCCTGGAAAAACATGTCAGTGGCGGCATAGAGATGTTGGAAGGATAGACATTGTGGTGTGATAGTGATGGAACATCGGGCACTTTATCTGAAGATAGCAATGTTCTCGGTAGTCCAGTGCATAACTTGGCAACCAGTTCCAGTTCTTATGAACCATCACCTCCCAAATTGAAACGGAAAAGTATCCACAAGCAGTTCTCTAAAATAACAATGTGAACGATTTATGACAGTGTCAAGATTCTAAAGAAAACCGTTGCAGCAACAGACCGAAAATTCAAGACATCACCTGGAAGAGTGAGGCAAATAATTAAGTCGCTTGAGAATGGTGGTACGATAGAAAATAAACATGCTCGCATTCGAGGGTAATTCTGTGTCACCTCATTCACCAGTATTTGTACCACAGCATGAGGGTTACAACTTATTTTGATAAACACACAATTAGTATACTCGTATTTCACCTACAGTGTTCGCTAACACACAAACAGGCCCGTGCCCTGAATCGTAATACCTAGACGACACTTCGGGTTATACACAACGCACTTATGTATACAAGACAGGAGACCTACCAGGCATGCGCATCAGCACAAAATGGCGTGTCTCTCGGGTACAGGGTGTTACATAACTTACAGGTGCGCACCCCTACGTTTATACGCCTTGTTTTAGGGCTAGCGGAAATGCCGCACTTCACACCAATTACTTTGGCCTCACGGTTGTTCAGCCCAGAAAGTTTCGTGGCGATTCTCGTCGGGAGGTCCGAAAGCATCCCTTGTTAGTGTAGAGACATCTAATGATGTTCAATTATTTTCAAAAATTCAAGATGGCATCTGTTCGAAATTATAGAACCTATTTTTTTATTTCTCGTATCTTATGCAGGCGATTGAAAAGATGATTCGTATGATGAGCTATGATAATAATCATTATATAAGGGCACTAAATTATGTAGCTTACTTTCCGTTACTCATAGAAGCCGTGCATTCGTTTTTTCTAAAAATGAATACCATTGGTTCGTCGCAGAAAGATGCCACATAGCGGAAGTAGTCTTAATCACCGATATTGAAACTATATATTCTAGCACATAACTTCCCATTGTTATGATGTTGGTGAAGACATAGGCTATTTAGTATAGACCTATCACATGGAAAATCGTTTTAATAGGCAGGAGAGTTTTAATGGATAAGACCAGTGGGATGTATGAAAATAGGCTATTTAGTTCTTCATTGAACTACTTGTTAACAATGTGTTCACTCATGAGCAAAGGTGTCAGATTATCTGTTTCACAGATGGCTTTGTGCAACTCGGAACTGCTTTGCTTTTCGTGATAATACTCTCTTAAACTATCAATCTGTCGTGCTAACTGGTTTCCAATGTCTGAAATTCCACGGCCATGGAAGTGGATAAGACGAGTGTGCTACCAAGTGCTATAAAGTCATAAACAATTACGTACAGCTACACCAAATTACGTAATTATGCGGACCATCACTTCTATACATCGACAAACAATTAAATTGGATTTACATCGTATTACGAGGAGCGGAGTTCGTAATAGTTGTGAGTGCAACTATGGCAACCGCATTGAAGCAATAGGGTGTTTCAATACACTCAACCCAGATATCTTCCTGACAACGCCAGGAATTGGAGAGATGGTTCAGGTATGGAATTTTATGGAACAACTTGGGAACTTCAAGTTCAGCTACACCTGAAATATGCAGAAGTCAGTTCGTAGAAGTATTTTGTTTGGTTAAGCGAGAGGCAAACGTCTAAACAGCTGACTACCATGCTGGAAATAGATAATAATTATTAATTATTATTATTATTATTATTATTATTATAAAGTGAATTTTAATGGCAATGATCATAATGAGGAGAAATGATAGGTATTATATGAAATTAGAGAGACAAAATTATGATATTTCAGAAATCTTAAAATAGGACGAGTAGGTAATCGAGTGTGACGGTCCGGCTCAAATTTGATGAAATTATGAAAGGATAGGCTACGCCATGTTTGATTAATCAAGCAGTGTACGTAATGCAATAACATGCCAGAATATAAGAGGGGATTTCAGGAGAGAGGTGTAATTAGTATTTGAAGGAATTAAGTACAGATGAAATGATGTGTAATTTTAGGAGAAATAATTGAAATAACCATCCATTTTTAAATGATCAAGGGATGATACACTGTAGAAAGGAAATTGAAGGAAGAGATTTGATCAGGAAGGCTTATTGAATAATTATCTGAAATCAAGCTACATATTTCGCATTAATACTTAAAATAAGTTACACATTTAATGATAAACAGGAAGGTGTAGGCCTAGGCATAAGTGAAGGCTTGAATGTAAGGACAGAGGACGTTGAATTTTTTATAGCGTGCCTATTTAATAAAAGTGAAACACAATAATAGGTGATAGGATATTCGTGTTATGAATTATAATGATTACCAAGACCTATTGATAATTAGGATGTATTTGATACGACATATTCTACCGATATTGTCAATTTAAGAATGAAAATGTCATGAGGATATATGATAGTAGAAACTGTGCTAGAGTATAGAACTTTCAGTATCGGTAATTAAGACTCCTCCCGCGAGATGGCATCTCCCTGTAACGAGTCACGGGAGTTAATTTTAAGAAAAGTCAAATGCACGTCTTCTATGATTTACGAAAAGTAAACTACAGAATTTAGTGCCATTAGATAATGATAGCGACCGCGTGGGCAACTGCAGGAAGTCCGGAGATCGTAGGTTCGAATCCCGGCGCTAACAGCGGGCATCCTTAGTGTGGTTTTCCCAGGGATTTTCCACATTCCCTCCAGGCAAATGCCTTATTTCAAGTCTCGGGTAACCTACCTCATCCCAGTCCCTAATCTACACACACAACAACAGCCATCACATAAATACACGTTATCAGAAAAATTCAACACACACCAAACTACACGGGACTGATAACCAAGTTGTTCCAACCCTCTAAAGATGAAAAAAGAGTTATTATTATTTTTTATTATTATTATTATTTTTTATTATTATTATTATTATTATTATTATTATTATTATTATTATTATTATTATTATTATTATTATTATTATTATTATAGCTCATCTTCTCTTCTCTTCAATCGCTTGAATAGGACATGATAAATTAATAAAATAAGGTTTTAAAATTTTGAATTGATGCCATCTTGAATTGTTGAAAACTATTGAATATGAGATATATCTATACTAAGCTCTGTACAAAGATATGCTTTGCTAAGTTTCATTGCTCCCGGGTGATTATATCGCCAGAAAAGTTATTTGAAATATTTGATAATCACTTGGCCGACATGTTGTTTTTTTTTTGTTTCTCAGGATTTTGAAAGTTATATAGCCTATATGTACCCACTTAATAGTCCTCTATCACAATAGAAAATTTCCGCTCAATTGCCTAAAGGGCAGCAGCAGCAGCAGTCATGCTATTGGACTCTCACCACGGCGGACCGGGTTCGATTCCCGGTCAATGCATGTGAGATTTTCAAAGTGAATTGTCATGCCCTGAGGTTCGGATTCCACGTAAGGAGGAGGTCCCGTGGCTCATGATCTCGAGATTAACGGTCACGTAAAACTACAATCTTCCTTTCTCTTTTTCGATTGCCTAAATAGTTTCAGAGATATTGTGAACCAGTGAAATATATCGCATGGACGTCTTATTGGATTGTTTTATATAAGCTATAGAATTATATGCCAGCATATGAATATAATGGTGGTTCATTATACCAATCCACATTTCTATCGCTTGTTTATCACGCGAGAAATAAGAACGTATTTAAAAGATTTTGCACAGCCGCCATTTTAAGTTCTCATAAAAATTGAATTAAATTAGACATCAATCCTTCTATGAAGATATACTGTCCCAAGTTTCATAGTGCTGATTAAGTCGCGAGAAAAAAAATTATTTAAATATTTAAATTTCGTGTCACCGCCATGTTGATTGTGTGCTCACGTTGTTATTGAACGCCTCATGGGTGAACTTATTTTAATGGCCTCTATAAGCATACAAACTGTTAGTTTGATTCCTGTAACAGATTCGTAGATATTGAAAACCGGTTAATTATTTCGGATGATCACCATGTTGGATTGTTCTATATGAAGGAGTTATATACCAGTATATGAAGTTACGTTGGTTCGTTATGCAAACATTCACTTTGATCGCATGGTTAGGACACAAAAATGAAAACTTGATTGTAAAATATCGCACAGCTGCCATCTTAAGAAAAGTGAAATAATTTAAATACCAGTTGATTAAATCTTATTTAAACATTTATTGTACCACCAAGTTGGTTTTGTACTAAACATGTTTTAAAAGTCACATATGTGAACTTATCTTGGTATTGTCTATCACCATACAAGATGTCAGTGTGATATCTTCAACAGTTTTGGAGATATACAATGCTGGTGAAATATTTTGCGTAGTTGCGTATGTTGGATTAGTGAAACATATTAAAATTCTAAAGGTACTGTCGAGGTCGGACAAGGTAGTATGTCCTTACTGAGTTTCATTAAAATCTCTCCAGCCGTGTATTGTTAGGGACACACACACCGCACACATAAAACACACACACTGATAAAAGGTGACCTCATAAGCCTGTATTTCATATGATGAAAAATAGGGTAATAAAACGTGTTTTAAACCAATCATTCAATTTGGTGAATGTTCCCCATAGTTCCCGGTAGTTTTGAGAATCAGCCCGATTAAATGGAATTAAGCCATTTTAGGAATTATTTTGTACCCACACATCACAGCTTTTACTCTACTGCACCAGTCACACCAACCCTACAGCATAGGTTAATGGATGTGTTTCTCACCATGAGGAAGACATTCAAACCCACTATGTTAGAAACATTCCACACAGGGCACCATCCCGGTATGTTTCTTGCAACCTTGGTGCCGTCCGATACTCTTCCTGCTAATTGGAAGAGCCTTTTTCTATTTTTACTTCTATTTTCAGTGTTGCCTTAGTAAACGAAGATTGATTTTTTCAGTCGTTCATCACGATTGCGATGGGTGATTTCAATACGTTTGGGGATATGATCATGAAGATGAGAATGAGACATCAGTACAAGAATGGGCAGAAATAAACTACCTCACATTAATCCACGATCCAAAAATACCAGCATCATTCAACAGTGATAGATGGAGGAGTGGTTACAACCCGGACCGTAAATTCAGTATTAGCAATATCAGCCAACAATGTACAAAATCTGTCTGTTCCCCAATACCTAACTCACAACACAGACCAATAATGTGCCAAATATTTGCTGCAGTTAGACCTCAGAAAGTACCTTTCTGCAGGCGGTACAATTTCAAAGAGGCTGACTGGCAAAAATGTACAAATTTGTTGGATGCCGAAGTATCTTCCATGGAACCAACACTAGAATCCTATGATAACTTCACCACTGCAGTAATGAGATGATCCAGAATGTCAATTCCTCGGGGTTGTCGGACATCCTACATCCCCGAGCTCACATCAGATTAAACTGCCTAACTCACATAATACTGCAATATATTTTGAAGAAAATCCTTTTAGCGAAGTAACAGTGGAAGCTGGAAACAAACTCCTTTCCTCCATAAAAGGCACAAAAAGGAATCAGTGGATGAAACTATTGAAGATTTGGATCTAAGAAGAGACAGCCATAAAGCATGGAGGCTACTGAGGCGCCTAAGTAATGACCCAACTAAGACCACCGAACATCATAATGTAACTGCCAACCAAATAGCACATCAAATACTTTTGAATGGGAAAGCCATCCACAAGCCCAAAATGAACAAACGGCAAAGAGAAGAAGAATAGAGTAATGACCTTACTTTACCATTCACCCTGGCAGAGTTAGAGAAGGCCATCAAACAAAGTAAAAATTGAAAATCATCTGGCCTGGATGATATTCGAACAGAGCAAATTAAGCACTTTGGTGATACAACGAAGAAATGGTTACTCCAGTTTTTCAACAATTGTTTGAGCAGATCTCAAATTCCAAAGATATGGCGGAAGAACCGAGTGATAGCCCTGTTGAAACCTGGCAAAGAAGGAAACAATATGAATAATTTCAGACCAGTTGCACACCTGTGTCACCTTTACAAACTGCTAGAGAGAATGCTCTTAAATCGCCTGTTACCTGTAATTGACCCCTTGCTTATGCCTCAACAAGCTGGATTTCATCCCGGTAAACTTTGTAGTGGACAACTGTTGAACCTCACACCGTTTATACCTAGTAGAAGATAGATTCGAATCTCGCAAGGTGACAGGAGTGGTATTTGTTGATTTATCAGCAGCATATGACACCGTCAACCACCAGTTGTTATTAATTAAGGTCTATACCCTGACCAAGAATGTTAGCCTGACCAGATTCATTGCCACTCTTTTGCAGAATCGCAGGTACTTCGTCTATTTCCAAGTTGATAATGTGGAGAACAGCCCGAGCTCTTCCTCATAATGGCTGGACAAAATAACTACTGTGAGATAAGCGATTAGACTGAATAATCGGGCTTAGGAATTTCGGCCTGGTTCTTTCAACTTCACACATGAACATATACGCGTTAACAGAGTATAAATTGTATTAAATTATTAAACATGCTAATTTTACATAAAGAAAAATATTAGTTCTGAAGTTATATTTTCGTTGACACAACATGGTGCGATTCACAAGGGTTCATTATTCTTCAATTTAAAATGTTCTAATAAAATATTTTCACTTGCTTGTAAATAGATTATACAGTAAATATAAATATTAAAAACACTTAAAAAGAGGGGGGAATTAATAAAAACAATAATTCAGAGGAGAACACTTATTTTCTGTGGAGATGTGAATTGACATAAGCAATGTTACCAACGTAAGCGTAGAGATGACTAGACAGTTTGTTCAGCGGATCAGCCGTGGCTAGAGATGGCTGGCCGGGCGGCGGAAACCAGAATACTTTCTCGTTCCAAGTTTATTGAAGATGCGGGGAGGATGTCCTGCATCCAGATATGATGACGCTTCGTAGAGAAAGTTTCTTCTTTTTAAGGCAGATGCTTTTTTGTTAACATGTCACTTAGAAGTATCGGAACAAGCACCCATCTTGTTGAGCGTAGCGAAGATATGGTTTGAGTTAACACCAACTCAACTTGCCGTGACCATATTTGGAGATTCCAAGCAGTGTGTCATACTGATGAACTGCAGAACGCGATGTGGTATAAATGAAAAAGCGAAGGAAGGAAGCTTGTAGTTTAACGTGACCGTTAATCTTTAGATCATGAGCCACGGGACCTCCTTTTTACGTGGAATCCAAACCACAGGACATGGCATTTCACTTCGAAAATCTCACATGCATTGACCGGGAATCGAAACCGGACCGCCTTGGTGAGAGGCATACAGCTAGACCGCTGAGCCACCACGCCCCTGGTATAAATGAGGCCGCCAGTGGAGTGAACTGAAGAGAAGTAAAGCGTAGTGAACATCGGGATGGAGAAAGCTTCCTTTTAAATAGTGCCAGCGATATTCTGGAAAGCTCCACACGCAGGCAGGCGTATGATTGGCTGAAGCAGAAGATATGACGTCACTACGTCAACTGAACAGCAAGGAAGGAGCTTCACATGCCGCTAGTGTGTACTCGAAGCTTGACAAGTGCTCATCTTAAAACACGCCTAAGGTAAGAGTCTTTAGAAATTTGTGGTGAAGGTTGTACATTACTCACATTAACAATATAATACAAACATTAATGCAATTAAATAAATATTATTCGTTCTGTGGTCTCGGAATACTTAAAGCATTTGATCAGCAAATGAGCCAACAAAATAAAAGAGGAAAATGAACACGTATAACATAATGAAAGTGATCATGCTCCGAGACCCTCGAAAGAAAACAAACAAAGAATCAGTCGGGAAAAAACATAAAAAGCAATGAATGAGGAGCACACTAAGACTCAACAGGCAAAATGGAAATCATAGAAATAGGCCTAGTATAGAGATCTTTACTATTGAGAACATCTACAACTCTCACATGCTTATCACGGCCCAAATGGCAGTGTGTTTCCCTACCAAGATTCCAGACGAGAGGGGGTTGGGATCCCTTAAAAGAACCATGTCTCCAACTTGTACATCAGGCTGGGAAAGCCACCAATTCTCCCTTCTGTTAAGCGAGCTGAGATATTCCAGCTTCCAACGACGCCAAAAAATTGCACAAAGATTCTAACCTTCTCCAGAAAATAGGTAAACCGAGATCACAGCGTCGAGCCAGCAAAGGAGGCGTGGAAGCTTAAGAACAGCCAATCAAAAAATGGCTACGTGTTAAAGGAAAAAGATCCTTAGGATCATTGCATAAAGGCGTAAACGGCCTACAATTCACAATGCCCTCAATCTGAATAACGAGGGAATTAAATTCCTCATAGGAAAGTATAGCTGAACCAAGAGTTTTCTTCAGCTGTCTCTTTGTGATCTTTATGCAAGATTCCCAACGGCCACCATGATGAGGGGCGTAGGGGGGGAGTGAAATGCCATTTAAATCCCTCGGCATAAGAGAAATTTGAAAACTGTTCCTTAGCAGAAGGAGAGGTAAGCGCCTTTTTCCAAAGATCAGAGGTACTAACAAAAAATTTAGCGTTGTCTGAAAAAACTTCAGAAGGGACACCCCTTCTGGCGGCAAATCTAGAAAAGGCTGCTAAAAATAAGCAGTAGAAACATTGGTTACCAACTCTAGGTGAATGGCTCCGGTCACCTAACAACTTGCGCTTAGATAAAGGGGAATTGATTTGATAGGCATAAGGACTAGCGTAATCGATACCAGTAAGAGCAAATGGCTTACTAGGCTCGGAAAGAAAAGACGGTAAATTTCCCATAATTTGCGTGACTGGGCTGGGTTTGGACTTAAAACAAGGTATACATTTCCGAACGACTGAAGAAACTTCATGGACACCATTAATGAGCCAATATTGCTCGCGAATTAAGCAAAGCAAGGTGCGAGTGCCTGCATACAAGTGCTGGTAATAACATTTTCTAATAATGAGAGTAGTAATAGGATGTCTAGAAGGGAGAATAATGGGATGATTTTTCTCATCTGGGTAACTAGAATTTGCTAGCCTGCCTCCCACTCTTATTAACCCATCTTGGTCCAAAAAGAGGGTGAGAGGTAACAGCCTACTAGACTTAGGCAGGGCCTTTTTGCTTAGAAGCGTTTGGTACTCAAGAGACAATACTTCATGTTGCATAAAAAATAAGACCTTACGAGTAGCAAATTCCAACTCTATCTTAGTAAGGAAGGGTTGGGGTTTCACAGGCCGATCAATAACAAGAAATTTCCATCGAAATAAATATGCTACAACACGACTTAATTTGGTAAATGTAGAGTAACGCTGAAAAAGACTAGTAGCAATAGAGGTTAGAAAAAAGGAAGCGGTAACAAAGCCAGCATCTGGTACTTCTTCCACAACCTGATTAGATGAATGAGGCCAACAAGAAAAATCCTGACTAAGCCACGATTGACCTTGCCAATACAACTTGAGAGAAATTAATTTCTTGGTCATGCAGCCATGTGAAATTATATCAGCGGGGTTTTCCTTTCCAGGAACATGATTCCATTGTTCAAAATGAGACACCTCGTGTATTTTAGAAACGCGATTAGCAAAAAAAGTGGTCCAATCCGAAGAAGGTTTTGAAAGCCAAGCTAAATGGAAGAATCACTCCAAAACCATGTGCTCGAAAATTTCAAATTTAAACTGATATTTAATTTACTGGCTAATTCCACAGCCATCACAGCGGAACACAATTCCATTCTAGGCAAAGATGTAGATTTAAGCGGAGCTACCCTTGATTTTGTACAAATTAAATTGGAAAATCCGGGTGAAGTATTCGAAGGGCGTTCTACTATGTAAGCTCAAAAACCATATGCCTTTTCAGAACTATCGGCAAATATGTGCAAATCGAAATACTGGCATGAAGGATCGGAAATGAAAAGGCGGGGAATAGAAATTTGAGAAAGATCCAACAAACTATTTCGGTATTTTAACCACTCTTCCAAAAGGGGGGAGGGTGCCTTTTAAGCCCAACAAATTTTCAATAACCAAAGTTTCTGCAAGAAATTTTTGCAGTAATAACCACAGGAGCAATGTACTGCAAGGGGTCGAAACCCTTTGCTATTTCCCTTAATACTTGCCTCTTCGTTTGAGGGTGAAACTCAGATAAGTGTACCTGATATGAAAAAGTATCAGAAAAAGGAGACCAAAAACACCCAACGCTTTAATAGCTGATTCCTCAGTAGGAAGTGCAAAATATTCGTCAACCGGAGTTTCTCGTGAAAACTTAGATAAAAATTTGGTTGAATTTGAGTCCCACTTATGAAGTGTAAAACCACCACCAGAAAGAAGAGATTTTAAATCTTCACAAACAAGAAGTGCATCAGACATACTAGGAAAAGAATAAAGAAAATCATCTACATAGAATGCGGTTTTCAATACCTCGGAGGAAAGATGATGAAACAGATGACCATCTTGTTCGGCCAACATGTGAAGAGATCGGATTGCGAGAAAAGCGGAGGGCTTAAGACCATATGTGACAATTCGTAAACGAAATATTTTTATATGTTTAGAATTGTCGTCTCGCCACAAAATTCTTTGCAAATCATGCTGTTCTGAATTTACTAGAATTTGCCTATACATTTGTTTCATGTTAGCAATGGGAAAACGACGAAAATTAAGTAAAACTAACGTATGATCTGTCTGAATAGCAGGTCCAGAATGCAGAGTGTCATTGAGAGAAACACCATTAGCATCTGGAGATGAACCATTAACAACCACTCTTATCTGTTATCGGGTGGAAGAATTTTTCCAAACCGGATTATGATTAAGATAAACTATTTCTTTAGGAGGATTATTAATTTCTTCAGATCCAGGAACTACTTCCAGTGATTCGCTGATTCATACTCTTCCATAAAGGAAGTATACTGAGCCTTTAGGGAAGCATCTTTCTTAAAACGATTTTCAATTGCAAATAAAGCTTTGAGCGCCCTGGAACGTGAATCTGTAATGACAGAGAGATTAGAAATACGAGGAAGAGTTACTACGAATCTGGCTTCAGCAGTGCGAACAGTGGTTTCCTTGTACGATTTTTCACACATCTCATTATTAAAAGAAGGAGGCGAAATTGCTTGATATTCTCAATGTCCCAGAACTTAGTTAATTCTTGATTTAAATCAGTACCATCAAAATAACAATGAGATATCTGTTGAACGGGGTTGCGGTATATTTGCCCAGTGGCTATCCAACCAACATCAGGAGCAACTTTAATCCTTTCCGAATGTAAACATTACCAAAAGATGCTAGCACTTAAAAGAATTTCTACAGATGAAGCTCTGTTGAAATTTGGATCGGCAAATTGCACAAAATGCGGAATATTCCAACTATGAACTGGGAAAGAAGTAATACCTATAGAATTGATCATTAAAAATCCAAATTTAAATGAATGCCGAGATTATTAGAATCTTATACATCAACTTTAGCAAAACTTAAAGATTGTGACTTAAAACCATTAATTCCCGTAACTTCTATAGAGGTAGGGCATATTTGCAGACCTAACTTGCGAACTAATGATTCACTGGTAAAATTATTAGTCGCAGCATTATCCAACAATCCTCTAACAGAAATCCATTTTCCGTGAACATTCCTCACTAGGACTTGTACAATGGACAATAAAACTTGAGTTTTACTGTACGAGACAGAGCTTTGGGTAAAGGACTGAGCATTATTCGGCGAAGTCTCAGAATTTGATTTAGCGGAAGAACTACTAGGCACGGATGACCGTGGCCTCTCACGTCTATGCAGAAAAATATGATGTTTAGCTTTACAGTGAAAACATAACCGTTCAGAACGACAATTGCTTATCATATGTGTCCCCGAAAGACAATTAAAGCAATGATCTTGGGTGGTAATTAACCTACGGCTTTCATCCACAAACAAAGATTTAAATTGAGCGCATTGGTATAAGTTATCAGGCTGTTGACACAACACTCAAGCTTGTACTTGGTTAGAAGACCGAATATTAGTAGAAAAGGCATGCGACCTTTAAAACTCTCTGATTAGGGCTGATGACCTTACTATTAGAAAGAGGTTTAGAGGTGGAGCTACTTTTCTGACTAGCTACAGCAGAAAGAACTTGGCATTTCGCCTTTAAGAATTTAATGATGGCTTCATAGCTACATAGCGAATGTTGGGAAAGTTCTACTTCCCAAGCTTTTAAAGTTTTAGAGTATAACATAGCAGAGTTATGAATCAAAAATAAATCCCAGTAATCAACTGGTTGATCCAAATTAGCAAGAGCGCGAGTATGGAGTTCTGCAGTATCGATTAGATTACGAAGCGACATTATCCGCTTGAGCAATAGGTAAATTGAATAGGCCCTGTATGTGTCACTGAGTTTTCAAACGAGTGTTCCCAAAACGATCATTAAGAAGTTTCAAGCCTATTTCATATTTTTTATTTGTCAAGGCAAGTGCTTGGTTAAGTTTAAGTGCGTTAACTTGAACGGACAAACGTAAATAATGAAACTTCTGTATTGAAGGAAGGGAAACATTCTCGTGCACTAATGAATTAAACAATTCAAGAAATGCTCCCATGGGGTTTCATCCCCGGGAAATTTGGGTATTCTATTTTCGGGGGTATACCACGGGAAGAAAAAGAAGCAGATTCTGAAGGTGTTTGCTCCTTTCTCTCCTTCAATGTTAAACTTCTGAGAACCTGTTTTGCATCTGCAAATCTTTATAATATAAATTTTCAACTTAACTACGATCACCCTGCTGGTCGGGATACCGGGTCTCGATGTAACGTTGAATTCCATCATATTTCTCAAAGGCCTGTTCATAATTTTTCAGCCTTTGAGAAATTATGTCAATTTTAACGATCTTGTTCCGTGAGATCATATAAAAAAGTACGAAAAAGAGTAAGCTTGCCTTTGACCGAAGCTCTTGCATTATTGATTTTATCGTCAATTGGCATTTTGAAACTGTTGTGTACTCACGAATACACCGTAACCTTGGCCGTCTGAACTCAACAGGATTTTACAGTCTGCAAGAAGAGAGTGTGCGGCCTTTCCAATGGGAAATTGTAGAGCTGGTGTTATTTTTCTTCTTCCAGCGCTGACCATGCATACCCCGAGCTGAAACTTTCAAATGGATTAGAGATCACAAATTGCAAAACATCCATACACTTAATGATCAGTGCGAAATCCGAATTTTGAATTTGATTTTTTAATATTCTAAAAAAACTTAAATTTTAAGGCTTGCTTCAACAGAATGTTTACAAAAGTCATCCCGGTATTTCGTCACCATATGGAGAAACGGTCTGCCCTAATCTTTCCCATAAAGGGAGAACGCGAATCAGGCGTAAGCCTGACCAAAATTGCTACAGTGAAACAGAAAATAGACTGAATCGGTGCGGTATAGCGGGAAAAAAAGTACATCACCAGAAAATCAGATTTAAATAACAGGGTAAAAATATGTTTACTGAAATAACAATTTTTTTAATAATGTCATCAAAAATGCACATTAAATGCACACAAATGAGTAAAGCAGAGTTCACTAGTTATAAGTTGTAACAAATTGGAAGGGTCTTGTGACAGAACCCGAATTAGTGAAAAAACAATGATAAGGCTTGCCTTAATTTGAAAGGAATTAGATTGAATTTTAATATACAATCATAAAAGAATTATAGAAAGATGAATTATGTGATAAGAGTAAGAAGATTAGCTTCTTAATAAAACTTGAACTTATCTTCCAAACTGAAGAGCCAGCTCCATAAAATCTCAGCTAGCATAATCTTGTTTAAGAATTCCTTTACAATTTCTTCCGCAGGAGGCGTTCATGGCCTCAAGATGCATATTCCGTGAATATGAACGCTCATTGCTTCTTTTCCCTTTCTTGAAGAGGATGACACCTGTACTGTCTAGGCGATGACTCAGTAGAACAATGAAGCTAGTTAGCAGCCAGAAAAACTGCTGTTGCCGTGAATTATAATACCATCTGAGGTGTGACTTGTAGAGTACTGCGGTTTGCAAACATTCCAGCCATTTAGAGTGATGTGTTCAGCCTGAAGGCCTCGTGACGTAGTAGCGAGGTGACGTAGCGACTGTCAATAGTGCCATGAGGTGTAGCAGCGTGCGAAGTGATCCGAAGAGAATGAAGCGGTGATGAAGAAGTGAAGCGATCAGATTGAGCGCTGATCAGAATGATGCGTTGATCTGAATGATGAAGAACTCCAATAGGCAGCGTCTCTTATACGGGGGCGATAGAACAATCTCGAACAAGGAGGCCACCTGACCACAGAGTCCTGCCATTGGCTGAATAAAGGTCAAGCTGACGTCAGTCAACACCAGCTCGCAGCAGGCCCAAAGCACATTAGTAGATGCTCTGTATGCCGAGGGTGAGGATGGCTGAGAATGTGAGCACTGGAACACTTGAGGTAAGATCTTAGAAAAACGAAGCTTAAATATATATATATAAATAAATCAATAAATTAATTATAATACAATAAAGTATTTAACATATTAACTTGTTTTGAAGTTTTCGGGACTGAGAAAAAGCTAACAGTAAAACAGGGCTGTCGTGAAGAAGTAAACATATACACAAACGCATACTGTCACGAAAGTGACCATGTTCCGAAAACCACCAAAGCAAGCAAACAAACAAGAAGCAAACAACAACAAAGAAGCAAAACACTAAGAGTCGAGTGGCAAGGGAGAAATCATGGAAATAGGTCTAGTATAATGACCATTACTGGTATGAATATCTACCACTCGAACATGATTACCACGACCAGAGTGGCACTGGGTCACTCTGCCGAGTTTCCATACGACGGGGGGGGGGGAGTGGGGTCCCGAAGGAGCACCATGTCACCAACACGTACATTAGGATGAGAAAGGCGCCACTTCTCCCTCCACTGAAGTAAACAGAGATACTGCAGCTTCCAACGGCGCCAAAAAACATTGCGGAAAGATTCTATCTTTCTCCAATAAATAGGCAGACTGATATCAAAGCGCCGAATCAACAAGGGAGGAGTGGAGGCTAAAGCGCAACCAATTAAAAAATGACTGGGCGTTAAAGAAATAAGATCATGAGGCTCATTGGATAAGGGAGTAAGCGGTCTAGAATTAACAATTCCTTCAATTTGAATTATGAGGGAATTAAATTCTTCATAGGAAAGTACAGAAGGATCAAGAGTTTTCCGTAATTGCCTCTTAGTAAGCTTCACGCACGATTCCCAGCTACCACCATGGTTAGGGGCGTAACGAGGGGTGAAATGCCACTTGAAACCCTTATTGTAGGAAAAATTCGAGAGTTGTTCCTTAGAGGAAGGAGAGGTTAGTGCCTTTCTTAAAAGATCAGAAGCACTAATAAAAGTTTTCGCATTATCTGAGAATACTTCAGAAGGTACACCTCGTAGCGGTGAACCTTGAGAAGGCGGCCAAAAAAAGTGGATGTATTGGTTACCAATTCGAGATGAATGGCTCCTGTAACCATGCAAACGAATAAAGCTATGTATTAGTTTGCCCAACACCTTGCGTTTAGTATTAGGAGAATTCACTTGATAAGTCTAAGGACCAGAATAATCAACACCAGTAAGTGCAAAGGGCTTGTTAGGCTCAGAACGAAAGGAAGGAAGATGACCCATAATCTGTGTGATAGAACGCGGTTTAGTCTTAAAACAAGGTATACACTTGCGAACAACAGATGACACTTCATGAGCTCCATTAATGAGCTAGTAGTGTTCTCTAATCAAACACAACAAAGTACGAGTTCCTGCATGCAAATGCTGGTAATGTAACTTCCGAATTATGAGAGCGGTCATTAAGGCGGCACACAATTCCAGTCTAGGAATGGAAATCGACTTAAGCGGAGCTACTTTGGACTTAGCACAAATCAAATTTGAAAATCCATCAGAAGAGGCGGTGGGACGTCCTACTATATAAGCACCACAACCAAAGGCTTTTTGGAACTGTCCGCAAAATTGTGCAATTCAAAGGATTGACACATGGGATCTGAGATTAAAAGGCGGAGAATACAAATTTCAGAAAGATCAGATAAGCTGCTTCAATATTCCAACCATTCCTTCAGAAAGGGAGTGGGTACTAATTCATCCCATCCTGATTTCAATAACCAAAGTCGTTGCATAAAATGTTTGCAGTAATTACAACAGGGGCTAGGTACTGAAGTGGATCAAAGATCTTGGCTATCTCTGATAAGACTTCCCTTTTAGTTTGAGGATTCAAATTTGACAACTGAACCTTATATGAAAAATTATCAGAAGAAGGGGACCAGAAAATAACTAGGGCTTTCACGGTAGCTTCCTCAGTAGGCAGCTCAATTAACTTCGTGGTGGACGTGTCAGATGAAATCTTTAACAAAAACTCAGTTGAATTTGAGCTCCATTTATGGAGCGGAAAACCACCTCCAAGCAATAAAGATTTAAGATCTTCAGAAATAAGACAAGCATCAGTTAAAATCGAAAAGGAATAGAGGAAATCATCCACGTAAAAGGAATTTTTAAGTATCTCAGAGGCTGAGGGATGGTACTGATGACCATCTAGTTCAGCCAGCATATGCAGAGAGCGAATTGCGAGGAAAGAAGAGGGTTTCAAACCATACGTTACTGTTCTTAGGCGAAATATTTTTATGGGTTTTGAATGTTCGTCCCGCCGCAAAATCCTTTGCAAATCCTGCTGCTCGGGGTTTACCAAGATTTGTCGATACATCTGTTTGATGTCAGCTAAAACTGCAATGGGGTGAAGACGAAAATTCAATAAGACAGAAGTGAGTTCATTCAGAATTGCGGGTCCTGAATGCAAAGTGTCATTGAGCGAAATGCCATTGGTGTCAGGAGAAGAACCATTAAATACCACTCTTATCTGTTCCCGCGTGGAAGGGTTTTTCCAGACAGCGTGATGGTTTAAGTAAACTATATTTTTAGAAGGATTATTTTCATCATCAATTTTGGAAATTACCTCCATATGATCAGCTGACTCATATTCCTCCAAAAAAGAGGTGTACTGAGTTTTCATAGCCTTATCTTGCTTGAAAGCGATTTTCGACAGCGAATAAAGCTTTAAGCGCCCGAGGGTAAGAATCAAGAATGACAGGGGGCTCAGAAATTCGAGGAAGAATTACAATAAATCTACCTCGAGGGGTACGAACAGTACTTTCACGAAAGAGCTTTTCGCAAATCTCGTTATTCGAGGAAGAAGAAGTTGCAGCTTGGGTATTTTCTATATCCCAAAATGTTGTCAAGTCATGGCCCAAATCGGCATGAACATGATAACAGGTTGAGACAGACTGAACAGGACTGCGATGTATTTGTCCCGTGGCAATCCATCCGAAGCCAGTTTTGCGAAAAAAAGACGCTAGGGGCAACATTGACTTTCTCAGAATGCAAACACTGCCAGAAAATGCTACAACAGAGAAGAATGTCAACGGGCAGCCTTTCGTTGAAACGTGGATCAGCAAATTTTATGAGATGCGGAATATGCCATTTATTAACTGGGAAAAAAGAACTAGGAGTTTCATTGCCTATGGAATCAATCGCTAAGCAATCTAGTTGAAAACGAGTGCCAAAATTATGAGAATCCCTTAAGTCGACCTTAACGAAACCTAAAGATTTCGACTTTGAACGATTAATTCCAGTGAATTCAATTGAAGTAGGATCATTTTGCAGACCTAATTTATGAATTAAATGCTCACTGATGAAGTTGTTAGTGGCAGCATTGTATAGTAACCCACGAGCAGTAATCCATTTACCATGAGCTTTCTTCAGTAAGACTTGCACAGTGGATAGCAATACTTGAACCTTACTAAGGGAAGCGGAACTTTGAGTAAACGACTATGCACTAGTAGAAGGAATTTCAGAATTAGGCATTTGAGGAGAACAGCTAGGGGCTGATGATTGTGGTTTCTCATGTCTTTGTAATAAGGTATGATGCTTGCCCTTACAATGAAAGCACAGGCGTTCAGATCGACAGTTACTCAAGGAATGTGCTCTCGAGAGACAATTAAAACAATGTTTTTTGAGATAATAATTTGCGTCTCGAGTCCACAGACAAGGCTTTGAAATCGGAACATTGATATAAGTTATGGGTCTGTTGGCATAAAACACAACTTTGCATCTGACTAGGCGATTGACTATGTGCGGCAAAGGCATGAGACCTCAAAACTCTTTTGGTTTGAAGGAATTTTAGCAGAAAAAATAGCACTTTTTGGCAGGCTATAGCGGACAAAACTTGGCACCTGGCCTTTATAAACTTAACAAGGGCCTCGTAAGTGCATTGCGAATGCTGAGATAGCTCCATCTCCCAGTATTTTAGGGTAGCAGAATCGAATTTACTGGTCACAAGATGAATTATGAATAAATCCCAAAATTGCACAGGCTGACCTAAATTCGCCAAGGCACGAATGTGCTGTGTCAATTAAATTGCGAAGGGTTATAACATTATCAGATTGAATATTAGGAAGATTAAACAAAGCCTGTATATGTATTTGAGTCCTAAGCCTTGAATTTCCATAGCGATCTTTAAGTAATTCTACAGCGACTTCGCAGTTGTCACTTGTCAGGGCTAATGCCTGAATAAGCTTAAATGGCTGGGCTTGAACGGCTGAGCGCAAGTAATGGAACTTTTGTATCGGCGGAAGGGTTTCGTTGTCATGAATTAGTGAAGTAAATCATTCAAAAAATGGTTCCCGTGAACTTTCGTCGCCACGAAATGTGGGTAATTCAATTTTAGGGAGAATAGTTCGGTTTGGTGCGGAGGTAAGGAGTTGAATCTTCTTTCTTGGCTTCAAGTGTTATGTTCTAAGTAAATCTTTTGCTTCTGCATAGCCTTGGTAGTAAAGACGTTCTGTTTCGTTACGTTCACTCTGTTGTTCGGGGCTTTGAATTTCAATACTGCATTGAATTTCATCGTACTTTTCAAAAGCTTGTTCATAGTTTTTTAATCTTTGAGAGATTATATCTAAATTACGTTCTTGCTCTGTAAGCTCTGAGAGAAACGTTCTAAAGCGGGTTAATTTACCCTTATACGAGGCACGAGTATTAATGATTGTAGTATCAAGAGGCATATGGCAAGCTGGAGCAAACTCAGCACCTGTATTTGACTTGTATTGCGTACGTCAACTGAAGTGAACACCAGCGGAGGAAGAACTGGCACCTCTCCAAAATCCTCCCTGCCGCTGCTCGATTCAAGTTTGAACTGAAAACACACGTATTAATACATTTTAAAGTAGTTTAACCATTAATATTATTATTTTGATTTCTGGTGTGCAATATTTGAAATGGGTTAAATCCCGGGTTTGAGGCAACAAAGTTTATGGAGAAAAGATCTGCCCTAATCTTTCTCATAAAGAGAGAACGCGAATCAGGCGTAAGCCAGACCGAAATAGCTACTGTGAAACAGAAAATAGACTGAAACGGTGCGGTATAGCGGGCATAAAAGTACATCACCAGAAAACCAAATTTAAATAACAATAAATATGTTTATTGAAATAACAAGTTTTTTAAATAATGACATCAAAAATGCACATTAAATGCATACAAATGAGTAAAGCAGAGTTGACTAGTTATAAGTTGTAACAAATTGGTAGGGTCTTGTGACAGAACCCGAATTAGTGAAAAAACAATGATAAGGCTTGCCTTAATTTGAAAGGAATTAGATTGAATTATAATATACAATAATAAAAGAATTATAAAAAGATGAATTATGTGATAAGAATAGAAGTATAGCTTCTTAATAAAACTTGAACTTATCTTCCATACTCAGCTAGCATAATGTTGTTTAAGAAGTGCTTTACAATTTCTTCCGCAGGAGGCGTTCTTGGCCTCAAGATGCATATTCCAAGAATATGAATGCTCATTGCTTCTTTTCCCTTTCTTGAAGATGACTCAGTAGAACAATGAAGCTACTGTAGTTAGCAGCCAGGAAAACTGCTGTTGCCGTGAAGTATAATACCATCTGAGGTGTGACTTGTAGAGTACTGCGGTTTGCAAACATTCCAGTCATTTAGAGCGATGTGTTCAGCTTGAAGGCCTCATAACGTAGTAGCGAGGTGACGTAGCGACTGTCAATAGTGCCATGAGGTGTGGCAGCGTGCGAAGTGATCCTAAGAGAATGAAGCGTTGATCAAAAGTGTGGTGATGAAGAAGTGAAGCGATCAGAATGAGCGATGATCAGAATGCTCGATCTGAAGTGCGATGATCAGAATGATGCGTTGATCTGAATTACGTAGAACTCCAACAGGCAGCGTCTCATACGGGGGCGATAGAACAATCTCGAACAAGGAGGCCACCTGACCACAGAGTCCTGCCATTGGCTGAATGAAGGTCAAGCTGACGTCAGTCAACACCAGCACGCAGCAGGCCCAAAGCACATTAGTAGATGCTCTGTATGCCGAGGGTGAGAATGGCTGAGAATGTGAGCACTGGAACACTTGAGGTAAGATCTTAGAGAAACGAAGCTTAAATATATATAATAAATCAATAAATTAATTATAATACAATAAAATATTTAACATATTAACTTGTTTTGAAGTTTTCGGGACAGAGAAAAAGTGAACAGTAAAACAGGGCTGTCGCGAAGAAGTAAACATATACATAAACGTATACTGTCACGAAAGTGACCACCACATGGCTATGTGGAGAACAGCCCGAGCTCTTCCTCTTAAAGGGAGAATAGCATCAGGCAAAATCCCTGGACAAAATAACTACTATGAGATAAGCGATTAGACTGAATAATCGGGCTAAGGAATTTCGGCCTGGTTCTTTGAACTTCACACATGAACATATAAGCATGAACAGAGTATAAATTTTATTAAATTGTTAAACATGCTAATTTTACATAAAGAAAAATATTAGATTTGAAGTTATGTTTATGTTGGCACAGGATGGTGCGATTCTCAAGAGTTCATTATTCTTCCATTTAAAATGTTCTAATAAAATATTTTCACTCGCTTGAAAATAAATTATAAATATAAATATTAAAAACACTTACAAAGAGAGGGGAAACAATAAAAAAATTCAAAGGAGAACACTTATCTTCGGCGGCGATGTGAATTGTCATAAGCAATGTTACCAACATAAGCGTAGAGATGACTAGACAGTTTGTTAAGCGGTTCGGCCGTAGCTAGAGATGGCTGGCCCATCGGCGGAAACGAGAATATTTTCTCGTCCCAAGTTTCATGAAGATGCGGTGAGGATGTCCTGCATCCAGAAATGATGACGCTTCGTAGAGAAAATGTCTTCCTTTTTTAAGGCAGATGCTTTTTTGTTAACATGTCACTTAGAAATATCGGAGCAAGCACCCATCTTGTTGAGCGTAGCGAAGATATTGTTTGAGTTAACACCAACTCAACTTGCCGTGACCATATTTGGAGATTCCAAGCAGTGCGACATACTGATGAACTGCAGAAAGCGTGTGGTATAAATGAGGCCGCCAGTGGAGTGAACAGAAGAGAAGTAAAGCCTAGTGGACATCGGGGTGGAGAAAGCTTCCTTTTAAATAGTGCCAGCGATGTTCTGGAAAGCTCCACACGCAGGTAGGCGTATGATTGGCTGAAGCAGAGGATATGACGTCACTCCGTCAACTGAACAGCAAGGAAGAAGCTTCACAAGCCGCTAGTGTGTACTCGAAGCTTGACAAATGCTCATCCTAAAACACGCCTAAGGTAAGAGTCTAGAAATTTGTGGTGAAGGTTGTACATTACTCACAATTAACAATATAATACAAACATTAATGCAATTGAATAAATATTATTCGTTCGGTGGTCTCGGAATACTTAAAGTATTTCACCAGCAAATGAGCCAACAAAATAAGAGAGAAAAATGAACACTTATAACATCACGAAAGTGATCACAAGGACTGCGCAGTCGATGGAGATCACAGAAGAATAGTCTTCCCCAAGGAAGTGTGCCGGCCCCAATGTTATTCAATATATATTACAGACGATCAACCTATAGCCCCCAACTGCAAGAGTTTTGGGTATGCTGATGATCTAGCGTTGGCCACAAAGTGTAGAAACATTGAATTAGTGGAGAGTAACCTCACTAATGCCCTTGAAGACCTGTCTGAATACCACAGCTCAAATCAGCTTAAACCAAATCCATCCCTCAAGTATGTGCTTTCCATCTGAGAAACCGAGAGGCCACTCGTAAGTTCGAGGTAGTGTGATCAGGGGTAGAATTGGAACACTGTAACAATCCAAAATACTTAGGAGTGACTCTTGACAGAGCCCTCAAATTCAAGAAACATTGCATGAACACCAAGTCGAAAGTTTCAACCATAAACATTCTCCTTAGAAAACTGGCCGGATCACAGTGGGGCAGTCAACCTGAAACCATACGAACGTCTGCCATGGCATTGTGTTATTCTGCTGCTGCCCTGTTTGGCATAATTCATCTCATGCCATACAGGTAGATGCAGCTCTTAACAACACATGCAGAATCATAACAGGCTGTTTAAATCCTACTCAAGTCGAGTAGCTCTATCATTTCTCTGGAATAGCGCCACCTTCTGTGCGAAGAGAAATAGCAGAAGATAAGGAAAGGAAGAAAGTGGAGCACGAAAGAACTCATCTATTGCATGGGTATGAAGCACATGCACACAGACTGAAGTCCAGGATGAGTTTCCTGAGAACATCACAGGAACTCACAAGCACTGATAAACAAGCCATGTTGCAATTGTGGAAAGCTAAAGGCTCCATTCCTAACGGCTGGAAGAAAGTAGCCGAAACTTTACCACCTGGACACGATAAAGGATGGACAACATGGAATTTTCTGAACAGATTGAGATCTGGCGTCGGCAGATCAAAAGTTAACCTGGCAAGATTAAGTGTGGTTGTGGAGAAGTACAGACTGTTAGGCACATACTCCAGTGTTGACTGTGCCCAGCTTCCTGCACAGAGGAGAATTTACATCAAGCTTCAGACAATGCACTGAAAGTAGCCAAATTTTGGTCTGCATTTGGTTAATGTACGTGAATGTTTGTGCCTGTGTATTTATTTATTGTACATTTTTGCTGTTTTGTATGTTCCTGACACGAGAATAATAATAATAATAATAATAACATGATTGTAGGCAATTGTGATGGGTTACTCCCTAAATCTGAAAAAAATACATGATATTAATAAATACACTTGGATGACCAGTTTCAATCGTCAAGCGATCATCATCAGATCCATTACACTTAGGCTATAAAATCTATTTCTGAAAGTATTGGTGAAAGTTGCAAATACTTATCTTTCACCCATACTTTCAGACATAGGTGTTATAGTCTAAGTGTAATAGATCTGATGATGATCGCTTGACGATCGAAACTGGTCATCCAAGTGTATTCATTAATCTCATGTTGTTGTTTTTTTTTTTTAGGATTAGGGAATAACCCATCACAATTGGGTACAATCGTGCTGACCGACGGAAAAATATCAAACTTCGTTTAAAAATATAATGACCCACTGGGCGTACAGATCATCTCACACTTCACAGAAGCGTGACGCGACGCAGAGAGAGAAATAGGCATATGAGCAGACATAAAACTCAACGGTCCATCAGTTGCTAAATGGATCACTATACCATACGTTGGATCATGACTGTTGCATCACCTGTCAACAAACGACCACTGATCACGGAAAATGACAGAAGGCGAAGAAGTGGAGTGAAAATTTCTTCAAACTGGGTACCGTACGCCGTATGTGCACATCTGTTTTAACTGCCATTATTTCGGTTTATTTGAATTGATTGAGACGTGTGGGTTAGTAATAATTATAATAACAGTGGTAATAATAATACAGTAGTATTAATGATAATGACGGCCCCATGGTGTTCGAGTAGCGTGCCTGCCTCTCACCCGGGGGCCCCGGGTTTCATTAACGCATTAACGGCATTAACTGACGTGGGGGCTGGAACGGGGTTCACGTAGCTTCGTGAGGACAATGAGTAGCTGTCTGACAGTGAGGCAAAGCCACGGTCACGAAAACAAAAGATTAACGGCAGAGGGGATCCGACGCGCTGACCACGTGTCACCCCACAATCTGTAGGCCAAATGGCTGGGCAGTGGTCGCTTGGTAGGCCTAGACCCTTCATGTGCTGTAGTGCCCTGGGGTTAATAATAATATTATTAATAATAATACAGTAATATCATAATAGCGAAAAAGGGCCAGAAGAACATTCCAAAGATGATCCACAGTGGTTTCAAGCGGTCAAGAACAAATTTAAAAAACATGAATTTTATTAAATTATATTAAATATTAAAAAAAGTATTAAATGACGCTGCAATGCTATTGTTCTGACTCAGTGAGCAAAGCAATGACAAACTACCTTACAGGTTAACATATTTAGAATACATCAACATTAACGCAACTACCATAGTAGTGAACAATATCATCTGTAACCGACAGCAGTGGCTACGCTGGCTAAAGCGCAGCGTTAAGTCATGGAGCCAGGCTCTCTGCTGACTCGGTAGTGGCGTGGGTTCGAGCCCCACCGTCGGCCGTCCTTGAAATGGTTTTCCGTGGTTTCCCATTTTCAACACCAGGCAAATGCTGGGACGGTACCTTCTGATAGGCCACGGCCGCTTCCTTCCACATCCTTGCCCAAACTCGTTCATCTTCATCCAATCCATCTCTCATCCCGACGCGCAGGTCGTCCACGGGCGTCGACTAGAAAGACCTGCACTCGGCCTCTCAGGAGGCCACACGACAAAAATATATATAGATATCATCTGTAAATAAGATTGATGCGTTACGCAAGTTCTTACGAACGTATGTAATCTGAACATTGTATATATGCTGTATTTGGGCATAAGTATAATTCAAAAACATCATAATTAATTAAGCCTAAGTGAGCAGGATCTGAGGATGAACGATTGACGTTCGAAACATGTCATCCATTTAAAGTACCCCCATTTTTGTACATAAAAGCGTGTTATTTTGTGATAAATGTCTTATGTAGTGATTTTCATGTTAGGGCATATAAATACTTGTTTTCCCGCCTAATTGGGCATAAAAAATTGTGTTGACCGACTGAAAAGCTGTCTTTATTCCACTAGACAACACTGAAAAATTACCTTTATCACTTCAAACTACCTCGCCTTGCCTAGTACGCCTCATTAAAGAGCTGTCTTGGGTTTTTGTGGTTTCCGCCCACTTAGGCTTACCTATGGCGGTGCCTTTTGAGGATCCAACCAGCCTTCGGGTTGACTACCTAATAGGCAGACCCAGTAGCGTAGCCATGATTTTAGTTTGGGAGAGGGCCAGTAGGTCCTCTTCTATTACTGCAGCAGTTCATATATTTTTCTGATTAAAAGTTAAAACAATCAAGAGTGAACTGTTTGTGTAATCTTGGAACTAATGTAATATCCTTGTCTAAAATAAAGTATGGCGGTATATATTAACTTTATTTTAATAATGTGACAATGATAAGCTATGAGAAATTTTACATTTTATACTAAGAATATAGTCAGGAAATATACATATTGGTACCAGTATATTGTTAATATATTGAAAATATTGCTAATACCGGGATGTTTAAACAGAAACGGGTGCAGGGAGAAAACAGAAGCTGCTGCTATTGCATAAGCAATTGAAGCAAGGCGGCATGATTGTTGTCGGCATCGACAACATTCTGATATGGCCATGTCTCTCGGCGGCGTGGTAAGCCTAAGTTGAAGGAACACGAGTCTCAATTGCGAATGTTACAAAGTACTTAAGGGTTCATTTTTAGCTTAGGACAAAAATCATCAGTCTGTTCATGACTGTCTGAATTCCGCCCTTCGTTGCGTTGTTTTGAGGCAGCTCACAGCTGTGTCAGTGTTTACATTTGTCTCTGTCGCTCAGATTCTCAATTATCAGTTATCAGAATACTGCTATTATGGCATATTCACACGTTTCAGTTCAGAGTGTTCTTTACATTAATACCGTACTATGTCTTGGTGTTTTAAATTGTTTACTTACCAGAAATAGTTTAAGTCAATTGAATGAATATGTCAAAAAACATCAGGAATAGATAACAGGAAGAAGGCGCAAGAAAGAATCATGTCATCATAATTTCAGAATAGAGAAGACACTCATAAAGGCATCAAACAAAGAAGGCACATTGCAAAACTTTTAGGTCTATTATTGTTAGTCTAATTTATACAGCGCTGTTTTAAGGTAAGTCTAACGGTCGCCGTGGACCTCATTCTGGTTTATCATTATTATTATTATTATTCAGAGGAAACTGCAATACACTTTATATAATAATGAGCCCGTCAGACGAGTTGTTTGGGTCGCCACTAACCGCAATGAATTCACAGACAACTCATCGTACTTCCTATAGGTCAATGCGCACGAAAAACGTAGCATCCCGGGGCGATCGGGCAGACAAGTAGTATGTCGAAGGACCCAAGAAGTACACCGCAGAAACACTTAGATTACAAAATAATAACATCCAGACTTATGTAAACTCGGGCCAAATTTATTTAAAAAAATCAACAAACACCTAGCCTAGTTCGGAGGGTTTGTTTCGGGCTAATCCCGCAAGCTAATAAAAAAAAGAAACGTCGAAGATCCTAAACTGATTGAAAGTTAAAAACCCTCGCGAAAGATTTAATTACATGAAAGCAAAAACAGCAAAGCTAGGGTAGTGGCACGAAAAGTACACCCTACACAGATGAAACGGGTTACTTATAAAAGAAGTTAAATTAACAGCAATAATAATCAATGAATTTACGATGGTACCACCCCCATATTTATTTTTAAACAATTTAATAATCTAGCTAAATCCTGACAATTACAACATTTTATACGGTGACTTACTACCGCAACAATCAAACAATTATAGCAAAAGCTATGTGACAACCAGATTTAAAAAAACATTAAAGTCATCCTTACTGGCTAAAGGTACATTGGGTTATCATACAAAATCACACAAATAAATAAATAAGTAGAACACAGCGTTCAGAAAGCTTCTTATTAATCACCTGCGTACACGCAAGAACACTGTTTGTATTCTTGGGTCATCTAGTGTGTAATTAGGTTGGTAACGGCGCGATCAAAATCACGTCTTATGTTACTTGAGCGTCGAGTGCCACCAGTTGAGAACTAATGGTCCGAACAAGCTCCGTCGTCTCAAGATAGTGTAACAAAGTCTATAAGTCATTTCCCGATGAAAATGTGACTAATCCAAAGAGTCGGCCAGTGCGCATTAAATTGCAAGTCAAAGTAATTTTACAGTCATTATGAGCATCTTATTTAGAATAATGAGATCTTATTATTATTAGAAGCATTATTTAAATTGTCGTAGGTTTATGAAGAATACTGGCGATTCTCAGTGGACACCTCGGATTAAATAGTGTGAAGTCTACCAAAGAACATCACTAAACATCATTGGCTCACACCTGACCGGAAAACACAATAACGCAAGTTATCAAACTCAGTTTGCAACAAATACAGAAGGGGCGCAAAGCTCTCCTAATCTGTCTTCAGGTAAAATCCTGGAAAAAATTGTCGCAGGTCTATCACCTGTACGACAGCGCGTCAAGAGCGCTCAACTCTTACATAGAAGCCTTTAAATACGGTGTCAAAGTTACCTCACATAATAGACAATAGCTTCTTTTCAATATAATGCACTCACATAGTGCTCAAACATTCGCTTTCTGAAGCGTTAAAAAGTTACAATCTCGTCCAATGACGTAAGAAAACATATGACTGCTATAAAAAACTACACAGCCATGACCTAGAAATAATCAATACATTCCACACAGTGAAACATTGAAGTGCGCATGCGCGTCTCGTTAACAGTAACAGTTGTCTCGCAGTGAGCGTTACGGATCCATGGCATTACAAACCTTCACACTGGCGTGTCGAAACACACTCAACTCATCATCGCATCAGGCGATGAATTACACTTCACAGGCGTTACTTCAGTCAAAAGAAGTCTATATCTGAATAACGCTGACTTATTAACTATAACAAGTAGTAATAAGTGGATCGTGGCTTCACTACCACGTAGAAATATGAATCCTAAACCTGGGCAATGTTGAAAAATTGCAAAGAGCAATATTTGACAGATATTCCACTCGGAATAGATTGCTTTGGAGTTGGTTAAAGATATTCCACTCTAATATTTACATGTGGGCATTTATAAAACTTTAGCGTGTCTAATACCTTGACGCTAACGAAATAATATAACATGTGACAATCCTACAGACTGCTAGGATGTCGGAAACGATACGAAGTGTATCTGGGGTTCGATGCTTGGCTGGCATCTTTACTATAACTCCCATACTAGTTCTTACTTGAACTTGTGTGGCTTCAGAGCACACATCAACAGCATAAATTAATAACATTATAAGGGTAATGACTTCTGTCGGTCATTCAATTATACGGCCAAGAATAAGCCCAAAATAAATAGTACAGTGGCGTGAATGAAAAGTGTCGCTGAAATGGGTCACAAAATTATGACGAAGTGATGGTTGTCCATCGCTGAAAATCTAAGTTGGCCCATATGAAGGGTCTACCAAATCAAATCTAAATGATTTGTGGCCATGTCTATCCAAGAAAACTAGGACATAACGTCCTGCGAACACCTTCAAGATGCACCATAGAAAAACATGGTGACTAGCATCCACTGTGGAAAAACAACTTTATACTAGCTAAAAATCCCTACCTATCTGGTGTCACTAGTTCTGTTAATTTTCTACTATCTACTCCACCACAGATCAACCCGTACAAGAGATAAAAGACAAACTCACTTTGCAGTCACCATTATAGTAGATCCAATGAAATCATGGTGTTAAAGAGAACTGGATGGTGGGTAATAATTCCAGTAATAACTCGGGCATCGAGTTTGTCCCATTCCATTTTCCTCCTCCTGCTTGTGGTCTCTTGAGCAAAGATCTCCTTCTCGTGGTCAGCCATTGGGTTGATGGGTTTTTGTGCTCCAATTCCCAAAGAATAGATGGTCAGATCTCCTGCCATGATGTAGTGGTCGCCTCCTCGTAGAATATTCCTCACATGATGGGATTCTTACTCCATGACACTGACTAATATCAGCGTAGTAAGCATGGTGTACACGTGGTTGACGTTATTATACATTATGGAACTCACACGTGTGTTTCACTGAATTTATGCTTAGCACAATATTATAAATTTTCACTGGCTCTATTATCGCAGACAGAATAAATTGGCCTTCACAGGTATGCTTCACTGATGCTAGTGGATAATCACAGATTCTAGTGGTTAGATTTTATCACTGAAAATCACTGTAATCTAGCACTGAAAAATGCAGATGAAGTGCATCGTAGAATACTACAGAAAGTACTAGCATAATCACTCGTAGATGGTTGAAAGTTACCAATATTTAATAGCATTTTGTGCACCTCGTGGTCATTAGTTTGATGTGCCACACGAAGAAATGTGGTGCTACAAACACACTAAAATATTCACCAAAAATCATGTGAAAAATTCGGCACTTACACTCGTGCACTCAGTGAATTATTCTTTAGATAGATGTGCATTTATAAATGAAAATTACACACAATTCACTGTCGGTGGTCATTGATTCTTTTCACGCCTCGTGCGTGGAATAGTTTGGTCATCGTCTTCACTGACGGAAAAATTACAACTTATACACATTCACAGATTTATAAAAATACTTTCGATGATCGTCGCACTGCACACATCGTGCGAAAAATACTAGACAATAACGATGATCGTGTAACTGATTTTCTTCACCCTCTGGGTGGACTTGTACAATCTCCTCGTCCTTAGGACGGACGGTAACACAGCACGTACAAACGTGACGGCTTCTGAACAGGTAGTCAGGGAGCTTAGATATTCCCTGCAATGTGCTGTCAAAACTAGAGTCGTTGACGGTCCATTTTCTCCCAACAATATGTGGCGTTAATACCTTTTACCTTAAATTGAAGATCGGCAAACATCGTAATGTTTCCTTTATGCAGAGTTACATGATGGAATGATCTGAGACTTTTAATAGCAAGAAATGTGATAGTGCTCAGAATAAATTATGAAGGTGAGTGTCCAAAGTCAAGACATCTTCCAATATTCACGCATGCCTCGCGCTGCTACAGGGCGCGTTCAGATATAATGGCATGGTATGTTCTTCATCATCTCCAATGAATATCACCGAGCCAAGAGCTCAGCGGGCTCAATAATAATAAACAAATACGAACCTTTTAAAAAGAATCGAATAACTTTACATCCATCAGTGAACAATGCGTCTTTCTCGTGTAGAGAAAATTATTTTTAAATGCTGTGCCTATATAATGAAATGGGGGCCTCAATTTGCTACACCTACAATAAAAACTTTTCATAATTTACCGAATATGTGTCCAGTTTTTGCTTCTTCATGACAAAGCGGTCCATCTTCTAAACACTCGCTAACGTAACAAAAAGAAGAAAGAAGGGAGCAACTATCAAACAACTTGCGACTCTTCCCCAGTACTACCAGTTACAAACTGTATCTCTCCTCTCGCAGACACAAAGCCACCGTAAATCCCTACAGTGGCGACAATCAACCACGCTGCGCCAATATTGTAGACTGGGACATTTTAGCACTGCTATTTCCAGGAAATTAAATTAAAATCTGACAAGAGAGTGAAAGCTGACAAGCTATAACTGGCCCCCTGCATAGAATCTCTTGCTAATTATCAATCTCCTAATTTCTTGTTAGACTTGTCATCATCACCTGGTTGTATCCCCAGTACTGAGGCACTTACTGTACTTGGAAAATCCCCTCACGTCACAATCAGGCCCGTGCTGGGCCGCCGGGACACCGGGATGTATCCCGGTACGCCCTCCAGCCTGGAAATTTTGGCGCTCTCCTGTTCCGAAACTGACTACGGCGAGGCTTATCGTCGATATTGCCAAGCGGCCGGGTTAAGTGTTGCGACTGTAGGCTACTACTGAATGGACTATGATTCTTCCAGTACCCGCGCGGCGCGCTCTCGGCAAGTGTTGGAGAGGGGGTGGAAGGAAGGAACGAGACGTCTGCCAAGGCCGTCTCAATTTCGTCTGCCTGTTGATACTTGTCTGTCACTCACTAGTCAGTAAGCTCACGCAGTCGGCCTGTTTGTGACTTGTGCAGTATTTTATTTTAAGTTATTCTGTGCTGTTACTGTTCTTCTCATGCAAGTTTCAAATCTTTCATGATAAAGGTAAGTGTCGTTATTGCTCATATTAATGTTTGAAAACATGATAATGTAAGTGCACCTATATTCCACATGGCACCTAATTTCTACACGTTCCGAGAATTGTACATATAGCGTAATTATCCATAATCATTTTTTGGAAAGCCTTATCACCTATCATGCAATCTAAACATTTTAAAAACATGACAAATATGACAGTGAAAATCGTTGTTCCCTGTATTAATAAAATAATAACAAATATAAAATCGATTATTCCTAAAAAAGATTTTGAGAAAACTAAATATTTTAGGCCGAGTAGGCTTTTTCTGGATTTTTTTAAATTTTACATCGCTTCAATTTTATCTTGCTTTACATTAAATAAACAAAAGTGCATTTAGTTTTAATATTGTTGTCGTTGTCGACTTACTTAACCTTTTCATTGCTACGTAGTGGGGGACTGACTGTGCCCTGTGTGCTGGCCTCTAACAACCTCAACTTACCACCGGTGCTACGTATTTTACGCCTCTCCGTTTCGGCTGAATTATAGCCACGTTTATTTTTTCATTCAAACATTCATTGTTTCTATTGAAACTTCACATCTATTGTAAATAATAATAATGAAATAATTTTATTTAGCGTAAATTCGATTCAAAAATATAATGAATCGGATAAATTATAAACGTTCAAAATCATTGGAGAAATTTACGTTTATCAATTTAATTAATTGTGTTATTTACCTAAATAAGTGAATTGTTTAATAATCTAAAAATATTTATAAATTGTTTTTTGCAAGTACATAAATTAAATAGTCATATTTGTTTTAGCGGGCTACATATAATGGACAAGAAAAATAAAAGGAAAAAAGCGGACATGAATTTCGTCAAGAAAAGAAAAACAAACTTCTACTCGAGTCTGCAAAATCATGTTCAAAAATAACAACTATGTTTAAAAAAACTGACGGCCCATCCGAACATGAAAATCTTGAATTACATACACAAAACAAGACGTTTGAGGAAGCAGAATTTGTTAGCTTGTCTTCACTATCAAACTCATCAAATCTTCATTGTTCCAAAACGATAGAGAATCAACAGACGGTCTCGTCGACGATGAATCAGTTTTCCGATGTCAGTTCTAATAAATTTCAAGGATCCACAGTAGTGGAAAATTCACAAATTCAAGAGGAAGGCCGATTAACCTTAGCCCTCGTGAACTAGAAGAACCTTCATTCGACACAGGAAATTCTGCACGAGTATGTAATCTTACAGTAGAAGAATCTCAAGAATCTACAATGAATTACTTCAAAAAAAAACAAGCGAAAGAGATGTATTGGCATATTTTTATTATCATCCAATCCAACCTGATGAAAGAGAGTTGCCTTTCAATGACAAAGAAAACCTTTATACATTGTAAAATGAAACGATAGAGAAACACTTCAGTGACATTGGATTTCATATGAAGAAAATTCAAAGAAAATGTTCTGTTTTATTTGTATTGTTTACAGCAGCAACTCCAATTCAGCCTTTTGTACAGGGTGTGAAGACTGGAAACATGTCCACCAAAGCGTTAATGAACATGAAATGTCCAAAGCTCATTTTAAATCTGTCGAGGCTTTTATGTTAGCCAAACGTAGGAAAAGTACTCGTGACCTTTTTTGTGATCAACTAGAGAAGTTATGAGTTTCCCGAATGGGAACATGATGTTATTTCCGTTTGAGCAGATACATTATCAATTAATATAATAATATTGGTCCGGTTAACTCAAACATAAAATGCCAACATTTCGCCCCAGTGTGCCGTTGAGCTCGTCAGTTGGTACAGACACACCCAATACGCGTGGCTAGCACATACTGAGAAGGCCATGACAAGACACAAAATACAAGTAGTATTGAAGTCACGAGTGATGCCAATGTGCTACGGAAGTCAAGCTTCCTTTCATAAAAAAAAATGACGAGCCCAACGGCACACTGGGGCAAAACGCTGGCATTTTATGTTTGAGTTAACCGGACCAATATTACCATATTAATTGATAATTCATCTGCTCAAACGGAAATAACATCATGTTCCCATTCGGGAACATCATAACCTATTTGGTTCGCCAAGGTAAGGCTTTTGTTTTATGGAAGGAAGCTTGACTTTCGTAGCATATTGGCATCACTCGTGACGTCATTACTACTTGTATTTTGTGTCTTGTGATGGCCTTCTCAGTATGTGCTAGCCACGCGTATTGGTGAGGTGTGTCTGTACCAGCTGACGAGCCCAACGGCACACCGGACCAATATTTTCATATTAATTGACAACTAGAGAAGAGGAAACAAGAAGTTTTAGAAAGGAGACATGTGGTGACAATTGTAATAAATGTCTTGAAGCTTATAGGAAAGCAAGGATTTGCTTTTCGTGCATCAAAGGAAGCTGCCTACTCTCTTAAAGATGACACAATCAACCATGGCAACTTCTTAGAAATTATTATATTAATGTCCAAGTTTGATCCACGGTTAGAGAAACACTTGAAAAAGGCTATCGAAGAAAGTGAAACATGTAGGAAAAAGCAAAAACAAAAAGGTGGGCAGAGGAAGTACCGTGACATTTCTAAGTAACAACACAGTAGCAAAAATAATGACCTGCATGACAAAAGAAATAAAATCTGTCCTGGTAAATGAAATCAAATCAGCCGGCAAATACTCAGTTTTGATGGACACAACAATAGACATATGTAGCAACGATCAAGTTGCAATAGTAGCCAGGCATGTTGAAGGACATGAAGTGTGTGAGAGACTACTGGCATTAAAAAAGTGTGGTTTCTACTACAGGAGAGGCATTATTTGACATTCTCTCCCTGGAGCATTGACAGACCTTGAAATACCTTTGTGTGATTGCGTCGCAAATGCGTTTGATGGCGCGTCTAACATGAACGGCCAGTATAATGGTTTGACTGCACACATAGCCAGCAAAATCCCAAATCACATTCACACGTGGTGCTACGCGCACGCTTTAAATCTTATAATATCTGATACAGCTCCGTGCCTCACTGTATCAATCTCATTTTTCAGCATAATGCAAGAGATCCAGGTTTTTTTTACGGATTCAATTAAAAGACTGGACAAGTTCAGGGAGCAAATTCCTGAGTACAAGTTGGAAGCTATTGGGGCTACTAGATGGCGAAGCCGCAGCAACGCAGCAAAGAAAATATTCGGCAGAATAAATGAGTGGACCTCTTCTGAAGAACAGTCTTCAAACACAGCTAAACCTAAACACATGTATCTGGAGTTGGTATTGGCTCTGTTCAAAATTGCACATTCAACTGATCTCAACGCCAAAGTGAGACATGAAGCGACTGCTTCGTGTATTTGGATTTCGAAACAATATTTCAGCCTCCGTGGCCTAGGCGGCAGTACGCCGGCCTCTCACCACTGGGCCCGTGGTTCAAATCCCGGTCACTCCATGTGAGATTTGTGCTGGACAAAGCGGAGGCAGCCAGGTTTTTCTCCGGGTACTCCGGTTTTTCCTGTCACAATTTCATTCCAGAAACACTCTCCACTAGCATTTCATTTCATCTGTCATTCATTTAATCATTGCCCCAGGGGAGTGCGACAGGCTTCGGCAGCCGGCACAGTTCATATCCTCGCCGCTAGATTGGGGCTTCATTCATTCCATTCCCTGACCTGGTAGGACGACTGGAAGCAGGCTGTGGATTTTCATTTTTTCAGTATATGGTATTCTTGCAAGTGTTCAAAATCACTACGCCGCTATCGGATTATCTCCAAACAAAGAATCTAAACTACGCCCAAGCGTGGAGGAATATTGAGTCTTGTCTTAGTAGACTAAAATGCCTACGAGACAAGTTTTCTGAAACTTTGAAATCAACACAACGCTTTGTTCTGAAAATGACGCAGAAACTCGAAGAAAGAGCAAATACCGATGAAACTCTTAATGGCATCGTTATTGGCAAAGCAATAACTGAGAAAAGGAAGAAGAAAATAAAGAAAATGGCAGAAGAACTTGTTGAAGACGACAGTGCTGGAACTTCTCCCGAAGAAGAATTCAAAATAAGGGTCTTCTTCGTAATTGTGGATACAGCTGTCCAAACTATGGAAAGCCGTTTTGTGCAGCACAAATCGCTCTATTTGGATCTGGCCTGTTTCGACCCAAAAAGATTCAAATCCCAATATTCTCTTCCTCCTAAAGCATTAAAGAAAATAGAAGTACTTTTGAACGTTGATGAAGAAAAGCTGAAAAAAGAACTTATCTCGTTCATGAATGTATGGCCCCGGATTTCAAATGCAAGTATGAACGCTGACTATGAGTATGAACATGTCTCAGACGAGAAAATCGATGACCACAGTGATGATGACGATGATCAAGAAGAAGATGCTGATGAAGACCACGAGACCCATTGCAAAGTGTCGGCATCATGCAACAGTTGTATCAAGTGTGCATACAAAATTATATTAGAATATAACATGTACTGTTTACAATACCCAGAACTTTCAAAAGTATATACATTTCTTCTTACCATCCCATTGACTCAAATCTCTTGCAAACGAGCATTTTCTAAATTGAAACTTATCAAAACCAGATAGAGATCGTCTTTGACAAACGAAAATTTAGAATCTCTACTGTTAATGCACTCAGAAGCTAATATTTTGAACTCCATAGATCCAGACACAGTTATTGATTATTATCTTTGCCACTCCAGCTCCGAATTAAAAAGACTTCTTCGGGTGTAGTTTGTAAATTCACTCAAAGAATATTACATTTGTGAACATATTTGTTTCCTTAATAAATTAAGTAGTAAATGCTGGGAACTTTTTTTTGAAATGTATGTAATGTAAATTGAAGCCTCCGTGGCTTAGGCGGCAGCACGCCGGCCTCTCACCGCTGGGTCCGTGGTTCAAATCCCGGTCACTCCATGTGAGATCTGTGCTGGACAAAACGGAGGCAGACAGGTTTTTCTCCGGGTACTCCGGTTTTCCCTGTCACAAATTTCATTCCAGCAACACTCTCCACTATCATTTCATTTCATCTGTCATTCATTTAATCATTGCCCCAGATGAGTGCGTCAGGCCTCGGCAGCCGGCACAGTTCATATCCTCGCCGCTAGATGGGGGCTTCATTCATTCCATTCCTGACCCGGTCGGAGACTGGAAGCAGGCTGTGGATTTTTCATGTAATGTAAATTGTCTCGTCTTTATTTTCTACAAGCTGTACCCGGCATGCCTTGCAATGCCAACCAAAGAAAGTGTTGGCGTTGTAATTTTGTTCCTTGAAAAGCTCTTGGATACACAATATTTGGTTCAATTTCCGTTAACTGCCTCTAAGCTATCGTAAAATGGATTTACTAATTTAGAAACATTCGTGGGAGCGTGCACAACTACTCAACAAAGCTTCATCGCAATCGGATGAATGGTATATGAACGAAGATGGAACTTTGTTGAAACCCTTCGCACGTCGTCACTCATTTGTTGCATCTACTCGTGTGCTACCTAATGTAAAATGGATTTACTAAGTCAAAAACCTTTCCTGGGGAGTACACAACAAAGCATCAACGTTTCAACGCAATCGGATGAATGGCATATGAAAGCATACAGGATTATATTTAAACGATTCGCGCGCCATCACTCATTTGTTGAATCAACTCGTGCGCTACCTATTGCACAATGCATTTACTAAATCATAAACGTTCCCTGCATTGTACACAATAACTCACTCAAATGTCATCGCAATCGGATGAATAGTAGGCCTATATGAACGCAGATGGAACTTTGTTGAAATTATTCGCGCGCCGTCACTCATTCGTTGAAACTCCCGTGTGCTATCTACCTATTATACAATGGACTTACAAAATCATAAACGTTCCCTGCAGTGTACACAATAACTCGCTCAAGTTTCATCGCAATCGGATGAATGGTATATGGACGCGTACGGGATTTTATTTACACGATTCGCTCGCCGACACTCATTTATTGAATCTACCCGTGCGCTTCCTATTGAACAATGTATTTACTAAGTCAGAAACCTTCCCTGAAGTGTGCACTATCTGATGGATGGTATATGAACGCATACAGGTCTTTTTTGAATCGCTTCGTCACACATTTGTTGAATTTACTCGTGCGCTACCTATTGTATAGTAGATTTACTAAGCCAGAATCCTTCCTTGGCGTGTACTCAATATTTCATCCAAGTTCCATCGCTGTCGGACGAATGCTTTATCAACGCATACGGGACTTTGTTGAAACACACCGCGCCTGTCGCTCATTTGTTGAATCTACTCATGCGCTACCTATTGCAAGATGGATTTACTAAGCCAAAAACCTTCCTTGGAGTGTACTCAACATTCCACCCAAGTTTCATCGTAATCGGATGAATGGTATATGAACGCATAGGAGACATACACACCCACAGACAGACAAACTATCACGTAACATTGATTTATATATATATATATATATATATATATATATATATATATATATATATATATACAAGCTGTACCCGGCATGCGTTGCTATCATAAAATGGATTTTCTAATTTAGAACCATTCGAGGGAGCGTGCACAACAACTTTCAAAAAGTTTCATCGCTGTCACTCATTTGTTGAATCTAATCGTACGCTACCTATTGTGAAATGGATTTACTAAGTCGAAACCCTTCCCTGGCGTGTACACAATGACTCATCAATGATTCATCGCAATCGGATGAATGGTATATGCACGTATAGGGGTTTTTGTTTAAACGATTCGTGCGCTGTCACTCATTTGTTGAATCTACTCGTGCGCTACCTATTGAGAAATGTATTACTAAGTCGAAGCCCTTCCCTGGCGTGTACACAATAACTCATCAAGGTTTCATCGCAATCGAAGAATGTTATATGAACGCAATAGGGAATTTTGTTGAAACGCTTCGCGCGTCGTCACCCATTTGTTGCATCTACTCTTGCGCTACTTATTGTGAAATGGATTTACTAAGTCCCCTTCCCTGGCGGGTACAAAATAACTGATCAATGTTTCATCGCAATCGGATGAATAGTATATGAACGCATACCTGATTTTGTTTAAACGATTCGCACTCCGTCACTCATTTGTTGAATCTACTCGTGCGCTACCTACTGTAAAATGTATTTACTAAGTTAGAAACCGTCACGTAAGTGTCCACAACATCTCACCCAAGTTTCATCGCTATCGTCGTTCATTTGTCGAATCTACTCGTGTGCTACCTACTGTGAAATGTATTTACTAAGCCAGAAACCTTCCTTGGAGTGTCAACCATATTTCACCCAAGTTTCACCGCTAACGGCAGAATGGTATATGACCTTATACGGGACTTTGTTGAAACGCTTCGCGCGTCGTCCCTCATTTGTTGAATCAACTTGTGCGCTGCATATTGTATAGGGGATTTACTAAGCCAGAAATTTTCCATGACGTGTACACAACATCTCACCCAAGTTTCATAGGTACGGACGAATGGTACATGTATGCATACGGGACTTGGTTGAAACGCTTCGCGTGTCGTCGCTCATTTGTTGATTCTACTCTTGCGCTACATATTGTAATATGGATGTACTCAGCCAGAAACCTTCCCTGGAGTGTACACAACATCTCACCCAAGTTTCATCGCAATCGGATGAATGGTATGTGAACGTATACGGGACGTTGTCGAAACGCTTCGCGCGTAGTCACTCATTTGTTGAACATAAACGTGCGCTTCGTATTGTAAAATGGATTTACTTAGCCAGAAACCTTTCCTGGAGTGTACACAACAATTCACCAAACATTTATCACTATCAGACGAATGGTATATGAATTTATACGGGACTTTGTTGAAACGCTTCGCGTGTCATCGCTCATTTGTTGAATCTACTGGTGCGCTACCTATTGTAAAATGTATGTACTAAGCCAGAAACCTTCCCTGGAGTGTACACAGCATCTCACCCAAGTTTCATCGCTATCGGATGAATGGTATATGAAATTAAATGGGACTTTGTTGAAACGCTTCGCGCGCCGTTGCTCATTTGTTGATTCTACTCGTGCTCTACCCATTTTTAAAGGGATTTACTAAGCTAGAAACCTTCCCTGGAGTGCACACAAAATCTCAGCCTAGTTTCATCGCTATCGGACGAATGGTATATGAACGCAAACGTGACTTTGTTGAAATGCTTCGCGCGTCGTAGCTCATTTGTTGAATCTAATCGTGCGCTGCCTATTGTAAAGTGGATGTACTAAGCCAGAAAATTTCCCTGCAGTGTACACAACATTTTACGCAAGTTTCATAGCTATCGGACGAATGGTATATGAATGCATTCGGGACTTTGTTGAAATGCTTCGCGCATCGTCGCTCATTTGTTGAATCTACGCGTGCGCTACCTATTGTAAAATGGATTTACTAAGTCAGAAACCTTCCTTGGAGTGTACTCAACATCTCACCCAAGTTTCATCGCTATCGGACGAATGGTATATGAATGCATACGGGACTTTGTTCAAATGCTTCGCGCATCGTCGCTCATTTGTTGAATCTACGCGTGCGCTACCTATTGTAAAATGGATTTACTAAGTCAGAAACCTTCCTTGGAGTGTACTCAACATCTCACCCAAGTTTCATCGCAATCGGACGAATGGTATATGAACACATACGGGACTTTGTTGAAATGCTTCGCGCATCGTCGTTCATTTGTTGAATCTACGCGTGCGCTACCTATTGTAAAATGGATTTACTAAGTCAGAAACCTTCCTTGGAGTGTACTCAATATCTCACCCAAGTTTCATCGCTATCGGACGAATGGTATATGAACACATACGGGACTTTGTTGAAATGCTTCGCGCATCGTCGCTCATTTGTTGAATCTACGCGTGCGCTACCTATTGTAAAATGGATTTACTAAGTCAGAAACCATCCTTGGAGTGTACTCAACATCTCACCCAAGTTTCATCGCAATCGGACGAATGGTATATGAACACATACGGGACTTTGTTGAAATGCTTCGCGCATCGTCGCTCATTTGTTGAATCTACGCGTGCGCTACCTATTGTAAAATGGATTTACTAAGTCAGAAACCTTCCTTGGAGTGTACTCAATATCTCACCCAAGTTTCATCGCTATCGGACGAATGGTATATGAACACATACGGGACTTTGTTGAAATGCTTCGCGCATCGTCGCTCATTTGTTGAATCTACGCGTGCGCTACCTATTGTAAAATGGATTTACTAAGTCAGAAGCCATCCTTGGAGTGTACTCAACATCTCACCCAAGTTTCATCGCAATCGGACGAATGGTATATGAACACATACGGGACTTTGTTGAAATGCTTCGCGCATCGTCGCTCATTTGTTGAATCTACGCGTGCGCTACCTACTGTAAAATGGATTTACTAAGTCAGAAACCTTCCTTGGAGTGTACTCAACATCTCACCCAAGTTTCATCGCAATCGGACGAATGGTATATGAACGCATAGGAGACATACACACACACCCACAGACAAACTATCACGTTACATTGATTTTTATATATATAGATGTGTTTATCAAAATTACACTAATTATGTTTCAACTGCTACTTTGTTTTTTATTTTGCCCTAAGACATTGAAAATATTTGAAATGGATCAAATGAACATTAAAATTTAGCAAACAATACATGGTCATTTTGTTTGACAAATACCGATACGATATGTGTAAGTGTGATGGTCCGTTCATACCGTGACCAGCTGCCAGAATAGCATATTGGACCCAGCGTCATGTGCGATTAACGCTTTAGTTATTATATTCCATACCCCCCAGAAGTCCTCCCCCCTGCATAGTGCTGGCGACCTCTTGCCATGGCCGTCCACCTCCCTAAGAAGGGGTCCAGCACGAGCCTGGTCACAATCCTAATTGTTACCCTGTTATTTTAGCTCCTTCAAGCAGTGCAGACTCGTAAAATGATGGCTCGCCGTACTGAGAGTGTTAGTACATTCTTTGTCAACGCATGTGCTGTATTTAACATTTTGTTGTAGGTTCCAAATTTGTTCGAGCCGTAAGAAAATATAAAGGCTGATGCCCACCCCAATGTATGGATTTATTTTGGAGGGGGTGGCCCCTCTGCCCCCATCCTGGCTACGCCACTGGCACAGACCTGTTTAAAGTATTGTAACATAATACACTATTTGCGAATGATGTGTCCTATTTTTTTTACGATTACACTCCTAGTTACATGCAGGGTATCAAATCTGTACAAATATATCCCTAGTTCTCTATACAGTATTGTATTTCTTGTTAGTGCACAAGAACAACAAAAGAATTGTTCTTTCCATTTCACCTTCATCTTGGTGTTTTGAAAGAGACACGTTACAGTCCTATGCACCAGTGTTCAGAGAAATGACGTGGGTAGTGGTGTGTATTCTGATGGATGTGTAAACCAAGGCATCCTCTATGCTTAACATAACCCATGTTGTCGGAAAGACTGAAAGGATCTGCTGAGGAATTCACCTCTGTTATTTGTTGCAAAATGTGCCTCTGTCTATACACACACACACACACACAAGAAAACGGGGCTGATGATCAGCACGACCATAACACCAATCACAAACAATAGCAATAACAATAAAAATATAAGAATCTTGAATTTGTTGTATGTTTCAGGACCAACTGTATACACGGTTCAAGTGAATGTGGAACACCAGGCAGTTCACTACGTTGGATGGAACTGGGAAGCCCGCATGGTAGAACGCTTCGTCAGATATGAAGTTAATGGGATACCTGGTCGAGGTGTTTCCGAATTTCACTATCATAATAGTGAAGGAAGGTCAGAACAACATTCCAAAGACGATCCACAGTGGTTCCAAGCGTTCAAGAACAAATAAAATAAAACTGCAGTATTAAAACACGCTACCTGTTTTAAGTATTGTAACGCTATGAAATAAAACATATGACACAAATCAAGCATATTCATTCGAATTAGTCTTAAACTATTATTAAAAGCTTTTCAGTCGGTCAACACGAGTGTGCCCAATTAGATTGGGTGGGGAATTACAATTAATTTCCTAGTGCCAGACGTAAATTTCATGAATTATTTGCACACTTCTCGCATAAATGGGGGGCTAAATTGGATAACGTCAAGTGGACATTATAAGATCCTGCTCACTTAGACTTAATTTAGGTTCAGTGGGTATGTATATAAAATCCATGTTCGACAGTGTTTACATTAGTTAGTTAGTTAGTTAGTTAGTTAGTTATTGTTGCTTTAAGGGGCGGAACTACGAGGTCTTTACATTATTAAGCTACAGACGTTTTAATTAAACTTTGTAACGAGTCGGATTTTTTAGACAATTATATTGTTTATTCCGTTAGGACATTACGCATTATAGTAAGTAAGGAAGTTTGTAGTTTTACGTGCCCGTTAATCTCGCGATCATGAGCCACGGGACCTCCTTTTTACGTGGAATCCGAACCACAGGACATGACATTTCACTTTGAAAATCTCACATGCATTGACCGTGAATCAAGCTCGGTCCGCCATGGTGAGAGGCCAACGGCATGACTGCTGTGCTCCTACGCCCCTATGCATTATAGTGTCGCGTTCTTTGTTAGTACTTTTATGTGCATCAGTGTGAACCCCTATTGAATCGCTAGCTTCAACCGTTGCGAGCACTTGAAGTGATTTCGTTCTAGACGGTTTTGTTATTAACCGTAACTTTTCAAATTTCCTATTTCATTGGTGAGCTCTTGTAGTTTGTAAGTTAGGTTAAACACTTAATCAAACACTTTTATGTATGTAACTTAGTTGACACTGTGGTTTTGTAGACTAAGATTTGTGACTAATATAATTGGGCACACTCGTGTTGACCGAATAAAAAGCTTCTAATGATAAATTATTTAGGAAATACTGAAAAATGGCTTCTGATATTCCAATAGTCTTACACTGTCAACTCTTATTGTAGACTGTCTGTTCATTACCAACAATATGAGACATAAGCATAAGCATTCATCCCTCATGAAAACATGGATCCAAACACGCACAATGCCCTAATTACAGTAGAGCGCGTTGAGTAGCTACAGCTGTGTGTTTCAAACTCCGTTAGCGGACAGGCCATCAACGGTTCCGGGCCAGATTGATCGATAGAGTTGTTCATTTCTTGAACCCATCCTTCTCCGTGTTACAAATATGTAACCCAACAACTGATCTTTGGTTTGAATTAAGTACCAAGAAGCGCGATGCCCTTGGTGGCGGTTTTAGTTACTATAATGTTCTTGTTGATAGTAGTGGAGTGATGACAGTTCCAACGCACTCTAGAACCCTCCTCGACCCACTACTAAGCCTCAGCCATGTTAAATATCTCTCGAACGCATGGTCCGATTTTGACAAATGAGGTATCGTTGGACTCGGGCTGACGTCCTCTTTGCTATGGACCACTCGTTATATTTTTCAATTTTTTTTTTGAAAATTTTTGTTTTCGAAACTAGGTGATAGTTTGAAAACTAAACATGATAGAACGTTGTGCCATGGCTCAAACGAATGGTCTTTATGCCCTTTATTTTCTATAATGAAACGTTTTTACTTTTATGTTTTTTTTGAAAACACTCGAATTTTGAAAATTCTATATTTTGGAAACTAGGAACTCTACAAAAACGTTTATTTGACATAAATGAAAGGTCCCTATGCCCTCTACCCCCAAAATAAATTTCAAGTCGCTAGAGCAAAAATTTGTGTTTTGTAAGTAGTGGGATGAGGGGAAAGCTGCACCACTTCTTATTGAGCCCTCCTCGTATTTGCCCCGAAGCTGATATCTCGCTAACCAATGGTCGGATTTGAACATACAGGGTGTCCTAGCACTCGTAGTGATGCCCCCTACTTTCCTATAGGCTCTTAATTTAATGAGAAGACCAAAACTAAAAGGTCATGTGCTTTTAATATCTCGCGAACCAATCATGCTAGAGGCATGTTCGACAGGTCCAAGGACTCGGGGTGACGTCCTCTCTGCTATGGACCACTCGTTATAATTTTTAATAAAATTGGAAACTCGATTTTGGGGTAAACACGTGTTTTTGTGATTTTGCCGATATCTCGTGAACCAATCATGCTAGAGGTGTGTTCGACAGGTCCAAGTACTCGGGGTGATGTCCTCTTTGCTATGGACCACTCATTGTAATTTTAAAAAATTTGGGAAACTCGATTTTGGGGTAAACACGTGTTTTTGTGATTTTGACGATATTTCACGAAGCAATAACGCTAGAGGCATGTACGATGGGTCCAAGGATTCGGGCAGACGTTATTTTGCTATAGACCACTCGTTGTAATTTTTTTAAATTTTGGAAACGCGATTTTGGGGTAAACACGTGTTTTTTATGATTTTTGCCGATATTTCACGAACCAATAACGCTAGAGACGTGTACGAGGTGTCCTAGGACTCGGGCTAACGCCCCCTTTCAAATGTGGTAGATATTCTTTTTTTCAAAAAATAATTCACAAAGGGCCTAACGCCATACATGTTGAAAAAACGTTTTCTTTTTCTTTACCTGTTTATAATGTTCATGAAGCGTGGTGGTTGAGAGAGACGATACGGCTGGGTGTGTGTTTCAACGAACCTGTCGCTGACCATGGTGGCTGTGTTCAATAGATCAATCGCTATTTCGGCGGGCCGGTTTATGAAAGAGCGAGGGTGCGTTTTTCTGATATTTTACCTTTAACGTGTAAACGGTGATGAGAACTTGGTTCTATGTTGGTCAAAGCGAGTACAGAAAACAAACTTGTTGAGGAGCAGGAGGTGAATGTCATTTGAGCTTATTGGAAGGCGCCGATCTGACTTGACAACAGGTGACGCTTGAAGGTGAAATAATCTGACCATCGTGGTGGCAGGGAAGTGCGAAATGCATGCATACACATGTGTGAAACCACATGAGGGCTAAACCAGTGACATCCTGTCTTGCTTCGTACGTGACAAAATGCAAGTTCAGGTGAAATTTGATCTACCTCAGGTGTTCACCTGGGACGTTAGCTGTCCACGTGCGCGATAACTGTTAACAAGTGACATGCTGTTTTGCTTTGTATGTGACAAAATGCAAGTTGGCATGAAATTTGATCTGCCACAGGTGTTCACGTTGGACGTTAGCTGTCCACGTGCCTGATAAGAGAATGTTCAAAGCGTGGGAATCGCTGAATCAGTAAAAAGTATGATGCAACTTGTCGAAATGATGTCACAACCAATAGATAGGCAAGAGCTGCAAACACCAGTGGTGGGAGGTGAAGGGAGGGAAAGGGGGAGGGGTAATGTATGAGAGAACACAGGTGGAAAGAGAAAGAAATATGTGGAGCTGAGGACTGTACACATAGAGCTATAGGTGGTGTACAACATGTGTGAATAAATAAATTAAAAATTGCACAGGTTCACACAACATAGACTGTATTATTGCCATGGCCAAGCACTCACATTAAGATCATTTACAAAATCATAAAATGAAAAATAAAAAATCTTGTTTTGGAAATATCGTTTTTCAACATACACAAAATAAATATATAAAAAATTTGTAAACAACAAAATGGAAAATCCATGGTCAAGCACTCACATTAATATTATTTACAAAATCATAAAATGAAAAATAGAAAATCTTGTTTTGGAAATATCGATTTTTTTCAACATACACAAAATAAATATATAAAAAATTTGTAAACAGCAAAATGGAAAATCCATGTTTCCATATAGACAAAATTTTAAAAACCTTAAACGGACATTTAAGAAAATATATGCAAATGGGAAATTGACAAATGTGTAAATATGAAAATGGAAAAATCCATGTTTCCATATCATGAAATTGAAAAACATCAAACTGTCATTTAAAAAAATGCAAATGGAAAATTGACAAATTGCAATGTGTGAAATGTGAAATTGAACAAATGGCTATCATTATTTAAAAAAAGAAAAGAACATAGTGCTCTATGGTTAAAGTGTGAATCAAACCCTCTCTACTTATTTGGACCACCCGAGACTGAGTAGACTAGTTTTAGTTATCATACCACTTTTAAAAGTTTGTGTTAAATCTAGGAATTGAACCCAAGAGCTTGTAGGGGAGATCCAAGGTTATAATATGTTAAACAGATAGCCTTGAATGTAGTGTGTGGTAGCTATATAGAAATGAGACGTTTCGCTCGGGGCAGGGAGGCATAGAGATCTGCATCAAACCAGTCAAAAGACTGACGACTCAAACAACAACATGTAGAGCTCACCAAAATAATGTTGTGTAACGGTAAATGTTAGTCAACGAACAGTAATGCATTACTAAAACCCATGACACGATACCTAAGAGCTTTTCTAAAATTATTTTAAAATGCCTTTAACCCTATATTAAACACCCAGTTCACAAGACTCATAACTGCAATGTTATGGTCAAACAAAACAAAATCTATATTTCAAAACAAACAAGTGGTTTAGTCAATGTATACTGGAAAAAGTTTTATAAACACTCAAGTCCACAAAAATAATTAAATTAGTAACAGTCAGGTTGACCGAGTGGTTATGGTGTTTGACTTAAGTTCAAATTTTCTGTACAAGAAAGCAAGGGTTCGAATCCCTTACCTGATATAACTATTGCCTCAACATGGCTTGACCACACTGTATTATTGTGTACTCGGTACACAAACCATAAATAGAGTGTATTGTTTAAGGTCACTCTCTTTGCGAACATAGTCTGAGAATGTTGATGGTTAACAATTGCATTAATAGTGGGACATAGGGATAGCAATTAAGAAAAACAGACAATACCCATACACTATTTTTATTTATTTAATGTAAGTACTTGTACAATAGTTATATACAAACTACAACTCTCTTTTGTCTATTACTATCTAGTCCTTTTCGATCCACTTGCATATCAAGGGCAGATGACTTTGTAGTTCAGCCCCTTCAAACAACAACACTACTTTTTGCATAGTCTGTGATGTTGATGACTCTTGATGCGTGGAAGATGGATACAACATAACTTTTACAACAGGGGTTAAACGTTGCTCAACAAACAATGCACTATTTTGAGTAGCAACATCTTTCTCTTGTACTAACTTTTTAGCATTCTGATGATTTTTTGTCAATACCATCAGTGTTTTGTCTGGAGCACTACATTGATGATCACTCACACTTAAACCCACACTATTTCTACTTTTCATATTGCCTCGACATGTTGTTGACCTCTGTTTCGAGCATTGCCAGAATATTATTCCTTTTACATTTTGTCGTCTATAGTTATAAGAGTAGCCTTTATAGAGTACACGTTGTTTACCTCGGTTAGTTGGAGTAAGTTCCATAGTAGTAACTAACCTGTTAGTATGATTTGCACGCTACAAAGGTTATCTCGGTTCTGGTAATAGAATTATTTAGCGTTGGCTTTTATATTTAATATGTACAGTTTAAAGTGATAGAAAAGTGGTAGAAACGTGGTAGCAAAGTGGTAGACAATTGGTAACATAGTGGTAGAAAAGTGGTAGCAAAGTGGTAGAAAAGTGGTAGAAAAGTGGTAGAAAAGTGGCAGAAAAGTAGTAGAAAAGTGGTAGCAAAGTGGTAGAAAAGTGGTAGAAAACTGGCAGAAAAGTAGTAGAAAAGTGGTAACAAAGTGGTAGAAAAGTGGTATCAAACTAGAAAAGTGGTAGCAAAGTGGTAGAAAATATTACATGTATTGTTAAGAAATAGTTTAAGCGGTTACATGGATTCATTACACTATAATTTTAGCATCACGAAGCTCATTTTCTATATCCAAAAGTTCTTCCTCATATTTAGTATGACCAGCCTGTTTACAGGTATGCAAGTACTGAAGCCGCTGGATTAACTTACTGGGATTGTTCCAGTAAACAAATTTAACAAATGATTTTTTTGGGTGTAAACCATTATCATCATCATCATCATCATTATCATCATAATCATCATCATCATCATGGTTATCATCATCAATATAATTATCATCAATATAATCATCATCACTATTACTATCTAATCCTTTTTGTTCATCTTGCAATGCAAAAACCTTTGGCATAGTTTGTGTTGTCTTTGATAGTGTTAGAGGTTTCTTAGACGTTAACGACTGTCCTAACATGTCTTTTTCAGGAGATAATAAATGCTCTTTAACAAACAAAGCACTATCTTGAGCCACACTATTTTTTTCTTGGTCTTGCTTTTTTACCTTGGTTAGAGTATTTTGTCCATTTAAATGAGTATTATTTTGAGATTTACAATGATGATCGATTGAAATAAGTATGTTGGAGCCTTTTGTCTTAATCATTCCTCGACACTTTTTAGATCGTTGTTTCGAACAGCACTAAATAACAGTTCCATTTTTATTGGTTCGTTTCACAATATATGAATATCCTTTATAGTATGCGTAAGGCTTACCATGCCTAGTCACTGATACTTCCATGTCAACTGTCAAGCATAGACTAAGCTCTAGTAAAGTCAACTTGGTAATAAGAATACTAGTTTAATGTGAGAGCAAATATAGATCCAAAGAGTTCAGGTAAAAGTGGAAGCAAATAAGCAAATATTAGAACCAAGAGTGGGGTTAAAAGTGGTCGCAAAGTGGTAGGCCCATTACACAATAATTTCAGCATGACGAAGCTCTTGTTCAATTTCTTTGATTTCCAAATCGTGACCGATATGCCCAGCTTGTCGTAAAGCATGCAATTGTCGAAGCCGTTGAATTAGCTTACTGGGTTTGTTCCAGTATACAAATTTAACAAATGGATTTTTAGGTGTAAACAAAGCACTACCATTATCATGATCATTATCATCATCATCATCATCATAATCACCATTATCATCATGACCATCATCACTGTTACTATATAGTCCTTTTTGATCCTCTTGCAATACCATTTTATTTATAGTCTGAGTTGATTTTGATAGTGTTGAAGGTTTCTTGGACGTTGACAATTGTCCTAACATGACGTTTTGAGGACATGATAAGTCCTTTTGAACAAACACTGCACTATCTTTAGCCGCAATATCGTTTTCTTGAACTTGCTTTTTAGCATTTTGATAATTGTTTGTAAACAGTAAGCGTGGTTCGTTTCGAGCACTACATTGATGAACACTCACACTTAAAACCTTTCCATTTTTACTTTTCAGATTGCCTCGACATTTTGTTGACCTCTCTTTTGAGCATCGCCAGAATATTATTCCATTCTCATTCTGGCGATTATAGTTATAGGAGTAGCCTTGATAGAGTGCACGTAGCCTACCTTTGTTGGTTGTAATAAGTTCCATAGTAGTAACTGACCTGTCAGTACGATGTTCACACTACAAAAGTTACAACTGTTTTGCTGATGGAGTGACCTACCATAAGCTTATATATTGGTTTATGTGTTGGCTTTTTGTGTTGGCTTTTTGTGTTGGCTTTTCGTGTTGGCTTTTGTGTTGGCTTATGTGTTGGCTTTTTGTGTTGGCTTTTTGTGTTGGCTTTTCGTGTTGGCTTTTCGTGTTGGCTTTTCGTGTTGGCTTTTTGTGTTGGCTTTTCGTGTTGGCATTTCGTGTTGGCTTTTGTGTTGGCTTTTCGTGTTGGCTTTTTGTGTTGGCTTTCCGTGTTGGCATTTCGTGTTGGCTTTTTTGTATTGGCCTTTCGTGTTGGCTTTTTGTATTGGCTTTTCGTGTTGGCTTTTTGTGTTGGCTTTAGTATTGGCTTTTGTATTGGCTTATTTGACAAGTTATTTGTGTCAATGTATTTAGTGGATTTTTTTCTTGGTGTTGGAAAGTAGTTGAAAGAGAGGGAATATTTAAAGACTTAACCTCAGCTCACTAACCTAACCTAACCTAACCTAACTTTACCTAACCTAACCTAACCTTTCAACTCTCAGATGTTAATTAAATTCTGTGCATAGTCAAGTTGGAACCCATGACCTCAGGGGTAAAAAACAATTATTTTTGACGACTTATTTTGGTAACTTACTTTAATGGCTAACCTAACTTTACCTAACCTAACCTAACCTCAGCTCACTTTGGATATTACTAGTAAGTGTTCATATCCTCTGCTAGGTAGCATGCTAGTAGTACAGGTAGTGCTCATATTTACCGCTAGGTAGCGGAAACATACTTTGCATGTTGCATGTGACACTTGTGAAGTTTAACCACATGCAAGACGTGCTTGTATAAGTTCTCTATTTAAACTCAATATACAATTCACCACTAAATGTTCAGAACTAACATGTATAGCCATGTTTAGGGTATATAGGAGACCCTTAGCAAGAAAGGCTGTCTAACCCACGAGTGTACAGCCTTGTCATACGCAGTAAGCACCTGTTGGCAGAAAACAACAACAACAACAATTTGAGAAAGCCAACAAAAAACTGTGTCCTTTAAATACATTAATGGATATGTTGTTGGCTTTCTCAAATTGTTGTTGTTGTTGTTTTCTGCCAACAGGTGCTTACTGCGTATGACAAGGCTGTACACTCGTGGGTTAGACAGCCTTTCTTGCTAAGGGTCTCCTATATACCCTAAACATGGCTATACATGTTAGTTCTGAACATTTAGTGGTGAATTGTATATTGAGTTTAAATAGAGAACTTATACAAGCACGTCTTGCATGTGGTTAAACTTCACAAGTGTCACATGCAACATGCAAAGTATGTTTCCGCTACCTAGCGGTAAATATGAGCACTACCTGTACTACTAGCATGCTACCTAGCAGAGGATATGAACACTTACTAGTAATATCCAAAGTGAGCTGAGGTTAGGTTAGGTTAGGTAAAGTTAGGTTAGCCATTAAAGTAAGTTACCAAAATAAGTCGTCAAAAATAATTGTTTTTTTACCCCTGAGATCTTGGGTTCCAACTTGACTATGCACAGAATTTAATTAACATCTGAGAGTTGAAAGGTTAGGTTAGGTTAGGTAAAGTTAGGTTAGGTTAGGTTAGTGAGCTGAGGTTAAGTCTTTAAATATTCCCTCTCTTTCAACTACTTTCCAACACCAAGAAAAAAATCCACTAAATACATTGACACAAATAACTTGTCAAATAAGCCAATACAAAAGCCAATACTAAAGCCAGCACAAAAAGCCAACACGAAAAGCCAATACAAAAAGCCAACACGAAAGGCCAATACAAAAAAGCCAACACGAAAAGCCAACACGAAATGCCAACACGGAAAGCCAACACAAAAAGCCAACACGAAAAGCCAACACAAAAGCCAACACGAAACCAACACGAAAAGCCAACACAAAAAGCCAACACGAAAAGCCAACACGAAAAGCCAACACAAGAAGCCAACACATAAGCCAACACAAAAGCCAACACGAAAAGCCAACACAAAAAGCCAACACATAAACCAATATATAAGCTTATGGTAGGTCACTCCATCAGCAAAACAGTTGTAACTTTTGTAGTGTGAACATCGTACTGACAGGTCAGTTACTACTATGGAACTTATTACAACCAACAAAGGTAGGCTACGTGCACTCTATCAAGGCTACTCCTATAACTATAATCGCCAGAATGTGAATGGAATAATATTCTGGCGATGCTCAAAAGAGAGGTCAACAAAATGTCGAGGCAATCTGAAAAGTAAAAATGGAAAGGTTTTAAGTGTGAGTGTTCATCAATGTAGTGCTCGAAACGAACCACGCTTACTGTTTACAAACAATTATCAAAATGCTAAAAAGCAAGTTCAAGAAAACGATATTGCGGCTAAAGATAGTGCAGTGTTTGTTCAAAAGAACTTATTATGTCCTCAAAACGTCATGTTAGGACAGTTGTCAACGTCCAAGAAACCTTCAACACTATCAAAATCAACTCAGACTATAAATAAAGTGGTATTGCAAGAGGATCAAAAAGGACTATATAGTAACAGTGATGATGGTCATGATGATAATGGTGATTATGATGATGATAATGATGATGATGATGATAATGATCATGATAATGGTAGTGCTTTGTTTACACCTAAAAATCCATTTGTTAAATTTGTATACTGGAACAAACCCAGTAAGCTAATTCAACGGCTTCGACAATTGCATGCTTTACGACAAGCTGGGCATATCGGTCACGATTTGGAAATCAAAGAAATTGAACAAGAGCTTCGTCATGCTGAAATTATTGTGTAATGGGTCTACCACTTTGCGACCACTTTTAACCCCACTCTTGGTTCTAATATTTGCTTATTTGCTTCCACTTTTACCTGAACTCTTTGGATCTATATTTGCTCTCACATTAAACTAGTATTCTTATTACCAAGTTGACTTTACTAGAGCTTAGTCTATGCTTGACAGTTGACATTGAAGTATCAGTGACTAGGCATGGTAAGCCTTACGCATACTATAAAGGATATTCATATATTGTGAAACGAACCAATAAAAATGGAACTGTTATTTAGTGCTGTTCGAAACAACGATCTAAAAAGTGTCGAGGAATGATTAAGACAAAAGGCTCCAACATACTTATTTCAATCGATCATCATTGTAAATCTCAAAATAATACTCATTTAAATGGACAAAATACTCTAACCAAGGTAAAAAAGCAAGACCAAGAAAAAAATAGTGTGGCTCAAGATAGTGCTTTGTTTGTTAAAGAGCATTTATTATCTCCTGAAAAAGACATGTTAGGACAGTCGTTAACGTCTAAGAAACCTCTAACACTATCAAAGACAACACAAACTATGCCAAAGGTTTTTGCATTGCAAGATGAACAAAAAGGATTAGATAGTAATAGTGATGATGATTATATTGATGATAATTATATTGATGATGATAACCATGATGATGATGATGATTATGATGATAATGATGATGATGATGATGATGATAATGGTTTACACCCAAAAAAATCATTTGTTAAATTTGTTTACTGGAACAATCCCAGTAAGCTAATCCAGCGGCTTCAGTACTTGCATACCTGTAAACAGGCTGGTCATACTAAATATGAGGAAGAACTTTTGGATATAGAAAATGAGCTTCGTGATGCTAAAATTATAGTGTAATGAATCCATGTAACCGCTTAAACTATTTCTTAACAATACATGTAATATTTTCTACCACTTTGCTACCACTTTTCTAGTTTGATACCACTTTTCTACCACTTTGCTACCACTTTTCTACTACTTTTCTGCCAGTTTTCTACCACTTTTCTACCACTTTGCTACCACTTTTCTACTACTTTTCTGCCACTTTTCTACCACTTTTCTACCACTTTTCTACCACTTTGCTACCACTTTTCTACCACTATGTTACCAATTGTCTACCACTTTGCTACCACGTTTCTACCACTTTTCTATCACTTTAAACTGTACATATTAAATATAAAAGCCAACGCTAAATAATTCTATTACCAGAACCGAGATAACCTTTGTAGCGTGCAAATCATACTAACAGGTTAGTTACTACTATGGAACTTACTCCAACTAACCGAGGTAAACAACGTGTACTCTATAAAGGCTACTCTTATAACTATAGACGACAAAATGTAAAAGGAATAATATTCTGGCAATGCTCGAAACAGAGGTCAACAACATGTCGAGGCAATATGAAAAGTAGAAATAGTGTGGTTTTAAGTGTGAGTGATCATCAATGTAGTGCTCCAGACAAAACACTGATGGTATTGACAAAAAATCATCAGAATGCTAAAAAGTTAGTACAAGAGAAAGATGTTGCTACTCAAAATAGTGCATTGTTTGTTGAGCAACGTTTAACCCCTGTTGTAAAAGTTATGTTGTATCCATCTTCCACGCATCAAGAGTCATCAACATCACAGACTATGCAAAAAGTAGTGTTGTTGTTTGAAGGGGCTGAACTACAAAGTCATCTGCCCTTGATATGCAAGTGGATCGAAAAGGACTAGATAGTAATAGACAAAAGAGAGTTGTAGTTTGTATATAACTATTGTACAAGTACTTACATTAAATAAATAAAAATAGTGTATGGGTATTGTCTGTTTTTCTTAATTGCTATCCCTATGTCCCACTATTAATGCAATTGTTAACCATCAACATTCTCAGACTATGTTCGCAAAGAGAGTGACCTTAAACAATACACTCTATTTATGGTTTGTGTACCGAGTACACAATAATACAGTGTGGTCAAGCCATGTTGAGGCAATAGTTATATCAGGTAAGGGATTCGAACCCTTGCTTTCTTGTACAGAAAATTTGAACTTAAGTCAAACACCATAACCACTCGGTCAACCTGACTGTTACTAATTTAATTATTTTTGTGGACTTGAGTGTTTATAAAACTTTTTCCAGTATACATTGACTAAACCACTTGTTTGTTTTGAAATATAGATTTTGTTTTGTTTGACCATAACATTGCAGTTATGAGTCTTGTGAACTGGGTGTTTAATATAGGGTTAAAGGCATTTTAAAATAATTTTAGAAAAGCTCTTAGGTATCGTGTCATGGGTTTTAGTAATGCATTACTGTTCGTTGACTAACATTTACCGTTACACAACATTATTTTGGTGAGCTCTACATGTTGTTGTTTGAGTCGTCAGTCTTTTGACTGGTTTGATGCAGATCTCTATGCCTCCCTGCCCCGAGCGAAACGTCTCATTTCTATATAGCTACCACACACTACATTCAAGGCTATCTGTTTAACATATTATAACCTTGGATCTCCCCTACAAGCTCTTGGGTTCAATTCCTAGATTTAACACAAACTTTTAAAAGTGGTATGATAACTAAAACTAGTCTACTCAGTCTCGGGTGGTCCAAATAAGTAGAGAGGGTTTGATTCACACTTTAACCATAGAGCACTATGTTCTTTTCTTTTTTTAAATAATGATAGCCATTTGTTCAATTTCACATTTCACACATTGCAATTTGTCAATTTTCCATTTGCATTTTTTTAAATGACAGTTTGATGTTTTTCAATTTCATGATATGGAAACATGGATTTTTCCATTTTCATATTTACACATTTGTCAATTTCCCATTTGCATATATTTTCTTAAATGTCCGTTTAAGGTTTTTAAAATTTTGTCTATATGGAAACATGGATTTTCCATTTTGCTGTTTACAAATTTTTTATATATTTATTTTGTGTATGTTGAAAAAAATCGATATTTCCAAAACAAGATTTTCTATTTTTCATTTTATGATTTTGTAAATAATATTAATGTGAGTGCTTGACCATGGATTTTCCATTTTGTTGTTTACAAATTTTTTATATATTTATTTTGTGTATGTTGAAAAACGATATTTCCAAAACAAGATTTTTTATTTTTCATTTTATGATTTTGTAAATGATCTTAATGTGAGTGCTTGGCCATGGCAATAATACAGTCTATGTTGTGTGAACCTGTGCAATTTTTAATTTATTTATTCACACATGTTGTACACCACCTATAGCTCTATGTGTACAGTCCTCAGCTCCACATATTTCTTTCTCTTTCCACCTGTGTTCTCTCATACATTACCCCTCCCCCTTTCCCTCCCTTCACCTCCCACCACTGGTGTTTGCAGCTCTTGCCTATCTATTGGTTGTGACATCATTTCGACAAGTTGCATCATACTTTTTACTGATTCAGCGATTCCCACGCTTTGAACATTCTCTTATCAGGCACGTGGACAGCTAACGTCCAACGTGAACACCTGTGGCAGATCAAATTTCATGCCAACTTGCATTTTGTCACATACAAAGCAAAACAGCATGTCACTTGTTAACAGTTATCGCGCACGTGGACAGCTAACGTCCCAGGTGAACACCTGAGGTAGATCAAATTTCACCTGAACTTGCATTTTGTCACGTACGAAGCAAGACAGGATGTCACTGGTTTAGCCCTCATGTGGTTTCACACATGTGTATGCATGCATTTCGCACTTCCCTGCCACCACGATGGTCAGATTATTTCACCTTCAAGCGTCACCTGTTGTCAAGTCAGATCGGCGCCTTCCAATAAGCTCAAATGACATTCACCTCCTGCTCCTCAACAAGTTTGTTTTCTGTACTCGCTTTGACCAACATAGAACCAAGTTCTCATCACCGTTTACACGTTAAAGGTAAAATATCAGAAAAACGCACCCTCGCTCTTTCATAAACCGGCCCGCCGAAATAGCGATTGATCTATTGAACACAGCCACCATGGTCAGCGACAGGTTCGTTGAAACACACACCCAGCCGTATCGTCTCTCTCAACCACCACGCTTCATGAACATTATAAACAGGTAAAGAAAAAGAAAACGTTTTTTCAACATGTATGGCGTTAGGCCCTTTGTGAATTATTTTTTGAAAAAAAGAATATCTACCACATTTGAAAGGGGGCGTTAGCCCGAGTCCTAGGACACCTCGTACACGTCTCTAGCGTTATTGGTTCGTGAAATATCGGCAAAAATCATAAAAAACACGTGTTTACCCCAAAATCGCGTTTCCAAAATTTAAAAAAATTACAACGAGTGGTCTATAGCAAAATAACGTCTGCCCGAATCCTTGGACCCATCGTACATGCCTCTAGCGTTATTGCTTCGTGAAATATCGTCAAAATCACAAAAACACGTGTTTACCCCAAAATCGAGTTTCCCAAATTTTTTAAAATTACAATGAGTGGTCCATAGCAAAGAGGACATCACCCCGAGTACTTGGACCTGTCGAACACACCTCTAGCATGATTGGTTCACGAGATATCGGCAAAATCACAAAAACACGTGTTTACCCCAAAATCGAGTTTCCAATTTTATTAAAAATTATAACGAGTTGTCCATAGCAGAGAGGACGTCACCCCGAGTCCTTGGACCTGTCGAACATGCCTCTAGCATGATTGGTTCGCGAGATATTAAAAGCACATGACCTTTTAGTTTTGGTCTTCTCATTAAATTAAGAGCCTATAGGAAAGTAGGGGGCATCACTACGAGTGCCAGGACACCCTGTATGTTCAAATCCGACCATTGGTTAGCGAGATATCAGCTTCGGGGCAAATACGAGGAGGGCTCAATAAGAAGTGGTGCAGCTTTCCCCTCATCCCACTACTTACAAAACACAAATTTTTGCTCTAGCGACTTGAAATTTATTTTGGGGGTAGAGGGCATAGGGACCTTTCATTTATGTCAAATAAACGTTTTTGTAGAGTTCCTAGTTTCCAAAATATAGAATTTTCAAAATTCGAGTGTTTTCAAAAAAAACATAAAAGTAAAAACGTTTCATTATAGAAAATAAAGGGCATAAAGACCATTCGTTTGAGCCATGGCACAACGTTCTATCATGTTTAGTTTTCAAACTATCACCTAGTTTCGAAAACAAAAATTTTCAAAAAAAATTGAAAAATATAACGAGTGGTCCATAGCAAAGAGGACGTCAGCCCGAGTCCAACGATACCTCATTTGTCAAAATCGGACCATGCGTTCGAGAGATATTTAACATGGCTGAGGCTTAGTAGTGGGTCGAGGAGGGTTCTAGAGTGCGTTGGAACTGTCATCACTCCACTACTGTTGATTCTTTTGTCTTCCTATTTATATTACGCCATCATGTGACCTAGTAAGTTAGTTCGTATTAAAAGTGTATCCTGCAAATACGCCCAGTCGTCATTCTCCTGCCATTTACTCCGACAGGCTATGGGCCAATCACGCTTCCTCTGCGCCACCATGGGCCCAGGATCATTGACAAGTGTATAGTTTTCTGACTAGTGTGATTCTATTTGAATGAACAAAACTGTGATCGCGTGCAATAGGTGTATGCATCATGGCGGAATCCAGCACCGGTTCTCTTTATAACTTCGAGAAACTGAAGGGGGAGAGCAAACTACATGGGCGTTTCCAGATGAAGAATTATCTTATGCACGAAGATCTTTGGAAGTGCATATCTGGTTATGCAGAAGATGAAAAAACGGGCGCAGAGGTTAAGATACGGCGCGACGAACGTGCCTTGTGCAAGATTAACCTTATGGTGGAAAAGAGTGCTTTTCCATACGCCATGGAAACACAATTTCATGATGAAAGATCTTGGACCTGCTGCTCAGGTTCTTGGTGTGAAAATAGAAAGGGACACAGATAACAGTATACTCAAAATTTCTCAGACACAGTTCATAAAGACTCTGCTCAATAAGTTTGAGATGACTGATGTTAATCCCATCGGTACTCCTATAGATGTAAATATGAAATTGTCTAAAGCCAAAAATGTGGATGATAAACCTTATCAGCAGCTGAAGGTTCACTTATGTACTTGAGTGTGTGTACTAGACCTGATATTGCCTACGCATTGTCATATTTATTCAGTTTAATTCTTGCCACAGTGAGGAGCATTGGCTTGCAGCCAAAAGGGTACTTCGGTATCTTAAAGGTACCATTAACCAAGGGCTCATTTTTAAGAGCACTAGTTTAGATTTGGTAGGGTTTGCAGATGCCAGTTTTCCACAGATAGTCATAGTAAGACATATACTGTTATCTTTTCAAGCTCGCTAATGCTGCTATATCATGGGAAGCTCACAAGCAGAGCTCAGTTGCTACCTCACCGACAGAGGCTGAGTATGTAACTTTGTCAGAGGCTGCGAAGGAAGCAGTTCATCTTAAGAGTCTGAAGTTTGATTTGATTGGTTCAAATCAAGGTCCAATAAAAATTGAATTTGTTAAAGGTGAATGTGATTTTCAGTGTGTGTTGATGGATTGTAATCAAGAAATTGATTTGTATAATGACAGTCAAAGTGCACAGAAAATTGCAAAAGATCCTGTTTTTCATAGGCGCACTGAACACATCAACACCAAACATCATTTCATTAGGGAAAAGGTTCAAAAGAGAATCATTTCATTGCACTATTTGTCCACACAAGAGATGATTCCAGATATTCTCACCAAACTTTTGCTAAAACAAAACATGTGTATTGTACCCAAGGAACGGGATTGAATTGTTAATTAGCACTTAAAGTATACATTGTGTTCAAAAATGTTTTCAGAAATTATATTTTGTTTATGTAGGGTACTGTATGATTGAAGTCTGGTTGACAAAAATGTCTATTACATTCTAGATCAGCTATTGGTTTAAGTGGGTGTGTTAGAAATATGTAACCCAACAACTGATCTTTGGTTTGAACTAAGCGCCAAGAAGCGCGACGCCCTTGGTGGTGGTTTTAGTTACTATAATGTTCTTATTGATTATTTTGTCTTCCTTTTCATATTACACCTGTATGTGACCTAGTAAGTTTGTTCGTATTAAAAGTGTATCCTGCATATTCGCCCAGTCGTCAATCTCCTGCCATCTACTCCAACACTCTGAACCTATATCTTCTAGTCACTTGTTTTTGGAATTCCAGTGTAAGATGAGGATGAAGGAACGAAGGAAGTTTTTACTTTGACGTGACCGTTAATCATGCGTTCATGAGCCATGGGACCTCCTTATTAGGTGGAATCCGAACCACAGGACATGGCATTTCACTTCGAGAGTAAGATGAGGTCAGTCTTCTCTAAATAAGGAAATAATGCGGTTTAGGGGCCATGTTCACATAGTATATTTTCATCCCCGACATGTGAGGAATGTTTTTGTTTGTATGCGAATTCATTTTTGTGGATAATTTTCCATTGCGATGCGGCCGCGTATAAAATTCCCCTAACAAAAAATGGCGTCTACCATGACGTCATCAGCGACGTCACTCCTCTGGCAAGCTTACGGGAAAAGCCTGGGTAATAGAGGTTTTTGGGTGGGGAAACACAAAAACCTTCGAAACGAGGTGCGCATCAAAATCTGTAATTGACCTAAATAGCTCAATTAAAGATTCCGATGCGTAAAAAATTTTCGCGATTTCAATTGAAATTTTTAATTTTCCGCATCGAAATCTATAATTGGCCTACTTGTTTAGCACTCATGTGGTTTCACATGTGTATTCATGCATTTCACTCTTCCCAGCCACCACGATTGTCAGATTATTTAACCTTCAAGCGTCTTTGTCATTTTCCATTGCACCTGTTGTCAAGGCAGATCAGCGCATTCCAATAAGCTCAAATGACATTCACATCCTGCTAGTCTGTCCCCCTCTCCAGCAAGTTTGTTTTCTGTACTCGCTTCGACCAACATAGAACCAAGTTCTCATCACCGTTTACACGTTAAAGGCTCTCTTCGGGGGTAAAAAAATCTTAGCATGCTTCACACATTTTCAAATATTAGCCTCCATCCATCTGCCATAGGAAAGATCAGAAAAACGAACCCTCGCTCTGTCATAAAGCGACCCGCCGAAATATCGATTGTTCTATTAAGCATGGTCATTGTGGTTAGCGACAGGTTCGTTGAAACACACACACCCAGCAGTATCGTCTCTCTCAACAACCAAGCTTCATGAACATTATAAACAGGTAAAGAAAAAAAAGTTTTTTCAACATGTACGGCGTTAGGCCCTTTGTGAATTATTTTTTGGAAAACATATCTACCACATTCGAAAGGGGGCGTTAGCCTGAGTCCTACGACACCTCGTACACGTCTCTAGCGTTATTGGTTTGAAGGATAGAGCAAAAAGTCTAAAATCACGGTTTTACCTCAAAATGGTTTTTTCATTCCTGCTCAACACGAACATCCTCGGCAAGAGGACAACGCGCCGAAAAAAATGACACCTCGTACAAGTCTCTAGGCTTATTGGTTCGTGAGGTATCAGCAAAAATCACAAAAAACATTTGTTTACCCCAAAATCGAGTTTCCAATTTTTTTAAAAATATAGCGAGTGGTCCATAGAAAAGAGGACGTCGCTCCGAGTCCTTGGACCCCTCGTACAGGCCTCTGGCTTAATTGGTTCGCGAGATATAACAAGTCTAAAATCACGTTTTTACCCCCCCCCCCCCCCCAAAACCAGGTTTTCACCATTTCACATTTTCGACACCTAAATTCCCGTAAAGAGCGCGATGAGACGAAAAAAACGAATTCAAGCACGTCCTCCTAGCATCACTCCTTCCTTCCCAAGGTCGCCAGAGGCTCAGAACTTCCTAAGTGAAGGAGAATTCCCCTTCTAGCACTACTGTCAAGTTTTTATCCTAGAGACTTGCAATTTATTTCAGGGGTAGAGGGCATAGGGAGCTTTCATTTATGTCAAACAAACTTTTTTGTAAACTCTTTAGTTTCCAAAATATAGGAATTTCAAAATTACACTTTTTTCAAAAAATGTAAAAAATAGAAAAGTTTTATTATAAAAATAAAGGACATAGAGACCGTTCGTTTGAGCCATGGCACAATATTCTATCATGTTTGGTTTTCAAACTATCACTTACTTTCGAAAACAAAAATTTTCACAAAAAAAAAAATATATATATAACGAGTGGTCCATAGGAAATAGGACGTCAGCTCGAGTCTAACGACACTTCATTTGTCAAAATCGGACCATGCGTTCGAGAGATATTGGCGTGCGAGATGCTTGCTTCAAGCCATAAACAGCTTTTCGAAGCTTACAAACTTAAGAACTTTCACACTCATAGCCTTCTGGGGGGTACAGATAAATATCATTTTTAAGAACACCATTCAAAAAAGCTGTTGAAGCATCAAGGTGATGAACCTCCAGATCCATATTTACAGCAAGGGCAAAGAATAATCTCAATGTACTCTACCGGACTACAGGTGCGAAAGTTTCCAGATAATCAACTGCGTACCGTTGAGAACAACCTTCAGCCACTAAGCGTGCTTTAAATTTAGACACATTACCTTCAGTATTACGTTTCACTTTAAACACCCATTTGCATCTTACAATATTTGTTCCATCAGGTTTCTCAACTAATGTCCATACATCATTATCATGAAATGACTTGAGTTCTTCCTCCATCGCCTTTTTCCATTGCATGCCATCCTTACCGCTAAGTGCTTCAGACACAGTGGTTGGTTCCACATAACCACCACTTTCAGCAAAATACACCTCATAATCAGGAAATTGTTTTGGAAGTCTCTCCCTTAAAGGGTACCTCCTACCTGCATTTTCTGGAACACCAAACTGGTCAATCTCTTCATTTTCATCATCATGAATTACAACAATGTATTCATTAACCTGAGCAATACCTGGAACATCAATGTTGTCACTAACATGACCAGCAACTGAAACTTCAATGATTGGCAGGTTATTAGCCTGTCCAATTCTGTTTTCATCATTATTTACAATGTCACGCAACGGACAATACATTACATCGCTCATTTCAATATTTTTCTCAGCACACCTGGTGAATTTATTTTCTACATATTTAACACTCTGCTCTACAAAAATATCTTTAGGTTTACTGGGATCAAAAAGACGGTAACTTTTCTTTTCTCCATAATACCCATCAAGCACAAAACATTTGTTTCTGGATTCCAATTTGCCAGTACGCACCTGTTTTGGAACATGGGCATAAGCATCGCAACCGAATATTTTCATATTCTCATGACTTACAGCTTTACCAGTCCACAATTCCTCTGGTATGGCATTATCAACTTTACTATGAGGACTCCTGTTCAAAATATACACTGCCGTATTGGCTGCTTCTGCCCACAGTTTTTCAGAACATCCTGCTGTAAACAACATGCATCTAACCCTTTCCATAATGGTACGATTGTGACGTTCAGCTACGCCATTTTGTTCAGCTGTATACCTTTTAGTTTTCTGTTGCACAATCCCTTTTTCCTTGATATATTTGTTCAGGTCAGAATTGAGAAATTCCTTACCTTTATCAGATCTCAAAATCTTTGGTGTCTGACCTTTCTGAGTTTCACAATAAGCAACAAAATCCTTGACTTTCTCCTTGGTTTCAGATTTTTGTTTCAAAAAATAAACAAAAATCTTACTGGAAAAATCGTCAATTATTGTCATCATATATTTAACACCATTCCAGGTCTCAGGGAGCGGCCTACACAAATCAAAGTGCACCAAGTCCAAAAAACTTTCACTCCCCGAGTGACTTACCAGTGGAAATGACTGCCTTTGCTGCTTCCCGAGAACACATGGTTCACACAATCCCTTTGGGATTTCCTAAAATTTAACAACATTAGACATTTCACTTAAGACCTGTAACTTCTGACGCCCAACGTGACCCAACCGCTCATGCCACAAATTGTAATCAGAAACATCACTAACAAGGGCAGACATATCTTGGTTAACATTCAGATAATCCAGACCATTCAAAACTGAACCAGTAGCTAGCACGCTACCATTCACTGAGCAATTCTCCGAATCCAAGATTTCACATACATTTTCGTTGAACACAACAACAGCACCCCTTGTAATCATCTGACTTACCGACAGCAAGTTAACACTCAGTCCTGGAACATGCATCACGTGTGACAGATTATTAATACTGCCGCTTACATCCAGTGCAATATCACCAACTCCTTGTACAGACAACTTATCATTATTACAAATTACAAAGTTTATATCAGAATCTTCATTGCATTCATAATTTCATATAAGTTTAACATTAGGAGACATGTGAGCACTACAGCCGGAATCAATGACGAAACAATTCCTTGGTACGCGAGCAGTTAAAGCACAAAACACACTTTTATTGGATTTTGGACACATCGGGGCACTTTGAACTTACGTCTTCTGTGGACAAGTATCTCTTCCGTGACCCTTTTCACCTCAAATCCAACACTTCCAACGACTCTTGTCAACTGCTTTTTCACTAGAGCTCTTTGGTTTCTTGACATACCTGACTTCCTTCTTGGTGTTGCTGTACAGGGCTGCCCCATCAGCTGACTTCTCACCATGACTTCGGCGCAGTGGTGGCTCTTAGATAGAAAATCAGGTGAAGAGCGAAACTCTAATTTTAGCAGTGCTTGATTGTTTGCATTTGTGAATATTGACATATTCTTTTTCTAATTTTAATGCTAAAATATCTACTCAGTCGTCCTGAAAATGATTTTCGTGGTTTCCCATTTCACCACCAGGCAAATGCTAGGACGGTTCCTTTCAATAGGTCCACGGCCGATTTCCTTCCAAAATCCTTTCCCTGACCCGTCCAGAAAAGAAAATGCATGGCCATTGCCTGCATTAATAGAATTAATATAATTCCTTTAAAGACCCACGGCCCGAGGGTTACAGTACAGTTTAAAGTTTATAGGAAATCTCTTCTAGCGGTCATGACGAGAGTGAGACCTCAAGTATAGAACAACTCTAATTACAAGCCTCAAAATCTGCCTATTTAAAGTCACGTTCTCATTATATCTAAGTGCACATAGTCTTTCATTTTCCCTCAAGGCGTCCGATAACGTGTTAGTGTTTCGTTTGAGTGTTCTAAATTGTAACTGACACTTCAAATGTTCCTCACTGTCTTTGTGTTTGTTCAACCCGCGCGTAGGCTTAATGTCTGGGAAATCACCGAAACTTGTTTATTCCAGATACCACATTTGTTACTAAAAAGTAAGCTAGGCTACCAGAACAGGTTGTTTTCAAGAATACAACTACTGCACAACCATGTGAACTGTTCGAACCAAGATCCCTAGCAATGAAGGCTATAAGATTTGCCGGCTTTCTTGATATATTTTTAGTGCACAGTTCTATCAATTTATTTGGCCGTCCACAATTTAATAACTCCCCTTTGTCTTCGTCTTTCCACCTACTGAAGGGAATTTATAATAAAATTAATACTGTGTATTTCACTGGAAATATTATTACACTAAAAACCATCAACTTTCATCAACGACAGGGTAAGTAACGTTATAAATAAACACTATTTATTGGGAAAATATATACAAGCTTCAGCATAAAAGAAAAGAAGCCTGTCTCAATGCCAACTTTCATCAACTGGACTTATTAACGTGTTGCCTTGCACACACAGCAACGTCTTCACTCGAACGGCTAACGGCAGGTAATGACGTCACACCTGATGTCAGGTTACCATGGAAACAGGACGAAGTGGCTGAATTAAACAAGTTACTTCGTCTCCTACAGATTCCCCTCCAAGTTACGACAGTACTACAATCTAGCGACAGGGAGTTCAACTGATATAAGGACGTCATACAGCCTCGCTTGCGTACTGTACCGTATATTTTCATAACGTTTTGTCCAGATACTGTAGTGGAGACGGCGAGAGACGCGAAGCAGTTGAGCTCGCAAGTCAGGCCATGCTCTGCCACGCCGTGATTATGAGAAGTGTCATTCGGATTGAGATAGGAAGTTACGAGCATTTCCGAGTGGATTGTCTTGCAGCTAGTCCGATCAATAAACCTATATGTGACGTCATGTAATATATCGATCCAGGCTACAGAATTATCTTTATTCTTTTGAAGCGAATCAGAGTTATAAAATATATTTCAAAGACTGTAGAACGCAGATTACCATAGCAGAAAGCTATTTTATATGAGGAATAGCCTATAATATAACAAACGACATGCAGGAATAACATCTATAATGATCAAGCCACAAGCGAGTTATTGACACATCGAGATATCGATGAAGGAAAGGAGTAGTGGGGGTTACTCACTGTGGCGTTTGGCAGCCAGCAAGGCGACTTTACTTGTATTCTGATTGTCAAGTGTGCGGTTACGCAACCTAGCCGGTGATCTCGATCGCAGGTGCCAAGCAGGCTGTGATAACTCCGTGTGGAGACGGCTCGCGCTTCTACTCGGCTAAGCCGAACAGTTTTTTCAAAGTGCGTTATTTACGTGTGAAATATTTTGTGTCTCGACAATGTGCCGTGTACCGTGTGCAAGTACTTATTGAAGCTACCATTTTATAATGGATCTGAGATACTTTCAGTACAGTTTTAAATGCATATTGCCATCTTGGTCAAGAAGAATAGTGTCGAAACGGGACGCGGACTGATTATATGTCTCTGTCCAGCGGCGTCCATATCAAGGCAGCCATTTCGAAACCCTGTGAGGTCTCCATCACAAGCAACAGCAACGTGTATGATTGTGCTGATACATGCTAACACCAGGACGTGTTAAGCTGTACATTATGCAGACATTAGAACGCATATTCTCGTCTGAGATATCAGTGGGGAGGTTTAACGTTATAATTATAACTTCCAGACTGGCAGGTTAAATAATATGGGGTAGCTACATGGGAAATGCCTAAGCGAAATGACTGCCACCCACAACTGCATTTTCCTTTTTGGAGAGGAGTCTGTTTTCTCCGCACTCCCGTGGTTGCTTGCTAATGCCTTCATAAGCTACGACATGCAGGTCAGTGCAATTTCTCGGGCGGATTATATTTTTTCTGACATGAATGATGAGGGCTCGGACGGTCGTCCGACCAGTATTCGTGTGCGCCGCGTGCCCGGGTTAAATCCCCAGCGCCAGAGAAGAAGAAGAGTGTATTATCTGGTGATACCCTGGAAATTCATCAGATCTTTATATCCTGTTTATGACGCTTCAAAATGCAACAAAAGGTACTGGACCAGCAGACTCTTTACCGTAGCTTAGATGAGGCATTTGTAAGCAATTGCAATTGTATTTTTTTTTTTACTAAATGGGCATGCACGAGTTTATGTTCGACGTTTCTGTCGAAACTGATTTGTTGCATTCCCGGGATTTTGTATTCGCTTAACGAATACATCCCTTGTGTATTAATAGTTTGGATATTTAATCAGAAGAATCAGTAATCTCCTTTATTTAGTAGTGCGTATTTTTATTCTCCGTGAAGAGGAATCAGGGGAAGATCTCCAAACTTTTGTATAAGTATAGTATTAATCGCGTTTGCTTCATAGTGTTTGGAACACTGCTTTCTTTGTGGCCATTACATATTTTTCATGTACTACTGTTCTGTTAGGAGCTCCGTTTTCTCGCAGCGATTTGAATCTTGGAAAGTTTATCTTGGTGTTCGATGCATTTATAGTTTTAATCCACCTGTTGGATTATTTTTATGGAAAGCCCTTCGCTTTTGTGAGTGCAGATTTATTAGTGGATTTACTTAATGATTGTCATTGGATTAGCCTGAGAAGTTAACTTGCTTTCATGGTGTAAGTTTTATCCACTGATACTTCGAAGCCCACCGAAGTTGGAGGCTATCCTGATTCAGGGAAAGATCAGTTCACCTTCTATTAGGTACTGATTTGAGAGTAACTTAACTTTGGATGTCATTTTGAGACATTTATTTTCCACAATATTAACGTAAATAATTGCATTTAATGCAATTGTGCGAGTGAGATATAGTACAGCAGTTTTGAACACCATTCATAAGTTTGATTAAATTATTCCAGGAAAACTTGACTTTGAGTCAAGAGAATCAAACAGTATTAATTATATACATTATCGTGAGGCAAGATAGGTTAATTTGCTAGTGAAATGTTTTAGTTTCACGACTTTGAACAACGTGCTTGAGGTTAGTGTGTGGGTTAAGCATGTTTTGTAGGTCTTGTGTTAGTATTGAGATTAAATAGTGGTGTTTTAAGGTTAGCATAACCTTGTTGTTTTTGTGATTTGAATGCATATCTGGGATGATGCATATTTTTGAGATTTTATGCTTGTTGAAGCATTAGGCCAGTTTTAGATTGAGCCGGTAAGCGCTTTTAAGCCGGTAAGAGCCAATCTGTTTGTGACTTCGAGTAGTCAACACCCGTGTTTGGTGTTACGTTAATACAGATGAGTTTTTCTGGTATTTTCATGTCTGTTGGAGACATTGGCGTCGTCGTTCTGCTAGATCGCACCAACATGCTTTTCTTCACCTAATCAGGAGCAATGCTTGGATAATCTGTTCGTGTGACTTAAGACATTTCCACAGCGAATAATAATTAAAACCTCTACAACTTAATACAATTTTACTTGAGATTTGAAACATTAACATAGTCTATAGATATACTACTTAGCTCAATTGCTTGGTAAAAAATTGGTAACCCGATGTATTCAGTATTTTTTAATTACATATAACGATGCGAATGCTATGACCCTGATCAGGTGTTTAGGCTCAATCAATTGAATGTCCGAAGACACTTCTGTATATATTCTTATAAAATTCATTGTTTATAATCTTGATATTGCTACACATTTGGAACATCGTTTAAGACGACACACGTGTAATTTTTTTTCATGATAATTCTTTTTTATTCATCGTCTAATATATCGTCCAGTCTACTTAATATCATTAGGAGATTGACTCATAATATCCTTGTTGTATAATGTTAGATATTATGTCTAGAATCACCCCAGCGGGGAGGTGATGATTTTAATCCATTTTTTGGATTTATTTAGGGTTTTCTTAATACAGTTTTTGATAGCTGTGACTGTGGTTTTTTTGACGACAGGGTATTTAATTATTTTTTTCTTGTCTGTTATCTTGTTCATTTGGAATACATTTGTTTTGCCCAATTTTAAAACATAGCGTGATATTTTAACGAAGAGATTGGAGGTCGTTTTAAGATGGCCATCGCTTGGATTTCTTTTTTCCAGGGTTTTCCACCCTTGATATAGTTCTCTTCAGAGTTGTTTTTCGTGTTCTTGAGCTAGTTTTTTTTATTCATTTCTCTTTCAAAGCAATGGTCATGCTTAAGACAGCCTGTTAGGATGACTAGTTCCCCATTCACTCCTCTACTTGGTGGTAGGACCTGGGAGGGTTTTCCGCCGGTCATTTTTCAGGTTCTAAGATCCAGAGACCATCGAGGGATTTCACCAGGTATTGATAAGTGTTTCGGGTACATACTGTAGTTATGTGGCGCCGAAAGTTTGGGCTTCGAATAAACCTGGATTACCAGATTTATGGCCACAGTTGTAGGCCTAAAATAAAATTGGAACATCAGAGAATGGAGACCAATCTTATTGTCATGCTATACCGAGCGCGAATTGGGACATTGTGATTCGTTATGGTAGTGATGAAGGCAAATAGATAGTGGTGAATCAATATTTTGGCACAAATTATTGAAATTCCCGTGGAATTAAAGCAATTACGATGTTACTCCAACTACTTGATTTTGGTAGTATTGCAACCATTATCAGATTCTTGATTTATATATATTGAAGTGGTGCCACACTTGTTATTTTGTGATAAACGACTAGAACCTGTTCAATAAGAGTTATTCACAGCAATCTCCTTTGACGTGTTGAGTCGAGTTAGACGCTTATTGTAACACACGTGTGAATTTCACATAGGTGATTTGTCCTATTTTACTCCGGCTGATGATATTTGCTGACATCATCTTTAAGTTAGGATGCTTCGTGTAAGTTTAATTTCGTTTTATGGTAGAATCAAGGACCATCTCTGATTTAAAATATCACGCATATTGGGGTTTAGGCAATCTCAGAATGATATTGGACGATATGAATTTAATTTAAGTTTAAATATAAGTTAAAGCAAGGCAATAAAAATACGCACTTTAATGGCAATTTGTGGTTGTGTGCAAATGTTCTCGCTCTGCTTTCTCATGTAGTGTTCCCATGTTTTCTAGTGACAAGTGTATTTGTGTTGAATTATGGCTGATAACCAGGCAGTCAAGGTTGCAGACTTTTAAAAAATGTTTGAGATGATAGAAGGAAGGTTACAGAATCTCATCAAATACCTTGAAAATATCAAATCTCAAACCAAGACTACATTTGATAATATACATGAAAATGCTTCACGTAATCATGACATTTTGAAGGATGCAGTAACTGAAAGCATCTGAGTTGAACTAGATACTATACAGTCATCCATGAAAGAAATTAAAGACAGTTCTAAAAACATTCAAGCTAATGTTAGTCATGTTAGGTCGAATCAACAATCCATGCAAACCAACCTTAAAACTGACATTGATAATGTCCAAACCAATGTTAAAACTGAAATTAGCATTGTTCAAAATAGTCTTCAAACCGATATTGGCAATGTTAAAGTAGAAGTTTGGAATGCCCAGGCTAATCTTAAAAAAGAAATCACTAATGTTAAAACTAATCTTGATCAAGTACAGAAAAGTCAAATAGAAGTCGAAGAAACTGTTAAAGATGTTAGCACTAATGTTAGAATGATACAAGTGGGTAGATTATTGGCTGAGGAATAACCTAACCACCAAGGGAAGATGATAAAGAAAAGGAGGTGGGTTTCGGACTGGAGAGAAAGGATAGAGAAATAGGATGAGAGTCCCACAAAAGTTATAAATTTAACTTTAAATACACTTAAAGGCGGTTGCCACTGCAAATCAGCTCTCCGATACCTAAAGTGAGTAGGTACTCGGTCGAAGCTAACGGGAAACGCAGCTAGGACTTGGGCGGTTTGCCAGAGAATGGCTTTAACGTATTCCCTCTCAAGCATGCATAAGACTACTATGGGGAAGGGTGATAGTCTGGCAAGACAGATAGTAACAGATTCATTCTGTATTAACGATGGCATGAACTTAGGAAGAGTCAGGGAAGACAGGATCTTGCCTAACCGTTGTACCAGAGAAATGATGAGTCAAAGAAAGAAAGTAAGTTTAAGTTTATTTAACAATTCAAAGGAAGTTGATAACTTTAACAAATATATATTTTCAATTTGGTTAACAATTTGGGGTCGCAGACCTCCTAACATTTAAAGTTTTGCTCCAGGCAATTAACAATTCTTTAGGTTTCAAACCTTTATACGTACTAAAATCTTCGTGAGATTTTAAAATAGAAAAGATAAAGTACAAAGGTATAAAGACAATTAAATTGATTAAAGTTAAACAGTAAATCGAGTACAAGGAGTGTACTTTAAGAAATTTCCAAGTACTGTACCTTCATTCTCATGACTGGAATGCCTTTATGGGAAGGTAATATGTTTTTACCTGTGAACAAGAATGGCGAGACAGGATCATATGTTTCGCGACCCACAAGTTGACTTTGGATAGCGATCTCGACGAGAGAAGCGGGGCGCATGCGTTGCATGTACTGTCGTCACAGCTGATTGGTTAGGAGTATTGATTATTTTATCGATTAGCAACAAGAGATAGACTATGCTTTTGTGGTAGGGAATTCAAGTCTTTTATACGTTCGGGCATAGTTTAACATGTCTGTAATTATAGCAGGTGTTGGATTATTAACTTCTTTCAAATAATTGTACTCTTAGGAACCCGGAAATAAGATATTTGCATCTTATCAGTTCCAGTTTTGAGCGCTCGTGGCGCGACGGTAGGTGATCTGGCAGTCGCGTTCTGACGTGAACAACGAGTAGAGTAGATTGGTTTAAGCCACGCACGAACACACATGTTTTGAGATATACCGGTGACCGGCGGCGAAACGTCACGTGCACCGTGAGTGAAAGTTTGTCTTGAGTAGTGTACTATCATTGTATCGAGGAGAGTTGCCTTAGTGACGGAAAGGACTCCAATTTTAGTTCTGGTTAGGAAATGGCAATCGAAATGAAAACGCAGCTTGTCTTGATAGATAGCTGTTCTTTATAGGCCAGCCATATAGTGTTCGCATGAAAGGTGGATTCTTGCTTTAACAAGAACACAGTCATAATGTTCTTTCAGTAGACATTCTTCGCGTTGGAACTGGCTGTAACGATACACTTACTTCGCGTGTGTTGTCAGAACAATTAGCACCTTCATTTGAGAAGTATTTCTCAATACAAGTGCTTGGATATTGTATATACTTTTTATATTTATAATTGGCCTAACTCATATGTCTGTGATCTTGCAACTATGTTGAGCAAGTTCTTGTCGAAAGGAAAGGCTGTTATGAACTTCAGTGACTTAAACATGTGCGGCTAGATGTTTTAAACATGAGTGTCACTATGCGAGCGAAGTTACGTGCATTCCGATGCTATACGTCGCGCGGCCCGTGCTGGTGACTGCGAACACAGCTGTTGTTTGGCAGTACAGTGTGTATCAAAATGATCCGATTACGCGGGGCCGATGAACTTTGGTGTTCGGGCCGATATAGACATCATTGCGTGCTGCGGTTGATGGGACGTTATCCGAAGATGAAAGAAACTGTCGTTGGTATTAGAGTGGAACATTCAGTCTGGATGGGCGATGTCTGGAGATCCAGGGTTCGTTTCTCGCTTTCCTGGAGAGTGAAGACTTCCATTGCTTGCATGGAGGGTACAGTCATAATGGACATGACTGTGTCGTGTCGAGATCTACAAGAATCATCTAAGGTACTGAATTAACCATCTTCAATCGTAGCTAAGCATGTTCATTCTAACGCTGTCTCCCTGCCACATTTATTTTCTTTTTGGGAATTTTCGTAGAATGTCTAAGAATGGAGTTTAGGCTTGATCCCAGTGTCAAGACTGATTCTATTCTGGACAGGGTTTTGATTCTACTAAAAGGATGCGCCCATTGTAATTAATTGCATTATAGTGTAATTTTCTATTGATTACTGTAAATTCAAGTTCATTTTATGGGGATTTATTTAATGTAGAGAAGAGGAACTTTAGGCCACTCAGAATTAATCAGTTTTCGTGTTTGATTTATATTGAAAATGAACACTAGTTTTATGCCTTCATATGACATTACTTGAGCTTGAGTAGACTCAATTTGGAGTTTCTACTTCCGTAAGCCTATTTAGAGGACTGTTATACACTCAAAAGTGAAATTTCAGTATTCAGGTTGATTTTCGAATATTGAAGTAAGCTTTAGGAAGCGAGTTCAGTGAAGAAAGCGGATTTGCTTTGATTTGCAATTTTGACTTGATCCAGGTTCTTTCTAACATATTTTTTTTTTGAGATCTTACATCACGTTTGCTTTATTAGATTCGATCAAGATCCATTATTAATGGACTAGACAGATGTTTTAAACACAGTTTGAAGACATTTGAATACATTCACCCTATGTTATTAACGCGAATCCCAGACTAGATTTATGTGGAAGTAGATATATCGACAAAATGCAATTGTTATTTAACACTTACTAAAAGCTATGCATATTGATCGTGAATAATAACATAAGAGCAAATGAAATAATAATTTAACAGTGATTAATTGAACTGTAAAGAAACTTGTATAAATTTAGCAACAATATTTCACTGTGAATGTGACTTGTCAATTAAACTGAATTTTGTTCACTAAGAAAGATAACTAGTTGAAGCGCTAAAGAGATAGTAGTAATGCCTGATAATATGAATAAGATGAATGCTTAATATAGCATGATATTAAATGGCAAAGCCATGTTAAGGCTAATGTCCTTGATTATTAAAAGGGTATTCAATGGAATATTCCAAGTTGTAATATAGAAAGTAATCCACTCAGATAGATTGTGAAATTAGGGCAATTTACTTCACTATCAGTTCAAGTAAATAATTTGTTGTGAAATTCATGCATTTCAGGCATGTTGAAATAAACCTATCTGGTAAAATTTTCGATTATTTGTATCAATGCAATGCTTAACAGGCGTTTTAAGAATCACTAATTCCGGTCTGGCGAGGACAGTTCATTTGAAGGGTGTTAAAATTAAATGAAAGAAATTAAATTTTTGACTTAGCTTTATTGTTCGGTCAGAAGAGATGAATAAAATAAAAAAACAGCAAACATAAATATAATAAATTATGTGGAAGATGTCACTTCTGAATCCTATAAAAAGAAACACGCTAAGAAGGTGTTACAAAAATGACTGTACATTTGTAATATAGCTTTAATTTTTTTTTTCAGGGTATAAATTGATATATGTCTTGTAAATATGAAAATTTCCAGGCTTTATTTTTAAATGTTGCAATTGCTGTCAGCATCTATGTTGGAATATACATATGATTGGTGTTCACCTATTCTTGGGTAAAATGCAGTCAATGACATTGATGAATGTGGGGCTAATATATATATTTTTTTCCCATGTTCATGAAACTTCGGATGGAAGTTGGGCACTTTGCTTTGAAGTATATTATAGTGACTTACACTATATTTTCATTTCCTGAATAAATTTTTCTTTGATCAGTTTAAAATCTTCGAAGTGTGGTACTTTATAGAAACGATAAGAGAACACGTTAAGAAGGCCAGCGGTGGGTATTTCAGTGGTTTTCCCACACACCTGAGATTGCGTTCATTGTTATTCTTGTGCTTTTGAGTTTTTTTATGCCGTTCACCTTGGTTTTTCTTAACGTAGTCTCAGTTAGGAATTCCTGTACCCCATTTCCTCGTCTCATGTTGGGTAGAATCTGGCAAATTTTATAGCCGGGGTTTCCAGGCTCTACGATCCAGCTGTCTTCGTGGGATTCCAACATGCTGAGGGTAGGTATTTCGGGTACAGTACCTATCTTAGAAAAAGTTACAACTTCAAAAATAACACAAAAAAAAGAAAGCAGGTAGAATGAAAAAGAAGTTCCTATAACTTCTTATATTTATGCTGAATTACTGTTATAATAATTATACAAAAGAGGGCAGGTCACTTACTGTGAAACCTGAAGAGAAAGTCAAAAGGAAGGTTCTAGACTTCCTATGTTTAATTAGGAATCACGTGACAAATGGGGCAAGTTTCCCTTTCGTGAAACCTAGAAATAACTTTATTAATATGGTTTGTTAGTAGAAGGTTTAGGAAAGATCAATTGGGATTTAGGATGAATGTTCATGGCCATATTTATGGTAATCGGACGATCGCGACGCGGTAGAAATGCTGAAAGAACACTGTTTATCACTATAGTTCGTTGAATGGATGAAAATTTCACTGTAGTATCACGAAAGTTTATGGCAAAGAAAGTTATTGCAATAATGAAAAATAACTGGTTGCACTAGGTGGGCGAGAGTCTATTGCTTGAGAAAGTTGTGGATCACAATTAAATGTGCCATAGAACATTCCAGCGGTGGAAGAAAATTAGCTATTGAGGAGTAATGTATACGGAAGATTCCTCATTTTTAAATAGTATTCTCACAAATGAGTGAAAAGTACATGATGGCAAGACTTGTAGATAGAGTGCAGATTCTGGAAGGTTCCAGAAAGACTCTAATGGAAGAATGGGGCCAAAGTTAATCCAACGGTGGAACGAACTTAATATTTTATGGACAGCGGGTATTAGATAATATCCCACGTGGTGAGAAGATTTCTCATTTAATTAGCTTAAGAAAAGCTACTTTCTGTTAAGATTGGCTTAGACAGACAAAAGCCCAACATGGCAAATCCCGCGAAGGATGATTATTGCCCCAAATAAGTAATCTCACGCTGTCTATAAAATGATCATTGAAAGCATGTAGAATAAAAACCGATGAAGATGAGGTTAAAACCTTAAGTCTGTACTTATCTTTGTTGCATGGTGAAGGTGAAGTTCCCTTTGACGGATACTTAATGTGCCAACATGGCGTAGAATGTAGAGAGTGCCTCTTGGTTTGAGGAGACTGGCTCTAGTTGAGCCTTGACTGACCAAGTCAACTGCCGACTTACAAGTGAGACCCACTCAGCGAAGCGCGGAGGGTCCAAGGAAGGGAAAAGAGTGGGGGTAGGAGACAAAAGGAGAACATATAAGCATGACCAATATTGTAAACTTAAATTCTCTTGAGGAAATGGTCTTCAAAGAGTTGATAGCAGGCTATACTAGCGCAGCATGGTGAGTGAAAAAGTAGACGAAGTTCTCTTGATCACGGAGATAATAGCTGGCGATGGCAACGAGATCTGGTGGCCAGATGGACAAGGAAGTCCTCTTGCACCAGGAAGAATTGAGGAGCTTCAGAGATTCGCTGCTAGATGACGCTAGGTGGGTCATGGAAGATATATATCTAGAACAGACTCACAAAGAACATAAGAGACATGACCAACAAAGAGAAAATGGGAGATCACTGTTGGTGTTTGATAAAAAGGAAGGAATAAACATGCAAAAGCATTAAAATTTTATATCCTCTCATACCGTGTATTCCAAGAATACACCATACTGGGAGGGACAAACACCAACAGAGAACAATTAAGCAGTTAAACATTTAAAGGTAATGGAGCGATCAAAGACAGGGGTCTTGTGATCGGACCATTAGTGGTCAAGACTCTGACCACCCTGACTCTCCCATCCCTTCCAGGATAACACTCGGTCACTCTACCAGAAATCCAGACCAGGGGAGGAGAAACATCCCCGACCAAGACCAAGTCCCCCACTTTAATGTCGCGACTGGAAAGAAACCACTTCTGTCTACGTTGCAAGGAAGTTAAATATTCCAAGTTCCACTTCTTCCAAAAAGAATTGCGGAGGGCTTCAAGTTTACGCCAAACAATAGGTAAATTAGAATCCCTGTAAGAATTGGGAAGAGGAGGAGGGGCAGAAAGAGAAGTGCCGATAAGGAAGTGACCAGGTGTGAGTGGAAGCAGGTCATCAGGGTCATTGGAAAGAGGAGTTAAAGGGCGAGAATTAACAACACCTTCAATCACAAAGTAGCTAGAAGCTGCGGGAAATATAGCTCTAGTAAAGATTGCGATAAGATGCGAAAGGAGAATTAACAAGTTTAAACAAAGCGTATAAAAACAAGTACATCTATTAAGGATAAGAATATACCAAATAAACAAAGGAACTATGCGAGTAGGAGGCAAGAACGCATAGGTAACAACCATCTAGTAGCCATAAACAATGACCTCAAGAAATAATAAGCATCAAAGGGTTTAATCAGAAAAATACTTAAGTCAGCGAGAAACGTGACGTGACAAGCATGAATACAAAAACACATCGAATGTAACGACGAGAAGAAACAAGTTTGTTCATCAATGAACAATAAAGGTGCAAAATATGTAAGCAGAGTGCAATACATGAGCGCGTCAAAAATATGCAACGATGTTATGAAACAAGAATCGAAGCAGTTGTAGGATACGAGTCTGAACAAGTGGGAGACACAGGCAAGCGCGGCCTTGACCCACATAGTACGGCGAGATAACGAATATAAATATCTGAAAGAGTCCTTGACCGGAACAAGTTTATTTTGGTAATGAGGTGAACAGCTTCCGAGATTACGGGAGTAACTCGCAAGACAATGGTTGGCAGTCAGCCAGAGTTGAGATAAGAAAAACTTGCTCTGACCTTTGGCAAGCATAAAGGAAATAAACGGTAACTTGGCCTTACCCGAACTTGTATACAAACAAGATTGACAAACAAGCAGTTCGAAATAAACAAACAACACTAGTTGAATCAGCTGTGACTTAAAGACGAGCAAGTGACACGACATGCAGTCATCCGTAGCTTGGACGTGAACAAACAATTTAAAGACATATGAAATAAAGTAGGAAATCAATTTCGCATAATTTGGAGGATCACGGAATCCGACAATTTTCAACAGAAAAAAGCTTAATTCTTCCGAACACGGAAGAGAAGCTGGGACATTGAGAAGGAGTTTATGCGTAAGAATAGTTATTCTAGATGCTAGAGAATTCAGATTTTCAAGCGGTTTCATAAGCGGCTTCCAATTGTGAGGAAGGGGGAAGGAGCCGGCCGTGGCCATCCTTCTAGATAGCGAAAGAAGTGAAACATAGCTTACAGCGAAATGATGGTGACTGATAGCCATGGTTTTACACAAGGGGAATATAGTTTTCGATAGAGAGTTTAAGCAATTACCTGCTAGAAAAAATGACATGAGAAGGTAAACAAAGTAACACAAGGCGAGGCGAACTTGAATTGCCATTTTGTGCAGAAATAAGGCAAAATCATTTAAACAACTTATAAAGGTGGCGTAGTTGTTCACGATGAGACATTGTTTCGGCAAGTGTTTTTCAAAAGTATCGAGATCGAAAACATAGGTGTTCTCTTTTTCAGAAAAGGGATTTATCTCAGCAGTAACAAAATGACATTGCGATTTGGTTTGATGACTGGGATGTTGGATTTCACCAGTAATAACCCAACCAAAATCGGTGTCTCTGGCGACCACGTTTGAAGATAACTTTCGTGTTTGTTTGCGAAGGCAATTCCAGAAAACACTGGCACTGAAAAGTACATCAATGGGACCTTGAACATTAAACTGAGGATCAGCTAACCTTAAGTGCGAAGGAATCTTTAAACCGGAAGTATTAATAGAGCTGCTAGGAGTGTCCTTGCCAATACTGGTAATAATGAGACAGTTTAAGTTAAGATTGGTGTTTCTTTGACAAACGTCTCTGATTTTCAATTTTGAAGACTGCAAGGCTTGAGTTTTCAAATTGTCAATGCCGGATACATTGATAGAAGTAGGCGATGACGAAAGACCTAGTTTTTAATTAACGATCGCGAAACAAAGTTGTGAGTTGAAGCTGAATCGAGAAGACCGCGGGTTCGAAACCAATTTCCAAATTTATCTTGGATTTCGAATTGTACAGTGGACAAAAGGGCTTGCGCACTGTGAGAAGTTTCGGCGTTAGAAATGCAGGAAGAAGCATTAGTTTGTTCGGAGCTGCTCTGCATGGAGCTTAAAGAAGCGGGTACTGATGACCTCGATTTATCATGAACGTGCAATAAAGAATGATGCGTTTTTTTGCAATGAAAACAGAGATTGGATGACGTACAGTTTGAAAAAGAATGCTTAGGTGACAAGCAGTTGAAGCAATGTTTACTATTGAAGACAAACTTCCTTCGGTCTTCGACGGACAATTCTTTAAAAGATTTACAGGAGTACAAAGTGTGAAGCTTTTTACAGAGCGTGCATTTTAAAGATTTGTTGAGCGGCCTGATATGTTCTCTTGGATGGTTGAAAGAAGCAGAACGGGTTTGCTTGTTCTCGACAGATGGGGGCTGATGACCCTTTGAAGAAGCAAGTTTTTTCTCAAAAATGTGACACTGATGACTCGTTTCGACATTTTCGCACTGAAATGAGAGTGCTGTAAGGACTTGGTACCGGCTGTTGAGAAACGAGATGAGGTGTTTGAACGAGTATTCCTCCTTGCGAGTGAGTTCGATCTCCCAAGCCTTTAGTGTCGACAAATCGAATCTGGATGTAGCTAGATGAATAAGGATGGTGTCCCACGTTTGGACTGGCTGCTTAAGTTGATATAATGCTCTAACATTTAATTGCATGGAGTCTAACAGGTCTCTTAAAGAGGTGACGTCATTAGGTTTGACGGCTGGCAGGTTGAACAGACAGCGGATGTGTCGAGCGACACTCAAACGTAAATTGCCATATTTCTCTTTAAGGAGATTAAAAGCAATGTGGTAGTTATCTGCGCTTAAAGGAAGTGACTCCACCAAGGCCAAGGCCTCGCCTTCCAAGGACGTACGCAAGAAGTAGAATTTATGAATGTCGGGAATTTCATTATTTTCATGAATGAGTGAGCAGTAAAGTTCATAAAAAGAATGCCATTCACCTTCCTGGCCTGAGAAGTGAGGTAGGCTTATCTTTGGAAGTAAAGGTTTCGGTTTATCCTTGTGAACTGAAGCGGGAGCGAACTGGGCCGGATTGATGACCCTAGTGTCCGGTTCTGAGATACTGCGGATCAGTTGGTGGGCCTTGGCAATCCCTTCAAAATACAAGGGTTCAACCTCGTCCCGATCCGATTGGAGTTCTGGGCAAGCGGATTCAATCTCGGTTTGAATTTGATCGTAATAATCATAAGACCGTTCGTACAACTTAAGGCGTTGTGTCAAGATGTCTAAATCACACTCGGCGAGATTTATTTTGTTGATGAAATTTCTAAATCTGGTGAGTTGCCCTCTGTAGGAAGAGCGTCTAGCAATGAGAGTTTCATCCTTTTCAGTAGGAGCCATGACAAGAAAAATAGATTAAAATGTAACTCACGAAACTGTGGAACCTTGGAAATGCTGTCAGGCTGGCAGCAGCAAATAATTTGAAAGAAAGAGACACACCAAAGGAGACAGGAGCGGCCTCTTTCCCCTTCACAGGCTTTGCACGATGTAGTTATAGCTGAAAGATTCAAAGCAGGTATTAATAATTTGCAAGGTATTGTCAAATAATCTTTTAAACAGAAAAAATGACAAATGGACTCTCCCGGGTTTCTGGGACCAAATTTTGGGTAGATTATTGGCTGAGGAATAACCTAACCACCAAGGGAAGATGATAAAGAAAAGGAGGTGGGTTTCGGACTGGAGAGAAAGGATAGAGAAATAGGATGAGAGTCCCACAAAAGTTATAAATTTAACTTTAAATACACTTAAAGGCGGTTGCCACTGCAAATCAGCTCTCCGATACCTAAAGTGAGTAGGTACTCGGTCGAAGCTAACGGGAAACGCAGCTAGGACTTGGGCGGTTTGCCAGAGAATGGCTTTAACGTATTCCCTCTCAAGCATGCATAAGACTACTATGGGGAAGGGTGATAGTCTGGCAAGACAGATAGTAACAGATTCATTCTGTATTAACGATGGCATGAACTTAGGAAGAGTCAGGGAAGACAGGATCTTGCCTAACCGATGTACCAGAGAAATGATGAGTCAAAGAAAGAAAGTAAGTTTAAGTTTATTTAACAATTCAAAGGAAGTTGATAACTTTAACAAATATATATTTTCAATTTGGTTAACAATTTGGGGTCGCAGACCTCCTAACATTTAAAGTTTTGCTCCAGGCAATTAACAATTCTTTAGGTTTCAAACCTTTATACGTACTAAAATCTTCGTGAGATTTTAAAATAGAAAAGATAAAGTACAAAGGTATAAAGACAATTAAATTGATTAAAGTTAAACAGTAAATCGAGTACAAGGAGTGTACTTTAAGAAATTTCCAAGTACCTATCTTAGAAAAAGTTACAACTTCAAAAATAACACAAAAAAAAGAAAGCAGGTAGAATGAAAAAGAAGTTCCTATAACTTCTTATATTTATGCTGAATTACTGTTATAATAATTATACAAAAGAGGGCAGGTCACTTACTGTGATACCTGAAGAGAAAGTCAAAAGGAAGGTTCTAGACTTCCTATGTTTAATTAGGAATCACGTGACAAATGGGGCAAGTTTCCCTTTCGTGAAACCTAGAAATAACTTTATTAATATGGTTTGTTAGTAGAAGGTTTAGGAAAGATCAATTGGGATTTAGGATGAATGTTCATGGCCATATTTATGGTAATCGGACGATCGCGACGCGGTAGAAATGCTGAAAGAACACTGTTTATCACTATAGTTCGTTGAATGGATGAAAAGTTCACTGTAGTATCACGAAAGTTTATGGCAAAGAAAGTTATTGCAATAATTAAAAATAACTGGTTGCAGTAGGTAGGCGAGAGTCTATTGCTTGAGAAAGTTGTGGGTCACAATTAAATGTGCCATAGAACATTCCAGCGGTGGAAGAAAATTAGCTATTGAGGAGTAATGTATACGGAAGATTCCTCATTTTTAAATAGTATTCTCACAAATGAGTGAAAAATACATGATGGCAAGACTTGTAGATAGAGTGCAGATTCTGGAAGGTTCCAGAAAGACTCTAATGGAAGAATGGGGCCAAAGTTAATCCAACGGTGGAACGAACTTAATATTTTATGGACAGCGGGTATTAGATAATATCCCACGTGGTGAGAAGATTTCCCATTTAATTAGCTTAAGAAAAGCTACTTTCTGTTAAGGTTGGCTTAGACAGACAAAAGCCCAACATGGCAAATCCCGCGAAGGATGATTATTGCCCCAAATAAGTAATCTCACGCTGCCTATAAAATGATCATTGAAAGCATGTAGAATAAAAACCGATGAAGATGAGGTTAAAACCTTAAGTCTGTACTTATCTTTGTTGCATGACGAAGGTGAAGTTCCCTTTGACGGATACTTAATGTGCCAACATGGCGTAGAATGTAGAGAGTGCCTCTTGGTTTGAGGAGACTGGCTCTAGTTGAGCCTTGACTGACCAAGTCAACTGCCGACTTACAAGTGAGACCCACTCAGCGAAGCGCGGAGGGTCCAAGGAAGGGAAAAGAGTGGGGGTAGGAGACAAAATAAGAACATATAAGCATGACCAATATTGTAAACTTAAATTCTCTTGAGGAAATGGTCTTCAAAGAGTTGATAGCAGGCGATACTAGCGCAGCATGGTGAGTGAAAAAGTAGACGAAGTTATCTTGATCACGGAGATAATAGCTGGCGATGGCAACGAGATCTGGTGGCCAGATGGACAAGGAAGTCCTCTTGCACCAGGAAGAATTGAGGAGCTTCAGAGATTCGCTGCTAGATGACGCTAGGTGGGTCATGGAAGATATATATCTAGAACAGACTCACAAAGAACATAAGAGACATGACCACCAAAGAGAAAATGGGAGATCACTGTTGGTGTTTGATAAAAAGGAAGGAACAAACATGCAAAAGCATTAAAATTTTATATTCTCTCATACCGTGTATTCCAAGAATACACCAACAAGCACAGGTTAACGATCTGAAAACAGATGTAGGTTTAGTAGAAACCGCACAAAAGGAAATACAATCTCAGGTTAAGAACATTCAAAATGACCTCAATCAGATTGAGTCGAAACAAACTAATATCCAATCCCAAGTAAATAAGATCGAGTCAAGTCAAGCCTACACAGAAATAAAACTAAATGAAATGGAATAGTCAAATACCAAATTTTGTAGTGAAATCAAATTGGATTTCGAAAGGGGTAAAAAGGAAAGTAAAGATCTTATTGATGCACTACAGTCGCAATTTACTCACGACACTAGTCAAACGCAAAAGAGTTTGGAGCATTTGAAAGGTGAAATGAGCACGTTGTAGACTCAAGTGACTGATCATACAAAATTAATAAAGGCAGACTTTAACATCGACCTCAATGCAATCATTAATGAAAATCTTGCTCTTATAAAACAGGATCTGAGTAAGGTCAATGAGGATAGTTTTCAAGATGCAAAATCTAGTCTAGAGAAAAGTCTTGCTATAAAAATTTCCATTCCTAATAGGGAAATTATAGATGTAAGGACTGATTTAAACAAAAGAGTGGATGCTGTTCACGAAAAGCAGACAGAAAATATTTCAGGTTTAGAAACTCGAATTAAAGCCGTAGAACGTAAAATTGATCAGGGACAGATTGACTTAAACGAGATAAGGGAAAAGAAAACTTCCGAGTTCAATGAGCTCAGGAAAAGCCTCGAAGGTATTAATTTGGGAGGAGGTATCAATTTGGATACTCTTAAGGAACAATTGCGATTGATAATAAATAGTGATTTTAGAGTCGTTGTAGATGAGCCAGTTAACCCAGTACAGGAACAGAAAGGAATCGACATTCAGGAATCTTTTAAGGCTCCAACGTCTGTTCAGTTTAGTCCGATGGAACAGTCGAATAGGGCTATACCTCGCACATCAGAATTCCAAACCCAAGCTGAAGATTTTACTTCTTCAAGTTCCAATGTAGGTGCAAATAGTTATGTCACAAGAACGTCAGATAGGGTATCTAACATAACCATCATTAGGAACTTTGAAGATAAACCACGAAAATTTAACAATCTAGATGGAACCGCTCCTTTAGAGTTTATTAGAGGAATCCAAGATTATTTTGTGGAATCCCATGTGCCACATGAACGGAAACTGCGGGTAGTAGAGAGATTTTTATCTGACGCACCTCTCCAGTGGTTTAAAGCGTTCAGGTACACCTTTGAGGATTTTGACCAGTTCACACAAGCGTTTGTTAAGCGTTTTTGGTCAATTGAGGTCCAACAGAACATAAGATCCGAGATTTATTCAAGGAAGTATGCTACTACAGGACCGACTAGCTATGCAGAATATTTCGCTTGTCAGTTGGCAAAACTGAGATTTCTTGATACACCCTTATCACAGGTTGAATTAGTAGAAGCTATATCGCGACAGCTTCCAGCTGAAGTTCGGAAGTCACTCATAACCTCTGGTATCTCGACCTTAGCATCGATGGATGATCTATTGCGTCGCCTCGATCATATTAGTTTAATGACGCAACCGACAGTCACCAAGAGTTCTAGACAGGAACCTAAGACCGTAAACGCAGTCATGATGAATAGGACCCAACAAACTGAGCATTCCCAACCTCGAAATGAGAATAGAACAGGTCCAATCAGGAATAGCCATCAGAATGATAGGAGATGGAACGACCAACAGAGAGATGATAATAGTAGACCTTGGCAACGTCGGTATGATGACAGAAACTTTTACAACAGTCGATATAGTCAGAATGATAGAAATCGGAGAGAAGCTCCATATGACAGGGATCGAAGAGAAGCTCCATATGACAGGGATCGGAGAGAGGATCCATATGATAGAAATCGTAGAGAAGCTCAGTATAACCGGAATCAAGGAGATAACTGACAGAAACAAGGTTACTCCAGATATAAAAACTACAGAACAGAGGAATATGAGAGAAAGAGACCAGCAAATAGGCTCAAGAGAGGGCGAGATAGGTCCTCGGAAGAAGGACGAAGAAGGTCAAAAGAGAGAAAGGAGGGAGTGAAAGATCAAGCACAACCTAGCACCAGCAGAAAGGACAGAAGTCAGGAAAGAACACCTGACAGAGAAAAAACGTCAATGTCGCAGTAAGAGTAGAGACTGACGCTGGCATACATTCGCATCTAATTACTATTCATGAAATTTTTGAAACCACGGATGATGATTTACTATTTGAGCAAAAGGATCAACCTACAGGAAGAACGGTAGAGTTACCTATTATAAATGTCCAAGTGGGCAAACAACAATGTAAAGCTCTAGTGGATACGGGAGCCAGGATTTCAATTGTGAATGAGGAATGTTTTGAGAGATTGAAGTTGGAAAATCAGTTCATCACGTTGCCTGCTTCTCCGACAAAGATCAGAGGGATATTTAAAGACAAAATCATGAAATGTAAAATTCAAATCCTTATGAAGTGTGGGAATAATCAGAAAATGTATGAACATGTCATTGCTACATCGACGATCTGATTATATCGTCAGCAAATGTCAGAGAACACCTGATACACCTGAGACATTTGTTTGAGAATCTCAGAGATGCAAACATTAAGGTTAATATGCAGAAATGCCAATTCGTGCATGAGTCGATCAAGTTTTTGGGCCATACTATTGATCAACACGGGTGAAGAACTTTAATTTTGATGTAATATTGGGAATCGATTTCATCACAAAGGCCAGGGGTATCATTGATATGGATCAGAAGCTAATAAAATTTCAGGAAGATACTGTAGATAGGACAGTCCATGAAGAAACAGACAGTAAGGAAAGTGATATAGAAATCCCCAGATTGGAAATCCTGGAGAATGTAGTAGAAGAATCCGAGGGAGAAAAGGAACATTATACTCCAAAGGCAGAAGGATTCGAAGATGTAGAGAAAGAATTTGATGATTTGATTCAAGAATACTATGACATATTCGATGACAAACCCGGTCTTATAAGAGACTTCAAATATCAGATTAGGCTTACGGATGAATCCACGTATCAAGCCAAATTATATCCCATACCCAAAAAATACCATGAAGAGGTAAAAGAAATTATAGTCAAGATGGAAAGAGAGGGTATAATCCAGAAGCAGGCTTCCTCATATCTCAATCCCATCACGGTTGTTAAAAAAACAATGGACAGCTGAGGCTATGTCTTGACGCCAGAAAATTTTACACCAGAATCATGCTTGAGACTGACCGACCACCTAAGTTTAGAGAGCTCCTAAGAAAGTTTAAAGGGAAAGCGTGTTTTAGTGTCCTAGACCTGACTGCTTCCTTTTATCAGGTTAAACTAGAAGAAAATAGTCGACATTATACTGGTTTCCTGTTCGACCAGACCACGTTTGTGTTCTGTCGCGTACCATTTAGTATGGTAAACAGTGGTCCGGCACTTATTAGAGCCCTAGAGAGTAAACTCACTGAAACAGTAAAACGCAGTGTGATTTGCTACATCGACGATCTGATTATATCGTCAGCAAATGTCAGAGAACACCTGATACACCTGAGACAGTTGTTTGAGAATCTCAGAGATGCAAACATTAAGGTTAATATGCAGAAATGCCAATTCGTGCATGAGTCGATCAAGTTTTTGGGCCATACTATTGATCAACACGGGTATCACCCGAATACGAAGAAAATAGAAGCCATCTGTAAATTCCCCAGACCTGCAAATATCAAGCAACTACGAGAATTTCTTGGCATGTGCCAATTCCTTAGTAGTCAATGCCCTGGGTACTCCACAACAATGGCTCCGCTGTATGAAGTCTTAAAGAAGAAGAATCGGTGGAATTGGACAGAAGAGACGAATAGGGCATTTGAAGAGGCGAAACATATGCTTCAGAATTGTATCAAACTAGAATATCCGGAATTTAATCGAACGTTCTACGTCGAGTCAGATGCATTAAGAGTAGGAGTTAGTACTGTCCTCTATCAGAAGGACGAGGACGGGTGGAAGCACTACTTAGATTTCCACAGCAGAAAGCTGCAGGAGCATGAGAAAAACTATTACACCACCGAATTGGAAGCGTTAGCATTCGTTTCAGCCCTTCAAAAGTGGAAGAAACTTCTGCTAGGACATCAAGTGGTCATTATAACAGATCACAGAGCGCTCCAGTTTATGATGCAAACAGACCTTTCCAGTGACAGGCTGACGAGGTGGACATTGTTTCTCCAGCAGTTAAATGCCACCATCGTTCACCAGCCTGGGAAAGACAATCTGCTCGCGGATGCTCTCTCAAGAAATCCAGTAAGCGGAATCAAGATTAACACTGTACGGTTGGAGAGGGAGCAAGAACTTACGCTAGATAAGCTACGCAAATAGCCGTGTCACAGAAGCGACACATCCCAACTAGACCAATGTACAGGTTTTTGAGAGGCACCATGGACAACCCTGATACTAATTACGAGCAGGTTAGGAGACACTCTGTGAAATTCCTGTTGTGTGACGACACAGATTGCAAATACATCGACCGAGAGAGGACGAAAATCAGAATTGTAGTCCCTCCTAAGCTGATTACTGGTTTGGTGTGGTTAGCTCACTGCAAGATTGGTCATGGGGGTGTAGATAAAACGTTTCGAACGCTTTTAGAAACATTCACGTGATCGAGAATGCGGGGCTCCATAGCAACCATTATCAGGTCATGCCCAGAGTGCCAACGTGGAAAATACCCGTCTGCTCTGACGAAGGATGTACCTCGGACAATTATTCCGGAAAGGCCGAGAGAGCTAATGGCTTACGATATCTTCGGTCCTTGTCCGAAAGGGGCTAGGGGGAATCAGTTTCTCTTAGTCACGGTTGACGTATTTTCCGAATTTGTGACACTTAACACTATGCAAAGAGCCACGTCAGCCCAAGTCCTTAGTTGATTGGAGAATAGTGCTATTCGGAAAGCCGGAATCCCTGCAACTTTATTGTCAGAACATGGAACCCAGTTTACTGCGCAGAGTTTTGAAGATACCATAAACAGATTGGGTATCAAACACATCTTCTCGAGCGTGAGATATCCCGAATCTAACGTCTCAGAGAGAATTATGGCTGAGGTTAGCAAATTCGCGAGAATTTACTGCCCTGACGGCTGAAAGCAACGGGAAACTACAGCCGTATGCTATTCCCGAGGATATGCACCTCTCTATGCTTAATTACATGTGATGATGGCCTCCTCCCTTGTAAAATTTCAATCCGGAGGTAAACTAGTCCCCCGTTCGGATCTCCGGGTGGGGACTACTCGAGAGGGGGTTAACATCACAGAAGTGACAAAGAGGAAATCTGACATTCTACGGATCGGAGCGTGGAATGTTAGAAGTCTGCTAGGAAGTGGAAGGTTAGAAAACTTAGAAAGGAAAATGGATAGGTTGAGGTTGGATTTGGTTGGGATCAGTGAAATGCGCTGGCAGGAAGAACAGGACTTTTGGTCAGGAGACTATAGGGTCATTAGCACTAAATCAAACAAAGGCCAAGCAGGGGTTGGCCTCATATTGAGTAGGAAACTTGGACAGCGGGTGGAATATTATGAGCAATATAGTGAACGGATTATTGTAGCAAAAATCAATACTAAACCTACCTGCACCACAGTGGTACAAGTCTATATGCCTACCAGTCAAGCTGATGATGAGGATGTTGAAAAGGTCTACGAAGAAATAGACGAAATTCTGAGGTATATCAAGGGTGATGAAAATGTTATAGTAATGGGAGATTGGAATGCTGTGGTAGGAAAAGGGAGAGAAGGGAAGATAGTAGGAGATTTCGGATTAGGTGAAAGGAATGATCGAGGAAGCAGGCTGGTAGAATTCTGCACCGAGCATGAATTGGTCATAGCTAACACCTTATTCAATAACCACAATAGAAGAATATACACATGGATGAGACCAGGAGATACAGGGCGTTACCAAATCGACTTCATTATGGTCAAGCAGAGGCTTCGAAACCAGATTTTGGATTGTAAAACATATCCTGGTGCTGACATAAACTCTGACCACAATCTGGTTGTAATGAAATGCAGATTAAAGTTGAAGAAACTGAAGAAAAGTCAAAAGCCAAAAAGGTGGGCAATAGACAGACTGAAAGAGAAGGATGTAAACGAAAGATTCAAGAAGAGTATAAAGGAAGGACTAATGAAAAACCCTAAACAAACTTCAATTGCAGACGAATGGGCACTTTTGAAGAATGAAATAACAAAATCCGCAGAAGAAAACATTGGTAGGAAAGAAAGAATAGGTAGAAAACCGTGGATCACTCAGGATATACTAGAATTGATGGATGAAAGGCGGAAACACAAGAATGTAAGAGATGAAAAGGGGAACGCAGAATACAGACGTCTGAGAAATGAGGTTATCAAGAAGTGCAAGGAAGCGAAAGAAGAATGGTTGAAAGAGAAATGTGCAGGTATAGAAAATTGTCTGAAATTAGGAAAAGTAGACACAGCTTATCGAAGGATTAAGAATACTTTTGGGGAAAAGAAGACTAAGTGCTGTAATATTAAGGACACAAATGGAAAGCCTCTAACAGATAGGGAAGAAAATGTTGAGAGATGGAAAGCTTACATAGAGAGTTTGTATAAGGGAAAGGAGATTGAGAATCATGTAATGGAAAGGGAGGAGGAAATTGATGAGGATGCGAAAGGAGATTTAATATTGAGATCAGAATTTGATAGAGCTTTGGAAGACTTAAGCAGGAACAAAGCACCAGGCATAGATGATATACCGATTGAGTTGCTATACTGCATAGGAGATGAAGGTCTGATCAGGTTATTTCACTTGGTGTGTAGGATTTATGAGGCAGGTGAGGTACCCCCTGATTTCAAGAAGAATGTAATCATCCCTATACCAAAGAAAGTGGGAGCTGACAGATGTGAAGATTACCGTACAATCAGCTTGATTACTCATGCTTCAAAGATCCTGTCTAGAATAATTTACAAGTGGATTGAAAGCCAGATAGAAACGGAGTTGGGTGAAGACCAGTTTGGTTTCAGGAGAAATGTAGGAACAAGGGAAGCTGTACTAAGTCTTAGGCTGATTTTGGAAGGTAGAATAAGGAAAGATAAGAGAACATTCATGGCTTTTGTAGACTTAGAAAAGGCTTTTGATAACGTTGATTGGACTAAATTGTTTGACATTTTGAAATCTATTGGAATAAAGTATAGGGATAGGAGGGTGATATACAATCTGTACAGAAACCAGACAGCAGTCATTCGAGTTGAAGGACATGAGAGAGAAGCTGGTATTCAGAAAGGTGTAAGGCAAGGCTGCAACTTATCACCCATACTTTTCAATCTTTACATTGAACAAGCAATGAAGGAAATTAGAGAAAAATTTAAAGTGGGAGTGAAGATTCAAGGAGAAATAATTTCAACTCTGAGATTTGCTGATGACATCGTCATCTTGGCCGACTAGCCTGAGGATTTGAATGAGTTTTTGAATGGTATGGACTCCGTCTTACGGAAAGAATTCATGATGAAAATTAATAAATGTAAAACAAAAATACTGGAATGCAGCCGAAATAAATCAGAAACCTCTATGGCGATCAAATTGGCAGGTGAAAAGCTAAAGGAAGTAGGAGACTTCTGTTACTTAGGAAGCAGAATAACCAGTGATGGACGAAGCAAAGAGGATATAAAAAGTAGGTTGGCTCAGGCAAAGAAAGCATTTCTAGAAAAAAGGAATCTGCTGACATCGAATATAGATTTAGGTATTAGGAAGTCATTTTTGAAAGCCTTTGTCTGGAGCGTGGCGCTCTATGGAAGTGAAACTTGGACTATTGGTGCAGCAGAAAAGAGGAGAATTGAGGCATTTGAAATGTGGTGTTACAGGAGAATGATGAAGATCAGATGGGTAGATAGGGTTACAAACGAAGAGGTATTAAGACGAGTGGGAGAGGAGAGATGTTTCTGGCGACTGCTAATGAAGAGAAGAGATAGGTTGGTAGGACACATACTAAAGACACCCAGGAATAGCAAGCTTAGTTATGGAAGGAAGGGTCGAGGACAAGAACTGTAGGGGTAGACCAAGGTTAGAATATGTTAAACAGATTGCCTCGGATGTAGGGTGTCGGAGCTATGTAGAGATGAAACGATTAGCTCAGGACAGGGAGGCATGGAGAGCTGCATCAAACCAGTCAAAAGACTGAAGACTCAAACAACAACGACGACCATGCAAGTTGGGTCAAGTATGTTCCAGTCATGGAATAATGTCTGAATTCGACTATCCATGAAAGTCTACCTGATATTCCGATGAGAGTCCATTTAAACAGAAAGCCAGAGAGAGCTTAGACAGAAGTTGTCAGATTCTTGCCGAAGGACGCTGAGACCACAGAGCTAGAACGGATACATGCAGCAAGAGATAAACTGATGGATGCAGCCGAGAAGCGGCAGAAAAGAATCAAGAATAAAAGATATCGTCCACCGTTGAGAGTGAATGATTTAATCCTTATCAAGAAACCGTCAAAAGCTGATGTTAAAAAGAAGATATACACGAAATTTTCTCATGTCATTCATGGCCCCTATATTATTGAAAGACCATTTGGAAATAACTGCTACGAGATTATAAGCACTAATGGTAGAGAAGTCATAGGACGTTTTAATGCTAAAAACCTTAAGAGATTTGTGGAGAAGATTGTTTAAGATCTGTATGAAAAATAACGATACATATATCGAAATTACCTACATTGGTGCAAATAAAAGCGAAATGACCTTTATTTGAGATATCATTGGGGAGATGTACCGTATATTTTCATAAGGTTTTGTCCAGATACTGTAGTGGAGACGGCGAGAGACGCGAAGCAGTTGAGCTCGCAAGTCAGGCCATGCTCTGTGGTGTATTCTTGGAATACACAGTACAAGAGATTATAATTTTCAATGCTTTTGCATGTTCTTTCCTTCCTCTTTGTCAAACACCAACAGTGATCTTCTGTTTTCTCCTTGATGGGCAAATCTCTTATGTCTTCATGAGTCTGTTCTAGATATATATTCTCTGTGACTCACCTAGCGTCATCTAGCAGCGAATCTCTGAAGCTCTTCAACTCTTCCTGGTGCAAGAGGACTTACTTATCCATTTGGCCACCAGATCCTGTTACCATCGCCGGCTATTTTCTCCTTGAGCAAGAGGACTTTGTCTACTTTTTTACTCACCATGCTGAGCTAGTATCGCCTGTTATCAACTCTTTGAAGACCAGCTCATCAAGAGAAAATAATTTTTTGTTATAAAGTTGGCAATGTTTATATGTTCTCCTTTTGTCTCCCATCCCCCACTCTTTTTCCCTTCCTTGGACCCTCCATGCTCCGTTGAGCAGGTCTCACTTCTCAGTCGGCAGTTGACTCAGTCAGTTAAGGCTCCTCTCGAGCCAGCCTCCTCAAACCAAGAGGCATACTCTCTTCTACGCCATGTTGGCAAAGTAGTTATCGTCAAAAGGAACTTCAACGTCAACATGAAATCAAGATAAGTACCATCTTAAAGTTTTAACCTCATCTTCATGGTTTTAACTTCCACGTGCTTTTAACGATACTTTTATAGACAGTGTGAAATTATTTATTTTGGGGCAAAAATCATTCTTCGTGGGATTTGCCATGTTGAACTTTTGTTCGTACAAGCCAACCTTACTAGAAAAGAGCTTTTCTTAAGCTATTTAAATGAGAAATCCTCTCACTACGTGGGATATTATCTAATACCCACTGTCTATAATTCACCAAGCTAGTTCCTCCGTTGGATTTTCTTAGCCCATTTTTCTACTAAGATCATTCTGGAACCTTCCAGATCTTGTACTTTATCTGCAAGTCCTGCCGTCATGTATTTCTCACTTATTTGTGAAAATGCTATTTAAAATTGAAGAATCTTACTTCTAAATTACTACAATAGTGAATTTTCGTCCACCGCTGGAATTTTCTATGGCGCATTTTATTGTAATTTACAACTTTCTCAAGAAATAGACTCTCGCCTACCTAGTGAAACCAGTTATTTTCATCATTGCAATAACTTTTTTCCCATAAACTTTCGTGTTTCAATAGTGAACTTTTCATATGTTTCAACGAACTATAGTGAAAACTAGTGCTTGCTCAACTTTTCTACCGCGTCGCGATCGTCCGTTTATATTTAAATAAGGCCATGAACATTTTTCCTCAATCCCCTATTTCTCTTTCCTAAACCTCTTACTAACAATCCGTAATAAACTTTTAAATTTAGGTCTGTTTTAATAAGGTGTCACTCTATGAAGTGCCCTTCCATTTTGCTTGTTTATCATTAAGTAATTGCTGTACAATTACGTGTTTATACACGTTTCAAACTTACATAGTTTCTCCCTTCAAATCAGGGAAAACAATTCTTTCAACTCTTGTGTGAGTTATTTTTAGGTCTCACTAAATGGAAACTGCCCCATTTGGCTCGTGATTCCTATCTAAAATATAGGAGGTCGAGAACCTTCCTTTTGATTATCTCTTCAGGTTTCACAGTAAGTGACCTGCCCTCTTTTGTATAATTCTCATAAAGTAATTCTGTTTAAATATAAGAAGTTGTAGGAACTTCTATTTCATTCTTTATGTTTTTCTTATTGTTATTTTCGAAGTTGTAACCTTTTCTAAATCAGTTACCTGGTAATTTTTTGAAGTACACTCCTTGTACTCTTGTAAATGTTTAAACTTTAATCATTTCATTTGCCTTTTTAAAATCTTACAAAGATTTTAGTACCAGGTTTAAAACCTTAAGAATTATTATTTGCCTGGAGCAATTTCTAAATGTTGTCGGAGGTCTGCGACCCCAAATTGTTAATAAGATTGAAACATATTTAATTGTTAAATTGATCAACTTCTTTGCATTGTTAAATAAATTAAATATTTGTTTTTGGATTCATAATTTCGAAAATACAACGGTTAAGCAAGATCCTGTCTTCCCTGACTCTTCCCAAGTGTATGCCATCGTTAATACAGAACAAATCTGTTATTATTTGTATTGCCAGACTATCACACTTCCCTATAGTACTTTCTTGCATGCTTGGGAGGAAATACACTAAGGCCTTTCTCTGGCAAACCGCCAAAGTCTTAGCTGCGGTTCCCGTCAGCTTCGACCAAGCTCGTACCCACTTTAGGTATCCGAGAACGGATTTGCGGTGGCAACCGCTTCTAAGTGTATTGAAAGCTAAACTTATAAATTTTGTAGGACTCTCCTCCTATTTTTCTATCCTTTTTCCCCAATCCAAAATCTACTTCCTTCTCTTAATCATCTTCCCTTGGTGGGTGGGTTATTCCTTATCCTATAATCTACCCACTCTGCCACGCCGTGATTATGAGAAGTGTCATTCGGTTTGAGATCGGAAGTTACGAGCATTTCCGAGTGTATTGTCACGCAGCTAGTCCGATCAATAAACCTATATGTGACGTCATGTCATGCATCAACCCAGGCTACAGGATTATATTTATTGTTTTGAAGCGAATCAGAGTTATAGAAGATCTTTCAAAGACTGTAGAACGCAGATTACCATAGCAGAAAGCTATTTTATGAGGAATAGCATATAATATAACAAACGACATGCAGGAATAACTTCTATAATGATCAAGCCACAAGCGAGTTATTGACACATCGAGATATCGATGAAGGAAAGGAGTAGTGAGGGTTGCTCACTCTGGCGTTTGGCAGCCAGCAAGGCGACTTTACTTGTATTCTGATTGTCAAGTGTGCGGTTACGCAACCTAGCCGGTGAGCTCGATCGCAGGTGCCAAACAGGCTGTGATAACTCCGTGTGGAGACGGATCGCGCTTCTACTCGGCTAAGCCGAACAGTCTTTTCAAAGTGCGTTATTTACGTGTAAAATATTTTGTGTCTCGACAATCGGCCGTGTACCGTGTACAAGTACTTATTGAAGCTACCATTCTATAATGGATCTGAGATACTTTCAGTACAGTTTTAAATGCATATTGCCATCTTGGTCAAGAAGAATAGTGTCGAAACGGGGCGCGGACTGATTATATGTCTCTGTCCAGCGGCGTCCATATCAAGGCAGCCATTTCGAAACCCTGTGAGGTCTCCATCACAAGCAACAGCAACGTGTATGATTGTGCTGATACATGCTAACACCAGGACTTGTTAAGCTGTACATTATGCAGACATTAGAACGCATATTCTCGTCTGAGATGTCAGTGGGGACGTTTAACGTTATAGTTATGACTCCCAGACTGGCAGGTTAAATAATATGGGGTAGCTACATGGGAAATGCCTAAGCGAAATGACTGCCACCCACAACTGCATTTTCCTTTTTGGAGAGGAGTCTGTTTTCTCCGCACTCCGGTGGTTGCTTGCTAATGCCTTCGTAAGCTACGACATGCAGGTCAGTGCAATTTTTCGGGCGGATTATATTTTTTCTGGCATGAAGGATGAGGGCTCGGACGGTCGTCCGACCAGTATTCGTGTGCGCCGCGTGCCCCGGTTCAAGCCCCAGCTCCAGAGAAGAAGAAGAGTGTATTATCTGGTGATACCCTGGAAATTCATCAGATCTTTATATCCTGTTTATGACGCTTCAAGATGCAACAAAAGGTACTAGACCAGCAGACTCTTTACCGTAGCTTAGATGAGGCATTTGTTAGCAATTGAAATTGTATATATTTTTTAGACTAAATGGGCATGCACGAGTTTAGGTTCGACGTTTCTGTCGAAACTGATTTGTTGCATTCCAGGGATTTTGTATTCGCTTAACGAATTCATCCCTTGTGTATTAATAGTTTGGATATTTAATCAGTAGAATCAGTAATCTCCTTTATTTAGTAGTGCGTATTTTTATTCTCCGTGAAGAGGAATCAGGGGAAGATCTCCAAACTTTTGTATAAGTATAGTATTAATCGCGTTTGAGTAGGAATAAAAGAGCGGTTCTGGCGCAGGGGCTAATGGGCAAGATGGCCGCCGCGCGCAACCAGCCTTATGCAATTCTTAAGGAGGGGTCATTCAGAGCTGGCGCAGGGGCTAATGGGAAATATGGCCACCACGCCCCGAGACCGTGGATGACGTCACAGGGAGAGGTTGTCCGTGTAGTTGCTAAATAGAATATTTATTGTTATTATTTTATTATTATTATTATTATTATTATTATTAGGTAATTATTGATTGATCATGTACAATCAAAACCAGCCTTATAGTATCCACCCCTTGGTGTAGTGGCTAGCATTCTTGGCTGTTACTGCGAAGGCCCGGGTTCGATTCCTGGCTCTGCCAAGAAATTTAATTTCTGGTCTCACGAGTGGAACGGGGTACACTCAGTCTTGTAAGGCAAAAGTGAGAAAAGGCGGGTTTTAATTCATACCTCTGCCATTCAGCCTAACCCAACTTCATTTAACCTCACCTAACCTAACCTAACCTAGCCTAACCTAACCTAAACAAACTTCAAAGTGAGAGCAAATATGATAGCAAATGTGACAGCACAAATAATAAACTTAGTTATAACCTAACCTAACCTAACCTAACCTTACCTAACTTAACCTAACTTCAAAATCAGAGCAAATATGAGAGCAAATGTGAGAGCTCACATAATAAACTTAGTTATAACCTAACCTAACCTAACCTAACCCACAGAAACCACATTTAAATATTTTAGATTTTACATTTTAACATTTTACATTTATCATTTCAGATTTTAGATTTTTTCATTTTACATTTTTTAGATTTTACATTTTACAGTTTTGATTTTTTGTATTTTAGATTTTAGTTTTTTTAGATTTTACATTTTAAATTTAAGATTTTTTGATTTTAGATTTTACATTTTACATTTTACATTTTCCGAAAAGAGTAAACTACAAGGTCACATACCTAACCTCACTAAACCTAACTTTACAAGAACCTAACTTAAGCTAATCCAAAGGCTAATGCACATACACAAAGTATATAAGGGCACATGCAACTATCCTTATGCTAGTCTTATAGGCTACTGTACAACATGATCACTACTCCAACCGGGTATGTATTTTTTTCATTTTGTTGTTTACGCATTTGTCAATTTTCCAATTTCCCATTTTCAGTTTTTTTTAATGTCAGGTTTAAGTTTTTCAATTTCATAATATGGAAACATGGATTTTGCATTTTGTTGTTTACACATTTATCAATTACACAATTTCCCATTTACAGTTTTTAAAATGTCAGTTTAAAGTTTTTCTATTTTATCAATATGGAAACATGGATTTTCCAATTTGTGTTTTACATGTTTATTTTGCATTAGGAGTGGAGATAAGAGGGTAGAAATTAAAAATGTACAAGCAGTATCCATACAATATTTTTTATTTTAAATACATGTACACTATTTACACATAATACGTTTTTTGTTATATATTCTTTTTTGTTATAAATTGTAAAGTTGTTTTTATTTTGTTTTCTATTTTATTTATTTTTTGATTATGAATACCATATTTTTCTTTTTTCTTTTTCTATTTTTACAGTGATATTGTTTTAATTTTTTTAAATTGATTTGTTTTATGTATTTGCTAGACTCATGCAGAGGATTTTGATATTCAAAACTTAACACTTTAAGCATGGTCAATGATTGAGTAATGACCATAGGTATATGTACCTATACCATTAGCATCAATCACTCTTTTATCATAACCAGGACACAAAGGAATTTTGTTTAGTCTTATAGATGATATATCATGTTGTTTAGAAGCAATAATGTTCATGGGTATTCTTTTTACATTGTTTTTCATGACACAATCCTTATAATCTTGAAAGCTTATACAATTTTTGACAACACCTCTGCTAATACCTTTAATCTTTTCGATTTCTTTACCATTTATGTCTAAAGCATACATTTTAGCTCTAAGTCCAACAAACGCTTTTATAATTTGTCCACAAGCCTCGTCTTTAAATTTCCCCCAACGTTTTCTTGTTTGATGTAGAGTAACATATGTGATTAGTAGGATAATCTGATGTGTCCAGGTGTTCTAGGAAATCCAACTTGTCTTGATATACATCTGGGGTGTTAACCAAATAAATGAACGAGTCAGTATCCATATACATGAGTTTAAGATTATCCATGCCATAATAGGGTAGCAGGACATCACAGTGGTGGGAATACATGAGAGTTTTAGAAATATCCAGTATACACATTCCAATATATATAGGCTTATTGAATACAATGTTACGTTTAGCCATGTGGAAAGCAGCTAGGTTAGGACCATAAATTGTTCTGTCAATAGATGTCGGCTTTGCTATTAGCTTTTCTGCCTTTTTGCTGTCAGTCACAAGACGTATGTCTATTCCTTTACGGATATTTTCCATTGTTTTTCGAAAAATGGCGTTGTTGAATAATTTGTACAGATTTTTCTCAAAATCATTTTTGGCTTGTTTTCGAAGGTTGTTATTAAAATCAACGTATGCCTTTAACCAAGGTCTTTGCTTAAACTTTAACACACGATGAATTTTTATCAATTTTATTCCATGATCTAAAGCCTGTTTAAATGCCATGTAGTGAACAACATATCGCCTTCGATTTCCAAGATGAGGAAGTAGTTTTTTCAGAGACGAATCCTTAGGCTGTGAACACTCTGGTAAGAAAGGTAAATCGTTGTGTTCATCATGAAGGTCAGATGGGTATTCAACATCAACGTCTAGAATGTATCCCACAGGATCGTCTTCCTTTAGTTTTTCTAGATCAACAGTATCTGGAGAAACCCACTGAAATCCACCATGAGGAAGGGAGTGGCACATAGCCCACCCGTATTGGTTGTTGGCATCATCGTAGGTAATAAACTGCGATGGATTTTCAGAATCATAGGTTTTCATGTATTTATTGTTAGCTTCAGCATACCGATGAGACACTTGGCATATGCCTCCACGTATTCCAGACTCGATTAGAAGAATCTGATCGTAATCCTGTAGCAATTCCAGTTCAATTCCTGTGTAAAGGAGCATTGCCTCGAAACTTAAACCAGGCGAAGTAAAAAAGTGTGCAGTATCCACTCGGCGTGTTCCTAGTGTTTTGTTTCTAAACGTTTCAAAGCTGTCTGCAAGAAGGAGTACATCTGAAGTTAGGTAGAGGTCACTATATTCCCCTAGAGTTTTAATGTTGAACTGATTCCAGACATTTTTGGCATGTTCATAGTCTCCTTGACTAACAGTTTCTTGACTTAATTTGTTTTGGAGGTAAACACGTTTCACTTAACTTTTCCCATGAGTCAATGTAGTCATAACAAAATACCCCTTTGCGAGTCCTGAGCATTGCATTTTCTTTTCCAAAGTACTTGCCTGTTTCAGGGTATGATGTTAAGTTGGAAACTAAGTTTTCCAAACTACTCGGCATTAATCGAAACGTATCCACAAATCTAAGAATAACATTTCCTACATATTTGGTAAAGGAAATGTACTTTTCTTTGGAGTTAGCGATAACATCCACTCTCTCGGTAGTACACCCCAATTGCTTTACAATGAAATTTGCGTCGTAGCCACTCATATTATGTAGAAACACAGGAACGGGGTTACGTGTTTTACACCTGAAATTACAGTTATTGTGAGCACTTCCACGGTATTCCCCTGTAATATGGCAGTGGTCTCGAACTTTCCAGTCCTGTTGGGTAAATGGATTTTGACACAAATAACAGGTTTCAGAACATTGGAACTCTGCTTCTTGAGCCTGAGTTAAGGCCTTTGGAACATTTAAGCTGTAATGGTGATCAATTTCATTAGCTATTGAGATCAAACAGTCCATAAATTTTCTGCAGCGTCAGGCCCACGATAAATAACAGGTTGGCTTGAAAGATTTGAGTTATGTGTTCCACAGCAGGTGAGGGTTTAACGTATATACCAAAGCTCATAGGAACATGACTCTGGTATGGCACTGTATAACTTGCCTCAGGATTAGGTAGACATGTTTGATAGGGTAAGAGTATACTTTCAAAATCTGCATAGATAACGTAAGGTATTATCAGCATTTTTCAACATTTAAGAATTTGACAATGGGGCTTTTAATAGGCATTTCAACCTTAGCAATGTCATGCTGGACACACAAAGCTCTATGTTCTTTCAATTTTTCCATTCCTTGTTGTCCAGATCGATTATCAAAGTGTGTAAAACACCGTTTACACGTATATATCTTACGTTCATAGCGGGTAATCTGATGTCTTACTAGTTTATCAAAATCTTTGATAAAGACGTAGTGGTTCTGGCCGGATGATGAACTTAGCAGAAGGAGGTCGCGATGGTCTTGCAGCTCTTGATCCACGACCTTCAGAGGGAACAATTTAATGTCTTGTTCCAATCCAAATACATTAATGGATATATCGTTGGCTTTTTCAAATTTGGGAATGTCAGCTAGTAATGTAAGAAATGATATTACAGAAAAATCATACTTGTTTTCCAGGGCCTTGTATTTACTAATGCGTTGAGCATCCTTTTTAACCAGTTTTGCTAAAATGGCATACATAAAACACTTTTCATCATTCAAATTTTCAGGATTAATGCAAGCTTTTCTTGCTTTTATACCTGCTGGTAATGGAATATATGTGCTGCCACGCAAGGGATTGTACTTATTTATTTTCCACTGCTAACAAAGCCCAATTACTGCCTTTTAGCTCAGATTCCTCCATTTTCGTAGTTAACTTTGTAAATTGTGTTTCCAAGAAACAACTCAAGTCTGTTTCCAAAAATAGGGTCTGATTTCGTGTTTTAAAAGCACGATCTGTAATTTCATTGGTAGATGTATGAATGAATCTACATTCAGCCACAAGATTAACTTTTATCGACTTGTGCATTGCTAGTTCTTTCTGCATAGCTTGTATTATTTGCTGTTTGGACTCTTTAAGGTATGAATTTAAATCCTTGCACGTATCACAACGTATGAAATAGGATTAAAGTCGACCTTGAAAAGATGTCTCATATTCAATAAGTCCATTTTTGTCAGGGACCAATGACAGTAGGTAATGTTTTGTAGGCTCAGATTTTTGTCTCTTAGCTGCCGACACAACATTACAACATTCTTCATGACGACGTCCATTGTAGGCATTGTTGAATTTATTGCCACACGTTTTACACTCATGAAATTCCCCACACGAAACTTCATGCCGCTTCCTATAATAGTCCCGAAGAAAAGTTTTTCCACACTCTTTGCACATATAGCTAGGAATGGGTTCTTCCTTTACGAATGTTGATTTCTGCAAACAGCTGCTTACTGCGTATCACAGGTCTAGAGGTTGGTCGGTGAGACGGTCTTTCACGATGTGAACACCATGAGAGGTAGTAGTCAACAGGTGATATTCTTGTTAAGGGTCCTCTAATATACCCCTAGTCTAGACCAACAGCTCTTTACAGCGTATGACAAGGCTGTAGACTGGACAATGAGACGGTCTTTCACGATGTGAACACTGTAACAAGTAGTAGTCAACTGATTATATACTTGCTAAGGGTTCTCTAATATACAATAGTCAAGACCAACAGCTACTTACTGTGTAGTACAAGGCTGTACAATAGTTGTTTTGACAATCGTTCACGATGTGGTCACTGTGAGTGGTGGTAGTCAACTGATGATATTCTTGCTAAGGGTCCTCTAATATATCCCTAATTAAGGGTAACAGCTGCTCACTGCTTATGACAAAGCTAAAGACTGGTTGCTTCAACGGTCTTTCACAATGTAAACACTGCGACAGGTAGTAGTCAACTGAAAATATTCTTACACCATACTCAAGGTTATCAGGTACTTACTGCATATCAAAAGGCTGTACACTCATGCTTTAGACAGTCTTTTTTGCTAAAGGCCCTCTATATTCCCTACACAAGGCTATACATGTTAGTTCTAAACACTTAGTGGTTAATTGTATAATAAATTTAAATACACAGCATATACGAGCAGGTTTTCACTCGGTAAAACTTTACCAAATAGTCAAATGCGACGCGCAAAGTATGTTGCCGCTATCTAGCGGTGACTATGAGAACTATTTGAACGACCAGCATGCTACCTAGCGCTCCATTTAAACACTCGCTCACTGAACGACCAGCAGGCCATCTAGCGGTCGATATCAATACTCACTCAACTACCAGCCTGCTACCTATCGGTCAATATAACAACTCACTCAACTACCAGCATGCTACATGGCTTTTTTGTCAGTTTTTTGTTGGCGCTTTTGTTGGCTTTTGATGGCTTTTGTTGGCTAATTAACAACTAAGTGTTTAGAACTAACATGTATAGCCTTGTGTAGGGAATATAGAGGGCCTTTAGCAAAAAAGACTGTCTCACACATGATATGCAGTAAGTGCCTGATAACCTTGAGTATGGTGTAAGAATATTTTCAGTTGACTACTACCTGTCGCAGTGTTTACATTGTGAAAGACCGTTGAAACAACCAGTCTTTAGCTTTGTCATAAGCAGTGAGCAGCTGTTACCCTTAATTAGGGATATATTAGAGGACCCTTAGCAAGAATATCATCAGTTGACTACCACCACTCACAGTGACCACATCGTGAAAGATTGTCAAAACAACTATTGTACAGCCTTGTACTACACAGTAAGTACCTGTTGGTCATGACTATTGTATATTAGAGAACCCTAAGCAAGTATATAATCAGTTGACTACTACTTGTTACAGTGTTCACACCGTGAAAGACCGTCTCACTGTCCAGTCTACAGCCTTGTCATACGCTGTAAAGAGCTGTTGGTCTAGACTAGGAGTATATTAGAGGACCCTTAACAAGAATATCACCAGTTGACTACTACCTCTCATGGTGTTCACATCGTGAAAGTCCGTCTCACCGACCAACCTCTAGCCCTGTGATACGCAGTAAGCAGCTGTTTGCAGAAATCAACATTCATAATGGAAGAACCCATTCCTAGCTATATGTGCAAAGAGTGTGGAAAAACTTTTCTTCGGGACTATCATAGGAAGCGTCATGAAGTTTCATGTTGGGAATTTCATGAGTGTAAAACGTGTGGCAATAAATTCAACAATGCCTACAATGGACGTCGTCATGAAGAATGTTGTAATGTTGTGTCGGCAGCTAAAAGACAAAAATCTGAGCCTACAAAACATTACCTACTGTCATTGGTCCCTGACAAAAATGGACTTATTGAATATGAGACATCTTTTCAAGGTCGACTTAAATCCTATTTCATACGTTGTGATACGTGCAAGGATTTAAATTCATACCTTAAAGAGTCCAAACAGCAAATAATACAAGCTATGCAGCAAGAACTAGCAATGCACAAGTCGATAAAAGTTAATCTTGTGGCTGAATGTAGATTCATTCATACATCTACCAATGAAATTACAGATCGTGCTTTTAAAACACGAAATCAGGCCCTATTTTTGGAAACAGACTTGAGTAGTTTCTTGGAAACACAATTTACGAAGTTAATTACGGAAATGGAAGAATCTGAGCTAAAAGGCAGTAATTGGGCTTTGTTAGCAGTGGAAAATAAATAAGTACAATCCCTTGCGTGGCAGCACATATATTCCATTACCAGCAGCTATAAAAGCAAGAAAAGCCTGCATTAATCCTGAAAATTTGAATGATGAAAAGTGTTTTATGTATGCCATTTTAGCAAAACTGGTTAAAAAGGATGCTCAACGCATTAGTAAATACAAGTACGGCGTTAGAAAGGGTAAAGGCCATTCATTTATGTCAAACAAACTTTTTTGTAAAGTTTTTAATTTTGGAAATATAACCCATTTCCGAAATATGTTTTGGAAAATTTGAAAAATACATTATTTTTGGACAGAGAGTGGTATAGTGGTAGGTGATGGAGTTAACATATGTCTTTTTAGGATTTTTAGATTAATGGCATAGCCTACTTTCCAAATATTTTTTGAAAATTTGAAAAATACACTATTTTTTTGACAAGGCATGGGATAGAGGTAAGTGTAAGAGTTGAGCGTCATTGATAAACCTTAGAGTACTTTGGATTTTTTTTAATTTTGTGTGTTGTTGTTGTTGTTGCTGCTTACAATCATGGCTATAAGCATTATGCAGCCATAAAAAAGGACTGACATACTTTCCAAGACCAAATAAGCCCCAACAAACAAGAGCAAATATGAAAGAGCTAATTCAAAAGCCAACAGAAAAAGGCAACAAAAAACTGACAAAAAGCCATGTAGCATGCTGGTAGTTGAGTGAGTTGTTATATTAACCGATAGGTAGCAGGCTGGTAGTTGAGTGAGTATTGATATCGACCGCTAGATAGCATGCTGGTCGTTCAGTGAGCGAGTGTTGAAATGGAGCACTAGGTAGCATGCTGGTCGTTCAAGTAGTTCTCATAGTCACTGCTAGATAGCGGAAACATACTTTGCGTGTCGCATTTGACTATTTGGTAAAGTTTTACTGAGTGAAAACGTTCTCGTATATGCTGTGTATTTAAATGTATTATACAATTAACCACTAAGTATTTAGAACTAACATGCATAGCCTTGTGTAGGGAATATACAGAGGGTCTTTAGCAAAAAAAAAGACTGTCTAACACATGAGTGTACAGCCTTTTGATATGCAGTAAGTACCTGATAACCTTCAGTAGGCTATAAGAATATTTTCAGTTGACTACTACCTGTCACAGTGTTTACATTGTGAAAGACCGTTGAAACACCCAGTCTTTAGTCTTGTCATATGCAGTGAGCAGCTGTTACCCTTAACTAGGGGTATATTAGAGGACCCTTAACAAGAATATCACCAGTTGACTACTACCACTCACAGTGACCACATCGTGAAAGACTGTCAAAACAACTATTGTACAGCCTTGTACTACACAGTAAGTAGCTGTTGGTCTTGACTATGATATATTAGAGAACCCTTAGCAAGTATATAATCAGTTGACTACTACTTGTTACAGTGTTCACATCGTGAAAGACCGTCTCACTGTCCAGTCTACAGCCTTGTCATACACTGTTAAGAGCTGTTGGTCTAGACTAGGGGTATATTAGAGGACCCTTAACAAGAATATCACCAGTTGACTACTACCTCTCACGGTGTTCACATCGTGAAAGACCGTCTCACTGACCAACCTCTAGCCCTGTGATACGCAGTAAGCAGCTGTTTGCAGAAATCAACATTCATAATGGAAGAACCCATTCCTAGCTATATGTGTAAAGAGTGCGGGAAGACTTTTCTTCGAGACTATCATAGGAAGCGACATGAAGTATCGTGTGGTGAATTCCATGAGTGCAAGACCTGTGGTAGTACATTCAACAATGTGTACAACGGACGTCGGCATGAAGAATGTTGTAATGATGTGTCGGCAGCTAAAAGACAATAAGCAGAGCCTACAAAACATTACCTACTGTCATTGGTCCCTGACAAAAATGGACTTATTGAATATGAGACATATTTTGAAGGTCGACTTAAATCCTATTTCAATCGTTGTGATACGTGTAGGGATTTAAATTCATACCTTAAAGAGTCCAAACAGCAAATAATACAAGCTCTGCAGAAAGAACTAGCAATGCACAAGTCGATAAAAGTTAATCTTGTGGCTGAATGTAGATTCATTCACACATCTACCAATGAAATTACAGATCGTGCTTTTAAAACACGAAATCAGGCCCTATTTTTGGAAACGGACTTAAGTAGTTTCTTGGAAACACAATTTACAAAGTTAACTACGGAAATGGAGAAATCTGAGCTAAAAGGCAGTAATTGGGCTTTGTTAGCAGTGGAAGGAGAACGATTGAAAATAAATAAGTACAATCCTTTGCGTGGTAGCACATATATTCCATTACCAGCAGCTATACAAGCAAGAAAAGCCTGCATTAATCCTCAAAAATTAAAGGATGAAAAGTGTTTTATGTATGCCATTTTAGCAAAACTGGTTAAAACGAAAGCTGAACGCGTTAGTAAATACAATGCCCTGGAAAACAAGTATGATTTTTCAGTGATATCGTTTCCTACGTCATTAGCTGACATTCCCAAATTTGAGAAAGCCAACGACATATCCATATATGTATTTGAACTGGAAAAAGACAATAAATTGTTTCCTCTGAAGGTTGTGGATCAAGAGCTGCAAGATCATCGTGACCTCCTTCTGCTAAGTTCATCATCCGGCCAGAACCACTACGTCTTTATCAAAGATTTTGATAAACTAGTAGGACATCAGATTACTCACCATGGACATAAGATATATACGTGTAAACGGTGTTTTACTCACTTCGATAATCGATATGGTCAACAAGGAATGGAAAAATTGAAAGAACATAGAGCTTTGTGTGTCCAGAATGACATTGCTAGGTATGAAATGCCTATTAAAAACTCCATTGTCAAATTCTAAAATGTTGAAAAAATGCTGAGAATACCTTACGTTATCTATGCAGATTTTGAAAGTAAACTCTTACCATATCAAACATGTTTACCCAATCCTGAAGCAAGTTATACAGTGCCATACCAGAGTCATGTTCCTATGAGCTTTGGTATATACGTTAAACCCTCACCTGATGTGGAACACATAAAGACAAACCTTCCAAGCCAACCTGTTATTCATCGTGGACCTGACGCTGCAGAAAAGTTTATGGACTATTTGATCTCAATAGCTAATGAAATTGATCGACTTTACAGCTTAAATGTTCCAAAGGCCTTAACTCAGGATCAAAAATCAGAGTTCCAATGTTCTGAAACCTGTTATTTGTGTCAAAAACCATTTACCAAAGAGGACTGGAAAGTTCGAGACCACTGCCACATTACAGGAGAGTACCGTGAAAGTGCTCACAATAACTGTAATTTGAGGTGTAAAACACGTAACCCCGTTCCTGTGTTTCTACATAATATGAGTGGCTACGACGCAAATTTCATTGTAAAGCAATTGGAATGTACTACTGAGAGAGTGGATGTTATCGCTAACTCCAAAGAAAAGTACATTTCCTTTACCAAATATGTAGGAAATGTTAAGCTTCGATTTGTGGACACGTTTCGGTTAATGCCAAGTAGTTTGGAAAACTTAGTTTCCAACTTAACATCATACCCTGAAACAGACAAGTACTTTGGAAAAGAAAATGCAATGCTCATGACTCGTAAAGGGGTATTTTGTTATGACTACATTGACTCATGGGAAAAGTTAAGTGAAACGTGTTTACGTCCAAAAGAGGCATTCTTTAACAAATTAAGTCAAGAAGATGTTAGTCAAGAAGACTATGAACATGCCAAAAATGTCTGGAATCAGTTCAACCTTAAAACTCAAGGGGAATTTAGTAACCTCTACCTAACATCAGATGTACTCCTTCTTGCAGACAGCTTTGAAACGTTTAGAAACAAAACACTAGAAACACACCGAGTGGATGCTGCACACTTTTTTACTTCGCCTGGTATAAGTTTCGAGGCAATGCTCCTTTACATAGGCATTGAACTGGAATTGCTACAGGATTACGATCAGATTCTTTTAATCGAGTCTGGAATACGTGGAGGCATATACCAGGTGTCTCATAGGTATGCTGAAGCTAACAATAAATACATGGAAACCTATGATTTTGAGAAACCATCGCAGTTTATTACCTATGATGATACCAACAACCAATACGGGTGGGCTATGTGCCACTCCCTTCCTCATGGTGGATTTCAGTGGGTTTCTCCAGATACTGTTGATCTAGAAAAACTAATGAAAGACGATCCTGTGGGATACATTCTAGTCGTTGATGTTGATTACCCATCTGACCTTCATGATCTACACAACGATTTAACTTTCCTACCAGAGTGTACACAACCTAAGGATTCGTCTCAGAAAAAACTAATTCCTCATCTTGGAAATCGAAGGCGATATGTTGTTCACTACATGGCATTAAAACAGGCTTTAGATCATGGAATAAAATTGATAAAAATTCATCGTGTGTTAAAGTTTAAACAAAGACCTTGGTTAAAGGCATACGTTGATTTTAATAACAACCTTCGAAAACAAGCCAAAAATGATTTTGAGAAAAATCTGTACAAATTATTCAACAATGCCATTTTTGGGAAAACAATGGAAAATATCCGTAAAAGAATAGACATACGTCTTGTGACTGACAGCAAAAAGGCAGAAAAGCTAATAGCTAAACCAACATTCATCGACAGAACAATTTATGATCCTAACCTAGCTGCTTTCCACATGGCTAAACGTAACATTGTATTCAATACGCCTATATATATTGGAATGTGTATACTGGATATTTCAAAATCTCTAATGTATTCCCACCACTATGATGTCCTGCTACCCTATTATGGAATGAACAATCTTAAACTCATGTATATGGATACCGACTCGTTCATTTATTTGGTTAACACCCCAGATGTATATCAAGACAAGTTGGATTTCCTAGAACACCTGGACACATCAGATTATCCTACTAATCACATATGTTACTCTACATCAAACAAGAAAACGTTGGGGAAATTTAAAGACGAGTCTTGTGGACAAATTACAAAAGCATTTGTTGGACTTGAGCTAAAATGTTCGCTTTAGACATAAATGGTAAAGAAATCAGGAAGATTAAAGGTATTAGCAAAGGTGTTGTCAAAAATTGTATAAGCTTTCAAGATTATAAGGATTGTGTCATGAAAAACAATGTAAAAAGAATACCAATGAACATTTTCGCTTCTAAACAACATGACATATCATCTATAAGACTAAACAAAATTACTTTGTGTCCTGGTGATGATAAAAGAGTGATTGATGCTGATGGTATGGGTACACATGCCTATGGTCATTACTCAATCATTGACCATGCTTAAAAAGTTAAGTTATGAATATCAAAATCTTCTGCCTGCAACTAGCAAATACATAAAACAATTTAGGAAATAAAACAATAACAAAACAAAAATAAAAAATTGTAATCATAATCAAAAAATAAATATAAATAGAAAACAAAATAAAAACAACTGTACAATTTATAACAAAAAAGAATATATATAAAAATGTATTATGTGTAAATAGTGTACATGTATTTAAAATAAAAAATATTGTATGGACACTGCTTGTACATTTTAATTACTACCCACCTCTCTCCCACTCCTAATGCAAAATGAACATGTAAAACACAAATTGGAAAATCCATGTTTCCATATTGACAAAATAGAAAAAACATTAAACTGAAATTTTAAAAACTGTAAATGGGAATTTGGTAAATTGACAAATGAGTAAAAAACAAAATGAAATAAATATACCCCGGTTGGGGTAGTGATCATGTTGTACAGTAGCCTATAAGACTAGCATAAGGATAGTTGCATGTGCCCTTATATACTTTGTGTATGTGCATTAGCATTTGGATTAGCTTAAGTTAGGTTTGGTAAAGTTAGGTTTGGTGAGGTTAGGTATGTGAACTTGTAGCTTACTCTTTTCGGAAAATGTAAAATGTAAAATCTAAAATAAAAAAATCTTAAATTGAAAATGTAACTTCTAAAAAAACTAAAATCTAAAATACAAAAAAATCAAAAATGTAAAATGTAAAATCAAAAAAAAATGTAAAATGAAAAATCAAAAATCTAAAATGTTAAAATGTAAAATGTTAAAATGTTGAATCTAAAATATTTAAATGAGGTTTCTGTGGGTTAGGTTAGGTTAGGTTAGGTTAGATTAGGTTAGGTTATAACTAAGTTTATTATTTGTACTCTCCCATTTGCTCTTACTTCTTTGCTCACACTTTTTGATCCCCACTGTTTTGCTCCCACTTTTTTGCTCCCTCCTTTTTGCTCCCACGTTTTTGCTCCCACTTTTTGCTCCCTCTTTTTTGCTCCCACATTATGCCCCCACCTTTTTGCTCCCACTTTTTGCTCCCACTTTTTTGCTCTCACTTTTTGCTCTCACTTTTTGCTACCATATTTGCTCCCACTTTGAAGTTAGGTTATGTTAGGTTAGGTTAGGTTAAGTTAGGTTAGGTTGTAACTTAGTTTATTATGTGTGCTCTCACATTTACTCTCATATTCGCTCTCACTTTGAAGTTAGGCTAGGTTAGGTTGGGTTAGGTTAGGTTAAATAATGTTTGTTAGGTTAGGTTAGGTTAGGCGAAGTTAGGTTAGGTTAAGTTAGGTTAGGGTAGGTTAGGTAAAGTCGGATTAGGCGGAATGGCTGAGGTATGAATGAAACCCACGTTTTCTTACTTTCACCTCATGAGGCTGAGTGTACCCCATTCCAGCTCTCAGCCCAGAATAAAATTTCTTGGTTGAGGCGGGAATGAAACCCACACCTCTAGGGAAACAGCTAAAATGCTAGCAACTACACTAAAAGTGGACAATATATGGCTGGTCTTGATTGTACATGATCAATCAATAATTACGTATTAATAAAAATAATAATAATAATAATAATAATAATAATAATAATAAATATTCCATTTAGCAACTACACGGCCGACCTCTCCCTGTGACGTCATTTACGGTCTTAGGGCGTGGAGGCAATTTTGCCCATTACCCCTGGCCCAGCTATGACTGACCCCTCCATAAGAATAACATAGGGCTGGTTGCGCGCGGCGGCCATCTTGCCCATTAGCCCCTGTCCCAGCTTCGGCCTATATTACCTACTCATGAGAGAATGGAATTTGCACTATTAAATAACAAGGGGTTATTTAACACGCATGGACATACAGGAAGTGGGTTCGCTTTAACGTTTAAACAGCAGTGGCATACAGGTAGCGAGGTTCGCTTTAACATTTAAACAAGAAAACTCTTGTCGCATGTCGTTACAGGTAGCTGAGTAGTGTGAGAGAATGGAATATGGACTATTTATGATTTTAAAATCACAGGGGTTATTTAACACGCATTGGCATGCAGGTAGTGGGGTTCGCTTTAATATTTAAACAAGACAAATCTTGCCACATGTCGTTAGCTGAGTAGTGTGAGAGAATGGAATATGGACTATTTATGATTTAAAATCACAGGGGTTATTTAACACGCATGGGCATAAGCGTGGTTCGCTTTAGCGTGTAAACAAGAATCATCTTGTCGCATGTCGTTACAGGTAGCTGAGTAGCGTGAGAGAATGGAATAATGACTATTTATGATTTAAATCACAGTTGTTATTTAACATTCACGGGCATTTATGTACTAAGATTCCCAACAATTCCTTAAATGCTACATTTCCTGTGCACTCTTAACTTTATTATAAGCGAAGCTGATACTCCATGTTTAAATACCTAGATAATTTTTCTTTACCCAATGCAACACAGCTAACACAGGCAGTGTGCTCTAGCGAATTATTTTAAAATTTTACACAGATTTTACACAATAGTCATGCCCTGTATTAACTTACCTGAGTTAGATGTCTCTCTCTTGGTCAACTCTTTTTCTCTTTAGACACGTACGGTATTAGGATATCCGAGGTCTAGGGTATTAATACTATAACAACATTCAGGGCTTCCCGACACGCTGATGTGTGACGGTAGATGCAAGTCAACGAATGGTAACTACTTATACTCTACACAAACGTGTTTCCTAAAATTCAATTAAATTAAATAAAATTACTTAAGCTGTCTCGAATTTCTAATCACACAGTGTCGATGACTGATATATCCCTAGTCATTTACATATTTAATTGCACAAGTCAGATGACCTCACTGTTTATAATTTTAACCACACAGGACAAATGACCGAAATAATGCAATAGACCAACATGAATTCTGCACTCGCAATTATACAAGGCTGATGTCCAAAATGTCCCAAAATCTTACACATACACACACACAAATACACGAGGCTACATGACCACAATGTTCCTTACACGTCCATAGCGAACTGCACTGGATTATGTCTCAAGCAGGGTTGGTGGGAATCATAATCAGCAGAAATGTAATTTCTGTTTGCTAGCACCCAGCGCTGCTCGCGGTAACACGCCAGTCTTCATAGCGTAAGAAGCAGCCACAGCCTCTGGTGTGTCGAACATGTCCTCGGACACTCCCTGCACTAAAAGTCATACGTTAAATAAATAATAGCGTAAGATAAAGGGCATAGAGAACTTTCGTTTAAGCTAACATACAATTCTACGATCTCTAGTTTAAAAATATAGCCTAATTTAAAAAAACAAAAAAGGATCCAAAAATTTTAAAGTACAATGTTTTGTCCTAGGAATAAAGGACAGAGAGACCTTTCGTTTGATCCAACATACAACTTTCTGCGATTTATAGTTTAAATGTTAACTTAACCTACCCTACGAGGTGTGATTAAAAATTTACCTATGTTCCTTACACGTCCATAGCGAACTGCACTGGATTATGTCTCAAGCTGATACTCCATGTTTAAATACCTTCACTTCACCCACGAGAAGTGATCAAATAGATCCAAGATAGTATCCATAGCTTAACCTAACCTACGTTAACTAAATTTAACTCACGGGGTGTGATCAAAATGTTCCAAGTTGGTGGCCAAGAGCGTAACCTAAGCCAACCTAACCTAACCTTACCTTACCTTACCTAACCTAACGTAATCTCCACCTACGAGGTGTGATCAAAAAGATTCAAGATAGTGGGCAATAGCTTAACATAAACTAACCTAACCTAACGTTACCTACTCTAACCTATGTTAACCTAGCCTAACCTAACCTAACCTCCACATACGAGGTGTGATCTAAGCGTTGCAAGATATTGGCCATAGCCTAACCTAACCTATGTTAACTTCATTTAACTCACGAGGTGTGATCAGAATGTTCCAAGATAGTGGCCAATTGCCTAACCTAAGCTAACCTAAGTTAACCTAACCTAACCTAAACTTACCTCCATCCACGAGGTGGGATCATAAAGTTCCAAGATAGCGACCAATAGCTTAACCTCAGCTAACCTAACCTATCCTGTGCAAATAAAAGTGGGCGCAAATTAAAGTGAGCGCAAATTAAAGTGAGCGCAAATCAAAGTGGTTGCAAATTTTAAGTGGGTGGAAATTAAGGTGGACGCAAATTAAGGTGGACGCAAAATAAAGTGGGCGCAAATGAAAGTGGGCGCAAATTAAAGTTGAAGCAACTTAAAGTGGGCGCAAATAAAGTGGCCGCAAATTAAACTGGACCCAAAATAGAGTGGACGCAAATTTAAGTGGACACAGTTTAAAGTGGGTGCAACTTGTAGCTATGTATCTTGTCGAATGAATTTGCTTACGATCCTTTGGATAATTTTAGTCATCAGCCTCATGTAATTAAAAACTTGAGGAATCATAATCATTCGTATTGTGTAGTTGGCTTTGTAAGAGATTGAGACATCTCAATAATCACCTCCCCTTATAAGGAACCATGAATGAGCTGCATTCCAGGTACTATACAGATGTTCGCGACGCGTTAGGTTAAGTTAAGACAGAGATTGACGAAGGTTAATGATTGCTACTCAACTTTCCTAGTGGTTTTATAACGGTCGAAATGCCTCTACGCTAGTGTGAAATGTAGAGTTCTAAGATGGTGACTATAGCTTAACCTAACCTAGCCTAACACTCACCCTCAAGGTGTAATTAAAAAGTTCCAACATGGTAGTCATAACTTAACGTAAACTAGCGCATGTCAACTTAACCTAACCTCCATCCATGAGCTAAGTTAAAATAGTGGATTTCTCTCGAACTAATAATCATAGAAAGTTGTTTTAGGGCTTAAACAAAAGAAGTTTACAACACCTCTTCCCTGACCTGACCCCTTTTTGTCACTTAGATTAGCTAGACTAGGTTAAATTATGCTATGGCCACCATCTTGGAATTCTAATGGGTAAATAGAGTAGTAGATTTGCGAAAAACGACCCAAAGCGACCATCCTGACCATAAAGCGTCCAAATGCGACCATAGAGATGAAAAAGCGACCATCCAGATTAAAAGCGACTAAAAGCGACCATCTAGATCAAATAGCAACCATCCAGATTTAAAAAAGCTACCATCCTGATCGAAATGCGACCAAAGGCGAACTTCCTGATCAAAAAGCGACCATCCAGATCATAAAGCGACCAAAAGCGACCATCTAGATCAAAAAGCGAACAAAAGCGACCATCCAAATCAAAAAGCGACTTATAGCGATCATCCTGATCAAAAAGCGATTAAAAGCGACCATCTTGATCAAAAAGGAACCATCCAGATCCAAGAGCAACCATCCTGATACAAAAAAGCGACCAAAACGACCATCCCAATCCAAAAGCGATTAAACGCGACCATCCAAATCAAGAAGCGACGAATAGCGACCAACTAGAAAAAAGCGACCAAGAGTTACCATCCAAATCAAAAAGCGACCAAACGAGACCATCCTGATCAAAACGCATATAGCGGTAGAGGTAGAGCGGTAAAGGTAGAGTGGTAGCGGTAGAGCGGTCAGCGCAAAGTGGGCGAAAATTAAAGTGGGCGCAAATTTAAGTGGGCGCAAATAAAAGTGGGCAAAATATAAAATGGGCGCAGTTTAAAGTGGGCGTAAATTAAAGGTGGCGTAGAATTAAGTGGACGCATTTCAAGTGGGCGCAAATTATAGTACGGTGCGAATAAAAGTGGGCGCAAATTAAAGGAGGCGCAATTTTTTAAAGTGGGCACAAAATTAAAGTGGGCGCAAATTTAAGTGGATCCAAAATAAAAGTGGATGCAAATTAAAATCGGCGCAGTTTAAAGTGGGGGCAAATTAACGTGGGCGAAAATTAAAGTGCGCGCAGTTTTAAGTGGGTGCTGATTAAAGTGGGCGCAGATAAAAGTGGGCGCAGATTAAAGTGGGCGCGAATTAAAGCTAGGCTAACCTAACCTAATCTAACCTAACCTGCCTATCCTAACCTACGAGGTGTGTTGAGGAATTTTATGATGGTGGCCATAGCTTAACCTGTGGCGGATCTAGACCACCAGATCCTCCCTGACCATCCAGATCAATAAACGACTAAAAGCGACCATCAGGTACTTGTAACGACATGCAACAAAATATTTCTTGTTGTTAAAGTAAATCCCACTACCATGAGTGGTAAATAACCCTGTGATAACATGTTTGATATGGTAAGAGTATACTTTCGAAATCTGCATAGATAACGTAAGGTATTCTCAGCATTTTTTCCACATTTAAAAATTTCACAATTGAGTTTTTAATAGGCATTTCAAACCTAGCAATGTCATGCTGGACACACAAAGCTCTATGTTCTTTCAATTTTTCCATTCTTTGTTGTCCATATCGATTATCGAAGTGAGTAAAACACCGTTTACACGTATATATCTTATGTTCACGGTGGGTAATCTGATGTGCTACTAGTTTATCAAAATCTTTGATAAAGACGTAGTGGTTCTGACCAGATAAAGAACTTAGCATAAGGAGGTCGCGATGGTCTTTTAGCTCATGATCCACAACCTATAGAGGAAACAGTTTATTGTATTTTTCAAGTCCAAATACATGTTTGGATATGTCGTTGGCTTTCTCAAATTTGGAAATGTCAGCTAGCGATGTAGGAAATGATATTACTGAAAAATCATACTTGTTTTCCAGGTCTTTGTATTTACAAATGCGTTAAGCATTCGTTTTAACCAGTTTTGCTAAAATGGCACACATAAAACACCTCTCGTGTTATTAACTTATTGAATATGGGACATCTTTTTAAGGTCGACTTCAATCCTATTTCATACGTTGTGATACGTGTAAGGATTTAAATTCATACCTTAATGAGTCCAAACAGCAAATAATACAAGCTATGCAGAAAGAACTAGCAAAACACAAGTCGATAAAAGTTAATCTTGTGGCTGAGTGTAGATTTATTTATACGTCCACCAACGAAATTACAGATCAGGCTTTTAAAACGCGAAATCAAGCCCTATTTTTGAAGACAGATTTAAGTAGTTTCTTGGAAACACAATTTACAAAGTTAACTGCAGAAATGGAAGAATCTGAGCTAAAAGGCAGTAATTGGGCTTTGTTAGCAGTAGAAGGAGTATGATTGAAAATAAATAAGTATAATCCCTTGTGTGGTAGCACATATATTCCATTACCAGCAGCTATAAAAGCAAGAAAAGCCTGCATTAATCCTCAAAACTTTAAGGACGAGAGGTGTTTTATATATGCCATTTCAGCAAAACTGGTTAAAACGAATGCTGAACGCATTAGTAAATACAAGGACCTGGAAAACAAGTATGATTTTTCAGTAATATCGTTTCCTACATCGCTAGCTGACATTCCCAAATTTGAGAAAGCCAACGACATATCCAAACATGTATTTGGACTGTAAAAAGACAATAAACTGTTTCCTCTAAAGGTTGTGGATCATGAGCTACAAGACCATCGCGACCTCCTTATGCTAAGTTCTTTATCTGGTCAGAACCACTTCGTCTTTATCAAAGATTTTTATAAACTAGTAGCACATCAGATTACCCACCGTGAACATAAGATATATACGTGTAAACGGTGTTTTACTCACTTCGATAATCGATATGGGCAACAAGGAATGGAAAAATTGAAAGAACGAAGTGGTTCTGACCAGATAAAGAACTTAGCATAAGAAGGTCGCGATGGTCTTCTAGCTCATGATCCACAACCTTTAGAGGAAACAGTTTATTGTCTTTTTCCAGTCCAAATACATGTTTGTGTGTCTAGCATGACATTGCTAGGGTTGGAATGCCTATTAAAAACTCGATTGTGAAATTTTTAAATGCGGAAAAAATGCTGAGAATACCTTACGTTATCTATGCAGATTTCGAAAGTATACTCCTACCATATCAAACATGTTTACCCAATCCTGAAGCAAGTTATACAGTCCCATACCAGAGTCATGTTTCTATGAGCTTTGGTATTTATGTTAAACCCTCACCTGATGTGGAACACATAAAGACAAACCTTCCAAGCCAACCTGTTATTTATCGTGGTCCTGACGCTGCAGAAAAGTTTATGGAGTGTTTGATCTCAAAGGCTAATGAAATTGATCGCCTTTACAGCTTAAATGTTCCAAAGGCCTTAACTCAGGATCAAGAATAAGAGTTCCAATGTTCTGAAACCTGTTATTTGTGTCAAAAACCATTTACCCAACAGGACTGGAAAGTTCGAGACCATTGCCATATTACAGGGGAATACCGTGGAAGTGCTCACAATAACTGTAATTTGAGGTGTAAAACTCGTAACCCAGTTCCTGTATTTCTACACAATATGAGTGGCTATGACGAAAATTTCATTGTAAAGCAATTGGGATGTACTACTGAGAGAGTGGATGTTATCGCTAACTCCAAATAATAGTACATTTCCTTCACCAAATATGTAGGAAATTTTAAGCTTCGATTTGTAGACACGTTTTGGTTAATGCCGAGTAGTTTGGAAAACTTAGTTTCCAACTTAACATCATACCTTGAAACAGACAAGTACTTTGGAAAAGAAAATGCAACGCTCATGACTCGTAAAGGGGTATTTTGTTATGAATACATTGATTCATGGGAAAAGTTAAGTGAAACGTGTTTACCTCCAAAAGAGGCATTCCTTAACAAATTAAGTCAAGAAGATGTGAGAATACTATGAACATGCCAAAAATGTCTGGAATCAGTTCAAAATTAAAACTCTAGGGGAATATAGTGACCTCTACCTAACTTCAGATGTACTCCTTCTTGCAGACAGCTTTGAAAATTTTCGAAACAAAACACTAGAAACACTCCGAATGGATGCAGCACACTTTTTACTTAACCTGGTTGAAGTTTTGAGGCAATGCTCCTTTACAATGGAATTGAACTGGAATTGCTACAGGATTACGATCAGATTCTTTTAATCGAGTCTGGAATACGTGGAGGCATTTGCCAGGTATCTCATCGGTATGCTGAAGCTATCAATAAATACATGGAAACCTATGATTCTGAGAAACCATCACAGTTTATTACCAATGATGATGCCAACAACCAATATGGGTGGGCTATGTGTCACTCTCTTCCTTATGGTGGATTTCAGTGGGTTTCTCCAGATACTGTTGATCTAGAAAACCTCAAGGAAGACGAACCTGTGGGATACATTCTAGACGTTGATGTTGATTACCCATCTGACCTTCATGATCTACACAACGATTTACCTTTCCTACCAGAGTGTAAACATCCTAAGGATTCGTCTCTGAAAAAACTAATTCCTCATCTTGGAAATCGAAAGCGATACGTTGTTCACTACATGGCACTTAAACAGGCTCTACATCATGGACTAAAATTGGTAAAAATTCATCGTGTGTTAAAGTTTAAACAAAGACCTTGGCTACAGGCGTACGTTGATTTTAATAACAACCTTCGAAAACAAGCCAAAAATGATTTGGAAAAAAATCTGTACAAATTATTCAACAATGCCATTTTTGGAAAAACAAAGAAAAGTATTCGTAAAAGAATAGACATACGTCTTATGACTGACAGCAAAAAGTCTGAAAAGCTAATAGCTAAACCAACATTCATTGACAGAACAATTTATGGTCCTAATCTAGCTGCTTTCCACATGGCTAAACGTTCAATAAGCCAATATATATTGGAATGTGCATACTGGATATTTCAAAAACACTCATGTTTTCCCACCACTATGATGTCCTGCTACCCTATTATGGCATGGACAATCCTAAACTCATGCATATGGATACCGACTCGTTTATTTATTTGGTTCACACTCAAGATGTATATCAAGACAAGTTGGATTTCCTAGAACAGCTGGACACATCAAATTATCCTACTAAATCACATATGTTACTTTACATCAAACAAGAAAACGTTGGGGAAATTTAAAGACGAGGCTTGTGGACAAATTATTAAAGCATTTGTTGGACTTAGAACTAAAATGTATGCTTTAGACATTAATGGTAGAGAAATCAAAAAGATTAAAGGTATTAGCAGAGGTGTTGTCAAAAATTCTATAAGCTTTCAAGATTATAAGGGTTGTATTATGAAAAACGAGGTAAAAAGAATACCAATGAACATTATTGCTTCTAAACAACATGACATATTATCTACAAGACTAAACAAAATTGCTTTGTGTCCTGGAGATGATAAAAGAGTAATTGATTCGGATGGTATAGGTACACATGCCTATGGGCATTACTCAGTTATTGACCATGCTTAAAGAGTTAAGTTATAAATATCAAAATCCTCTACCTGTATATAGCAAATACATAAAAACCAAACAATATAAAAAACACCAATCAAGCAAACAAAAAAGAAAAAATTGTATCCATACTTAAGAATTAAAAAAATAGAAAACAAATAAAACCAACTGCACAATTTATAACAAAAACTATGTATTATGTGGAAATATTGCACATGTATTTAAAAATGAATAAAAATATTGTACGGACACTGCTTGTACATTTTAATTACTACCCACCTGTCACTACCCTTTCTACTGTTAACCTATAGTAATCTTGAGAAATTAGTTAGCTAAAACTAGGTAGTCAACGTATAGTATAACCCATTTTATTACCTATATGCTTTGGAATAAGAAAGTACAGGCTTGTTATATGTAATGAAGAAAATGTGTTTTTCGCAAATATGAACTTTCGGCATGGACTAAATCAAAAGCATGTAAACAAAAAAAATGGAATAAATTCAAAATTCAAAACCTTTAAACTGATTTTTTAACTGTAAATTGGAAATTGGTAAATGACAATGGGTGAAATATGAAAATGAAAAAAAATTGAATAAAAGCTTTTACTTTTAAAACTTATCTTACTTTGTAATGCTAAGCTGGTTGTGTGTAGCGAACATCTTGCATAGTAGTCACAGTGCAGGTGTTAGCTTTACCTTACTCTCTATAAGACTAGCATAAAGATAGCCCTTACATACTTGGGGTGTGTTGATTAGCCTTTGGCTTAGCTTTAAAGGTTAGATAATGTTAGGTTAGGTAGAGTTAGGTGAGGACATGTTTGGTTAGGTAAACTGAGGTTGGGTAAGGTTAGGTTAGGTATGTGACCTTGCAGTTTACACTTTTTGGAAAATTTAAAATATAAAATATAAAATATAAAATCAAAAATCTAAAATGTAAAATCAAAATCTAAAAATCTAAAATGAAAATATCCAAATATTTAAAATCTAAAAATAAAAATAGAAAATCTAAAATGTAAATATAGAAAATCTCACATGCATTAATTTAAATCTTTAAATGAGGTTTCTGTGGGTTGGGTTGGGTTAGGTTAGGTTAGGTAAAGTTAGGTTAGGTCAACTGAGGTTAGGTAAAGTTAGGTTAGGGGAAATTATATGAGGTCATGTTTGGTTAGGTCAACTCAGGTTAGGTACGATTGGTCAGGTTATAACTAAGTTTATTATTTGTGCTCTCATATTTGCTCTCACTTTTTGCTGTCATATTTGCTCCCACTTTTTTTGCTCCCACTTTTTGCTCCCACTTTTTGCTCCCACATTTTGCTACCTCTTTTTGCTCTAATATTTGCTCCCACTTTCAAGTTAGGATAGGTTAGGTTAGGTTAGGTTAGGTTAGGTTAGGTAAAGTTAGGTTAGGTTAGGTTAAGTTAGGTTAGGTATGTGATCTTGTAGTTTACTGGTTTGGGAAAATATAAAATGTAAAATGTTAAATGAAAATTACTTGCATTAACTTAAATATTAAATGAGGTTTCTGTAATTATGGGTTAGAGAATTGTTTGGCTAATGACCTTGCAGTTTAGTGCTTTGACATATTAAAAAGTATATAAATAATAAATTAAATATTAATTTAATTAGTTTAATCTGCGCCTACATTAAACTGCGCCCACTTTAATTTGCGCCCATTTAAAACTGCGCCCACTTTAAGTTGCGACCACTTTTATTTTGCATCCATTTTAATTTGCGCCCAATTTTAACAGTGTCCACTTTAATTTTCGCCTACTTTAATTTGCGCCCACATTAAACTGCCCCCATTTTATTCTGCGGCCACATTAAACTTCGCCCACTTCAAATTGCGCCCATTTCAAACTGTGCCCAGAATAAACTGCGACCACTTTAATCTTCGCCCGATTTTATTTGCACCCACTTTAATTTGCACCCTTTTATATCTGTGCCAACTTAAGCTGTGCCCAATTTAATTTGACATCAGCGCTCTATCTCTACCAATCTACCTTTACCATTCTACCTCTACTGCTCAACGCTTTTTGATCGGGATGGTCGTGTTCCATTGCTTTTTGGTCTGGATGGTCACTATTTGTCGCTTTTTGATCTAGTTGGTCGCTTCTGGTCGCTTTTTGATCAGAATGGTCGCTTTTTGTCCAGGATGGTCGCTTTTTGTCCAGGATGGTCGCTTTTTGATCTCGATGGTTTCTTTTTGATCTGTATGGTCGCATTTAGTCGCTTTTTGTTCATTATGACCGCTTTTAGTCGCCTTTTGATCTGTATTGTCGCTTTTAGATCTGGATGGTGCTTTTTGCCTCTTCTTGATCAGGATGGTCGCGTTTTGATCAGGATGGTCGGCTGTTATCGCTTTTTGATCAGGAGGGTCGCTTTTTGATCTGGATGGGTGCTTTTTGATCTGGATGGTCACTTTTAGTCGCTTTTTTATCAGGATGGTCGCTATTGGCCGCTTTTTGATCTGGAGGTCACCTTTGGATCTGGATGTTCGCTTTTGGTCACTTTTTGATCAGAATGGTCGCTTTTTGATCAGGATGGTCAGCATGCGTCGCTCTTTGATCAGGATGGTCGCTTTTTCATCTGTATGGGTGCTTTTTGATCTGGATGGTCGCTTTTAGTCGCCTTTGTTATCAGGATGGTCACTATTGGTCGCTTTTTGATCTGGATGGTCGCCTTTGGTTCTGGATGATCGCTTTTGGTTACTTTTTGATCAGGATGGTCACCTTTTGATCAGGATGGTCAGCTATCGTCACTCTTTGATCAGGATGGTCGCTTTTGCATCTGGATGGGTGCTTTTTGATCTGCATGGTTGCTTTTAGTCGCTTTTTTTATCAGGATGGTCGCTATAGGTCGCTTTTTGATCTGGATGGTCGCCTTTGGATCTGGATGTTCTCTTTTGGTCGCTTTTTGATCTGGATGGTCACTGTTGGTCGCTTCTTGATCAGGATGGTTGCTTTTTCAACTGGATAGTCGCTTTTCCATCTGTATGGTCGCTTTATGATCTGATGGTCACTTTTAGTCGTTCTTTGATCTGCATGGTCGCATTTGGTCGCTTTTTTATCTGAATGGTCGCATTTGGTCGCATTATGATCAGGATGGTCGCTTTTTGATCAGGATGGTCACTTTTTGATCGGGATGGTCGCTTTTTGATCTGGATGGTCACTTTTGGTCGCTTTTCGCAAATTTACTACTCTTTTTACCCATAAGAATTCCAAGATGGTCTAGCTAACCTAGGTGACAAAAAGGTCAGGTCAGAAAAGAGGTGTTGTAAAGCCCTTTCGTTTAAGCCCTCACACAAACTTTCTATAAGATTATTAGTTTGAGGGATATCCTCTATTTAACTTAGCTCGTAGGTGGTGGTTAGGTTAGGTTAACATAGGTTAGGTTAGGTTAAGCTATAGTCACCATCTTAGAACTCCACACTCCACATGAGTGTAGAGGCATTACAACCATTACAAAACCAATAGGAGAGTTGAGTAGCAATCATTAACCTTCGTCAATCACTGTCTTAACTTAAACTAATGCGTCGCGCACACCTGCATAGCTCCAAGAATGCAGAGGAGAATGTCGAAGATAAACCAAGTCGTCGCACATTCAAATACCTGAGGTTGATTGGGAAGATGTTCCATGTTCCTTGCTACACAGGGGGAGGCGATTATTGAGATATCTCAATCTCTTACAAACCAACTACACAATACTAATGATTAAGATGCCTCAAGTTTTAATTACATGAGGTTTCTGACCAAAATTATCCTAACGATTGTAAGCAACTTCGTTCGACAAGATATGTAGCAACAAATTGCACCCACTTTAAACTGTGCGCACTTTAATCATTTGCGTCCACTTTATTTTGCAACCACTTTATTTTGGGACAAGTTAAATTTTTCCCGCTTTAATTTGCGCCCACTTTAATTTTTGCATACTTTATTTTTTGCCCACTTTAATTTGCGCCCACTTTATTTTGCACCCACTTTATTTGCATCCACTTAAAATTTGCGCCCACTTTAATTCGCGCTCACTCTTATTTGCGCCCACTCTTATTTGCGCCCACTTTAATTTCCACAGGAGAGGTTAGGTTAGCTAAGGTTAAGCTATTGATCACTGTCATGGAACTGTTTGATCACACCTAATAGATGGAGGTTACGTTACGTTAGCTTAGGTTAGGCCATCGACCACTATCTTGGAACTTTCTGATCATACCTCGTGAGTTAAATTAAGTTAACATGGGTTAGGTAAGGTTAGTGTATGACCACTATCTTGCTACATTTTGATCACACCTCGTATGTGGAGGTTAGGTTAGGTTAGGCTATGTTAACATAGGTTAGCATAGGTATTGTTAGTCTAGGTTAGGTTAGCTTAGGTTATGGTATTGGCCACTATCTTGGAACTTATTGATCACACCTCGTGAGTTAAATTTAGTTAGCATAGGTTACGTTAGGTTAAGACAGGTTAGGATTGTCAAGGTTTAGTACTTACTGATCACACCTCGTGATTTACATTAAGTCAACATAGGTTACTTTAGGTTAAGTTAGGTTAGGTTAGATTAAGCTATGGCTACTATCTTGGATCTTTTTAATCACGCCTCGTAGGTGGAGGTTAGGTTAGGTTAACATAGGTTAGCATAGGTTACTTTAGGCTATGTTAGGTTAGGTTAGCTTAGGTTAAGCTATTGGTCACTATCTTGGAACCTTTTGATCACACCACGTAGCTAGAGGTGAGGTTAGGTTTGGTTAGCTTAGGTTGAGCTATTGGCCACTATCTTGGGGCATTTTGATCACACCTCGTAGGTCAGGTTAAATCAACATTTAAACTATACAACGTAGAAAGTTGTATATTGGATCAAACGAAAGGTTTCTCTGTCCATTATTCCTAGGACAAATCATTTTACTTTTAAATTTTTGGGAATGTTTTTAATTTTGGATAGTAGGCTTTATTTTTTAACTAGAGATCGTAGAATTGTATGTTAGCTTAAACGAAAGGTCTCTATACACTATATCTTACGCTATTATTATTTATTTAGCGTATGGAATTTAATGCCAGGGTGTCCGAGGACATGATCGGTTCGCCAGAGGCAGTAGCTGATTCTTACACTATGAAGATTGGCATGTTATCTCGAGCAGCTCTGGGTGATAGCAAACAGGAATTAAATTTCTGTTGATAATGAATCCCACCACCCCTACTTGAGACGTAGTTCAATTCAGTTCGCTGTGGACTTGTAAGGAACATCGTGGTCATGTAGCCTCGTGTATTTGTGTGTGTATTGTGCCCGTTTAGACCGAAGTCCAACGACCACATAATATGTATGTTACCGAAAAACAGCTAGCATGAGACTCAACAGATCTCAGGGCGCCAACCGGGTGAAAGGCAAACAACTAAAATTAACTAAACTTGCTTCACTGACTCTCGGTTCGATGCAACAAAATGATAGAAAGGAGAAATGAAAATACCACAATTTCTATAAAATCTCATTTTATTTATAATTAAAAATTTAAAAGAAATTTAAGATGCAAAAAAATTAGCACTATAATGCATGAGGAAAAATTCTGACACATGAACACACAAGAAATAGAATTTTCAGCACATTCTAAAAGCACTTTGAAGATGATCGATTGCCAAAATTAATAGTCCATTGGCATCGATCGCAAATGTGAGTATTATTTACAAATTTGTAGGTCAATCAGGGCAAAATAATTCATCCAGCATGATGCCTGCCTTGACTATGTACAGTCAGTTAACTAGACATTATCACTCGTCAATAAAATTATTTCATTCACTTTCCAAAATTCATAAATTCACTGTTCAATTCTGAGTTTGATTTAACATTTCCTTGAGTTAATTAAATAAACATAAATATTTGTCGGACATGCGAGCAAATATGTATTACTGTTGATCAATCTAACTTCAAACAAGGATTCAAAGAACTTTGACCGTATGAAAAAATTATTAGATCATCTGTTCTTGATCCACAACTTTCACTCAATAAAGCAATAAAGCACATGACCATTTGTTTAAATTATTTATCATGAAATAATAATAACCCCTGGCACTACAGCCCATGAAGGGCCTAGGCCTACCAAGCGACCGCTGCCCAGCCATTTGACTTGCAGATATTGGGGTGACGCGTGATCAGCGCATCGGGTCCCCACGGCCGTTAATCTTGGTTTTCGTGTTCGGGGCGTTGCCTCACTGTCAGACAGCTACTCAATTGTCCTCACGAGGCTGAGTGCACCCCGTTGCAGCCCTCACGCCAGTTTCTGAAATCCCTGACGGAGCCGGGAATCGAACCCAGGGCCTCTGGCAGAGAGGCAGGCGTACTACCCCAACACCATGGGGCCGGCAAATTATTTATCATGATTCTCCAAAACAATTAATCAAATCATTTATGTTCATCATAAATTCAAAAATTTCTGATATTCGTTTATCTTGATTCTCACAAAATTGACAAGATCAATCTATTTATATTTTCATCATACAACATTAAGCAACAAAATTATTATAATTAATTATAGATTATTTATATTTTATTTAAATTCAAAATATTCACTTGAACACAATCTTAATCATTTATTTAGTTATGGAACTTGTTTAAACCAAAAATATTCTTGATTTTATAAATGGCTGGTCATTTATCAATTTTTACAATAATTATTTTGGCCTATGCCCATTTTATTTATGCGTTCAATCCACTTGGATTTTATTTATATTCGACCACGGTAAGGCATCGTCAAAACTAAGTTTTTGTTTATGGACAAACGGTTTGACAAATAAAAGGGTAATTTATCCTAGACACGAGAAAATCTATTACTGAAATTTATCTGTGATGGCTGTATTTAATAATCATTTGGCTCTTCATTTCACAAGATTGCTATTTATAATTATTATACTCATTTCTTCAACATTTTTTATAAGTTATCTAACCATCATCATGGTTGACACTACACATAACACCATATTTATTCGTGATCACAGTTCACGACTGAACGATACACATACGTTTCTAACTTCAACAGTATTCTCTATTTATATATATATAATTATTTACTGCTTTTTTTATCAAACCACAGCTTGTTTCAAACACGAATCTTCGTTTATACCAATTTCACCAATCGCAGCAATCCATATTACTTTATATCGTGTCTACCCTATCCATGAATTGTCATATTGTGACATTACCATAATCATTTATAATTATACAAACTCAAGAATGCCCTATTTGATACAGGCTTTCTGTAACCATTCGATGGCCTTCCGCGTCATAAAATATTCCAATCCTATAACGCATTTATGAAACGCTTAGAAAATTCATTTATATCCTTGCAAGATATGGGCGTGTATAAGACCACTAACCATAGGATAAATAAATCCTCCAATTCAAATTAAGTCGTTCCAAACTTCCAAAACTCTTATTCAAACAATTACCAAGCATAATTATTATTATTATTATCAAGACTTCACAAAATATTATTATTTCAAAATCAGAAAAATATGATTATTATAATCAAAATTTTATTATTATTATTATTATTATTATTATTATTATTATCTTCAAAATCCAAAACTGGAATTTATGGACAAAATCTAATTTAAAACAAACAAGCTCGAATCCGTGGATGAGAAAATATGTCCACCTTCTCTAAAATAAATTGCCTAAGATGAGAAGATCTTATGGCTGATGACCGCGATGACAAAAATTAGAAAATCAGAATAAAGTGTTCCTGAAGCTTTCCGTAGACTTGAAATCGCATAACTAGTGTTTCTGAACACCATAACATTCTAACTGGTTTTCTACAGCAAACTAAAAGATAATTTTTTGCGTGTTGATAATTCTTCAAAACGAAAATTTCCAAAATACCACTGGCTATAGAAAAATTGTAAATGTAGCTTACATTGTTGAAGTTCTTGAAGAGGCAGGCCTCCTGGCCGGTCCCATAACAGTTCCGCTTTCAGAAGTGTCCCTCTTTATTCGTCCCATTGGACGCGTACGTAAATCCTCGTATCCGCTTCCATGCCTACCCTCAAATTTCTTAGCAACTCATGACGGCTAGTCCTATATCTGCTTCACAATACACTCGAACTAAACTGTTCCTGTCGAAAGTCATTATAGCTGACGCTATTTGATTAATAGGGGTTCGATCCTTGGGATCCATGGTATTAGAATCAGTTCTAGCTCTGATACAGCTGTGACCCATTCAATTTAGTTGATACTCTTATAATCCTTACCATATGATTCAGATCCGTAGCTTCCTAGTATAATATAAACTAGGGGTAAGTTTATGCACCTTCCAGACACGCGTTAGACACGGCTGGCCCCTTCGTTGACTAATCCCTGTGTTCGGGTAATGGGTGCTCCCCAACACATCTGTTAAGATGGGCCCCTCTAAGCCCCTGTATAAGTTTGAGATATGCATCTCCAATCGTCGTCTAGTTTGATCTGATCAAAATGCAAGACTGGTATCCGAAGAATATTGCAATGTGGTCGTGGCTGATCTTTTAAACTACCGAGACAAAAGCTCGTCACTGATGAATTGGAAATAGCAAAGTTCCAATCAGTAAAGTGTGGCCTGTAGACAAAGTCTACAATATGTCCAAAAAATGACAAATCTGTCTATGTGTCACTGTTCACGAAGCCTAACACTCAAATGTTGCTTCACAAAAATGTTCTAAGTTCCTCGCATCGCGAAAATATTCTATCACTTGACCATAACTTCGACCGGTGATGACACTGACTATAAGTTCCGCGTAGAATAACTGCTTTGCACTCGATAATAAAGACTGTAGCCTGACCATGCACGTGATGACGGAGATACTTGCATGACCATGCACACGAAGTGATTGACGAAGATACTAGCGTGACCATGCACGTGAAGTGATTGACCTCTTGGCTCAACTTGGCTCGCTATTTATACCCACTGAGGCCTTCGAGAGGATTCCACGCCACTCGCACGTCACTAGGACCATACGTCACAGCGCTAATAATATCAAACAAATAATTGCTAATATCTCAGCTCCTACTGGACCGATTTTCTTCCGGGATGGTGCATTCTTCTTCTCTTGTTAGTGCCAGTAATTTGATATACCTCCCAAGTCTCAAAAACATCGGACAAGAATAATCCAAAAATAATGCCACAACTTGTCGCAGTGTACGTCATCATGCCTCGCTGATAGCTTCCATCACCTTCTGGAAGAAAAGCCCCGCGGAGTTCAAAATTTTCCGCCTTCTCAGAAATGTGCCTTAGACCCAGGCTATCGGCATGTGGATAAGGGCACAGTATGTGTAATGTTTTTGGACATTTCGGTCATCAACATAGTATACTGGCGGGTGCCTAATTCATGTTGGTCTATTGCATTATTTCGGTTATTTGTCCTGTGTGGTAAATACTGTATTATAAACAGGGAGGTCATCTGACTTGTTCAGTAAAATATGTAAATGACTAGGGATATATTAGTCATCAACACTGTGTGATTAGAAATTTGAGACATCATAAGGCATTTTATTTAATTTAATTGGATTTTAGGAACCTTGTAAGCGCTGTATCACGTTTGTGTAGAGTATAAGTCGTTACCATTCGTTGACTCGCATCTACCGTCACACAACAGCGTGTCGGGAAACCCTAAATGTAGTTATAGTATTAATACCCTAGACCTCAGATATCCTAATACTGTCCGGGTCTAAAGAGAACGAGAGTTGACCAAGAGAGAGACATCTGTCTCAGGCAAGTTAAAATAAGGCATGACTTTTGTGTAAAATCTGTGTAAAATTTTAAAATATTTCGCTTGAGCAAGCTGCAAGTGTTAGCTAGGTATCGTAACACCTATGTCATCTGCCTTGGGTAAAGAAAAATTATCTGGGTATTTAAGCATGCAGTATCAGCGTTGCTCATAATAAAGTTAAGAGTGTACAGGAAATGTAGCATTTAAGTAATTTTAGGGGGATCTTAGTACATAAATGCCCGTGCATGTTCAATAACCCCTGTGACTTAAATCATAAATAGTAATTATTCCATTCTCTCACGCTACTCAGCTACCTGTAACGACATGCAACAAGATTATTCTGGTTTATACGTTAAAGCGAACCACACTTATGTCCATGCGTGTTAAATACCCCTGTGATTTTAAATCATAAATATTCCATATTCCATTCTCTCACATTACTCAGCTACCTGTAACGACATGCGACAAGACTTTTCTTGTTTAAACGTTAAAGCGAACCCCGCTACCTGCATGCTCATGCGTGTTAAATAGCCCCTGTGATTTTAAATAGTAAATAGTCGATATTCCATTCTCTCACACTACTCAGCTACCTGTAACGATAGGTGACAAGGTTTTTCTTGTTTAAACGTTAAAGCGAACCCTGCTATCTGTATGCCACTGCTGTTTAAACGTTAAAGCGAACCTTGCTACCTGTATGCCACTGCTGTTTAAACGTTAAAGCGAACCCACTTCCTGTATGTCCAAGTGCGTTAAATAACCCCTTGTGATTTAATAGTGCATATCCCATTCTCTCACGCTACTCATCTTCCTGTTACGACATGTGATAAGAGAAATAAATTATAACTAATCAAATAAATAATAATACTACCCTCACCGTCTCCTTCCTAGCCGTCACTATCTTTGCTAGACTGATTGAAGATACCTCACTCGAACACTCTACCAGTCTCCTGTGGAAATCATCTAACCGCCCACCTTGAAGTTGCAAACCAACATCACGTAACCTCCGCGAAAGAGACGCTAACCCACATAAAATCCTCAAAACCCCTTATTTTACACCCTAGAGTGGGGATAGTTTTATTTAAGAGTGGAAATGAAGTGTCCTAGGGATAGAGACCATTAATTTGAACCACTCGCACAACTTTCTATAATTTTAGATATCGGATATTTTCCGGTGCTACAGAGCTGTGAGGACTCCGCCCGGCTTAAAGACAACTTCCCGCACACTTCGTCCCTCTCACTTCCAACTAGCGCGCCAGTCCCCTTACGTCTCACCCCCTCTTACCCATGTACATCTTGGGACGGAAGGCTGAGAGTCCGTAACTCCATCCTGACCAGTGAACTGCGCGCTGAGCGTAATATCAACAGACACAGTCTTCCTGATTGATCGAGCTACAGTTTTACAATGACATGTAATTTTCTTTGCATTATTAGAGTTCAATTTTTGACTTAAAATATCAAGAGAAAATGGAAATCCCTTTTCGTTCTCTAGGAAGGACGCCGTCCTAGAGTTCTTATGAGCCGGCCGCTACTGGTGGGTAATTATGGACTACTCTCGAATAAATGGTTTGTTCATTGTGATAAAAAATATATAGAATAAATGTGTGCATTTCATCTCTTGCGTGTTTTCTTACCCATTCTCCTTTGCATTGTAATGAAATTTGTGGTTTATAGTGACGGGGGTGGGTCGGGTGGCAGCCGGTATGGTAGGCAAAAATTGAGGTAATGGCAATATAGTAGAGGGGCCACATTTGAATTATAGTTTAGGCTTCCACATTTCTTTCTTCTTTATGGCCAAATAACACCTTTACAGTTTGACAATTAATTCTAATATTTTCCTTTGCAATAATTATGATAATATATACCACAAAACTGATAATTATGCAGTGTGTTTATTGTGTACAGTGACCGTCCAAAGGTGCCCCAGATGGGTGTAGGTTTAAACAGAGGTTGGGTACTGTTGAACTTCTCTGGGGTACATTTGAACGCATACTTTATTTTCAACAGAATACCCTTATATTTTACTCAATTTGCAAATCAACAGTAAAATACATATTAGACCAGACGTATTAATGAATGATTCATGTAGGCTTAATATAATAAACAGTAAAAGTCTATAAATGAAATGACCTTTAACAAACTGTTCATCTCAATTTAAAGCTTTTGAAATTGAATGTAAACATCGTAGCAGCCAGTGCTGTTCCTCCAGATGAGACAGGATTTGGAAGTTTCCAGTAATGTCCTCTTTAGAAATCGCCCATCTTTCTTCTATATCTGGGAAAACAATTTTTTTCCTCCTGAAACTGCTTGCCCAACCTGTTTTATGGCCTTTTCTGCTACAACATTAGGAGCTTGAACAACGATTGACACTGCTGTTTCATGTCAGTTGTAAATCTGGTGAGGTGTGGATTTAAATTTCTCAAGAACTTTTGAATAGTTTCTTTGAAATTCACTCACATTTTGTTTAGTAAAACTAGTTACACGTGAAAGGCTTGTGTTTTCTGGATTCCTCAAACATAGAGTTTTATGACGCTTCACGAAGCCTTTCATCCATTCTGTGCTTGCTACTTCCTTAGCTTTCCAGTTATCTGGACAAGAACCATTTTTTCTGCATAATCGAATGCTAATTTGCGAATCTGAAGGTAAAAGTAACTTTTGAACTACTCAGAATATATTTTTCTAATTGTTCTTCTCCTTTGTTTGTAAATATTTGCTTAGCGGTGTACTTTGAAGAGTATTTTCCTCTCCTGTCATTAGGTGTCCCTGCTTTTTTGTGCGGTAGAACAAGGTAGCATGTTTAATTCCTAACATAGTAGCTACTCTCCTCAGTTGTACCTTGTTTTTAAAGAACTCATTAAGGGCGTTCTCTACGCCAGTTTCTTTTATATTTGGTTCATCTCGTTTCCTCTTGTAGTTCCTCGCCATTTTACATAGGCTAGGTCTAAAAAAATATTTAAAAAACATTTAGGACAGAGTTTTATTGTAATGAACCGTGTAAGTTGTAGAGGGTACTTTTGAACAGTGTTCAAATGTACCCCAGTTTCAGTGTTCAAAATCTACCCCACGTTCAAATGTGCCTCCCTCTCCCCTATGTGCATTTGGACAGTTTTTTTAAATATATATTCATATGAACATCACAACAATTCAGTAGAGTAGGAGAGCAAAGTTTAATTAGACTAAAGGTGAATTAAGCTCTAGAACAGCATAACTGTGTCCATCGTGACAAATCTATTTCCAACATTGATAAAACGTATTATTTTCCTACCGGTAAGTATATTTCTGCGCTTAGCGAAAGGCGAAGTAATGTTTGTGTTATTTTCATCAATAATCAATAACTCTTCGCAGATCGTACTGTTCAATTACGTGTATTAAAGTCAGTTACTTCTTACTTTTGTTGTTGCCAGACTTGGTAGAACTGCCTCAGGCAGTGCTATCTCTCGACATTTCTATAACCAATTTAAGTGACGACATGGAAGAATACTCTTGTTCCATGGTGACGATTATTATATTCCATGATCTATTATCGCCTTGGTTCTCAGCTTTCTTAGCCTTCAGTTGGGCGAGCTATAGATCCTGCTTACTCGTTTTCGAGTCAGTCGTGCGTGTGTGTGTGTGTGTGTGTGTGTGTGTGTGTGTGTGTGTGTGTGTGTGTGGTTTAGATGATTTGATTTTGTGTCATTTTCAACGAGTGAATAGTGCATTGAACGGTAAGTGAGATGGGCTCTACGAGTGATGGGACGGATTCAGGCCGCCCGTCGGACTTTGTGCAAACGATTGAATATGATCCCCCAGTATCAATGGAGGGAATGGTAACAGTCCCTGCGGAAGGTATTGTACCTCCTGCGACGTCAACAGCGACCAATATTCAGCCTTCACAGACCACAGAGGTTCCTGTTCGCCAGCCTATGTCATACTACGCCCATCATACGGGGCCATACAGTGTATTTGTGCAAGGGAAAGGGGATCAGAAACTCCCTATGGCTTTGGGACGCATCTTTTTTGAACAGAACATTCCGGGCACTCAAACCATTCAAAGAAAAGGGCGTAACAGGGTGCAGGTGATATTTGACACACCCCTGCATGCCAACTCCTTTTTACGACACCCCATTCTCCAGGCAAAACAGTTAGATGCATTTATTCCGTCTGATAACATACAGCGTGTGGGGTTTATACGGGGGGGGGGGTGGATACCGCCCTTACGGAAGATGAAATTTTACAATATTTACAATCCCCCGTCCCGATCGTTCGTATTCAACGGTTTTACCGCAAAAAGGATAATAATGGCGTCATGGACCGTATCCCCACAGGAACTGTTAAAATCCACTTTGAAGCCCAACGTTTACCCGAGTTTGTTTCCTTTTTCAATGTCTTGCTGGAAGTGCAATTATTTATCTTCTCTCCAACTCAATGTATGAAGTGCCTTCGCTTTGGACACATCCAGCAACATTGTCGTGCGCGGACCCCTAGATGTGGTCGCTGCGCAGGTCCCCATGACACGACTGGCTGTCAGTCTGTCGACTTAAAATGTGTCAATTGTGAAAATAATCATCTTGCTACATCATTGACTTGTCCGGAACGGCTCAAATAGGAAACAATCAAGAAACAAATGTGTATGGAGAACAAATCCTATCACGAAGTGATTAACAGTATGAGCCCCCGCCGCCATCTCCCATAACCCCCCCCCCCCCCCCCCCCCCCGTAAACGTAAATTCACGGAGGTGATCGTTCGTTCTCCCAAAACATATCAACCATTGGGATACGATAGGCAGGCGTATAATGCCCTAATTGCGTCTCCCACGGCCAGCCGGATAACCGCCCAGTGCGATTTCGACTGGCCCTGTTGTACCGTCAACTGTTTTCCCTTCAGGCAGTAGAACAATGTCTGCTAATGATGAGTACACCAAAATCTGTGAAGATTTCCATGCCCTCATACAGCTATTGGGTCACAATGCCCAGTGGAGTTCCAAGTTACAGGCCTTACGTGCCAAGGTATTACCGTTATTACCTCCTCCAGTGACTCCCATCACTATGGGGTCCATATTGGCTCGTCCCGCGCCGGATGAACTGAGCGGACCTGAGCTTCTATGTGAAAAAATTAGTGGATCAGATTGTACTATTTCCTCCCACTCATCCTGCATCAAAATATAACAACCCAGTTCGTAGTAGTCCTCGTTGGCTTAATTCCCTTTGTCATCTTGTATGTTACTACTCCAGTGGAATTGTAGAAGTATTCCAAATAAAAAGCATGAATTACTGCATTTAATTCAGGAGTATGATCCGGACATCATATTCCTACAAGAAACATGGCTCCGGTCCTTGTTTAACTTTCAGATTGCCAATTATAAGGTTGAACGTCAGGATGGACCAGGATATCGAGGTATTATGACGTTATTCAAAAATAATTTACGGTACACCCCCCTTTCTACTAATTATTACATGCCTCACACTCATCATCAAACGTTCCTTGTGCAAGATCTCCATATAAGTCATATTTACTGTCCTTCTGGTATACAAGGCTCACATCGACAATGGTATTTATATTTTCAGTTTACACAGCAATTTTCTAAACATCTTACATTGGGGGATTTTAATGCACACCACCCCTTGTGGGGCAGTGGTAGGTTTAATCCCAAAGGACGTCACATTGTTGCGGCTATACAGGAATTACACCTACATTTATTAAATGATGGGTCACCCACGCGCCTTACCCCCACCGAATAGTCCACAAAGCGCGGTGGATTTAAGTATCACTACGGTCGATATATCTCATAAGTTGTCATGGTAGACTGTGAAGGACACTCATCAAAGTGATCATTATCCAATTATAATGGAATACGATGTCTCGAGTACCCGACATATCTCGCAGACCGTATTTCAAGTTAAGAGAAATTTTCAGCATTTTGATTATGATTTGTTTTCACGCTTTTTAGAGGATAGGCTTTCTCGGCAAATACAGATGTCTGGTAACAGTTATACTTTTATATTAGATACTATCCGTGCTTATGACAAAAACATGTCCTCCGGATACTCGGGTTGCCTTACCCTCATGGTGGGATCAAGAATGTAGACACTTGGTACGACGTCGCAAGGCGAGTTTAAAAGCTTTTCGGCACTATGGTACTTCAGCTTCCTATTTGAGATACAAGAGTCTCACCGCTCAAATACAACGTGTATTTAATCATAAATGTCGCCAAGCGTGGAAATTATACATTGCCCAATTAAGTAGTACTACGTCTCTAAATAGTATTTGGTCAGTGATTAAAAATTTCTCGAATTCTCTTCCTCCTCACTCTCCCTTTCAACTTTCGGCGCAAAGATACCATGACTTGTATCATAATTGAACACCCGACATTGTTATTCGTCTGCCTACATCATGTGCCTCTGGTTCACTGGACCGCTTTTCCAGTTTAATGCAGCCTATCATGCGTAACGAATTTCTACAAACATTCAGACACAAAAAAATCAACAAGCCCAGGGATTGATGAAGTGACTTATACCATGATCGCGCGACTTCCCGAAAACGCTCAGGATATCATTATTCAACAATATAATGCAAGCTTATGCACCGGGACCTATCCGGATGATTGGAATGTTTTTCAAACTGTCCCTATTTTGAAACCCACGAAAGATGCCTGATTAACGAGTAGTTATCGAGGTATCCAACTTGGATCCTGCTTCCGAATTTTTTTTCAAAATGTCCTTCTCCGACGGCTTCAATGGTGTCTAGAATATTATACCCTGTTTCCTAAAACGCAATGTACATTTAGAAAAAATCTCGGTACATCTGACCCATTAAATATATTTTGTACTGATTTACTCCTCGCAAAAGGAAAGAAAATGTATAGCGGTTTTCCTTGACCTAAAAAATGCCTATGATTCTGTAGATCCATTTCTTCTTATTCAGATACTGCAAGATATGCACTTTCCCCTTCCCTTCCAGTGTTTAATACATAACAAGCTATGTCATCGTAAAATAATTTTAAAATCCCCGTTCGGTGTATTTGATTCCCGACAATCTTCTAATGGTGTCCCGCAGAGAGATGTTCTAAGTGGAATTTTATATTTAATTTACACCCGTACCCTAGAAACAGTCATATTACCGCACGCTCGCATCCTGCAATACGCGGATGATATTTTAATATATAGCACACGGAATATTTATCCGTATGTCGTAGGGATATATACACCGCCCTATCTAATGCTCATGACTGGTTTCATCAACACGAATTTGAAACTTCTGTAAGGAAAAAACGCTGCGATGATCTTTACTTACAAACGACTTTACGACAGTTCTCCAATATTATATCGTCAAGGCCAAATTCCGGTGGTGATGTGTGTAAAATACTTAGGAATTTATATTGACAGGAAATTGCAAGGGAAGAGACATACACAATACCTTAAGAGTCACCTTGCCAGCAAAATCAATGTTCTCAAATCACACACTCGGCGCAATTGGGGAGCAGACCCTGAATTATTATTAATAGTATACCGTAACATCATTCGTTCTGTGCTGGATTACAATTCCTTTTATTTTAATGTCAAGTACTAGGCTTCTACGTTTAGATCGAATACAGTTTACTGCTCTGCGTATTGTAGAAACTTCTAGAGCTATCCATGGGTTTCTATACACGGGATAGACGGATTGATACACACGAACACATGTTGACTTGGATGTATTTAACAAGACACTGTGACACATGATACAGAGTACAGTCTATATACAAAAAAAGGCAAAGAACATAAAGGTCAGAGAACACACATGTGACAAAAGACAAACGACATGTAGAGCGAGATTAGAAATTACGAAAAGTATTCATTCTCTTCAACACTCTCCCTTAATCGAGCAATGCTACATTATGCTGCAATTAGGATAATCCAATGCCAGTAACACATTTCACATGACCATGAACTGGCAGACCTTTTGTCAATACATCAGCAATCATTTCAGCAGTAGGCACATAGGATAACTTTACTTTGCATTTCTTTAAGATGTCCCTAATGAAATGATAGCGCACATCTATGTGTTTTGTTCTCTGATGAAAACCTTCATTTTCAGCCAACTTCTGAGCACTCTGACTGTCATTACACAACTGAATTGGACCTCCTCTCTTACACAATTTAAAGAAGAAACCTCTAAGGAACAGAGCTTCTTTACATGCTTAAGTCAGACCTATGTATTCTGCTTCAGTGCTAGACAATGCCACAACTGGCTGCTTCTTACTTTCCCAACTTATTGGGCCTTCTGCGTATTTGAATACAAAACCACTCACAGATTTCCTGTCAGTTAAATCGTTTCCAAAAGAAGCATCAACAAAATCCTTGACGTCACATTCTGATTTTTATACATGATACCAAGATCCACCGTACCTTTCAAGTATCTGAGCACTCTCTGGACACATGTCCAATGTTCCTTACCATAACAATTATTGAATTGAATTGACCCTGGTACAAATGGAAAGGTATAACAAAGCACCAATGGCCTGTTGATAGGGATAGGATTTATCACAGGATGTGGATTTCTCCAACAACAAACTTTTTCCATTGTAGTTTTCACAGGAGTACAATCTGACATGTTAAACCTATCCAACACATCTAACAGATAACACTTCTGATCCAATTTAATACAATCTTTGCTTCTTTGAACTCTCATCCCCAGACGTTCAGAGACTTGTCCCAAATCTTTGATCTTAAAATGAGAATGCAGCACAGACTTCAGTTTCTCCACTTGGACATGATCATTAAAAAATACAAAAAAATCATCAACATAGAGGGCAATAACAACAAAAGATGATGAATCTTTACAGTAATATACACATGGTTCATACAGGGACTTCTTATAACCAATTTCAGTAAGAATTTCATGAACCCTCTCATACCAAGTGCGAGATGCTTGCTTCAAGCCATAAACAGCTTTTCAAAGCTTACAAACTTTAGAACTGTCACACTCGTAGCCTTCTGGGGGTACATATAAATATAATTTTTAAGAACGCCACTCAAAAAAGCTGTTGAAACATCTAGGTGATGAACTTCTAGATCCATATTTACAGCAAGAGCAAAAAATAGTCTCAATGTACTATACTGCACTACAGGTCCAAGAGTTTCCAGATAATCAACTGCATACCGTTGAGAACAACCTTTAGTCACTAAGCGTGCTTTAAATTTAGACACATTGCCTTCAGTATTATGTTTCACTTTAAACACCCATTTGCATCTTACAATATTTGTTCCCTCAGGTTTCTTAACTAATGTCCATGCATCATTATCATGAAATGACTTGAGTTCTTCCTCCATCGCCTTTTTCCATTGCATGCCATCCTTACAGCTAAGTGCTTCAGACACAGTGGTCGGTTCCACATAACCACCACTTTCAGCAAAATAGACTTCATAATCAGGAAATTGTTTTGGAAGTCTCTCCCTTAAAGGGTACCTCCTATCTGCATCTTCTGGAACACCAACCTGGTTAATCTCATCATTTTCATCATCAGCATTATCATGAATTACAATAATGTCTTCATTAACCTGAGCAATACCTGGACCATCAATGTTGTCCCTAACCTGACCAGCAACCGAAACTTCAACGACCGGTAGGTTATCATCCTGTCCAATTCTGTTTTCATCATCATTTACAATGTCATGCAACGGACAATACATTACATCACTCATTTCAACATTTTTCTCAGCACACCTGGTGAATTTATGTTCTACAAATTTAACACTGTGCTCTACAAAAATTTATTTAGGCATACTGGGATCAAACAGACGGTAACCTTTCTTTTCCCCATCATATCCAACAAACACAAAACATTTGCTTCTGGGTTCCAATTTGCCAGTACGCACCTGTTTTGGAACATGGGCATAAGCATCGCAACCGAATATTTTCATATTCTCATGACTTACAGCTTTACCAGTCCACAATTCCTCTGGTATGGCATTATCAACTTTACTATGAGGACACCTCTTCAAAATATACACTGCCGTATTTGCTGCTTCCGCCCACAGTTTTTTAGAACATCCTGCTGTAAACAACATGCATCTAACCCTTTCCATAATAGTACGATTGTGACGTTCCGCTACGCCATTTTGTTCAGCTGTATACCTTACAGTTCTCTGTTGCACAATCCCTTTTTCCTTGAAATATTTGTTCAGGTCAGAATTGACAAAACCCTTACCATTGACTGATCGAAAAATCTTTGGTGTCTTACCTTTCTGAGAGTCACAATATGCAACAAAATCCTTGACTTTCTCCTTGGCTTCAGATTTTTGTTTCAAAAAATAAACAAAAATCTTACTGGAAAAATCGTCTATTATTGTCATCATATATTTAACACCATTCCAGGTCTCAGGGAGCGGCCCACACAAATCAGAGTGCACCAAGTCCAAAAAACTTTCACTCCCCGAGTGACTTACCTGTGGAAATGACTGCCTTTGCTGCTTTCCGAGAACACGTGGTTCACACAATCCCTTTGGGATTTCCTTAAATTTAACAACATCAGACATTTCACTTAAGACCTGTAACTTCTGACGCCCAACGTGACCCAACCGCTCATGCCACAAATTGTAATCAGAAACATCACTAACAAGGGCAGACATATCTTGGTTAACATTCAGATAATACAGACCATTCAGAACTGAACCAGTAGCTAGCACGCTACCATTCACTGAGCAATTCTCTGAATCCAAGATTTCACATCCAATTTTGTTAAATACAACAGCACCCCTTGTAACCATCTGACTAACCGACAGCAAGTTAACACTCAGTCCTGGAACATGCAACACATCAGACAGATTATTAATACTGTCGCTTACGTTCAGTGCAATGTCACCAACTCCTTGTACAGACAACTTATCATTATTACCAATTACAATCCTAATATCAGGATCAGCATTGCATTTATAATTTGACATAAGTTTTACATTAGGAGACATGTGAGCACTACTACCAAAATCAATGACGAAACAATTCTTTGGTACGTGAGCAGTTAAAGCACAAAACAGACATTTATTGGATTTTAGACACTTCGGCGCACTTTGAACTTTTGTCTTCTGTGGACAAGTGTCTCTTCCGTGACCCTTTTTACCACAAACCCAACACTTCCAACGACTTTTGTTAACCGCTTTATCACTACCGGTAGAGCTCTTTGGTGTCTTGACATACCTGAATTCCCTCTTGGTGTTGCTGCACAGGGCTGCCCCTTCAGCTGACTTCTCACCTTGACTTCGGCGAAAGCTTTCGTCCAACAAGACAGACTTGATGCGGTCCAACTGTAGTTCCTCCGATGTTGAGGTTACGGCCATAACCAAGTTATCGTATTCATCAGGAAGACCCCGAAGTATCATAGCAGCAACAAACTTATCAGCTACAGGCTCAACAACAGCTGCTATCTTCTGTGTAACTGACATAATCTCACCAATATACTTGTCCATGGAATCGAAATCCGATAACTTGAGCGAGCACAGATTTCGCATCAGCGTGATATGCCTCCACTTTCCTTTATCTTCAAAAGCCTTTTCAAGGGCATGCCAGGCATCCTTAGCTTTTGCACAGCCTCGGACATGGGGATAATTGTGAACAGCCACCATGAGACATATATCCGCCAGTTCACTGAAGAAAAAAAATGATCGCAGCGCACTGTTATGTCTGGGCCCATAACCTGTAGGAACTTCTAGAGCTATCCATGGGTTTCTATACACGGGATAAACGGATTGATTCACACGAACACATGTTGACATGGATGTATTTAACAAGACACTGTGACACATGATACAGAGTACAGTATATATAAAAAAGGCAAAGAACATAAAGGTCAAAGAACACACATGTGACAAAAGACAAACGACATGTAGAGCGAGATTAGAAATTACCAAAAGTATTCATTCTCTTCAACACGTATCATAATAGGAGCGCTTATATCAACTCCCACAGGAGCCCTTTTAGTTGAAACAGGAGAAATGTCGTTACATTTTCGGCGTAGATACCTTGCGTGTATGTACCTGCTGCGTAAAATGATGATAGCAGTATCACCTATCGTTCCTAAATTACAATTATTAGAGGAATATTATACTCGTCGATTATTGCCTACAGCGTCTGTTCCGGCTTTGCTGAACGCATATTCCATTCTAAAACAGTACCGCCATAATATATTAAAAGTGATTCGTTTGCCTATATATAATATTCCGTATTCCGCAGCTCTTTTTCAACCGAATATTCTCCAGCATCCCTTACCCCAAGTGTATCAGTCTTTTCAACATAACCCAGTAATTATTCCTCGTATTTTTTACGAAATAACGAGCCATTTGGTATATTGCATTATTTTCTATACCGATGGTTCTAAATGGTTAACCCATCCCGTGTGGGAGCAGCTTTCTTCTCTCGGGATTTGCATATATCATGTCAGTATACTTTACCCTCCTACGTCACAATAATTACCGCCGAAATTTTTGCAATCCGCCAGACGTGTTTTTATATTAAACAACATGGTATTAGTCATTCTACAATCACTTCAAAATGTTCTTGAGGCCGATAATTGGTTTTTATGTCAGTTAGTGCATCAATTGTACACTTGACAAACTGAGGGTTTTGATGTCAGTATCACGTGGATACCCGGCCATTCACACATTGAGGGTAATGCAATCGCTGATAAACTCGCCAAAGATGCTGCAGATGGTAACGGCAGGCTTACAATATAGCTATACCCATTTCTGATTTGCGTTCTATAATTCGTTCGAAGATACAGCATGACTGGCAAGTCACGTAGACTAATTATGCGAAACTGAAGGCCAAACATTATTTTGGGATACAACCAACTATTTTACGAACACCATGGTTCCAGGATGGTAAATACACACGACGACACATCATTACAATCATTCGTCTCCGCTTTAATCATGCATTAACACCGGTGTATTTATTCCGTATAAAACGGCGTGATGATGCCTTGTGTTGTGTTGGCAGCAAGCACAAGAGTGTAGTGCAGTATCTTTGACATAGTCTTTGATATCAGTGAAGTTCAGTGTCAAAACAATATGGTGTGTATCGTGTGAATTGTGAACCTTTCCACAACAAATAATAAAATATGCATTCTAGAGGAGTCTATGTGATTTATTGAGAAGTGAACCTAACATTTTATGGCGACCGTGACAGGATTCATTCATAGTAAAAGGCTCCTGTGAATAAAGAAGATGGAAAGACTCGCTAAAGAAAGAACCGTAAAGCGGCGGTTATTTACGCGCTCACACAATCAACTAATGGCGTTGTTAGAAGATGATCAAACTGAAACGGAAAAAGTGCAAGTGCAACTTGAAATCCTTCAAGAAAAGCATGATGATATCTCTAATTTAGATGGATTAATAGACGACGAGTGTGAGGATGACGAAATAGACACGGAATGTGAATCAGCTGATGATTACAAACACAAATTCCTTAGCTGTAGAACAAAAGCAACACGTTTTATGAATCCCGTTGTTTCCATTACCCTTCCACAAAGTGTCGTGAATGACAATGTTTGTGATAAAAAGAAATATAGACTTCCAAGAATAGAATTTAAGAAATTTTCTGGTGAAATAATTGATTGGTTATATTTTTGGAGCCAGTTCCGTAAAATTCACGAGGATGAGGACATTGGGAAGGAAGATAAATTCCAATATTTAATTCAGGCTATGACAGAAGGTTCCAGAGCATATGAATTAGTTACTAGTTTTCCACCCACTGCCGAGAATTATGACAAAGCTATAGTCTTCAAGCTCGATTTGGTAGAGAGGACTTGCAGGTGGAAGTTTATGTTCGTGAATTGCTCAAACTAGTATTGACGAATGCAGTCAATTCCAAAGAAAGGCCAACACTGAGTAGCTTGTATGATAAATTAGAGTCACATCTCAGATCGCTGGAAAGTTTAGGCGTTACTACAGAAAAATGTACTGCAATGCTGTATCCCCTAATTGAATCATCTTTGCCAGAAGACCTATTAAGAGCATGGCAGAGGAATACTTCCTTCAGGTGTGATTCCGTATCCAAAGATCGTTTGCAGCAGCTCATGGCTTTTCTTCAAAATGAAGTAGTAAGTGAAGAAAGAATTTCATTGGCTATGAAAGGGTTTAGTATTAGCACATCCCAAGGATCTAAGATTAAGGGAGACAAGAAACCAAGGGATGTCATTGAACCAAATATACCTACTGCTTCTGCTTTGTTTGCTGATGTTTCTAGCAGACAGGAGTGTGTTTTTTGTCAAAAACCTCATTCGAGCCCAGATTGCATTAAAGCTCAAAAAATGACTGTAGGGGAGAAAAGGAAAATCTTAACTGATAAACACTGTTGCTTCAATTGTTTAAAGAAGGGCCATGTAAGTAGAGCTTGTAAATCGATTGTCAGGTGCATTGTTTGTGGTGGTAAACATGTGGTATTAATGTGTTATAAGCTCCGTGACAAAGAAAATGAATGTGTGTCCAAACAGAATTACGAGGGAGACAGGAATTTGGTTCTCCAGGATGGCAATAATGTGGATAAGGCTTTAGCTAATGTGTCTTGTTCTCCTGAGGTGTACTTGCAAACCCTGGCAGTTGTCGTTAAAGGAAAGGGTAAACAAAAAACTGTACGAGCTGTCATTGATACTGGGTCTACTAAATCCTACATTGCACGTGACCTAGCCGAAGAAATGGGGTATCAGTCAATCAGGAAGGAAACGTTAATACATTCCTTGTTTGGTGGAGTACGTTCTCGAGAAGCAAAACACGACTGTTACAGAATAAGTTTAAAGCGATTGGAGGGAAACTATTCCAAGGAGCTGGAAGTTTTAAGCCAAGAGATAATTTGTGAAGATGTCCCATATATTAAGAATGGTTCTTGGAGTGAGGAGATAAGGGATCTGAAAATATGTTTAACTGATGTACGAGAGAGAGGGCCTGTGCAGATTCTGATTGGGGCCGATAAGGCAGGTGAACTGCTCACTGGGAGGAAACATCAACTAAAATGTGGCCTAGTTTTGGTGGAGACTTCCCTAGGGTGGACACTAATGGGAAAAGTCATAGGTAACAAGGCCCAAAGGGATTCGGCATCATTATTAGTGATATCATTGTTTTCCCAACATACAAGAATTTCTGATCTCTGGGACTTAGAAATTCTTGGAATTACTGGCCCTGTTGTGAAAGAATCTATCGTCGAGAGGAATGAGCGTGTTAGAAATAACTTCCTTGAGACTGCACGACTGAATGAAGATAACAGATATGAAGTGTGTCTGCCTTGGAGTGAACAACATCCACCTCTCCCTGACAACAGAGAAATTGCTCAGCACAGATTAGAAATCACTACAAAGAAACTACAAGCTGAACTACATTATCAGGAGTATGATAATGTCTTACGAAGTTGGTTGGAGCAAGGAATCATCGAGAGGGTACCTGAAGAAGAACTGAAGAATAGTGGACACTATCTACCTCACCGACCTGTCTTCAAAGAAAACAGCACCACCAAGATCAGGCCTGTTTTTGATACCTCGGCGAAGCAGAGAAACGCTCCATCTCTGAACGAATGTATTGAAAAAGGGCCTAACTTCATAGAGTTGATCCCTAGTTCGCTACTGAAGTTCAGAGAAAATGAGATCGGTGTGACGGCTGATGAAGAAAAAGCATTTCTTCAAATAAGTGTCAATCCTAGAGACCGTGATTTTCTGAGATTCCTTTGGTGGGAGGAGGAATGTACAGGGAAGGTAGAAGTGTTCCGTCACAATAGAGTTGTCTTTGGACTTGCATGTTCTCCGTTCCTATTGTCGGCAACCATCAAACTCCACTTGAACGAGTTGAAGAGACAAACAGTCGATAATAGTTCCTACTCAACTTCAGCAATAGAAAGATTGGAAGAATGTTTTTATGTGGATAACTGTGCTATTAGTGTTAACAACAGAAATGACCTTCATTCATTCATGCGAGAGGCAAGCAAAATAATGGATAAGGCATCTTTCAATCTCCGAGGGTGGGAGTATTCTCAGGATGGTACAGCTGAAAATCTTACTCATGTGTTAGGGCTCATTTGGAATAAAGGAGAAGATACCATTGAACTGAATCTAACTCATGTTAACGATTTCAAATATGATGTAATCACTAAAAGAGCTATACTAGGAGCTGCACATAAGGTGTTTGACCCTATTGGCTTCGCATGTCCGGTATTTCTCTGTCCAAAATTAATCTTGCAAGAACTATGGGCCACTGACTTGGGTTGGGACACCAGAGTAGACGAAACAACAAAGAGAAGATTCATGAAGTGGTTGGCAGAACTACCTCAGCTGTCTGAGATTAAGATTCCTAGATGTTTGATCGGTAGTGTCCAGTCGGTTGAAGATATATCTCTTCACGTGTTCTGCGACGCCAGTCAAACTGCGTATGCTGCAGTTATATTCTTGCGAATACAGAGGGTTGACAATATAGAGCTACGATTTGTACAAGCCAAGACAAGAGTGGCACCCAAGAAGTGCATCACCATACCACGCCTAGAATTATTAGCAGCTACAATAGGGGTTCGACTAGTGACGTCAGTACTGCCAACATTAACTGCAAAAGAAATCGTTACTTATTATTGGAGTGACTCGTCGACTGTGTTGTCCTGGATCAAGTTAGACGAACCTTGGGGGACCTTCGTGTGGAACAGAGTGCAAGAAATTCGAAGACTGTCCAGAATAGAACAGTGGCGGCATGTTCCAGGAACCATGAATACGGCTGACCTGGCATCAAGGGGATGTAGCACAAAACAGTTACTTCAACAGAGATGGTGGGAAGGGCCAAAATGGCTAAAACAATCCACTACACAATGGCCTAGCCCCGAAATTTCAACAAACGATGATGAAGTCTTCCAAGAAAGAAAAAAGAAAGTCAACACTATGACGGTGTTAGAAGACAAGTCCAATACCCAAGAATGGCACCTTGACTATTTCTCAAGTTTCCGTAGAACAGTTCGTATGATAGGATGGATCTTGAGGTTTCTGTATAATTGTCGACAGAAAAATAATAGAAGAACTACCGAACTATCCATTGAAGAAACCTCAGAAGCAGAAAAGGTCGTGATGAAGTTCATACAAAAGGAGTGTTTTGTTGGTGAAAAGGATGAAAGATTCAACTCACTATGTGTTTTCATGGATGATGAGGGAGTGATGAGACTGAAAACAAAAATGATATCGCGCAAAGATGATTATGCTTTCCGTTGTCCTGCTATCCTTCCTGCGAAGCATACAGCAGTTCACGCTCTCATTAGGGAGAAGCACAAAGACTTATGTCATGCTGGAACCCAGATTCTGCTCAGTGGGCTCAGACAGAAATATTGGATCCTTGGAGGAAGGAGAACGGTGAGGGGTGCAATTAAAACATGTGTTGTCTGCAGAAGGTACCATGGAAAACATCTTGAAGCAGAACAAACTCATCTCCCCATAGACAGAGTAAGAGAAGCCTCAATTTTTGAAAAAACAGGGGTTGACTTTGCCGGGCCTCTGATTTTGAAAGGTGGAGAGAAAGCCTGGGTCTGTCTGTTCGCGTGTGCGGTTTTTCGTGCAGTACACCTGGAGTTAGTAACATCTTTGGCTACTGCAACATTCCTCGAAGCTTTTCGGCGCTTCGTGTCCAGACGTGGAAGGCCAATGATTGTCTATAGTGACAATGGGACAAACTTTCAAGGCACCTGCAATATGTTGGAGACAATTCAGTGGGATAAAATTGCTGAATATAGTTCTGTACACCTAATAAAATGGAAATTCAATCCTCCCACTGCAGCATGGTGGGAGAGGCTGATTGGTGTCCTCAAACAAATGCTCAGGAAAGTTCTGGGAAGGTCATGTCTGTCGTACCAAGAAATGATGACTGTTCTGTGTGACATTGAAGCTGTCATGAATTCACGACCACTTACTTACCTGTCCAATGATGGAGAAGACTTGATGGCTATCACCCCTGCAATGTTCCTACAGGAAGTCAAGGAGATTGGAATGCCCGATATCGACATGATCGAGGACATAAAACTTGACAGAAGATTCAGGTACAGACAGAAAGTAAAGGAATCATCAAGGGTAAGATTCAGGAATGAATATCTTGGACAGCTAATACAGAAGAACCACATTAGGAAAAGTCATCACAAACCCTGTGTAGGTGAAGTAGTACTGGTAGCCAGTGACAACACGACGAGACTAGACTGGCCGCTGGCAAGAGTGACGGAGGTCATCCCTGGCAAAGGTGGTGTCGTGAGAGTTGTTCGCTTGGCGACTACAAAAGGAGAGCTACTGAGGCCAGTACAGAGGGTGTATCCACTTGAAGTGACATCTGGAGAAGATCATGCTTTAAGACTGCAAGTTGAGCGGAATGAAAATGAGAAGAAGGAGAAAAATCCAAAGACTGTTAAACCATCTACTAATACTTCTGATCTCATCAAAACCAGTAGTGGGAGAGTGGTGGTTAAACCAAAGAGATATTTTGAGTGACTTATTTATTTCTGTGTTCATTTATTTTGTGAAAATATATGTGTTATGTTATTTTATTGTTTTGTTGAGTTGTTTCCACAACTCAAGGTGGGAGAATGTTGTGTTGGCCGCAAGCACAAGAGTGTAGTGCAGTATCTTTGACATAGTCTTTGATATCAGTGAAGTTCAGTGTCAAAACAATATGGTGTGTATCGTGTGAATTGTGAACCTTTCCACAACAAATAATAAAATATGCATTCTAGAGGAGTCTATGTGATTTATTGAGAAGTGAACCTAACACCTTGTGTTCGTGTTTGCAGATGGAGGGTTCTTTAAATCATATTCTCTTTCATTGCCCTCAATATGACTTTCAACGTGCCATAATGTTGAGCGATTTACATTCATTAGGGTATGCACTGCCTATAAATGTTGCCGCATTAGTCCATAATCCTACAATTCCACTGGTTAGTAGCATAGTATCATTTTTCGACAACATTGATTGAAGGCTTTGAATGTGTATTTCTTTCACCTGGTCCATAATTGTGACCCGGTCATGTGCGTCTATGTGCAGTTAGTCACCAAGGTGGGTCACTTCGGTGTGAAGAGTCAAATACCACTATTTTCATATGTTTTTCCTCATATTTATGTCTCCTAGTTACGTCATACCTTGTTTGGCATAACCCGCTCCTTTTAGGGCCGGTTTTACAATGTCCTGATATAGTCTCAGATAGCTATCTATTAGATAGCTTTATTCCCTCAGTTATCTAGCAGATAGTTTGATGACGCGTTCTACAAAACTTTTTCTTCTCTCAGATATCTATCTGCAACTTATCTGATGGAAGCATGAAATTCAGGTGAAGTTGGCAATGAAACAGTTGAAAACATCGAAAAAGGCCCCGAAGAGAGCATAAATTTCGCATTATAAACGATCGCATTTCGGAGCAACCACGTGTTCACATGTAATTTTATCGGAGGTTAAAATAGTTTTCATCGTTATTCTAACATTTTAATTTATTATATATATTTCATTTACATATCCTACATGTTTTTAAATTAATATTCTATCTCGAAAAAATTATTGTGTATTATTATGTAAAGTTTGATTAGTCTGTTGCCAAAGAAACCCACTTGTAAACGTTATTGTATTGTAGGTTAGATAATTTATTTGTTTTATTTTTGGGTTAGAGTAGCTCATTAATTTTAGTTCTTATTTAACTTATTACATTAAAAAGTTAGTTAATAATTAGTCTGTAATATATCGAAGTTTTAGTCTGTAACCCTATTTATATTTTACATAACCTAGATTAGCATATTAGGCCTTTTTTAGTTAGAATGGCCAAACGCGACCGATCTACGAATTTTACTTTGGAGGAAACAGACCTACTGTTATCATTGGTAGAGAAGAATCGTGACATTATAGAATGTAAACAGTGTGATTCGCTAACGTGGAAGCAGAAATGTGATGCTTGGGAGGCCATAAGCCTTCAAATAAACTCCATGATTGGAGGAGGCCGGGATGCGAAGCATTTAAAAATGAAATACAAGGCGTTGAAAAAAAATTAAAAGGGACAACGCAAACATTAAAGTGGAAGTGTTTAGGACTGGAGGTGGCTCCTCGAAAGTCATCAGAAAGGACATCTTCCATGACAGAGTCATGGCTTTGGCTGGTTTGAGTGCCACAGGCCTCACCAGTCGTTTTGATAATGATGCCGAGGACAGAGGTAAGTTCGCGTAGAAAAATTAATTTGGTCACATTTTATTGATTAGTAGTCTATTGGATTTGAATCCTATGCAGTATGCATTTGTAATGCTAATTATTATGATTAGAACACTTGAACTTCAGTTGTTGCCATTTAAATTAACAGGTGCAGTGGAATGTTCTTCGAACAACCTAGTGGATGATGACGCCTTTGAGCACTCCAAGCCAGAGGCAGAGGCAGTAGGAGACCACAGTAAGGTAAGAATGTTTGTATCTTATTTTTCCTAGGACGGGTACATGAAGGTGGTACTGCAATTTGGCATGTATTTTGAACTTGTTCAGAATGGGAAGGTTCGTTTGTGGGGTTTTAGTCTCAAAATCTCTCAGGTTATCAAGGTAGGGCATGCAAATCCCTGATGCTAAATCACCCCAACACGGAAAGTACCTTGGATTAATATCAATTCTAGTTCACTAATTTACGGATGCAGAAATTCTGTATAGGCTATATGGTTGAGGGTGAAGGTGCCTACATCATCGTTGATGCTGATACGAAGTCCTTATTGGCACAGACCTGTACTGCGAAGCTCGTCATAAGATCTCCGGTTTCCATGACTTCACTAATATGTAGGCTACAGACTTTCGAGTTCATTGTGGTCGATCGCTTCAACGCCTGTTAATGCAGTGGGTTGTGCAATAGTGGCAGTTGGGGTGCATGTCGTATCACTCCCTCATAACTTTTCTCTAGTACAAAAAATAACCAAAATACCTGTAGTAACGGTCAGGAAAAAATCTGGAGATGATGTAGTAATAATGTTGACTCCTCCGCTGTCTATATTCCACCCACCTTACAAAATAAGATCACGACTTGCATACATGGAATGCCAGCTGTGTCCGCCATTTATTATGCACTAGTACAGCATTGCCAACCCCGTACTTACTTACTTTGTGTATGCACGGTACCGTGAAACAAAACAGCGTTGAGTTACCTTGACAGTGCGCTGAGTTGGAACCAGTTCGCAATAGGTTGCTTATTTCTTGTGATTCAGAACTAATGACACTTCATGCTATACGTTCCTATACCAATGTTAAAAAACTCACTTCTGGTGGTGGTGGTGGTGGTTGTTGTTTAAGGAGACCCTGATCAGTGTTTCAAACAAACACTCAAATATCAACGGCATGTTTCTCAGAAGTTAATCGTTTATGTTTAGTAATATTAAAATAATACTCCCGCATACCAATTACCTGCTGGTGGTAACATCTCTTTCTTCACTGATGGTGGACCCTAATCTTTTTTCCTCTCTACCCTTCATATATTTTTATATATAACCAAAATTTGTGTTTTAACTGTATGAGGGGCCGATGACCTTGCTGTTCTGCACCTTTAAACAATAATCATCAATACCCTGATAATCATGTGGAATACCTGGTGTAAATCGTATATTAATTGCTGGAAATACATGATGTTCAGAACTCTTCGTTAGCAGAAAGCCGTGTGCGAAAGTTCCAAAATGTGTCCATTGATGCCCAAACTACTATAGATGTCTCATATATGTTATCTCCTTACGATTTCAGATTATGAGCCAAGAAATTCACTGTTCTGGCTCATTTTCATTTTCTCCGGGGAGTTTGAGACGTCCTCTGCATCTAGCTCTACGTAGCCCGACCGAGACTTCACTCAGTGGCACTTCAAGTGTCACCCAATCGCAGACCCAGTCTGTCACCGAAGAAGGACCTGCCGATCCCGGTTCTTCTCCTAAAAATATGTCAGGTACTGTATTATATCTGTTCAATTACATGCTCTGTATCATTGCTTGTACCCACGTTTTGAAATGGAAGAACTCTTAAAGGGTGGAATTCAGAGACATTTCTTGAGGACACCTTGAGGAGACCTTGACTAAGGAGGCCTTGAGGCTTCCTCCAATCTGAAGGTCTCCTTGAGACTGATTTTGCCGTCAGAGTCATTTCCTTAAGGTCTCCTTACTCAAGGGATCCTCAAGGCTTCCTCAAGGCTTCCTCGAAAGTAAGATTCACGGGTACCAATCACATACGAAAAGTTTCACTAGTGTTATTCGAATAAGAACTAAAGCTGACGTGTCTTACAATATAATCTGATGTTGCATTATATTAACGTTGATTTGTTAAACATTATAATTGATTGTCAGCTAGTCACGTATGATACATGTGTGATTAGCGCGTACTTATTTCAATATTAGTTTTTGAGATTTTTGGCAACGGTCAGTGTAGCATTTGTTTCCAGGGAAGCTATGAAGCAATCTTCGCGCACCGGTATTTCAAACGCAAATATGTCCACATGGAGTATAGAGTGGAGTAATAAGAAATCGTTGTGTGTGTGTGTAGAGGATAAACATTTTGTTGTGCAAATCATCCTCCAGTATAAAAATATACTTGAAAATAAGAAGACGGACGAAGTTACCGTGGAAAAAAGAAAAGAACATGTCAAAATATAACGGAGGCGTTCAACTGCGTGCCTGAGCACAAGGTAAGATTTCCTCAATTTTCGTATTATTTCTGTAGTAAGACGCACCTGTTGATTATTTTAAAGCACCAATACGTGCAATAGGCCTACTGACTAAAAGAAACATAGATGAAACAGTAGCAAAAAAGGAAAGTAGTAGCCTACTTTTAAGGTTATCGTAGGCTACCATAACCTATTACGGCCTACACGCAATAAGCAACCAAAATCCGGATGTGTGCACAAAGTTTTAAATCGTATAACGAAATGCACACAGACTTTGAAAGTACGTTACTTTTTATTAAAATTTTGTTTCATTGTATGATATTCTCCATTCAAGAACGTGGTATCTTCTCAGCTTGAAAGCTGCGGCAGTTCAAAGACATGCCAGGCAAGTTCCCACTTTTTGCAGCATACTCTTAATTTTAAAAGATGCAGCATGAAAACCTCAAGTTCCCATAGTACAACTAACATAGCATGTGAATAAACCATTTTAGTGCCACAGGTGACGGTTATTGTCAAGCTTTGTGCAAATGTTCTTGTACTGTGACCTATAGGCCTATTTACTCCAGGAAAGGCCTTACGATAATTACTAAACTTGTTGGTGGTTCTTTAATGAGGCTGCAGATGCAGTTTGCAAAGCTCATAAGGAGAGAGATAATGAATTGTACCTTTTTTTTTTTTTCCAGGGGAAGCATTTAAAGATTTTGAGTCGTTGTGAAAAATAGTAAATGTTACTTATGAAAAAAATTACATCAGTGATTCATATGGTGCCACATGGCATAAATGAGGTCACAGTTGTATGGGGGAAGACTTTGGTATTGACATCCAAACAGACCCTCTCGAAATACTGTGATAGACAACATGCTGGATTTGTTTATATGGGTCTGATGTCGTCATGTACTGTACCGGTAGATCAGGTGTTTTACATGTTTAGGCCTATGGAATAAAAATTGTTTTAGAATGTTTAAATAATGTTGATTGGTTAGGTCTGGTGGATACTAAAACCATAACATGATAGTTAAGCTTACTATTACCCCCCATACATTTGAAATTGGTGCCAAAACAACTATTATCCAAAAATTACTGATAAGTGACAGGTTAGGTGAGGACTGAAGATCCACTGAAAACTACTGTCACAGTGACTCCTATGTTCCCCCCTGCCTATATCATAATGGTGCCAGCATATTGTTCGATGTTCCATTGGATATTGTCAGTCTTATTAGGTGTGTAATAAGTGTACCGAGATAGGAATGCTGGCATATCGAGAGCCTCCCAATTGTATAACATGGTATTCTATGGACTATTTATGGCATAGAAGGACAGTGGCAGTAAAGAACAACTTAATTGCCACTATGGGCTAGCCAACACAGGAGTACATTTCAGAGGAAATTATTGGGGATCACTGTGGAGAAAATGTTTCCTTCTCGGATAGATTGCAGATTGTACTGCATAAGTGTAGGCTACATATGATGGTAGGCACACTGTCACACATCGGAAAACCAAGGGTGCTTACTCCTAAAATTTGCTAGATGCACATAATATTGTGATGAGACTGTACAAATTGCAGCAGACTTTATAGCTTCTAAGCTCATGAACTGCACAAAAAAAATATTTACATAACTATAACATTCAAAGAATAATAACGATACCATAGTTATTTATTATAATGAACATTAAAGGAGAGGGAACTATTGTAAATAGTTGTAATGGACTTCTAATTCTGATTAAAAATAGAACCATGCCAATTTCTTGTAATGACATTACTGCTTTTTGAAAGCAGTGCCATAAACATGACTCTGTGGGCTACGGTACTTTTACTAGTGTAATGTTAATGGCTATAATTTATCCTTTTTTTCTGATATTTTTAATTGGTGTTTTTTTTTAGTGTTACCTTAACATAATGAATTTTCTTTTCAGAAAATGGTTGAACAAATAAACAAAAAATTGGGACAACGAGAAAAGCAATTGTGTGACGAAAAAAGATTGCTCTATAACATGACCCAGCTCTCTTGGGGCAGGTGGTTAACGAAATACTGTTTGCCCTGGACAGTGATATGTTCACACAAGATAGGCAGGTTGAAGGGGCAGCATCATATATAAGGAGAGCCTATCAACGAGCTGGTCGTGGAAACAGATAAGGCTGGCACCAGTACATCAAATCATGAAAGCCCAACAGGTTTGTCAAAGAGATAGTTTTAAGATTGTTTGCAGAACAATGTTCTCCTACCCGATATTATTCCCATTTCTATGGTGTCTGGGATTTGTAAAACAAAGGGCCATGTAGGTTATACATTATGTGAACAGAGGTATCTGGACACTCACATGTGAATGCAGGTGAAGTTTGGGCCAACCATCGCTACTAGCCATGGCTGTCAAAATGCTACTTTTCATGTGTACGGTAACTTTCACCTGCAATCAAGGCTCAGAGGGAGGGTGTATCAGGGGGAAGTGTGTCCGGACAAGAGCCGGGGGATAGTAAATGCAGTGCTACAATGCGTCCAGTGCTCAGTGACTTCTCCAGGGTACATTTTTGCCATGAAATAAAGAATTTTCTTTTATGTTTTCAACCTTGACTTTGTACTATGACTGAGTTTTGGTCAGCAATCTCAATAATATCAATTTTTTTAATTTTTTGATATAATTACACCTCTGTGTACTATTTGGGGACCAGTCCCCAGTAGTAGCCCATGAATGACATTAATCTAGTGGAGAATGTGACATGAATTATGAAGATAGTTTTGTAGCCATGGAAATATTTGCGGCACATGTTTTATGGGCAGATGTGTTACACTACAATTTTGTCAGATGGTGACTCTAGAAAACTTTCTTTCAATCACCTTGTACATGAAAACTTGTACCGTACCTCAGTTTCCCATTTTTTGAAACAAAATTTGCAACTTGCCTATCAGATTTGCAGCTTTAATGTTGCACATTTTTATACTCGTTCTATATGAATGCTTCCATAAGTTCAGTGAATAGTTTTACTGTAGCATTCTGAGTTTTTCTATTAAATATATTTTAATTTTATAACAATAGGCTACAATTAATGGGATTACAAACATTGTAAATTGTGTTAATTTATATCTCAACAAATATTCATTTGAACTTAAAATCAACCACAAGATTTGCTTTTATACTAATGATCTATGTGTGAAAGTCATGAAAATGAGCTACATCTATTAGTTTAACGCAAGGACCATTTTCAAAATGTGCATAATTTGGATACTAGGGAGTCGAGACATTTACCAGGGTATGACCTGCTTAACATGCTCATGGCTAGTGAGCCTGTGAATTGGCAACTCTGAGGAGATACTAAGCTCGATCTGTTTCCCAGTGGCTTTGGGATGGATTTTCTGCATATTCCCTTTCCTTCCAAAGTCCATCCATCATCATTCTTGAAGTGTTGAGGGCATTTCCTTTTCTATTTTCCCTCTTTCTTTATTATTTTCCATTTTTTTCTTGTAGTATGTAAATTATTTGTAAGTACAGGGTGATTCATATTCAACACATGATTTTCATTTCATGTTTATTTTATTTGGTTGGTTCCTTAGTTTAGGGGCTGCGACAACGTGGTCATGTAGCCCCGTGTACTTTGGGTGTGTGTAGAATCTGTCTGATAACCGGTGTTAATTGTGATGGCTGTATTAGTGTGTGTTATCTGTGATTCAGGTAGAAGGACTGCACACGATTAATTTTATCAAGTAGTTTCTACTTTTGCTACCAAATGCTACCATCCACGACAGCTACAGACGTGGCTACTAAATGCCATTGCAGTCACCACCTGGCGGCGAATGTTGGAGCTAATAAAGTGTTATCAACCTAACCTACACGTTTTAGCTTCCACAAGTGTAGTTAGTAAAGCCATCTCCGTGCAGGCCATGGAAGCCCTGGAAGTAGGCTTCAACTCTTTGTGACATCGGTACTATATGGGATGGAGTTGTCAGCTCCATGCCTGGCCGTCTTTGCTCCCAGGAATTAATCTGGTACTCATTTCTGGTGTAGGCTGAGTGAACCCCAGAGCTATTTGCATTTCCGAAAGTGGTAGTTTTGTTTCTAAAATCCACTACCTGGGTGGGGATCGAACCCACTCCCTTTCAGTTAGAAGCTCAGTGCCTCTACCGACTGCACCACACATCCCCCTCCAGTGTAGTTAGTGGAAGGTTCTTTTTCGTGCCATAAATCTATGACATGGAACCACAGGCTTTTCTTACCCTCCGAAGGAAGGCATACTGAGGGATCATGTTTATTTTGACATGAAGGTTGCCAGTAACGTGCTTTAGCCTCTTAAATGTCCGAAATATCTGGCAGTTGACTGTGCCGTTGAAGGTTGTCAGTACCGGGGATAGGTAAATGAAACATTTCGGTGTATTCCTATGCAAATAAAATCGTTTTACATGAATCACCCTGTAGTTGGTAGTGGTAAGGGAAGTTACCATCCTCACCATTAGGGGCTGATGAGGTGAAATGTGTTGGCTTGGATTCCACATAACAAGGACGTTACGTGGCTTATGATCACAAAATTAGTGGACTCATAAAACAACAAGCTTCCATTCTTCCTGATAGGCCACTGCCACTCCCTGTCCAGTGAAATCGATTTGAGTTCTACCTGTAAATTAAGTAATTATAATTTTACCTTTCATGGCTTAATTACACACAGAGCAGTCTGTGTTGTGCAACTTTTGCATAATATTATCTGATTTGTATTTTAGAGCACTGAGAAATTTCAAAAAATTCTATTAAATGAACCTCTTGAAAGTATTCTTATAAATTGTACTTACCAGAAACTTAAATAGAGTGCAACCTTTAAATAACTTTTGTAAAGGGCGGTGGAGAAGTCAAACTCTTTCAACAGTAAGGACTCTCATCACACCACATTCCTATGAAGATTTCACCACATTTCCATGAAATTAATTATACTTATATCACAGTAAAATGTTTTCCTTATAACAATGCCCATTTAATATAATTTTAGTTTACATGAACTATCAAAGGAATTCCAAACCTTGTTCATAATATAAGTTACATGTAGGTTTTATGTGTTTCAGAGCAATTTCCAATGAAGAAAAGTTGAGAGCCTCGTGCAGTGGCTCTGAAGAAAAAACTAGCATACAAGAAAGGTGTCTTCGGATACAAACCCTGTTGGCGCAAGACAAAAAAAATTACATTTTAAGCAAGTAAGGGAAATTAATATCAAGTTCAAGGAGCAGGAATTAATTCTGAAATAGCAGACTTCCTGTCCCAAATGAAATGTATTTATTAATTGTACCAGTATATAGTATGTAAATAAATACCTATAAAAATGAACCCTTGCATTATGTCTTCATAATAAAAAGTAAACTATAGAACATTGCAAACAGCTGCTGAACTTGTGGCCTACTGTTGATGTAGCTTAGCCGGTATAATTCCAAAAAAGAAAAAAAAAATGCTATTGTTGCTGTTTCCTGCATTGTGATCGGTCAAGGCAGATCTCTCTAGTCTTTTTTTTTGCACTTTACAAGTTGAATTTTATTGTGATATCAGAGTCTTTTAGTATGTGTCTGCGTCCCTGTGCTTTAAGGGGCAGAACTGCTTGTGGCAAGTTAAAACAAAAATTATGAGTTGGTATGTAGTGCAAGTTGTGCCAAAAGTCTAACTTGCCACACCTAAGTGAAACCTCACGACAGAGCTTTGAAGCCATTTCTTCAGTGTTGCCTTATTGATATTACAACTTTTCAGTTGGTTAGCACAATGTGGCCGCAATCATTCCATATGTTGAAAAGCCTCCACATATCCCATTAATTGGGATATCATTGTGTTGACCAACTGAAAAGTTGCAATATCAATCTCCACAATAGACAAGACGAAAAACAAATATTTGTTGGAGTTTGAGTATAGGTTTCATATGGTATCGCTGTATAAGTATGGTCCAAGTTACACACTACAGTTACCCCTTGCTGCTGTAATAATAAGGAATTCAGGTACGTATGCCATTTATAACCATATTACTAGTGAGTACCTGATGAGGCACTCTTGTGGACAAGTTTCTACTAGATAACATTCAAAGGAAATTCATCTGCCTAGTCAATACTCATGTTTATTTCATTTTCAACAGTACATGTTTCAGAATATTTTATGGAAATGCTTGAACAAAGTTTGCTTCATCAAGAGTTTTGTATTTATTTATTTACACGGTTTACACCCACATTGGAGCACCAAAATCAAACCTTACATACAAAGTCTTCCATTATTTCAAGTAATAAGTTCAGTTCTTAATTCTTGATAATTTTTTCCTTTCCCAACACTTCTTCATTCTGGAAGATCTTGCAGCTCGTTCTTCTGCTGATATAACATATTTCTTACGCTGTGAAATTTTGAATGTAAGAGTTTTGTATGTTTAATCATAAAATTCCTAATAGGTTTCAGTTCTCTTAAGCATCTAATATGAGTAGGCTCCCCAGAATCCAAAGGCCTACGTGCACGTTGATTCCCCTTCTGCTTTCTTCATGTTCAAGCATAAATGCTTTATTCCGGCGAACAGTTACCACCTGGCATAGCGACGTCTTTATGACGACATGCAATAATGCTTGATTGTTTAGAATGGTTTGGGACGCTTCTTCCCGGAAATAGAACTGAGGTTGTAAGCCCCAGAGCTTGATGACAGTTTGTCCGCTTTATCCACCGTTGGGACATGGAGTCCTCTTCCGCTTTCAAAACCTTTGACCATCTTCACCTGTAACCCAGGCAAGGGACCCTTACAAGGTACTACCAGCTGGGCCAGCTGGACCAAGGTTTTTTAAAGAGGTGTTACTCCTCTAATACTCACCCTTTGTCCTGGCTTGTGACAGGCAGAATCTGGCTTGCCAGATATTGGCCCCAGGATGGCAAGTTTCCCACAACCTTTATGTAAATAACTATGGCATGTGAGTAGATAGTTCAATATTCTAATCTTAGCCAATGAAATGCCTCTCTATAAATGGTTGCCTCACTTCCATATGGCACATGTTGTTCGGTGTTCCCAGCGAACTATGCAGTAACAAATTACCAAGAATAACTATAAAGCTTCAGCTGTTATGTAAATAACTTTGGCATGTGAGTCTTAGCCAACAAAATGCCTCTCTATAAATGTTTGCCTCACTTCCATATGGTGCATGTTGTTCCCAGTGAATTATGCAGTCTCAAATTGCCAAAAATAACTATTAGATTGTTTGGAAGACCAAAGAAGAGATGGATGGACCAAATCCCACTAGACATGTGACATTGAACTGGATGTGGCAGAAGTAATGGAGCAGGAGGAGTGGAATAATAGACAGGAGTGGTAGAGGCTAGTTTACAACACCCGGGTTACAGGGGTTGGACACGGATGATGATGACGAACTATAAAGCTTTAACTTTTATGTAAATAACTTTGGCATGTGAGTGGCTAGTTCAATATTCTATTCCTAGCCAATGAAATGCCTCTCTATAAATGGTTGCCTCACTTCCATATGGCATATGTTGAATCGTGAGCGGATTCAGGCCATCGAATAACAATGTCACAGATTTCAAGATCTGGACCTGCAACACACTAAACATTGAAAGAGAAATATCCTTTGCGATTCCTATACACCTCTGCCGTTGGTCCAGCAGGGTTTTTGATGGGCATGTTGGTACAGTCGATGCACCCACTGACATTAGGGAAATTAGCCATTTGAAAAAATTTCCTTCGCCTCCTAGCAAATTCTTCCTGTGAGTTCGGGAATCTTACGTATGTTGGAAGTTTTTGTGCCAAATGCTCGGATGTATGTAAGACAGTCCTGCATGCAGTGGACTGGCTTACTCCCCGAAGATCACCACATACAGTCTGAAAAAAAGTTAGTGTTGTTTTAAGAAAATAGATGAGACAGCCTAGTTACAGAATGTTAAAATTGTTTTTGTATGATTCAGAATTAACAACACTATTTCATTTTGGTGAGGCAAAGCCTACACATGGTCAATAAAATTTCATTTTGTTGTCAATCAGAAAGCTGTTATATTTTTCTGATGAGGAAGGTAAATCCACATTCATTTTCTCAGATAATATGTATTATCAACTGGAAGATTTATGCAACTAGTCTGTAACATAGGCTACTTTTTCTTGTGGAACACTGAAGTCATCTGCACCAGAGGGATATCCTATTGATGTAGGGGGATTACTAACTACAGGGCATGCTTTAACATCCGTTATTGATGAATTGACCTACGTTATATGGCCTTTGGATTAGCCTACTACATCTGTTATGTTTTTTATGTGCAGATCAATTGGAACAGCCAGTTCTTGGCCACCTTCTGTTCTTGGGGTATGTACATGATCAGAATCCAGTTCCTAAGGCTAATTCTCGCCTGCAGGTTGGAACAAGGTACTCTCGCCTTGTAAGGAAAAACTGAAAGGAGGTGGGTTCGATCCCTATGTAAGCCATCATGGAAGTGGTTTTCCACGATTCTCCAATTCAATTCCACAGAAATACCAGGATGGCTCTTATAAGCCACCCTCTTAACCTTAGCATCAATTTATTACAGACACAAAATAACCCATGAGAACCGGGTGAGTTAGCCGAGGTCGTTACGGCATGACTGCTGGCAGTCGCTCACATCCGGGAGGCGAGGTGGTTCGAATCCCCCGCCGGCAACCTTGAAGATGGTCTTCTGTGTTTTCCCATCTTCCTTCCAGGCAAATGCCGGGGTTGGTCCCTAACTATAGGCCACAGCCGCTACCTTCCAACTCCTCGTCCTTACATTCCAACTTCCCCCCCAACGGTACTTGTAGCTCACCCATTGGGTGTCCGTCTCGAAGCAGCTACAAAACTGGCGAGCCGAACATGTCCTCGGACACTCCCGGCACTAAAAGCCATACGCTAAAAAAAAAAAAACATGAGATCAGACAGATTATAGCCTGCACATACCAGTACCGTACTCAAGTAGGCCTACATGGGCTTGATGACCATGATGCCCTAAGTCCAGTGAAACAGCAAGAGGCTGTTTCATAGATTATTAATAAGTTGGTACCTGTACTAATTTTTTATAGGAAATTCAAAGATGCCTTGAGGCACTATCCCGAAGCCAAAATATAGGCATATCCTAGAAATACCATTTATTAGAATTCGTTAGGCCTAACTGACTAGCATATCTCAGTTCAATTTGTAAGTTACAGTAAGGACACACATTAATTTCCATTAATATCTGGGGTGTGTCTCCGATTAGTGCAGTCAAGAGCAAAATGGTTTACCCTACAGAAATTCACTATTTTTGCGTGATGATCGTTCATTTTAGGGTCTTGGGACATCTTGGCAATCAGACCCGCGTAGTTGAATGTGTGTTGATGAATGTCAGGTGACTTGTATTTCTATGCGTACTGTAGTAGATTGCGTATTATAGACCTATCAGTAATGTGCATGTTTGCATCTAGCCATTTTTAACCCAATAATGAGGCCAGTAAACAGGATTATTATGAGAAATCATCCACTGCGTGATCGTAAGGCCTATATGGGCTATTACTTTACATTACCGTACCAGTATTGTAGGTTATTTGGTGCCGTGTATCGGTAGACTTACTGGAAGTACGGTATGAAAGTCTTGCATCAAAATAGGTTAACAGGCTAATTGTGTAACTTACGTATTAAGACGCACACATGAACCTAGTACGGTAGCCTACTGGTATAGTCTCCAAGCAGTCAACTTACCGGCAGGCTTACAACAAACGTTATTTTATATTCCTGAATGAATTGTAATAATTGCACTCGACAAAGAACTTTATTCACACCATGCAACATTACCGTACGGCTCTTATCCTGTGGAAAATACAGTTATCAGTCCGTCAACAATCTGTCTACAATACCGTCAAAATATCTTTATAAATAAACAAATACCGGTAATACATTTGCAAATTATAGTCTACACTGCAGTAACTTACCGTACCGTACCTAACCAACAAAATAACCGTACCTTAGCCTAATTCGGTACGGTAGTCTACCGTACTTTCCGTATCGCTATTGGATTTTATTCTGAATGCTCCACATAGGCCTACCGGTACCTGAAAATTTCCGGTGGCATAAAATCGTAGACTTATTAAAGTTTGAAGCATTGGAGATATTGGAAGTCCTCGTCTGTTTCGCCGCCTTTCAACTTGAACCAACGGCAAACTGTCGTTTGTCACAATATCCTTTGAAAAACGGTATCGTCTCCGAAAATATTTCCAATGGGTTTTCAAAATCTCTTACATATCGTCTTGGCACGTCATCTTCTTCAAATACCGCTTCAATATAATAAAGAAATTTATCGTCCGCCAAGCCTACGTCCATTTTTCTTGTGATAAGGATTCCTTAAGGTAGCTTGTCCCCTACCTTAGCACACGACAAGTCGTGCGCAGACGCGAAGGAGTCCTTGAGCCCAAGGCTTCCTCAAGAAATGTCTCTGAATAGTATTTCTGCTCAAGGAAGCCTTGAGGTCTCCTTAAGAAATGCTTGAGGTCTCCTTAAGGAACCCTCAAGGGAGCCTTCAAATGGCTCCCTCAAGGAAGCCTCAAGGAAGCTCTCTGAATGCAAATGGCTTCCTTAAGGCTTCCTCAAGCCCAAGGTCTCCTCAAGGTGTCCTCAAGAAATGTCTCTGAATTCCACCCTTAGTAATTATAGCAATAAGATCTTACGCACAAAACATGTCACAATGTAAGGTCTTTCTAGTGTACGTCACGCGTCCGTTAAAGCTTTTAAGTTTCAAACCATTGTTTTTGTTCTTCAATTTTGACCAGTATAGGACAGGGCCATCCAAACAGCGATCCCCGAGCGCTAGCGCTCCGGCCACACTCTAAGCCTGTGCTCAGAGCATTTTGGTGGAAGGTAGTTTAGGAAGTGGTGGGGGGAGCTTCGCTGGCTGAGTGCGCGAGCTTCCCGCCGCGCTGAAGTGAGCAGCCGATCCATGAGTTGCTAGTCTAGTCCAATGTCCTTTATTGACAGCGTGTAAGTAAATCAGTTCCACAGTGGTCATGACTGAACATCATACAAACAAGTAGTTCCGTGAAGAACTATACAGCCTATTTCCATATATCCTACTTATGTCAATTGCCTCTATCAACATACAACATTTCAGTTTGATTGCTGTTATAGATTCGTAGATATTGAAAACCACCTAAATATTTCGGTTGGTCGCCATGTTCGATTTTTATATACTGTACGTAGGCCATAGAGTTATGTACTGTTAGATGACGATTGTTGCGTAGGTTCATTATTCAAACGTTCACTTCGATCGCATGATTAATACACAGGAAATAAAAACTTAACTTTAAAAGTACTCACAGCTGCCATCTTGGGGTTATGTGAACAAATGAACAAAATTAGATGCCAGTGCATTACAATGTGTATAAACATTTACTGTACCAAATTTCACTGCGCTCAGATGGTTAAATCGCGAGAAAAGTCTATTAAAATGTTTCACATTCGCTTGGCCACCATGTTCGTTTTGTATTTTACAGGTTTTTGGAAGTCTCATAGCTTTACTTCTAGTAGTACACATTATCACCGTACAAAATGTCAGGGTGATATCAGCAATAGTTGCGGAGATATAGAATACCGGTGAAATATTTCGCACAGCTGCCATGTTGGTTTGGTGAGATGAAATAAAATTTGAAGGGCTCAGTTGGGGTCAGCCGAAATGGTGCTATGACCTTACTGAGTTTCATTGAAATCGCTCCAGACGTTTAGAAGTTATTGGGGGGACACACACGGACAATAGGTGATCTCCTAAGCCTATTTTTTCTTAAAATGAAAATAGGCTAAAAAGGATGGAGTGGTGAAGCAGAAACATTTAAAGCAGAATGGGAAATTTTATTTTTCTGTACAGCTTATAAAGGAGCAAGAGTCACTCAAGGTCTGTACTATCAGTTCATATTGGTAAAATGTTGTTGAATTTTCCTCTCTAATATGTTCACATTTCAGTTTGGAATAAATCACAACATTCTTTACTTAACACTTGCGTTCGTTTCCTGCACATTCCATACATCGGAGTATCATTCGATTTGTATATGCGGTATATATTTTATGGCAATATCAATATGATGTGAATAAACCCACAAAAGCCATCGGCCGCACGACTGTACATACGACCGTACGTGTCTAGTCAGCGCGGTCAGAAGATCGTCCGTCTGTCTCATGTCTACTCGCTGCCACAGTGTAGTGGTGGTAGGGAAGGAGCGCTAGTCTGACTGCCCAGTGCTCCCCGAGCGCAATGACTGGATGGCCCTGGTATAGGATAAGGAATCAACGAATCCGTGCTATACCAGACTTAGTGTCAAAATCCATTGATGTCAGTCCTGGCGCAGTCGTAAGACGTAAAAGATTACAAAGTGTTAAATGAATTTCTGAGTTGTCTGTGGGTCCGTGGAATACTTGTTTGCTTCCTAGACAATGAAAAGGGCTTTTGCAGTCAATCGATATAAATAAGTCCGATAGTTTTTGTGTCCAATTAAATGGTTTCGTTGTGCTATTTTTTATTACCTATTTTTAATTTCATTCTTACCTTAGCAATAATTTTGAAAGCATCCATGCCATGTACGTTACTTATCCACCGCATTATTTGACTATTAGGCCGTAGTTTTTAAGTCATTAGTTATAACAATTGCAATAACGTTTTGAATGTAAGAAGTTTCATTGTGAACTGAGTGTACTTGAATCCATTTTTTAAAATTTATTTGTCGTGTTTTTTTAGCATAACCGATTAATTTATTAAAAAAGTCAGATGAAGCCAGTTTTTTCCATGCCTTCTGAAGTGCTCACGGCATCTATAAAACTGGGCTAATTCTTAAAATTAGCTTTTTGTTAAAATTATTTCTTTAAGCCTTTTCTTTACAATCTCTGAAAAGAAACTCTTGTTCTGTGTAATACTGTAGCTAGAAAAATAAAAAAGTTAATCACCATATGTCGTGCGATTCGAAGATGTAAATCAGTACCGGTAACTATCGTTTGATCAATTCGACGGGTTTTATTTTTAAAATATGTTCATACGGTGATCAGAATAAAGTATTGGTGGTCATGGAAAATGGGATCTTAAGTCAGGGAAAATGCAAATCTTGGTATTGTAACAACCCTGCAAATAGGATCACGACTTATATAGATTAATTTTCAGCTGAATCCGCCATTTTCACTGTTAATTATGGACAAGTACAGTATTTGCCAACCCTGCACTCACAGTACTACTTTGTAAGTTATATGTAATATTGGTTGGCGCTGGTTTTGCCGCTTAGTTCGAAACTGGAATCCTTGTGATCAGCGTTCATAACAGTGGTGAATACTGTTCTACATACAAAACAAACTTAACCCAGACTCCCTTGCTTGTAGTGCAATCAGTAATTTTCGTCCCGACAGTCATCTAACCAAGTAGCAACCAATGATTTCGTCCAGACACCCATTTTAATTCATCTGTATTTTTTGTCCAGACAGTCGCCAAACCTTGCTACAGGTGATAACCAAAATTTGTGTTTTAACTGTAGTGAAGTGAAGTTGGCACCAACGTGTGTGCCTCGGTCCAATTTAGAACTACAGTGTTCAAGTGCGATAGACCACACGAAGCAGGTATTGCCACCAGCAGCTTAGCCACCACCCCTTGTGCGATTACCAGTCTAGTGCCTGTTGACTTCTTTCGTGATCTATTCCGTTATGATAGAATATTTGGATACCGAGTGTGTCGAAATTGAATTTTAGCCCCATAACAATGTGCTATGCTTGACGGGTGTTCACGTATGTAGTATGTCTAGTACTTTTGATTATGCATCGACTGTGGTAAAAATTAACATTAAATAACATTACATTGTCTTTGATATGAAACCACACAACAGCACTATTTCTTCAAGCTTTGGCTTGGAGGTTTTTCTGCAGTGAATTTCCCAGCTTGTATCAGACACAAGTGTTGCAATAGCCTGACAAAACATATCGGGCAAACACCCTGTGAACATTAATAGACTTTTGCTAGAGATGATCATCTTATTTCCTTAATAGACCTACTAAGGAATTAAATCCTGTCATTGTGTTTATCCTTTATCCGGGGCTCTATTCTCATTTTTGTGTGCAATGATGGAGTATAAATTATTATTTTGTAATGCCCCTTAGTAATTTTATTCACACTATGTTAAATATATTCCTCGCCTTCTGAAAGGTGTTAGAACCGAGTATTTAATTATTAGTTATTGTTGCTGAACAGCAAGGTCATCTGTCCCTAATTTAATTGTCATGTTCTATGAAAGTACCGTACTGTGCTTCTGATAATGCATTCGGTGGTAAAAATTAACATTAAATAACATTACAGTGATTTCAAACCACATAACAGACTTTTAAGCTAAGTATTGTGTATTTAAATTTTTTTCTTTCTTATTTACAGTTCCAATTGTAACACCTAGGCGATTGAAGAGGCAACGCCGCCCAACCCAGGACAACAACAAAGAAGTTCAGCAGTTATACGAGGCTAAGAGAAGGCTAGTGGAACTTCAAATTAAAGTCACCGAGCAAGAGTGGGAAGAAAAAAGGCAGAGAAATGCAGAAGAAACTGAAGAAAATAAGAGAGATCGGGAATGGAAGAGAAAGATGGCGGAAGAAGAGTGGGAAGACAGAATGAGGAAAAGGGCAAGAGACGAAGAGGAACATCAGTTAAGAATGGAGATTTTGGAGCTGGTAAAAGCCAGTTTGAATGTTCAATTCGAAAATTAAAATCTATGCTTATGAAATGAATAAATAAATTATTTAAACTGTTATCTCTTTTACACAGGGTTATGAAAAAAATAGTTGACATTGAAGAGCGTGCTCGGCTGTCGCAGTCACAGAGGATAATACATTGCTGTAGTTTGAAGTTGTGTTGATATCGCACTTTTTTTACTGTTTCGACTTGCATTAAGAATGAAAGTGAAAACAAGATGCATTATTAGAGCTTCATGCACTATTTCATGTTTGGGCTATGATGTCAACAAAACCTCGCACCTTAAACTTTTCATGCTAAGTTTCAATTTTTTTGAGATACTACCAAAACCGTGATAAGCATATCAATGCAACAACTTAGCGCAGAAAGAAAGCAATGTACTCACTCCTACCTGTTTCTGATTACCAAGCACACCTTTCAGATTGTCAGTTAAATATGTGAAATCCTGTATGTTAACCTGTACGGTATTCCTGAAACTAGACCTATCAGCTCAGCAACCATATTGTGGTGTAGTGGTCAGCATTCTTAGCAGTTTGATTCCTGACTTTCACATATTTAATTCGGGAACAGGGTTTACTCAGCTTCACGAGACTGAGAAGAGGCGAGCTCAATTCGCACCTTGCCTCTTCTCAGTTCTGTCTCGTGAAGCTGAGTAAACCCTGTTCCAGAATTAAATATATGAAAGTTAGGAATCAAACTTCTAAGAATGCTGACCACTACACCACAATATGGTTGCCGAGCTGATAGAAGTGGTATTCTGCAGCTTCCCACTTCTACGCCAGGATGATTCCAAACTTAGGGTACAACCTCCTTCAAAATCCTTGTTACACAACTCTCATTAAATATGTTTTACGCAAGTAAATTTTTAAATTTGTTTTTAGAATCTATTTGGTGTTTTGCCTAAATAAACAGCATTTTCAAAAATAATTTGTCGGAATGAGTAGGATATCAAATGCTTTATTTCATTTTTGTGACATGGCAACTTCTGAGATATGACATCATATTTGAGTGAAATACATGCACTACTAGACACCTTAACACAGATTAACAGACAATATACAGGGTTAAATGACCACGTGTAACCTCCTAAAATGATGATGATAATTGTTGTTTTAAGGGGCCTAACATGTAGGTTATCGGCCCCCTCCTAAAATGAAACAATATCCTGTCCAGTTACATAATATCATTGAACCTGAACTAAGGCTATACAATACATTTAGTTTGATATGGACATGACTGTCTGTCAAGTTCTGATAGAGAAAACTATCTCTGGGTGTACATTCAATACTTGAATTTTTGTTCAGGTAACTGGTTAAAGCCAACAGGTATGAAATGGGCAAAATCAACACTATATTTCTACATCAAGAGTGTGGCTAAATACTGTAATAACAATAATAACCCCCTGGCACTACAGCCCATGAAGGGCCTAGGCCTACCAAGCGACCGCTGTCCAGCCATTTGGCCTGCAGATATTGGGGTGACGCGTGGTCAACGTATCGGGTCCCCTTGGCCATTAATCTTGGTTTTCGTGACCAGGGCGCTGCCTCACTGCCAGACAGCTACTCAATGTCCTCACGAGGCTAAGTGCACCCCGTTCCAGCCATCACACAAGTTTTTAAAATCCCTGATGGAGCCGGGAATCGAACCCGGACCTTCTGGGTGAGAGGCAGCACCACAGGGCCGGCACAGTGTGGCAGAAGGTTATCAATAAAGAGTAATGAATAAAACCATTTTGGTGGATCTGCAAATAAGGTTCAATGTAAAACTCAGCAATTTTTCTAGGTTTGTGCCGTGGGGGTCCGGGTGCGGACACCAAGAGCCTGCTGATGAACCAGCCTGGTGTTCGTAGGCTAAACCCCACACAAGACACGGCATAAACTTAGAAAAATTGCTGAGTTTTAATACACTGGCTGTGAAAGCCAAGGTTCAATTTGGTTGGTTTTTTATTGCTCCAACAAAAATTCATCATATTCCCAGATGCTAATATTGTGCTTGAATTGAGGCTGTTTTTCTCTTACCAAAGCGGGCCAGGTTCAATGCACGTAAGATTTTTTAAGTGAAATGACATGTCCCGTGGTTCGGAGATCCCGTGCCTCATGATCACAAGATTTACAGTCACGTAAAACTACAAGCTTCCTTCCTTAAAACAAGGTGACACCAACTGATCCACAGTTCACTCTACCAATTTCTGCTGGTGTCCTCGAGAGTTCGTGTAAGTGAATCTAGTAGTCTTGTAATAGCCCTCTGGAGATACTGCTGGCCAACAGCGCAGCACACAAACTAAGACATCCAGGACTAGCTAACTTAGTTATAGTAGGAAGGGTCGAGGATAAGAACTGTAGGGGTAGACCAAGGTTAGAATATGTTAAATAGATTGCCTCGGATGTAGGGTGTGGTAGCTATGTAGAGATGAAACGATTAGCTCAGGACAGGGAGGCATGGAGTGCTGCATCAAACCAGTCAAAAGACTGAAGACTCATTCACACGTTAGGGGCTGATAACCTAGATGTTAGGCCCCTTAAAACAACAATTATCATCATCATACACACACCTAGTGGTTCAACAAGTTAGCAAAATGATCACGGATCAGTGCACGACGCACATGATCATTTCTTCCTGGTAGGCCTAGTGCATTTACAGGCTCATCCGGAATATGTCCATTTATGTCCTGCACAACCATTTCTTCAGGTGGAATCTCCTCATTCTCCATACATGCAATGTCATGCAGAACTGCAGTTGCAACTACAACTGCTTCCACCCGTTCTACATGAACTTTCAATCCTCCACTCAAGATGGGAAATCTCCTCTTCCATACACCAAACATTCTTTCCACAACATTCCTCGTTCGAATCTGCGATTCGTTGAACAATTCTTCCACTTCATTTGCTGGCTGCAATATGGGAGGTATTACATGGTTTGTAACTTGGTATCCACTATCACCAAGAAGCAGACCTTGCCCAAAATCTCCTCTTTCAAATCGCCTCCTAATGGACGAATTATTAAATATTGTCTGGTCATGTGAAGACCCAGACCATCTACATACAATGTCAAGTATGCAAAGCTGGGCATCACATATCGCCTGAACATTCAGTGAGAAATATCCCTTCCTGTTCCGGAAATATTCTGCATTTCGTCCACCTATGGATGAAAAATAAATTCCATTCAGATTCACTTGTATTTGATTTGTACACAATATACCATTACAACGTAAGCCACCATAACATGAGATTATTTAACTCCATAGAGTCAAACTTTGCTCCACTTGATAAACGAAGTGATACGAGCAGGCAAGGTTGCTAATCCTAGTGTGTGTTACCTTACAAGGGAAAAAACATTCTTGATAACTATGAAAGTTTTAATAGGAGCAAAGTAACCTCATCTCATGGTATTTTAATTTCAATATAGGTCAATGTAGACACAATTACCTGGTGATTGAATCCGAACATGTGTGCAATCTAAAGCTCCAACTACCCTAGGGAATCTAGCTATATTATAAAACTGTAACTGAGCCTCATTTTGCCCTGCTTGGGTGTCCGGAAATTTTATGTAAGTGGCTTTTAAATTTGCGATGGCGTTACAGGTTTCATGAACTGCAGCCCATGCTGCAGTTTTGCTAATTCCAGCAAAATCTCCAACTGCCGTAAACATGGTGCCTAGAGCGAGATAACGAAGAGTCAACAGCAATTTTGTCATCCCTTGTACTGCATGATTCCTGAAATAACGTAAAAGAAAAGTAAATTAATTCTATGGGAGAGGGACATGTTATATAATCAATGTAAAAACCTCCCCATGTAAAAAGTTGAAAAGGAATTATTTAAGCAAGAGATCAAGTTGAGCAATGATTTAAAAACAAAAATGATTAGCCCTACTGGTATCAATCACTATTTAATCTTTTTGTGGCTGATAAATGGAGACATTACGCTAGTTTTGGAGAGAAATAAAAAATATTAGATGAATGGGACTGTTCAAACACCTCCTCGCATCATAAATTAATGTCATAGAGTACAACAAAGCTACAATAGCACTTGATATATTCAATAAAATAGCTTGGGAGGCACTAGCCAGTGTGGTCCAAGACATGCTCTACAAATGGCATTTGATCCTGCCACTGACAACAGCCAGCCTGAGTGAGATATTTCCTGGTTTTCCATACACTCCTGGGAAATGTTGGGATAGCTCCTTAATTCAAGTCAGTCCCAATCTTAGGGCAGATGTGTTCGATTTTCAGCTCCCTAAAATAACTATCACCACACCACTACCCTAACCTTAGGACCTAAAAATATACTCACTACTAAAGTCATCACAACAACACTGGTTATTATGCAAATAACATACATACTTGGGTACACAGGGATCATGACCGTGATGCCCCAAGCCCAAAACTGCAATGTCGATGTAAAATATTAAAAAAGTTTCGAACATACCGTATACATTTCACCTTTTTATTAAGCAGGAAAAATTGAACTGACAGTTTAAACATAGAATTTGCCAATTTCTAGGCCCATAATGTAAAGCATGAAGGAAATTATTGAAATTAATCTTTGCCGTTAACTCTTTACGTACTAAATTCAACTTTGCATGTCAATGACAACACTTCAGTAACCTGTTGGAATTTCAATGAACTGGAATGCTCACACTGAACATCTGTGCTAGAGATTGTACCAAGTGGTATTCTTACTATCTAAAATTAATGAAATTTGTGAGTAATAGTCAACATCTGCCCAACTATTCTTATCCTGCATGGAACAGTACTGTGGGGGCAAGTTTTCGAGGTCCCATGATGTATTTAAATGTAAAAAAAAAAAAAAAAAGCAGAGTGGTGCACGGTATGAAGGGAATAAGTCATTAGTAGTGAAGGAGACGAAAAAATTGCCTTTGACACTCACAATTTTGCTAATAAGGGTAATGCATGATTTTCATACCTTTTTTCATAATGTAGGGGACAATACCAATTGAGATTGCCACCCATTATCACTAGTACACTGGAAATATGGGCTAAATTACATAGCCTAAATATGTGTTTTTGTTTCCTGCTAATTGAACGATGGCAGCCATGTTCCTCAAGCACATGAGGTCTCTTCAACCGTTACGTAGGAGAATACATTGATGACACGTTAGTGTTGCTGCCAACATGTAAGATTTAAAATACACAACCACATGAGGTCGGTCATATGCGTGACAAAAACCAGGGGTGCATATATGGTTAATGCGGATCTGTATCTAGGTAAAATCCAATGCTCTAGAGAAATATTGTGTGACAAAACCCAGGGGTGCATAATATTATATGACGTAGGCCATGCTACATAATAAGAAACCACCAACACAACACAATTGGCAATACTGTACTTGTGCATAATTCATGCAGATAATGGTTCACACGGCTGGAATTTTACTATACAAAAAGGAAAGGCGGGTGTGTTTTCGACAGCGGATGATTAAACTACATCATTTCCAGATCAATTTTGATTCATTACAGAAGGTTTATGGCTAATTTCAGTACAGAAAATTTTATCGTGGGTTCTTGTCTCCTTCACTGTTATCCATTTCTGAATCATTACAGAAGGTATTTATGGCTAATTTCAGTAGTTTGGATTTTTTTCTTCATAGGTTCTCGTCTCCTTCATTGTTACCAATAAGACTTAGAACTATGGAATTCTTTAGAACCTAACCTTTATTTAGGGGCAGATGACCTCGTAGTTCTGCCCCTTATAACAACAATAAGTAACTACCCTACATATCGTACCATGTAAAGATGTTCTCCAGTCGATCAACATGTAGGCTATGGCATACAGAAGCATGATTATCTTGGTCGGTTAATGTTAATATATTCTACACAAATACCTGAAATAAATACTGTAGGCCTACATCCAAAATATACACTTTACAACTTTAATAACTGTATAAGTTACTTTGGAAGTGTGTATTTTATTTCAGGTAGGCCCATTTGTGTAGATCATATTAATATTAAGTTTAACCGCCCAAGAAAATGAGGCTTCCTTATACATGTTGACCGACTGAAGAACACTTTTACATAGAATCTAACATGGGTACACGAAAGAAAATGAAGTCTTCTATTAAAGTGCATAATCATGGTTTAGTCAAAATTAAAGAAAGCATTGGCCATCAGACAGTAAAGGGTGCATTCATGCCTCCTCGGATTAGGTTATGCAAAACTGAACTCCTCCACTTGTAGGCTACATGAACGTTATTGTTTTTTGTTTTTTTAACACACTTCGTATAGCATAGATTTAAGGCTTTAATCTTAAAATCTGGCTGACTGATCGGCATGTGCGGTATAGGCCTAGGCCTATTAGATTTTGATGAACATACCTAATGATAAGTGGATACCGGTATCAATCTAATCTTATATTCACCACATACCTCCTTGTTGGGGATTCCAGAGTATGCCCAATTTCATTGTACAATTGCTGTACAGTTACTTTTTTCATCCTGAAACGTGTGAAGAAATCTTCCTCGTCGAGTGTATTCATATAATCCGGACGTTCGTTAATATTTCTCCTCCGTCTAACTATTGGCAAATCTTCATCATCCGACGACTCGAAAATATTCACTTCATACATGTTGTAAAACACTCAAGACGACGTATACTGCGACAAAATAAATCCATTGATCGATTAGTTTCAAATTACGTAAATATTTACAAACATTAACTTAAGAGATCCAGCAGTAAACATTTCTTACCTTGCAGTATCACAGATGAAGTAGGCCTATAGGTTATGGGTTGATGACCACGTATTCACGTATACACCTTGTCTGAAGTAGAGCGATAAACTACCTAAAAAGCAGAATGCAATGAATTGAACCAGTACTAACGAAAAAAAATTCTGAAATGGTCCGCAATTACTTATAATAAAGAAAGAAATTAATTAGATATGGACACCAGTGTTCCGTCATTAAATGCGTTTCACCATATGCCATATTTATCTGCTAGATATAGAGTTATACCCACCTAACAGCAAGGGATAGTTTATCCCTAGACATATCCATAGGAATGGCGTATCAGCAACATTGTAGAACGCACGAAGTGGCAGATAGCCTGATTTATCCGTAACTGAGAGTTATCTAAGAGATATCTGGACATTGTAAAACCGGCCCTTACTGGTTTACATATTTTTCCGTAGTCGAAGTTTACCTCTTGATTCATACCAATACACAGTAGCAATTGGGGAAAGATTTTACTGTGCCCACTTCCATTACCAGAAGCAGAAGAAGAATATTCCATGATCCCTGCGCAGACCATAGGGCTTATAAACTACAGAGGTTGCCTCAATTTTCACTCACCAATCCAAAGAGAATATAATACCAGAGTCCCAGCTCCCATGTTAAATAATTTTCTTAATATATATAAACATTTAATGCAGCCAATGGCCAATGGCCAAAGAACATAAATACTAACGTAATACCTAAATACATGAATTATAACGTTAAAAAAAACTCGCAATGTGCATTGGTATAACTAGAAATCATCCAAGCAGAACCGTGTTAGAGTCTCTCTCCAGTCTGGACACTTCAGCACATGATATCATTCACAGAAATTGTTGCAACGCTTACACACGCATTCTGAGCACGGTGTGTGATACGATTTAGTCAAGCATAGGCGGTGATGGAAACCGTGTACTGCTAATCGGGTCACCAGGTGACGCAGCTCGTAGTTTGCTTGTGTCCAATCCTGTGTCATCATGGCATCTGTAGCGTAGAACTCGCTCCATATATCTTCCTTCTTCCGCTGCAGCACAGCAAGCGCTTGCGTGTAGGTGGCACTAGATGGCAAGAGCATTTTCATTCGAAGTTCTTCAATAAGGAACGGCTCCCTAGACAGCTCGTATACTGTGCGAGATCTGGTTGTTTTAGATACCCCCAATACTCTTTTTAAAAAATATGCTTTAACTTTCTCCAGTGTATATAGATTATTTCTGGTAAGATCAGGCCAGATAACTTCTATACCGTAAGTTAGTACTGGTAGTATTTTCACTTGGAATAGTCTCATAGCCGTTTTGAGGCTTAGTGTTTGTAAGTTTCTTATATCTTTAATTGCAATTATTGCTTTGGCAGCTCTTTCTGTTATATGTTTGGTGAAGCACTTGCCACTAGGTTGCAATGTGACACCTAAATATTTAAAGTCATTTACTATTTTAAGTGCAGAGTCATTTATGGTGATTTGTATACCGGACGGTATTTTGCCCCCATTTCTAAAGACCATCATTTCTGTTTTTGTTTGATTTATGTAGAAACTGTTTTCTTGACACCATTTAACCATAACATCGACCGCCTCTTGCAATATGTGCGGGTTACTAGAGCTAACTGCTATGTCGTCAGCGTAAGCATAAATGTAAATATCCTTTCTGTCTTGGATGATTCTTATTAGTTCTTCAGATGTAAGAATGAATAATAAAGGGCTCATAGGGTCTCCCTGGAGTACACCATTAGTCTGTAGAATTGTATCTGATGTAGAAAGGCCATCCGATATTTGTATGGTGTTGTAGGCGAGTATAGATCTAATAATTTCAATCCAGATTTTATCAATTCCTAAGGTATTTTCCAGCTTCGATATTATTAGTCCTCTGTCCAGTAGGTCGAAAGCCTTCGTGAAGTCTAAGAATACAGTATAGAATTTTTCTTTCTTTTTAAGTGCATCTTTGATGTTATTTAATAGTAATTCTACAGCCATTAACGTAGATCTGTTGTTTCTAAATCCGAATTGAGCATCGGGGAGTGATTTGTCGATAGGTTCCTTCAGTCTTTGTGTTATATTGTTAGTGAATATCTTGAAAGTATTACTTTCCAATGCGATGCCCCTGTATTTGTTGGGATCCTCAGGATCTCCTTTTCCTTTGAATAACACTTTAATTGTGGAGTTTCTCCATTGCTCGGGAATTTGTCCTGTTTCTAAACACTTGTTGAATAATTTGGTCCAAGTTGGGAGCAGTATTTCAGTAGATGCTTTCATATGTTCATTAAAAATATTGTCAGGTCCAGCAGCCTTTTTGTTCTTAGCTTTATTTATTGTTTTCCGAACCTCTTCTGTTGTTATTTCTGACCATTTATATTTGTTTATAGATTTTGTTTCTTTCATTTCCATACTTGGTAGTTTAGTGTCGCTTTTGTTATTTAATATGGTATTGAAGTGGTTTTCCCACGTTTGTAAACTGATGTAGTGTGTCGTTGGGCGTATTCTAGGTCGAAGGGCAATGTAGGGGTCCTTTTCAGCTTCATCTGCCAGCTGTTTCGCTTCCTTTTCGTTGTGGAGTTTCTTCTTCAATTTGATAATTTTCTTAAATCCGCCCATAATCCGGCTTCAAAGAAACAATCATTTCTCTTCGGTAGGGGAAACATAAGGAAAATGTATCACAAGCAATCAACAATATACTGATACATTATGGAATTTGTTGTCCACTTTGTAATGTTGGTAGTGAACGTACTTATGCAGCTATATATTTTGATAATTATAATAATGTATTGACGTTAGTTCATCAACTATTCACCGTAAAAATCAATTATCTAACACGTTTTATAAGTTGAATGCTATAAAATGAAATATCGAGTCATGTCTGCTAACATAACCTCCAAATTCCAGAGCATCCCATACCCCCCCCCCTTTTTTCGCCCTAACCTACATAACCTCCAAATCTGACTATAGAATAATATAATCACCCCCACCCCCTACCTGCTATCCTACAAAGGTTCCAAATTCCTGTTTGAACCCCATGACCCTCTTGGAAATGTGATATGAGAAGGAAGGAGAAAGATAAATGAAAACCATAGGCGATTGAAACATTTTTTAATATTTTTTATTATTATTTTGCAATACACAATGTAGAAATAAAATAATTGTATAGGTCTAGTATAGAAAGAACAACACTATTGAAATTGCGTTCTCGTCCAGTTCTGCTCTTGCAACTTGCTGTTCACCTGGATCCAGTGGACAGATCTGTAAGAATACAAACATCAAGCAATAAATACAATAGATGTGGAATGTAACTTATACGACACTAGACATGGAAAAATGCAGGCTAAGCTTCTCAAGGAAATATTCTGTAAATGGGCATGGAGGATTTCAGTTATTTCTGCAATCCAATATTCTTGTTTTACATTTATTAATTTTCATCATTAATTCTTTCCTCAAGACAGAATCCATACCATTTAAAAACTCAATTCAAATCCTCTGGTGTGTCAGTTAAGATGACGATATCAGCAAATCTCCGAGTTGAAATTATTTCTCCTTGAATCTTTACTCCTACTTTGAATTTTTCTCCAATTTCCTTCATTGCTTGTTTAATGTATAGATTGAAAATGCCGGCCCAGTGGTGTTGGGGTCCGGAGGCCCCAGGTTCGATTCCCGGCTCTGTCAGGGATTTTAGAAACTGACGTGAGTGCTGGAACGGGGTGCACTCAGCCTCGTGAGGACAACTGAGTAGCTGCCTGACAGTGAGGCAGCGCCCGATCACGAAAACCAAGATTAACGGCCGAGGGGACCCGATGCGTTGATCACGCATCACCCCAATATCTGCAGGCCAAATGGCTGGGCAGCGGTCGTTTGGTAGGCTTAGGCCCTTCATGGGCTGTAGAGCCAGTTATTATTATTATATAGATTGAAAAGTATGGGTGATAAGTTGCAGCCTTGCCTTACACCTTTCTGAATACCAGCTTCTCTCTCATGTCCTTACGCTCGAATAACTGCATATCCTAAGGAGCACAAAACGTGCTACACCTTAAAACAGTAGGCCTATTGGTATGGCACAAAAGTTCAGTATATTGAAAGGTAAGTGATTAGTCCCTTGTTCATAAATTTATATGTGTCAAAATTGTTTGGTATCCTTTAAACATGAGTCACTTTCAGTGATCTCAGGAGTAGCCTACATATTGAGACTCATGTCCTAAAGGTCCTGGGTTTTATTGCAAACAAATAATTAATTCTAGTCTGTTTGGAACATGCAAAATTGAGACGTGTTTGGCTTAGTTCACACCACAATCATCCACTCAAATTATGGTTCCTAAATTAAGGCCACGACTGCCTCCTTCCCAATCCTAGTCTCATCTACAAATATGCATATACCACTACATACAACCTAAACATACAGTTACCGGGAAGGTAGCTCTGTACTTCCCCATCCCACTCTCCCGGTATACTACTGAAACTTAAAACATTTGCCACACCGAGTGTGTCTGTTTCTGATTGTGACAATCTACTGTCACACACGTCGATGTTCTCAGATAGAGAAGTATTCGGCTTGCTTCCTGCACCACTCTACACCTACCTCCTACCTCTCAAGGTCAAGTGCACAGCTGAATGCTGGCATCTGTACACAAGTTGATATGGCTAATAGTGGCAACATTCAAGCAGCAACAACAACAATACTTGATAACATGGTTTTGCAGCAGACACCAATGTCCATCCAAGTTAAAACAGCTCACTGATGATTTGTTCTGAAACAGTTATTTCAATGCTCCCAATAGTAGGCATTTATGTTGTTTTGACAACCTTGACATGAACATTTTCAGGAATACTGTATTCCAGCCATCCTAGTTTCTTATCTGGGTGACACATTAGTTATGCAGTTACAAGCTGAGGTATCTATGACATAAATGTCTAGAAATATGGATCCATAGTAAGTTACAACTATTGTATTATGTAACATATCAACGTGAATATTTAACGGCTGGAGAAAAATATAATTCGATAATAAAATAACATCCAAGTAGGCATTCAAACAATTGGCCTCAATATGTAAGCATCAAAGTTTGATCATACCAACATGTATTTCTCATTTCAATAGCCTGGGACATAGTGTTCATCAGCCCGAGGAACTCGTGTGTATCACTTTTCTGTGATGAGTGTAGTAGTATGTGTAAATGTATTTGGGACAAGGATGAAATAGTGCCCCAGGATTTGAAATAAGGTACGGTACAATCCCAGCATTTGTCTCAAGGGAGTGTCGAAATTTCACATTTATGATAGCCTCTATCAATGCCAGGATAAACCGTTGATTTCTCGACTTACTGCAGGTGCCTATCACGACCACAGTGCATGACTTAACGAGCATGGCTGCGCTGCAGGATGTCATTCCAACTGAATGGTATCAGAAATTGAAAGAAAAACAGATTTTTAAACGTTTCTAAAGACTGTCATCGGCTCTAAGAATATGTCATTAATTGTGGAGTTTACCAGAACCGGAACCAAACGAGAACGTGGTAGATTATTGAGCATATACCATTCACTTACTTTCTGGGAGTCATTAAGAATTGAAAATACTGTCAAATATCACTGCTTCATACTAAATATACTGTCAAATATCACTAATATACAGTCAAGAAGGTTTTTATTTGGAGCTCGTTCGCCGACGGCAGATGTTTGTGGCCAAAAAATCGACGTCATATTGCGTTGCTATCATGTCACACAACACACATAACTTTGTAATTATGTGAAAAAAGAAATAATCGGCACAACCATGGGCTTGGATAAAGATTATTGATGCATGACTACCCCCACTGTGCGTGACAAAAACCAGGGGTGAGTATCTTACTTACCTAACAATTATTGGTCTAGGCGAAAACCATTGGTCAGATGGATGCGATATAGTACCTAATGCGTGGGGTTGGCAACACTGTACACGATGCTAAAAATGGCGGAGTCAGCTGGAATTTCATCTCTATAGGTCGTGATCCTATTTGGCATGGCTGGGTGAGTTACAGACAGCGGAGGAGTAAACATCTATTACTATAGGCCTATCAACTCCAGATACCACTACTACGGGTATCTTGGCTAATTTCAGTAGTTTAAGAATTTTTTACTTCGGTTCAGGTAAACTCCACTCTTAACGAATATGTCTCCGATATAATCTTTATTATTAGAGTTGAAAACTCTAGGAAAACAGACTGTTACTGAACCTGAAAGATTCATCACTCCATGGAAGTGTTCCATATGCCTCACCGCTGACTTGCATACACATTGTTGCAAGTGCCCTTCAACCCAGAGGCAGAAGTGATAGCCAGCTAAGGATGCAAGTGAAATAATGTCCTCTTCGGACTAAACAGGATGAAAGCAAAGACAGTAGGCCTACAGATAAGGGTTTACTAGCATTATTAGTTAGAATCACACAGGTTAATTCCTTAGGAAGCAAAGAGGACAGGTGAATGGTTTAGGCCTACAGGTTCTCATTCTCTCTCACAGTGAACCTTTAGTTAGTAAGTTATTGTTGTTTTAAGGGGGCGGAACTACGAGGTCATCTGCCCCTACAGTGAACCTTTGCCACACACAAATGCCAGCCATGTAGTACTGCTCAAATAAGCACTATACAAACTTACATGATAGAATGAGACCTGCAGAATTATATTATTGGTATAACACACTCCAGAAAATTGGATCGAGAGCATTTCAAAACTACAACTGGCGGCGTTCCAGATATGAGGGTTTAGGTTATGTTAATCTTCCACATGACTGACACGCCACAGTTCATCACTAAACAGCATGTACATTTCATTACAAATGACATAATTGCTCATATTTTTCTCCATCTTTTCTTTTGCTCACGAATCAACATTATTAAAACATCCAGACCATTTACATATATCTTTAAATAAAACAACCTGCCGTAGTCTGCCATCTTGTAAAAAAAACGAAATGATAATCGGCAGCAAGGGTTGCCATCATAGTATTAATATAAACAGGTGCAATTCCTTACATATAACTGAATCTTTGCAATTATATGAGACACTGTAATGATGTTTATGATTATATGCGATCAAATTCTGAAATTCATAACAATAGATTTTGTTTTTAAGGAGTTTAATCTAAGTCTAAAACATAATACGGTTGTAATCCTGTTAGTATCAGTGTAAGCCAATCACATTTAAGACATAAAAAACAGGGCGCTAGGTCTACCAACACACATCGTCCGTTCGTGCTATTACGTTTCCAAAGTTGCATAACCGGAGCGTAATAAAAAACCAGGCCCAAAATAAGGACCAAAAATCTCTAGGAAATTAAACATTGAGGCATTAAAAGAAAGATCTTATGAAATAAAAAATATAGAAGAATTAATAGATGAAGCTGAACTATCACAGGCTGCAAATCTCATGCAAGAGCTGATTAAAAATAGCACGGTAAAAATCACTGCAAATACTAGAATTGCGAAAAAGTGGTTTGACAAAGACTGTTATATCAAAAGGAAACAAGTACTAGATATACTACATCAAGTAAGAGGAAACCTCCAAGACACAACGATGTTAAACACGTATGCCTACGTAAGAAGACAATATAAAGAAATGATCAAATTGAAGAAGAAACTCCACAACGAAAAGGAAGCGAAACAGCTGGCAGATGAAGCTGAAAAGGACCCCTACATTGCCCTTCGACCTAGAATACGCCCAACGACACACTACATCAGTTTACAAACGTGGGAAAACCACTACAATACCATATTAAATAACAAAAGCGACACTAAACTACCAAGTATGGAAATGAAAGAAACAAAATCTATAAACAAATATAAATGGTCAGAAATAACAACAGAAGAGGTTCGGAAAACAATAAATAAAGCTAAGAGCAAAAAGGCTGCTGGACCTGACAATGTTTTTAATGAACATATGAAAGCATCTACTGAAATACTGCTCCCAACTTGGACCAAATTATTCAACAAGTGTTTAGAAACAGGACAAATTCCCGAGCAATGGAGAAACTCCACAATTAAAGTGTTATTCAAAGGAAAAGGAGATCCTGAGGATCCCAACAAATACAGGGGCATATTGGAAAGTAATACTTTCAAGATATTCACTAACATAATAACATAAAGACTGAAGGAACCTATCGACAAATCACTCCCCGATGCTCAATTCGGATTTAGAAACAACAGATCTACGTTAATGGCTGTAGAATTACTATTAAATAACATCAAAGATGCACTTAAAAAGAAAGAAAATCTCTATACTGTATTCTTAGACTTCACGAAGGCTTTCGACCTACTGGACAGAGGACTAATAATATCGAAGCTGGAGAATACCTTAGGAATTGATAAAATCTGGATTGAAATTATTAGATCTATACTCGCCTACAACACCATACAAATATCGGATGGCCTTTCTACATCAGATACAATTCTACAGACTAATGGTGTACTCCAGGGAGACCCTATGAACCCTTTATTATTCATTCTTACATCTGAAGAATTAATAAGAATCATCCAAGACAGAAAGGATATCTACATTTATGCTTACGCTGACGACATAGCAGTTAGCTCTAGTAACCCGCACATATTGCAAGAGGCGGTCGATGTTATGGTTAAATGGTGTCAAGAAAACAGTTTCTACATAAATCAAACAAAAACAGAAATGATGGTCTTTAGAAATGGGGGCAAAATACCGTCCGGTATACAAATCACCATAAATGACTCTGCACTTAAAATAGTAAATGACTTTAAATATTTAGGTGTCATATTGCAACCTAGTGGCAAGTGCTTCACCAAACATATAATAGAAAGAGCTGCCAAAGCAATAATTACAATTAAAGATATAAGAAACTTACAAACACTAAGCCTCAAAACGGCTATGAGACTATTCCAAGTGAAAATACTACCAGTACTAACTTACGGTATAGAAGTTATCTGGCCTGATCTTACCAGAAATAATCTATATACACTGGAGAAAGTTAAAGCATATTTTTAAAAAGAGTATTGGGGGTATCTAAAACAACCAGATCTCGCACAGTATACGAGCTGTCTAGAGAACCGTTCCTTATTGAAGAACTTCGAATGAAAATGCTCTTGCCATCTAACTAGTGCCAGCTACAGGCAAGCGGTTGCTGTGCTGCAGCGGAAGAAGGAAGATATATGGAGCGAGTTCTACGCTACAGATGCTATGATGACACAGGATTGGACACAAGCAAACTACGAGCTGCGTCACCTGGGGCGTGTTTCTATCTCCCAAAATTTTAATAATGGCACCCCGTGGCGTTAACGAACAGCTGATCCGAAATCTCAAGTTAAAACGCAATGAGAGTGAAACGCGAATTATGATCCGCGTCATCCTGGCTTGTTATTGGCTGGCAATTATTACCAGCCATTGGCTGCCCGCGGGTTTGTTTACAATTATCACCAATATGGTGGCGAGAGGAATAGATTTCTACATCAATTAAATTGCTAGAAATCTATTCCAGTTCATGACAGTATGAAGTGCAAATCACTTATTGATGAGGAATTGTATGTGCGTTTATATTTAAATTGAAGCGTGACACTGTTCATCAAAATTTGTGAAAATAAAAGTACAAATCAACTGAAAGTTTCTACTACTTTGGATGTAATGGATGTAAATCAATTGGCTGTCGTTTCCACCAGTTTTATTCATCAGTTCGAAATACATTCAGTACAATAACCTTTTGTGCACTATAAAACTACATTATCGACCATTGCGTATTGATGTTGCTGTCTGCTTATATTTACCAATTTCATGAAATGTAATTTGTAGGTTATGCCTAATAAGGCATATAATTTAAGTGGCCGTTTGTAATGTGAATTCGTTACTGTATTTATGTACAAATATTATGGTTTAACTAATGAAGCAAGGATTAAAAGGGCAGTTTGCACTGCCACCCTTTTTTTGTTTAAATATTGATATGTAGTTTCTCAGTCTGGTAACTTCTTGGATTTGCTTGAGATAGATTTATAGTAATATAATACCTTATTAACCTGCAGGCTGAGTTTTTTTTAAACATGCCCAGGTGCATACAGTAGCACAAGACCTACTGCAGGCTATGTCGATCCTAAATGTAGGCCTATTATAGTGCTCATGTCAAAGGTCCTAAAGTTTTAACTATTGAGACTTGATTTGCATCGAAGATAATTTCAGCCGAGTCTGGCAAGGCTTCATAAACTTGGGCGTGACTTCACATTTTCATTTTTCCTATACAGCTTTTGATACCAACCACTTAAATCACAGTATTTCAAGATTTGCTCTCATTAAACATCGCCAACACTTTTTTTTGCCCTGGTGGTGGGCTGTGTTGGAGTCTACAGAAAATAAAGTTGAGAAATAAAAATACATCTTAGGTTTCCATGACACAGTTGCATTTTATCCTACTATATCTCCACTCAATATACCAATCCTACCAATGTTTCCTAATTCCTCATGCTGCATAAATAAACATGACAGATTACAGCATTAGCAATGATGACAGTAATTTATGAATTGTTAAAATGTTTTTAAAAGATGCATAGAAAAAGGCTTGATAAATCCCGTATCATCAAACCATTTAAACATTCCCACAGAGCTCTAATCAGAAGCTCATTTTATGTGCAACAGGTATGTACAATAAACCTCCCTCCCAATAACTTGTAGGCCTAAACTGAACATAATCCATGTTAAGTGTTGGTTCACAGGAAAACCTACCATTTAAAATCTTGCACATACCGGTAGGCTACTAATCATATTAAGGTGCAATTAACTAGGGTAATTTTAAAAATCATGGCTATCAACTACTGATTTAAATATTCCAGACATCTTTCTTAACTCCACTTTTACTGACAGCATGTACGTCCTTACTACTGTCTTTCAAGCCATTGACCAGTTGTTTTTTTTCATGAGGAACCATTTTAGTCATTCTTCTCTATGTGAAATACAGTTGATGACAACTGCCTGGAAGACTCAGGTGTTTTTTCTTGTGTCGCTTCTCTGGTTGCCTACGACACTTCCTAATTATTAACAGAATGTTTAATTGAATTGTTGTATCCAATTGACCAACTGGTAATATATTATGGTTTGCTTTAATATTCCTATGATACACTTTTAGATCTCATATATTAATGAAATATATAACAACATAGGCTGAAATGTTGAACCAATCTCCCATTCCCTAACACTCCCAACTAATGGGACATAAGCTACCTAGTGGTTGCTTCCATCTACATGTACCGTACTAGGTCTAGTAGTACCATAGGTATTGTGACTGTTTCTCCAACTCCGTCAAGGAAACTAATTCTGAACTGAGATCTGGAATGGGGTACACTGTCCCTCGAGGGCAATCAAGGACAACTTGAATCATTCAAGTGATTTTTCTATTTCATTTTACCAACTAACCAGGTGCCTGGAAATGCTAGTGAAGTAGGCTAGGCTACTGGTATTCACCATTCAGAGAACATTCTCAGCGACTTGTCTATGCATAGGCCTATGACACAATTTTCAGAAATTGATACAGTAGTCACAGAACACTAATGGTGCCCAGTACTCGCAGCTTAGCATAGGACGGAGTGGATTCCAGCCACAGATTAACTTATGATCTGTCAACGGGTTTTCAAACAAATTGAGAGCACACCCAAGTACAGGGGTCTTGACCATGATGTTCCAAGCCTCTAAATGAAACACTCCTCTTTAAGACTTTCTGGTCTTGCATCCATGGTCGATCAACATTCTCCTGATCTGTGTTCTTAAGTTTCTGATGGTTATGGACATTATTTTTATCCTGATTACTTCATATTTTAAGGGGTTGGGGTACATGCCCTATTCTTAATTAGTTCAGCATAAGATCATTGAATCCCCTTAAGAAAAATAGGGAACATCCATGTGTTATTTGACCATAGGAAAGGGAGAATTTAAAAAACTGAACCTCGAGGGACATTGATGCAGATGACTCCGAGTAAGTAGGCTAGATCAAAATGAACATTTTTCAGTGTTGCCTTAATAAAGGTTGATAACTTTCTACCGTTCAACATGAATAGGCCTATATTGGATGGGAAATATTTTTATTATTTGCAGAGATTACAAGGATGACTTGTTGATGTATCGTTATTTTGTTAAGCGAACATAAGTTCCAAGTCCATATCGTGTTGCAACCCATATTTCAGTGCTGCCTTAGTAAACGAAATATGCAATGTCTTTCAGTCGGTCAACACGGTTGCACTTAATGGTAATGAGAATGAGCATTATTCCAAAAACCAGAAAAAAAAACTGTACGCTACATGCAGACCTAACATGTCAAATCAATCATGCCTACAAGACAACAAAAATGCTCTACGAAAAACTATTAAAACCCCATAATGGTAGTCAAAAATAATCTCAAACCACCGCCACTATTTCGCGAAGGTGCAGAAAAATCTTGCTATAGTACAGCTATTCGTAATAGTTGCTACTGTTGTGATCCGCCCCCGAAATATAACTATTCATCTTAATGTCTACAAGATAACGAGATTGCCAAAAAACCACAAATCTATAGAAGGCAACACTAAAATTGGCTTATCTAATCCACAAGTCACCCACCCTTCACCAACATTATTAATATTTGTAATTTAAGTACCGGTAACTTAGGTTATGTTAAATTGAGGTTAATGGCGGATTTGATTGCGGCTGTGTGGCGGGAAGGACCCAATAAGTGCTCAGCCAATCAGGGACGTTTTGATTGGCGACCATGCTCGGAAAAATTTTAGATCGTTTTGATTCTCAGGGCTTCGTTAAGCCCCCACCCTAGGCCGTCATCGTGTCCAAAATGGCGGCTTAACGAACACGACGGGGTGCCATTTTTCAAATTTTGGGAGATAGAAACACAGCCTTGTTATTGGCTGGCAATTATTACCAGCCATTGGCTGCCCGCGGGTTTGTTTACAATTATCACCAACATGGTGGCGAGAGGAATAGATTTCTACATCAATTAAATTGCTAGAAATCTATTCCAGTTCATGACAGCATGAAGTGCAAATCACTTATTGATGAGGAATTGTATGTGCGTTTATATTTAAATTGACGCGTGACACTGTTCATCAAACTTTGTGAAAATAAAAGTACAAATCAACACTCTTGCCAATCAACTGAAAGTTTCTACTACGTTGGATGTAATGGATGTAAATCAATTGGCTGTCGTTTCTACCAGTTTTATTCATCAGTTCGAAATACATTCAGTACAATAACCTTTTGTGCACTATAAAACTACATTATAGACCATTGCATATTGATGTTGCTGTCTGCTTATATTTACCAATTTCATGAAATGTAATTTGTAGGTTATGCCTAATAAGGCATATAATTTAAGTGGCCGTTTGTAATGTGAAGTCCTTACTGTATTTATGTACAAATATTATGGTTTAACTAATGAAGCAAGGATTAAAAGTGCAGTTTGCACTGCCACCCTTTTTTTGTTTAAATATTGATATGTACTTTCTCAGTCTGGTAACTTCTTGGATTTGCTTGAGATAGATTTGTAGTAATATACTACCTTATTAACCTGCAGGCTGAGTTTTTTTTAAAACATGCCCAGGTGCATAGCCTACAGTAGCACAAGACCTACTGCAGGCTATGTCGATCCTAAATGTAGGCCTATTATAGTGCTCATGTCAAAGGTCGTCCCTAAAGTTTTAACTATTGAGACTTGATTTGCATCGAAGATAATTTCAACCGAGTCTGGCAAGGCTTCATAAACTTGGGCGTGACTTCACATTTTCATTTTTCCTATACAGCTTTTGATACCAACCACTTAAATCACAGTATTTCAAGATTTGCTCTCATTAAACATCACCAACACTTTTTTTCCCCCCTGGTGGTGGGCTGTGTTGGAGTCTACAGAAAATAAAGTTGAGAAATAAAAATACATCTTAGGTTTCCATGACACAGTTGCATTTTATCCTACTATATATCCACTCAATATACCAATCCTACCAATGTTTCCTAATTCCTCATGCTGCATAAATAAACATGACAGATTACAGCATTAGCAATGATGACAGTAATTTATGAATTGTTAAAATGTTTTTAAAAGATGCATAGAATGACGCTTGATAAATCCTGTATCATCAAACCATTTAAACATTCCCACAGAGCTCTAATCAGAAGCTCATTTTATGTGCAACAGGTATGTAAAATAAACCTCCCTCCCAATAACTTGTAGACCTAACTTGAACATAATCCATGTTAAGAGCTGTTTTTTGGTTCACAGGAAAACCTACCATTTAAAATCTTGCATATACCGGTAGGCTACTAATCATATTAAGGTACAATTAACTGGGGTAATTTTAAAAATCATGGCTATCAACTACTGATTTAAATATTCCAGACATCTTTCTTAACTCCACTTTTACTGACAGCATGTAAGTCCTTACTACTGTCTTTCAAGCCATTGACCAGTTGTTTTTTTTTTTTTCATGAGGAACCATTTTAGTCATTCTTCTCTATGTGAAATACAGTTGATGACAACTGCCTGGAAGACTCAGGTGTTTTTTCTTGTGTCGCTTCTCTGGTTGCCTACGACACTTATTAACAGAATGTTTCATTGAATTGTTGTATCCAATTGACCAACTGGTAATATATTATGGTTTGCTTTAATATTCCTATGATACACTTTTAGATCTCATATATTAATGAAATATACAACAACATAGGCTGAAATGTTGAACCAATCTCCCATTCCCTAACACTCCCAACTAATGGGACATAAGCTACCTAGTGGTTGCTTCCATCTACATGTACCGTACTAGGTCTAGTAGTACCATAGGTATTGTGACTGTTTCTCCAACTCCGTCAAGGAAACTAATTCTGAACTGAGATCTGGAATGGGGTACACTGTCCCTCGAGGGCAATCAAGGACAACTTGAATCATTCAAGTGATTTTTCTATTTCATTTTACCAACTAACCAGGTGCCTGGAAATGCTAGTGAAGTAGGCTAGCCTACTGGTATTCACCATTCAGAGAACATTCTCAGCGACTTGTCTATGCATAGGCCTATGACACAATTTTCAGAAATTGATACAGTAGTCACAGAACACTAATGGTGCCCAGTACGCACAGCTTAGCATAGGACGGAGTGGATTCCAGCCACAGATTAAATTATGATCTGTCAACGGGTTTTCAAACAAATTGAGCACACACCCAAGTACAGGGGTCTTGACCATGATGTTCCAAGCCTCTAAATGAAACACTCCTCTTTAAGACTTTCTGGTCTTGCATCCATGGTCGATCAACATTCTCCTGATCTGTGTTCTCAAGTTTCTGATGGTTATGGACATTATTTTTATCCTGATACATGCCCTATTCTTAATTAGTTCAGCATAAGTTCATTGAAACTCCTTAAGAAAAATAGGGAACATCCATGTGTTATTTGACCATAGGAAAGGGAGAATTTAAAAAAATGAACCTCTAGGGACATTGATGCAGATGACTCCGAGTAAGTAGGCTAGATCAAAATGAACATTTTTCAGTGTTGCCTTAATAAAGGTTGATAACTTTCTACCGTTCAACATGAATAGGCCTATATTGGATGGGAAATATTTTTATTATTTGCAGAGATTACAAGGATGACTTGTTGATGTATCGTTATTTTGTTAAGCGAACATAAGTTCCAAGTCCATATCGTGTTGGAACCCATATTCCAGTGCTGCCTTAGTAAACGAAATATTCAATGTCTTTCAGTCGGTCAACACGGTTGCACTTAATGGTAATGAGAATGAGCATTATTCCAAAAACCAGAAAAAAAAAACTGTAGGCTACATGCAGACCTAACATGTCAAATCAATCATGCCTACAAGACAACAAAAATGCTCTATGAAAAACTATTAAAACCCCATAATGGTAGTCAAAAATAATCTCAAACCACCGCCACTATTTCGCGAAGGTGCAGAAAAATCTTACTATAGTACAGCTATTCGTAATAGTTGCTACTGTTGTGATAAACCGCTACTGAGTGATAGGCCCCCGAAATATAACTATTTATCTTAATGTCTACAAGATAACGAGATTGCCAAAAAAACACAAATCTATAGAAGGCAACACTAAAAATGGCTTATCTAATCCACACGTCACCCACCCTTCACCAACATTATTAATATTTGTAATTTTAAGTAACTTAGGTTATGTTAAATTGAGGTTAATGGCGGATTTGATTGCGGCTGTGTGGCGGGAAGGACCCAATAAGTGCTTAGCCAATCAGGGACGTTTTGATTGGAGACCATGCTCGGAAAATTTTTAGATCGTTTTGATTCTCAGGGCTTTGTTAAGCCCCCACCCTAGGCCGTCATCGTGTCCAAAATGGCGGCATAACGAACACGACGGGGTGCCATTATTACAATTTTGGGAGATAGAAACACAGCCACGGTGACCCGATTAGCAGTACACGGTTTCCATCACCGCCTATGCTTGACTAAATCGTATCACACACCGTGCTCAGAATGCGTGTGTAAGCGTTGCAACAATCTCTGTGAACGATATCATGTGCTGAAGTGTCCAGACAGGAGAGAGACTCTAACACGGTTCTGCTTGGATGATTACTAGTTATACCAAAGAATATAGGGTTATGAGTTATACCAATGCACATTGCGAGTTTTTTTTTACGTTATAATTCATGTATTTAGGTATTACGTTAGTATTTATGTTCTTTGGCCATTGGCTGCATTAAATGTTTATATAATTATTATTATTATTATTATTAAGGATAAGTGCGCACAATGTGCATTACAATAATTATTTACAAAATTCTGTAAGCGATGACAACCTTTTACTACACACGAGAGCGTGGTAAGTATCGCATGACTTTTGACACAATTTACAAATGCACTTTGGTCTGGGCACATGGAACACCTCAGTCTCACAAATCTTGTGGTGAAAACCGTGCACCGCGAATCGGGTCACTGTGTGTCTCAAATCATAGGCAGTGCCCTTCCATTCTGTTGACGTCATGGCCGTAGTGGAGTAGAAATCAATTGGGATATCCTTCTTTTTTGCAAGTAGTTCTTGTAGCAAATCGTTGTATTGTCTTGTGGATGGTAGTTGGTGAACCAGTCGGAGTTCTTCTATAAAGAAAGGTTCCCCCGCTAGTTCATACGCCAGTCTCGATGGGGTGAATTTTGACAAACAAAGCAGTCTTTTTAAGAATAAGGTTTTCACTTTCTCTAAGTCTTTCAGGTTATTTTTGCTTAAATTAACCCATATTATATCCAATCCATACGTTGCAATTGGTGTAACTTTTGCTTTAAAGAGTCTCAGTGCCGATTGCAGGGACATATCCCTGAGATGACTAATGTCGTTCATTGATCTGACAGCACAGATCATTTTATCTTTGATGTGACGTGTAAATAATTTCCCTTGTATTTGCAAAGTAATTCCTAGATATTTGTAATGACTGGTTTGAAGCAAAGGTTCATCTCTGAGGTAAAGAATGTCATCTTTGGCAGTTCTTCCGCCCTTTCTGAATATCATTGCTACCGTTTTCTGAAGGTTTATTTCAAGATCGTTGATTTGGGCCCATATTGCAAGTTGATTCAAGCTGTCTTGTAGCTCTTCTCTTGACGACGAGGTCAGAACCATATCATCGGCATATACGATGATTTTGACTTTCTGGGAACGTAAGAGACATACCACATCAGCAGTCGCGACATTAAATAGAAGAGGGCTTAGAGGGTCACCCTGAAGTACTCCCATTGTTTGATCGATTGGATTAGATATAGTTATTCCGTTATCTATTTCTACCTGGTTGTTATGTAGAATATCCTTAATCAATCTGGTGATGTAGTGGTGCTCCAGACCAATCATTTCGGTGAGTTTCTTTACTAGTATGCTTCTATTAATGCGGTCGAAGGCCTTAGAGAAGTCTATGAAGACTGCATATACTTTCTGTTTTGGAAGCCTTAAAGTGTCCTGTATTATGTCGAGCAAGTAATTGACAGCTTGCAGTGACGATCTCTGCTTGCGGAAGCCAAACTGCTCTTCCGGAATTTTATCGTCTATCAGTTGTGTCAGTCTTGTTGTGAGTAATTTCATCATAAGTTTGAAGAGAGTATCTTCCAATGCAATGCCTCTATATGCATTAGGATCACTGGAGTCACCTTTCCCTTTATACAGCATTTTTATTCTGGATCGTCTCCATGAGTCTGGGATCCTTCCCTGACGTAAGCATTCGTTCATAAGATCGGTCCACGTTCCTATGAGCATCGGTGCGGCTTCTTTAAGATGTTCATTATAAATCGAGTCTGGCCCACAGGCCTTTCTATCTTTACTGCTTTTTATTGCAAGTGAAAGTTCCTCTACTGTGATGGGATCGAAAGCACTTGTGTGAGGGTCAGTATCTGGTCTGGTGTCTTTTTCTTGCAAAACGTGACCAAGGTGTTGTTCCCATGTTTCAATTGGTATGTCCTTAGGAAATTTCGGTTGTATAGGTTTCAGTGCTCTGAAGGGATCCTGTTCAATTTCTTCAATTAGTATTTTCTCCTTCTTTTCTAAAAATACTTTCTTAGCCTTTTTGATGATGATCTTATAGTGTTTCCGTAGATCTGCATATGTCTTCAGTGTTGTTTCCGTTTCCTGCTTTCTCACAGCGTGAAGAGCATTGATTGTTCGTTTCCTTATTTGAAAGCATTCTTCATTAAACCATGGCTTGGCTTTCCTTGGTCTTTCTTTAACTGAAAGCACAGAATTCCGCATGGAATTCTCTAAATTCCATAGTGCTTCATCAATGTTTCCTGCAATTATGTTATCATGTATGTCTGAGACCCTAATTGTTTGCAATTTGGTGAGATCCAATTTCCTCGATACTTTGCTTTTGCTTCTTAGCGAAGGAGTTATCTGTATTCCCTGGTAGAGAACTGTGGCAATGGGTAGGTGTTTTCTTACGGTGACATTGTCAATTGCACGCTGTTGGAGAACGGTGAAACCCTTATTAATGAATACGAGGTCAATTGTACTTGACCCATTTTGACATATGTATGTTTTTGTTTCTTTATTGTTAGTCAGTGTTAGGCCTTCTTGTTCCATGTAATGCAGAAGTGTGGACGTCTTTCGAGAAGGTACATCAATGCGACAGTTGAAGTCACCAGCTACTATTAGCGCATCATTCCTCGCTACATGACTTAACGCTACAGTTAGATAGTCTATTAAATCTTCTTCTCGAAAATCTGGTTGAAAGTACGCACAAATTATGTATAAAATTGGTGTCTTCACGATTAGTATGTTGTTAGTCCGGTGCTTCACTGTAAAAGGAGATAGGCTGGGTTTCAGCAGACAAGAGATACCTCCTTTAGGCCTTCCAATGTTACTTTTGATGGCGGTATTATGGATGCAGTAAAAATCTTTTGCTCCCCAGTCTTCTGTAAGAAAAGTCTCTGTTAACAGTACTATGTCATAATCATCAAAAATATTATTTGGAGCTAGTTGTAACGCGTTCTTTATACCTTCAATGTTCCATAGAATAATCCTTAATTTATGTTGCCTTTCTGCTATATTATTACTAGAAGTTCTAATTTCTTGTTCTGGGCACTCATTTTTTCGCACTTCATTATGCGAGACGTGCTCCCTCGAAAAAGGGGCGACGAAAGGAAAAACGTTTAACCAGTATGCGTTCTGGCCAGATTTCTGGCGTCATTGCTCTTTCCTTGTCCTCAAATGGGATGCCTATTTTGAATGCTTTACTTTTTCCTCTTGTTTCTATTTGCTCACATTCTATTTCCCCCTGTATGCCTATGTTTTTGAGGTGTGAAATAAGTGTCTTTGCTTCAGTTGTTGGATGAACTCTGCCTATGAAAAGCCATGCTTTACGTTCCGCTGGTCTTAGGTTACAAGTTATATCAAAAGGTTTAGTCCCCTGAATTCCTAGGTGTCTTGGTGAGGGAGTTCTCTCCACTTCTGCCATAGTATATTCTTCATTATCCTTCCTTAGTGTGGAGTGACGTTCATTTTTACTACCTGGATCCCTCTCATCCTGAGTCTGGAGTTTGTCAGAGTTTCCGTGGCTGTTGTTGGGATTTTGAAGACTTTGCTGTGCTGTCGGTGGGTTTGGAGCTTTCCCTTTTATTAACGGAGGTCTCTGATTGACCGCTGTCAAGATTTCTGTTTGTTGCAGTTGCGTTTCAAGCAGCAGTGACATTTTCTGCATCATAGTTTCTGAGACTTGGTCCATTTTAGTTTTCAGCTCCTCATAGTTTTCCTTGTTTAGATTTGTAGATTTCATATTCTGATCACATGCACCAACCATGGCTTCGGTAGTTGCTTGTGTTGCCATTTCGCATACCTGTTTTGTGGAGGAAGCGTTTTTCTTTCGTTGATTATCTTCCTGTTTGGTAGAATCCGATGATCGATTGTCCCTTGAAAGACATTGGCTTGTAAGTTTAGATATATTTTTTGCCATTTCATCCATTTTCTTGCACATTTCTGCACGCATCTCTTCTAGTTCTTTTTGCATGCTTCTTCCCGATTTATATAGAGTGAAGTCCTGTTCACAATTAAAACATAACCATAAAAGTTTTGATTTTTTCTTACTGGTTGACTTTAGTGCGTTAAATTGTCCTTGCTGCAATTCCGCACACGATAGATGATGCCATCTCTGACATGGCCCGTCACAGGTCACAGCTGTTTCGTTTTCCTCTACCCTCTTACCGCACACAGAGCAGAAATCAAGTGTTTTGTCATCCACTCTAGTTGTCGAAGCCAGCTGACTGTTTTCGTCCGGCATGTTAAATATAGAAATGTTCCACCAACAACCAATAAGAACCCAGCAGCTCCTAGTCAATCAAACAGTGGATCAGCTCTGTACCTAGCCGCTCGTGTCGTAGGTCGATAGATGATACATGCACTCTCGGAGTTCTATATCTTACACTAACACTCTTTGCTTAATGAATTGCGTTGGCAGTACTGTTCTCGTTCTTGACTTACAAATGTTATTTTTGAAATTGCGCAAAGCAATTAAAAATGCACACGTTTGTTACTGTAATATAAACACGATTACTTACATAGATTCTAATTACACTGGTCTATCATTCAAAGCATACCGCAATGTGGTTGTTAAACACTATTATTTACACATAGGCTAACTGCAGCGTGCCGATTCAACCGTTACACTTACTACCGTAATTGATTGGTTTCTTACTTATGTATGTATGATCTGCATACTATTCAAGTTAAAACGTTTATCCCTCACTTCTGGTATCACTCGGAACACATTTATTTGTATACTTTTCACTCGCTACTTCACTCGGACGGCACCCTTAAGCTGACGCCAAACATATTGGAGTCGCGTATTTCTTGTAAACATCAAATAAGTTATCACTATGAAAAGAAACCGACTGCACACGATTAAATATTCACTTTTACATAAGACACAACGTTAAAATCCACTAGTAACCCGACACGAAAATGAGTGATACCACGTGTAGAGTTCCGAACATAACCATAATAATAATTACACTAATAATTTATATAATGAACATTACAATGAATGAAATAAGGTTTAGCCAATCCCATCTAACTTACGACTGCCTGCACCAATCAGCGCTCACAAGGAGGATGACGTCACAAGATACCAAACGCGCCATGTGGGGAACGTAACGAAACTGTCAACATCAGCTGTTGAGTACGCAAAGAACAGTTTATTCTCATGAAATTATTGGTAAATGGGTGATAAAATAATTGAATGTAGCCTACTTACATTTTATGTTGTGATCTTCTTGAATTTCTTGGAAATTCGCCTAGACTCGGTAGCAGTATCGTGGGTGTTAGTGACTTCCAATAACCACTTCTTATGCAAGATAGAATTGGAATGTTTCAATCTGATGAAGAAAATTGTTATCACAGCTGCCTCAACCCCACCAGACGGTACATCAGAAACTTCTCTCGACACAAAATCTGTCGTTCTTCTTAGAACGTTCTTGCCTCGTTGAAATCCGTATTTTCCGTGAAATGTGACGAATTTTGCTGAAATGTGCCGGAACTGGTTTAGCCAAGTTTCTGAGGGATCGGTCATACCACCGTATGACAAGTGTTTAATTCAGGTTGGTAATGCATAATCGTGTTAAGTTTGCATTCCATAGGTTAAGTTCCCAAGTTGTGGAAATTTACCTTGGAACTTGTGGGCTACATAACCTGGAACATAAGCCTTGCCATCTTCCTCACTTTGTTCCATGATATCGGCAATGAAGGACGCAGGTTGAACATTGCTCCCTAAGGTTGGTTCTGGAAGCACGTTACTTGATTCAGACACTATGACAGCTTTGTTTAGTGCTTTAGCAACTACATATTCATCTGAATCTGGATCAGCAGTGTTGGTTTGCTTTTGAACAACTCCTGGATTTTTCCCCTAAAATAATCATCCTCAGTCTGTAAATGCAGTCAAGGGTAGCCACCACGGATTCGCAATTGTGAAAAGAGGTTTTCCAGTACATCTTGATTTAGCCTATGTGTGAGAATGTACTTTGTATTATGCCTACGGGCCATATCTTGGAACAGAAGTCGAAGGGATTTTATTGAAAGGATGACTGCTTTCTGTAATATTTGCAAATAATTTTTACCAATACAAAGAGAATTACTCATGAAATTTTCCATCTTGTCCAAAAACAAAATACCATGCCTGGGTGTATATAAGGGGGGGAGGGGACTGAAGGGGCTCCAGATCCTCCCCGAAAAAAAGCCAACTTGTGTACAACATACAATGTATTTCACAGTAGTCTACTTTTAAGAAATAATTATCAATTTGTAAAAGGAAATGAGTGTTTACCTTTCTGCTTTATAAATTGACAAGTAGCCCATTTAGATATTTTCCATTCATACTCCATAGGCTATAATAGGAAATTCATTAAGTACTCACAACTTTCCACGAGTCAGCCGCTCCCCCCCCCCCCCCCCCCCCCCCTCTAAAATTTGTATACACGCCCCTGATACCATGTACGAAATATGTCAAAAATATTAACAGCTTTAAAATCATCCTAGCAGGTCATCAAAACTTAAGAGTAGGCCAGCTAGGTTCACTTACCATTTGGTTTTAGATTCCTTGGAAATCTTGGCTTTATATTAAGCAATTCGGCCCTGTAGTCTAATTCGAAGTCTTCACTCGTAAAGTGCAGGGAACATATCCTACTTGTTTGAGAGTTGCAATGATCTTTTCACTTACATGCAGCAATCCACTGATTGCTAAGGCATGCGTCTTTAGGCATCGTGAAAAACGAAAAGTCATTTCCAACTTTATAATAACTGTGACAAACTGCCACAGCACATCTTTGGCCTGGCATGATTATAAACAAAAGGGCTTAAAACACGTGTTTAAACCACTGCAATCCATACAATATAAGTTGGCTTTCCTTGCATATCTCGCACCTCGCGCGCTACGAGGAAACGTGTGACGTCACGTCCTTTCCCTTCCCTCCGCGATCCCCTCGCCTAAGAGCTCCATATTGAGGCAACCTCTGTAGTTTACTAGCTTTGTGCGCAGACTGCCGCAGATTTATTTCAAGTGGGATGTTTGTGTGATTTGAGAATTCAGGTTAATGTTTCTGCTGTGTTGCAGGTGATGTCAACTCTCATCGAGTAGTTATTCATTACATTAGGAATTACGGTAATATTTAATTGATATTAATGGATGATTAAAGTGATAATTGACTTTGATCTCCTCCAGTGCCCAACTCATAACCACTATTATTAATGTTACTGTACTCGAAGGTTCCACCCAGCAATTAGGCCTTGATTCGCTCTCCCTTGAATAATTTTAGTTACTAGTGCAAAAAAAAATGTTTTGAATGAAATGGCTTGAGAAATTTAGTGTCTGGTAAGTTAACATGATATTGAAATCTCTTCCACTTTCACAGATAATGAAAGGTCTTGGAATAAGTTAAGAATACAGTGACCAGGGTTTGACTACATGACAACTTTAACTCAATTGGGACTACACTGCCCACAATCGCTTTGCTATGCAAAGACATTCGAAGACCAGATACGTGCCCCTCTATTCTTAACTTTAACCATATTTATCATCTAGGGACTCGTGGTCTACACAAGACCAACTGTAGCCTAAGTTGAGCAAAATCTAGAATACAACTTCCATAATGGTAGGTATATGTAAGTTGTAACATACAGTAGCAGGTGTCTGATTGCCAAATTAGTGGTGTCATTACTGATATCACGCAGTAATTACAGGTTACAAAATCCTATACATACTCAGAATTGCACAATACACGAGACATAATGTATCCACTACACGTTAGTGTTGGGATGAGAAAATTGTTTCATATGAGTGGTCATTCCTGATTGCACAGTGACCAAAGCACAGATTATAATTAAATGGAATTGTTAGGGTGACAATCTAGAACGATATGCAATCATTTGCTGTCTGCTGAGCTACATTCACATTTGCCTCTCATCAGATTTCATGCAGTGCCTTGCCACCGTATAACCTGTCCCCAATGTTTTGCAATAAAGGTAACTGGGGGAATACAAATTACCATGTGATATTAAGTTATGAGGGTAGGTTCTGCCTGTGTGCTACTGTTTGTAGTTTGTAATTGAATCATCCCTGTGATGGTTCCATCGGTTATTATTTATTTTTGTATAGGCCCAGTACAAATGATCGGTAATTCTTCGGGAGTACCGTAATGAACCAAGATCCTACAATTTCACTTAGCTAATATAGGCTATTTGATTTTCATACCTTATTTGATATTCCAGGAGTCATTACCAATTGAAATTACTGCCCATCATCACTACGTAAATATGTGACAGGTGTTATTTATTGTTCATTCAACAATGACAATTGTCATTGCTTGTTGTTGCTCAACTGCTACGCATTAGGCGTGTTCAATTGTTATCAAGACGTCATTTCACGATTGCCAATGTATGGTACACAAAATCACAGATCATGCGTAGCGAGAAACTAGTGACTTACGAAGCAGACCGAGACACTATTGGCCTCTCTCTGGCCGAAAATGACTGCTTGTACTACAAGCAAGGGATTCTAAGGCGTTATCCCCAGGTTAGGTTTATTTTTGTATGTAAAGCCTTAATAAGATGGAATTTATGTCCACTAGGCTTCTAGGTTAGGCACTGTCTGGACGAAGAGGGGTCTGAAGCATTAGCCCCAGGTTAGGTTTGTTTTTGTATGTAAAGCCTTATTAACACAGAATTTAAGATGTATGCCTCATTTTAACCTTAGAAACACAATGAATCGAGCGGATGCGAGTGGAGCGAGCGCAGCATAAAACCTCACCACATGGTATCTTATGAATGGGGTTGGCAACATTTTATTTATCCTATAAATGATTTCCACAACGGCCGACACAACTGAAATTTCACTTATAAGAGGGTGATGGTGGGTGGGTTATAGACAGCAGAGAAGAAAACATCTATTAGGACATAATTTCTATAATTATTATTCATCATTACACAAGGTATTTCAGCTAATTTAAGTAGTTTTGTACTTGGTTCATCACTCCCGAAGTGTTAACATTCCATTCATGGTGCATCCAGCAGCAAGACATAGAACAAATGCCTGGCATCAAGGTGTGAGGAGAGATAGTCTACAATAATCGGTCAGTCCTCTGATATTCATGCAGGGAACATTGACCAGTACAGGATACATCCAAAATGTCATCCAACCCATTTTGTTACCCTGTATTCTTCCAATAGGAGAGTGCCCACTCACACACCACATGTGTTACCTAATGTGCACTCCAAGCCATGCAGCAACAGTAACAGTGAAGGAGACAAGAACCTATGAAAAATAACCTTAACTACTGAAATTGGCCATAAATACCTTTTGTAATGATTCTGAATTGATAGGGAAATGATGTAGTTCACTCCCCCGCTGTCTATAAACCACCCGCCGTCTCTTTTAATATCACGACTTATAGGCCGCGCTAACGGGCTACCTTGTGCCTCGCTGGCATCGGGAGAGCGTGGGTTCAAACCCCACCTTGGCCGTCCTGAAAATGATTTTCGTGGTTTCCCATTTTCACCACCAGGCAAATGCCGGGACAGTTCCTTTCAATAGGTCCACGGCCGATTTCCTTCCAAAATTCCTTCCCTGACCCATCCTGAAAAGAAAATACATGGCCATTGGCTGCATTAATAAAATTATTATATTGTAAAATTCCAGCTGTGTCGGCGATTATCCATGTGAATTATGCACTGCTACCGAAAAATAAAATATTGTTTTAATTTAATTTTTTCTTAATCTGTTATATAGATCTTTGGAACTTGTTATATGCCATGAGTGTAAAATATGGATTGTTCATTTGTTCAGGTCACTGTTTCAAAGTGTTTACTTTGAGGGTTAAAGGAACATACAACAAAACTAATAACCGGAGAAATTTAAAATTTCTGTGCAATAACACTTGTAATGTTGCTTCATTAGGAACAATTTTTATTTCGAAATTCAACATTTTTTATAAAAGGATCATATTTCAACAGACTATTTTATTGTGAAAAAATTGCTATATTAACCTCCAACTTATTCTATTTGTAGAGGCTCTTATTTTGAGCAGTTCGAATGGGTAGCGATGAATGAAGATAGAACGCGCGATAAAATTCTCTACAATACATGAATTAGCCAAAATACCTTATGAAACGATGAGAAATAAATCAGGGAGCGATGTTTTAATAGATATTTCCTCCTCTGCTGTCTGTGACCCACCCAGCCATCCCAAATAGGATCACGACTTATATAGCTAAAATTACAGCTGTGGCCGCCATTAGTCCAAATCATTCATAATCGATTGCGGTCCTGAGTACTCGGGTCTCTTCGTTAGCCCCACTGGTCCGCTGGTCTGCCATCAAAACAATACTGCCAACCTCGCCCTTACGGTACTATGTAATACGAAGAGGCGCCCAGTTCAGTCTCTAGTGCGCATCATTCTTTCCCAGCACTCAGTTCACCGCTCTAATTAGGCTAGTGTGTGTAATATTTCGCTCCTCTGTAATGATTTTTTTTTTCCACAACTGAAATTAGTTTTTTTCTTTAATATTTTATCTGCTCTGTATTTACTATGGAGTATAGCGCTCCGCTGTAATAAATATTTGTGGTTTTCTTTTTCGCACAACTGTGGTTTTGACAATGGTTACAGCCTAACACGCCCATTTCAATGGGTCTGTGTCAACCGTGCCCCGCTAGCTGCGCACGGCCAAAGGCCGCACCTACCCCCGACCTTCTAACCTTCGTTTTGTCCAATGCATTGGTTTTTGACATTGGTTACAGCCTGACACGCCCAGATCAATTGTTTTGTGTCAACAGTGCCACGCTAGCTGCGCGCGGCCTAAGACCGGTACCTACTCCCGACCTTCTACCCTTCGTTTTGTCCAATCCATTGGTTTTTGACATTGGTTACAGCCTGTCGCACCCAGATCAATGGTTTTGTGTCAACCTTGCCGCGCTAGCTATCTACCCCCGACCTTCTAACCTCCGTTTTGTCCAATCCATTGGTTTTAGACATTTGGTTACAGCCTGACACTCCCAGATCAATGGTTTTGTGTCAACCTTGTTGTGCTAGTTGTGCACGGCTTTGGCCGCACCTACCCCCAACCTTCTAACCTCAGTTTTGTCCAATCCATTGGTTTTTGACAATGGTTACAGCCTAACACGCCCAGATCAATGGTTTTGTGTCAACTGTGCCCCGCTAGCTGCGTGCGGCAAAGGCCGCACCTACACCCGACCTTCTAACCTTCGTTTTGTCCAATCCAATGGTTTTTGACAATGGTTACAGCCTAACGCGCCCAGATCAATGACCTTTGACAATGGTTACAGCCTAACGCGTCCCGATGAATATTTGTTTTGATCAACAGTGATTTTGTATCCCACATGTTGGCAACCATGTGTGTACCTCGGTGCATGCCGCTGGAGTGCACCTGGTTGACAGTTGAACGAGTGGAAGCGCTGTCGAAACATGGCTGCTGCTTTTAAAATAGCAAGAAATAGCTATAGAACTTCAGCACATATATGAGGTTCACTAGTGACCAGAGTTCGTAATTTTAATACTTAATATCGCCCAGAAGATGAAACAAGGACACAAGGTATGTAAAAGACACATTCATGTCTGCTGCAAGTGTATAATCCGCGTTCCACTTACATTCATAATTGTTTGATGAAAGAAATCGGTTTAGTGATAAACCCATGGTGTATGTACCATTCAACTTGAAAAAACGGTAGCTTCAAAGGCTACACAATGGGCTACCCGGACTGACAGTTGCACGCACGTGCACCGAGCCTCTTCCCCCCTCCCGTCTACTTAGCACCCCACCACACTTTCCGGTTTCTTCCCTTGCTATCGTAGCATTCCATTCTACTTACCATGCAGTGCAAAGGAAACAAGAAAGATGCACGCAAAATATCCCTACTTCCAAAATCTCTCCTGACTCTTCCAGTTAGACTACTGGTAGACCTGAGTCTTAGGGGCAGATGACCTCGTAATTCCGCCCCTTAAAACAACACTATCTAAATAACTAGACCTTAGTCTTGAGAAAGCATTAGAAGAATATATCTCGCCCTATTCTCATTTCATTTCGTAATTCTCTTTGTGTTTTGTGATTTCTAGAGCACTAGTTTATTCCTACAAAAGATATCCTGTATCATTTTATAATAGTCACACATTATTCAACAATGCCCCAAAAATATCATCCTCCGAGGAAACGTTCCAAAGAAAGGCCACGTAGCTAGGACCACTTGGGAGAAAAGAAAGAAACAAGAAATCACCGTGAATGTCTCAAACAATTCTGCTCAATTGGAAGACTCCGAAGAAATATTTAACAGATAGTTACGTGAAAGTACTCGCCCCACAGGCCACAATGCAAGTCTGTATGCAAACTGTTGTTGTGATTTATAAGTTTAATTAATTAATTAATTAATTTGAAAGGTGTTTTCAATATTTTTTTTGTAAACTAGACATACTTTTAAAGCATACCGGCATTTGATTTCTGTATACTTATAATAATCATTTCAATATATTATTTTAGATCGTGAGATTTCAGGTATGAATGCCAAGATTATTCGATACATTTTTCAAATGATTAAGGAACAGGTTATGGCAATGAGCCTTATTGTGAACTACCACTGATGATAGTTGAAAGAAATACAGCTAGGCCGACGAACATTTCGATATTAAGACAATTTTAAACATTTTGTTCAAAACATACTTAACACTTTAGAATAAATACATTCTGTAAAATAGAACTACTGTATACATAGATATAATTTCAAGTATGACATTGGAATGGACTCTTCATTTTGGATTTTAAAACAATGTTTGGTGTTTTGGAATGTTCGTTATGTTGAGTTGTATATTTGTACGAAATGAATACCGTCCAAGCCATTATTATTTTCTTTTAAAAGGTTTGGGAAGAAACTCTTGTATGCAAAATGAAGGAAAATGCAAAAATCGTATCGCTATTTAAATAGTGCTCCATACGTAACTGTTATTGGCGATGGAGGCTGGGCGAAGACTAAAGGTGTTCACACCGCTCTAAAGTAAGCTGGTGAACCAGTAGCAGTTCTGACATTGCCAACCTCCTAAGTGACCTCAAGAACGCTCCCGACCATGTCCTTGGGAATCATGTTTAATGTTGTGAATTTTGTAAAAGATAGGATAGGAATCTGTAGAGTAGAATACAATTGAAAAGATTGACAAGGATTTTGCGTTCAAAATCCTTACTCTCATTGGAAATCTTGAAGGCAAGGCTAACAGTTTGGTGTACAGCCAGCCTACAAACTTTGCCGTAAGGTATTTATTTATGGCTTATAACAATGTAGGGTAGACCTATACAATCCCCTAGGGGCTCACATCTAGTGGGACGTGGGTTGGCGACCACGGGACCCCAGCTGAGTCCAGCATTGCTTCCACTTACTTGTGCCGGGCTCCTCTCTCTCTCTCTTCTTTCCTGTCGACTTCCCTTGGTCAACTCTTGTTCTTTTCCGACCCCGACGGTATTAGGGTATCCGAGGCCTAGGGGGTCTCTTCCTTTCCCGCCTTAATTGGCCCTTGTCTCATCTTTCCTGATCCCCTCCTTCTGGGAGAGGTCAGCGTTCTTTTTCTTTTCCTGTTATCTCCTGCCTTCTGTTCAAGGCCCTCAAGGAGGTAGGGTGTATGTAGCCCCACCACTTCTGGAGCACCCTAGAAAGTGCTACTCCCTCGGGCTCACGGCTGGTGAGTTCGGGAGTTGGCGACCCCGAGGGATTCCTGAGCTGGGTCCAGTTTCCCCCTTTTGTCCCTTACCTGTGGGGCGGACCCTCTCCTCTTTCACTTTCCTGTTGTTTTTCTTTTCATTATATTTCCTTTTCCCTTTAAGATTCCCGCACTGTTATTTTTGCATCTCCTCTCCATTATGTGGGTGTTTTCAATCTCCATTGCATTTTGTAAGTCTTTTCGATCTAAGTTGCATTTTGTGAGTGTTTTTCAACCTCGATTGCATTTTGTAAGGATTGACAATCTAAATTGCTTATTAGTAAGTCTTTCAATATAGGGGGCGGACCTTTTGTGAGTATTTTGAATTTCAATTGCATTTTGTATTTTCAACCTAAACTGCTTTTTGCAAGTAGTTAATTCTCAATTGCATTTTGTGGGTATTTTGAATCTAAATTACATTTTGTATGTATTTTCAATCTCATTTGCATTTTGTAAGTATTTTGATTTCACTTACATTTTGTAAGTATTTCGACTATACGTTGCATTTTGTACGTATTTTGAACTTAACATACATTTTGTGCGTATTTTTCACTCTATTCCTTTTGTGAGTATTTTCGTTCGAAATTCCCTTTCGTAAGTATTACCGCTCTCCATTTTGTGAGTAGTTTCCATCCGAGTTCCTTTTTGTAAGTATTTTCCTGCTCACTTAATTTTCGTTCTGGTTTCCACTTCATTGACATTTTCGCTTTCACACAGACCATTAGGGGCCGATAACCTGGATGTTAGGCCCCTTAAAACAACAATTATCATCATCATCATCATCAGACCTATACAAACGTAGGCTAATCAAGTGCAACTTACCTCTAACAATCTAAATGACTTTCCAATGTATAAATATGTTTGCGTTTTAGTTTAATATTTACAACCTTGGTTTGCATTTTTATATGCCTACAGTATAATGTTTAGCAATATATTGTAGGCTTCTGTTTTACATTGTTTTGATTCCAAATTTTAGCTAGATCATTATTAGTCTTCTTTATCTGAATAAAATCTGAGAAAAATAACCGTTGTCTTACAAAAATAAAAAAAATGCATTTTTGTTACATGGTACTTACTTTTTCCCGGTCTAATTTAGATAAATACAGTAGGCTTACCTACAATCTTTAATGTATGATTTGATTTTACAAAATAGGGCTTCAATGGAATGGGCAGAAAATTTTACATTTTGTTATTCTTTTCTATGGTTTCTAGTTTATGAACCAACGGCTGAGTGGTCTAGTAAGTGGTCCTGACAGTCTGGATAGTGGTTACTACAAAATAGGAGTGGGCATCTTGGACATATTCTGAGTCATCTACCTCCATGCGGCTAGGACTACCCAACTCACTTGATCCCCGAGATGTAACTCGTGGGTCCCTGTGTAAATAAGGCTTGCAACTTGCCTCACTTATAATCTCTCAACGTGCCAAAAATGTCTTGAGTAAGCCTCAGAACTATGGAAGTGACTGAATTCCACTCCTATCTCATTAGAAACAAGCAGGCAATCGAACTGGTATTCGATGGGATGCTGTTAATATCAAGCGTGGTTATGGAAGGAAGAAAGTGGAGCTAGCTGAGTCAACAAGTAGGATGAGATGGATATTCTAGGGTTTAGTGAAGTTTAAATAAAGGGAGATAGAGAGGTGGATGTAGGAGATTCCAAGGTATACCTGTCAAGTGTAAGACAACGCAGGGCAAAGTGGGGAGTAGGGCTGTATGTCAAGAGAACCTTAGAACGTAACATAGTTTCTGTGAGGTATATAAAGGAACTATTAATGTAGATAGATTTGGAAATGTCAGGAAATCGGGTCGGGATTGTTTCAGTGTATGCTCCATGTGAAGGGGCAGATCAGTACGAAGTAGACAGATTTTATGAGGCTGAGTGATGTGATAGTGAGAGTTAATAATAAGGATAGTGTAGTACTGATGGAGGATTTCAATGTGAAGATAGGAAATGGAACTGAAGGGTATGAGAAAGCAATGGGTAAGTGGGGTGAGGATAGTAAGTGAACACCACAGGGAAATATTATCTGTTGCGACCTCATTCTTGAAGTAAAAGGAGATTCACAGATAGTCATTTAGAGGAACCAGCTCAATAGTAGACTATATCATTTCTCACTTTGAATTTAGGAAATTGATAAGGAATTTAAAGGTATTCAGGGGCTTTTTTGATAAAACAGACCACAAACTGATCTGCTGTGAACTGAGCATAGTTAGATCTAAAGTGCAGAAAGTGAGGGCTGTTTGCAGACAGATTAGGGTTGAAAATTTCTAGGATCAGGAACTTAAACAGAAATATATGGAAATGATTGATAGGAAATCCCAAAGAGTAGATGGTAAAGAGTTGCAGGACATAAGACAGGTCAGGATACAGGGATGCAGTACTAGAAGTAGCAAAGGTATGTATTGTGACCACAGTTGTAAGGACAGGAAAAAGCGAAAATACTGGTGGAATGACATAGTGAAGTCTGCTTGTAAAAGTAAAAGGAAGGGTTACAAAAAATCCGGCAGACAGCTATATATAGTGGAAAGGAACAAAACCAAACAAATATACAGGGCGCCCGAGAATGTTCTCCGCAGTGGGTACGTGCAGCTGTGAGTGGTTGAGTCATGAGTTTTAGTTGGCTGCACTGCACTGTGTCCTTCAAAGCGGGACTTCCCCGTGTGAGCTGTCGGTGTGTATCGCATTAAGCGCGCGAGACTGCATGTCTTCAGCGTGTAAGCGAGCGTTCAGATAGATTATTATTGGAAGAGTGCAACACTATACAGGCGGTAATGTTTACTACTGAAGAGAGAGGTTTTATTTTTGGTGGAATACGTTTTTCGCAAAGGCGATCGGTTTACAGAAAATGTAAAATTAAGATTTCAGGTGCGGTTTCCTAATTCAAAGTGTCCAAACCATGATACCGTTCGGGATTTGGTAAGTAAATTTCGTGTGACTGGCTCAGTTCACGATGTACAGGGAACAGGCAGGCCTACGCTTTTAAACAGACTAAAAACTTGATGAAATCTCCGACATAATGCTGCGTAGTCTAAGTAAATCAACACGAAAATTAGCTCAACAAACAGGAATCTCTAAGTCGACAGCACATAAAGCTGTAAGAGACAAGCTTCAGTTGTTCCCTTATAGTGGGCGATGTATGGAAGATAGACATATGCTCTCGTGGACTTTTTTGTAGAACTTTTCATGTTGAAAAATTCTTACACTCATAGTATTCAGATATTTTTAACGGTTTGCCCAGCGTAAGCTTACAAAGCGCTCGGACGCCAGTTTTTTTATCGACTTTTCCACTAAAATCGTTACTGCTCGGCTTCTTTTAATCATAAATAAATTATTTTCTAAAGAAATCATACTCGATATATCCTTTACAGAATGGTGAAAACCGCATCAAAATCCATCCAGTGGTTCTCGAGTTTACCCGTAACATCCAAGAATCGGGGACTTTTGTTTTATACTAAGTAGAGATGATGCAAGCGGCAGCCGTGCTACCAACGTAACTGCTGTAGCTAGCTCTCGCAGACGCATGTAGGCGCTGCGGAGAACATTCTCGGACTCACTGTGGTAGGAGACTAAAAGGAAATCGTGGTAGGAATTCGGAGATTTAGAAAAGTTAGGTCAAACGGCAGAAAAGCCTTCCTGGGGGGGTCTAGTAAGTGGTCCTCACAGTCGGCATACCGGTTTGTTCCTACTTTGTTCCTCATAGGAATTGAGGAACAATAGAGTGAACCGCTTGACAGCTTCCAAGTTTGGTCCAGTCATTAAACGTTTACCTCATACTCCTTGCCACAATCTTGTCAAAACAATTTTGTATCCTAAAAATCTCACCTTAGTTGCCATCACATTTGGAAGTAAGATTGAGGATGCTGTTGTGAAAATATATGAACACAGAACTGGCAACAGTCACCAAGTGTGGGTTCTTCATGGATCAAGAACATTCATTCTTATGAGCCAGTCCTGTTGGTTTGTTGCTTGTGATGGAGTTGTAGAAATAAAATACCTTGCCTCCATCACTGAATCATATTTGAGAAAAGAGGTGACTAAAAAGCAATGTCATGAGTAAAATTGCAATTGAAACGCAGCCACAACTACTGCTTCCAGATTCAAGGTCAATTGAATATCATTAGGAGAAAATGGTGCGATTTAGTAGTAAATACGAACAAAGGAGAAATCTTCGTTGAAAGGGTAGAAAAGGACGAGTTGCTATGCCTAACAAAAATGCTTCGAAAAACTGGTACAATTTTATAAGGAGTTCATTTTGCCTAAACTTTAGACAGTCGAGTTGTTCGAGGATTGAAAATCCGAAGTTCATTGCTAGACGTTCATCCACAAAATCAGGCAGCATATACCAACAAACTGCCTCCTTATATCACTTTAAAGGCAGAGAAGAAGAAAGACCTCCTGGCAATGCTGGATTTCATGGATGGTTTTTATAAGGATCTGTCAGTAAGAACAACAAACTTTGTTCACATAAATCGCTACGTCTTGTACCATTTCCAAGGCACTTATGTCGTTGCCATAGGCTCCAGTCACAATGATAATGATGTCAGTAAAATTGCTTATTCACAGCTGAATATGTTTTTAGGGATTGGATTGTAAGACACTTTATGCTGGAAATATTAAATAGTTGCTGAAATGATTAAGTTTCTTGTGTTTCCCAAACTTTTCCATTTTGGCATGTATATAGTTTTCATTGTCCAGTCCTCAAAATATATCCACTCACCAATGCCAAACTGAGGGTCTCCTACTAGGTTTGCAGGCCCACACTGAAGTAAAGCTTGCGAGAAATCATGTTTTGTCTCTCGATCTCCTGCGTAAATACACTAAAGAACATGGAAATTACAACACCATGAAGGCATTGGTCGTTTGTGTTGATTTTCAAGATATGGAACGATGCCATGTTGGTATGTAAACGATCAAAGTTTCAGACCCATTGGATTGTTGCCACAGGTCTCCCCACGTGATTGGTCGCGGAGGAATCAACTCCAGTATACGGACTCTGGTGTAGCGTAGTTGACTTGCAGTCTGTGCAGTGAAGTGTTCACCGTCAAACATGCCTCGACGACAGGGAAGAGCACGCTATCAACAACTGTCGCCGTTTGCGAGGGCTCGGATAACTGGGCTGTGTGAGGCTGTATTATCACTAAGGACTGTCGCTGCACGTGTTGGCCGACAGGCATCTTCGGTACAACGTGTATGGCAGCAGTGGTCAAATGAAGGTACCCACACTCGTAGACCTGGCACAGGCCCAGTGCGACAGACGACTGTGAGAGAGGATCGCCGTATCATTCGGATGGCCCGGATGGAACCCCATGAAACAGCAGCGCGAATTCGAGCAGCTGTGACACCCCACGTAACACAACAAACAGTTGGTAATCGCCTGCGTGCAGCTGGCTTACAATCCCGTGTCCCTGCAGAAGGTGTTCCATTGACCCCACAACAGGGACGTGTAAGGCTGGCTTGTTGTTGAGAACGATCGACGTGGGTCGACAAACGGCATAGGGTCGTCTTTAGTGATGAATCGCACTTCTGTCTTGCCCGCAGTGATCGCCGGAATCGTGTGCGCCGACGTTCCGGGGAGAGGGTCCGCCCAGACCTTATTGTCGAGAGGCACACAGGGCCAACACCAAGCATTATGGTCTGGGGAGCTCTTGGCTTTAATGTGAAATCACAATTAGTGCTTGTTGAAGGCACTATGACTGCTCGACAGTACGTTGATGGGTACTCAATCCAGTGGTTGTCCCTATGGTGGCGAACGTTACTAATGGGATGTTTCAGCAGGACAATGCCCGGGTTCACACTGCACGCATCTCCAGAGAAGCTCTCCACAACATCACAACCTTAGAATGGCCTGCCAGATCCCCGGACCTCAGTCCTATTGGGCATGTGTGGGACATGATGGGTCGACAACTGGCCAACCGTCCTCAGCCACCCACAACTCTGGAACAACTGATCCATGCAGTCCAGCAAGCATGGGCCACAATTCCTCAGGAAGCGATCCAGGGCCTTATTGACTTCATGCCTCGACAAATTCATCAATGTATTGCAGCTCGTGGTGGGCACATCCTGTATTGATTGTTGTCCAAACTTGCAGTCAGAGGGACCTGAAAGTGTAATCATCAAATCACAACCGAACACTCGTCTTGCATGTTCAATTGCAGCAATGTAGCACCACTCCTTCTGGGTGTTGCAATTTCCATTTTCTTCAGTGTATATCCAGTGGGCATATATATTGTTCTGAGGGAGTCTAATGTTTTGAAGTTCTTCCAAACTTGCAGGCTCCATCAGCGAATAAATGAGCTCAGCATTCTAAGGTGTAAAGACTGGTGCTTGCCTATGGCTTCAAGAATTCAAGGCACAGTAGAACAGAATATTTATATTTCTTTGTTATTGCTGATATGAGGGACACATGTGCAGGGTGTGTGTGGTTTTTGTTTCAATAACATTCAATAAAATCATACATATTGATAATGACAAAAACCATACATTTAAGAGAAAGTAGGCTACATGTTCTTTACTGAACATCTTGTTTTACTCTATCATGGTCCAGTTCAGAACCCTGGTTTATTAGACCTGTGGATGTGCAAGGGAGCAGGTTCATGCATTTTGTGCACAAGTTGCCAGACTACAAGGACACAATTTCCCAACCCGGATTTGAGCGATGTGTCAGAAAGACTAAAGCTGACCTACATATCTTACGTCCAAGTTGCTAATAAGACACGTGTTATTCTTAAATGGCATAACATAAGCACCATATCCACACCATTGTTAAGCAAACCGGGCATTATAGCCCACCTGGCTCGCTCAATGATGTCATAGGCTACATCGTCTAGTTTTGGATGCTCCAAGTATCTGGACCACATGGTTCGATAAGCCATCCAGGAAAACAGAATGGACCAAGTGCATTGCTTAGTCCTTATTCGAGGTAATTGACAGCGGTATAGAATATTCAATTAAAGAAAGATTTTCAGTCGGTCAACACGAATTGTTCCCAATTACATTAAGCGGGAAACAAGTATTTACATACCCTACAAATTAACACCCTTTCATGTACAAATACCTACCCGCTGATTAGCCAGCTTGGTGATCCTAGGCGAAACCCCACTCAAGACGCGGCATAAACCTAGAAAAATTGACACATTTTGATTCAAAGTACGTTCATGTGTTTAATAAACTTCATTCGAGGGGGGGGGGGGGGGGAATTTACCCTTCAAAGAAGTACAGTATTTTAGATGTCAACAGACTTAGGATCTTTTAATTTCAGATTCCTATTATTTCTGTAATTATATTTTATACCACCACCAATTACTTCCATTAAGGACAGAGCAAATGCACTGTCTTGACATGTTTCACAGTACATCCTGTCAGTGGTATTGGAATCGCTGCTCATTGCTTTGGAGTTGATGAGCTTTTTGTAGCTCAGAACGGGCTGCTTGGGCCCAGAATATCATCCTCTACTCGATCTCCTCACTCCACCTGCATTGTGTCAACCTTCTTGGGACGGACTGTTGCCTGGCCCATTGCACACCCCAGCTATGAACCTGTCACAGAAATAAAGGACTTATTGTGTTCAGCTAAAGACCATATCCCTTTCTCTGCACCTGAGTTTTACAGAATCCCTTGTAGTTGTGGGTCTGAATACGTGGGGGAAACTAAGAGACTCGTCAGCATCAGACTAAGGGAACAAAACAGGCATACAAAGAACAATGAGAAAAAATTTGGCCATAGCGAAGCACAACCATGCTGCTAAGCATGCCATATTGTTTGATCAAACCAAGATACTAGCCAATATTCCCCACTATTATCGCAGAATTGCCAGAGGAGACGACATATCCAAATACAGTAGAGCGTCGATAATCCAGACGTCAAAAATCTGGATTCAATTCCGGTGAAAAAAGTTGAAGTGAATACATATATATTTGTCAAACAAAAGCGTTGATGGGACAGGCTGAGCAGGTCTTACCTCTATGAATCAAAGACTTGGCCGCAAAAAAGCAAACCACCACTACTGCAGTTCAAAAATCAATAACAGATTTTTTTAAGAGCTCTGACAATGTATAAACTCTGATGTAGGCCTATTCTGTAAATATGTACATTATATATGTATGTTTATTCTTTCATTAAAATACATTATATAAGTTCATATTAATGGTTTCATTTATCTGCTCCAATTATTTAACCACTAAAGTGAATTATTGACAGTTTTAGCAAGATTTCTTTTGTGAACTCAAACGATCTGTATAATACGAACTTCAACAGAAATAGCAACTACAGACTTTCCAACATCTGTTTGCCTGTATTAGCCAAAGTTAAGCAGAATAACTGCATGTGAGGTCATGGAGTGGAAAGTTGTACGGTATGTTAATTCTTTCTGCACACCCTCAGAGAAGTAGTTGTTGTTGGTTTCTTCGCACTACTTTTTTTTCCCCTTAATTAGGTCTTTGTGATGCCATTTGCTGGAGTGTAATATGATGCTTCGATCTATTCATTGTCAGAAATTTGATAGCATCATAGTATGGTCATTGTGACATCATGCACTGGAATGTAGTGTAACTTTGTATTCTAAAAACTTTGAAACTTGTCACCCTCAATGTTACTGAACCCACTTTGGTTTCGGCTGGCAAACCATTGAAAATACCTGTCATAACATGGGAGAAACGTCCGATATTGTAAATTCAATCATTTTGACATTGTCTATACAAAAAAAAAAAAAAAGTTTAATCCTTGAATTTCTAAGTTATATAATAGCTGTTCGTATGAGCGGACTCAGATGGTGGGGTCATGTGAAAAGAATAGGGGAGGAGAGATTACCTAAGAGGTTAATGAGTTTGGCTGTAGAGGATAAGAGAAGTAGAGGTAGACCTAGGAGGAGATGGTTAGATTCAGTGTTTAACGATTTCAAAGTGTGAGGTGTAGAAGCTGAGGAGGCTGCAATGCTAACTTCTAATAGGGCATCATTGAGGTGACTTGTTTGCAAACAGAGGCATGCAGACTAAACTTAAAAGGATAAGATGACTTGCTAAGGATTTTAATAGCATTGCAGCATACATCTCAGTTCCCATGCAGGCTGTGCCTTTTATATACCCCCTGACATAAAAAATATCTGCCTAAAGGATGTGTGGAAATGCACTTCTCCTATTTATGCCCCTATCATATCAACACTTGACATCCTGCAATGGTGCAGGGCTGCTCCATAATACTCTAGTAGCCACAAGGTATATTGATGAGTGAAATAACTTCTACAGTATGCCTTTCCTGACACCAACCTGATCAGGGGAGTTAATTGAATTTGTACTTATTAGTCAAATGCCAAATGCCACTGAGGCTAATGAGCCCCTTTATGTAGCATATATATTGTTCTGGTTTAAGACATAGGCTAGTAAAAAAGAAACTAAAACTTAGCTTAATAACCAATAAAACAAAATATATTGTTGTTTAATTTGAGGGGCTTATACATCGTGGTCATTTAGCCCCGTGTACTTGTGCATAGATTTTGTCTAATAACCTGTGTTATAGTGATGTCTGTAGCAGTGTGAGTATTTGTAATTCAGGTGAGGAGTGGGAAGGAAACGGCCATGGCATTAAGTTAGAAGCCATCCCGTCATTTGCCTGGAGTAGAAGTGGGAACCCACGGAAAACCACTTCCAGGATGGCTGGGGTGGAAATCGAACCCCACCTCCCCATTCTTGCCTCACCAGGCTGAGTGTACCCCATTCTAACCCTCAGAACAGAATTAAATTTCTTGGCAGAGCTGAAAATCGAGCCTGGCCTATGAGGCGACAGCCAGGAATGTTAGCCGCTACATCGTGAGGTGGTCTAAAACAAAATAGGAATGAGACATAATTAAGCATGACAATTGAAGTATGGGGCCAAATGAGGGTCTATGTTACATTTGAACCCATGTTGAGTCTTTGGCACAGTAAAGGTCTATGGACTCTCGTACTCGATTTCCACAAGTTCGTTTAGTGATATGCCAGAGGATGGCTGTGCAATGCAGCTTGTATGCCCAGGCAACATCATTGGAATTTTGCCCTAAAGGGGATCTTTAACGTGCCAGTAAATCTACTGACACAGCTCCCTCCCATTTGTGCACCCTCAAATGCCAACTGGCAGTGGCTGCTCAATAAGATCCACATATGAAGGGATATACGAGGGTCATTCCATAAGTGATATGTTATATCTTTCGAACACATGGCATCATGGTAATTCCAGTGCAGACATTCAAAACCCCGCGGCTAACAGCACAGAATTCACCCGACAGAAGGCAGGTGGCTAGGTACCAGTGCTATACACGTTCATTCTGAGCTTGGCCGTGCTACAAGATGAATGTAAGCAGATTGGGACAGCGATCATTCATGAAAATTGTTTTTCTCGGTGGTAGAAATGCTATGCAGTATACACTTTAATTTTTTATGTAATTTCTTAATTTATTCCACTAAAATGTATCGGTTTTCCAATATTTGCATTATTCATGTAAATTTAGATGGTTGGCAACAGAAAATACCGAATCATGTTTTACAACACGCTTTAACTCACAAATTTCGTTACATTTTGCAAATCTTACAATTTTCTATTTTTTAGTAATGCTCTTTTGGGCTGGTGTTTATCAAACGTATTGCCAAACAAAACAGTATTAATGTTTGCACTGCACTGCAAGAGAACACTGGTCACTAAAAACGGGTGTTTCCACCTTTAGCGTCTATGACAGCTTGTAAACGCTCAGGCATACTGTTCACAACTCGTCGAATGGCATCTGCCGGGATGCGATCCCATTCCTCCAGCAGCAATGTTCTCAGTTGTGCCAAGGTGGTGTGGTCATGCTGTCTGACGTTCCTTCCAAGCGTATCCCATACATGTTCGATGGGGTTCAAGTCAGGACTACGAGCTGGCCAGTCCAGGATTTGAATCTCCACTTCCTGCAGATATTGTACAACACAGCGAGCAGTATGAGGGCGTGCATTATCCTGCATCAGCATGAAATTCTGACCAATGAAAGGCGCAAAGGGCATCACATGGTTCATCAGGATCTCTTCGATGTACCTTTGGGAATTGAGCGTCCCGTGATCGATGCACACCAACTCAGTGCGGGCCATAACGTTGATGCCACCCCACACCATAACCGAGCCACCTCCAAATGGAGTCCTGGAGAAGAAAGCAACAGGGCTGTACCTCTCCCCGCGCCTTCTCCACACTCTTTCTCTTCCATCAGGAGATCTAAGGTTAAAGCGACTCCCATCAGTGAAGAGAACAGAGGCCCACTGCTCGTGGGTCCATCCCAGATGCTGCCTTGCGAAGCGAAGACGCGCCTCTCTGTGATGCCGTTCGAGTGCGGGTCCACGTGCAGGTCTCCTGGACGAAAGATGAGCTTCTTCAAACCTTCTTCTTACTGTTCGCTCACTCACTCTCACATTTCTGACATTTTCCAGTTGATTTTGTGCCTGAACTGCTGTGGTATGCCGATCACACAGAACTTGGAGGGTGAGAAATCTGTCATCCCTGGCACTTGTGCTTCTTCTACTGCCTGACACTCGTCTCCTGTCGTATGTTCGGAGCTCTCTGTAACGTTGCACTGCACGATGTATGCTACCGAGAGATGATCCAATGACCTCAGCAACATAACGGAAGCCGCGGCCATCCTCCACCAATGCAACTGCCTGTGCAGCTTCTTCACGGCTAAGAGGCATGTTTTAGTGTGAACTGCAAATGGATAACTTGCTAAAATGTGTGACAATGGTTCACACGTGTTCAACAAGTGCCAGTTGTTATCCCTAGAACAACAATAAGCGAGTGGCAACACTCATAAACCTTAATTGCTTCCAGTCCGCTTCCCGCCATAAAACCATTGAGGATTGGGGGTAATTGGTGGTACTAAACCACCCTAAGAAATGTCATATTATCAATTTCTATTCACGGATGTTTCAGATGTTTGTTCTAATGCATGAAAAGCTTTTAAAATGTGATTAAATCTTTTTCAAGGCTAGATTTATACTATTTATATTACTTTTTTTAACTGTTCCACTTTTTTTGCCGGTCAGTGTATTTTGAATTCTGTGTATTTCAATTGTTAATTCATCGAAAAAGTTTTCTCTTGCATACGGGGAACTCTCCGGTGGGTTGTAGACAATACCATTCCTTCCCCCTGCCCCCTAATGTCTGATTTTGCCCACACTACTTCTTCCAGCTCTGAATCAATAAATTCCGATAATTCACGCACTCCCTCTTTAATTAGAACAACAATCCCACCCGGAAACCTACCGGTCTGAGCTTTCCTAATTTTAGGTTTTGTATATATACTGTATTATACCGTAGCCATCTATTTTTACCTCATAACCTGCATCCTAAAATCTGCATATCTTCTATTAATGTCTTAACTACATCATTTCCTCTCTTATTTAAAAATCCCGCTATATTTACACATGCAATATTCCAATTCAGTTACTTTTTCCCCCTACCCTCTGCGCTAGTGGTAGCTTTGCTTCTAGTAATTCTAGATTTCTCTAGCTCTAGAACACTACTAGCTGGAGTAGAGATGACTTCCTTCTTCACGTTTAAAGGCTCTCTAGAGACTTTCTTGCCCCCGAGTTCCTTTAAACGTGTTACTCACCGTTTGGCAGTCTCACCTTGCTGTATATCACGCATTTCTCCAGTGTTGTTGTTGCTGACCTGCGTTGCTCCCGATCGTATAACTTCTGTACTAGACTTTGAGGTTGATGTTCCGTGATGTGTCAATACCACACCTTCCACTGATTCGTCAGTTCTTACTTCCACCTGTTTGCTACGTATAGCTGACTCTTGTTGCTGCGTCTTCATATCCTGAAGTTGTGTCACTGTCCATATCCGCTCCCAGTTGTTACCACTTACCGCCAGCCTATTCCCTTTGACGTAAGCCTTTAGGCCAGAATTCCTTGCCTTCATCAAATGAAACTGCAAGGTCCTCTGCACGCTTACCTCTTCTTTGCTCATGTCCCTTCTTGTCCATATCCTCATCCCTTTCAGATACTTGGTGTTCGCCATAATTTTCTGTGCCATCTGTGAGGAAACTAATGACACTTTAACGGGGCTCTTGCCCTTGACTCGACCAGTCCTGAACACATTGTCAATATCTGAGTCCCCAAAGTTTATTTGCATACCGTCCGTAATCACTCGAAGCACTTTGGACAGCAGATCCTTGGCGCTTTCATTGACATCTTCCGCTAATCCATAACTGAAAACTTTTTTTTCCTCTCATCCTGCTTGGTCTTCCTTAATTCTTTCACCTCCCCTTCTGATATCCTCACCTTTTCTCTTAGATCCTTTATCTCTCTACTGTTTTCAGCCAGCCTTTCTGTCACTATTCCCATCTCTTCCTTTATCTCTCCTTAAATTCCTTGCATTGCTCTCATAGAATGTCCCTGATTTGGTCAGTTTGGGACGCTTCCTATATAATTTCCCTTATTTTTTCAATTTCTTGCCATCCTAACTGTCCAGGCCCTGGGTTTGACTCCACTTCTCCAATTATCAGCAGCGTCGCCACAACCACCGCTGCCATCCCCATCACCAAAACGTTCATCTGCTCAGTGGCATTGCCCACTATCACTTTCCCGACACCGATATCGCACTTCATTCTAGGCAGCCAGCAGCCGATGACCGCCCGGTATTGCTGAATAGCGATTCCCATTATTTCCTTACACTTCACTACACGTCTGTTCACCTTGCTTGGTTGCAACTGACCTCCCTTTTCAATACAATATAAGTGGAATAAACTTGAATATGATTAACGATTCAATAAGGGCAAACTACTAGGTATGACCTACGTCAAAGATATCCATTCAACTTGATAAAATCGACTCATCTCATTTTATCCATTTTGCTACTTTTTGTCTGTTATATTAATGGGAATTCTGCAAACCATTAAAAGAAGAAGGAATGAAGGAAGCTTATAGTTTAACTTACCAATGGGACCTCCTTTTTATGTGGAATACGAACCTCCAGACATGACGTTTTACCTTGAAAATCTGACATGCCTTAACTGTGAATTAGCCTTAGTAAGCGACAAGCAGCTGGACCACTATTCCATCATGCTCCACCCTTAAAAGCAAGTACTACTGGAGAAGATATATTTAAGTTAATTGACAAATACTTTCGGGGAAATGAAACAGACTTGCTGTGTAGGCATTTGTTCAGATGGTGGAGATTCTATACTGGGTTTGTTTTCAGAGTGAAATCGGTAGCGCCAAACACTTCTTGGACACATTGTCAATTTCAAAGACTGGCTCTTATTTCTGAATGCATGCCCAATTAATTGAAATCTGTACTATATGTTGCAGTAAAAGTGATAAATTTTAATTTGGCTTGCCCTAGAAATTCCTGTAGTTTTATAGAGATTTGGGAGGAAATGGGAAGTATTTATAGCTGTCTATTGTCGCACTGTAAAGTAAGGTGGCAGGCTATCTTGGGGTATTTGCAAAATGCATGAGCATTAAGATGAAGTTAATGTTTTTGTCACCAGTCATACTCTTCATAATGCAGAGTGCATGGTATAAAAATTGTGGACTTCACTGACTTATTTGACATATATTTTGTAAAATATTAGCATTTTAAGCTTTCTACTTTTTTTTATCACTTATTTACATTTCCCAAAGAACCAAACTCCGACAATAACGACTACGATTCTGATTTCGGGATATTCATTCAGTTTTGAAGCAGATTACAGGCCGGACGGTTGTTTTAGACGATTGCCCTTGACCTTGAAGCCTGTGGGTGAGCCTACACACACTCACTCTCTCACCCTATCGCTTCACACTTGTCACCACCGATCTGATGTAATGGAATTCCAGACTTGAGCAGACAGTACAGTCCACATCGAAGTATTGTGTGTCACGGAAGTACAGGTTACATAGTTACGAACAGAATGTCATTATATTTGCCAATGACTGTACTCCTAGCAGAAGTGTGAAACAGATTTGTCAATCATCGGATCGCTTGGGGCAGCTGATAACAACACAGGTACTGCAGTAACTCTCCTCCAGGCTTCCATTAAGATTTTTCACTCGTCTAAAACAAACGTCCGGCCTGTACACCTGTGTACGAGGCTACGCTAGGTAAGGGCACCAACAAGCCTTGACTCACACTCAGCCGCCTCGTACTAGCCATTCGCTAAACGCGTCGCCATAAGGAGGCATGGCCTAGCACAAATTTCATATCCTCGATTTCTCAAAAAGTGCTTGTCCGATTTGGGAAATAATAACACCGTAGAATTTGTCTCTGTGAAATCTGTTACCCAGTATGCAAAAATTAGTGTAGTTCCATTTAAAAAAAACAAAGTTGGTACCAATATCTCAGCTATTTACAATGAAAGAAAAAATAGTATTAGTTAGTTTATGAGCCCCTTAGCACCATTCACAAAAGTGAAAACAGAATATTGATATCTTAAACAGTTTCGATGATATTGGCAAGGGACATCTTGGGGGACTAACCCTGTATGTATGTATATATATATTTTTTTAATGCAGCCAATGGCCATGTCCTTTTCTTTTCAGGGCGGGTCAGGGAAGGGATATTGGAAGGAAGTCGGCCGTGGACCTATTGAAAGGAACCGTCCCGGTATTTGCCTGGTGGTGAAAATGGGAAACCACGAAAACCATTTTCAGGTCGGCTGAGGTGGGATTCCAACCCACGCTCTCCTGATGCCAGCGAGGCACGAGGTAGCGCGTTATGTACAAGCTTCTCCTAAAAGTTACAGATCGTTGTCTTATATTAGTTATCTACAAGTATCTCCTTAAAGTCTTGTCTTATATTATACGTATGTGAACATTAATGACTTAAGCATTTAATGCCCTTGTGTTTCTTTGCTCCAAATCATTCGTTAAGACCTGAGTGGTTTTGAAATCAATCATTGTAGGTATTTGTCCTTTATTATTGAAATTTGGTCCTGATTCACTGGTGGGTTGTTTTTCATGACAGTGCTGAAACATATGTCTGTTAGCAGAAATATTTAATTTAGCTGTACCTCCAACGAGATTGAAGGCAGAAAAAACTGTTTTAATTTAAAATTATTGTGGAATTACTAGTTGGTATGGGATTAATCGTTGCATTTGAACTTGAACAACAGAACACAGAAAACATATTCTCTCCACAGGTAAGGTCAAACAAAACAATTTTTCCTCTATCTACTAGTAATTTTCAAATAATTTCAAATTAAAACAGTTTTTTCTGCCTTCAGTCTCGTTGGAGGTACGGCTACATTAAAGATCTCTGCTAACATCCAGATGTTTCCACATAGACATAAAAAACAACCCATCACTAAAACAGGACCAAATTTTATTATTAACAAGTTGATCCTCATGACTCAAATCACAACTGTCAAGAAAGAAAACAAACTATCAAAACATGAGTGTAAAAACATGAAACTAATACACTAATTCAAATAAGTTGGGAATAATAAAGGAAGAATACCTACAATGAATGATTTCCAAACCCCCCAGATCTTAACCAACGTTTTGGAGCAAAAAACACAAGGACATTAAATGCTTAAGTCACTGATGTTCTCATGTATAATACCGTATTTGCTCACAGTTATGTAAAAATTGTGGAAGTTATACGTCTGGGTTTAAACTCAAAGTGATAAAATACGCAGATGACAATGGTAATTTAGCTGCCAGTCGAGAACTCATTGTGACTGAATTTAATATTCACTCCTGGCCTAAACAGAAAGACAGGCTAGAAACCACTAAGGTGTTTTCAAATGTGGCAGTAAACTAACCATACAGGATGTGAACGTCAGCAGTTTGACCGGTGCTCCACACCCTAAATAAGTTATTGTTAGGTTAGAACACGTCGAGATCTGGTATTGTTAGTTACGATAAGCTGACGACAGAAGACAAGATAAAGAAGGCCGTCAGTTGAACTCTTGCGTGAAAGGATTATACGGCCATGGATTATGGTGTCGACAGATGTTATTGCGAAGAGCTTCGTGAAGACGGGCAGCGCAAATGCGTTGGACATAAGTCAGGATGATGCAGTATGGAGTGATGACCAGAATGATGCATGCGAGAGTAGCTCGGAGATTGACAGTGGTGAGGGCAGTGACAACAATGGATGTCTTGTTTCAATAATGCAAATTTTACGTTTTTGGAAATACAGGCTTTCGCCTACAAATCCATGCATATATCACGCACCAAAAATTTTCACACTTATTTTCAGTCAAAAAACGTGTGAATTATTTGTGAGCAAATATGGTATAAGACAATGATTAGTAACTTTAAGGAGAAACTTTTACATAAAGATAAGACAATGATCTCTAACTTTAAGGAGAAGCTTGTATATTTTGTACCTAAATGTTTGTAAGTGCTGAAGGAGGGCTGTAGAAAAGGTCCAAAATAAGTACACTAAATAGGTTGAACCAATAAATGTAATTGTATTGACCAGGTGGACTCAAATCATAATTGAGTAAAGAACATATTTACTTGACAGAACAGTGGTGAATTACATTTAAACAAAACCCGACCATGAAGAACAAAAGAAAACAATATATTGAACAACACCTAGATAATTCACAGTTTGGTTTTCGCACAGTAATATGTCGACGCAGTGATGCAATTGCTACATTGCGTTGTCTGGAAGAAAGATTAAATAATATTGGTAGAGATCTGTATGTATGCTTTATAGTTTACGAGAAAGTATTTGTCAACATATCTTGGCATAAGCTGTTTCCACTCCTTGACGGAATAGATTGTCCAGGGCATGCCAGGTTGGTGCACAACTTACATCAACACCAAAGCACAGTAATCAGGTTTGGCACAAAAGTAACAAATACTGCAATAATCCACAAAGGAGTGAGGCAAGGTTGCCTGCTTTCACTAGGGCTTTTGATTGTATTTGCTGAACAAATTGTAAATGAATACCTAAAACACACCAAGCTTGGGGTTAAAGATGGAGGTAAAACATGATTATAATAATGCTATTGGTTTTAAGTCCCTTTTAACGACTGCAGCTTTTAGAGACGCCAGGGTGCCGGAATTTCGCCCCAAAGGGATCTTTAACGTGCCAGTAAATCTACTGACACAGCTCCCTCGCATTTGTACACTCTCAAATACCTACTGGCTGTGCCAGGATTCGATCCTGCAACCTTGGGAACAGCAGGCGAGAATGGTACCACTGAGCCACGCAGCCAGCTGGAAGTGAAACATGTCAAGCCGACGATGAAACTATTGAAAAGGTCTACGAAGAAATAATAATATTCTAAGGTATGTCAAGGATGATAAAAATGTTATAGTAATGCGAGATTGGAATGCTGTGGTAGGAAAGAGAAGGGAAGATGGGAGAATTCGGCTTAGGTCAAAGGAATGATCAAGGAAGCAGGCTGATGGAATTCTGCACCAAGCACAAGTTGGCCATAGCTGACACGCTATTCAATAACCACAATAGAAGAATATTCAAATGGATGAGACTAGGAGGTACAGGGCATTACCAAATCAACTTCACTATGGTCAAGCAGGGATTTCGAAACAAAATTTTGGTTTGCAAAATATGTCCCGGAGGTGACATAAACTCTGACCACAATCTGATTGTTATGAAATGCAGATTAAAGTTGAAGGAACTGAAGAAAAGTCAAAAGCCAAAATGGTGGGCAATTGACAAACTGAAAGAGGAGGACGTGAACGAAAGATTCAAGACGAGTATAGAGGAAGGACTAATGAAAAACACTGGACAAACTTCAATTGCAGAGGAATGGGCACTTTTGAAGAATGAAATAACAAAATCCGCAGAAGAAAACATAGGTAGAAAACTGTGGATCACTCAGGCTATAATAGAATTAATGGACGAAAGGCGGAAGCACAATAATGAAAGGGGAAAAGCAGAATACAGACGCTTGAGAAATGAGGTAGACAGAAGGTAGAATAAGGAAAGATAAGAGAACGTTCACGGCATTTGTACACTTATAAAAGGCTTTTGATAACGTTGACTGAAGTAACTTGTTTAAAATTTTGAAAAGGATTGGAATAGAGTACAGATATAGGAGGGTGATCCACTATCTGTACAGAAACCAGACAGCAGTTATTCGAGCCGAAGGACACGAAAGAGGAACTGGTATTCAGAAAGGTGCAAGGCTAGGCTGCAACATATCACCCATACTTTTCAATCTATACATCGAACAAATACTGAAGGAAATTAGAGAAAAATTTAAAATAAGAGTTAGAATTCGAGGAGAAATAATTTCAACCTTGAGATTTGCTGATGACATTGTCAACTTAGCTGATTCAGTAGAGGATTTGAATACACTTTTAAATGGTATGGACTCTGTCTTGAGGAAAGAATTCATGATGAAAAACAATAAATGTAAAACAAAAGTCATGGAATGCAGCCAAAGGATATCAGAAACCCCTATTGATGTCAAATTGGCAGGTGAAAAGCTAAAGGAAGTAGGAGACTTCTGCTACTTAGGAAGCAAAATTGGCAGTGATAGGCCAAGCAAAACGGATATAAAAAGTAGGAAAGCATTTCTACAGAAAAAGAATCTGTTGACATCAAATATAGATTTAGGTATTAGAAAGTCATTTTTGAAAGCCCTTGTGTGGATGGTGACTCTATGGAAGTGAAACTTACTGTTGGCACAGCAGAAAAGAGGAGAATAGAAGTGTCTGAAATGTGCTGTTACAGGAGATTGATGAAGATCAGATGGGTAGATATAGTAACAAATGAAGAGGTATTAAGACGAGTGGGAGAGGAGAGATGTTTCTGGCAACTGCTACTGAAGAGAAGTGATAGGTTTGTAGGACACGTACCAAGACACCCAGGACTAGTTGGTAGGAAACACACTAAGACACCCAGAAACTTAGTTATCGAAGGAAGGGTCGAGGACACGAAGTGTAGGGATAGACCAAGGTTAGAATATGTTAAACAGATTGCCTCGGATGCAAGGTGCTATAGCTATGTAGAGATGAAACAATTAGCTCAGGACAGGGAGGCATGGAGTGCTGTGTAACACCAGTCGAAAGACTGAAGACTCAAAACAACAGTTTAAAAACCTTTCCGATTCACAAGCTGGGATGTTAAATTAGTGCCGGAACACTTGACAGAAAAACCCCATCGTTCTTGATAAAAATCGTTGGAGGTAAGTACTGGAAGCTGCTGATCATGTAGGTGTAGGTTCAATTGCTCCTTGTCATGTTGAAGTAGTTGTAGTAACTATTTCAGATTTGTTTATAAAACCATTGCAATCAGGGAAGACTACGAAATCTATTACAGACTGTTAGATCTGTGAATTAGTTTCAACCAATGTGGGCGACTGAAGTATGCTACTTCTGGATTCATGGAAAGGGTTGGTTGACTAAAAGCCTTGCGTTGTTTCAGACAATGGTATTACAAATCAAACACAAGCACAGCCTATCACTCATACAGCCACTGTGCAGCTATGGATGTCGGCCATGGAGGTATTTCATTCAAAGAATTATCTTCGGGTGACAAGCCTTCATGGCTTAGGCGGCAGCACGCCGGCCTCTCACCGCTGGGTCCGTGGTTCAAATCCCGGTCACTCCATGTGAGATCTGTGCTGGACAAAACGGAGGCAGACAGGTTTTTCTCCGGGTACTCCGGTTTTCCCTGTCAAAATATCATTCCAGCAACACTCTCCACTATCATTTCATCTGTCATTCATTTAAGCATTGCCCCAGAGGAGTGCGTCAGGCCTCGGCAGCCGGCACAGTTCATATCCTCGCCGCTAGATGGGGGCTTCGTTCATTCCATTCCTGACCCAGTCGGAGACTGGAAGCAGGTTGTGGATTTTCATCATCGGGTGACAACTTTGTTTTGTTTGCAGTCATGTGTGTACACCCACTACCATACTACAGACCCCTGTGGAGATACACCTGATAGCACTGAAACGGTTTGTTTAGCCCTCACGTTGAGCGACAAATGAAACTGTTTGTTTAGCCCTCACGTTGAGCGACAAATGAAACGCGCTTGACTGTCCCTGACTTTTGGGTGACAAATGTAATGCTTCTACTGGGCTGCCTTGCACTTTGCAATATTTACTCTGCCTAAGATATGTTGTTTTAATGGGCGCCAAGACCTCAACGCTATGTTGACATCTAAATTTATATTTTACAACCTCTAGCTCTGGCAGAACACCTTCAAGAATCTATTCACTCAGATCGTGGTATGATTTGATCATTAACCCAACAAACAATTGTATCAGGAGAAGGAATCGGGCTATATCTAATGCTACCTACTGAAAGCAAAGATGGCATGGTTAAAAGAAATGAATTTATTATATAAAACCAGTATTGCAAAATTAATAATAATAATAAGTATAAAATTTAAATTGGAGCGTTGTGATTTAAATATTACCGCTAGCAAATTACGTGAAAACGGATTCGGACAAATTACTGATTTTACTCTTATTCCCAAGCTATGAAGTTACTGAATGAAATGAAAATCCACAGCCTGCTTCCAGTCTCCGACCGGGTCAGGAATGGAATGAATGAAGCCCCCATCTAGCGGCGAGGATATGAACTGTGCCGGCTGCCGAGGCCTGACGCACAAGTTACTGAATCCTGAATATAAAAAAAACAAAGAGAAACGAGAGATCGCGTAGTTATGTGTCATTCGCGCTTACCACTGGAAATTGCCGAAGCATTTCCCTCGTACTGGATGATGAAGTGAGCTTCCCACAGTCTCCTGGACGTCGTCATCTTCTTCGTTAGTTGATGATATACTGTACTTGTAGATATGATGACTTTAGGGTCCGAACATCGGAGCCAAACACTCGTACAACCACACTGGTTAAGTTTTACCAAGATTGTCCTCTACTCCACGGAACTTCGGAGCCACTCGCACGCGCAACCATACTCGTCAAGTATTACACAGATTGTCCTCTCTCCACGGCGCGCCAAACGATATATGCACTCTGTCACCTCCCCACTCCGGTACCGTATTCCCCCCTTACGTGGTCTCCACTGATTGGCTGAGCACGCCGCTATACTCCCCTCCTTAAGCTCAATACACACGGCCCGCGGATGATGTCGTTTGCCGTTCCAGAATATTTCGCCTTTTCTAGACGCTGCAACCCAGCCTTGCGTAATGCTTCTTGACAAGACTAAGCCTGTATCTGAATTCCCAGTGAGTCATCTCTTATAATACCCTAACTGACAAAATTCCGTAATCATATAACTTTCTATGATAATGTAGTTCGTAATAACTTGCTGGATAGTGTTTTCTGTGACATAGAAAACCTATCTGTATGCTTATAATCTTATAAAAATGCTCCAAAATACCTTAATAATAATAATAAATTAATAATAATAATAAATTAACATGAAAGCTTCACTTGGCTGAACAATTTGCCGCGTAAATAAATATAGAATGCCTTCCTACTGACTTATGCCAGTGGCGTAAAATCCCCTCGAAAAACACGTTACAGCACTGCCACTATGCATATAGTCAAGCCATAAAACAGAATGGCAGCAAAATATTCTTTCTGAGTGGAAGTTGAACATGACCATGGTCATTCCAAGTCTTGTCAGTATCCAAGTGTCACACTTCTGACCCTTACCTTGCGAGTGGACACTTATGTCAATAGTTCTCCTCAGCGTTTCTTGCTCCACCGCAGGTAGCCTGTCATGTTTGTTCTTTTATTTGTTTTTCTATCCTTTTTTTCCTGCTGTATTATTGTACTAATTTTTTTGTATTAGCAAGCAAGATTGGTGGTGCATACTTCTCTAGTCAAACTGGGTAGCACAGGTAGATAAGCACTGGCCTTCATAATCCAAGGTAGCAGGTTTGATTCCAGTTCTCAATCAATCTGATGGTATTTAAGGGTGTTTAAATGTGATGCCCTCTTGTCATTTGATTTACTGGCATGTTAAGGAACCTCTTGAGGTCAACAAAACTGTCCATGGCAGTTAAAAGGTATATTAAATCCGTAATGATTTCAAAACAAGGTTAAAAGGTCATTTTAAAACCTTTTCATCAAAATGTGTAATATTTTTGATTATCATAAAATATATGTGGCCCTTAACAAATACTTTCTTCAGAATAAGTGGTATTGTCATACCCCTATTAAAGAACTTTGCTTGCTAAGTTGAGGTGCAGCTGTTGGTATGAACTCATAATGATAACCTAATGATTTGAATGGGACATAATTGTTGGTAACTATAGAGGGATCACCCTCTTATCACAGATAGTAAAAATACTGGAAAGTATATTAGAAAGAAGAATGAGAAGAAAGGTGGAAGGAGAGTTGCAAGAAGAACAGTATGGCTTCAGGAGTGGAAGATCCACAGTGGACCCATTCTTTAGCTTGAGGCAGGTGATGGAAAAGAACTGGGAATATGGAGAGGATTTGATCATGACTTTCATAGATCTAGAAAAGACATATGATAGTGTCCCCAGAGAGAAGGTATGGGAAACCATGGTTAAGAACAGACTGGGAAGAGAAATGTTGGAAATGGTGCAAGCAATGTACAACAACTGTGTTAGCAGGGTACTGACCCCAGTTGGAAAGACAGATTGGTTTAGGAACAAGACTGGACTAAGACAGGGAAGTGTGCTGTCACCTCTCTTGTTCATAATGGTGATGGATGAAATGGTAAAGGAAACAAAGGAAGCATATGGACATAAAGAAATGAAGTTACTGTTATTTGCAGATGATATTGTGGTCTGGGGAAGGAACACCGAAGAAGTGCAAAAACAACTAGATGCACTGAACGAAAATATTCAGAAGTATGGCCTGAAAATCAGTATAGAGAAAAGCAAGACCATGGTGATGACAAGAGGGGAAAGACAAGGAAAGGGCACTGTGAAAATTGGAAGTCAGAGTTTGGAAATTGTGGAAACGTTCAAATACCTAGGAGGTGAATTGATGCAAACTGGTAGGTTGGACATGGAGATTGGCAGGAGGGTACAGCAGAGCAATGCATTCTATCAAAGTGTAAGAAAACTTGTTTGGGTAAGGAAGTACCAAGGAAAAGCAAGGAGGTAATCTATAAAGTGTACTATGTTCCCATATTAACTTATGCAGCTGAGACTTGAACCCTGACAAGCAGACAAGAGAGTAGAATCCAAGCCAGTGAAATGAAATTCCTAAGAAGTATGATAGGAAAGACAAGGAAAGACAGAGTGAGGAATGAAGTTGTTCGGAAGGAAGTTGGAATGGGAAAACTAAATGAAAGAATTGAGAAGAATAAACTAAGGTGGTTTGGACATGTAAAGAGGATGGAGGAAAATAGAATACCAAGACAGATGCTGGAGGCGAAGTGCAAGGGTAAGAGAGCAAGAGGAAGACCTAGAACAAGGTGGATTGATTCAGTGAAGAACAGCGTAAGAAAAAGAAATCTGGACTGGGACAAGATCGTGGAAGAAGAATGGTGGAAGGAAAGAGGAAAGTGGAGAAGTGCCATAAATACCCCGACCCGGCAGGAGCTGGATAAGGGGAAATGATGATGATGATGATAATTGTTGGTGCTTACAGGATTGGTCATTCTATCCATAGGATTTCCTCCAAGTTCCAGATATCTGGTGCAGCAGTAAGTAATGTCATGGTGACATGGAAACTTGAGGGAGTTAAAACATGACAGCCCAGACCTAGTAAACCAAAAAATGTTGAAACCTGTGGGGAAATTGAACCAGAAAACAATTGTTGGCTATCTGAAGGACATGCCAAGCGACCGTTGTTTTTATTAGCCTTTCGAGATATGATTGCCGGTGGCAGAGGTGTAAACTATTTTTCATTTACTTGTGTCATGTTGTCAGCTGGCTTAGTTGACAGGTACAGTTGCATGGGAAGGATATAACTCACGCCCAGTAGCCTTGCATCGCTTTACTCTCCGTGGTTACATGAGCTCCTATAAAGCTTAACTGTGCTGTTGAAACCCACCATTCTTAATTCGCCCATTATTATTAATTGTTCTGTTCACAATTCACAATACAACTTCTGTCTAACACAGGCTGTTCCAGCCGAGCAGCTCGCCCGTGAGCAGCTGAGTACTCGCCGCCTTGTGTGAGTAAACCTGCAATAAGCAATACAGCTCTGCTGTTGGGGCGGCCGTTACTCAGCGGTGGATACATATAGATTGGCAGGAAGCTCATGGACTTGTACTATGACCTTCGCCCAGTGACGTGTTGGCTATCACCCCCAGTCCCTCACCAGCCGTGCTCCGAGCATCACTGCTGAGTACTCGCGTGTACGCATACTCAAACTCGTGGATTTGGAACAGCCTGGTCTAACACAAGTAGCGTGTGCAGTGCTGCTTGACTTATGTGCAGACTGTACTCTGTCATCACTGTTCCCCCCTGCTTATCCCGCAAGGCTCCTGCTGCTATTATCAACAAACGCTGGCACAGCCAAGTTCAGCAGCAGTCATATCTTGAAAGGCTAATAGGACTGAATTGTCCCCACTGTGAAGTAGAGCTGGGCAAAAAGCTCCCAAGGTCCGATCGGTCTTGCTGGACGAGAATGAAGAACGGAAATGCTGGTTCCGGAACTGATATTACCGGTAACGTGGACTTGATAACGATAATTCTCTATGTTCTCGTTTGGGCAATATGGCGCTGCCTGAAGGCACTGTGGCTTGTTGTGTAAGGATTCAATGGAAATTGTTCATTCTGATGACTGGAGTCTGCGAATTGGAAGAATCCACCCAACCTCAACTGTGTCATATTAACATACACCTACTATATTGAGCTTATCATCTTAATAACATATCGGAGATTTTGATCGTCAGTGCTTGCATCCAGTGGTGGCGCTGGCCATTGCTGGTCCCTGTGCGGTGCAAGATTTGCGAGGCCCTTACTTCCGGGGGGGTGGGGGGTCAGTACCATCTATGAATAAAAGTAAGAGAAATAAATAGAGTGAATTGTAATATTATATTTTTAAAATACAGTACAGTCGTCGTCGGCTGTAACTCTATTCCGAGTACACATTCTTCTTCCTGCATAGAGCTTTTCAGACCAGCTTGAGGAGGTGTTTCTGATGACTAAACAGGCCAATCCTGGCATGAAACATGCGCCCACATAAATTGCACTCAATGGTTGGGGGAGGGCGGGGTTGTAATTGATGAAGCTTGTCGCTTGGCCTCTTCATGTCTGCAACGTTCTTCTTCAAATAAGTTGACAGCAGTCGATGTAGTGTTCCGCCACAGTAAACGGTCCGCAGCAGATGTTTCTCAAGAGTGGATATGTATACCAGTCGTCGTCATGATGTGTTTTAGCTGGTCTTAAATATGCTTCAGAGGGTCCCCATGAGGTCTAGTGCCGGAGCAAAGTTCTCCATAAAGGAATCGACGTGGAAGCCTGGTATCACTCATACGGTGAACATGGCCTAACCATCTCAGTTGATGAGCGATGATAGTTGCCTCAATGCTATTGAGATGCTCTCTCTCGAGAACTGCAGTGTTGGTCACATAGTCCTCCCACTTGATATTCAAGATGTATCTCATCTTTTGTTGGCGGAAGCGCTCAAGTTTCTTGATATCACGGCGATAGAGTGTCCCAAGTCTCACAGCCATACAGTAGCGCTGAGATGACAGCTTTGTACACCATGAGTTTGGTATGCATCTTTATTTGTGAAGACTCTGTGCATTAAACGGCCAAATGGTGCTTGGGCAGCTCCAATACTTTTGTCAACATCCTGTTTGCAAGTGCACCGTTTAGACAATATGCTACCAAGATATGAAAAATGATCAAACTGCTCCAGTGTTGAGTCTGAGATGGAGATATTGAACTAGGGAAGAGGTAATCCTGGGGCAGGTTGTGCAAGTACCTTAGTTTTCTTTGCATTGATGGTAAGACCAAAGTGATCACACGCAGTGCTAAAGCGATTGACTGATTGTTGAAGCTCTACAGGTGTCGGAGCAGGAGATGCGGTGTCATCGGCATACTGCAGTTCTGTCACCCGGGTAACTTGGGTATGTCTCTGTGAACGAAGTCTTGCCAGATTTAAAAGACCTCCATCGAAGCGAAACTTAATCTCTATGCCTGGGTTGTTGGAAGATGATTCATACATCATGGCAGCCATGTACAATGCAAAGAGTGTTGGAGCAAGCACACAGCTTTGTTTCAAACCGTGAGTGATTGGAGAACGAATCGGATACAGAGTTACCGTGAAGAATCTTCCAAGGCATTCCATCGTGAAGAGCTTTAACTAATTCCACATAGCGATCTTGACATCCAAAGTGCGCTAATACTTTCCACATAGCTGATCTTGTACTGAATCAACGGCTTTTTCCAGGTCATAGAAAAATAAATACAGAGGCTCCTGTTGCTCTCTGCACTTTTCCTGGAGTTGTCTGGCACAGAATATCATGTCTATTGTGCCCCTGGAGGTTCGGAAACCACATTGAGACTCGCGCAAAATCCTCTCCGAGATACTTTGGAGCCGGCTTAGTAGAATTCTTGCGAGAACTTTACCTGCCATGGATAATAGCAATATACCACGGTAGTTCCCACACACACTACGATCGCCTTTCTTGAAGATAGTGATGATGGTATCATTCTTCAAGTCGCCAGGTACTTCTCAAGTTTCCCAAATTAAGAGGATAAGTGTAAAAAGTCGAGTCTTCAAGGCCATACCTCCACTTTGTAACAACTCCAGAGGAATGTTATCAGGACCAGGAGCCTTTCTCGACTTAAGTTGATTGAGCGCTTTGGTGAAATCTCGGAATATCGGCGGAACCGCCATTCATGGTTGTTGGGGCTGCTGTGGGACGTTGCGAAGAAAGTCCTCGGCAACATTGGAGGCACGATTTAGAAATGCAGAGAAATGTTCCTTCCAACGCTCCAAAATTTTTCCTTGGTCAATTAAATGGCGGAATTGTCAGCAGTTTTCAATGCACCTGATGATCGGATTGGGCCGTATACCTCCTTTATGCCTGCATGGAAGTTTTGCAGGTCACGGGCATCAGATAGTCTTTGAAGTTCTTCAGCTTTTCGCTGTCACCAGTTGTTCTTTATTTCCCTGTTTTGTGCCTGACATTTCCCCTTAAGTTGCACGAATTGTGGTTTTTTCACACTGGAAGACGGATCTTGAAGAAAGGATGGATGGGCTTCCCGTTTGGCATTGATGAGACACATTATTTCATCATTATTTTCATCAAACCAGTCTTGTCTTTTGTTCTTCACAAAACCAATTGTTTCCTCAGCTGACGCAGTGATGACCTCCTTCTGCTAACTGGATGACTAGCCAGCTTATTTGCGATCATTTCTGTAATCTGTGCCAATTGATTTTACTTGGAGTTTAGAAGTGTCAAATTTCCGTCTGGACAGGTTGTGGATGGATCGTTTCGGTTTGCGGCAGATTGAGATCCTCAGCCGGCAAAAAAGGAGCTTATGATCTGTCCAACAGTCATCGACACTTCTTGCGGTCCTGGTGATGCGGATGTTCTTTTTATCACATTGACTGGTGATGATATAGTCAAGGATGTGCCAGTGCTTCGAGCGAGGATGCATCCAAGTGGTTTTGTAGCAATTCGGCCGGCGGTTCCATAATTGATGATCTTGACCAACTCTGGCGTTGAAATCGCCAAGCATTAAGAGTTTGTCTCTAGGTGGTACTTTGGTGATGATTGTGCTCAGCAGGTTGGAGAATTGGTCTTTAACTTCTATAACAGCATCCATGGTGGGAGCATATGCAGAGATATGAGTCATAAAGTGACCCCCGGAGAGTGGGATTCGGAGGGTCATAATTCTTTCGCTGACAGCAGCTGGTGATCATTCACCAGTGTGGTCTTTATAGCGAAACCAACACCATGAATACAGCGCTCTCCCTCATCTTTTCCCTTCCAGAATATGGTGTAACCTGAACTAAACTCTGGACAATTTGGTTTCACTTAAGGCAGCAATATCTATGTTCATTCGACCAAGCTCATGGGTGACGAGCGCTGTTCTTCTCTCAGGCCTGTTATTGTCCTTCAAATCAAGTAACGTTCGAACATTCCAGGATCCTATAATTAAAGTTTGGATATTCTTACAAGGGAAGTCTCTGAACCGGGGAATCGTGGATCCTGCTGGAACTTAGCAGATGCGTTGCGTGAGCCCAACTAGGCAGAACCTTGAAGAAAGATCTTTCGGAAATTAACTCATACCCACCGTAGACGGCAGTAAGTACAACAATTTTGAACTGTGCGCGCTGGTCAAGCGGGAGTGTGCCTCACTCCTGATTGGTGGCTCAAAAGATCACGTTCCAAACGACTGCCCTCCCGTACTCACACTCACAAGCTGCGCTGCGGCAAGGGACATTAATGTTGCATCTTTACAATATATTGCACGTCGTGCTTTATCATTAATCACGCAACGTAAGGCGTCCAGAAAAGGAATACAAAAGGAGTGCCACATTGCCAGACGGTACATGCTGTTTGAAAACATTATGAAACCAATTCTCCAATTGTGCGGATCCCAGTTTGCCAGATTTTTTGGGAACAACGTAAATATTGTCATGTGCAAGCATAGTTTCTTTCACCCTTTCACCAAACACACCTTTTGGTTCTTTCAAAGTTATGAAGAGAGGTCCAAGCAGCTTGCCCGCTGCTGTTACTGTTGGCATTGTTGTTTAACTGGGCGTTGTGGCCCCTACTGATTGCACTTTGGAGTAAACCGTTTTAGACTCTTTTATAGCCAGTGTCCTACCCGAACACATTTCCAAATTGAACCCACTTTGATCACTATTACAGTACATACGTTTCCAGGGCCGAGAGAATCTAGAACCGATGTAACCTCTTCTACGAATATTTTTGCTGCTGACATAATATCCATTTTTCGATGGGCATTCTTTGATATCACCACAGTTGCTATTTTTCGCGAAATGATATAGCGATTCTTAAAGTGCTGCACCCTGGAATGGCTGGCTTTAAACCTCGTACATTTTACGTCCTGCACAGCTAGCATAGCCCATTATTGAATTGTCGCGTCATAGCCTATATTACGTCATTATTCTGATGGGCAATGTCAAATTGGGCTTTTAAGGCACATGTTATTCTCCTAAATTTGTCGCGGTGGGTGCCGCCCCTTATCCCTTGCTCTGCCCACAAATATAAATCTTTCTTACTTCTTACTTTCGTTTACCGACAAAAAGGAAAGCGGACGCCTCTTACCGCTTTTCCAATACTCAACAGCATTTTGTTTGTATTTCATACCTAACACACTTGTTGCAAGGGACGAACCCCAGATAGGCACAAAACCATCCAAACTGTCCAACAGGTCCTGTTCTTGAATGCCGAGAGGCCTTTCCATACATTTTCCATATTTTTCCTCCAGACAACATATAACTTTTCCAATGTTAGCATTCATTATGCAATGCATGGGACACTCGCCGTATTCGGAAATAAGCGTATGCCGGGTCTGTCGCCTCTCATTCGATGACTGTACGCCGTAGGCCGGGAACCACAGTACGGTTGGGAAGCAACCTATGACGCAGCCAATGAAGCTCACACCCCTGGCGCGCCAATTTAAACGTGTAAATCTTAATTTTTCATCTAGTAGAAGGGGAAGTTAATTTCCGAAAGATTTTTCTTCACGGTTCTGCCTAGTTGGGCTCACGCAACGTATCTGCAAAGTTCCAGCAGGATCCGCGATTCCCCGGTTCAGAGACTTCCCTTGTTAGTTTTCGTTTTTCGACCGCAAAAGGGGTGACCCACTGGGTGCGGCCTCCCAGCCGGCTGAAGGTGTGACTACCTATGTTTAGCCCACATTTTCTAGGGCCTTCCCCATTCAGGGTGGGCAGCAGTGATCCTAAATAGGCCTGCCCAAACACAGATGCAGGACCAAACTCCTGAGTAGTCACGAGGTCTCAGAAAGACGACTATCACACATCTGCTGCCAACGTGCAGGTCCGAACTAGAGGCTTCCAGTTTCAACCCGAAAACCTGCCTCCACCATCCTTATCCCATCGCCGCTGGACTTGTGTTGAAAGATGTGACAGCAGGAAAAAGGTGCCTAAAGCGAGATTTTGTTTAAGGTGGATCACAGCTTGCAATGAAGTGACCCACACACTATGATCTCGGAGCTATACCCTGCGGCACAAATGAAATGAGTCTTGCAGGTTCTAGTACCGTGACTGCAATGGACTGCCGCAGACTCTAAATACCATTGAGTTGCGCCTTCACAGCCAGTCCATCTGGCATGACCTCATCCGCCTCCACGACCGTTGAGAACCACAAGGGAAGTTCCTCCTCCGTCCGTTTTGCCATTGAGCCAAAATATACGTAATGGGTTTCAGTGTCATTTCCCACACTGAGGGGACCATCACCCCACCTAAATGGGCTCATCAGCCAGAAGCCGTTGGCCCCTTCAGGGGGTCGTGGTATTTACCGCCGCCCAACATTCGGCGTTAGCTGTTTTTACAGCTGGTTGCCAAACCAGCTAACCCTCCTCCTTTCGCATTCCGGACTTGGGGCCGGACAGAGGCGGAGTACAGTATTACTACCGGTATTTCAAAAACTTGCAGTAACAAAGAATGCTAAAATTTCACTCTTCTGCTCTTTTTCTGGCTCAAGTCTTTTATTAAATCTTTATAGTTCAAACTAGATGTCGATTCATTCTCTATGGACAAGATTGCGAGTCTTGGGTCATGGTGATTCTGAGATAGGCTTTAATTAATTTTGATTTTGAGAAACTTCTCACGGCAGCCGCAACTGTGCCGGGAATAGTAGCAACTATTATAAGTGGAATACTTGTATTTGGATAAATTTCACTCAGATTGTTCTCCACGATGTACTTCAAAGCCATTAAAATTCCACTTTCTTAATTTCATTTCTTCTACCTCGAGTGTCTTTCCCATTGTATATGAAAAGCCATCAAACACTGCGAGAAGGAAGGATTTTATTTTGTCAATAGTTTAATGCGAAATCTAGTGATAGTGTTTGAATTATGTTTCACATTAATTTCAACAATTAGCATTTTTCGATCTGTCTAGCAAAAAAATATTTAGTGTATCCCAAGTTGGCAGGTTGTTGAAGGTCTGATTACTCATTTATTATTTATTATTATTTATTATTATTATTTATTATTATTTATTATTATTTGTTATTATTTATTTATTTTAAGAGGTTGTCTATTGTCGGTTGTCAGTAACCTTTCGCAGGGCCCTGGGAGGCGTGGGGTCCTGTGCAGCCGCACACTTCGCACACCCCTGGCACACACTGCTTGCATTGCATCTTATGATATTCCCCAGTATTATTATTATTATTATTATTATTATTATTATTATTATTATTATTATTATTAGCCATTGGTAAATCCCATAAAGGGCAAAGGCCTCCTGCTAGGAGCTCTGAAATATTTCATCAGATGAGCTATGCTGATGAACATTTACCTTAATAGTAACTTAAAACTAATTGTCTTGACTATTTACACTCTTATTCATCTTCCCCCAGTAGCTCTGAAATATTTCATCAGATGAGCTATGCTGATGAACATTTACCTTAATAGTAACTTAAAACTAATTGTCTTGACTATTTACACTCTTATTCATCTTCCCCCAGTATTATTTGGTCATTAAATTTCAGCAAAAGAAAATTCTATTTGATGTGTACATATTAAGATTTTTTCCGTTAATGCCACATTCAAGCACTATGTAACTTTAACGGAATGGAACCTGAAAAATCATGCACTTGCTATATTACTAGTGCCCCTGTGATGCAACTGTGTTCTGTCGTATCATTTTTGTAGTAAGCTGTCGACACAAACTATAAAATATAACGAAAACAAACTCTGAAATACTTCCCCTACCAAGTATCAAACTCCAAACCTTTCATCCATGAGTCCAACGCGTTATCAATTCAGCCACGGAGACACTCATTTCAGAGTAGAAAATATGACAAAGATACAGAGTGAGAACTTTTGCGTTGGATACTTGACTCTCTCCATCTAAATCGCTCCTACCAGTTCGAATACTATTCTCTAGTCGTTGGCCATAAGAAAAAATAATGTTCACATTCAAGAATAAGATTGATTTTTATTTTTATTTTGATATGATGGCTTTGAAATATGCTTGAGCCACCGCCATTTCAATCGCATCCCTAGGTACGTGCTGACACGTTGCATCATGGGTAGTGATATCAACATTACCTTGTGATCGAACGAGACTGTGGAGTATCGGACCAAGTGACATTCCCGCGGTAATGAGCAGTTCTCAGTCAACTGCCATCGCACTCTTGTCACTCAAACTGTCATATCATTGGCATTTATAGACGAATCATTGAGGTGTTTGCACTGGCATGATTAATATCATCATCATCGTCACCCCCCTGTGGGTGGGGGGTTTAGAATACACCCACGGTATCCCCTGCCTGTCGTACGAGGCGACTAAAAGGGGCGACCTTGGCTATTCTTTTAGGTTTCCGGCTTGTCTTGCGAATTGGACCTCCCGTGGGTGGGAGGGATGGAATACACTCACAGGTATACCCTGCCAGTCGTAGAAGGCGACGTAAAGGGTTTCTTGGCCCAGGTCCCCTTTACGGGTTTGACAGCCAGCTCTAAACGCCCCACTTTGTGCGATATAACTCTCATTAGGTTATATCGCACGCCTTTTTCCGTTCATGTTTTTGAGGTCTGGCACTCAAAATTACATGTGCGTGCTGTCAGGGGAAGGGCCACCTAAGTGTGCGACTACGCTCGAGAGCCTGTTCGGTCTGGCCACACCGACAGGTGGGTGCGCCATGTACCCTGCAGTAGTATCCGCCTGACAACACAGGTCCCCGCACAGCTGCATGCCTGTGCTGGAAAACTCTCTAGTATATGCCGAGGGGTACATGCCTGTATGGCATGTCAAACATCGGACTCCCGGGCAATGCCTTCCAAGCTAGGCGGGCCTTGCCTTGGCTGGGTAGCGCCTACAGAGACAGCCCGTGATTGGAGTCGGTGGCATTCAGGGAGGATGAAATGGCCATGGGACAGAAAAGGAATATCTCCCAACAGGGTGGTCCGCCACCCAAGTCTTCTAACTTTTGATTCCCTACGGGGATCAACCCCCTGGGAACAGTCTGTTCGTGAGAATCTGGGTACTAACACTCCCAAGTTTCTGGTCGCAACCAGAACGGATGGGGGTGATTTCAAGATGGTAAAGTCTATATTGTTTTCTCGGCACATAGAAGGGGTCTATGGCGAGCTTGAGAAGGTACAAAAGATGAGAAACGGTAGCTTGTTGCTCAAGACTAGGACTGGTGAGCAGGTTGAACACCTTCTGAAATGTAACCACTTTGGCGATATCCCTGTCAAAGTGGAAAAGCACACGTCTCTGAATCTGGTCCGGGGAGTCATTTTCCACCGGGACCTGATTCTGAACACTGACGAGGAGCTCAACGAGGATATGCAGCACCGTCACGTGACTGATGTCCGGCGCATTACGTGCAAGGTCAATGGTCAAATCGTGGATACTGGTGCTTTCATTATTTCCTTTGAGCTTTCGGTGCTCCCTGAGAAAGTCAAGGTTACAAGTTACCGTTGTGACGTTCGGCCTTATATCCCTCCACCAATGAGGTGTTATAAGTGCCAGAAGTTCGGGCACATGTTATCCCGATGCTCGAGCCCTGACGTCTGTGGAACATGCGGTAAGGTACCCCACGAAGCGGAAGAGTGCACAACACCATATCAGTGCACTAATTGCCCTGGATTTCATTCTCCTCAGGACAGGAACTGCCCTGTCTTCCTGTGTGAGAAGAAAATCCAGGAGATAAAAACCCTGGATGGTCTCACCTACCAGGAGGCCCGCAAGAAATACCATACTACGATTTCGCCTTCTCCAACAATTGATTTTAGAGCCATAATACCAAATTTGGTCCCGGCTACCTCATCTTTTGTCTCAACTGTGAAACCTTCTAATGTACCACTGCCATCTACATCTCTAGCTACTCCCCAGAATCAGAAAGAGAGCCCGAAGGTGACTTCAACCCCACCTTCGGCCCCAAAGAAGGCTGTGCGAGCGAAGGCTGCTCCACCCGCACAGCAGGGGAGGAAGTTGAAGACTTACTCCCCACTCAGGATGAAGTCAGACTTCCTCCCCACCCAAACGGTCGGCAAAAGCCGCGCCGAAGCCGACGGAGGCGGCATCGTCGACCAGGGTCAGGAATTCGGCTCCTGACCCGTCTATATATCTTAAAGAGGCAGGGAAGAAGGGACCCCGCACTAAGCATTCCCTTTCTCCTAAAAAGGAGAAGCCATCCGCCCCACCACCTGCGGATGCTTCTGCGCCTGGGGACGTTTCGGTCCCCAGATCTGCGCGCTCCCCACGGAGATCCCCCCGCCGCTGAACTGCGTCTAGAAAATCTTCCGCCGATTCGATTCACTCCACGACCTCGCCTGAGGACATGGAGATTATAGTCGACGTAGTGGCTGATGATCCTCCAGAGATTATGTTGTAGCTTGCTGCTCCAACTTATCCCTCGTTTATAAGTTCACACAATGGCACTGTTACAGTGGAATTGTAACAGTTATGACAGGCATTTGACAGAGCTCCGTCAGCTTATTGCACAATACGCAGCGAGTATAGTCTGCCTACAGGAAACAAACCTCAGACCTGATCACGAGACTGTTCTGAGAGGTTTCCGACTATACTCTAAAGAGCGACAATACGCCGCCCGGGCTTCCGGGGGCGTTTGTACCTTCGTTCGCTCTGACTGCTATAGTGAGGAGTTTCCACTCGCCACTCCTCTGGAAGCTATTGCAGTTCGCGTGTCCTTGCCCGCGTGTCCTTGCATGCTATGACAACTGTTTGTAACGTGTACCTTCCACCGAACCAGCCCCTTGATATTAATGACGTCTTTGATCTTGTTGATCAACTTCCAGTCCCTTTCCTAATCGTGGGTGATTTCGACTCTCATCACCCCCAATGGGGATCACCATCTTCCTGCCCCAGAGGAAGGGACGTGGAGGGCTTAATTCAAGGGTTGGATTTATGTCTATTAAATACAGGGGAAGCTACACATTTTAGCTTAGCGCACGGCACGTACTCACACATTGAATTGAGTGTGTGTAGCCGTGCTCTGGTCCCCCTATTTGGTTGGTATGTAAACGACGATCTCTGTGACAGTGACCATTTCCCGATCGTTCTTACACTTCTGAACCAGAAGCCCGTGGAGTTCCCCAGTCGTTGGGTGCTTAAGCGGGCAAATTGGCCCTCGTTTCAAGAACGAGCTGTGTTCGTTGATCTTGGTTGCCGGAGCATCGATGACGAGGTACAGCACATCACTGATGTGCTTCTTGCTGCCGCCGAAGAGTCCATTCCATCCTTTTCTGGGACTCCTCGTCGCAAACTCGTCCCTTGGTGGACAGAGGATATTGCAGTGGCATACGAGATCGTCGTCGAGCTCACAAGCACTACCGTCGGCGTCCAACCATGGCCAATTTGGTGGCGTTTAAGAAATGTTGTGCCAAGGCACGGATTCTTATCCGCCAGAGTAAGAAAGATTCATGGGAATGGTATGTGTCGTCTATTACGGCACATACCCCCTCCTCTCAAGTGTGGACTAAACTACGACGCATCTCGGGTATTCAGACATCTTCTACTGTACCGGGAATTTCCATCGATAATGAATTGGTTACAGATCTGTACTGCGTTGCAAACCATCTCGCATCTTATTTTGCGGATATATCCGGTTCCGACACCTATGATCCTGCCTTCGTGGCCATGAAGCGCGAGGCAGAACGTTTCCAGCTCAGTTTTGCTTCCCGCGCTTCGGAGGAGTACAACGTGCCCTTTACGGAGTGGGAACTCCGCGGAGCGCTGGCGCTCTGCAGGGACACGTCTCCCGGCCCGGATAATATTCACAACCAGATGCTTAAACACCTTAACGATGAGAGCATTCGTTATTTGCTCCGGGTGTTTAATCGTATCTGGTTGGAAGGTGTGTTTCCAGCGCAATGGCAGGAAGGTATCATTATACCTATCCTGAAGCCCGATAAGGATCCCAAATTGACAGGGAGTTACAGACCTATTTGTCTCACTAACGGTCTGTGCAAGCTCTTTGAGAGGATGGTCAATCGGTGCCTGGTGTGGGTCCTGAAGAAACGGGGACTCCTGTCTGAATACCAGTGTGGTTTCAGGGCGTCTCGGTGTACCAACTACCATCTGGTACGCCTGGAGACCGCCATACAGGACGCTTTTCTCCGGAGACAGCACCTAGTCGCTGTTTTCTTTGACCTCGAGAAGGCCTATGACACCACTTGGCTTTACGGCATCCTCTCTACCCTGCATCAATGGAAATTCTGAGGTAACTTGCCTGTTTTTATTGCGAATTTTCTGTCCCTTCGCCTGTTCCGTGTCCGAATAGGGGGGACATATTCGCAATATCATATACAGGAAAACGGAGTCCCACAGGGATCGGTGCTTAGCGTAACATTATTTGCGATTGCCATAAACGGTATAGTCGCTGCTGCTGGTCCAGCAGTGGTACCGCCGCTATATGTAGACGACTTCGCTCTACATTATAGTGCGCAAAATATGGCGGTCACTGAACTACAGCTACAACAAGCTATTCGGAGAGTGGAACGCTGGACACTGGAGCATGGCTTTCGGTTCTCAACCGCAAAGTCCTCGGTTGTCCATTTCTGCCGAAAGCGCACCCTCTATCCAGATCCTGAGCTTTATCTGGGCAATGTAGCTTTGCCTGTTGTTGCTGCGTACCGGTTCCTTGGGCTCCTTTTTGATCAGAAATTGACGTGGGAACCACACGTGCGGTGTTTGAAAACTGCCTGTGCTAAGAAACTCCCACATGTTGCGGTTTAATAGCGGCACATCATGGGGGGCGGACCGCGCGGTGCTCCTACGCTGTTATAAGGCCCTGATTTTATCTAGATTAGATTATGGCAGTGCAGCATACGGTTTGGCCCGTAAGTCAGTGCTTGTCAAACTGGACAGTGTCCACCACGGCGGTGTGAAGCTGGCGACGGGTGCCTTTCGGACGAGCCCAGTCGTCAGCTTGCTCGCCGAGGCTGACGTACCTCCTTTACACCTGAGGCGCCAACAAGTACTGCTGACCTATGCTGCAACTATTCGACAGATGCCACTTCATCCAAGCTATCCATGTTTGTTTTCCAATCCGAATCGCCGGCTGTATGATGCGCCCGCCCGAGCCCCTCGACCGGTGGGGATTCGCTTGGATGACTTATACCGTCAGTTCCGATTTCCTTCTGTCTCCTGTATCGTCCGAGTACCTAGCAAGGCCCCTCCGTGGATGGTCTCTCGCCCTGATATCATCCTGGATCTGCACACCGGCCCCACGTCGGACACGGACTCCTCCGTCCATCGGAGGCTGTTCCAGTCCGTGGTGAGCCGGTATCCGGGATCAGGGCTTCTATTCACGGGCGGTTCGAGGGTAAACGAGAAAGTAGGCTGTGCATTTGTGATTGAGGATCGTCGGTTTCTCTTTTCACTTCCCGAGGCCTGTGGCGTGTACACTGCAGAGCTCTATGCCATCTTAGAGGCTCTGCGGTACACGTTATCAGACGATCACCAGCACTTTCTTGTGTGTACTGACTCTCTGAGTGCGTTGCAGGCGATCGATGTGTGTTTCCCAAAGCACCCGTTGGTCCAGCGTGTGCATGACCTGCTCGTCAGTTCGCGTAACGCTGGAACCGGGGTGACCTTTGTGTGGCTTCCTAGCCACATGGGTATTGCGGGAAACGAGCTTGCTGATCAGGCGGCGAGAGAGGCAGTCGCACTGCCCTTGCTACCGTATAAGGTGCCTGCTAGTGATGTGCACTCTCAGTTGCGGCATTCGATCCTGTCGCATTGGGAGGAGGCATGGCGTGCCACGCCTCCACCCAACAAACTGAGAGGCATCAAGGAGACAACGAAGGTGTGGAAATCTTCCTTCCGATCTCTCCGGAAGGAAGCTGTGGTACTCTGTCGACTCCGGATCGGCCATGGGATTGCTACGCGTTCCCACTTGCTAAAGAGAGAAGATCCTCCTGTGTGTACTTGCGGCGCCCACCTAACCGTGGCACACCTTCTCTTGGAGTGTGTGGATCTGGCCGATCTGCGAGGGACTCTTAAACTGCCTAATACCATCTCCCTTATTCTCCGTGATGACGGGCCGTCAGCTGACCTCGTCATCCGGTTCATGAGGGAGAGTGGTTACTTTTTTAAGTTTTAATGTGTAGTTACGACTTTTAATTCAGGTTAAATCTGTTTTTATGTTTTTTATTGTGTTCATCTATTTTATTGTTCACTATGCCTTATTTGTTTTATCCTTTTTTACCATCTGCCTTTTATTTTTTTCATTCAAATAAGGCATAATTTTTGGGGCTCACTGTCTGTTTTATAAACACCATTTTTGTTTCATCCATGGCAGCGAGTTGTTTTTATCTACATCCTTTCATTTCACGCCATTTCATTTCATTATGGGCCGATAACCTCGATGTTAGGCCCCTTAAAACAACAATTATCGTCATCGGCTTTAACTCGAATCCGAGTATAAATCTTCTTCCTTCAGTCCAGTTTGTGGATGTGTTTACGGTGACTAAAAAGTCCAATCCCGGCATAGAACAAGAGTCCACACAAGTCACATAGTATTGCTGGAGGAGGACGTGGTTGGGCTGCTCGAAGTTTCCTAGCTTGACGCTTGGCCTCTTCATGTGTGCGCTGATCCCTTTCAAAGGTTTTTACAGTATCGGAGATGGTACGGCGCCAAGTTAAGCGGTCTGCAGCCAGCATGTCCCAGGTTTGTGAATCAAGACCTGTCAATTTCAGGGTCTGCTTAAATTGGTCCTTGTAGCGCCTCTTAGGACCACCATGAGGTCTGGTGCCATAGCATAACACTCCATATAACATTTGACGAGGTAATCTCACATCATCCATCCGATGGACATGACCAATCCATCTAAATTGGTGACCTATTATGGATGATTCTATGCTGTTGATTTGAACCTTTTCAAGAACAGCAATATTGGTAATGCGGTCTTCCCATATAATCCTCAGGATTGATCGAAGTTTTTGTAGGTGGAAGCGCTCAAGTTTCCTAAGATCACGTCGGTAAAGGGTCCACGTTTCACAGCCATACAACAATGTAGAAATGACTACTGCTTTGTTCAGGATAAGCTTTGTACTCATGGACAGATCTTTATTCATGAAGACCCGGTGCGCTAATCGTCCATATGCTGCATGGGCTGCACCAATTCTCTTATCCACATCCTGCTCACAGGTACAGCTCACAGGAATGGTACTGCCCAGGTATGAGAAGTGGTCTACCTGTTCTAATTTCAACTTTGAGATGGAGATACTGAACCGAGGAAGAGGTGTGCCTGGTGAAGGTTGTGCCAAGACTTTAGTCTTATTGACATTTATAGTAAGACCAAAACGATCACATGCACTTTTGTAACAATTAACTGACTCTTGCAGCTCTTCTGGTGTGAGAGTTGGAGCCTCAGAATCATCTGCATACAATATTAGTAACATTAGTAACCTGAGTTTTCCTCAAGGAGCGGAGACGAGTTAGGTTGAAAAGCCCTCCATCAAAACGATACTTGACCTCCACACCTGGGATGTTTGTGGGTGAATCATAAAGCATTGCAGCCAAGTACAGCGTGAAAAGCATTGAAGCCAGTACACATCCTTGTTCCAGTCCATGGGTAATAGGAAATTCATCAGACATCTTATTCTGATGGCAAACCTGACCTGTCATGCCATCATGGAGAGCCTTGATTAGATCTACAAAACGCTGAGAGCAACCAAACCGCTTCAGCACCGCCCACATGGCTGGTCTTGGAACCAGATCAAATGCCTTTTCCAAGTCATAAAAGACTAAGAAGAGTGGATTCTGTTGTTCTCTACATTTTTCTTGTAGCTGTCTCACACAGAAAATCAAGTCAATTGTGCTTCTGGAAGCTCCAAATCCGCATTGTGACTCTGGGAGGATCTTCTCAGAGATAACCTTGAGGGGGTTAAGTAGAATTCTTGCAAGAATCTTCCCCACAATTGATAGCAGTGATATACTACGGTAGTTGCCACAAACTGATATTGCTTTCAAGCACAAAATCAGAGTTTTTAGTAAATGAAAATTTAATCTGATCACAAATGATGTACAGTATTTTGCCTAACGTTTCTGAATTCCTCTATTAATTTTCATTTCGTCATTTAAAGGGGTTGGATACAACAACCATATTGACAACACAAGCTATTTATATGTTATGATAAAGCATTTAACTGATGGTGGACACGAGAGGAAATAAATAATAATTATAAAAAAACTTCCCTCATGTAATCCACCATCCTATTTGACAGTTTGAATATGGTCAAGAATGGCTAATCTGTTCATATTTTCCTGGAGTAGATGATAACGATTTGAAAATGAATTCCACTTCAATTTGTTTATATAATAATAACCGTACCTTAAATTTCGTCCATCAGACGCTCATTCGATCAGTAACTGCTTTTTATAATAACTTCAGACTTCCATCTGCTAATTTCTCTCTTACCATATCATAGTGAGAGAAGTCATGGTAAAAATATAACGAACTCGATACAATATGGTCTTCCTCGTCGTAAGTGGTCACTTCATACAGTTTTAAATTTGTCGAGGAATGGTTTACATTCCGGAGTAACAGAGGGCTTTGATTTCACATGTGCAGTGGCTTGAGAGAGTCTGGTTTCTCCTTTAAATAGATATTGTCGATTACGCTGAGAAAAAGGAATTCTGGTATTATCAAAACATAAGGTTCCCACTCAGTACCGGTATTATCGAGACTTATGATTCTCATTCAGTGGAGAGACCTGGCCTTGAGTGCGCTTGGTGGGTGACGATACTGGCCATGCAGCAACTTACGATACCGATCGGAACTAGAGCAAATTTGCCCGGCTGTACTGTGAAGTTCAGAGGAGATGGAATAATGGCATGATCTTGTTTTACATACTACGGCCTTGCACCACTGGTTTTAGTGCATGGATCCATATGAATTTTGAGGTGTATGAACTAATTTTGGTCAATTTAGCACTACCAACACTGTGGTTACAATTAGAAAATGCCCAGTTCAATTTCAGCTGGACAATGAGGAGGCCCCAAATGGTTTGACAGCATGTGAGTAGGTAAACTCTAATAGTGGCTCAAAGTTCTGATCTCAACCCCACTGAACTCCTTTAGGATGTAGTGCAATGGCTAGCATAATAACCCCTGGCATTACAGCCCATCAAGGGCCTATGCCAACCAAGCGACCGCTGCCCAGCCATTCGGCCGGCAGAGATTGGGGTGATGCGTGATCAGTGCATCGGGTCCCATCGGCCGTTAATCATGCTCTTCATGATTAGGGCGCTGCCTCACTGTTAGACAGCTACTCATTTGTCCTCACGAGGCTGAGTGCACCCCGTTCTAGCCCTCACGTCAGTTTCTAAAATCCCTGACGGAGCCGGGAATCGAACCCGGGGCCTCCGGGTGAGAGGCAGGTGCACTACCCCAACACCACGGGGCCGGCCTGTCACCCCTGAGGTCCGGTTTAATTCTCCGCTCTACCAAGAAATTTAATTTTGGTCTGAGGGCTGGAACAAGGTTGACTCAGACTCAAGAGGCAAAACTGCGAACTCCCCCCAGGGGCTCACATCTAGTGGGACGTGGGTTGGCGACCACAGGACCCCAGCTGAGTATGGCATTGCTTCCACTTATTTGTGCGGGGCTCCTCTCCGTCTTCTTTCCTGTCGACCTCCCTTGGTCAACTCTTGTTCTTTTCCGACCCCGACGGTATTCGGGTATCCAAGGCCTAGGGAGTATTTCACTTTGCCGCCTTAATTGGCCCTTGTCTCATCTTTCCTGTTCCCTCATTCTTCGAGGGTTCAGACCTCTCATTTTCTTTTGATTCTATTTCCTTTTCTCTTTACGATTCCCACACTGTTTTTTTTTAATTGGCTCCCCGTGTATCCCAATTACCTTAAGCAAATTTTTATTATCTACCCTTCATTTTGTAGATATTTTGAACCTTAATTGCATTTTGTAAGGATTGACAATCTAAATTGCTTTTTAGTAAGTCTTTCAATGTAGGGGGAGGCACTTTAGTGAGTATTTTGAATTTCAATTGCATTTTGTTAGTATTTTCAATCCATACCGCATTTTGCAAGTATTTTCAATCTAAATTGCATTTTGTATGGTGGGCATTTTGTAAGTATTTTGATTCTCAGTTGCATTTTGTGAGTATTTTGAATCTAAATTCCATTTTGTAAGTATTTACAATCTAAATTGCATTTTGTAAGTATTGTCAATCCAAATGAATAGTTTGAATCTACCATACATTTTGTAAGCATTTTCAATTTCAATTGCATTTTGTAAGATTTTGAATTTCAATTGCACTTTGTGAGTATTTTGAATCTGAACCGGCCTTTATCAATCTAAATTGCATTGTGTATTTTGAATTCCAATTGCATTTTGTAAGTATTTTGAACCTCAATTGCATTTTGTACGTATTTTGAATTTCAATAGCATTTTGTAAGTATTTTGACTCTACATTGCATTTTGTACGTATTTTGAACCTAACCTACATTTTGTGCATGTTTCTCAATCTATTCCTTATCTCAGTATTTTCCTTCTAAATTCCCTTTTGTAAGTATTTCCACTCTCCAATTTGTGAGTCGTTTCAATCTGAGTGCCGTTTTGTAAGTATTTTCAGTCTCACATAATTTTCGTTATGGTTTCCATTTCATTGTCATTTTCCCTATCACCCAGACCATTAGGGGCCGATAACCTAGATGTTAGGCCCCTTTAAGCAACAATTATCATCATCATCAAAACTGAGAAGAGGTGGGTTCGATTCTCTCCTCAGCCATTCTAGAAGAGATTTTCCATGGTTTCTCACTTCTGCTCCAGGCAAATGCTGGGCTGGATCCTACTTAAGGCCATGGCCACCTCCTTCCTAATCCTAGTGCTAATTACAAGTACACACTTTGTACAGCCATCACAATAACACAGGTTATCAGTCAAATCCTATATCTATGTATACATATATATGCAGACCCAAATACATAGGGCTATATGATCACAATGTCACAAGAACCTAAATGAATCAACAAAGAAATTATCAACAGTTGTTCATCATGTTGATGAAAGAATGGATTCAAATATTTGCAGAAATATACTTGTTATTAATTCAATTTAGTGGCTTGGGACATCTTGGTCATCAGTTCCATGTAGTTGGGTATGTGTTGAACTTGTCAGATAACTTGTATTTATGTGATGACTGTAGTACTGTAAGTAGCTTTATTGGGGACAGGGATGGGTTATGTGGCCCGGGACTTAAAGTAAGGTACCATCTCGGCATTCGCCTGGAGAGAGTGTGGGGAAAACCCGAGAGGAAAACCACACTCAGGATAGCTGCTGTCAGTGTGGGGGATTCAAATCTACAGTCTCTGGACTTGCTGCAGCTGCCCACGTGGCCATGGTGCATGATTAATGAGCACGGCTATACCACGGGACTAGAAATATACTGCTAACTGGTAGAATGTACCTTCCTCAGTGGGTAGATGCCAAGATGGCCCTGTATTATACTGACACGACACCATACCAGGTGCTAGTTGGTGCAGTACTAGAGGCATGCTGGGATTAATGAGCTTATAGATTGAAACCAGTTTAGAAATTTACCTAGTCCACATACAATATAGTCAGCTAACCCAGACTTTTGGTGCTCTTGCTTAGTATTGTAATGTAGGTATAAGAGAAAGGAGTCAATGTGCTTTATAGGCAGTTTGCTCAAGCAAGACTTCAACATTGTAATGGATTCACACTTATTTTCAAATAAATTTTCATGTACACTGTGAAATTGCATATGTATAAAGGAGTCTCAGGAAAATGTGACTGCTACACCAAATGAAAAAAAAAAAGGGATTTGTTCTTTACAGAACTTAACCATCAGTTGGTGGGCACTCTCATATTCCTACTCTTATTTGAATGGCATATATTATTTTGTCACAAATATTAGTTGGTGTGTACTCACATGTTCCCACTCTTGAGTGACCAATATTATTTTGTCACTAATATCCAATTATGACTCCTTTTCCTTTCATTTTTCAGGTAATTCATAAATATTCTTCATCAAAAGTCACATCTGAAGCATGGAAGAGGATAACATCAAGAAATGCAATTATGCCAGTGCCAGCCTTACAAGTAGTCCCTCATCTTCCGTCGCTCGTCCTCGCCTGATTTGGCTTTCTATCATTAAGACTTTCTGGCGCCGACCTGTCTTGGTGACAGCATGTAAATTTATGTTGGCAGCTTGTGTCTATCAGCGCCATATGCGAATAGGATTCCTACTCATGCTGCTTGCTTTGGCCTTCTGAACATCATATTCGAAGTCCACAATATGGCATTGTTTAATAGAGCTATTTTTCAGTTGTCAGTCCCTTTGAAAAGACAAGTTTATTATATGCACTGCAAGTGCAATAATTATCCAGTCAATTTGCAGAGATTTTCCAGGCCTAGTGCTTTCAGTACTGGGCAATCAAAACACTCTTTTCTTTGTAAGGGTCAGAGTCAAGCATGGAACAGTCCATGTAAACAAACAATCCACACTTCTTACCCCAGAAGGGCATTACCTCCTGCAATATTACTTTTAATACGACCTCTTGCAAAGCTTGCTGCAATCTTATTTGGTCGCACTGCAAGATGGTGGTGGAAATCTTTGCCACAGAGTAGAAAAGACCAGTTGATTCACCTATTGACAAAGAACAGACTGTTCTTCCTAGGTAAGTCTTTTATTTCCATACTATAGTCTGTTAGTCCTCTTTTTTTTCTCTCTCTCTCTCAGAACTTCCCTATATTCTAATGCTGTCCTCCATCTGGTATCTTATCCATCCTTGTCGTCTCCTCTTCATCATTCCAAGGTTGCAACTACCGAAGGCAGATCTTCACTATATCCTCTTCATTTTCTCAGAACTTCCCTATATTCAAATGCTGTCCTCCATCTGGTATCTTATCCATCCTTGTTGTCCCTGTGATACAATTTTCATTCTTATATTGCAGCTTGTTTGGTGCCTACCTCAGCTGGGACCTGCTACTTCTATGTGACACATTTAGAGGTAGACCCAATTACTGGCAGGGAAAAGTTTATTGCTTTCTCTCGAGACCAGATGAAGCAGTTGGCAGATATAACTCAACAAGCAGTAAGTATATTTAAGTCCTGATTTTTAATTGGTTTTTTGTGAAGAAGTTTGGAAAGATCCCTTCCAGGCTTGCTTGGGACTTGAACCCAAGTCACCTGTGAGGCTAGCTGCTAAAGTGGCTGCACAAAGTAGCAAATTGACTTAATATGTAGGTATAGTGTGTTGCAAGATGATTTGACTCCATTGTTTTTGGAGGTAGTGATACAATAACCACCCATGGCAGGTCTTCACTATATCCTCTTCATTTTCTCAGAACTTCCCTAATATTCTAATGCTGTCCTCCATCTGGTATCTTATCCATCCTTGTCATCTCCTGTTCATCATTCCTTCTAGAGCATCTACCTACATTCACCTTCTCATTCAGTATTGAAGTAAATTTCTCTTCCTCTTTTTATGACTTTCTGAGTTCTTTCCAACAACTGGGATTGATGACCATGATGTTGTAAGCTCCTTTCCATTCTCCTCTTGAATGGTTGCAACTTCATTCCATTGTCCTTCTTCAGTCTCTTGGTGTCAGCTTCATGTAGTGCCACATTGTAAAGTAGTCTCTTCCTCAGATCACTTTCCAAGCATTCACAGTGAATAACAAGTGAAGGCTTTCAGCTATTAGGTTGTATATTGTACAAATGGTACAAGCCATTTGGATGGAAGACAGAGAATTAAGATGTCCATCTCATGCAGGACTCAAACTTGTGACTTCCTGCTTTGCACACCATTGCTCTACCAATGAGCTAATGCAGAGGTCACAGGTTCCAGTTCAGTATTCTCTTCCTTCCACCTAATTTTTTTTTTTAACCTCTGGCACTACAGCCCTTGAAGGGCCTTGGCCTACCAAGTGACTGCTGCCCTGCCATTTGGCCTGCAGATATTGGGGTGACGCGTGGTCGGCGTATCGGGTCCCTTCGGCCGTTAATCATGGTTTTCGTGACCGGGGCGCTGCCTCACTGTCAGACAGCGACTCAATTGTCCCCACAAGGCTGAGTGCACCCCGTTCCAGCCCTCCCCTCGGTTTCTAAAATCCCTGATGGAGCCAGGAATAGAACCCGGGGCCTCCGGGTGAGAGGCAGATGCGATACCCCAACACCACGGAGCCGGCCTTCCATCTTAATTACTTGCTCTATTTGTACTGCTTTCAAAAATAAAAGTTGCCATACTCTTAAACATTGAATATATTCTAAGTTCCACTTCGATCATGGTGCTGTTACATGATGCATAATGCTTGTAGATGTCAATTGAAAGCTGATTCAGAACTATGCTGTTTAAGAAGCACTCGCTTCACATCTGCTTCTCATGGATTAGCAGTAAAGCACTCGATTAATTATTCGAAGGTAGCAAGTTCAAGCCTTCTTCAAGTTGACTGGCTGCGTGGCTCAGCGGTATGTTCTCGCTTGCTGTGTTCAAGGTTCAAGGTTACAGGATTGAATCCTGGCTGCATTTGAGGGTGCGCAAATGCGAGGGAGCTGTGTCTGTAGATTTACTGGCACGTTAAAGATTCCCTTTGGGGCAGAATTCCAGCACCCCGGCGCGTCTCTAAAAGACACATTAGTTAAAAGGGACATAAAACCAATAACATTACTACTATACCTTCAAGTTATCATTTTTATTTTGTTATCGTTCGGTAGTGATATAAATATAGCCTAGATTATGGTCAGAGTTTATATCAGCTCCAGGAAATGTTTTACATCTCTGTTTGGCCATGATGAAGTCAATTTGGAATCTGATATTCTATGGGTCGGAGTGTGGAATTTTAGAAGTCTGATTATCAGGTTGTGGTAGGTTAGAGAACTTGGAAAGAGAAATGGAAATGTCAGTTTAGAATTTTCCTGTATCCATATGTATATTTTTTTTTTGTGATTGTTTAATAATGTGTTCGCTATGACCAACTTGTGCTCGGTGTAGAATTCCATCAGCCTGATTTCCGTGATCATTCCTCCTCTTCCCTTTACTAGAACAGGATTCCAATCTCCTATTACAATAACATTTTTGTAATTCTTACCATACCGTACCTCAGGAGTTCAAAAATTTCTTCATAGACCTTTTCTACTTATTCATCATCTGCTTGACTGGTAGGCATGTAGACTTATACAGGGTGTCTATGACCCGGGAAAACCGGGAATTATCAGGGAATTATGAATTTCTGGAATAATCGGGGGAAAATCAGGGAATTTCTTTGTTAATCAGGGATTTTTCTCAGTTTGGCTATATCCCGTAAAAGTGGAAGCAATAGTTTCGAATTTCGCGGGAAGTTATCTCTCGCTACTGATGACAGTGCTCAGCCAATGAGCAGTGCCTTCTCAAGCTCAACTGAACACATGATGTGGCAACCTTTCCGTTCGCCTTCTGCGCAGGAGCCAACTACGCCATTTTATTGGGCCTTGAGCATTTTGTTCGTTGCGATCAGTATTGCCAATGTCCGACTCTGTGGCTAAATGGTTAGCGCGCTAGGCTTTGGCCCAAAGTGCCCCGGGGTCGATTCCCAGCCGAGCCAGCAGGGATTTTAATCTCCTGGGGTTAATTCCCGTTGCTCGGGGACTGGGTGTATGTGCCGTCTTCATCATCACTTCATTCTCATTACGACGCGCAGGTCGCCCACGGGCATCAACTAGAAAGACCTGCACTAGGCCTCTTCGGAGGCCACACAAAAAAAAAAAGTATTGCCAATTTAGCGATTTTGTCGGTAGATGTAGCAACTTTGGTGACAAAATATTTTAAATTTAGTATTGTTTATACTAGCTTTGCTCGGAAACAGTTATGAATGCATTTCGTGACCAGCGCTTTTTTTCCCCCGATGTCAATGAACTACGACCTAGGCCTATACCCGTTTTAAGTCTCGGCATGATGGGTTAAAATCACTGACTGGACTATCCATTGTATTATCATGGAGATAGCATGAGCAACGCATTTCTGTCGGAAGTAATTTAAGAATGGCGAAGTGCATGCAACACAAATCCCCCTCTCATCCAGTCTAAAAACCCGTATAATGGGCGATGTATCGAAGATAGAGATATGCTCTCGCGGACTTTTTTGTAGAACTTTTCATGCTGAACAATTTTTACACTCATGGTATATTGATATTTATACCGGTTTGCTCAGCATAAGCTTAAAAAGCGCACGGATGCCTGTTTTGGTTTTTTTTTTCGACTTTTTCACTGCTTGGCTTCCTTTGAACATAAATAAATTATTTTCTTGTTATACTAAGTAGAGATTTAGGGACTATTTAAACTCCCGTTAGCGATAGAATTTTGGCTCCTTGGGTGATGACGGGCTACGTTAATTTACGTAGTTTTGTATTGGTGCGCGGACAACCGGTTATGTAAATTAACGTTTTCTTACAGTGCTTCATTCTTGTGTAATTTTCTCCACTCCGCCGTTCATTAATCAAAATACTACGTGTTATTTACGAACTAAGGCCTTTGTTCAACGAAATGCAGATAGGTATATTGTTGTCTTGATAATGCTTTCGGTACTGGAAGTGAGGTTTTATAACACTCAGTTACCGCATGTATTGTCAAGTGTTAGCATGGCGCGTTCAGAACTGACAGTGCAATAATTAGTTCAGACGAGTATGTTGACGATTATAATAAGAGTGAAATTGACAATGATAGTAGTGAAAGTAGTGACGATGAGATTGATGGATGGACAAGTAGGTAAAATTATACGTATTTATGTTCCATCTTACTTCTCACGCTAGGTGTACTTCAGTTGCCCGGTCCGCAGTAAGGAATAGAGTAGCGCGCGCCCGGGTAACAATGTGTTAGACCTGGGTTGACTACTGTTTGCGCGGATTTTCCATCCCGGTATTCTATGATTATTGTTTGCTCCTACGTTTCTTAGCTAGGCTAGAACTTATGTCCAATATTGTTTTTAATTGTGCCCAGGAAATGTTTTTGCAACACCTTTCAAACTCTACCTTGTATTATCAAACAGACTTGGTTAAATTATTTTTAGCGGCTTCGGTGGCGTAGTTGGTAGCATGCTGAGCTTGTATGCCCAAGATCGCGAGTTCAAACCCGGCCGAAGTCGTCGGATTTTTTAAGAGCGTTAAAATCCCTCAGTATGCCTTCCTTCGGAGGGGAAGTAAAGCCGGCAGTCCCATGTCATAGATTTATGGCATGTTAAAGAACTTTCCACTAATTACACCTGTGTGAAGTTAAATTAGGTTAAAAATGTAAACAACGCTCAGGTTCTACGTTCGTCGCCAAGAGCCGACTGCGGTGGCATCTAGTAGCCAAGTTCTGAACTAGTAGTTGTTGACGGTTTCGTTTGGCGGCAAAAGTAGGAACTACTTGAAAATTCAAAGTATGCAGTCCTTACTTGAATTAAGAAACAGAAACACACATTAATACAGTCATCACAATTAACACCGGTTATCAGACAGATTCTACGCACACCCAAAGTACACGGGGCTACATGACCGCGTTGTCGCAGCCCCGAAACTGAGGAACCAACCAACCTAAATTATTTTAGACTGATAATAGTGTGTTCTGGCCTGTTGAAACATCATTCATAATGATTTCCTTAATTTAAATGTATTAATAATTAATACATTGATTAACCCAATTACTTCTGTCATGACGAGGTGGACCTAATTGAGAGTTTGAACTTGGAATATGGCTCCCTTCGTCCCTTGGATATGTGTAAATTACTATATTCACACTTATGGTACCGAATATCATCATTCCTGCGACGTAGGATCAGTGACTTCAAGGGTAATGAATGGTTTTACAAATTAAATATTGGTCTAAGATGATCACACTCATATGATACACACCTTGATGTGTGTATTCAACCTCCTGTTGACTCTTTTATTGGAGGCATTTACCGTAGTGAAAGCAGCATGACTTCATAAACCTTGCTTATTTTACTGGACAATAAGTTCACTTATAATATTCTATTGAAATAAATGTATTTTCACAACTGTTTCCCTTGTGCCGCTATTGCTCAAATTTGTTTGGCACCTGGAATTTCCGAGAACAGGAAACATAAAACTTAATCCTATTTTCCATTTGCTTGATCCTGGATTACATTTTGCTTCTTGTTCCTGGAGAGCGCTTAAAACGAACCCAAGAATAGCGTGCATTTCATCACACTTCCTGTTCCAGGGCGAATGTGTAGCAGTGTTTACTCAGGGAATTATCTCATTAATCCTGGAAAAATCAGGGAATATTCAGGGAATTCTTTTAAGATGAGTTGGTAGACACCCTGTTATATTACTGTATGGAGCACTTAGGTTTCGTACTGATTTTAGCTCCAATAAACCTACAACTATTACAACTATATTGCTCATAATATTCTACACACTTTCCCAGTTTCCTCATCAATATAAGACTTACCCATGCATAATCAGTTTGATTTAGTGCTAATGAGACTGGCTGTGTGACTCAGCGGTAACGTTCTTGCCTGCTATGCCCAAGGTTCCAGGATCGAATCCTGGCGCAGTCAGCTGGAATTTGAGGGTGCGCAAATGTGAGGAAGCCATATCAGTAGATTTACTGGCACGTTAAAGATCCCCGTCGGGGCAAAATTCCGGCTCCCCGGTGTCCTAAAAGCTGCAGTAGTTAAAAGGGACTTAAAACCAATAACATTATTAACATTAATGCTAATGATCCTGTAGTGTCTGACCAGAAGTCCTGTTTTTCCTGACACCATACTTCACTAATTCGTAATTCCAAACAAGTTCAACATGGATCTGAAGATGTTCACTTGATAAATGAAACATGTCATCCATGTAGTTAATGCATAATAATTAATCTTTTTCTTTTCAGGTACACTTGTCTGGTTCCTGCTTAATGTAATTAGACACAAACCCATGTTAACTGACTGAAAAGTTATCAATTGATTGAATTTCAAGAATTCGTATATAGCTTGCAGTTTCTAATTATCTTGTTTACTTTGATTTAACTTATAAGTTTCTGTCAAAAAATAATTGCACATAAATATTTATATAAAATGTAAATTTTAATTTATGGCTAAACACTTGGACTTACCACAAAAGACTCCAGAGCGAATGGCTTAGTCAATGTTTACAATACCAAATTCTGCTCATCAATAGTTTATTCTGATTCATCACACAAGATTACATTTGGCAGAAACCATTATTTCCTACTTAAAAATACTCAATGAGTTGTTCCATAACTCTGTTAATTTGTTTTTTAGATGGTAAACACTAAAGTAGAGACGTTTTCTTTTTATGTTCTCATATCAGATAATGCAAGTCCATTGACTTCATCTTTGGCAACCAGGGGTCCTTCAAAAAGTTGTAGTGGAGCTTGTACAAAAATTAAATGTTGGCGGCCGTGAACACATTTATTCACAATTACATTGCCCTTTCTATTCATGTCCCCCTATTTTTAGTTATACAGTACAGTCTCAATTATCCGACCTAAACTGGACCTGGATACGTTGGATCACCGAAAATGTTGGATAATACAGAATAACTTTGAAAATGATCTAAAACAAATGGTAGGCTATACTGTATTACTAAAACAATGTCATGTTTTACCACAGTAAAGCTGAAGAAGGAAGCTTGTAGTTTTACGTGACTGTTAATCTCGCGATCATGAGCCACGGGACCTCCTTTTTATGTGGAATCCGAACCACAGGACATGGCATTTCACTTCGAAAATCCTACATGTATTGACCGGGAATCGAACCCAGCCTACCTTGGTAAGAGGCATACAGATTGACCGCTCGCCACCATGCCCCGAGAGAGAAAGAGATTCATTGTCTTTTTATTCAAGGATTACATACATAGGACTAAAGAGTTCCATTTGATGTATATAACCACTCTCATACATAAAAATACAGCATGATCAACAATCTTTAAATTTAACACCACATTAAAAGTACACTAAAATTATCTATGTAAATCCATGAGAGAGATACAGAGTGAGTGAGTGTTTTAATAATGTTGTCTGTCTGTGTTATCACCCTTATGTCCTTCTAAATGCTAATAATTAACCTTCTTTTCACATTTTGCAACAACGATGAACAAGTAAACTTATGAGATCAATCCAGGCAGATGTGTGTGTGTGTGTGTCTGTCTGTCTGTGTGTATGTCCTCCCTATCAACTCCTAAACAGCTACAGCTATCGAAACCAAATTTGGTATGAGTGAAGATCTATACACAGTTGAAATTTGAGCTCTAAGTTGGATATCTCAGAAGATATGTATTGGAAACTGTTCCAAAATTTTTTCAAAGTGAAATGCCATGTCCTGTTGTTTGGATTCCACGTAAAAAGGAGGTCCTGTGGCTCAAGATCTCGAGATTAACGGTCTCTTAAAACTACAATCTTCTTTGTTCCAAAATTGGCACACTTATGGATCATAATATTTCAGATTAATTTTAATGAGCCCATACACGGCAGTGCTGCCAACTTGATTCTATGTGTGCTAATTGGTTCAATGTTTAACTGCATGTTACTTCCATATTATCAAATGGATTTCATCCATATTTTGTACCTGGAATGTATGCTTAAAGACATATAATTTTGCTTATTATGAGCCACCAGGACTACCAACTGTGTTCAGTGTTAATGATCTCCGAACTTTTGAACCTTAGAGTCAATATCCCAGAATATGTGTACGGGAAAAAATTCAAACTTAGAACCGTGCGAGTCCAAGATGTTTTATACATGTTTAGAGTAAATCTTCAAAGTTAGTGCTACCAACATATTGTATACATGCATATGATGTTCATTATTCAACTACGTGCAACTGCCATACAAATCTATGGATTTATATGTAATTTTGCTCATACAATGTATGTTTTAGCAAACATAAGTGTGCCTATTTTCAGAGTCCACAGGACTACCAACTGCCTACTAATATTTTGAGTACACTTGAGCCCTAGACTCAATAACATGGAATCTGTTCTTGCAAACAGTTTGAAACTCTATACACTGTAATGTGTTACAGTACAGCCGTCGAGTGTCTGGCTCTGACATTTCTCATGAGGGAGGGAGACAGCGTTGCCGGTTGTGTACCGTGAAATATTAAACAGCGTGGACTACTTAAAATATTTCACATGTTTTTAAATGAATTCTGACGTACCGCTGACCATATTACTAAAGTAATATAATTACACACAGTTAACCGGTAAGTGTACACACACAAGACAATAAAACAACAAACCTGTACTAGCACAAAGAGCAACAGAAGAGAGCCCTTGTAACATCGAGCTAAATTTAACGACCGGCTTAGGCTGATCCTACATTGGAAGCAGCCACCAGACCCGACCCGGCCAGACCAGACCAGTCCAGATTCGGCGCTCCTACATTGCAGCTAGTTTTCAGCGGAAGAACCAGTACTGTGTCAACTCTGGACGAGCAAAGTTGTCTATTATTACAGTTGATAAATGGACGAGGAACTAATTGATTTTATGTTATTGGACAGGAATTTATTATTAAACTTGTGTAAAAGAAAATGGGTTCACGAGTTCAATGAAGACCACCGTCAAAGTGAATTTTACATAACCATAATACAACTCACTAATTCAATTATCATTCCTTTGTCTACCATTATGGTACAATTCCACACAAAAACCAAGTTCAATGACGTTTGAACGCACCAGCACCACCAGAAGCTTCCATGCAACTGGAAGAAAAACAAACCTGTTTGATTGCTGTCAGACCAGTCCAGACCAGACTCCCCTACCCGGAACGAGCACTGGCTCCAGTGTAGGAGGGCGGACGGTGCGTCATGTGTTTGTTTTCTTCAGACTCGACCAGACCCGCTCAGACCGTCTGGTCTGGTCTGGTCAGGAGAAATTCCGGTTCCAAAGTAGGAGCGGCCTTAACCGGGAAATCCGCTGATTGGTACAGATGATAACATTCTTCATGACAGTAAGCGACTTCGCCAACATAGGCAGAATTCCACTGCAATCGAAGAATTTAGGTTTTGTAACCGCAAAATGTCGGATTAAGAAAATGATGCATAAAATTGCAAATAGGGTGTGGGACTTCCACGTTACATAGTGAAGAATTACACTGATGGAAAGTTTCAAGCTTCTATTAACTGCTTCTCACTGCCATAGGTTGGCTATATTGTCCTCTTTACCCCTCTTCTCCCACCATCACCAAACGTCAGAGCCGGACACTCAGCGGCTGGACTGTAATATTGCAGATGGATTTTTAGCAACACGTATACATATACAGAGTCTGTTCATAAAGTAATGCAAGTGATTGTATTGTGAAGCGACTGTACGTCGCAGAGTGTTTGGACTGCTTGGGCTAGATTGGGGGGGGCACTTGGCTTCACAACGCGCTCAAGTTCAGTCTACTCAGAGCAGTGGTTGCGTCAGTCTCGTTGATTTTGTGGCACTCATCTCATAAGACCGTGTCACGATGTGTATTGGACGAAACAATCTAACAACGGTAAGCGATCTAGATCTTGTTCATCTACTGGCTTAGACATCCTCCCAGTAGATCTTGAGTCCATCAATCAGTGCATTCTTTCATGCCTCTGGCAGGGACCCTCTTTGTCTTCTGTGTTCAGATTCCACTTTAAACCCTGCCAGTCAATTGGCATTTGAGGATCCTTAAATGCGAGGGGTCAAACATGTTGGATGCTTGATGCTGTTGATGGTGTTTCAATAGGTTTACTGGCATATTAAGAATCCACTTCGGGGCGAAATTCTGGCACCCCGTCGTCTCTATAAGCCGCAGTAGTTAAAGGGATCTAAAACCAATAGCATAAGGTTGTATCTATACAGCAAAAGCATTCAAGGTTAAGAGATTCTCAAGTAAGAGGAAGAACATGTCCTTCATCCTGAAGCACCATCAACAGCATGGTGGATCCATCATGTTCTGTCAACATGTGCCTTTAATTCTTAGCCAGGGTAATATGACTGGTCTAGTCTACAGAGACCACTTTCCAGGTATTAATGCCACTGTTAGCAAGGGTTTTACACTAGTGATCGATCAGTATGTATGCATGTGGCAGGCGTATTCTCGAAACATGAAATGTGTTGAATATGGATGGAGCCTCTTGAAGAGAGCAACTGCCACTCCACCTCAGATTTTACGCATATTTATATAGAAAGCCATTTATGGTTCTTTAACTTAAATCTGGTCATTTTGTTTGAACTTAATTTTTCGGACGTTAATTGTTCAGAAGTTTAACTTTTAACATCGATCTCTTTTCGTTTTCACGTGGACTGTAAACAGTGTTTTGTTTTTTTAAACTCGCCCAAGTCTAGAAATAGTAAGCCTAAAGGGTGGCATAGGTTTTGCTATATCGAAAAAACTGAAGAAAAGCAATGTTTTTCCAGTACAAAAGATGATTCGATACAAGTTGCTTCAAGAGGAATAACAATGGTCAGGGCATTCTGAATGTTATATAAGTGTCTAAGGAGATAAAAAGATTGTGTCAGAATTCCACATATTATATTTTTCCCTCAAAATGGTATTGAATGCTAAGTGAAATACAAAGTAATGTAATGTAAAGGGTACCAACTTATACTGGAATACTCCATGTAATCATGCAAGAAAGGACCAAAACACTAAGCATTGGCTTACTTTTGTTGTTATTGTCCTACGTGCCTCCCTAATTAGAAAATAAGCTTGGATCTCGGTCAAACCAACAGTTGATTGATTGAAGCTACTTATTTCTTTTCCAGGTTATTGAAGAGAATAGAGAGGCAATATAGCCTGCATCCCATCCTCATTATGATCGGGTTGTGAAAGTTGCAAATAAACTGCTAGTTTCTAACTTAGATTTGCCAGCTATCAAAGACTACAATTGGAGAATATTTGTTCTGGATCAGCCGGAAATGAGAAATGCCTTCGTCCTTCCTGTAAGTAGTTTGGTCACATATATCCCTTTCTAATGAGAGCTGAATGGGTAAGAGAGACAATGGTAGAATATTTTTATGGCAATTAGATTAGGCATATTTGTAGAGGCACAAACAGAACCAATGTTCCTTGCATATACACACAGTAGTGTGATACCCGATTGACTTCTCAGTATGGTACATAGACTCATCCATCCAACACTTCATGCATGCGCTGTGTTGCAAAGAATAAACGTGCTCTGTGAGAGACTGTTGCATCTAAAGTGTTCTTGATACGGTGGGGATTCGTCATTATTTTTTTTTTGTAGAACCGAGGCACAATGGGTCGAAGCCTTCAATGACAGACAACAGCATGTGACCCACATTTCTCGGCCAGGTCACCCTGGTGTTAGTGACGAGGATGTGCAGCTTGTTGGTGGGTTGCTGGAAGCGGATATATACCCCCAGATGGTTGGTGAGTTATTCCAAAGGATGGGCATAGCGTATGTGTTTCGTATGCTGGAAAATTGCTTCAGCACAAGAAAAATTGCATTACAATGGGTTCCTCACCTTTGAACAGAATTGCAGAAATGGTAGTGATTTTATGCTGCATAACCCTCTTCGTACACTACGACCGTGAAGGGGAGATTTTTCAGTGATGTTTCATAACGATGGATGAGACATGGCAAGGTTGTGCAGCCGCTTCTGTGATGTCACAGCACGAGATGGACCCTCTGCTTGATGCTGTGTTACCTACCCCCACTCCGATTACTGATTTTTTAAATCTAGCTGTGATTAACTGTAAGTGTTTTATTTTCTTCTGCTTTAACTGTTTATAGAAGTAGGGTAAAATTAAACTAATGTAGGTTTCTAGAAGGATATTTACTAACTGTAAGCTGTACATCACAGAAAGCCTCCATGGCTTAGGCGGCAGCACGCCGGCCTCTCACCGCTGGGTCCGTGGTTCAAATCCCGGGCACTCCATGTGAGATCTGTGCTGGACAAAACGGAGGCAGACAGGTTTTTCTCCGGGTACTCCGGTTTTCCCTGTCAAAATTTCATTCCAGCAACACTCTCCACTATCATTTCATTTCATCTGTCATTCATTTAATCATTGCCCCAGAGGAGTGCGTCAGGCCTCGGCAGCCGGCACAGTTCATATCCTCGCCGCTAGATAGGGGCTTCATTCATTCCATTCCTGACCCGGTCGGAGACTGGAAGCAGGCTGTGGATTTTCATTTTCTGTAATTTATGACACTCACAGCCTCCTTGTACATAATGCCGACAATATCTCTTTCACTTTTATGTAGGGGTCTTCGGTACTGAAAATTTGGGTTTGGTACAGTTCGGTTCGGTAAACAAAATTGTACTTCGGTTCTCGGTACAAAATCGGTTCGGTACAGCTCGGCTGATTTTCACACGCTCAACTAGAGTAATTTGTAAACCATTAACAAAAAAGTAACATATGACTTCTAGATTATAAAGTAAACAAAATTTTTGCCAAATAGCAAAATTTTTATTTAAAATACAGAAAAAATGTACAGCTAAAAATCTCATACAATGTTTCATTAACTTTCAAACTTGCCCTTTTAGTGTGGAGTAAGCCAATTGATGCATACATTAAATAGACATTAGGCTCACACTGGAACACTTTAGTCCATAATTTAAAATATTATTTATCAGAAGACTTATTGTGCTCTAGTATTTAACAAACTATTGAAGTAAAACATTGATGATCAAGGACACAATACTTTGGATGTCTAAAAAAAACGGTTTCCTTAAATTACAAGTAAAAAAAACACAAAAAAAAACCGGACTTACCTTATGAAATCAGCTAAAGCATTAAAAAGACAGTAGGCCAAATTACAAATGTTGTCAATAAGAGGAATCTTAAATAGCCTAAGTTTTTAAGTTTATAAAGTTATACCTATATCAACAATATACCTTGAAAATTACCGTAGGCCTACTAAAATAAACCAACCATATGAAATGGAGCAACGTAGCACCATTGAGTTACCCTAAGAGTAAAAATAAACAAAACACTTTAAATACACATAGGCTGCACCTGCCATTTCATTCTGACCTTTGTTCCGTCTTATCTGCCAGTTTTTGTTGCGGTTCCCGGCCAGGCGGGCTATAAACACCGACATCCATTGTGTTGTCTTTTGACAATAAATCTTGTCCCATCGCCTTTAAAGTGATCACTGGTGGTCGGTATTTCCGGGATCCCCCAGATCACTACGGTATTTATGTCCCTTGTGCCGAACATTTTACTGAGTTTTTTATCGTCTCGAACCGAGGTTGGTAATTTCCTTTGTACCGTACCGTAACCAAAAAATCGGTGCACTATCGACCCCTACTTTTATGTACATTATTGAGTTCATGACTAACTCCTTCAAACTCCGACACATCACAAGTTTTAACATTATCGTCACACTCAGTATCGTCTTCATTTGCACTAAAATCTCCCATTTCTATGTCGGAATGTTTAGCAGAAAATACTTTAATAATACTAATTGTTTTGAGCTTTTTCTCTGACTCGATCACCTGCGCAACTGAAATATTATAACAAGCTCTGCTCATTTGGTGATACTGCTCGAACCGAGCCTCCAAAGCATCTGTCTGAAATGTACCTAGCAAAACGTATTTGAAATTTAATGCAGTTAATAAATACTCAACTATTTCTACTACTGGGGGGCGTGGTGGCTCAGCGGTCTAGCTGTATGCCTCTCACCAAGGCGGTCTGGGTTCGATTCCCGGCCAATGCATGTGAGATTTTCGAAGTGAAATGCCATGTCCTGTGGTTTAAAAAGGAGGTCCCGTGGCTCATGATTTCAAGATTAACGGTCACGTTAAACTACAAGCTTCCTTCCTTTTTTTTTTTTTTTCTACTACTGGACCAACGGTGAGATTCAAAGCTAACTGAGTATCTGATCAAGTATACCGTTTCTTTTCCTCGGTTTTTCACCTTCTCCTGGAATTACATCATCATTCCATTTCTCTAGCCATAACAAAAAGATTCTCAAAAATAAATAATTCTCATGATCCACAGATGTCACTGGGCAACAGTAATTAACATTAAATCTGTCCCCTTTAACTGCATGATTTACATTTATCATTTTCCACCAAGTAATAATAACATATAAAAAACAAATAGTACCTTCCACATTGTAGTTTCTACGCTCTAGCTGACATTGTTTGAGACCAGCCACATTTCTTTCGTCAAACATCCTGCCACATAACTTTACATTCTGCCTCTCCAAGGAAGTTGGGAACAACACTTTATTATCAAGAGCAGGTGCTAATTTAATTACCGTACAACATGTTGTTCACTTTGTTGTAGCAATTTTAAATTGGACACACTGACAGTTAGGGTGGCTTTATGAATGGTAAAATCGGAGAAATAAAATGTCTGTTTACTATCAGTCTAGTTCAGGGGCAATCAGACCCTCGGTGTGCTGACTGCGCTGCGCCGCACTCCGCAGCACTCCGGCAGGCCTCTCTCGGCTGGGCTGTCTGCCCTGACTGCCGGTGCGTTGGCCCGAGTCAGTTGGGATCGCCTTCGCACCGGATGTAATGTAAACAAACCAACTGTTTCTTCCAATGTATTGGTTGTCTGAAACATCTATATTTTGTTCGCGTGTTTCTGCGCGTACCGGCACTTGAAGATTACGTGCTTAGCATTAAAACATTTTCTTGTTGTTGATTGGTGTAGTGGCTTTGCGACATCGTGGTCATGTAGCCCCGTGTACTTGGGTGTGTGTACAGAATTTGTCTGATAAATTGTGTAATTATGGTGGCTGTATTAGTGTGTATTAGTAATCCAGGTGAGGACAGGGAAGGAGGCAGCCGTGGCCTTAATTTAGGAGCCATCCCGGCATTTGCCTGGAGTAGAAGTGTGAAACCACAGAAAACTACTTCCAAGATGGCAGACTCCATCACTCTCATAGGTCCGAAGCATGCTCATGAAATTTTTAGCATGTTTAAAGAGTACACGAAAAGCAGCCATACTTACACAGGGCCCCTGAGTTTCACTTTAGGAAACAAAATAAGATAACAATGTGCACATTTCTATTATTGTCACTGGCTAGATTAGTCTATATCAAATATGGCCGATGAATGGCTCCAGAAGCTACATGGCATAGGGGAGTTGTTTAGTTACATGTAAAGACTGCAGATGTTGTAAAAGGGACAAATTAGCAATTTTGAGTAACTTGTAGTATTAAACTTGGAAAATTTCTTGTGTGCATTGAATGAATAATGAGCTATTCTACTAATCAATAATTTCATTGTATGAGGATTGCTTCTTTATAATTGACAACTATTAATTAGAGCCGACACTGAAATGATGCCTCTACAGAAACATCTACATTCACTAAATGTAGTCCCCAGCAATGCGTAGAACCTGTTGTGTCAGATGTGGAAGCTTTAGTGCCCTGCAGTCATAGCAGCGAATGGAATGGTCTATTGCCTGCTGCACTTCAGGAACAATTTGGTAGCAGATCCCATGAAGCAAAATCTCTGTCAAATCAAAATCACAAGTGCTTATGTCTGGGGCATATGGTGGATGATAGAGGACATCCCAGCCTCATCAAGAGTATAAATCAACCACTGGTTGCATGACGAGTGCACTAGCATTGTCCTGCAAAATTAGTCCAGGGCCAACTAACATGAACCCAATATTTCGGTATATACAACAGTTTTTCATGATTTCTTTATGGAAAAAGATTGCTGAAACTGAAAATGCCGGGTATACAGTTTACACCCTTGAGCGTTTTTTTTTTATGACATCATCAGTATGGCGGACTTGATTGTTGGAGACGCGCCGCTGTTACCGAACTGTCGAATGGTTTCCACACTAATTATAGGCATGTTTGATATCAAATGAAAGCTCTAGATGTCAGGATTTCATATAAAGTAGTTGTAATTGCCTAACAGCGTCATCAGTGTTCCAAAAAGGTTATTAATTATTTTTTATTTATTTTTATATTATATTTTTTCTGTTTTTTCTGTTTTTTCTGTTCTTAAACCAATTCTTAAAACCAAAACGAACTATGAAGAAATGATGTATGAACTTGATGGAATGAAGAAATGATGTATGAACTTGAAGGAAGAGGGAAGATAAGCAGGACTGCCAAACTGTGGATTGAAAATCTCCTAAAACCAGTCCTTATCGCCGTGCGTTTTGTACGGGCTGAAAAAGAAGGGGATTGGGCTCTCCACTTATATGCCACTAAAGAAATTATACCATATTTCTTTGCTGCAAACCATGTCAATTACGCTAGATATGGATTGTACTATGTAACATCAATGGAGAAGTTACCGAATGATGTTCTAGAGCAGTTTATGAAAGGAGAATATGTCATGAGACATCAACCTGGTATATTTAATGGAATATGGTCTGATATGTACATCGAGTCAACTTTCATGAGATACGAGTACGGTCCAGGTGGATTAGTGGGAATAGCACCGGGTGAGTTAGCCGTGGTGGTTACGGCATGACTGATGGCAGTCGCTCACATCCGGGAGGCGAGGAGGTTCGAATCCCCCCGCCAGCAACCTTGAAGATGGTCTTCTGTAGTTTCCCATCTTCCTTCCAGGCAAATGCCGGGGTTGGTCCCTAACTATAGGCCACAGCCGCTACCTTCCAACTCCTCGTCCTTACATTCCAACTTCCCTCCTTCCCTCCCCAACGGTACTTGTAGCTCACCCATTGGGTGTCCGTCTCGAAGCAGCTACAAAACTGGCGAGCCGAACATGTCCTCGGACACTCCCGGCACTAAAAGCCATACGCTTAAAAAGTGGGAATAGCAATTAAACCAAACACCATAAAAAAGTGGGCACCGAGTTTACACATTTCAAGCCGTTTGGAGAACGATTTGGATGATATGCGACAGAGTGATCACAAAAAAGCTGTTCTGGAGCATAAAGAAGAGAAGCCATCAAGAATTCACCAAGACCTGTTGGACAGACAGAAGATCAGAGAAGTACAGAAAGTGTACTCTGGTTAACATTGTGTCTGGCAGAGCAGCGTTACCAAATGTTAACTTAGATTCTTCTGTACATTTGGGCACGCCGTCAATGAAGCTATATGAATCTCGTTTGCCATCAGGGTTTTGGGTTAAAATACCAAAGGTAGTGTACAGTATGATGGAAAATGTTAGGAACTTGAATGGTGTCACGAAAGTTATAGACACATGATTGATTTACTCACGTGCTATGATATTGCGAATGACAAGAGATATGAATGATGAAGATGTGATGAAATACAAGTTAGCAGCAACACCACAGTCGCTATTCGATGAAAATGGTGATATTCGTATCACAGAAACAAAATCGGTATTGAAAAATGCATTGAAAGTAGAATCATCTTGTCGCATTGCAAGTAAAGGAGGAAATAAAGATCATGCTATATTCATTGATGGTTGTGCAATTATGTGGACAATTCCCTGGCCAAAGCTAGGAACTGTTCGATTGTTATCGGTTTTGAAGCTTACATATAGCGTAGACTGGCCGAAGGGGCTGTATATTTAATTTTTGACCGATACTTCGCTTTCAGTCCCAAAAGTTCCACACGTACATCAAGAGGTAATACTTAAGTATCACGTCACCACATACTGACGTTGGACACACCTTTACCTGCACAACAGATTGTTTTGACTGTAACATCTAATAAAAAGCAGCTTAATTACATTATATGTCAGCACCTACTTGACAGAGCTGTTAGTGTACCAGCAAGAAATAAGTTGGTAGTCACATCTTCACATTCAATACCAACTCAGGTTTATAACAAAGCAACATCACAGCGGGAAGATCTTGAGACTCATCATGAAGAGGAAGATGTAATTTTAACTTTGCAGGCATTATGATTGCCATGAATAGTGACGTCGTTGTTACACTAGTATCCGACGACACTGATGTATTTTTGCTATTGATGCACCACTATGCGCAAAATGAATTAGATTGTACCTTTATCAAGGAAGCTACACAAACACAGAGAGCATCTATAAACATCAAATTATGTGTCGAGAAACATATTGATATTGTGGATCAATTACTTGCAGTGCGCGCTTTATCTGGTTGTGATACAGTGGCAGGATTGTTTGGTAAAGGGGAACTAAATTTTTTGAAAGTGCTCAAGTCTGGAAATGAACTAAAGAAGCTAGGTAATGAAAATGTATCCATTGACGATGTTATTATAGAAGCAACACGATTCGTTGGTTTGTGTTATGGTATAAAGAACAGTACTTGTATGACAAAAGTCTGCTTTGAAGTTTGGAAGAAGAGAATATCTGGCAAAAATGTGTCTTTCATCCATGCCTAAGTTAAAGAGCCTTCCACCGACTGCAGAATCATTTCAAGAACATGTTAAACGTGGACATTATCAAGTTCGAGTTTGGAAGGAAGCTTCAAGAAAACACCCCCTCGATGTGGAACTAGATCACTGGGGTTGGACTAAGGACAAATCTTCAAAAACACTTATTGCAACACCATTGCCACCAGGAACAGATTTAGCGCCGAAGGATCTTTTACAGTTGATTAGTTGTAACTCTTCTGCAGATAGAATGTGCCACATATGATGTAAATGTTCGGCTGTTAATTTGTCATGCACAGCTTTTTGCCGATGCTTTCAAAGTGAAGAATGTTTGAATCCATATACCAAAAGAACTACATATTTAGAGAGTGATGATGAAGAAGAGCCGCACAATGTACTCAGGATGTAATGGCCTTTCTCTCATAACTTTAAGCACCACTTTTGTTATTGCTATCTATAGACATTACATATAACGTTATGAATGTAATATTATTAAATAAGACTAATTATAATTGTATAAGACGAATAAAATAACTTTTTATGACATTGTGTCATCTAGATCTTTCATTTGATACCAAACACGCCTATAATTAGTGTGGAAACCGTTCGACAGTTCAATAACAGCGGCGCATCACCAACAATCAAGTCGGCCATATTGATGTCATTAAAAAAACGCTCAAGGGTGTAAACTGTATACCCGCTATTTTCAGTTTCAGCACACTTTTTCAATATAGACACCATCAAAAAGTGTTGAATATACTAAAATGTTGGGTTACGGTGTAAGAGCTCGTTTCGGCCCCGGACTAAATGATAGGTAGCATCTGCAGAAAATGTTGCCGTTTCTTGTGCAATGCTGGTTGCAGGTGATGTTTTAAAAATAATAATAATAATACTGCTCATTCATGGTCTGTCCTGGGGGTACAGTATACAGTTCATTAAAATAACACCATCATAGTTGTACAACAGAATCATCACAATATTCACACTACTGGCATTTGGATGCGGTTTCTACTTTCGTGGTAACCCATAATGATTTAATTCTTTCGATTGAGATTTCAGTTTAGGCTAGATAGACAGGCTTTGGATGCCACATCACAGCTGAAGATGGTGCAAGAGAGTGCTTTGTCATGTCCTGCCAGCAACCTAGGCTGTTCACGTGTTGTTCCTTGGATCACTTCATCCTTGTTCTTGGCGTTTTTAAAGATTTCTAGATCTAATATTGTGATGTATTGTTAAATCCGGGTGTGCATTGTACGACATTGACAGTATGTTGTCTAGTTGTTGCATTCATAAAAATTACTTCGAGTTATCGACAATTCTAGATATAGAAATGCATGGGAAATGGGGTTCTATTATCATAAACACACAAATAGTCAACTGTAGATATGCCATGCTGTTATTGTCACTAGGTCTACGCATGCAGGTATACTAACTAGGGTAAAATGCAGTTGTGCAAATATTGTAGATAAATTTTGATTAATTTTACTGTATGTATTTTCTGTCCCTTTCAAAAGCGTGACTCCTGCATAGTGCTATAAATTCCGAGCATAATAAGCTGCTAATAGAAATTGAAAGGAATACACAGTCCAGGTGCCTTACACAACTGAAGCGATATTTTAATTCCCATGTCACACCTAAAGAATGTAATTCAACTGCATTTCACCTCAACTTCGAGTTAAAAGACACATGTTTTATATCTGGGGAAGAAAATAGCATTCGAGTTATCGAAATATTCGAGTAATAACTTAGAATTATAGAAAAAACATGGCATATAAATTGTGTAGAACTTCGCCGGGAAATTAAAATTACTTCGAGATATCGAAAATTTGAGATATATTCCATCTGTAGGATGGGATTGGACATTCTAAGGATTAATGAAGTTCAGATAAAGGGAGAAAGAGAGGAGGAAGTAGGAGATTACAAGATGTACCTGTCAGGTGTAAAACGAGGCAGGGCAAAGTGGGGAGTAGAGCTGTATGTCAAGAGAACATTGGAACGTAACATAGTTTCTGTGTGGTACGTAATGAACAATTAATGTAGATAGATTTGGAAATGTCAGGAAATCGGTTCAGGATTGTTCCAGTGTACACTCCATGTAAAGGGGCGAATTAGGACGAAGTAGACAGATTTAACGAGGCACTGAGTTATGTGGTAGTGAGAGTTAACTATAAGGACAGTGTAGAACTGAAAGGGAATTTCAATGCTAGGATAGGAAATAGAACTGACTGGTATGAGAAGGTAATGGGTAAATGGGATGAAGATAGGAAAGCGAACATCAATGGGATATGTTTACTGGACTTCTGTGATGGCGTGGGGTTATCTGTTGTGAACTCATTCTCAAAGCATAAGGAGATTCACAGATACACCTGGGAGGGTAGAGGAACCATGTCAATAATAGACTATATCATTACAGAATGTAAATTTAGAAAATTGATTAATAATTGCAGGGTATTTTTTTGTTGTAACAGATCAAAAACTGATCTCCTCTGAATTAAGCATGGTTAGACCTGAAGTGCAGTGAGGTCTGTTGGCCCATGGATTAGAGTTGAGAATCTCCAGGATAAGGAACTTAGGCAAAAATGCATGGAAATGATTGATAAGAAATTCTAAACAGTAGTTGGTAAAGAATTGCTGACATAGAAACGATGTGGGCGGGATACAGGGATGCAGTACTAGAAGCAGCAAAGGCATGTCTTGGGACAATGGTGTGTAATGATAGGAAATAGTGCACATCTTGGTGGAATGATATAGTGAAGATTGCTTGTAAAAGTAAAAAGAAGGCTTATAAAAATTGGCTCCAAACGAGTAACAGAACCAAACGTATTGTAATAGTAGAATCCAAATGGAAATCATTGGAGGAATTTGTAGATAAATTGGAAACATTAGATCAAGCGGCAGGAAAGCCTTTCTTGAGAGTTATGAAGAATCTTAGACATTAAGGAAAAAAGAGAAATGAGCAGTGTTCTGGATAATTCAGGGAAACTCATTGTAGATACCAAGGAAGCATTGGGAAGATGGCAAGAATACTTCAAACACCTGGTAAATGTAAGTGGTGACCTATCTGGTAATGTGACAGATTTTGAGATTATGCAGAAGGAGAATGAGGATGGGAACAGGATCACGGTTGAGGAAGTAGAGAGGGTTGTAAATTAACTACAATGTCACAAAGTGGCAGGAGTAGATGAAATTATGCCAGAAATGGTAAAGTAGAGTGAAAAAGCAGGGATGAGATAGTTGCATAGGATACTCGAATTGGCATGGGATTTAAGAAATGTACCCTCTGACTGGACAATGGCAGTAATTGTCCCAATTTATACGCAAGGTAACAGGAAATATTGCAGCAATTATTGCTTTTCTTTGATAAGTGTCCCGGGCAACAATGTGTACTGGGGCATCGTAGAAAAGAGAATTCGATCATTGGCCGGGAGTAAGCGTGTGCAACACACAGGAAGTGCGTGGGAACATACGATTACGTCAGCGAAACATGAACTCACTTGTCTGTTGTATGAGTATCAGTTTAGTAGTGGCATCAAGCAGCAAAAGAAGTTTACTTACACAATCCATCATTATGGTAAGCATTTTTTTTCTTATCATTATGGAAATCTCCTTATTAGGACCCGTCCACAGGGACCGGCGTGTGTGTGCAGGGAAACATACCATTACATCAGCAAATCATCTCATCTAGTTTCAAATTTAGCCACTACAGCGCGTACAACACACAGGAAGTGCGTGTGAACATACGATTACGTCGGCGAAAACATGAACTCACTTGTCCGTTGTATGAGTATCAGTTTAGTAGTAGTGGCGTCAAGCAGCAAAAGACGTTTACTTACACAATCCATCATTGTGGTAAGCATTTTTATTTTTTCTTATCATTATGGATATCTCCTTATTAGAATAAAATGTTATAGTGGTTCTGGTCACTTATAGCTAAACTGTAATAGATATGATTTTTTTGTTTCTTTATAGGCTACTGCAATAAATATTCTCAATGCTATGGGGGCAGAACTGTTGATTAGAGAGAAAAAAAGCTCACTGAATTACCAATGCATACTCTTTTCCGTATCATTAACATTCAAAAAGTGGGCACAATGTATGGTGAACGTGTATTATGTGTTAGTGAAAATTTTCAGACATTCCTTTCTACACGTTTTAATGACATATGTCAGAAAAGTGTGCTCGAGGATCTAAATCGTTGTGGACATTCTCTATATCTAATTTATGAGGGTATAAAAAACAATAAATGTATTGTACATTCTGACTTTGAAGTTAGGTTAGGTTAGGTTAGGTAAGGTGGGATCTGGTTAGGTTAGGTTAGGTTAGGTTAGGTAAAGTTAGGTTAGGTTAGGTTAGGTTAGGTGAAGTTGGGTTAGGCAGAATGGCTGCGGTATGAATCAAAAGCCAGCTCCTGTCAGTTTTGCTTCACAAGGTTGAGTGTACCCCATTCCAACCCTCAGCCTAGAATTAAATTTCTTGACAGAGCCAGGACTCGAACCCGAGCCTCCACAGTAACAGCTAAAAATGCTAGCCACTACACCATAAAGTGGAGGGCAATATAAGACTGGTCTTGATTGTACATGATCAATCAATAATTACCTAATAATAATAATAATAAATATTCCATTTAGCAACTTCACGGCCGACCTCTCCCTGTGACGTCATTCACGGTCTCAGGGCGTGGCAGCCATTTTGCCCATTAGCCACTGCGCCAGCTATGACTGACCCCTCCATAAGAATAACATAGGGCAGTTATGCGCGGCTTCCATCTTGCCCATTAGCCCCTGCGCCAGCTTCGGCCTATATATCCTACTGAAGTGTTATACAGAAGCTACTATATCCCGATACTGACCTATGCTTCAGAAACGTGGACAATGAAGAAAAGAGACATAAGCAGAATACAGGCAGGTGAAATGAAGTTCCTGCGAAGTAGGATCGGAGTAACAAGAAGAGACAGGGTGAGGAATGAAAAGGTCAGGGAAATGGTGAAAGAGGAGCCCTTGCAAGGTAGGATTGAGACATCAAGACTGAGGTGGTATGGACACTTAAAGAGAATGGATGAGAAGAAGATTCCCAAGAGGATACATGAGATGCAGATGCAGAAGAAACGACCAAGGGGAAGACCAAGAGATAGATGGCTGAAAGGAGTGGAGGAATGTGTCAAGAAGAGAGGCGAGGACTGGACCAGAGTGACAGCGGAGAGGTGGTGGGAAGAAAGGACTAAGTGGCGAGGCTTATGTTCCAAACAGACCCAGCCTGGGGCTGGAAACTGTACAAGATGATGATGATGACTAGGGTTCGGATTTTTAGGTGCTAAAAATAGGGAAAATATTTATTTTTGATGTATTAAAAAACCTGAAATATGTGACAATAAAAAATGAATAATAATTTAGTTTTTTAATGTGAATATAAACAATATTCAGTACTCACGAATGCAATTTATGGTGTGCCTCACTGACTGCTGAAGAATTGCAATACACAACGAGATACATCTTCAGGTTGTCCATCACAAATGGCCGACGATTATCGCGAAACTGCGGCAATATGTTCCTTGTCCTCGAGGTGTTGTGTAACTTGAGATCCCTGTTCAGCCTTGATTGCTTTCCCACGCGGTTGGCAGAACAGAACGCCCCCATCAGAAGTAAAATCGTCTTTAAATTCTGCAACATACTGCTGCAGACGATAACTTGTAGTTTCTTTTACTTTAGGCATCGTAGAACTGCCTTACTTTTCACAGTGCCAGAAATGAACTGCATGTGAGTGACACTGGTAGATGAGGAAGGGGGAGGTCTAGCACGTGGTGCAATATTTCGATGGACAAGGAAATCCCCGGCTTCCACAGTGAGTGGCACGGGGCGACAAGTTAAGAATAACACAGTTGCAAGCTGACATACGCTCAGCATGAAGATTAGATAGCTCACAGGTTCTTCCCCGTTGTAGTAACACAGAACAGAAATGCAATAAACTGAAAGATCTAACGTACTGATTTAAAAAAAATGAAAATATTATGTCTTTTTATGTGCTAATAAGTGAAAAATAGGAATTTACGTATTTATAGAAAAATTGGTTAAAATATGTATTTACATAAAAAAGAATTATTTACCTAAAAATCCGAGCCCTATCTATTACATACTAACTTCATTTTAGCACAATACAAAGAACACACTTTTACAACAAATCCTTAAATTAGTTAACACATATCAGTGAGATGATTGACACTGTTTTCTCTTGGTAAGATTCGGTATGTTTGGTTTGATATTTGACAGAGCACAGCGGAGATCACTTGCAACATTAAGCCGACAGCGCTGCTTTGTTTCTATGACACTCGGCGTTGAAAATTCAGACTCGCATAGGCCTAAATATGTCATTGAAAATGGGACAATGACACGCAATACAACTTTGGCTATTTCAGGATACAGTTTACCCAAAAGTCACGTTGTAATATTTTGGATTCATCTTTTAGCTTTGAATCACACTTCAAATCTATGGCTTCTTCTTGAAGTTGTGCTGGCAGTGCTTGCTAACATCCAGGACCATTCATCCGAAGAGAGATCAGGAAAGTAGAAGTTGAATTCTTGTGCCAGGGAATCCAAATGTGACTGAATTTGCATCTTAAGTTTATTACGATCACGTTCATTTTCTGGAAAAATTTCATTAAGGCGGTGAAAGAATGAGAAGTTGTTCATCTGAAGCTGGCATTTCCATAACTGTATTTTTTCGAGGAAAGCTCTGATGGCATCATAGGTAATCGTACATAATATTGGAGTTTTTGCCTTGGAGCTTCTAAGTTCAAACTGTTCAAAGCTTCAAAGAAATCACAAAGATATGCCAATGAGACGATAAAATTGGCATTGATTTTGCTCCTTGCAACACAGCAAATTCCTTATTTCGCCTCCAGCCTTGCGACTCTGCACAGGTTTGTGCCGACAGTTGGCAATTACCATTGTTTTGAACGATTGACTTGGCGCGACAATCACTTGGAGATATTCGAGAAATGTTTATTATACACAATTGTAATAATGGAGTTAAAAGAAACTTAATTCGGAAATCACTTCACGACCCCTCGATAAATCCCCATGACCCCAGGTTGGGAACCCCTGCACTAGAAATCTCATTGATGTACTTCCCTGCTTCTATGCACTCACACATGTATTCTATCGATTAATAAAGTTGCCTTGTCAGAAATAACAATTTACTGTATACAAACTTCTAACTGCCATAATTTAATAAATTATCAACATTCATATGGATACAGGAACATACTTTAACCCTAGAACACAAACCCTCGTAATTTTTACGACGTATACTTGGCAATGCGGCTCTTATCTGCTAGGCTTTTCTCGCCACGTTGCTGTCCTCAGTAGCTTCCTACAATATCGCGAGCTTCGTCAGTGTGCGTGCATTTTTTGAGTGAATCTGTTGATTTCAAATTGAAGACCCATGCGTCGTAAAATTTACGACGATTTGTGACTACATATGCTAAACTTAGCTGGGTAAGTTCAGTAACAAAGTTAAATTACAGCACTATTCTGAATGAAATAAGTATTTAGAACCGCAGAACTTGTCATATACATACTGGTAAGAACTGTTTGTCACATCTGTCCTGCTCAGAAAAGGCGAATGACGACAACATACTGCAGGGAATGTCACCGCGCATATTGCAAGGAACACAGAGGAAATCTTCGCACTAACTGCTGTAAATGAGATACCAGGGACTTGAAAACCTAGGAGTTAACACTCTGTAAAATAACGTACATGTTGATACGTGCTTCTTATATTATATTTTGTGTGCAATTACATTTTATTCATCATGGAAATAAATAGTCGTAAATTTTACGAGGGTTTGTGTTTACCGTGTTGAAACACCGGATCCCATGAGAACTCCGCAGTTAAGCAACATTGGGCGCAGTCGGAACTTGGATGGTATGCTGGTTCTAGGCACTGCGCGCTGCTGGCCAACATAAGGAGGAGTGGAAAGGCCCTGGCCACCCTACCGCAAGTAAACTCCGGCTGGGGGTAGCCTCTTCGAAGGCTCGGACCTGCCTTCGGGCAGAATACCAATTAAATTTAACTACCATTCTGTGTAAACCTAGGCCCTGCACACAGACTGCAAGAACTAATCACACAATTTGATGTCTGAAAATGGGTTAAAATGGACATTGCTATTTAGGTGACAAGGGTTCACAGTGTTTTCACAACTAGACATGACTAAATTATAAAATAAAGCAACAACAAGCGGCTTCGGTGGCATAGTCGGTAGCATGCTGAGCTTCTATGCCCAAGATAGCGGGTTCAAACCCGGCCAAAGCCGTTGGATTTTTAAGAGCGTTAAAAATTCCTCAGTATGCCTTCCTTCGGAGGGGAAGTAAAGACGGCGGTCCCAATTCATAGATTTATGGTATGTTAATGAACCTTCCACTAATTGCACCTGTGTGAAGCAAAATTGGATAGGTTAACAATGTAAACAACGCTCTTAGGTTTCTATGTTCGTTGCCAAGAGCCGACTGCGGTGGCGTCTAGTAGCTAAGTTCTGAACTTGGCCTAGTAGTCATTGACGGTGGCGCTTGGCGGCAAAAGTAGGAACTATTTGAAAAATTCTAAGTTGCAGTACTTAAATTAAAAAACAGATAACACACACTAATACAGTCATTACAATTAACACCGGTTATCAGACAGTTTCTACACACACCCAAAGTACACGGGGCTACATGACCGCGTTGTTGCTGCCCCTAAACTTAAGAACCAACCAGAATAAAGCAAGGTACCTCGTAGAAAGTTTTGTTACACAAACCACACCGTGGGGTCGTATGTGACCCTAGCATAACAATACTCGGCAACAAAATATGCCGAATGCTTAAAGGATAGTCACATCAACAATTATTCCAATACTGAAGGTACACGAAATAACAGCAACATAATGGCATTTGGCGCATGCACAGAAGTGATCATAAAATAACAGGGTCGTGGGCGACCCCCCCCCCAGTGTGGTTCTAGGGTTATGGGGCACAATAAGGGGGGGGGGGGGCATCTGCCCCATTCCATAAGTGTACCACACTAGTTGAGGGTTAATGTTGAAGAAACATGCATTGGCCAAGTTGAGAAGAAAAACACACAAATCATGAAATTACTTGCCAATATTCAAATATTCACTGTGCTAAAATAAGGCTGAATATTTGAATGAATAGGCTACTTCATTTTTCTTTTACCAGCAATGTTGTTTTAGTGCTTTCAATTCAATTATATAATTATGTGTGTATTGTAAGTATTTTTTTCTATAATGTGAAGAGTGAGCTGCACATACCTTCATTTATTTCTGTTTGAATTTCTTGTTGAGTATTGAACACACCCATACATAATAGATGTGAGCTCCCAACAATAGCCAACAGTTATAGCACAGGCTTGCCTTGTGTCCAACAGTTGGTAAGTAATGTACTGCTAGCAAGAAACTTTTACCATATTTATTACTGTATCTTGAATGGACTCTCAAAGGTTTTAGATGTTTTCTGTAGTTAAAAGCCTTGGGGAAACTCAATTGTAACTTTGATTCTAATCAATTCTACTCCTTCTGTGTGGCAGTTTAAAACATAACCTATGGTGGCATTCACAAAACCGGTCACATCTACATTTAAAGTAGAATAAAACCATTTTCTCACAGTTGGGGATTAGTTAGTTAGTTATTGTTGTTTTAAGGGGCGGAACTACGAGGTCATCTGCCCCAGTTGGGGATTAGTTTTAAATGAGTATGGTTTGTTTGGTTGAAATGTTCATTGTTGGAGACTCCTTTACCTTGTAACAGTAGCATCATACTTGATTGTTGATTCTTATTGAAACACAACATGCTCTTAACCTTTAACTGACAGTTCTTTTATGTATTAGGAACATGGGAAATGTTTGGTGAGGAAGACTGGATTTGATTCAATAATCTAGTGTTCCTTCATATTGCTAAATAAATAAATAAATTAAAAACATATGTTTCACACTTTGCTATCTCCCTAGACTTAACCCTCAATTGGGCGCACAGCGGTTTAAACGACTGAACTTTTAGCCTTCAATTAGGTACAGGAGACGTAAGAAAGCGCAGTTCGGGTGCGCTCGGTGATGGCATACAACGCCCTCCCACTTCGCGGCAGTAGCTCGCTAGCAGCAGTTCTCAGCACCAACGTACCCAGTTAAAGGTTAAAGTCTTTGGCGGGCAATCCGTGAGAAAGTTAGCGATGCCCCCTCCCTCTCGGCCAAGAGATCATCTAGCCATCTGATAGGTTGGCTCGTCTCTAGTCAGCCTGCAGGGATATGCCGCAATATATTACAGAGTGAGCGGAAGGGGAAATGTACACGATTATCCTTCACATTATAACTCGTCTTACAATGAGATAGGCTATGCTTTTATAAGGCCTGTGAGTACAGAAGAAAAAAAAAATTATCTGAATAAGTACAAACTTATATAGAACAAAAGTAATCACTAAAACTTGCAAATAGTGCATCGTCCCTTTTCACGAGGTAGATTATTGAAAATATATCATTTAAGATTTACATACCTTTCTGGGAGTCCTTACGAGTTCATTTCAATTTCAATTGCCACTACCTACACCGGAAATAATTGCTTTTTACGTTAATAAAGCATTTTTGATCGTATTCATTTCACTAGGGCCGCCATGTTACATTGACGACGTCATACCCCATGTGACACGTTGCCAGCATGTCCGATACAAAATTTACCAGACGACACGTGAATGATGAAATAAAAGGCAAAACCATTGGCCTGGATGAAGATTATTGATGCGTGACACAAACCAGGGGTGTTACATATTAGCTAACGCGGCCCTACCACGCTACCTAACCATTATTGGTCTAGGCGAAATCCATTGGTCTGCTGGATGCGATATAATACCGAATGCGTGGCTTTGGCATTATTGACTCCTTGACAAAGATGGCTGTCAGAGCTGAAATTTCAGCTATATACGTCGTGCTCCTATTAGGGCGGGTTGGCGGGTCTATGACAGCAGAGGAGTCAACATCTAATACTAAATCTTCTCCAGATATTCTCCCGACTATTAATTCAGGTAATTTCAGTACTTGCATTTTTTTATAGGATAGATGCACTACTTGCAAGCGCCACCACTTAATCTATAACACTTTTATTAGAATTCAAGATCGTTCACTGAAGGACTAAAAATAAAGACACGGACAGTCAGTCTGAAAGACTGGACTTTATATCATTTTAAATGCTAGCAGCCGAGTACCAAGAAGGCAGTGCGAGAACAGAGTTTCAAGATTCTATTTTGTTTCTTCACTGCCTACTTGATTGTTCTCACACTGCCTTCTTGAAACTCTGTTCTCGCACTGCCTTTTTGGTACTTGGCTCCTACATCGTACTATGACGTCACACATTTCAGTGCATTCTAAGTACATTTCGTCCCGTCACCGTAATGTAACGCCAGACCCCAGTGTAACGACGAAGTCGGTAAGATCATTTAAAATGATAATAGGCGGCTTCGGTGGCGTAGTTGGTAGCATGCTGAGCTTCTATGCCCAAGATAGCGGTTTAAACCCGGCCGAAGCCGTCGATTTTTTAAGAGCGTTAAAAATCCCTCGGTATACCTTCCTTTGGAGGGGAAGTAAATCCGGCGGTCCCATGTCATAGATTTATGGGATGTGAAAGAACCTTCACTAATTCTACAGACTGTGAGAACATGCCTTTTCGTAACTTGTAACAAGGTATATTATTGAAAATGTAGTATTTATGATTGACAAACCTTTCTCGGTGTTGTTGGGAGTCGTTTCACAATTTCAATTGCCACTGCTGCAGCGGAAATAATTACCTTTAATGTAAATAAAGCATTATTGTTCGTGATCATTTGAACAAGGTCGGCCATTTTCCATTCTCCCCGGACACTACGTCATACCCACGTGACACGTTGCCAACATGAATAATAAAATAATAGACAAAACCATTGGCCTGGATAAAGATTATTGATGCGTGACTTGCCCACTGTGCGTGACAAAAACCAGGGGTGTTATCTATTAGCTAGGCGGGCCGCGCTATCAATCCACCATTGGTCTGGATGAAAATATTGGTCTAGGCAAAACCATTGGTCTGCCACATGCGATATAGTTCGGAATGCGTGGGGTTGGCATTATGGACTCCTTCACAAAGACGGCAGTCAGGGCAGCAATTTCATCTATATAAGTCGTGCTCCTATTAGGGCGGGGCGGTGGGTCTACGGCAGCGGACGAGTGAACATCTATTACTATATCATCTCCAGATACCATTACTACAGTTATTTTGGCCAATTTCATTACTTACAATGTTTTAAAAAACATGTTCTCATACTCTGCAGCGCCACCGAACCTTCCACTAATTACACTTGTGTGAAGCTAAATTATAGGTTAGATTTGACTAACACTCTTAGGTTGCAATGTTCGTCGCCAGGAGCCGACTGCGGTGGCATCTAGTAACCAAGTTCAGAATTAGTTGACGTTGGTGTTTGGCAACAAAAGTTTGAACTTCTTGAAAATCGAATGTCTGCAGTCCTTATTGAATTAAAAACAGATAACACACACTAATACAATCATCACAATTAACACAGGTTATCAGACAGATTCTACACATGCCCAAAGTACACGGGGCTACATGACCACGTTGTCGCAGCCCCTAAACTAAGGAACCAATTATCCACCTCATCCTCGGTCTTCCCCTTTGACGCCTCCCCGTGATTTCTCACTAAACGATCGCTTCGGTACTCTGTCACATAATGAATAAGAATGTCACACTGAAGGTTGTTTGCCCTCCCAAGGCTTTGACTGTCAGCCAGCATGTGTAAGTTAGACTTGAGTAGCTTCATACAATATAACAAACAGATTGCATTGCTTCAACTTGACATGTAATGTTCTTATTGATATATTATCTCTCTTTTACCATTGTGCTTCACTGTTTTGAACTCTATTTAATCCATCAGTCAATCTTTGATGCTTCGGTGAGGTGAGCTCGAGTGTGAGGTGTACGAGCTTCCTACTTTGGGCTGCGTCTGATAAGGGGCCGTCCACATATCGTTAGTCAAGTTTTGGTCAGATTGAGAATTGTTTATTAAAACTTGTGTCAAAAATAGCTTTACCTTTCTAGAGTAACCTTGTAAGTAAAATAATAAATATCTGAGGGAAATTTATTGTTGAAGACTTACAAGGTTACTATAGGAAGGTAAAGCTATTTTTGCCACACATTTTAATATGCAATTCTCAGTATGCCAAAACTTAACCAAAAATGAATTCGTTTTACGCTCTATGAAGCTTTCCAGTCGTGCTGACGGAAGGCAACCCCTCACCTAAAGAATGAAAATCCACAGCCTGTTCCAGTAATTCGACCGGGTCAGGGATGGAATGAATGAAGCCCCCATCTAGCGGCGAGGATATGAACTGTGCCGGCTGCCGAAGCCTGTCGCACTCCTCTGAGGCAATGATTAAATGAATGGCAGATGAAATGAAATGATAGTGGAGAGTGTTGCTGGAATGAAATTTTGACAGGGAAAACCGGAGTACCCGGAGGAAAACCTGTCTGCCTCCGTTTTGTCCAGCACAGATCTCACATGGAGTGACTGGGATTTGAACCACGGACCCAGCGGTGAGATGCCGGCATGCTGCCGCCTAAGCCACGGAGGCTCACCTAAAGAATATGTTAGTTAAATGTAAAGGCCATGTTTATTTTACTTATAAAGTTAGCAGAAGCCTTACGTTTCAAAACCACAGTCAATTGGAAAGTTTATATAAAATTCTTATATCACTTTCTTGTGGACACTATAACTATGGTCATTTTGCACAAATCACTTGGACATGTATACATAAAATATCATCATCATCATCATCATCATCATGAATCGGCTCCAGTTTCCGGGGTGCGGTGATACATAAAATATAACCAAGCTAAATGTTGGTTGAGTTCGTTAATGGGCAGTATCGGACTATTTATTTATTCGTATCAGAAGTATACATTTTACATTAAAAAATATGTGCTTAATAATGCACATATCAAATGGTGTCAGACCAAAATTTTGCCAAGTCACGGACATTAGGTGTCGCAGCCATCAAGTCCTCCATTGTGCAACTTAAAGGACACTTAATGCAATTCATGAAATGGACTGTGGTCCACAATCACATAGCCTGGATGCGCCAGGAACATATTAGTTCTTGATCTACCAACACCAGTGCAAAGCCTGTTCAACGACTTCCACGTAGACCACCCTGGGCAACGGTGATACACCGGCTGATCTTTCCAATCCAGAAGTAACAAAACATAATATCGGACTAAGGGGGTGGAAATGAGGGTCATTTAAAAAAAAAAAATGAAATATCGCAATATCTTGCTTAATATGTGAAAAATCGAATCCATTCAAAGTTCGTACTATTCTTCGGATAAGGGCCGAAAACTTATCTGAGTCAAGTTTTTTGATGGCAGCAAACATTGACCACAGGGGTGGGGAAAATGTATTTAGAGAAAAGAAAAATCATACCTCCCTTAATAGGCACAATATCAAAATCGTATAAAATGGTCAATAGTCCTCTAAAAATTTCCTCAAACTTTTATCTGAAAGAACTTTTGATATGACCCACCGTTAGGCCAAGGGATGAGCAAAATGTTTTTCGGAACTATAAGTAAATTGGCAAATGTAGTAAATTAGTCTAAACAGGATGAAAGTTCCGCCTGATTAATACTTTATTAATAGAGATCACTGGCTGGTCATTAATGGGACATGTTTCGAGGCCTAAATATTATTATTGGCCCCTTCATCAGCCGCTATGACAGAACGATACAAGAATATTTTTTGCGTAGCACTTAAAATTCCCTTAGAATTGAATCTTGTATGGTGCACCATAAAGAAAGATTGAAACATTTACGCCTGATATGAGTTACGGTATGTCAAAAGTCTTATGAACATCTTAAGTACCACCATTGAAAGTGTTTATAGACCTACAGTAGTTCATAAGACTTTTGACATATCGTAACTCATATCAGGCGTAAATGTTTCAATCTTTCTTTATGGTGCACCATACAAGATTCAATTCTAAGGGAATTTTAAGTGCTACGCAAAAAATATTCTTTTATCGTTCTGTCATAGCGGCTGATGAAGGGGCCAATAATAATATTTAGGCCTCGAAACATGTCCCATTAATGACCTGCCAGTGATCTCTATTAATAAAGTATTAATCAGGCGGAACTTTCATCCTGTTTGGACTAATTAGTTTATCAATACAGAACCAGAATGAACCTGTTAAGTTCTAAAATTTAGTAAAGTCGAAATATTTTTTGTTTTGAAACTAACGGTGTGTCTGATTATAGAAATCCTTTATATCTCTCACTCCATCCACAGTCGTTCGTTTCTGTGTTTCAATCCTTCTGTTCCTGCCCCAATAATTTCAGGTTTACCTTGTATTTTCCAAAGTAGGCAAGCTGTCACAATGTGCTGACCTCACTTAAAAGATCAAAGATTGAAGTGAAGTAGGTAATATTTATTTTCTTGATTTGCTGCTGTTGGTTTTGTAGATGCAAGCGTCTCTTAGTTTCCCGACTTCGCAGCTTGCGCGCCAGCTTGTGGCACCCCAATCCCCCATGAAATCTCCGTACCAAGTACGTCTTCATCGTGTGTGTGGTAGTGTAGTGGGTGGTGGTGGTGGCGGTGGCAACTAACGTGGGAACACCTCTAACTCCTGTCTGCTTTCTGTCAATAACAGTGGTGTTTGGAACTAGCAATAACCTCATACATAATTTGATTTCTGAATGCACTCAATGTTCTGTGGAAGTTTATTTGTTTCTGTCTGGATGATTTTAAAATAATGTTGTTCGTATGCCAGATGTCTGAGAAATTACCTCAGCAGTGCTCTGGCGTCCTAGTAGAGTTTTAAATTCTTGAGTACTTCCTGCTAAGTTATTGAGTTTAATAGCTGCATAACGAATAGAATATAAAGTGTGATCTCTTCTCCCTCAATAGCATGTAATGAATACGGATCGGGTTGGCACTCTCCGCTACGCAGCGCTACAGTCGACTTGAGATTGTTGATTTCCACATATGTTTATGTGTTTATGTGCGTTATATTAAGTATTTAATCGGTCGGAGTGTTTTGGTGGTGTTCTGTGCAAACGTTTATTGATATACAAGTGCTTACACTATTACTTCATATTATTAATACCTGAAATGCTATTGTAGGAAGCATTAACTGAAATGGAATTTAATTTCTTGTCGTGTGTTGACGTTATCTTCGTGTGTTAATTTTATTGTTATTTAATGTAAGTAAACAGCAGTTTAGCCCTTACATTTTCATGAGTGCTTAATGTGAGTAGTGAAGATGCCTTGCTCTTTTGTACCAGAATGCAGATCTAGCTATGGGGACTGTAAGGAGGTCAGACGGTTTTTCAAACTTCCTAAAGATAAGGAACGTTTTATCAAGTACAAAGGGGCCATACCAGGGAAGGATAGGGAACTTACTGAAAAGTCCTACATCTGTGATGCTCACTTTTCAGAAGATTTAATTGTTAAATTTGACAAATTTGTGATAGAAGGGAAGGAAGTATTACTTCTCCCAAGAACCAACTGGCGATTGAAACACTATTCTGTTCCACATATATTTCCTAATTTGCCCAAGTATTTGTCCAGTATGGTGTAAATAAAAATGCTCTTGATGCCATTAAAGACTACTTCTGTGAAGAAAGGGATGAGAATAAAAGGACAATGTGTTAAAAAACATACATGTTCCATAATGCTGAGGGAGGCGTGATCAGTTTTAGACAATAGCCTACTCTATGAAGGGGCCATGACTATGCCTTTTATGTCTGTTTAATGTTAAGTTCTTCTGAAATGATGGAAGTTTACTGATTTTGGTGTTTGTGGATTGAAATTTATGGTTATTATTGAATTTTATACTAGCCTAATCTACGGTAAAGTTGAAAGTTGTGTTCGTACGGCTTTTTTTCTGTGTTGCAAGTCTGTTAAGGGAATGTAAAATGTGTAACAATGTGAAGAAATCCTTTCTGATAGCGAGGTTAATTTTTCCGTTCTTTTTTTAATTTGCCGATAGCTGGCAAAACTAATTGCATTTTGAACTTGCTCTCTGTCTTCGCTTATTATCGAAACTGGACTATGTAGGAGACGACTTATTAAATTATAATTGGGCACAGTAAAGTAAGTGGAGATGTCGAACTTATTAGCGCCTATGAGGATATCTTGCGGTGTTTTAACATGTAAAACAGGTCCCAAGGTTTTAAAAGTCTTGTAAGCGCCAATGCTAACTTACATCACAGATCGGAGCCAGCGCTGCGCTGCGGCGGACCAGGCGTACTAGGCCAGTGATATCACTTCTTATTCTATTCGTTATGATAGCTGTATAGCAGTTGCTCTTCATGAGTTGCAAGGTTGAGCCTGAAATTTACTGGGTTTGTATCAATTTTCTGCCCGGATCTTCTTTCTTTGGTGTGTTTCATGGCTATGATTTAAAAGGTTTTTTTTTCAGTTGGTTAAATGGTGTCACTTTATTGGGTATTGTTGAATGCTCCTTTGCTAGCGGTCTGTCTGCTATTTCATTCTGCAGCGTCATTATATAATGTGCGCCCCGATAGGCGCCGCTTCACTGACTCATATCGTTAGTTCACACGTGTTTTGTTATTCATATGGACGTGTATCTGCAAAGCTTAGACGTTAGTGTTGCACGTTTAGTGAGTATTGTGATTTCTGTGATTGTTGGTCATGCCTAGACACCAATTCATATTGTGGGAACGTGTGGATATCCATAATTCGTGAAAGAAAAGCAGTAAATCTTGTTCTGAAACGAGATGAAAATTTCGAATCAAGTTTCCAGGAAGACCTGTGCCTAATGCCAGTACAATTAGGAGGCTCGCTAAACGATTCAAGGAAACATGCTCCGTAAATAATAAGAGTTGACAGACATTCTTTCATCAGAAGATGTCAGGTGTGTGTTACAAGAGAGGGAGGACATTTTCAGCATCGCCTATGAGCACTGTAAGTACACATTATTGAACATGTTTGTTAAAAGTGTGCGCCACCACCGACTGAACCGGGTAAGCGGGGCCGCGATCTGCGCCAGTCACAGCCGGCTTAGCTTGCCGTGTTTATTGGGGTGCACATTCATAATGACACTGTAGTACAACATTCTGGCAAATTCATTTGCATCCACAACGTTCCTTAGGCTGTGCTCGACTCCGGAGCAGTGCAAAATGAGTGATCATTCAGGCAATAGTTATATTTAATCAATAATCTTCAAATGTTCACTTGCCAACAATGGTCCTGCTTTCCACCACCAGTTTTATTCGATGTGAGGGACAGCACTCGGGACTCTCGACAAACATTGTCTCTTCCATTGCAGAAGAATTCTTTGTAGTTGTAGTTTGGATCTTTCTGTTATTACCATTGGCAGGTTGTTCTACATACCTTACAGAATTACATGAATATCAGACTCTCTTTGAATCTATAAAACGCCAACAGGGTTTTGGATGTGCGACTGCAATTGGCGTTCCATTCAAAGAGATGGCTGGATTTCAGAGCATGGATATTGGTGTTCTTGGGAATCAAGTGATTGTTGGTTGGGATACACGGAACCCTTAGGTCACAGCATGGTCGAATGGAAGTTTATCGAATATTTGGTAGCCCTTTTAATTAATTTATTCTTCACCACGACCTACTAGCCGGGCTGTGCCGCGGTGACACTCGAATCACCTTTCTGTGGCCTCCAAGCCACATGGGAATTGAGGGAAACGAGTTAGCAGATCAAGCTGCAAAAGAGGCGGTATCACTACCACCTCGACCAATGGAGGTACCCGCTAGAGATATTCGCTCTCAGTTACGCCTACAAGTTCCGGCATTTTGGGAGCGTCAGTGGATAGCTGACCCAATGCCCAGTAAACTGAAAGCGATCAAGGGAACTACTAGCGTGTGGCGGAGCTCTTTTTTGTGTAGGCTAAGGATAGGTCATACAAGATCCACCCACTCGCACCTAATGAGAAGAGAAGACCCCCCACTTTGTACCTGTGGAGCCGTTTTCACCGTGGCCCACATTTTAACCGAGTGTGTGGATCTTGCTGATTTCCGAAGAAACCTTGGTTTGCAGATGACACTCAAACTTATATTATCCGATGATGCGGTGGCTGCTTTATAAGTGAGAGTGGGTTAGGGCCAGCAATCTAAATTCTCCAGTGAACACTGACTCAACGACTTGTTCGTTTTTGAATGATGATTTTTCTTTTTCTGTAATTTTTGTTTATTTTTTATAATTATTAGTTTTATTTAATTTTTTGTGTTATTAATATTTGGTCTTTTCTAATTTAGGTGTCCACCTCTAAATTTTAAATTCTATTCCAAATTTGTATATTTTAAACATTAACTAACTAACTAACTTTGGCCGGGGAAAAAAATACCTGGCATACATGGATCATTGGAAACCTAATCGCCTTCAAAGTAGTCTCCTTGGGACTCTACACACCTCCCACAGTGGAGCCGCCATTGTTGGAAGCATTCTGAGTTTAGCTCGGCTGTCGTTACTGCCATAATGTCCTCTCTTGTCTGAAACCGCGTTCCTTTCAATGGCCTCTTGAGTTTGGGGAGCGGGGGAGTAAGTAGCTTGTTGAACAACAGAAGTCTGGTTTCTCGCCTTTAACACAAAGTTGCTTTTGCTCTGCCGTCAGCAGCTTTGGCACAAATTTCGCCACCACTCTTGTTATGGTTTCAGCTAATCTGGGTTCCAACGTGGTCCATATTGACATTGAAGTTACATACTTCTTCTTGTGACGCCGTCTCCCTCCGAAGGTTGGCGATCCAATTGAGTATGATTACACGCGAAACGGCAGCACGGAAGATTTCTATCGACGTATGTCCATACCACCGCCGCAAGTCTTTCATCCAGCAATTTCTTAGTCTTCCCATGGATCTTTTCCCATCAATCTTCCCTTGAATGATCAGCCGGAAAAGTTCATACCGTTCATCTCTCATGATGTGTCCGAGGTAGCTGAGCTTATGCTCCTTGATGGTTGTGAGAAGCTCTTTCTTCTTGTTCAAGATGTTGAGGACTTCTTTATTTGTTTTCCTTTCTGTCCAAGATATTCTGAGTATTCTTCTGTATAAGTACATCTCAAAAGATTCAATTCGCTTCTCCAGTTATGGGTTAAGCGTCCACCCTTCGAAACCATACAAAAGGACAGGAAAAACATAGCAACGTAACATTCGAACTCTGAGCTGAAGGTTGAGTTCTCGGCTGGTGAATAAGGTCCTCATGGTATTGAACATATTTTTTGCTTGTCCAATCCTGGATAAGATTTCACTCTTTGAATCACAATGTGGTATGAAGTATTGATAAACGGAAATTTTACCACATTTATGTATGTAACTCTCTTCATGACCAAATCTTTGGTCACAATGGTATGTGACGAAAGAGTGCGGATGCCCACCTCTTCCACAATTTATCGGATAGTCACGTGATGGTCTTGCATCACCACAGCGTTAAATTTGGCAATGACCGGGTCGTTTCGGCATGTTGATGGCCAACTGGAGCATGGCTCGCTCTCCACCGATGTTCGGCCGTCTTTAAACCGTCGGTTGTACCACTCCCTAATCTGAGGGAGACCCATAGCAGCGTCACCGAAAGCTGTTTGAATCTTACGAATGGTTTCCACCTGGCTCTCGCCCAGTTTCTGGCAAAATTTGATGCAGTAGCGCTGCTCCAGTCGTTTCGTCATTTTCCTTGCAATGAAAACCGCCGAGAGCACTACACACTACCTCACTCAAATGCTGCTATCGACACGCATGCAAGCGGGCTCGATTCAAATCCATCAACAGATGGTTTTTATCATTTCAAATGATCTTGTCGACTTAGTTGTCATGCTTGGGTCTAACGTTATGCGTTACGGTTACGGCGTGTATGACGTCATCATGTTGCTCAGTGCATATGCACCGAGTCTGAGACGGCGAGTGTGTGACGTCATGCAGCAGAGTGGACCTCCCGCTCCCCGTTCCCTGCGCGGGAAGCCTACGCGCCAGCTGCGTAATACTGAATGACTTGCAACTTGTTGATCATGAAGCGTCCACGTGATTCTTGCTATCTCTGTACTTGCAGTTTCGTTCGTTAAGCTTGCTTACTTTCAGTTTACAATTTGTGCAGGGTAGTAAAGTGTGTTAATAATGTAGTCTGTGGATCGTTCGTTAAACTTGCTTACTTACAGTTTACATCAAGTGTGTTAATAATGGAGTCTGTTGACAGTAATAGTGCTATTATTATCTACTAAAGCTAAATCTCGTGCTGTAATGGAGTCTGTTGAAAGAGCCCTCCTGAGCCTTTCTAACATAGCATTTGTAGCATGCGTCATTTGAAATGATATAAAGCCTAGTCTCTCAGACTGACTGTATCTTTTTCTTCAAAGTATTTCAAAAAGCAACAGTTCTACAGACTTGACTTAACAGTGGGTCATCAAGTGCTACCTTGAACGTTTGGTTGTGCACCATGTTTCGCCATTATTTCCACTCTCTACTGGTAAGTAATGCATCTCGGTAGCTCACAGCCTGGTCTTCTTAATGATTCCCCCCCCTTTTTTTCTTCTTCTCCGAATGGATGGTCAATCACACTTCCACTTCAGCGATCAGAGCTCCCAATTCTTGGACTTCCCTTCACTGAAGACTGCATGTTGTTGGCTAATGCTGCATGCTACTGCTATTAACACTTGCTTGTAAGCTGCCAAATGTATTGTCTGCTTGTTTATATAAAGTGTTTGTTATTCAGGTAAGAATATCTGTAAGTATGATCGCTTTGTGTGATTTGTTTATAATGTAAAGTGTAATATCTTTAGTGAATACTTTTATCACCCCTAGAAATTAAATTGAAATCACCCAATCAATACAAATTTGTGTTCAAATAATTAAACTTTAACACGGTTTCACTAGAGGTAGTGTTATCTGGCGTAGCATGCTGAGCTTCTATGCCCAAACCCGGCCGAAGTAGTCTGAATTTTTAAGAGTGTTAAAAATCCCTCGGTATGCCTTCCTTCAGAGGGGAAGGAAAGCCGGCGGGCCCATGTCATAGATTTATGGCATGGAAAAGAACTTTCCACTAACTATACTTGTGTGAAGCCAAAATTTGTGGGTTGGAATTGATAACGCTCTTATCAGTTCCAACGTTCGCCGCCAGGTGCTCACTGCGATGCCATCTAGTAGCCAAGTCTGGAAGCTAGGTGTCGTTGATGGTAGCATTTGGTAGCAAAAGTAGGAACTACTTGAAATTGATTGTATGCAGTCCTTACCTGAATTAAAAAAGATAACACACACTAATACAGTCATCACAATTAACACTGGTTATCAGACAGATTCTACACACACCCAAAGTACACGGGGCTACATGAACGCGTTGTCACAGCCCCTAAACTGAGGAACCAACCAACCGGAGTGTAATCCACACCGGTTCAGTGCTAATTTCGAACAAAAGAATTTTCATATTCCAGACAAGCTTTTTCCATCCAATGAATACAACGAAAATAAACAGAGCAGGTTTGATCACAACAAGTGCCTAATGGGGCAACATATTACAAATGTGACTTTCCAGCTTCCAAAGCAACTCTTTTCATGTTAAAATACAGGTTTTATTGTGTAAATATTATGAATGTTTTAGACGTTTAAACAATTTCAGCATGACTTTTTTTATTTTAAATTTCTATATTTTTTAAAATATAGTCTCGTAGTATTATTGATTCGGCATGAAGTGGTTTCCATCACGTCTTAACAATAAGTCAGGTTCATGTTCATAGCGTGTGCGTGTGTTCGTAATGTGCATCAGCAGGTGTTATCACTATTTTGCTAAATGCTGGAGAAGGGAGAGTTATTGATTTTACCCCAAAACGTGTCCCTAATTAAAGTTTAATTATTTGAACACAAATTTGTTTTGATTGGGTGGAAATACTATAGTTTATTGATATAAATTTAATTAATATGTCAATAGGGACCACTATGGATGTTAATATTAATATTCCCACCCCTAGAAAGCCAGAGTACTGTATTGTAAGCAACGATTAACAAAAGGCAGTGTTTTAGCTTTCCAGGCCTCTGCATGCAGTTTTCCCTTGGCCGTGCTCAAGACCTGGCACAGCTCTAGCCATGGCTAATAATAATAATAATAATAATAATAATATCGTATTGACTCGGGCGCCGGGTGCAAGCTTTGTTATTTGACACCGAGAGGGCAGCCTCAATTCAAAATTTGTATTCTTTAATCTCTGTTAAGAGGGACAGATGACCTCGTAGTTCCGCCCCTTAAAACAATAATAACTAACTGCAAGTGGAATTTCGTCGTTCCTTGGTACGCTATGAAAGTCAAGGAGGTTAGATATCTAAACTCCTTTACACTATAGCGCTTTCTAGTAGAGAATGGAGGAACTTTGTGCTGGCAGATAATCCCAGGATTAATTTTGCCATTATGTACATATCCTACTGAATTCAAATGGGTTCTTGATCATGCCAACAACGTATGACATGCGTGGCATGATTTTTGTCGCCTTTCAAAAAATCCCTTACCACGGCCAGGAGTGAACCTGCAAGTTTGTGGTTGGTAGTCCGACACGATAACCACTCGCCCACTGTGGCAAGCACTAGCCATGGCTGATGAAGTGGGCATTGAACAAGCAGCGTCAAACCAGTCCCGCAGTGAACACGATGCAGTCATTGTGCGACAAGGCTCAACACCAACCATTGTCATTCCCAAGAGAAATATTGCAATGTGCTTGTGTCGGGAAAGTTGATTTGGTTGGCATTACAGCCTTCTCTTGCAATGCGTAGCTGTTCGTAGTGAGATGGGGCATGAAGGAATCCCAGCAGAGCACAGCACTCTGACTTTGTAGAGATGGAGTTCAAATACGTTCCTCCAAGGGCATGTTTTTCTTGTGTATGTATGTATGTGTGTGTTTATTTATAGCGGGAGCCAAACAGGTGGTAACACAAATGAATCGGTCGGAGCTTAAAAGCATTAAATCAGTTTTCACTACTTTTCAGGAGACTGATAAAATGTCATTGACAGAACGGAACTTAACAAACACACTACATTAGTCACCTATGTTGTGAAGCAACTACTCAGGTTATATTTGTGTTAGCGGAATATCAATTTTAATTAAACATATTTTTTCTAATCAATTTTGGAAACGTGACTTAATGCCCTTCAGCTCCGTGGTCAGTTTAGTGCGACATAAAGCCTTCCAGAATGAATATTTCACATGATATTTCATTTCAAAATGGATTTGTAACATAAAAACTACCTAATCCCTGTTCAAATGTGATTTACAATAGCACTGTAACACTCGGGAATCTTGCAGTGTGATTAACATTACGTAGGGAATACGGCGCTGAAAGGCAGCAGTGGTTTCTGGCCTAAACTGAAGGCTGACTTACTTCTTTCCTATGCCGTTCCAAGATCTTTCGGTCAATACTTCAGAATACTAATTGTTTAAGACAGGGGTTCTCAACCTGTGGTACGCGTACCCCCAGGCCATCCTTCTACTCGATCCATATGCGCAGCAAGCTTCGTGCCGTGACTACGGTGTGAGTTATTTACGGCGCGTGTATTTGAACTCCACAAAGAATTGCATCTCTTCTTTACCGAGCACAATTCTAATTTATCATCAGTACTCAATGACTTTGGTTGGCTTTTAAAATTAGCCTATTTAAGTGATGTTTTTGAAAAACTGAACATTTGGAATAAGTGAATGCAAGGTAGCGTTTCTGATGTTCTATGTTGAAATGAAAACTAACGCAATGATTGCAAAAATCACCCTTTGGGAAAAGGAAGTGAAAAACAACTATATTTTGTTTTATTAAAATATCTTTCCTTATAAAATTACAAAGGTTAAACCGTACTAACTAAATACCTTTTACATTTTAATAACCATTATTACTACCTAAGAAAGGTTAGTAGGAATGCAGGATGTTATTTTTTTTAAAGGGGTACGATGGTTGAATAAGGTTGAGAACCCCTGGTTTAAGAAATGACCATTTTTTACTTAATGCTCTTCAGCTCCGACCAATTCAAATCATAAATTTTTTAAAATAAATCTGTAGATTCTGAGATACGATCAAAATGGCGTGAAATTCTATGAAACATTGACCATTCCAACCGTAATTTATGGCTCGGAAACTTGGGTACTAAAAGTAAGAGAAAAGAACAGGATGCAGGCAGCGAAGATGCTCTGGCTGGCCTTACACTGTTGGACCCACAGATATCTGACAACAATAACGTTATAAACACCATTGAAATTACAATTGTAATTTGAGCATCTCTCAACAGATGGCTTTCGTATTCTGGAATTTGTGAAGCGAAATGTACTTCACAAATCACGGAACAAATGTTACATCACTTCCCGTTTGTCTGCGGTGACAACATTAAGAAGTGATTGCATGTAGTTATATTTGAATTGCAGCCAATGTCCATAGCAGGACATTTCAATTGAACACGCTAACAAGTACAGGGTCTTTATTTTTGCTTGGCAAGGACATTCTCGCTCACGCGCTCCGCCAGTGACAGCTCAGTTACCGGCGTATGTACGACAGGATACGGCGCTTAAAATCAATATCGTGCATTTTTACTCACCATGCTTACAGCAGATGCTGAAAATGTTCCCCATCCGCTGTCAAACATTACGGGCATCTCCTTATGAAGTTTCCGGTTAATTTAGCTTCAGTAAGGAAATAACGACATTTTCGTCTATTTTTATTGTTTACTGAACCTGTACGTTGGAATCTCTTAGAGAGTTGAGTTATTGTCCGATTTATAGGAATGGGTCTCCCTGGAAATGTCATTCGAAACTTATGTCTTCTTTTAGCGCACGATTTCCTGCACTTTATGTACGTATTGTGCAGATATACTCGTTCACGAAACGAATATTGGACATAAGGCAGTACAGCACTATACACAATCGCAATAAAACACTACACAATAAGATATACAGTACCGGTACACAGTAGCTTTATAAAACACTGAAAGACTGAAACACCCAATTAGCTCGGAGCTCACGTCTACAGAAGAGCGAGTGAATACCCGGGCAATATCGCTGGAGACCACGCGCCGGGGACCAGTGACCAAGGTCGAGCGAAGGTCTGCACAATACGCGCCATACATAACGTGCTCTAGAACAAGACAAAAGTTTCGAATGACATTTCCAGGGAGACCCATTCCTATAAATCGGACAATAAATCAACTCGCTAAGAGATTCCAACGTACAGGTTCAGTAAACAATAAAAATAGACGAAAATGCCGTTATTTCCTTACTGAAGCTAAATTAACCGGAAACTTCATAAGGAGATGCCGGTAATGTTCGGCAGAGGATGGGGAACATTTTCAGCATCTACTGTAAGCATGGTGAGTAAAAATGCATGATAATGATTTTAAGCGCCGTATCCTGTCGTACATACGCGTGGGCGGCTGCCGGGAACTGAGCTGTCACTGACGGAGCGTGTGAGCGAGAATGTCCTTGCCAAGCAAAAATAAAGACCCTGTAGTTCCAACTTTGGCTTCCAGAGGTGCTACTGTCACTGACACACGTAGCAGCGAACATTGGAACTTGATAGAGCGTTTCTAACCAAATAACCTACAAATTTAGCTACACACCACCAATGGCCTGTTCCCGTTTTAAAAGCAGTTCAATATCCACTACTGGCTTGCTAGGCCTAACGTAGCTTCACCATAACCCTGGCAAGGGTATTTTATTTCCCTCAAACCCAGCCCCCCTATCCACCACCTGGGTCGCACCCGATAGAGGAACAGGCAAACCCCCACGGGAAAGGGACAAGAGTAAAATACGAGCAGTGGAGATGAAGTTCCAGAGGAGTAACAAGAATGGACAGAGTAAGGAATGAGAGAGGTGGTAAGAGAGGAACCATTGCAAAATAGAATAGAGCGATCTACGCTGCAATGGTATGGACATGTGAGGAGGATGCGAGAGGAGAGGATACAGAAGATGTTTGGAATGGAAATGACGGGAAGGAGGCCAAGGGGAAGACCAAGGGACAGATGGACAAAAGGAGTTAAGAAGAGTGTGGAGGAAAGAAGAGTGTGCTGGGACACAGTGGAAGTCGAGAGATGGTGGTTGGACAGGAAACGATGGAGAGGCTTATGTTCCAAGCAGACCCGACCAGCGGTCGGGAACTGCTCAAGATGATGATGATGATGATGATGACTACCAATGGCAATGGTAGGATCTTTTACATGCCATAAATCTATGACACGGGCCCACCGGCTTTACTTCCCCTCGGAAGGAAGGCATACTGAAGGATTTAAACACTCGTAAAAGTCAGACAACTTCTGCCGGGTTGGAACCCGTGATCTTTGGCATAGCAGTTCAGCATGCCACCGAAGCCATCTGAATGCATGTAATGAAAACAACTTAATCAGAGTAGAGGAATCGGGATTCAAGTTATTAATTTAAAATATTAGTTTGGTTTTACAAACTGCAAGCGAGCTGAAAAAGAAACTTGAATTGTTGCTATTGTATTCTATATTCATATAAATTGTTGTTCTTAATGGTGATGGATGACATCATGAAGGCAGCAATGAAAGACTACAATAGGGCAAAGATGAAGGTAATGTTGTTTCCAGATGACGTTGTGATCTGGGGCGAGGATGAGATGGGGGTACAAGAACAGTTAGACGTAATAAATGAAAAGATTGAGCAATGGGGATTGAAGATAAATGTGGAGAAGAGTAAAACAGTGTGATTAGTAGAGATAAGAAAGAAGGAAAAGGAGTAATCAAAGTAGGAGATGAGGAATTGGAAGTGGTGAAACACTTCAAATACTTGGGAAGTGAACTGACTGAAGATGGAAGACTAGATTTGGAAATTAGCAGAAGAATACAACTTGAGAGTGCTTTCTACCAACAGGTAAGGGGACTAGTATGGAACAAGGCGCATATTATGTTCCTATAATGACATATGCAGCAGAAACTTGGACAATGACTAAGAGGTATGAGAGCAGAGTACAAGCAGCTGAGAAGTATGGTCCAGAAAACGAGGAGGGACAGAATGAGAAATGAAGATATACGGAAAGAACTGGGAGTACAGAAACTAAATGACAAACTGGAGCTAAACAGATTGAGATGGTTTGGACATGTCAAATGGATGAATGAAGTAAGGCTACCAAGACGAGCACTGGAACGACGGATGACAGGGAAGAGATGACGAGGAAGACCAAGAATGCGTTGGATGGACTCGGTGAAGAATAGCATTAGTAAACGGAACCTGGATTGGAACATCATGTCGGAAGAGGAATGGTGGAACGACAGAACAAAGTGGAGAGGAATCATATTTGCCCCCACCCAGTGTCAGCTGGAAAAGGGGAAATGAAGATGATGATTCATCTAAATTACCTTTATTTGTGTGCATTTTCAAATGTTGCCGTTCTTGTAGTTGTTGTTGCTTTAAGGGGTGGAACAGCGAGGTCATCTTATGCGAACGGATGATGCAATATTAGAAGGAGGAAGGAAGGAAGATCAGCAAATCATTGCGTTTAAATACCAAAGGGAAAAGCACCAACTATGGTAAAGAAACGAGTTCATTCAAAAAGAAAAATTGCTTGTTGCTTGTTTTGAGTTCATTCAAGGTTTACGTTTAAAGGAACATTATTTTCAGAGACAAAAATATTAAAAATATGTTCAAACAATAACATTAAATTTAAAATAATGCTGTTCTATTCTCCATTATGTGCGATGAGTGTGCTAGTTTACGGAACAAAAGTCTATGTTACGTCTGTCCTAGGGTCAACAGTCACCTTTATTGCTGTTTTTCTCGATATGTAAGAATTGTTACAGAAACGTTTGTTTCCGCATTGCCTTCAATTCTTGGTACCAATATTTATTAATAAAGGAATGTTCTTGGCTTCCTGCACAAATTTACTCTCACCAAGAAGAAGAATTGGTAGACAAAAAGAAGAGCTGGATGAACCAAATAAATCTGGAGACAGAACAGGCCTGATGGCTTAAGCTGTGCAGTTATTCTACTTTTAATAATTAATTTTACAGTAAGCTCACAATTACTGCAGATGATCCGTGCTTAGGGATGGGAAAACCCTCCTGTTCAATACTAGTTCAAAAATCATCACATGAAAAAGAAAAAAAATAGGCATGCTTTCTGAAAGAAGGGCTTCTTTGCTGATAAAATGGGCAGTGGAGCAGTTCAATATTCATGCAAAGAAACTTCTTGACCAGATACTTGATTCTATTTCACCCCAGTGCACCATTGTGCTTATCAGTTGTTATGGTACACGTTGCTTTTCATTGTGGTGATGGATGACATAATGACCCGAGTGGCACAAGTACTTGGGGTTTGCAGATGATTTGATGATTTGGGGAAACAAAGAGGAGGAAGTACAGGAGCAGTTGGACGTGTGGGAAGGAATAATACAAGGATATGGGATGAAATTTAGCATAAATAAGAATGAGATGGTGATCACAACAAGGAAGAAGGAAAGAACCATAATGGGAATAACAATTGGTGGGGAACAGCTGAAGAAAGTGGAGAGTTTCAAGTATCTGGGAAGCCTGATACAAGATAATGGAAAAAGCGATAGAGAAATAAATGAGCGGGGGAGACTGGCAGAAGCATTCTGGAGGAGTGTGAGAAGCATGATATGGAGCAAGGATGTCCCTCAGAACTGCAAAAAGGTCATATATCGGACGTACTATGTCCCTATCCTGACGTATGCCTCGGAGACCTGGGTTATGAAAGGAAGGGAGAAGAGCAAAATACAGGCCAGTCAGATGAGTATTGGAGCTACAAAGATGGACAGAATAAGAAATGAGAGGACCAGAGAATTAATGAAGGAGGAACCATTACAGGATGGTATAGAGAAATCTAGACTTAGATGGTATTAACATGTAAAACGAATGGAGGAGAAGAGGATACCCAGGAGGATACACGAGACGAAGTGGGAAGGAAAGAGACAGAGAGACAGGTGGCTGAAGGGGGTGGTAGAAAGCGTGAAGAAGAGAGGAGAAGACTGGACAAGGGTGGAGGCTGAGAGATGGTGGGAAGACAGAAGACGTTGGAGAGGCTTGTGTTCCAAACAGACCCGGCCAGTGGCTGGAAACTGTACACCTCACCAAGGCCACAGCAAGGCTCCTGTAATTTCACAAGCAGTGCCGCTGTACTATCATCATCCCTGGCAGCTTGCCACGGTAGGTGAGTGGTTATCGCGTCGGACGACTAACCCCAAGTTTGCAGGTTCACTCCTGGTCGTGGTAAGTGATTTTTGAAAGGCGACAAAATCACGATACGCATGTCAGACGTTGTTGGCAAGTTAAAGAACCCATTTGAATTCAGTAGCCTCTGTTCATAATGGCAGAATTAATCTAGGGATTTTCCGCCAACACAATGTTTCTCATTTCTCTACTAGGAAGCGCTATAGTGTTCAAGGAGTTTAGATATCGAACCTCCTTGACTTTCATAGCGCTTCAAGGAGCGATAAAATTCGACATGCAAGCTGCCCTCTGGGCGTCAGTGAACACCCGGCATCCGAGGCCATACGATATTATCATCTCTAGCAAATCCAAGTGAATGGTCTTTATTTCCAAAGAAACTTCCAGATTCTTTGATAAGTTTAGCTTTGTTATGTGAGTAGCTTGTTGTAGCTGAAGATGTGTGTGTGATTGCAGCAGCAGGTGTATCCCGGTCAACAACCCCCACTGCCAGTGGCCCAGGGCAGATGTATCCCAGTAAATCGATGTCTGACTTCACGCCCAAGGACCAGCAGCAGCCCCCCTACCCTCCGTACGGCCAGCAACGCCCGGCCATGTATGGTGAGTGCATGTCCTTATTGACATATTAATTATAATAAACTAAGTCAATATTCAGTACAGTGAAACCGTACCATTTTCAGCGTGATATAGGATCGTAGAATTGATGAGTTATGTATGCTGAATAAGTTAGGTTATAAAAATTATGCTTGATGTGTATTTGCCAGGTAGAGACATATTGTACACAGAACTTTGGAAATAGGTTTATTTATTTATTTACTCGTGTCAGGAACAAAAATATTACATAAGAAATTATGTACAAAATGGGCAGCAAAAATGACAAAATTTGAACATTTAAGGCTCTAATTAATGCTTGACCAATATTTTGCCATGTCACGTCCATTTGGTGAAGCCTTCACCAGATCCTCCATGGTGCACAGTATAGAACACAGACTGCACTGAAGCAGATGACCTATAGTCTGTTCTTCACCGCATTCACAAAGGACCGAGTCGCAGCAAAAACCCCATTTATGAATGTTGGTCTTGGATCTGCCAACCCCAGATCGCAATCTGTGGAGAGACTTCCAAGTTGTCCAAGCCTCTGTATTTGGAAATAGATGTGACGAAGTTATTATGAAAGGGTAAGAAATGTATCGGTTGTGTAGCTGCAAACCTGTTTTTACTAGATTTTTAATGCTTTATTAACAAAATTATTGTAAGAGATCTGAGTTTTGAAATTTTACTCTGTGAGCTTTTGGTACAAAAATATCTCGAGTATCCTCCCCTATTATGACAAAAAACTTACTAAGCTATATGTTACTGCACAGTTACTTCTCCTGTACCATGCTGAAGGTCACAGTGTACTAAATATTGACTGAAGGTAGTAAATAGTTTATTATAATTTATTAGAATATTGACTGTCACCTTCACCTGAATAATTATGCTGACGTTTGATTCCCGGTCAATACAGTGGAATCTCGTTAGCACGTTCTCGGTTACGACGTTTTCCCGTTTAGTGTGATGATTTTCTCAAGTCCCAATTCTACAAAATACATGTTGATATATCCCCTTAATACGTTCTCTATTCCCGCTTACGACGATCAAATTTCCGTTGTACTATTTGTAAGCGAACCTGATTTTATTCTTATTTCATTATAAAATTCGGCTTCTGGAAAACACGACGCGATATTGCCTCATATTCTCTGATAGTTATTGACAGTGTAGATGATTTCATTGTGTTTGACGGCGTAGAAGCAGCTATAGCTATGACACAACACAGGTGACATGTCTCTCTCCCGCTGCCCTTTCTCAAGTGCCTATCCTACTAAATTCATGTTGATATATCCCCTTAATACGTTCTCTATTCCCGCTTACAACGATCAAATTTCCGTTGACTATTTGTTAGTGAACCGTATTTTATTCTTATTTCATTATAAAATTCGGCTTCTGGAAAACACGACGCGATATTGCCTCATATTCTCTGCTAGTTATTGACAGTGTAGATGATTTCATTGTGATTGACGGCGTAGAAGCGGCTATAGCTATGACGCAACACAGGTGACGTGTCTCTCTCCCGCTGCCCTTTCTCAAGTCCCTATCCTACTAAATTCATGTTGATGTATCCCCTTAATACGTTCTCTATTCCCGCTTACAACGATCAAATTTCCGTTGAACTATTTGTTAGTGAACCGTATTTTATTCTTATTTCATTAAAAAATTCGGCTTCTGGGAAACACGACGCGATATTGCCGCATATTCTCTGATAGTTATTGACAGTGTAGATGATTTTATTGTGTTTGACGGCGTAGAAGTGGCTCTAGCTATGACGCAACACAGGTGACGCGTCTCTCTCCCGCTGCCTTCCACCCCTTTCCCTTTGTTTATTTCTCACGTAGGCGCATTATTGTCTTCTAGTTCTTAGTGTTCACGTCCAGTTATGACCTATTTTATTGCGTGTTTCATAATGGATAAGAAGAAAGTACGGCAGATAACTAATGACGAGAGGATGAAATACATTAGAGACATGGAATGCAATCCTCACATGAAGCGTGTGGATATAGCGCGAAAGTGGAACATTCCTCCGTCTACACTGAACACGATTCTCGGCAAAAGGAAGGAAATCGAACGTGCATTTGAAGAAGGAATGAGCGGCAAAAGGAAACGTGTGCGAGAGGGACAGTTTCCTCAACTAGAAAGCGCTTTATTGAAGTGGTTCAAGCAAGCCCGTGCTTCAAACATATGCGTGCGCGGTCGCCGGTAACTGAGCCGTCACTGGCGGAGCGCGAGAGCGAGAATGTCCTTGCTAAGCAGAAATAAAGACCCTGTATTATACTGTAGTGTAGAGGTACAGTAATTCATTTTTATGTTATTTATTCCGTGTAAGTTACTGATAATCTATTGTAATGGTCTCGCTAGCCCACACTGTTGGGTGATAAATGTAACTGTTTACCTTTGCCTAAGCTATGTTGTTTTAATGGGCGCCAAGACCTCAATGCAATGTTGAAATCTAAATTTGTATTTAACAACGTCTAGCTCTGGCAGAACACATTCAAGACTCTATTCACTCAGATCGTGGTATGATTTGATCATTAACCCAACAAACAATTGTATCAGGAGAAGGAATTGGTCTATATCTAATGCTACCTACTGAAAGCAAAGATTGCATTGTAAAAGAAATGAATTTATTATATAAAACAAGTATAGCAAAATTAATAATAATAATAAGTTTAAAATTTAAATTGGAGCGTTGTGATTTGAATATTACCGATAGAAAATTACGTGAAAACGGAGTCTGATAAATTGATTTTACTCTTATTTCCAAGCTATGAAGTTACTGAATTATGAAATATAAAACAAAGAAAAATGAGAGATTGCGTATTTCTGCGTCATTAGCGCTTACCCCTGGAAATTGCCAAAGCATTTCCCTTGTTCTTGATGATGCTGTATGCTTCCCACAGTCTCCTGGACGTCGTCATCTCCGTCGAAATTTGATGATATCCTGGTAGATTAGATAATTCTATGGTCCGTACATCGGACCCAAACTCTCGTAAAACCGCACTGGTTACGTTTTACAAAAGTTCGTCGCTAACTCCACTGAACATCGGAGCGTCACGCACTTGCGACCGTACACTGCAAGTTCTACCTAGATTGTCCTTAACTCCACCGAACATCGGAGCCACTCGCACGCGCACCCATACTCGTCAATTATTTCACAGATTGTCCGCGTTTCACGGCGCGTCGAACGATATATATCCACATGCCGGCTCCCCACTCTTCAGTCCCAACTAGCTTACGTCGTCTCCCCTGATTGGCTGAACCACCACGCGATCTTCTCCTCCTCCGGGTCATTACACTCGGCGACAGGGTTCCGTTTCAACAATTCGCCTCTTCTTGACGATGCGACCCAAGATTGCGTCATGCTCCTCGACAGGAATCAGCTTGTATTAGAATTCCCAGTGAGTCACGTCTCTCAATATACCCTAACTGACGAAAACTCCGTAAAATTCCGTAATGGCATAATTTTCTATGATATCGTCGTTCGTAATAATTTGCTTGTTAGCGTTTTCTAAGACATAGAAAACCTATCTGTATGCTTATAATTTTTATAAAATGCTCCGAAAATATCTTAATAATAATTATAATAAATTAATAATAATAATAAATTAACATGAAAAATTATCTTGGCTGAACAATTTGCCGCGTAAATAAATATAGAATGGCTTCCTACTGACTTATGCCAGTTGCATAAAAAACCCTCGAAAAACACGTTACATATTCGCCTCGGATCATCGGATGATTTACCGTGACGACGGTCCATTATCCGATTATCCCAGACACGTTAATAAACCCCATCCAAAATACATATTACATAAATGAAATCACCCTAAATTACAGATATATACACTCATATTTTTTCTTCACGCACTTTGCGTCAAAGTTTGTTGTCACTATGGATTGCACTTTGCAACCAGTCCAATGTTTTACATATAGAATAGTGTTCCATGGATATTTCCGCCTCTCAAATTGCTCTATGTTGGAGAAATAGACATAATTAATGTGTGAGCACTATGTATTTATGATGTCATATCACACGCATTGAAGGTGTTCTGATATATTTATATCATCATTGAACTTCCTAATTTCACTGGAGGTCCCTTCCTTATGGTGAAATTTAATCTCACTTATCACTGAGCACACGATCACACTATTGTGGCAGCGCCTCGTGACCATAATACTTAATCTCTCTTTAAAGATGATTAAATTAATATTGACTTCTGAAAAAAAAACAGTAAATGCGCATTACATATAACACCAAATATTTCTGTGCCGTAATCGCCCTGTCTTGTTAAGTTCCCGTTAACCATATTCTACTTAATACTAGTTCTCAACACAGACCATTTCTCCTCACACAAATAATACCATTGTACAAATTATCTTAAATTACACACTTACAAATCTTACATGGCGAGGTCGTAAACAGAAATCACGTGTGCTGATATGTAAGAGTTTCATGAAGGACTGTCTCGCATTCTGATGGCCCATCTTTTATCTCGTGGACGCCTTAAGCTAACAAGCCCTATACAAGCGCTCCCCCATCTCTTGGAGATAAATGGGAACCCATCAGCGCTGCCAAAATGGCCTTGGTGCATCGAGACAATTTAGTGCTCAACAGCATCCGACAATCCCGTCATATTTCCCTGTACCTTAAAAACTCTCATTTACTTACATACTACCCCCCTGTGTGACTTCTGATACGCCTGCCTGGAAGACCATCTCCTCCCTCGCACCAAATACCACACTTACTCATTTGATAGGCTGGCTCGCCAGCTAAACACACTCACTTTATGACACATATTTTCGTAGACTATGTATATTATACGTCCCGTATAATCTGTTTCCCTCACTATTCTCCAGCACATATGCTGTTTTGCCAATACGTTTGGAAACTATAAATGGTTCTCCGTCACCTGCTTCCAACCTTGCCTGTGGCTCCCTTAAACTTAACGTCATCACGTTGCTCCACTAGCATATTTCTCAGTGTCTGTAACGATGCCCTGTTGCTACTGTCCACACATGCACATATTAAAATACCATCCTCTGCTTTAACCACAGGATAATCCCTACATAAATTAGTGTCCCTCGATAGCATGTCTGCAAGAATGTTATCTTTACCTTTAATATATTTTACTGTGAATTCGTATTCCTGCAGAGCAAGAATCCACCTACTAACTCTGTTAGAACTGAGTTTACAAGTTCTCATATACAGTAATGCATGGTGATCTGTGTGGATCTCAAATTTCCCCCCTACTAAATACATTCTAAATTTCCCTAAACTGAAAACAATACCTAAAAGCTCTAACTCAGTAATCGTGTATCTTTTCTCTGCTGCAGTCAGTCCTCGCGAGGCTAAAGATACAATGCACAGATTACCCTCATCATCCTTCTGACATAATACTCCAGCAATGCCTATATGTGAAGCATCTGTCATAACCACATATTCCTTATCTTTTAACGGATATTTCAGCACTACAGCTTTCTCAAAACCTTCCTTCAGCGCTCTAAAAGCCTGATCATGCTTGGACTCCCATCTCCACCGAGTCCCACTTTTAAGCAATTCCCTGAATGGTTCTACCAACCCTGAGTATTTAAGAACGAACCTCCTGAAAAAGTTCCAAATTCCCAGGTAAGTTTTTAACTGTTTAACATTCTGTGGCACCTCTGCGTTAAGTATCTTATTAACCCTACTTTCTTCTGGTGTTACACCTCTACTCGACACTCTATGACCTAAAAATGTCACTTCTGACTGACAGAATGACGACTTAGACAGCTTCAAAGTGAACCCTGCCTGATCTAACTTCTGAAAAACTATATTTAAATGATGTAGATGCTCCTCAAAACTGCGTGAACTAATTACCATATCATCTATGTAAATGGTTACAAACTCTCCTGTGTCATCCCCTAATGCGATGTTTAAAGCCCTAATTAAAGCAGCTGAACTACTCTTTAACCCATAAGGTGTTCTACAAAATTGATAAAGATTATATTTATGACTAAAAGCTGTAAATGGTCTATCTTCGTACATAAGTGGCACTTGCCAAAAACTGGAACTCAAATCTACACAAGTGAAATACTTCTTCCCCTCAAATGTTTGCATTAATTCCTCTATTGACATAGATTTCAGCTGATCTGAACTAATTCTACTGTTAACCAAACGAGCGTCTAAACAAATACGAACAGTGCCGTCGGTCTTGGGTACCGTGATCAAAGAATTAACATATGGACTGTTCGAGTGCTCAATAATCCCATCTTCAAGCATCTGATTAATTTGTGCCTCAACTGCACTCTGATAAGCGAAAGGTACAGGATATCTATGTCCTGTGAATACTGACCTATCAATAACGTTCAATGAATGTGTATAGCAATTGGCCATACCAATGCGATCCTCAAACACTCTCCTATTACACCATAACACATCATAGAGCCGAACACATTGTTCCACCTCTATATCTCCCTGAAATGCAGCATCACGTAACGAGTCCTCTAGACTTCCGTTCGTAATCACACTGCCCACAAAACATGGAGAACCCCGCTCTACGGCTGGCGATATCTCATTTAAAGTACAAATCACACCTACAATACTACTTCTCTGAATATGGTCATTGAACGCTACTTCTACTTCAGAATCTCCCCATTTAAATTTCAAACTCCCTACATCATAACATAAGTTACCAGACACTCTACTTAGCCACTCTGAACCCAAGATAACACTGAATACTAAATTTGGAATTACAAGGCAAATCTGCTTCTCTACATGATTATTAATTTTAATGTCTACTAAAACTTGCTTAGAAATTACTTTAGACCTCTTCCCAACATCTGTGATAACAAAAGTGCTTTTAATTGGCATCTCCTCAAAATTTACTCCAGTTCCTTTCATTTTATCATAAAATGCACTACTTATGCAACTCTTCATACAACCACTATCAATTAAAACATCTGTGTACGCCTCGGACACGTTAAATTTAACTATGGGGCTCTTACTAACCACTTCCTGAATAATACCTTCATCATTTAGTTCATGTAATAATTCATTTCTTACATTTAGGTCATAGGGTTCCTGTATAATTGTATGGACAGGGCATGCTACAGACTGAGATTCTGACCTTACTTCGCAGCCTGGTTCGCGTTTAAAGAACCGCTACAGCTGGCCGTAGTACTACTAACTACTAAACTGGTCTGGTTGTCCTGGGCTGTGTTGTCATTGTTTGGCTGTATATTACTACCACTAGGCTGTCCTCTTCCTTGACCCCTATTCTGGTTGTAATTATTGTCATTATAATTTCTCCCTTGATTTCCCCTGAAATCATTGTTTCTCCCTTGATTTCCCCTGTAATCATTGTTCCTCCCTTGATTTCCCCTGAAATCATTGTTCCTCCCTTGATACTGATTACCATAGCCATTTCCTCTGTTCTGATTTAGCTGATTATTATTATTTCTATTTTGAGCGTTGGCCCCTTCGCCACCGTTCCCTTGAACTTCTTGATGCCTGGCTTCATTAGGTCTATTATTATTATTACCCTGGTTCCGATTGAAATTGTCATCATAACCCCCTCTCCCTAGTGCATCAAATGTGCTTAACAAATTTTCTACTTGTGATATAGTCTTTACATTCTGGATACAAGCAGCCTCCTTGATCCTATAGGGAAAGTGCCTAAGTAGCAACCTTACCACATCACTTTCCTCCTTCAAGCCATCCAGATATTTACACACTAATACCTGCCCTAAAAAGTATTCGGTCATGGTGGAGCTTCCTTTAGGGTTATATTTACCACACACTACTCCCTCACGATGCTGCGACTGAATAACCTCATTCCAGAACTTTTCACAGAATTTCATTTTAAAATCATTGATATCAGTAAACTTGTCTCTGTAGACAGCAAACCAATTCCTCGTTTCCCCCACAAACACTTGTTCTAAAATTTCAACTACCTGGCACCACTCAATACTACCATTTTCCAACCTTTCCCCGAATTTATTTTCTATAGTGTTCATGAACTCCATTGGGCACCCCTGTCGATTGCTGAACTTACCCAGTTCTACCTCCCTGTGTGTGCTATTCACAAAAACTGGCCTATTCTGACTATTTTCTTGCCTGATCCTAGCTTTTAATTTTAACTCTAATTCTGCGATTTTCTCCTCAGCCTTCCTCTCAATACTGTTTACTGTTAATTTAATGTTTCCTTCTGATTCTTCTACTTTATCATATAGCTTTGCTTGTTTCTCCTCAATCTTGCTAATGCTTTCCCTATTACTCTCTCTTAAATCATTTACTTCTGCAACTATTTGTGAGTGGACTTTCTCCATTCTACCCCCCAGCTGTTCCTTAACCTCTTTAGTAGCTACCTGAATTTTGTCAATTTCTCCCCCCAATTGCTTTTTGACCTGCTGTGTTTCCAGTTGCACTAGTTCTTTTAAATTTTCAGCCTGTGTACTGATTCTAATTTCCAACTCCTCCTGTACTTTTCCTAATTTTCTGTCTACATCTGCAATAATCTCTTTAGCCTTTTCTTCCATCACCCCCCTGATCTCACCTCTAATCAGTTCGAATTTGTCACTCATTTCCCTACTGTTTTGTTCTAATTTAGCATTTAAAGTTTCAGTACTCTCTCTATTTTCCTTACTATTTTGTTCTAATCTTGCATTATTCTGTTCTAATTTTGCATTTAACGCTTCTGTACTTTCTTTATTTTCCCTACTGTTTTGTTCTAATTTTGCATTATTCTGTTCTAATTTTGCATTTAAAGCTTCTGTACTTTCTTTATTTTCCCTACTGTTTTGTTCTAATTTTGCATTATTCTGTTCTAATTTTGCATTTAAAGCATCACTACTAACTTTGTTCTGATACATGAACTCGAGAAGTAAAGTTTTTAATTCTGGTTGGCCGCCTACACTCCCTGTTTCAGTATCGGGATTTACCTCCGCTACCCCGGTACTACCATCACTCGACATACTGCTCGTATCATCATTCTCCAGTTGATGACCACTACGTAACCTCATCTGTCTTTCTTTCTCATCCCCCATAATGATATACACTGATAAAGACAAATAACCCCCAAAATACAGGCACAGAAATATATACCCTTCTCCTTCCACAAATGTTATTAGGTTTTCAGCCCCAAGTTGTCGGCGACAAATGTAATGGTTATTAGTTAGTGCCCCATGTTGGTAGCGACAAATGTAATGGTTTCTTTCGCCCTCACGTTGAGCGACAAATGTAATGGTCTCGCTAGCCCACACTGTTGGGTGATAAATGTAACTGTTTACCTTTGCCTAAGCTATGTTGTTTTAATGGGCGCCAAGACCTCAATGCAATGTTGAAATCTAAATTTGTATTTAACAACGTCTAGCTCTGGCAGAACACATTCAAGACTCTATTCACTCAGATCGTGGTATGATTTGATCATTAACCCAACAAACAATTGTATCAGGAGAAGGAATTGGTCTATATCTAATGCTACCTACTGAAAGCAAAGATTGCATTGTAAAAGAAATGAATTTATTATATAAAACAAGTATAGCAAAATTAATAATAATAATAAGTTTAAAATTTAAATTGGAGCGTTGTGATTTGAATATTACCGATAGAAAATTACGTGAAAACGGAGTCTGATAAATTGATTTTACTCTTATTTCCAAGCTATGAAGTTACTGAATTATGAAATATAAAACAAAGAAAAATGAGAGATTGCGTATTTCTGCGTCATTAGCGCTTACCCCTGGAAATTGCCAAAGCATTTCCCTCGTTCTTGATGATGCTGTATGCTTCCCACAGTCTCCTGGACGTCGTCATCTCCGTCGAAATTTGATGATATCCTGGTAGATTAGATAATTCTATGGTCCGTACATCGGACCCAAACTCTCGTAAAACCGCACTGGTTACGTTTTACAAAAGTTCGTCGCTAACTCCACTGAACATCGGAGCGTCACGCACTTGCGACCGTACACTGCAAGTTCTACCTAGATTGTCCTTAACTCCACCGAACATCGGAGCCACTCGCACGCGCACCCATACTCGTCAATTATTTCACAGATTGTCCGCGTTTCACGGCGCGTCGAACGATATATCCACATGCCGGCTCCCCACTCTTCAGTCCCAACTAGCTTACGTCGTCTCCCCTGATTGGCTGAACCACCACGCGATCTTCTCCTCCTCCGGGTCATTACACTCGGCGACAGGGTTCCGTTTCAACAATTCGCCTCTTCTTGACGATGCGACCCAAGATTGCGTCATGCTCCTCGACAGGAATCAGCTTGTATTAGAATTCCCAGTGAGTCACGTCTCTCAATATACCCTAACTGACGAAAACTCCGTAAAATTCCGTAATCGCATAATTTTCTATGATATCGTCGTTCGTAATAATTTGCTTGTTAGCGTTTTCTAAGACATAGAAAACCTATCTGTATGCTTATAATTTTTATAAAATGCTCCGAAAATATCTTAATAATAATTATAATAAATTAATAATAATAATAAATTAACATGAAAAATTATCTTGGCTGAACAATTTGCCGCGTAAATAAATATAGAATGGCTTCCTACTGACTTATGCCAGTTGCATAAAAAACCCTCGAAAAACACGTTACACTATGTTTATGTCGTGACTGTAGTAGTGCATACAATCACTTACTAAGGTTGGCGATTTGACGTCCATATATACGCCGCGCTCTTTCTTATACGTTGTAAATGCAGTATGGCGTTTTTTGGTAGTACGTTTTCCCGCATATGACGTCCAAATTTTTCAGTCCCTTGAAAAACGTACTAACGAGATTCCACTGTACATATAAGGGATTACTGGTAGTGTTAACCCCTAGATTGGATTGTAATTGGAAGGTGGTCAGCTGGGCCCAGGGTCTCTACTACTCTGGAAAACGGGGAATTTAAGTTTTACAAGGTCTAACCTTGAATAAGATGGTATATTGGCTTTCACGGCCGGTGAATTAAAACTCAGCAATTCTTCTAGGTTTGTGCCGTGTCTTGTGTGGGGTTTCGCCTAGGACACCAAGCTGGCTCATCGGCGGGCTCTTGGTGTCCCCGCCCGGACCCCCACAGGAGTGACGAACTGCGCGCCACCTCCCTTTATATAGAGTGCAACTGCACTCCTTGACTGCGAGAACTAAAATCTCAAGCAGCCATAACCTCCCTATGAAGGCTTCCAAAAAGATGGTATATTGGCTTTCACGGCTGGTGAATTAAAACTCAGCAATTCTTCTAGGTTTATGCCGTGTCTTGTGTGGGGTTTCGCCTAGGACACCAAGCTGGCTCATCGGCGGGCTCCTGGTGTCCCCGCCCGGACCCCCACAGGAGTGACGAACTGCGCGCCACCTCCCTTTATATTAGGTGCAACTGCACCACTTGACTGCGAGAACTAAAAGCTCAAGCAGCCGTAACCTCCCTATGAAGGCTTCCAAAAAGATGGTGTATTGGCTTTCACGGCCTGTGAATTAAAACTCAGCAATTCTTCTAGGTTTATGCCGTGTCTTGTGTGGGGTTTCGCCTAGGACACCAAGCTGGCTCATCGGCGGGCTCTTGGTGTCCCCGCCCGGACCCCCACAGGAGTGACGAACTGCGCGCCACCTCCCTTTATATTAGGTGCAACTGCACCACTTGACTGCAAGAACTAAAAGCTCAAGCAGCCATAACCTCCCTATGAAGGCTTCCAAAAAGATGGTGTATTGGCTTTCACGGCCTGTGAATTAAAACTCGGCTAGAAGAATTGCTGAGTTCGAATTTTGAATAATTGGAAATTAAGCATTTAATTTTTTTGAGGGAAAAGTAAATTCTGGTGATGATTGTTGTAGATGTATGTTCGTACTGACGTTAAATCAGTAAGCTCTCATTTCTTGCAAGATAGAGCACACAAATGACATGTGTATTTGTATATAAATGTGTAACTGTATGAGAGCATTACTGTTGACGAGCTACTTTCAATACTCTCAAGTACAACAGTTTTTCTGGGTGAAAAATTTAGAAATCGGCAAAATATAGAAAAATATTTTTCCTGTCCTTTTTTTCTTCAACTTTGCCATGCTACCCTTTATTGTTCAAGCACTTTTTGAAATGCTCTTGAAGTACAAACTGTGTTTTATATATTTATTATGGCCCCTAATGTTACTCAGGGAATTTGCTGATTTATCCTGGAAAAATCAGGGAATTGTGAGGGAAATCTGTTAACTTAGTTCGTTTTGGGAGACATCCTGCTAGCTTACATACGTCACCGTGTAGCGAGCCCAGTGCCCAGTTGAACCGGGCAGGCATTGTGAGAGGCGATAGGGATTCAGGGGCAGCAGGTGTAATTTAATACTGCTTTATTATTGACAATGTATTTACATTACATTGGAGCCTCCGTGGCTTATGCGGTAGCACGCCGGCCTCTCACCACTGGTTCCGTGGTTCAAATCCCGGTCACTCCATGTGAGATGTGAGCAGAGGCAGACAGGTTTTTCTCTGGGTACTCCGGTTTTCCCTGACACAAATTTCATTCCAGCAACACTCTCCACTATCATTTCATTTCATCTGTCATTCATTTAATCATTGCCCCAGGGGAGTGCGACAGGCTTCGGCAGCTAGATGGGGGCTTCATTCATTCCATTCCCTAACCAGGTCGGAGACTGGGAGCAGGCTGTGGATTTTCATTTCATTTACATTACATTACAAAAATGCTGGCATTCATGTGTGTACATTATGATGTAGATGTCCCATGTTTTGCTGTAAGCGAGGGAATGTCTGGACAAATACTACTACTGGTGTGCAGTCTAAGATCGGCCCTCAGATGGCTATCTGTCATTTGTGATTGATGTCTTGTTTTGCAAAGTTTTAAAGCGGTGAAAGGTTGTTCACATAAATATGTAGAACCAAACATGCACTTCATAGCTGCCGCTCTCGCATGTAGTCGAGGAAATCTATCTCGTGGAAGGTAACTGAATGATGTCATTTGCCATTCTAAACCTCTCTTTAATAAAGTGGTCACATTGCAGATTTATTTATTTATTTTCCGTGTCCGAATCAAATTACATTTTGCTAGTAAGTACAGTAGCAGCCACAACATATGTCCTCCATCAAGGGGCAGATCAGCAGGTGTTCTGGATCTTGTAACATACTGCAGTCTCAGAACTCATCATTGTTGACGAGCTCGTTCCATTTCTTGAGATTGTTCTTGCAGCGTGAAACTCCCGTCCTCAGCCTGTTCAATGATTTCGAAGTTCCATAAGGCAAGTTGTGACCAGGTGCAATTTTTTCTGATTGAGGAATAATTGGGTCTTTGACTTCTGTCTTCCATATCTTCACACGGGCAGCTTTTTGTGAGCCTTCTAGGGCTGTTACTCCCCTCAAAAAGCTGTTTCTGGACTTAAGTCTCTGTCGGGCTGGTTGTTGGCCGAAAAGTGGATGCCTTGAATCGGTTTCTTGCCATTTCTTCTCCGATGCTGCAGCTACCATTCTTCGGACATGAAGTGGAGTAATTCCAATAAGAGGGTAGATCTTCTGAAGTGGTGTTGGTGTAAAACATCCAGACACAATCCTGGAAGTCTCATTCAGAGCTATATCCACCAATTAATTCTAACTGCACCTCTGCGGACACAGTTTTGACGTTAACCGAACGAACATGGTGATGTGAAGATATCAGAATCCGGCTCAAGTGCCCTCAAATTCGAGAATCTTCTCGCGAATTCTACATTGATTTATCTAGGGACTGAACAAATAACTGAAGAAGGACATTGTTAATGTCAGCTGCGAATTTCGTCACATTCGGAAAAATGCATGAAGTTACGGTCCAGGAATTAATTTTTCATATCTTCAATTTCATTTGCATTGCACGAATTTTCGAAAACAGTAACTATTAATTGACCTTTGCCCTGCAAAGAAGCATTGAGAGTATATTATGGTTTTTGAAGCCATTATTCAGTGTTGCCTTAGTAAACAAAAGTTTGGTGCATTTCAGTCGGTCAAGACTAATGTACCCAAAAGAGTTGGGTTATGCCCTAATCCTGAAAAAAATTACATGAGATTAATAAATACACTTGGATGACCAGTTTCGATCGTCAAGCGATCATCATCAGATCCATTACACTTAGGCTATAAAATCTATGTGGGAAAATACGGGTGAAATATTTACAATATGTACAATTATTTAGTTGCAGTATTGGTGATGCAACTCGTCGGTATTTGTTAGTTGTAATTAGCTCAGGACAGGGAGGCATGGAAAGCTACATTAAACCTGTCAAATGAATGAAGACTCAAACAACAACAATCTATATGATGTTTTGGTGAGATGCTGTACAATACAGTACAATCAGAGTTGACCATTCACAACAACCACATAGTCACTCCAAACAGACAAATTCCGGAGTTCTATCACCACTTTTAGTATCACATAGACTACAACTAACATATACCGATGAGTTGCAACTAAATAATTGTACATACAGTGAAACCTCTCTAAAAGACCACCCCTCTAAAAGACCGATTTTTCTTGGAACCGATTTAAAACCTCATATGGTCAATGTATTTGTTACCTCTATATAAGGACCACCCCTCTCCCCGACCAAAGACCAGGCATTTTCTCAGTCTGACCTCTTTCAAAAGACCACTTCTCGTCTGCCTTCCCATTGGAGAAGGTGATGAGGGTGATGATGTAAACAATGGTTCTGTTGGCACAGAACTGCTTCAGCATACAATGTCATTAGAAAAAGTATTATGTAACGTATAAAAAATACAAAAAACAGCTCTCCTAGAAGATTGTTCGAAGCCAGAACAAATTAATGGACTTTTGAACTGACTCAGAGATATTCTAGAAAGTGAAATTTAAAAAAAAAAATGTGCTAATCTGAAACAGAGATCAATTCGTGACTTTTTTAAATAACAGAGCTCAAAAAATAACTAATTGTAATTAATTTGTACTAAATGTGAACCAATGCAGTGTTCCAACTGTACCTCATTAATAATGCAGTATAAAATTATTTTTAATGCGTACCCCTATTAACCTTTAAGTTGTTAGGTGGTTTAAAATTACATAAGTGGTTAGGTGGGGTGCTGAGATCACCCCAAAGTTTTGCTGGGATATCTCGGACATACATATTTCTGAAAATTTCTTACTTATTTTGCATACTATTCACATCCTTTTAAGCCAGTTTTAATTACCTTACAACAATAAATTAATTCACTAAAGAAATTAAAGCCTTTGGAAGATATACCTATATTTTTTCGTTGCTTGATTCTACATGTTGCTATTTCAAGCATTTTGCGTTGGCTCATTTCTTAGAAAAGTTCAGTTTTGTGTTTTACTAATCTAAACATAACACACATCCATAAAATAACACAAAATTAATGATATTCTGTTTTACAATGAGAAATTTTGAAAGAGAAGGAGACTGATAATCATTAGTAAAATTTGGAAAGTTTCTATCTTTAGTACCAAAGTTCATGTAAAAATCACTCACTAATGTAAATATTACATTATATTTTTAATACACTTATGTCACGAAACCATTACTGAAATCTTATCAGTCATCCGTGTCATCAGAGGAAGAATCATTGCAGCACGTGCGGCATATACCGTACTGTCCATATGATTCAGGCACATGAGCTCTTGACATCTGTAGCAGAAGTGTATGGTTTTCTTGTCTGACTTCTTCAGTTTCTTCTTCAAGCATTTTCCTTATACGCTGTTGTTCCTTATCGGAAGACATGGTAAGGCAAACAATGCTTCTACACAGAACTGGGTGTATAATCTAAAAAGGACTTAGCCAACAAAGATATTACGCAAGTTGTTAGGTGGGGTGTATACAGCACCCCAGTGTCAATAAACGTTTATAGCATTCAAACAGTTTGTTACTTAAGACCAACAATGATTTTATTTCAAATGACAATGTTCGGTAAGAAGCTACTGAGCCCGCCACCATCATAGCCAACTTAGTAACTTTACAACATAACAAATAATAATGCTGGGGTGTTGTGAGCACCCCACATAACCACTGGAGGGTTAAGAGACCACCCCCTCTAAAAGAACAGTTTTCCATGGAACCGTCACCGGTCTCTTAATGGAGGTTTCACTGTATTGTAAATAGTTTCACCCTTATTTTCAAACATAGATTTTACAGCCTAAGTGTAATGGATCTGATGATGATCGCTTGACGATCGAAACTGGTCCTCCAAGTGTATTTATTAATCCCATGTAATTTTTTTCTGGATTAGGGTATAACCCAACTCTTTTGGGTACATTCGTGTTGACCGACTGAAAAGCACCAAACTTTTGTTTCATTGAGAGTATTCAAATAACTCCCAGCTGACTCCATATTCGTAGCACCTGCTGTCACTGCAGTGAGGCATTGGTTGGTTTACGCTGCCAAGACTGAACGCAGCTGTTCTGCCCGCTCGCCGCCCATGTACTGAGTCTATACGATGGTGGTAAAGAGCTAATATTAAACATTAAGCCCCTATTTAACCCGGGAGGGGTCGCGTCAAAATAGTTTCGTGATGGGTCGGGTGTATAAAATTATTTTTTTTGTTGCAAAACACATATTATTATTATTATGGAAAAATAAATCCATGAAACTAAATACCAGGTTTGGTACCGAAACACATTGTACTGTATTATTGGAAAAAATAAATTAATTAATTTAACCCACTTAATCTATTGATTTATTCATCCTTGGGATTATCCTGGGCAGCATCAGGATTAATGCATTCCATCCAGGTAACACATGTAAGTTCCTTACGAAACATCTTCCAGATCCACCAATCGGTTGAACTAGCCTTGAAAATACAGTGAGTCCAGAATTATCAACGGAAAACGGTCCCTGAGGCTGCTTATCAGCGTACACTTCCATGTACATCGCTTGAAACAATGCTCTCCACTAACTGACTGGGAATGAAAGTGGAGGGTTGGTGGTTGTCTGATCGCTTCGCCAAGGCAGCGTGTGGACTGTCACAAGATAGATGAGGCCAAGAGAGGTTCCTACAGATATTGAGGCCATGTCCACAGCCTTGAGGTGAGATATAAGAGTGGCCAAACTTACAAGCTCATGGCCGAGATGGAGCGGTGTGTAGGTAAACTGAATCGGTCGGAGCTGAAAAGTGTTAAGTCACTTATCACTACTTTTCAGGAGACAGAAAAACGTCATTGACAGAACAGAACTTAACAAACACACTATATCAGTCATCTATGTTGTAAAGCAACTATTCAGGTTATATTTGTGTTAGCAGAATATTAATTTTAATTAAATAAACATATTTTTTCTAATCAATTTTGGAAACGTGACTTAATGCCTATCAGCTTCTATTTTAAAACGGATTTGTAACATAAAAATCACCTAAACCCTGTAAAAATGTAATTTACAACACCACTGTAACACGTGGGAATCTTGCAGTGCAGCCAACACTAAGTACGGAATACGGCACTAAAAGGCAGCAGGTCATTGCTTTTCTCCTCTGATCGCTCTACATGTAGCAGTGGTTTTTGGCTTAAAGGCTGACTTAATTCCGTTCCAAGGCCCTCGGATGAATACTTCAGAATACTAAAAAATGACCATTTTGGACTTAATGTGTTTCAGCTCCGACCGATTCAATTCCGGAAAAAAAAAAAGACATGAATTTATGAGGGATTTCCGGACATCCTAGAAATATGAAACTTATTATCAGTGAAGCTGATGCTCATCGCTATCGCTATAAGAGTCTAAAATATTCTAAATTTTTCAAGGGACCGAGTTGGAGGGATATGAAATGACGGCTTAGCAGACGAACGGTGTAAGCCAGCATTTTTTCAACCATAGATTAACTCTATTTCCAAACCGATAACCTATGGTTTTCGTGAGCTCAAACGTTTCCTGAATGTCTAAACTAACTTCTAACATCAAACCCCGAGGAAGTGTTAAGGAAAATTTCTGAGATATTAATGAGGTAATGTCGTGGTGTAACAATGTATAATAAAGAGAAGTGAAAATATACATGAAATAATGCAATACTTCCAGGTATGCTAGAAACTTAGGAGCCAGAGAAGCTGATGTCCCGAAGATCCCTAGAAAAATCTAAATGTCTAAATGTTTTGTTAGGGGGCTGAGCTGATGAGCTTTTAAATTGGGTTTCCGAAGTAGTTCGGCGTAAGTAGGCCTATGCAAGCGTGTTTTCACCCATAGGTTAACTTGTTTACCTAAGCGATGGCCCATAGTTTTTGTGAGCTCGAACGTTTGCTGAAAGTCCAAACTAACTTTTAACATCAACAAACCTAGTTAGAGATAGGCTAATTAAATCCCAAATGCAGAATTTAAACTTTCTGCTTGCAATTCATCGTCAATATCCACAGAGTTTTCAAATCAATGTTGTGAGTTCGTGAAGCGAAACTATGTAGAATATGACATTGATCTGTGAGCTACTTGCAACTAACAATACTACACAACGTTTTGACATCGTTACTGAATAAAATAATGGAATAAATGCTCACATGTTTTCGATGTACATCAATACTTAGCTGATCGCGGCATTACAGATTTAATCAAATGTTCTCGAAAGAGAATCAAAATGAATATTGTCCGTTGAGCCACTATAATTAACACAAGTGATAAAAATGTCCTGCATCTTGCATGGCCTTCTCAGTGTATGCCTGCTACGCCTCTTGGTAGGTGTGCCTTTACCAACTGAAGAGCCCAATTGGCACACTGGGACGAAACGCTAGCAATTTGTTGAGTCGTGCAGGACATCTTGATCACTTTATGTGTTAATGTAACAGCTTCTCGGAATGTCCACCAACAGCAGCACTTCAGTATACACACAGAGCCTATAGTTCCCTAGATGAAGTATTTAAGTTAATTTCATCATCATTAGGTCCTGTGCAAGGCACATTGGGCAGCAAGTCTTCTCAAGAGATGTCGGTCGATCGCAACAGTTTCGGCTCAACCCAAGAGATGCCAATGGTCGTGAGATCTTCTCTCATTGTTTGACACCAAGTTCTTCGAGGCCGGCCGGCCTCCCAGTGGTATCCATCTTAGTGCAGTTCGTGGGTGACGGTATTCGGGCACGCGGAGGATGTGACAGCAAGCTGCATCTGACACTCAGTTACAGTCGTTGACAGGTGTACTGAGTGTGTTCTTTTTAAGACGTCTTCATTTGTGACATGATCACGATAAGAGACTCCAAGAATTTGTCTTAAGGCAACATTGTTGGAAAACATCTAACCGCTTAATTACCTTAGCCGTGAATTTCTATGTTTCACAGGCATATAATGCAGTAGGTAGGACAATACTGTTGAAAAGTTTCATCTTTGTGGCGACGCTTCTGACTGTTGCCGACCAGATAGAGCGCATGCGCTGAAATATGCCTGATGCCATTCCGATTCGACAGGTGATATCCCTTTCTGTGCCTTCATCAATCGATATAATGCTACCAAGATATGTGAATTGTAGCACTTGCTCTATATATTGATGTAAATTACCTAGGTATTTATAAATTGGGGTAAATACCCAGGGTATATACTCGGGCAAATACCCAATTTGGGTAATTTTAGAGTTTTCATTAAAAATAATGTGTCGTGGTAAGTTGAACCTTAAAAAAGGCCGGTATGCAAACTATTCTACATAAACTTTTAGAAATTAATATTTTCTTATATTTAAAATTGAATGAAAAATAACTTGAAGCACTTTTACTATGTTTTTTTTTTTTTTTTTTCAAATGTCCTTTCTATTGAATATATTTTTGGTTGGTTGGTTCTTAAGTTTAGGGGCTGCAACAACGTGGTCATGTAGCCCCGTGTACTTTGGGTGTGTGTAGAATCTGTCTGATAACCGGTGTTAATTGTGATGGCTGTATTAGTGTGTGTATCTGTTTTTTTAATTCAAGTAAGGACTGCAACTTTGAATTTTTTAAATATTTCCTACTTTTGCCGCCAAAGGCCACTGTCAACGACTGCTAGGCCTAGTTCAGAAATCAGCTACTAGACGCCACCGCAACGAACGTAGACACATAAGAGCGTTGTTTACATTCCTAACCTATACAATTTAGCTTCACACAGGTGTAATTAGTGGAAGGTTCTTTAACATGCCTTAAATCTATGACATGGGACCGCCGGCTTTACTTCCCCTCCGAAGGAAGGCACACTGAGGGATTTTTAACGCTCTTAAAAGATCCGACGGCTTCATTACCTTTTGAATCTTGGCATACACTTATTTCAATTAATATGCATATAGCCTGCTCCTATTACTACAAAAGTAGCTTTTCCCTCCCACATCTTTGTTGCTCATTTCCAGTACCATAATAAAACTCGACCTTCTCAATAACTTGGTATTTATTAAAAATTTAAATCACAAAACAACCAAAAGGTTTTATCCAATGTTGTACTTTAGTTTAAGGAAAAACCACACTTAAAGATAAGGTTACAGAGCCAAAACATATAAATACCCAAAAATATCTGGACGTCCATTTCCTTTTTTTGTTGTTGTTGTTTAGTTTTGAAGGATCAATATTGTTCCTGATTTCACTTTTAAGGCATCAAATATCTGTGTTTCAATCCTTGTTTGTCCAACATTTCATCAACACATAAAAAAGTATTGTACAAAGCTCAAAAATTGAAAATACCCTCATTTTGGGTATTAAAGTGTCCACTGGGTATATACCCAGGTAAATACCCTATTTATATTTACCTTCCCACTGGGTATTTACCCGGCCCACTTGGCTAGCTCTATAGCTTGACCACGAACTGTTATCGTAGACTCCACCAACCTGCTTGTATTTGGTCTTTTCATTATTTATACGTAGGCCAATTTATTGACTACATATAATTCTTGTTATTGTTATCTCTGTCAGCAGGTTGGCCGAACAACACGAGTCAGTACCGAGGGCAGTTTCCACCTCAGGGCCCTCAGTGGAACCAGGGCCCCCCACGACCCGGAGGCCCTCCCAACAGCCAGCCCGCTAATAACCAGTGGGACCAGCACAGATACCCGGCCGGAGCGCAGCCGCAGTATCCACAGTTGCAGCAACAGCAGTGGGTCCCAAACATGGCTACGCCGGGCGTCAACCAGAGCTCGCCTCTCCGACCGCCCATGGGAGGACAGCGGGTCCCGTTCTGGCCCGTGGGCAAGCAGTTCCCCATGCCAGCTCCTCCTGGATCCAAAGTAAGGCTCCATTAGGATTCACAAGAGCTAGTTTCCAAAACTCACTAAGTCAGTTTTGGACGAATGTGTAGACCTGTGTATGTTACTAATATTTTATTCCAGAACTCACTATGTCATCGTAAATTGTAACGATCGATATTGTATTTTTTTCCCAAAACTGTACTAAGTCCGGCTGTGATGTCTTCCAAACTCTGCTAAGGGCCGTTTTCACCAACTCTTCACTAACGATTAGTTAGTTAATTCCCATTTAACTTAAATACGAGATTTAATGCGTGATTATCTTCGATGCATTTCATGAGGCCATTCGGGTTCGCAATTACTTATATACACTTTATGACTCGCGCATGCGTAGACTCCATTTCATCTTGGGGAAACATGGCGGACAGAACAAGAAGCGTCTAGCAATGATTGTTGTTTGTGATGCTGCCTTGAGACTTTCTGGAACATAATTATAAAGGACGGGAAATACAGAGGACCATATTCGTGGCAAAAGCTTGAAATGATATGAACAAAGTATTTAGGAGAACTGGCAGTTGTGTGAATAGATAGCTTAACTCTTTTGCTTTCAAGCTCTAAGCTGATGGATGTGTCAAAACTGATAGCCATATTTACCACACTATGCACACACTTCTTTTAAAATTACATGATATCAACATGAAAGTTGGTAAACTTATAGAGTACAGTATATATCACTTATTATTACTGTAAGTAAGTCATGTCTCTTAACCAAAAGGGTTTAATGTTAAAAAATAAGAAATTTGAAGTCAAAAATACATGTTTCAGATTTTGAAGGTTTGGAAGTAATTCTAGAAAATGGTATTTACAGCCCAAGTTTGTTATTCAGTAGGAAGGCTATAATATTGTTTACTAGCATAGTAAATATCAAGATTCTATGTGCATTAGATCCAAGGATAAATTAAAATGTTTAAAATGATGTTGTTGTTGTTTGAGTCTTCAGTCTTTTGACTGGTTTGATGCAGCTCTCCATGCCTCCCTGTCCTGAGCTAATCGTTTCATCTCTACATAGCTACCACACCCTACATCCGAGGCAATCTGTTTAACATATTCTAACCTTGGTCTACCCCTACAGTTCTTGTCCTCGACCCTTCCTTCCATAACTAAGCTTGCTATTCCTGGGTGTCTTAGTATGTGTCCTACCAACCTATCCCTTCTCTTCATTAGCAGTCGCCAGAAACATCTCTCCTCTCCCACTCGTTTTAATACCTCTTTGTTTGTAACCCTATCTACCCATCTGATCTTCATCATTCTCCTGTAGCACCACATTTCAAATGCTTCAATTCTCCTCTTTTCTGCTGCACCAATAGTCCAAGTTTCACTTCCATAGAGCGCCACGCTCCAGACAAAGGCTTTCAAGAATGACTTCCTAATACCTAAATCTATATTCGATGTCAGCAGATTCCTTTTTTGTAGAAATGCTTTTCTTGCCTGAGCCAACCTACTTTTTATATCCTCTTTGCTTCGTCCATCACTGGTTATTCTGCTTCCTAAGTAACAGAAATCTCCTACTTCCTTCAGCTTTTCACCTGCCAATTTGATCTCCATAGAGGTTTCTGATTTATTTCGGCTGCATTCCAGTATTTTTGTTTTACATTTATTAATTTTCATCATGAATTCTTTCCGTAAGACGGAGTCCATACCATTCAAAAACTCATTCAAATCCTCAGGCTTGTTGGCCAAGATGACGATGTCATCAGCAAATCTCAGAGTTGAAATTATTTCTCCTTGAATCTTCACTCCCACTTTAAATTTTTCTCTAATTTCCTTCATTGCTTGTTCAATGTAAAGATTGAAAAGTATGGGTGATAAGTTGCAGCCTTGCCTTACACCTTTCTGAATACCAGCTTCTCTCTCATGTCCTTCAACTCGAATGACTGCTGTCTGGTTTCTGTATAGATTGTATATCACCCTCCTTTCCCTGTACTTTATTCCAATCGATTTCAAAGTGTCAAACAATTTAGTCCAATCAACGTTATCAAAAGCCTTTTCTAAGTCTACAAAAGCCATGAACGTTCTCTTATCTTTCCTTATTCTACCTTCCAAAATCAGCCTAAGACTTAGTACAGCTTCCCTTGTTCCTACATTTCTCCTGAAACCAAACTGGTCTTCACCCAACTCCGTTTCTATCTGGCTCTCAATCCTCTTGTAAATTATTCTAGACAGGATCTTTGAAGCATGAGTAATCAAGCTGATTGTACGGTAATCTTCACATCTGTCAGCTCCCACTTTCTTTGGTATAGGGATGATTACATTCTTCTTGAAATCAGGGGGTACCTCACCTGTCTCATAAATCCTACACACCAAGTGAAATAACCTGATCAGACCTTCCTCTCCTATGCAGCGTAGCAACTCAATCGGTATATCATCTATGCCTGGTGCTTTGTTCCTGCTTAAGTCTTCCAATGCTCTATCAAATTCTGATCTCAATATTAAATCTCCTTTCGCATCCTCATCAATTTCCTCCTCCCTTTCCATTACATGATCCTCAATCTCCTTTCCCTTATACAAACTCTCTATGTAAGCTTTCCATCTCTCAACCTTTTCTTCCCTATCAGTTAGAGGCTTTCCATTTGTGTCCTTAATATTACAGCACTTAGTCTTCTTTTCCCCAAAAGTATTCTTAATCCTTCGATAAGCTGTGTCTACTTTTCCTAATTTCAGACAATTTTCTATACCAGCACATTTCTCTTTCAACCATTCTTCTTTCGCTTCCTTGCACTTCTTGTTAACCTCATTTCTCAGACGTCTGTATTCTGCTTTCCCCTTTTCATCTCTTACATTCTTGTGCTTCCGCCTTTCATCCATCAATTCGAGTATATCCTGAGTGATCCACGGTTTTCTACCTATTCTCTCTTTCCTACCAATGTTTTCTTCTGCGGATTTTGTTATTTCATTCCTCAAAAGTGCCCATTCGTCTGCAATTGAAGTTTGTTTAGGTTTTTTCATTAGTCCTTCCTTTATACTCTTCTTGAATCTTTCGTTTACATCCTTCTCTTTCAGTCTGTCTATTGCCCACCTTTTTGGCTTTTGACTTTTCTTCAGTTTCTTCAACTTTAATCTACATTTCATTACAACCAGATTGTGGTCAGAGTTTATGTCAGCACCAGGATATGTTTTACAATCCAAAATCTGGTTTCGAAACCTCTGCTTGACCATAATGAAGTTGATTTGGTAACGCCCTGTATCTCCTGGTCTCATCCATGTGTATATTCTTCTATTGTGGTTATTGAATAAGGTGTTAGCTATGACCAACTCATGCTCAGTGCAGAATTCTACCAGCCTGCTTCCTCGATCATTCCTTTCACCTAATCCGAAATCTCCTACTATCTTCCCTTCTCTCCCTTTTCCTACCACAGCATTCCAATCTCCCATTACTATAACATTTTCATCACCCTTGATATACCTCAGAATTTCGTCTATTTCTTCGTATACCTTTTCAACATCCTCATCATCAGCTTGACTGGTAGGCATATAGACTTGTACCACTGTGGTGCAGGTAGGTTTAGTATTTATTTTTGCTACAATAATCCGTTCACTATATTGCTCATAATATTCCACCCGCTGTCCAAGTTTCCTACTCAATATGAGGCCAACCCCTGCTTGGCCATTGTTTGATTTAGTGCTAATGACCCTATAGTCTCCTGACCAAAAGTCCTGTTCTTCCTGCCAGCGCATTTCACTAATCCCAACCAAATCCAACCTCAACCTATCCATTTCCCTTTCTAAGTTTTCTAACCTTCCATTTCCTAGCAGACTTCTAACATTCCACGCTCCGATCCGTAGAATGTCAGAGTTCCTCTTTGTCACTTCAGTGATGTTAACCCCCTCTCGAGTAGTCCCCACCCGGAGATCCGAACGGGGGACTAGTTTACCTCCGGATTGAAATTTTACAAGGGAGGAGGCCATCATCACATGTATTTATGCATAGAGAGGTGCATATCCTCGGGAATAGCAAACGGCTGTAGTTTCCCCTTGCTTTCAGCCGTGCAGCAGGACGCAGTGTAGCCATTATTTGGCTTATATTATCAATATCTTAACCGTCTATAAGACTAGTAAAGAATTGATTTATTCTGAAAGGCTGCTACTCCCTTTCAGAATAAGTAAAGAGCAATTCTACTAACAAAAATACTAACCTTCTACTGTACTAACAATTAAATACCAAAATTCTACTAACGAAAAAATACTAAAGTTCCACCAACAACAAATACTACCACTAAAACAGTCTGTCACCAGACACACTCACATGCAATCACACATCACAGTCTACTGAAACAATGAACTATAACTAATAAACAATGCAAATGTTACCAGACACACTCAAACACCACAGTCTAATAGAACAATGACATATATCTAATAGACAAACTAACTACCTACTTACAACTAACTACATACTTACTGTACTGTTATTTGAATTGACAATATTTACAAAATGCAATTTAGATAGAAAATACTTACAGGAAGAGAGCAAAGATAATGCCAATATACAGAGTGAAATTTCATCCCGACCATGACTATTTTTATTTTTTATTTTTTCTAAAATCTATAATACAAAAAATCTAAAATGTAAAATGTAAAATCTGAGAAATGTAAAATGAAAAATCAAAAATCTAAAATGTTAAAATGTAAAATCTAAAATCTTTAAGTGAGGTTTCTGTGGGTTAGGTTAGGTTATAACTAAGTTTACTATTTGTGCTCTCCCATTTGCTCTTACTTTTTTGCTCCCCACCTTTTTGCTCTCACTTTTTGCTCTCACTTTTTTGCTCCCATTTTTTGCTCCCACTTTTTGCTCTCACATTTTTGCTCCCACTTTTTGTTCCCACGTTTTTGCTCCCACTTTTTTGCTCCCAATTTTTGCTCACACCTTTTTGCTCTCACTTTTTGCTCCCACCTTTTTGCTCCCTCTTTTTTGCTCACACTTTTTTTACGACTGAATTATCCTTTTAGGCGTGGTAAGTTATTACCGACAGCCTGGACGAGAAGGTAAATATATTTTGGAATGTGTCAACCTGCCCTGATCTTCACGGTGTTCGCCACTATCTACTCTTGTTATCTCAAAGACGTATTCGATAATACTCATTAGCAACATTTGATAGTATTCCAGATTCCTGGTTTTCTTTAGCCTTGCACTTGATAAAGATAAGTTTCGGTTATTTTCTTTGTGTTTCACAGTTACTATTCAGATCTGCACATTTTAATTTGTATGTTGTGGCTTCGTCAACATGCAAGTTATAGCCTGCATTATGAGCTTTAAAACGATATCGTGGGAACGAAAATGCTTAAACTGTATGTATTCTGCTACAAAATAAGGTGCATTCGTAAATGAGTTCCTTGTTCGAACATCTCCACTTTTAGCCCCGTTGGGACAACTCAAACTTACAATATTTATAGTTTCCAATAACTCTCAATCGTGCACTTCTATGACTGTACATGGACAACATGTTAGCTATATCTACGGAGGCGGCTTCGGTGGCGTAGTCGATAGCATGCTGAGCCTCCATGCCCAAGATAGCAGGTTCAAACCCGGCCGAAGCCGTCGGATTTTTTAAGAGCGTTAAAAATCCCTCAGTATGCCTTCCTTCGGAGGGGAATTAAAGCCGGCGGTCCCATGTCATCGATTTATGGCATGTTAAAGAACCTTCCACTAATTGCACCTGTGTGAAGCTAAATTGGATAAGTTAAGAATGTAAACAACGCTCTTAGGTTTCTACGTTCGTTGCCAAGAATAATACAGAATAATACAGAAAAATATTTCACACAAAGCTAAAAACTCTTCTTGATGACGAAAATATACGTTGAACCGATGTATACCACTCAAGGTAACCTCAGTATGCATTTCCTTAAGGGCGGGCACGGGGAAATATAGCTTACGCGATCGGTGCCGATTGCGTGAAACTTGCTCCATCGTAATCTGTGAGCCTAGTGGCACGAGTTTAAATGATGTAAACCGACCTAGGCGAAATTTTGTTACCTCCAACTAACCAGACATAAAGATTAGCTACTTTACGTTACTTTCATTACCTGTTTGTAAAATTAGCTACTTTTTCGTTAATTTTCATTACCGGTAGACACCCTGTACCTTTCCTCTCTTTTCTTTTCATAGAAATGTGTTTTTTTTCTCGTGATAATGTCACTTTTCCGTAATATTTTCCCCTTTGACCGTAATCATGAGGTGAAATCCGTAATAGTTGGCACCTCTGCATTAAGAACCTATGAAAAAGACGTAATACGCTCGTTAAGGATGATTCAAGGCAGTAAGGGAATTTAGAGATGCTTAGCGATCGATATGATCGATCATCTTCCATATCGATTCCTCGATACATGCACGAGCGAGTTCAAACTTAGCCGACCGCGGCCGAAGACTAACAATGTACCGCGTGCTATAACACTAACGCCGCATGTTTTCACATGGCCGAGCTCTGATACGACGCAATACGTAAAGGCGAAATCATTGAGATTCGAGAAGACTGAACTGCGTTTCTCTGCGATGTAACAGTAGGCCTACTTGCGCAATCTTCGAAACAAACGAGCATGTTGACGCGAGTGGTATAACAAAGATTTCCTTTATCTTCGAAGCCAGAGTACCGGTACTGATGTCTACAAAAATGTGTTCATAAATGTCATCTATCGTATATCCACCAGAGTTCAAGGTGAGCCCAGAATGATCATAATAAAACTTGTTGTTCACATTTTCACGTATGTTGTATATTCGATTGTACATTTAAAGAGAAACAAGTCCCAAACCATAAGGTCTTTCACTCAATTCGATAGGTGGGTAAAAGTCTAGGCTGACTTCGGGTCTACGTACATGCAGTGAAAACGTCTTACTTTCTACCGACATACTGTTGACGATTTTGCTTATGCTGTGTATTATATAAAAAAATTAAACACAAACGTCCACACTGTTGGCTGTTAAACGTTTGCCCACGTTTCACATTATAATATATCTTGATTCTGTTTCCAAAATAGGTCACTTTATTAAGTGTGAATCATTTGCGGTACGTGTTACATGGATGTGAGTGGTGCTAAATCATGTAAGTTGGCAACACTGAATATGGTGGCCATGTTGGTTTTTTAGTAACTTATTTAGGGCCGGGTTCACCATGGTTCGTCAAAATGTTAAACCAATTAAGGCCACTGACGGACGATTACCGAAATGTCGTGGTTCACCCTATAAAGCCGTCAAAACTAATTGCTCCGTCAACATGGAATTAACGACTTGACGGTCGATTTACGTAGCATTCAAATCCAAAATGGTGTGCGGCAAAAGCCGGAATAGTCATGCATTAAATTTATTCTGAACAATGACTATGTTTTCGAAGATTTGCTAGATTTTCATCGACCATTATCTTATAAATAAGTAAGGAATTACTTGAATGAATGCGACGACACACAATTTCTGATGAGATTTCAGTAGTCAAAACCTTCTGTGTTGAATGTTCTACTGATGACAGAACCTAACCTGGAATTCCCATCTGATAAGTAAGATGGCCTAGGCCTCTGTACCATTCCTTATTTATGTGTAATATCGTGTAACGCAATACGGTGTAGCACATGTGGTTAATTTAATAAAAGACTACCTAAACGTTACAGCATCAGTCCTCTTATTTTCAACGATTTCACGATACTCATCCACCAAGTAGATAAGGGTGGATAATTATGTTTCTTTCATTAAACGAAAATTTCACAGTCCCCGGCTCCTCTTGCTCTTTTCCTCATCGGCCATGTTTGTTTTTAACCTAGGAGTAACTACAGGGCTCCCAGCGATCCGTACTGATAAAAATATGTTAATTATGGACCTGGGACTTCAAAAATATGGAACTTTTATGGACTACTAAGGGCATGAATTATGAGACCGATAGATAGTTATATTATGGGTTAGGCCAGTATTTACGGGTTCTTTGGTATGGAAATTTAATTTTAGCTCCAGAAGAACTGATTTTATAATCCAGCAACTTATTTTTGCTTTAGACTAATAAGATGTAGGATCAAGTAACTCGACTTTTATAATTCAGAAAAAAATGTGAGATTTATGATACAAAATTTTCATGTAAATTAATTTTTGAACTAAAAATTAAATACGGTAGAAAAGGCGGAAGAAAAATAAATAAATTAACAAACGCATGTCAGGGAAAATGAACAATTTATTTATACAATATGAATCACTCTTGAATAAATATTTGAACATTTCACATAGGTTAGAGTCAAGTTACTCCGAGATATCTTAGTAACACCGTGATATAGCGTATTTCCTCTATCACGATGAAGGTTCAATTCCGAAAGTTCTAATTTTTTTACCAACAGATGGCAGTAGAAACTAGGAATCCAGCAAGACCTTGTAACACTGAAAAATGTCGGCCATTTTTGCATAAAACACAGATTCCTTAAAACGAATATGTAGCACTCGCCAATGAAGATATTACTGGATCATCATTATCCTCTACACTTTCCGTTTCGGACTGAGAAACATCATCATAACTTGAATAATTATCAAGATATTCAGTGATATCATCATCAGCTAAATGAAGTCTTTCCGCAATGTCACACACGGCAAATAACTAGGCCTAATCTAACTGAACTATATCTAACACTTCACTATCACTATGCACCTAATTACCTAAGAAAACTATTTAAATAATGAACTAACACGTTAACTAAATATATTGCCTATATAACTTAATTCTACTATATAATCACGTACGAAAACATAGGGAAATGAACGCAAGTTTGCCGCTGCCGAATCGATGTAAACAAGACATGGAACTCCAGTGAGCACATGTCTCAGACTCTAAGACTATCGATAAATACGGATAGCCGGAAGTTCCCGCGGAGTATAATGTGAGATACAACTATACAACTTATTCCGTGCAAAAATGCTGCTATCTGACGCGTAAATAATGAACTAATAATAAAAAAGATGCGTAACGACGGATCGTTACCGTGTCAGTTTCCGCAGGACCCATGGGCGCCGATAGGTCGTTGCCTTGAAAGCCAAAGGGTTAATAGGACGCGCTTACCCAATTGGCTTCGTAACGTAAGCGGTTGCGGTGCAGACACTCGGTTTATTATGCAGCACTGGAAGGAGTTTGAAACCCCCTTTGGATATAATTTTTATTTTAAATTTTCCGTATTCATCTTTCTTGGTATTAAAACTTGGTAATGTGTGTGATCTTTTATAATTTCATTGTCATAAACATATTTTATATTCATCTGGATGAAAGTTCGTGTGGAACTCGGAAACAAACCGCCATTGTGGAATGCGCAAGGCACAGTTCAGCTGCTTTAGTGGGCAGATTTGGCTTCTTACTGGTAAGTTAACGAGAGCTTCTATTTAATGAATTGCTCGTGCTAACTTAAATAACCTTTAATGATGAATTAAGAGACATTGACGTTGGTGAAAACGGCCCTTAGTCTTAAGTGACTAGGTTTACTTTTGGAAAATTGGCATTTAAACGTTAAAAACTTCAAAATAGGGTTTTGGTTCGTTATCATTGTTCTTCATATTAATTTGAAAAAGTCTCTTTATTTGATAATGAAGTAAAATTGCCAAAGTAGGCTCCGGTTCAAAAAAATATCTGACCTGAAAAGTCATCATTTTTTACTTAGTGAGTTTTGGAAACAAGCTCTTCAATTAGAGGCTCATGTAATTTGCAAAACAGAAAGAGTCATTACTTCGAGGAATAAAATCATATACTTAATTAGAGTCCCGTATTTTTGGTTTTAACGATATCCGCGAAACATTTCAGCAAGCATATACAGTTAAAACCGCGACAGACCGATATTCATGTTATAGCAGGGTTATTGTTATCACTAGCAGTGATGATAATGAATACTACTACAGAAGGATAAGGACCGGAAAGCACCAACACTTATTGCAGCTGATAACCTCAGTATACTGCACCAACACCATCGCCCTTATACAGAGGCATATTATTGTCCTGATGATAGCTGTTTTAAGGGGTCTTGCACTAATTGCTCCCCGTGACTGCAATGAGTGGGGGAGACAGGCAGAAGCATTCCGGAGGAGTGTGAGAAGCATGTTACGGAGCAAGGATGTCCCTCAGAACAGCAAAAAGATCATATATCGGACGTATTATGTCCCTATCCTGACGTATGCCTCGGAGACCTGGGTTATGAAAGGAAGGGAGAAGAGCAAAATACAGGCCAGTGAGATGAGTATTGGGGCTACAAAGATGGGCAAAATAAGAAATGAGAGGACCAGAGAATTAATGAAGGAGGAACCATTACAGGATGGTATAGAGAAATCTAGACTTAGATGGTATGGACATGTAAAACGAATGGAGGAGAAGAGGATACCCAGGAGGATACACGAGACGAAGTAGGAAGGAACAAGACCGAGAGACAGGTGGCTGAAGGGGGTGGAAGAAAGCGTGAAGAAGAGAGGAGAAGACTGGACAAGGGTGGAGACTGAGAGATGGTGGGAAGACAGAAGACGTTGGAGAGGCTTGTGTTCCAAACAGACCCGGCCAGTGGCTGGAAACTGTGCAAGAAGATGATGATGATGATGACTTCTGAATATTTTCGTTCAGTGCAACTAGTTGTTCTTGCAGATCCAATTAATTGCAGCAGTAACTATTCTTCTAAAGAGGTTCTGAATTTGTAAGGGGGTCGCTTGGTGTTGCGCACACAAGAGTAGTGATAAAAGAACTGGCTGTGGTTCTTACTTGGACATGACACAGGTGATATATTCAAATCTTGAGCAGCAATCACTCCTTCAGAAAAGGCTCTGTTTTATGATACTACCTTCTTTCTATTCATTTCATTTATATCCTGCTGACAAGACCCTCCTTCATTTGTATTTTTAATAACATTCCAACATCACTTTACCAGCTTGCCACGGTGGGCGAGTGGTTATCTTGTCGGACTACCAACCCCAAGCTTGCAGGTTCGCTCCTGGCTGAGGTAAGTGATTTTTGAAAGGTGGCAAAAATCTCAGTTTACATGTTAAAGAACCCATTGGAATTCAGTGGTCCGTGTTCATAGTGGCAAAATTTATCTCGGGATTTTCCACCTACACAATGTTCCTCATTTTGTAACGTGTTTTTCGAGGGGTTTTATGCAACTGGCATAAGTCAGTAGGAAGCCATTCTATATTTATTTACGCGGCAAATTGTTCAGCCAAGAGAATTTTTCATGTTAATTTATTATTATTATTAATTTATTATAATTATTATTAAGGTATTTTCGGAGCATTTTATAAAAATTATAAGCATACAGATAGGTTTTCTATGTCTTAGAAAACGCTATCATGCAAATTATTACGAACGACGATATCATAGAAAATTATCTGATTACGGAATTTTACGGAGTTTTCGTCAGTTAGGGTATATCGAGAGACGTGACTCACTGGGATTTCAAGTACAAGCTGATTCCTGTCGAGAAGTATTACGCAAGGCTGGGTCGCAAGGTCTAGAAAAGGCGAATTGTTGGAACGGAAAACGACTTCTCCCTCTCGCGCGCCGAGTGTAATGAGGCAGAGGAGGGGAACTAGCGGCGTGCTCAGCCAATCAGTGAGGACGACGTAAGCTAGATGTCGGTACCATGGTGGGGGAGCCAACGTGTGGATATATCGTTCGACGCGCCGTGAAACGAGGACTATCTGTGTAGAACTTGCGGTGTACGGTTGCAAGTGCGTGTCGCTCCGATGTTCAGTGGAGTTAGCGACGAACTTTTGTAAAACTTGGTTGTACGAGTGTTTGGGTCCGATGTACGGACCATAGAATTATCTAATCTACCAGAATATCATCAAATTTCGACGGAGATGACGACGTCCAGGAGACTGTGGGAAGCACACAGCATCAGCAAGTACGAGGGAAATGCCTTGGCAATTTCCAATGGTAAGCGCAAATGACGCAGAAATACGCAATCTCTCATTTTTCTTTGTTTTACATTTCATATTTCAGTAACTTCATAGCTTGGAAATAAGAGTAAAATCAATTTATCAGACTCCGTTTTCACGTAATTTTCTATCGGTAATATTCAAATCACAACGCTCCAATTTAAATTTTGTACTTATTATTATTATTATTTTTGCTATACTTGTTTTATATAATAAATTCATTTCTTTTACAATGCAATCTTTGCTTTCAGTAGGTAGCATTAGATATAGACCAATTCCTTCTCCTGATACAATTGTTTGTTGGGTTAATGATCAAATCATACCACGATCTGAGTGAATAGTGTCTTGAAGGTGTTCTGCCAGAGCTAAACGTTGTTAAATACAAATTTAGATTTCAACATTGCATTGAGGTCTTGGCGCCCATTAAAACAACATAGCTTAGCCAAAGGTAAACAGTTACATTTATCTCCCAACAGTGTGGGCTAGCAAGACGGTTACATTTGTCGCCGACAACTTGGGGCTGAAAACCTAATAACATTTGTGGAAGGAGAAGGGTATATATTTCTGTGCCTGTATTTTGGGGGTTATTTGTCTTTATCAGTGTATATCATTATGGGGGATGAGAAAGAAAGACAGATGAGGATACGTAGTGGTCATCAACTGGAGAGTGATGATACGAGCAGTATGTCCAGTGATGGTAGTACCGGGGTAGCGGAGGTAAATCCCGATACTGAAACGGAGTGTAGGCGGCCAACCAGAATTAAAAACTTTACTTCTCGAGTTCATGTATCAGAACAAAGTTAGTAGTGATGCCTTAAATGCAAAATTAGAACAGAATAATGCAAAATTAGAACAGAATAATGCAAAATTAGAACAAAACAGTAGGGAAAATAGAGAGAGTAATGAAACTTTAAACGCCAGATTAGAACAAAACAGTAAGGAAAATAGAGAGAGTACTGAAACTTTAAATGCTAAACTGGAACAAAACAACGCCAGATTAGAACAAAACAGTAAGGAATATAGAGAGAGTACTGAAACTTTAAATGCTAAACTGGAACAAAACAATGCCAGATTAGAACAAAACAGTAAGGAATATAGAGAGAGTACTGAAACTTTAAATGCTAAATTAGAACAAAACAGCAGGGAAATGAGTGACAAATTCGAACTGATTAGAGGTGAGATCAGGGGGGGTGATGGAAGAAAAGGCTAAAGAGATTATTGCAGATGTAGACAGAAAATTAGGAAAAGTACAGGAGGAGTTGGAAATTAGAATCAGTACACAGGCTGAAAATTTAAAAGAACTAGTGCAACTGGAAACACAGCAGGTCAAAAAGCAATTGGGGGGAGAAATTGACAAAATTTAGGTAGCTACTAAAGAGGTTAAGGAACAGCTGGGGGGTAGAATTGAGAAAGTCCACTCACAAATAGTTGCAGAAGTAAATGATTTAAGAGAGAGTAATAGAGAGAGCATTAGCAAGATTGAGGAGAAACAAGCAAAGCTATATGATAAAGTAGAAGAATCAGAAGGAAACATTAAATTAACAGTAAACAGTATTGAGAGGAAGGCTGAGGAGAAAATCGCAGAATTAGAATTAAAATTAAAAGCTAGGATCAGGCAAGAAAATAGTCAGAATAGGCCAGTTTTGGTGAATAGCACACACAGGGAGGTAGAACTGGGTAAGTTCAGCAATCGACAGGGGTGCCCAATGGAGTTCATGAACACTATAGAAAATAAATTCGGGGAAAGGTTGGAAAATGGTAGTATTGAGTGGTGCCAGGTAGTTGAAATTTTAGAACAAGTGTTTGTGGGGGAAACGAGGAATTGGTTTGCTGTCTACAGAGACAAGTTTACTGATATCAATGATTTTAAAATGAAATTCTGTGAAAAGTTCTGGAATGAGGTTATTCAGTCACAACATCGTGAGGGAGTAGTGTGTGGTAAATATAACCCTAAAGGAAGCTCCACCATGACCGAATACTTTTTAGGGCAGGTATTAGTGTGTAAATATCTGGATGGCTTGAAGGAGGAAAGTGATGTGGTGAGGTTGCTACTTAGGCACTTTCCCTATAGGATCAAGGAGGCTGCTTGTATCCAGAATGTAAAGACAATATCACAAGTAGAAAATTTGTTAAGCACATTTGATGCACTAGGGAGAGGGGGTTATGAGGACAATTTCAATCGGAACCAGGGTAATAATAATAATAGACCTAATGAAGCCAGGCATCAGGAAGTTCAAGGGAACGGTGGCGAAGGGGCCAACGCTCAAAATAGAAATAATAGTAATCAGCTAAATCAGAACAGAGGAAATGGCTATGGTAATCAGTATCAAGGGAGGAATAATGATTTCAGGGGAAATCAAGGGAGGAACAATGAATACAGGGGAAATCAAGGGAGAAACAATGATTTCAGGGGAAATCAAGGGAGAAATTATAATGACAATAATTACAACCAGAATAGGGGTCAAGGAAGAGGACAGCCTAGTGGTAGTAATATACAGCCAAACAATGACAACATAGCCCAGAACAACCAGACCAGTTTAGTAGTTAGTAGTACTACGGCCAGCTGTAGCGGTTCTTTAAACGCGAACCAGGCTGCGAAGTAAGGTCAGAATCTCAGTCTGTAGCATGCCCTGTCCATACAATTATACAGGAACCCTATGACCTAAATGTAAGAAATGAATTATTACATGAACTAAATGATGAAGGTATTATTCAGGAAGTGGCTAGTAAGAGCCCCATAGATAAATTTAACGTGTCCGAGGCGTACACAGATGTTTTAATTGATAGTGGTTGTATGAAGAGTTGCATAAGTAGTGCATTTTATGATAAAATGAAAGGAACTGGAGTAAATTTTGAGGAGATGCCAATTAAAAGCACTTTTGTTATCACAGCTGTTGGGAAGAGGTCTAAAGTAATTTCTAAGCAAGTTTTAGTAGACATTAAAATTAATAATCATGTAGAGAAGCAGATTTGCCTTGTAATTCCAAATTTAGTATTCAGTGTTATCTTGGGTTCAGAGTGGCTAAGTAGAGTGTCTGGTAACTTATGTTATGATGTAGGGAGTTTGAAATTTAAATGGGGAGATTCTGAAGTAGAAGTAGCGTTCAATGACCATATTCAGTGGAGTAGTATTGTAGGTGTGATTTGTACTTTAAATGAGATATCGCCAGCCGTAGAGCGGGGTTCTCCATGTTTTGTGGGCAGTGTGATTACGAACGGAAGTCTAGAGGACTCGTTACGTGAGGCTGCATTTCAGGGAAATATAGAGGTGGAACAATGTGTTCGGCTCCATGATGTGTTATGGTGTAATAGGAGAGTGTTTGAGGATCGCATTGGTATGGCCAATTGCTATACACATTCATTGAACGTTATTGATAGGTCAGTGTTCACAGGACATAGATATCCTGTACCTTTCGCTTATCAGAGTGCAGTTGAGGCACAAATTAACCAGATGCTTGAAGATGGGATTATTGAGCACTCTAACAGTCCGTATGTTAATTCTTTGATAACGGTACCCAAAACCGACGGCACAGTTCGTATTTGTTTAGACGCTCGTTTGGTTAACAGTAGAATTAGTTCAGATCAGCTGAAATCGATGTCAATAGAGGAATTAATGCAAACATTTGAGGGGAAGAAGTATTTCACTTGTGTAGATTTGAGTTCCAGTTTTTGGCAAGTGCCACTTATGTACGAAGATAGACCATTTACAGCTTTTAGTCATAAATATAACCTTTATCAATTTTGTAGAACACCTTATGGGTTAAAGAGTAGTTCAGCAGCTTTAATTAGGGCTTTAAACATCGCATTAGGGGATGACACAGGAGAGTTTGTAACCATTTACATAGATATGGTAATTAGTTCACGCAGTTTGAGGAGCATCTACGTCATTTAGATATAGTTTTTCAGAAGTTAGATCAGGCAGGGTTCACTTTGAAGCTGTCTAAGTCGTCATTCTGTCAGTCAGAAGTGACATTTTTAGGTCATAGAGTGTCGAGTAGAGGTGTGACACCATAGGAAGGTAGGGTTAGCATGTGTGGACAGTAGCAACAGGGCATCGTTACAGACACTGAGAAATATGCTAGGTAGAGCAACGTGATGACGTTCATTTAAGGGAGCCACTGGCAAGGTTGGAAGCAGGTGACGGAGTAACATTTATAGTTTCCAAACGTATTGGCAAAACAGCATATGTGCTGGAGAATAGTGAGGGAAACAGATTATACGGGACGTATAATATACATAGTCTCCGAAAGTATGTGTCATAAAGTGAGGATGTTTAGCTGGCGAGCCAGCCTATCAAATGAGTAAGTGTGGTATTTGGTGCGTGGGAGGAGATGGTCTTCCAGGCAGGCGTATCAGAAGTCACACAGGGGGGTAGTATGTAAGTAAATGAGAGTTTTTAAGGTACAGGGAAATATGACGGGATTGTCGGATGCTGTTGAGCACTAAATTGTCTCGATGCACCAAGGCCATTTTGGCAGCGCTGATGGGTTCCCATTTATCTCCAAGAGATGGGGGAGCGCTTGTATAGGGCTTGTTAGCTAAGGCGTCCACGAGATAAAAGATGGGCCATCAGAATGCGAGACAGTCCTTCATGAAACTCATACATATCAGCACACGTGATTTCTGTTTACGGCCTCGCCATGTAAGATTTGTAAGTGTGTAATTTAAGGTAATTTGTACAAAGGTATTATTTGTGTGAGGAGAAATGGTCTGTGTTGAGAACTAGTATTAAGTAGAATATGGTCTACGGGAACGTAAGAAGACAGGGCGATTACGGCACAGAAATATTTGGTGTTATATGTAATGCACATTTACTGTTTTTTTTTTTCAGAAGTCAATATTAATTTAGTCTACTTCAAAGAGAGATTAAGTATTATGGTCACGAGGCGCTGCCACAATAGTGTGATCGTGTGCTCAGTGATAAGTGGAATTAAATGTCACCATAAGGAGGGGACCTCCAGTGAAATTAGGAAGTTCTATGGTGATATAAATATATCAGAACACCTTCAATGCGTGTGATATGACATCATAAATACATAGTGCTCACACATTAATTATGTCTATTTCTCCAACATAGAGAAATTTGAGAGGCGGAAATATCCGTGGAACACTATTCCATATGTAAAACATTGGACTGGTTGCAAAGTGCAATCCATAGTGACAACAAACTTTGACGCAAAGTGCGTGAAGAAAAAATATGAGTGTATATATCTGTAATTTAGGGTGATTTCATTTATGTAATATGTATTTTGGATGGGGTTTATTAACGTGTCTGGGATGATCGGATAATGGACCGTCGTCACGGTAAATCATCCGATGATCCGAGGCGAATATGTAACGTGTTTTTCGAGGGGTTTTATGCAACTGGCATAAGTCAGTAGGAAGCCATTCTATATTTATTTACGCGGCAAATTGTTCAGCCAAGAGAATTTTTCATGTTAATTTATTATTATTATTAATTTATTATAATTATTATTAAGGTATTTTCGGAGCATTTTATAAAAATTATAAGCATACAGATAGGTTTTCTATGTCTTAGAAAACGCTATCATGCAAATTATTACGAACGACGATATCATAGAAAATTATCTGATTACGGAATTTTACGGAGTTTTCGTCAGTTAGGGTATATCGAGAGACGTGACTCACTGGGATTTCAAGTACAAGCTGATTCCTGTCGAGAAGTATTACGCAAGGCTGGGTCGCAAGGTCTAGAAAAGGCGAATTGTTGGAACGGAAAACGACTTCTCCCTCTCGCGCGCCGAGTGTAATGAGGCAGAGGAGGGGAACTAGCGGCGTGCTCAGCCAATCAGTGAGGACGACGTAAGCTAGATGTCGGTACCATGGTGGGGGAGCCAACGTGTGGATATATCGTTCGACGCGCCGTGAAACGAGGACTATCTGTGTAGAACTTGCGGTGTACGGTTGCAAGTGCGTGTCGCTCCGATGTTCAGTGGAGTTAGCGACGAACTTTTGTAAAACTTGGTTGTACGAGTGTTTGGGTCCGATGTACGGACCATAGAATTATCTAATCTACCAGAATATCATCAAATTTCGACAGAGATGACGACGTCCAGGAGACTGTGGGAAGCACACAGCATCAGCAAGTACGAGGGAAATGCCTTGGCAATTTCTAATGGTAAGCGCAAATGACGCAGAAATACGCAATCTCTCATTTTTCTTTGTTTTACATTTCATATTTCAGTAACTTCATAGCTTGGAAATAAGAGTAAAATCAATTTATCAGACTCCGTTTTCACGTAATTTTCTATCGGTAATATTCAAATCACAACGCTCCAATTTAAATTTTGTACTTATTATTATTATTAATTTTGCTATACTTGTTTTATATAATAAATTCATTTCTTTTACAATGCAATCTTTGCTTTCAGTAGGTAGCATTAGATATAGACCAATTCCTTCTCCTGATACAATTGTTTGTTGGGTTAATGATCAAATCATACCACGATCTGAGTGAATAGTGTCTTGAAGGTGTTCTGCCAGAGCTAGACGTTGTTAAATACAAATTTAGATTTTAACATTGCATTGAGGTCTTGGCGCCCATTAAAACAACATAGCTTAGCCAAAGGTAAACAGTTACATTTATCTCCCAACAGTGTGGGCTAGCCAAACTGCCACATTGTACGCTCAACGTGTGGGCTGTCAAAAGGTTACAATTTCTCTACTAGAAAGTGGTATAGGGTCATGGAGCTTAGATATCTAACCTTCTTGACTTTCATAACGCTCCAAGGAACAACAAAAATTTGACATGCAAGCTGCCCTCTGGGCAACAGATAACAAAGCTTACACCTGGCACCCGAGGCTATACAATGTTATTATTATTACCACCACTAAACTGGTGAGTTTGCGATCAGATATGCGTTCCACTGACCATCATTAGGGAACTTTTACGATATCACGCACGACCGGGAATAAGGTTGGCATCATACACGAGCCTAAGTGTTGCAATCATTAGGACACCGTTTCCGTGACCGAGGGGGTATTGCCATATCGTGATACGTATGCACCAAGAAATTGAGTTAACGTCACAAGCCTAAGGCAAAAGCCTAGCAAGTGCGTTTTGGGAGGTGCACAACTGGAATTAATATGTAGAGGTTTGAATTTGATCGTATTTACCCTTTTTTTTTTCTTTCCCTCCATCATTACCTGATTTATCATTTGTGTTATTTGTCTGTTTTCCATATTTTTATCCTTCTTTTCATGTTGTTTGATTGTTGATTTGCCTACCTTGTTGATACTAATAGTTTTGTGATATTAATTCCAGGGGCAGTCCAATATGGGCAACTCCTCTTCGTATCCACAACAAACTCCACCTAAGAGAGAGATTGTGTTCCCGCCAGACAGCGTAGAATCCACGATGCCCGTCCTCTACAAGCGCAAGCGGATGGTTCTAGCAGACGTGGCTCCCGTGGAGGCGTGGCGACTGATGATGAGCCTGCGGTCGGGACTACTTGCCGAGAGCTGTTGGGCCTTGGATGTGCTCAACATCCTGCTGTTCGACGACACGACGGTCACCTACTTCAGATTGGCTCACATGCCCGGTCTTCTTGATGTCCTACTGGAACACTTTAGTCGGAGCTTGGCGGACATGTTTGATATTCCGATGGTTCCTCCGCCGAAAAGCAGATGGTATCTGTCTCCAGCGTCGGAAAAGTCTGAAGCGGATCTGGGATCTGTTAATAAACCCCTGGATCTAAACGATCGGACACCTGTTTTGGAATCGACACCCAACTACACTCTGATGTCCAGAAAAGGAGAGGTGGTCAGAATGGTGAACCGGGATGCTGACATCTTTGTGCTGGATGATCGTAGAGGTTGGGACGTGGATGGGGATGTTCCAGAGGAAAACGTTGCGGCAGAGTTGGAACAAGATCCTTGGCAATTAATGTCAGCCGAAGCCAGTTCGACCAAGTACATCATGATGTGTTTCCAAGGAGAATTTGTTAACGTTCCCTTCGTCAGGCAGTTAGCGGAGAAGAAGAAATCGACCCTGCCTCAGATCAAGAAGGAGTCGGACAAGAAAGAGTGCGAAACTAGCGAGGAGCCCGTTGCAGGAGAAGTGCAAACTACAACGGAGGTTCAAGCGGAGTGCATCGAGAACAAAACCATTAAAGTGGAGGCAGAACCGGTGCCGGCCACTGTCGGTGGAAGTGAACAATCGAATGTGATAAATAAAGAGGAGAATAATATTAGCAAGGACTTAATAGTGGTAGGGAGGAAAAACTGTGACAAGAAGAAACGGACTACTCTTAGTGATGTATTATCTCAAATAAAAAAGGAACCTGTGGAAGTGAACGATGTGCTTACTCGCGAGATCAGAGAGAAAGTGGAAAAGAGTGAAGTTGTGGGACTGCTAAAGAAAGACAGTGATGGGGGTTTCTTGGAGAAGACCAAGAACAGTGATAGTGATAACGATAAAAAGAAGAAGGCGGCAGCTGTTGCTCCTAAGGAGGAACCGGTGGAGACCAATGGTATATCCTTGGAGAACAATAGCAGCAATAGTTGTAGCAGTAGTAGTTCTGATGCTGATAAACCCAAGAAGGAGTTGGATGACGACAGTAGTAAAACTACGTCGAGCGTGGACGAAAAGGAGGTGAAACAGGAAGCTATGGATGTAGACATTAAAGACGATGAAGGTGAGGGTGAGATTACCAAGTTCGGTCTGAAAATACGTGATCCCGCAGGGACTCTGAAACGGAGGCGGATGTCAGATTACGAAGACGAGTGCTACACGAGGGATGAGGCTAGCTTGTATTTGGTTACGGACACTCAGGACTCGTTAGCTAGGCGGTGCGTGTGCATCTCCAATATCCTGCGTAATCTAACATTTGTGCCGGGGAATGAGATAGAATTTGCCCAGAATGCTACATTCCTGGGTCTGCTTGGCAAACTTCTTCTCTTACACCACGAGCATCCGGCGTGCACTCAGAAGCAGCGCATCTACGACCGCAAAAAAAATGCAGATTTTGCCGACTCCTGTAGCAGCTTGCAAGGCGAGGGCGAATGGTGGTGGGACTTCCTGCATCACATCCGAGAGAACGTGCTGGTCACGGCTGCCAACATCGCGGGCCACATGGACCTGGGTCAGTATCCGGAAGATGTCTCTCGTCCGGTGCTGGACGGACTGCTCCATTGGGCGGTGTGTCCCGCGGCTCACGGTCAGGACCCCTTTCCCACCGTCGGGTCGGCCTCCTTCCTGTCTCCACAGCGGCTGGCTCTCGAGGCGCTGTGTAAGCTGTGCGTCACGGAATCGAACGTGGACTTGGTGATCGCGACGCCCCCTTACTCGCGCCTGGAGCGTCTGTGCGCGGTACTGACGAGGCTGCTGGGTCGCAGCGAAGAGCAGGTTCTCCGCGAGTTTGCCGTCAACCTGCTGCATTACCTGGCGGCCGCCGACAGTGGCGTGGCTAGGACGGTCGCCCTGCAGAGTCCGTGCGTGTCGTTGCTGGTGGCGTTCATCGAACAGGCGGAGGCGAGCGCTCTGGGCGTGGACAACCAGCACGGGATCGGCGCTCTCGGAGACAACCCCGACTCGATGGGCACCAGCTTGGACATGCTCCGACGAGCCGCAGGCACTCTCCTGCATCTGGCTCGACACCCCGAAAACCGGCCCCTGTTTCTCCTACAAGAGCAGCGGTTATTGGCGTTAGTGATGAGTCAGATCCTAGACCAACAGGTGGCATCCATCATCTCCCGAGTGCTCTTCCAGTGTTCCAGGCCACATCCCGAACACGGGGGCCGCGCCTCGTTGTGAACCTCGCTCGGCGTAGACAATTGGAACTATTGAGATTTTTTCAAGTAAGATTATTTGCAGCGAGTTTGTTCTTAAGCAAGTACATTTTTAGCTGGTGTTGTAAACAAAAAAAAATCTTGCTACAGTTCCATGATATTGGAACTGGTGAAACTCTTAGCACCGCAGCTAGGAACATAATTGATATTTAGTGGAAGTGTATGATTGAGAAAGTGCGATGATTTTTTTTTTCTGTCGAGTCTCCAGATCAATTTTTTTAATTTGATTTTTTTGTTTAATTTTTTTTTCCAGTCTTAGTGCAAGTAGGATTGTCTTACTGCCTTGCCTTTGTGAATGATTTCACGCTGAAATAAAAACAAAAATGGTTCTCTTGTGAATATCAGAGGATTATATGTGCATGTGTATGAATGTTCTATAGTAAAATACAACCTTTAACCATGTACAAAGAGAGTGAGTGAGAATGAGAGCTGTTAAAAACAGTTAAACAAGACTTCCTTGGGTCATGTGCAAGGCAAACCTTATTATATACTACCCTGTTACTGAAAAAAGTAATTTAAATAAAAAAGAAGAGTGTGAGTTGAAAAGAGAAAAAAATAAAAATAAAACGAAATAATGCAAACTGGCGAGACTGAAAAAATACAAACAAAAGCAAAATCAGTGCTGATATTTGACATAGTATGATAGCTTTAGTAGAGACAGCGAGCGAGAGGGAGATTGAGATTTATTTTTACTTTCGGGAGAATCAGTGTTGCGTGATTGTGGTTACCTTCCCCACACCCTTCCAAACACACAGTAGATTATCCGCAACACAGAGCCACGGGAGATTCTCGAGTAAATGAAATAAAGGAATAAAAATTAAATAAAATGAATTGATTTTTTAATTATTCAAGAGGCCTCTGGAGGAATGATTTAAAGGAAATGAACAAACATAAGTCTAATTTAAAAGCTACAGATAAATATGGTAATTGACTTGTCGAGTTAAGACTCTCTGTTCCTTCCCCCCCTCCCTAAGGCTGACCTCGTACCCTCGTACCCCTTAGGTTGCCCCCCCTCCCCCTGTCCTCATTTCATATTTGGTATTTACTTGTGCAAATGCTTTATATATGTCTGAATACTGAAATCAGAAATACTAAGAAGTACTAAACTGGATGTTGTCATTGAGACCGCATTACCAATATTGCTGTTCTGGAAAAGGCTCAAATCAACAGCATAGAATCATCCATAATAGGTCACCAATTTAGAGAACAACAGAATCCACTCTTCTTAGTCTTTTATGACTTGGAAAAGGCATTTGATTCGGTTCCAAGACCAGCCATGTGGGCAGTGCTGAAGCGGTTTGGTTGCCCTCAGCGTTTTGTAGATCTAATCAAAGCTCTCCATGATGGCATGACAGGTCAGGTTTGCCATCAGAATAAGATGTCCGATGAATTTCCCATTACCCATGGACTGAAACAAGGATGTGTACTGGCTCCAACGCTTTTTGCGCTGTACTTGGCTGCAATGCTTTATGATTCACCCACAAACATCCCAGGTGTGGAGATCAAGTATCGTTTTGATGGAGGGCTTTTCAACCTAACTCGTCTCCGCTCCTTGAGGAAAACTCAGGTTACTAAGGTTACTAACATGTTGTATGCAGATGATGCTGCATCACCAACTCTCACACCAGAAGAGCTGCAAGAGTCAGTTAACTGTTACAAAAGTGCATGTGATCGCTTTGGTCTTACCATAAATGTCAATAAGACTAAAGTCTTGGCACAACCTTTACCAGGCACACCTCTTCCTCAGTTCAATATCTCCATTTCAAATTTGCCATTAGAACAGGTTGACCACTTCTCGTACCTGGGCAGTACCATTTCTGTGAGCTGTACCTGTGAGCAGGATGTGGATAAGAGAATTGGCGCAGCCCATGCAGCATATGGACGATTAGCGCACCGGGTCTTCATGAATAAAGATCTATCCATGAGTACAAAGCTTATGGTGTACAAAGCAGTAGTCATTTCTACATTGTTGTATGGCTGTGAAACGTGGACCCTTTACCGACGTGATCTTGGGAAGCTTGAGCGTTTCCACCTACAAAAACTTCGATCAATCCTGAGGATTAAATGGGAAGACCGCATTACCAATATTGCTGTTCTGGAAAAGGCTCAAATCAACAGCATAGAATCATCCGTAATAGGTCACCAATTTAGATGGATTAGTCATGTCCATCGGATGGATGATGTGAGATTACCTCGTCAAATGCTATATGGTGAGTTATGCTATGGCACCAGACCTCATGGTGGTCCAAAGAGGCGCTACAAGGACCAATTTAAGCAGACCCTGAAATTGACAGGTCTTGATTCACAAACCTGGGACATGCTGGCTGAAAACCGCTCAACTTGGCGCCGTACCATCTCGGATACTGTAAAGACGTTTGAAAGGGATCGACGCATACATGAAGAGGCCAAGCGTCAAGCTAGGAAACTTCGAGCAGCCCAACCACGTCCTCCTCCAGCAATACTATGCGACTTGTGTGGTCGCTTGTTCCATGCCAGGATTGGACTCTTTAGTCACCGTAAACACATCCACAAACTGGACTGAAGGAAGAAGATTTATACTCGGATTCGAGTTAAAGCCGATGATGATGATGATGATGATGATGAGAGTCTGCTCACCTAAATATGAAGTGTGGTCTAATTACAAACGCCTTCTGTGGTTTTCAAGACTCGTCTTTATGCTTAGAACATTCCTTGTATTATTAGCACAACCAAATAAAACTATGAAGTAATTTCCCCAAAGATATAAACATGGATGCAAGAACAACAAACAGTCATGTTTGAAACCTAATGCAATATTAACGAACAATGAAGTCATTCATTGGTTGGTAAATCTTGGAATATTGTTTACACGATGATGTCATATGGTATGTGTAATGTGTTCAAGGTAAGTATTGGACATGCAGTCTCCTTGTCAGCTCTTGGGTAATTGTTCCGTCTTTTCTATGCAGGAAATAAGCTGAAGTTTATTATTGTTTGAACCAGAACATACAGGGTTTGTCCTGAAAGTAGTCGGATTTTTTAAGAGCGTTAAAAATCCCTCAGTATGCATGGTGGCTACAGGTAGGAAAAGTCAGGAATTTTGTTTTTGGTCAGGAAAAAGTGAAAAAAATGGCGTGAGTCAAGAAAAAATGGCGAAAAGTATTAGAAAGTCAGGAATATTATATTAACCATATTTTGATGTTACTAGTTCAACTAATCTCTGAAGATAAAAAGAAATAACTCACTGGACATTATGGTAAGTTTCCATTTTTACAGTACATCATAGTAAGAACCTCTTTTACCTATTTTTTGTACGCTTTTCTGGCGATGGCGTGGGGATGTGGCGACCCCATCACTATAGTTTAGGTTATTAAGTACTTAGATTTATGTATTATTGCATTATAATTTACTTTATTTTGTATTTTTAATGAATAAAGGGGCGAGCTTTGGGCAGCTATGGGGAAGGTGGAGGCTGCAAATAAGAGATATATTTGCTCAATAAACCATTTTTCCGATGTTACGATGACTTCGCAAGTCAGGAATTTTGTTGAAAAATGGTCAGGAAAATTGACATTGAAAATTCTGTGGACACCATGGATGCCTTCCTTCGGAGGGGAAGTAAAGCCGGCGGTCCCATGTCATAGATTTATGGCATGTTAAAGAACTTTCCACTAATTACACCTGTGTGAAATTAAATTGTATAGGTTAAGAATGTAAAAAACGCTCTTGGGTTGCTACGTTCGTTGCCAAGAGCAGACTGCGGTGGCGTCTAGTAGCTAAGTTCTGAACTAGGCCTAGTAGTCGTTGAGGGAGGCGTTTGGCGGCAAAAGTGGGAACTATTTGAAAAATTCAAAGTTGCAGTACTACTTGAATTAAAAAAACAGATACACACACTAATACAGCCATCACAAATAACACCGGTTATCAGACAGATTCTACACACACACACACAAAGTACATGGGGCTACATGACCACGTTGTCGCAGTCCCTGAACTAAGGAACCAACCAACCAAAGTAGTTGGACTGAGTCGATTTAAAAATATTTATATATATATTGACAGAAATGAAACATACGCTCAATATTCTTCAAAGTAGGAACCTTCTGCATCCACACACCGCTGTCAGCCGGATTTCCTACCCTCGTACGCTTTCTGGAAGGCGGCAATCAGAATGCTGTCGAGCTCCCTCGTCACGGTCTGTTGCGACGCTTTCACGGAGCCGTGACGATATCCTTTTAGGGTGGTTTTGAGGTGGGGGAAGAGGAAAAAATCTGCTGGGGCAATGTCGGGACTGTAGGGTGGCTGAAGCAGGGTTGCGGTGTTGTGTTGGGCCCGGTACGCCAGCACGTTGAAGGCTGTGTGATGCGGCGCATTGCCGTGATGGAGCCGCCAGGAGTTATACCTCTAGTCACCTCAAAACCTAAGCGGTCCCTTCGATGTTTGGTCTGTGAAGAGTCTTGACGTGCCAGGAAATAGCTCCCACGTTTTGTGCTTGTTTTTGGCGCCAAAGGTATTCCAGCGCGTGTTACTATGTTTCCATAAGCAGGCTAATTTTCAGAATTTCCTTTGTAAAAATCTATAAATACGCTTTTCATTTTTACGTTAATTAGGAGCATTTCCAGCTTTGCTTTTCATGTGATGAGTGTGTTTGAATATTTAAGGTGCGTTTTAAAAGTAACGAGCCGGAGGCATAATTACAGAAACCAGTACCTGTATGTTAGAAGCATTGGCCCTGACTGTTGAGGCACTTGTCCCACTGTGACACGAGGCAGTGAATGGCTGTCTCATAAAATTCCCTGGGTTGCGATGTGAACCAGTTCCGCACGTACAGCTGGAAGTTGGCGTCCGAGGTGAATCGTTGGCCCCGCAGAGCCCTTTTCAGGGGACCAAACATGGCGTAATCACAGGAAGAGAGGTCTGGACTGTGTGGAGGGTGGCCGAGAACCTCCCATTTGAATTTCTGCAGGAGTGCCGCGACTGTGTTGGCCGCATGAGGTCGTGCATTGTCGTGGAGCAGAATAACCCCACGGGTGAGATTGCCTGGTCGTTTTATTTTGATCGGTTGGCGAAGGGTGGTCAAGGTTTGCAAGTAACGCTGGGCCATTCACTGTTGTCCCGTGCGGCATGAAGTGTATCAGAAGGGGGCCATCTTGGTCAAAGAATAACGTCAGCATTACCTTTCCTGCACTCGTGTGGATGGCCTTGCCTTTTTTGGGTGGTGGTGACCCTGGCTGCTTCCACTGGATGCTTTGTAGTTTGGATTCTGGTTCGAAGTGTTGACACCATGACTCACCTTCAGCCACCACTCGTGCCAGGAACCCATTACCTTCCCTCGCATCCCCCTGCAGATGACCAAGACAGTGGGCCATTCGACATGCTTCCTGGTGTGGTTGAAGACTGTGGGGCACCCATTGGGCACTAGTCTTGCGCATAATAGTTCGCAGCTGGAAGCGATCAGTTTAGTTCGCAGCTCCTTAGCGAACTAGTTTGCTCTTTTAGTTCGTTAGTTCCTATCTCAAAGACAGATCGTTCGCTCGCCTTGCTACTGCCACTACACGCGCTCCTTGTTTTTTATAGCAGTCTGTCACCACTCATTACTCGTCAGGCACTGGTGCGCATAGTAGTTCGCGGCTGGGAGCGATCAGTTTAGTTCGCACTTTCGCAGCTCCTTAGTGAACTAGGTCGCTCTTCTAGTTCGTTAGTTCCCATCACGAGTTCCCTGAAAGACAGATCGTTAGTTCGCTCGCCTTGCTACTGCACGCGCTCTTTTGCTTGTTATAGCAGTTTCTTTATAACGATTAGTGCAGTCAATGCCTGGGTTATTACCCATATTTTGGGTAATTAAACATCAAATGGGAAAATAAATCAGTAGCCAAATTTACACAAAATGTAAAATGGCATATTCAGCTATTCTATTCTTATTTTTTACTTTACATACATTGTAAGCGTACTCGTAGTATTTTAATTTTTAAATGTATTTGTTAATTTTTAAAATTCATTATTTTGTCTTTCAATTGTTAATTGGATGAAAGCGTGTTTTGTTTTCATTTGCCAGGTTAAATTTCCGTTTGAAGAAATATTACTTATAGAATATTCTAAATACGTTTATTTTAGTAAATAAAAATACCATTATATATGGTAACAAAAATACTTCTACTATTGGGTACAGGTTAAGTAGGCTATGCTGCACAAGCAATATTACCAATATTAATAACCCTTAATGGGATAGTGGTCTCTTTATTAACCACCTGTCATAAGGACAGTTTATGCTTTCAAAGATGCTGATAGTTGAATCTTTCAGCCAAATTTCTGAGAATTTTCCTGCCGAAGTGAAATATTAAATAAATTCCGTACGTATCTACTGTGTCCACGTTATATTCCTGCCGGTGAGCTACGTCATTACTTCCAGGAAAGGTATACCGTACACTGACTGTAAAAGCATCACCAAAGACATTTCTCACATTGGCCCATCAACAATTGTGTGGCAAGCACTAATGAGTGTGCCGAGTGCATTATGCCGAGCCCCACACTGTGAGGTAATGACTTATGAATAGGAGAAGAGGAGTTGACGGCTCAAATTCTCAGAAATATAACTGTCCTCACCGGCAGAGATATAATGCGAACACTGTACTTGACGTAATGTACGGTATTGGATAAAATTTCAAGCGATTTAAAAGTAAAATCATTAACAAGTCAAGTGTAAAAATGAAATATAATATGAATGTAGAAATAACAATTATAAAAATTATAAAAATGAAATTGCAATAATAAAAGAAATATATAAATTTAAATAAGACACTTAACTATAAAACATTATAAAAATAATTGTAAAAATCAATTTGAAATTAGTTAATTAAATAATTCAATATAAATATCAAAATTAAATCTATCTTATAAGAACATAAATTGAAAATTAAAAACAAATACATAAACATTAAAATTGGAGAAACAAAAAATAACATTATTAATAATAATTATAATTAAAATTAATTAAAATGTAAAAAAACACATAAAAGTAAAACAAAATAGGTTTGCCCTATAAAGTGTTAAGAAAAGTAATACTAACACACACTTCTAATTTGTTACCTAAAAATTAGGCACAGTGAAAATAACAATGACTCTTGAGTGAGATCGTATGCTAAAGCATCTTGTTTGTTCTTTACCTATCATTCGTTAATATAATTAACTTACATATTGTTATGCAAAAAAGTTAATTTGGACACTTTGTTCGTCGATAATCGAGTTCTTCGATCATTGAGGATTTATCCCATCGCCAAAAAAACGCGTTCGCAGGGTACTGATGTCGCTACTATGCAAAATCTCTTTAACACATAGGTGTAAACATGAGGATATAACTGGCGACGCTCGTGCCACCATTGAAGGGGATCTTTATTTCGGTCTAAATACTCTTCCTTGAGGTATTTATCGAATTCGCGAATACCAGCAGCAAGTTGGTTCTCTGGTCTATTATTTTTTGTAATTTCTTGGTCAAACTCAGCCCATATACTGCTGATACTAGAACTAGACAAGGATGAGGTGCTAGGAGTAGGAGCAGCCACTGAAATATCTTGATTCTCCCTTTGAAGTAATTGCACTCTGCCGATTTTATTTCTGAGGCCTTGTATTGCAACTTCACAAGCTCTTTGGTTTTTGAATCCTCTCTGTCTAAATCGGGGGTCCAGAATGGTACATTCAGCGTAGAGAATATTATTCTCTATATCTTTGAAACGGTCTTCCATGCCTTTCTTTAACACTGATTTTCTTTGTTAGAAGCATGTTTTTGCAGGAAACTTTTAAGCAAGTTACAAAACACAATAACTTTTGATAAAGTCACAGATTTTTCGGCACTTATTTCTACTGTTATTTCATAGAATGGACTCAGTAAGGGCAAAACTTCTTCTATTATATTCCAGTCCCTTTCCTTTATAGTTAGGTCAGAGCGTAGAAGTGCAACCGTAGCAATCACAGCATCCTTTATCTGCACAATTCGCTGAAGCATATCAAACGTAGAATTCCAGCGGGTCTGGACGTCCTGGTTGAGCTTGAGAACAGGCAAATTCATTTGCTGTTGTGTAGCAATCAATTTATTTTTTCCTTGTGTGCTACGATTGAAAAACTCGACAGTATTTTTAACTTGCACTAAAACGTCAGATATTTCTTTCGTAGCTTCTTGAATGACAAGATTTAGAGAGTGAGCAAAACATGAGATTGACCGCCACCCAGCAAGTCTGACAGCAGATAAGATGTTTGCAGCATTATCGCTAATGATGGCAGCAACTTGATGGGAAATATGCCACTCTTCCATAACATCTTTCATGAAGTTGCATAAGTTTTGGCTGGTATGCCGCTCATTATAATTTATACAACCAAGTAATGCCGACTGAAGTTTAGTCTCTTCATCTATACAATGGGCTACAATGGCTATATAGCTTTCATTATTCCTAGAAGTCCAACCATCAGTACTGAGAGACAACTCAGATACAGCTTGCACTTTCTTTTGTACTTCGTCCTTTACGTCATTGTAAACGCTTGGCATTACATTTTCTGATAAAGTTTTCCTTGACGGAAGTTTATAACCTGGGCAATAAGAAACTAATTCAATAAGTTGTCGAAATTCTCTTTCTTCCACTATTCGTAAAGCGTGATGCCCTTTAGCAACCATCTTGACAACTTGTCTGTCTATTCGTTCAACCTTTCGGACTGACGGTGGTCTACGAATGTATTGGTTCATTGATTGTTGTGAGTCTGCTACACTTGGCGAAGCCGAAATAATATTCTCCGACTCGGATGTGGTTTCATTTGATTGAAGTGTGTTTAAATGAGATACTGTCGGTGGCTGTCTTTCAATTGTTAATGGGATGAAAGCAGGTTTTGTTTTCATATGCCGGGTTAAATTTCCGTTTGAGCCTCCTGCAATACTTATTAATGTTGAGCAGTGGTTACATTTTGCTTTCTTTTTATCTGTGCCTTCCGTGAAATGTGTCCAAAGGGAGCTATGCTTCCTTTTTGATGACATCGTAATAAATCTAAAACAAAACATATTAACCCTATTATCAAATTGATATACATTACACTACTTCACATCATCGCATTGTAGAAGTCACATAATATTTTGATAGTCATATTACATCAGTGGCGGTTCTCCATTGAAGCATTTGAATCGCCGTTTCATCTGCTCTATTACAAAATAAGTAATAAATATTTTGGATTTTTTTTTATTAAACAAGAATTCTACTGTATTAGATGTTACCAATATAAGACATGAACATCGACCTTCAAACGACACGGCACGGTGACGCGATGGCGAATCTACTGCCCGTTGCTCAACTAACTTGATGCGACATGAATGTGCTGACAAGAACGTTGTTGATTGAGTATTGGGTAAGGCTACTAATCTCTTGTAGTCTACTGTAACCGTTACTGTGCTCGCTGCACGTGCAGTTCGTGTAATAGATAGCGACGTATTGCGTGTGTAATATGTTTTACATTTTGATATTCGAAGATAAAAAATAAAAAAATATGAGTATTGAAACATTAGTCAAATTCCTTATTCTTTCCTTATTTCCTTTTATTCCTTGTAGGAACATTGGGCAGCTACAAACTACTTCCATCTCACTGTGTTGTTGGCCATCCTTTGAATTTGGTTCCATGTCTTTCCTTCTGGGACGACTTCTCTTTCTATTGTTTCTAAAGCCAAAAGTCGTCATTTGTGTATCATTAGTGAAATACCGTACCTAAAAGAAAACAATATGGACGATGTGTTTGTGGAAGCATACACTAATTATTCTCTTTAATTTTTTTTCGCGTAAATTGGCGCATCACCATCCGATTCATGAACGGCCAAATTTTTTGACATTATCTTTAATATCATTATCTAAATGGGAGGAATAGGATTTCTTAGTTCAGAGCTTTTGTCCATCGCTTTTCTTTGTGAATCATCGTCATAATGTTCATTTGTTAAAAACAGGTAAAAATTAGTTGTGTCACCATGTATCAACAAAAATAGAAAACAAGCAGTTCATTAAAATGGTAATGTTAATCCAGTTCGCCAATTTTCTACATAATTGGAGATATTTTCAAATACACTGCACTCTCGTTAATTTGCGGTAATTAATGCACGAACTTCCGTGAATTATCCGCAGTTATTTTTGTTAAGCCTAGGAAATACAAAACTATTGATTGGTTAAAATATTGAAACAGGCTTGAACACGTGAAATAATAATTTTAACTCCTGATTGTAGTGTCTCTTAAGACATGCTAGGCAACTGGTAGGCCTATGTGGATTATGCCTACATTAATATTTAACAAAAAGCCGTCATCACTTTTTGTTTCTTAGATCGTTTATTCTAATTTTCAATTGCACATTTCCGAAGAAAATATTATTTGAGAACGAAAATTCATCTCGTTTTTCTGTAGGCCTATAAGAGGTAAGTGTGACTAGAGACACTGGCTTGACTGTGGGAAACTTTCTGGATTTCCGTTGCATCACTCCCGCACTCTATATCAACTGGATCTCCGTTTTCCTCACCAACAGACAAATTTCGTCATAATTGTCTTTATCGACATCTAACTTGCCCGTCCGAAATATCGTCGTTACAAAAATCGGCAAGCGCTTGCTTTTGTACGAGCGGAGTAGCGGTACTTTTCTTCCGACTTGTTGACAGCATGAAGAGCATCGAACAAACACGCTCTCGGTGTCGTGCACGTTTGCACCATTACGCAATAATCTCTGTTTACAATACGCTGTCCGCGCATCCACCCTTCACAACTCACTGATCAGCGACCTTGGAGTGTGGCTGTTGGGAAAGGGAGGGTTGGTTCCCAGTGAAAGTGCATACCTCTTGTATTCTTTGCGCTTCGAAGACTACGGAATTCTGTGCTATACCACTCGCGGCAACATGCTCTTAAGTTTTGAAGATTGCGCAAGTAGGCCTACTGTTACATCGCAGAGAAACGCAGTTCAGTCTTCTCGAATCTCAATGATTTCGTCTTTACGCATTACGTCGCATCAAAATTCTTTTAAACAACAGAGAGATTGCTTTACTTAGCGAGATGATTAGTTGCTGTGAGAATTCCCATTAAAAAAATACTAATGGAGACCCGCGAATTAACCGCAAAACGAATTATCGGGAGTGCACTGTAATCCCATATGACTAAGTTAAATAAAACCGTGGAATTATCCCCACATCTAAATCAGTTAACTATCAGTAACTTCAATTTATGAACCGCCACTGTATTACATTACAAATATAAGGTAGTTATTACCTGTTAGCGTGTTAGCACTAGTAGTGTGTTATGCTGTTATTACTGTATTATAAACCAACATTCAACATTCGCCGCACCGCGCCAAAACTTGACAATCTTGCAACTAACAATAGATACACCCAATCAACTGCACCGAACTAACTGACTGAACGAACCAAAGCGCGTGTGATTGTGCAATGAGTGGTGATGTGACGAGCTACGGCGTTCCCGCGCTGTTACAAGGATCGAACGAACTAACAAGCAAGGGATCTGGGAACTAGTTCTGTAGTTCGTCTGTGGGACCCGCTCTTCCGAACTAGTTCGTTCGCGAACTACACAAGACTATTGGGCACACACTTAGCGCAAGTGCATGATGGTGTGCACACTTCCGATGCTCAATCCGACCACGGCGGCTATGGCGTTCACTGTCACTCGGCAGTCCTGGGTAATGAGTGCATCAACCAGCTGGAAGTTGTCATCGGTAATGCAGGGGGATGCCCCAGACCGGGCATCATCGGCTAAAGACACCCGTCGTCCTTCCCTGAAGCTCTTGTGTCACGCCTTGACTCTTGCAAGGGATATGCAGTGTTTGCCGTACACTTTTGATATTAGGCGATGAATGTCCGTTCCCCTAACTCCTTCCGCTGTCAGAAACCGAACAACACCTCTTTGCTCTTCGTTTGACACCTCCATGTGACTGTTTGCAATGCGACTGGCAGCATTGGACGATTGATGCATGCTGCTGCATGCTTTGTATCGTCACGTGACGTGCAAGCGTGCCCTCTAGCGACGGGCTGTGACCTTCCACTCTCTGGTCGGAACCACACCTCGTTACACTCGCCACGATTAGCCGATTTCGTCACCAGTTTGCATATTCCAGCCTCCGGCTCGTTACTTTTTGAACGTACCTTATAGTTTGTAGTGGTATTTGGAACTATAGGCTGAGTAATTCAGTACGAATTTGATATTATACTACCTTTTGGTTTGTACAAGCCTTGTTTGAGCAGCTAAAGATCACCCGAGGAATTCGATTTTATGGCGAATCAGGCTCAAAGGTTTGTAACACTGTTACAAATGCACGAAGTTCAACATGGTTTCCTCAAGTAGACAACGAGTTCAAACTGGAGATGTAAAGCTTGAATCACCAATAAAATACTTCAAAGGTAATAAAAGTGGAGAGAAATTGGGTATAAGAAGCAAACAAATGATTTTAAATGAATTTAGTTGGTTAAGGGATGACAATCTAGAGTTTCCATGCCAGGAACACAAGAAAGGAGAGAGAGAGAGAGAGCTGAGATAGTATTCGTACAATCACTCATGGTTCCGTATTGATTAAAAGTCAAATATAAAGGGACAGGAATTCCGCCTGATCAATACAAAACTTTTCAGTCAAGGGGCTATATTATACCCATTTGGTTGGTACACGTTTTGAAGCCTTCCATGGCCCCTTCATCAGCCATACACATAAACATATTGTCAGTACAATCTTGGAATAACATTGAAAAGGTTAAAACTAACATGAGAAAACTTGATGAAAATGAGACATAAAAAACCACGAGGACAGTTGTGGTACAAATACATAGAGTAAAACTTTCCTAAGAAAACCTTACGAATATAAATTGCATTTTAAGTTTGCATTTTAACATATACTATTTTTAATGTGTTTTTCCATTTGTTTGTAATATTCGTAAGGTTTTCTTAGGATAAGTTTTACTCTATGTATTTGTACCACAACTGTCTTCATGGTTTTTTATGTCTCATTTTCATCAAGTTTTCTCATGTTAGTTTTAACCTTTTCAATGTTATTCCAAGATTGTACTGACAATATGTTTATGTGTATGGCTGATGAAGGGGCCATGGAAGGCTTCGAAACATGTACCAACCAAATGGGTATAATATAGCCCCTTGATTGAAAAGTTTTGTATTGATCAGGCGGAATTCCTGTCCCTTTATATTTGAGAGAGCTGAGATGCGCGGAGGGATATTTTTGTCAGGACTTGACCTGACGTTTGGTATAGCAATGGCTGGGCGGACACGGACGATGTGTTTTCTCAGCCGTTAAAGCATTTCCACGTAAAACCCTTACTCTGCGGTCCTTGTCCAAAAAATTCTTAACTCTTGCCACATTTTCATCCGTTTTGGTGCTCGAAGGTCGTCCTGAACGTGCGTCATCTTCAACTTCCTGTCTCCCCTCTCGAAACAGCTTGAGTCAGTCAAAAACACTCAATCTGCCCATGGTGTTACCACCGTAAGCCGTGAGTCTCTTTCTCGGTTTTGCTGAGCCTAACACAAAATTTTATGGCATTGCGCGCTGTTTCAACTGACGAACCATGATGCAGCGTAATTACTGCATTTGCAGAGGGTATGGAGATTAGCGATTTACACTCCACTACGGCTGAGAACCAACTGTGTGGCTGGCTCCCAGCCTTCCTTACACCCCCCTCCACCAACCCCAGGCGGAATAGCCGCGGGCAGTCTGGGCGGGGAAATCCAGTCCGACTACTTTCAGGACAGACTTTGTATTTGAATTGGAATAGATGACCTCACTGTTCCGACCCTGTAGGCAACAATATCTAACCGACATGTTTCAAAGTGAAATTATTTAATCAGCAACATCACAAATAGCAAGCAAGAAGATAAGTAACACTGATTGGTCTAAAAGATCTTGCAGTATAGAACAAAAAAATGATATAGTTTGACGAGTCTTGATCACACTTGAGCTGTTGTAATTTGCACTGAGAGCAAACTAAACTAGAGGAGAGAATACAGTAACTGGAAAATATTAGTTTTAGGTTGTTTATCTCATTAAATTATTATTATTATTATTTATTTACCAAAAATTGTGGCTACAATTTATGGACGGCAGATAGAGAAAGGGTAAGCCCCACATACACAGCAGTGTCTCCGTCTCCATTCATTAAATCTATACAAATTTGAAATGTTACATACATACAATTTACATTGCTATATACACATAATCTGCTGTACATGATGTCTATATCATACAATTAATAAATAAAAGGGAAGATACAGGTCCGCACACACACACACATACACGCTCATGCATGCTCACACGCCCACTCACTCACAAAGTTACGTTATATATAAATTCAATTTACATGGGGTTTTAGTCCCTTGAGAGCAGTGGTTCTTAACCGGTGGTCCGCGAGTGCTTCGGGATAGGTCCGCGGGAAAAAAGGGTCCACCAGGGTTCACTGACCGGCAAAAAAAGTGGAACACTTCAATTTTTTATGTAATTTCCTAATTTATTCTACTAAAATGTATCGGTTTTCCAATATTTGCATTATTCATGTAAATGTAAGATGGTTGGCTACAGAAAAAACCGAAACATGCTTTACAACACGCTTTAACTCTCAAATTTAGTTACATTTCACAAATCTAACAATTTTCTATTTTTAGTAATGTTCTTTTGGGCTGGTTTTTATCAAACGTATTGCCAAACAAAACAGTGTTAATGTTTGCACTGTACTGCATGGGAACACTGGTCACTAAAAACGTGTGTTTCCTCCCTTAGTGTCCATGACAGCTTGTAAACGCTCTGGCATACTGTTCACAACTCGTCGAATGGCATCTGCCGGGATGCGATCCCATTCCTCAAGCAGCGATGTTCTCAGTTGTGCCCAGGTAGTGTGGTCACGCTGTCTAACGTTCCTTCCAAGCATATCCCATACAAGTTCGATCGGGTTCAAGTCAGGACTACGAGCTGGCCAGTCCAGGGTTTGAATCCCCACTTCCTGCAGGTATTGTACAACACAGCGAGCAGTATGAGGGTGGGCATTATCCTGCATCAGCATGAAATTCTGACCAACGAAAGGGCATCACATGGTTCATCAGGATCTCTTCGATGTACCTTGGGGAATTGAGCGTCCCGTGATCGATGCACACCAACTCTGTGCGGGCCATAACGTTGATGCCACCCCACACCATAACCAAGCCACCTCCAAATGGAGTCCTGGAGGAGAAAGCAACAGGGCTGTACCTCTCCCCGCGCCTTCTCCACACTCTTTCTCTTCCATCAGGAGATCTAAGGATAAAGTGACTCTCGTCAGTGAAGAGAACAGAGGCCCACTGCTCGTGGGTCCATCCCAGATGCTGCCTTGAAAAGCGAAGACGCGCCTCTCTGTGATGTCATTCGAGTGCGGGTCAACGTGCAGGTCTCTGGGACGAAAGATGAGCTTCCTCAAACCTTCTTCTTACTGTTTGCTCACTCACTCGCAGATTTCTGACATTTTCCAGTTGATTTCGTGCATGGACTTCTGTGGTTTGGTGATCATGCAGAACTTGCAGGGTGAGAAATCTTGTCATCCCTGGCACTTGTGCTTCTTCGTCCCGTGGCTCATGATCTCAAGATTAACGTTCACGTTAAACTACAAGCTTTCCTTCTTCGGCCTGACCCTCGTCTCCTGTCGTATGTTTGGAGTTCTCTGTAATGTTGCACTGCACGGTAAATGCTACCGAGAGCTGATACAATGACCTCAGCAACATAACGGAAGCTACGCCCATCCTCCACCAATGCAACTGCCTGTGCAGCTCCTTCACGGCTAAGAGGCATGTTTTAGTGTGAACTGCACATGGATAACCTACTAAAATGTATGACAATGGTTCACAGGTGTTCAACAAATGCCAGTTGTTATCTCTAGAACAACAATAAGGGAGCGGCAACACTCATAAACCGTAACCGCTTACAGTGCACTTCCCGCCATGAAACCATTAAGATAGGCTAATCGAAGATTGGGGGTAATTGGTGGTAATAAACCACCCTAAGAAATGACATATTATCAGTTAAAATGTGATTACATCTTTTTCATGGCTAATTTTATACTTTTTACATTACTTTTTTAACTGTTCCACTTTTTTTGCCGGTCAATGTATGAGTGGCCAATAAATGGGGATTTCGAAAACTATGTGCGTTGAACGAGAATCGTCCGAATGTATTCGCAGCGATGACTCAGGTTTAGAATTGATATATCTTTAAAATAAGTGTTATTAAGGAAGGGTATTGGGGGAAGGGGTGGTCCGTAGATGATTATGTTTCAGGCTGAGTGGTCCGCAGACTTCTACGGGTTCAGAACCACTGCCATAGAGCCTTCACTTTGCGGCAAAATTGTCGTGGATGAAGGTCTTTAATTGCATGAGGCAGGTCATTCCAAAGTCGAGCAGAGCGATTGTAGGACCCAGATTGATAATCTGTTGTCGTAGCGAATGGAGGAACACCTTGTGCTCGACGGACTGAGCAATATGACGGGGACAGTTTAATGGTGCCAGCTAGAGATTTTTGGAGAAAGGTGAGATCTATTTGGCTACTTATTAAATGCCATGTTATTGGAATAATTACTTTCATTAAGATTTTTGTAAGAGTGAAGTCTTGGGTTATGGTTAGGGACCCCGATTTATGGTGATATAAAAGGCTTCAGGGCGGTGAAATAAAATATTCAAAGCAGTGAAATTAAATATCCATAGCAGTGAAATAAATAAAAGTGAGATGTGAGTGTATAGTTCATGGATTTAGGTAGATAATGAACATTTGGGGGAATAGAAATTAAAATACAATTTATTCTAGTTTTTTTTTTCTTTCCGAAAGAATTAAAACTCAATTGAATTATATATTTTAAGATTTCTTATTTTCTAACGAAGAACAAACAGTGGAACAGTTTCATTTAACTTGTTAAAAAGAACATCTTAGTAGCATTTCATTGGTATTTAGCATTTCACGGTGAAAATAACACATTTCACGATATTTCACGGGTTCAGTATTGAAAAAAGAAAGAAAAAAAGGCATATTTGGGGGTAAATATACTGTTGTGATAACATATATATGTTTGCTGAAATATTTTGCGGATGAGCGGCTTCGTTGGCGTAGTCGGTAGCATGCTGAGCTTCTATGCTCAAGATCGCGGGTTCAACCTGGCCGTAGTCTGATTTTTTTTAGAGCGTTAAAAATCCCTCAGTATGCCTTCCTTCGGAGGGGAAGTAAAGCCGGCGGTCCCATGTCATAGATTTATGGCATGTTAAAGAACCTTCCACTAATTACACATGTGTGAAGCTTAATTAGGTTAAACATTTGACAAACGCTCTTAGGTTCCGACGTTCGTTGCCAGGAGCCGACTGCAATGGCATCTGGTAACCAGGTTCTGGGCTAGAAGTTGTTGACGGTGGCGTTTGGCGGCAAAAGTAGGAACTACTTGAAAAAATTCAATATCTGCAGTCCTTACTTGAATTAAAAACCGATAACACACAATTAACACCGGTTATCAGGCAGATTCTACACACACCCAAAGTACACGGGGCTACATGACCGCATTGTCGCAGCCCCTAAACTCAGGAACCAACCATTTCGCGGATATTGTTATAACCAAAAATCCGGGACACTAGTTATGGTAAATTTCTAATTCTTCAAATGTGTTCATAAGAGAATCCTTGTCTAGCCTGTGTCCTTGTTTACGCTAGTGAATTAGTGTACAGATTTAGCCATATGTTCACAAATAGCTGAGAACTTGCTGTATTTTTTGGGTTAGAAAAGAGTAAATATGGAATTGACAAGTAAGAGCAGCAGGTAGAATGCTTTGATTTATGAAAAAGAAAATATGGAATTGAGAAGTAAGATCGGGTAGGAGGCTTTGTTTTACAAAAGAGTAAATATGGAATTGGGAAGTAAGATCAGGTAGCAGCTTCGAGCATAAATACAATAGAGTGCGCATTGCCACACTGCGCCTGTACTGTGACGTGAGAGAAACATTTCGATCAGCTGACTGAAGGGGAAACGGAGGAACTCGTAATGGAAGGTGATAGGAGTAGATGCGGAAATGCTTTTTAATGAGGGTTTTATTTACAGAATCAAGGTCAAAATGCAAAGGAAAGATATACTTATATGAAGATTCCACCCTAACCTATTACGTATTCAAACATGGCCCCTCTTTGAACGCAGAGCAGGTTATGTATAGAAAACTCACATATTTGTAATTTATACGACATTGGGAAAGGTATCGCTTGTTTCTTTACGTACCGGAGGGTGTTAAAAGTGGCTGTCGTGTTCCGTAATACTCATACATCCAGGAGCCCCTCTTGTAAATAATTAATAACAAATCCAACTCTTAATTAGGCCTACTGATTTTTGAACAGAATCGTGTTGTGTAGAAGCTTCGTACCCTCACACTATAGAGTTCATTGGTGCAAAGTCGTGCCTCAGGGTTGAACCTCAACCAGAACAGCTTGCTTGAGCTGTTGGATGTGATTTTGCAGGGGCAGAAAATTTATCACATGCTCCTGAAGTTCCTCAAACACCTCTCCCTTAACATTATTGAGAACTGCAGTCAAGAGCTTGACTAGAGAGTCCATTAATTTTGTGACCTTGTCCTGGAAATATCTGAAGGCCTTTTCACCTTGTCTACATAAATGAACCACATCGTGTGATGGAATTAAAAGGCCACCTCTGATTTTCCTATTCCGGAGAGCAGAATCAGAAACAGGTGCATCAAGAACTGCTTTACAATGATCACATTTTGATCATTATCTGCATGTGTAATGCAAGCTTTTGCAGCATGCCTGGTGAGCGGAGTATCCCTAGCTATTTCAGGCACTCCACATGAGGAGAGAGCGAGGTAAAATGAAAGAGTTTCGTGCTTGTTGCATCATTATGATCAGTAGCGTAGCCAGGATTGACCAAATGGGGAGGGGTGTATTTACTCAAAGCCAAATTCTACAAGCATTACGTCCCGCGGAGTAGCCGCGCTCGTCACACGTGCCGCGAAGGCAGCTGCTGTAAGTATGGATATCGTAGGTTCGAATCCCACTGCTGACAGTGGTTTTTCCACAATCCCTTGCCGGGATAGTGTCTTACTTCAAGTCCCAGATCGCCTACCCCGACACATTTACACACATTACCACAGTTATAACAGCAATAAAGGTTGCCAGGCAACTTCAACACACACCCAACTATACGGGATTGACGACCAAGATGTCTCAAGCCCCTCACATGAATTATTATTAACAACTACTCTACAAGTAGTTCCATTTCTCAATGAGATATTATTACACAAGAAAAGTTTCATATATTTTGGTCCAGAAGTTTTCGAGTAATACAATAACTTATGCACAAAAGATAACAAAAGAAAGTTCTTTAAAAAATGAAGTTCGTTAATTTTTGACTGAAATGGTAAACCTACTATAGAGCATCCAGCGTTTAGAAAAGACTGTGGGTCTTATGGGCTTTTACCTTTAACGGAAACCCCCCCCCTACACTGGTTTTGTTACCTCACCTTTTATCATGAAGGAACTCCTAACATATATATTTTACGTCATAATAGCTTCCTACAATTATCTGCCAATTGATTACCATTGCTATCGCATACAAGTAACGTTTATATTACGTCTTAGTTATTTAAAAATTTACGAGGTTTGCACGCTGGAAAGAAGAGCCACGTCCCGCGCTGCATGCTCGCCCGGAGTGGAGCACGTGCTCAGTTCCGCCAGCAACATAAGTTTTGAAGCACTATCTGTCATTGGTGTTACTGTTGTGTGTCTTATTTTCTGTTCGATCGAATCGAAATGGCTGGTGTTTTGGTGAAACGAAAACGAGGTGAGACGCTGAGAAGTAAGGAGAGGACAATAGTCGTAAACGTTTTCAATTATTTAAAGAGCAGAAATCCCGGCCAAAGTGTGAGTTGGGTCGCCGAAGAAACTGCTGTTGCTACAGGTACATCCAGATCATTAGTGTTCAAACTGCGCAGTGAATCGGCTTGTGGCCCCCTGGTGACACCTAATAAGAAGCAGAGGAGAAGAGTGAAAAGAAAAGACAATAGACTTACGAAATTTAGTGATTTTGTTAAAAGTGCTATAAGGCGAAAGGTGCATGGTTTCTTTTTAAGAAATCAGCCACCGACATTATCATCTGTGTTAACGGCCGTGAATACAGACCCCGAACTTCCGAATTTTAAAAGAAGCACGTTTCATGCCCTTCTAAAAGATCTTGGTTTCGTTTACGAAAAGCGTGGTAACAAAGCTCTTATGTTGGAAAGAGACGATCTAGTTGCTTGGCGCCATAAGTATTTATATCAAATAAAGACATTTCGAGCAAAGAAGAGGAATATCGTATACACAGACGAAACCTGGGTAAACACGGGACATTGCATTGAAAGACACTGGCAAGACAGTACAGTTAAGTCATCAAGGCAGGCTTTTCTGGCTGGACTTTCCCCTGGCTTAAAGGCACCAACAGCGCGAGGGCCCCGCTTCGCTATTGTCCATACAGGTAACGAAGGCGGATTTGTGAACGACGCAGAGTTAGTATTCCTGTGTAAAAAGAATACCGCCGATGCGCACGACGAAATGGATGGAGAATGTTACGAACATTATTTTAAACACCAGTTACTCCCCAACCTCCCGCCTCGGTCAGTAATTGTGCTTGACAATGCATCGTACCACAGTAGAAAGAAAGAGCGCATTCCGACAATGTCATGGAAACGGCAAAGCATGCGAGAATGGCTTACTTCCAAAGGTGTCCATTATGAAGACTACATGCTTAAGAAACATCTTATGGAACTTGTGACTTCCATCAAATGGAAATATGACGCCTATAAAATAGACGAAATGGCGAAAGAACTGGGACATGAAGTGCTTCGCCTACCTCCGTATCACTGTGAACTGAACCCCATTGAACTCGTGTGGGCTCAAATTAAACGTTATGTAGGAATGAATAACACAACATACAAAACGAAAGACGTAGAAAAATTGATTCACGATTCTTTCGGAATTGTTTCAAATCAAAACTGGAGTAATTACGTAGACCATGTGAAAGAAATAGAAGTCAATATGTGGAAGGCAGATGAGCTGCAGGAAGACATTGAGCCCTTCATAATTCCGTTGGAAGATAGTTCAAGTGACACCTCTGATAATAATGACCGTGATAGCGACGTGGATATGGAAGGGATCGAGCCACTGGCGGCCGAGTGAAGGATTACATGGTACGTAGAACGACTGGAAAGCCCAAATTAAATATCATTTATTGTTTTATTATTTTTATTTTATTATTATTATTATTATTATTATTATTAGTTATGTAAGTACTGTCTTGTCCCTCGTAAGAATACTAATGGGGAGGATAGAATCTGTTATATATTCCTATCGCGCGCAGGCTATTAACAACGAATGAACTCTTCATGTAGGATATGAAACAGCTCATTCATCAGATGATTTGTGCGAGGCATTATATTTCTTTATTCATGGAAAGTCCCGACGAGCACACTTTAAGGTTTGTATACTTGGCCATGACCTTAATTAAAGTACAGTCCCAGCATTTCTCTGGAAAGAAAATGGGAAACCACGGACATCCATCTCCAGAACTGCCGACAGTGGGGTTCAAACCCAGTATCTCCCGAATGCAAGCTCACAGCTGTGCGCCCCTAACCGCACGACTAACTCGCTACAATATTACAAATATTAATCAAAACAACAAGAATAAAATTGAAAGAAACTAAATTAAGCCTAACTAATAACAAAAGATGATCAACAGTACCGTATTGCTGACGTAAAAATAGTTAACATCGTCAGCATACATACGAGAAGGAAGGAAGAGTGGTGCTCTCGACATCTATCAATCAGTAATGCAAAATGAATGTCGTTATTGGTTCTGTTCGCTTATCCAATACGTTAACACCTGCAAAACTGCTCCTTCCAGGGCGTGTTCTATTTCAGGGGTTGTGTTGAGTCGCTAACTTATGAAAGCGCAGTACTCGAAGCGCGTATGACGTCAGCGCTACCTCTGCCTAGAGCTAGCAACACTGTCGCCATAAGGCGCCACAGTCCTTTCTCAACGCTGGATGCTCTATAGAGCATTCCTCTTCCCCTGACAGGAACAAAATAAACTTGAGTTTATCTGTGCTACCAACATGAAGATTGCGTATCTCTCAACAAGAGTAGACATTTACAGAAGTCTCAGCAAAAGTGGGCATGTCCTCTCACGATGTTTCATGTTGATTTATAAGTTATACAATAGGCTATTCATTTTTATGTTTATTCAGTTTTTATCAACAAGATCCTGTGCTTTATATTGCAATTAGCCCTGAACGCCTAAAATATAATTTTCGAAGATTTTTGTCACCTACTAGCCTAAGTCATTTTTACCTGACAAATGCTACATGTAGCCGGAAAAAGGTTTATTAGTTGCTTACACTACTCATGCGACAAATTTCACTCATTCGTAACTGGGAGATATCCGTACTTCGGGGAATTGTTAGACGTAAAGTATACTGTAGCAACTCGGCTAACGGCGATCTCATGCTCAAGAAGTTAATAGCGATCCCACAAATAGTGTTAATGTACCCATAGAATTTTCTAAGTCTTTATTAAAACGCGTTATTTGAAATAAAAACTAGATTAATTTACATATAACTTCCCTCCCCCTAAGAAAAGAAAAAAAACGCTAATATTTTCCTGCTAGGTAGGATTCAAAATTATTTGGCGCTAGCCTACAGGTGTATTTTCCAGAGTTGGAATCTGACAGTTCGGCGGACAACCATTGAACTAAAGGCAGCGTTGCCACGTATGCTACTCGACACCACGTGCGTACTTTCACCCTCCCGTTCTTTTCCTCATGCTCATAATATCATTAGCAGCGTTATTACATTTATTACAATTTTACTCAGATGGTTTTCAAAAATCTTAAACAAAGTAATGCTTAAAACTGTTCGGTTCACACTGTAAAATAAAATAATAGCACGTCAAATTGAGGAGAGTCCTAAAATATTGTAATGAATAGCAATAGCAATATTACGAATAGCCTACTATCATAGAGCAAAAATGTTCCAAGCGAAACGACAACACGTGATTGTTTCCGTGTTATTTAGCAATTTATATCTCCTGTAGAATAAGTTTCAAGGCACAAGAAACACACAAATGTATTACAAAATATAGGCCTACGTTCATTGTATAGGCTATTAACTCACCCTTTTGAAGACAGAAGCTAATTACTGGGAAGAGGCTCTATCCCATCCATGTCATCATCATCATCATCATCATCCCGGTCCTCTCCGTCACTAGTCTTACTAATTCCAAGAGCAGAGGCAGTACGCTCCTGCGCGCGACTGAATGGAATTAATGGTTCGCCTGATGCACGGATATTTTCTCCCTCCCTTTCAAAAAAAAAAATCCCGCGCGGCGATAATCATCTTCCTCCCGTGGCTTCGAATAGGTACACCTCGACCAGTTCTTGACGATTCCTGAACTGGATGTATCCTCGGTCTTCCTTTACGAGAAGTCATCCTTAAAAACGTCACCACTCGCAAACAAAAACAAAGCTAACCTTGATCTAATTCACACGAACCTAAGCTTAAACTGACACTAATGAATTATAAATAAAAGTATAAATAAGTATAAATCCTACACGAAAAAGTAATTAACTAATTAATTCAAAACAATTTTAACACAGCAAGGTCAGTGTATGCACTCTGGAAGCAACCAAACAAGCGACTGGTCAAACGACAAGCACGTGGCCAAAGAGCGTCATTCAAATTGGCAGCGCTGTATGGTTTCCATGGCAACAAGCCTTGCGTGCGATCTAGCCGTCAACTGTTTTTGCATAGTGGCGCCGAAATGTCAGATTCCAACTCTGGATAATACAACTGTAAGTTTGAAATAAGCTATATTTCGCGGGGGGAAAGTTAGATTGGCGAACCTGGGAGGACGGAGTTGTGTACACAGTCACGAAGTTCGCTGCGTTACGAAATTGCATCCTCTTGGTAGATGGAGCGACACTAGCGCTTGCGGCGGCCAGCAAGCTGGCAACTGCCTTGAGCGCGTTATCGCGGAAGTGATGATTTCACGGTTTTATGAATTTTAACTCAGCTGAGTGATTATTTCCATTTTAAACATGTCATGTTAAATCACAATATTGATAGGCCTATTCGCGAACTCAATCGAATGTAGGGGGCAGGTCGGTCGCGACAAAATGGTGGACGCAATGGTGATAGACTGGATTGATGTATTGAATGTTGTTGGGGATTCTAGGCGGCCTCTAGTTGAAGGACAGGCAATTTTAGATGCCAAACACATAATTATGTTTGGGAGAGTAGCCGAAAGAGAAGATTTGGTGAGACTTGAAGCTTTATGCTTACAAACCAGTAATTTGAAGGGAGTTCCTCACCAGATTAAAATTGAGATTCTATCACTGTAAGCATGTAGTCGGTACATTGCTTTACATATTTCGGTAAGTAGATGCATTTAAATTTAGAAGATATAATACTGTTGAAGCCGATAAATCGAAGAGTGTACAAGTTGACTGTATTTGTTTTTTCTTCTTTTCGTAATAGGCACACAATTGAAAACTTGGAAGACCTGAGCTCCACAGATTTGAAGCAGCAATGGGGCAAGTTAAAGAAAGACAACTACATGTACGACAAAGCGATTCCTATAAATAAATTCTGCCACATGGGAAGATAAACTGTCAAATCGACCCTCCAATGTCGCCTAGTCGGTAGTGCAGGCGAGAATAATATACTGGATATTCTACTTTCTGGGGCACAGGGATCCGAGCTGGATCTTACTTTGCGCTTAAGGGAGACTACTGCTACTACTACTACTATTCAAGTCTCGAGTGGTGATGATTTGCTACAATTATCCCTATGCCACAAACTTTTAGGCAACAACAACTTGTTGCCACAATTTAGTGCTATGGTTGATTTTGATGCAGAACTTCAAGGTGACATTGCTCAATTAGGTAGATTTCATTAGAAAGCTAACTATTGCAATGGGTCCCATGTTTCGACTTCCGGAAAATTTCGACATATCTTCGCGTTTCACATCCCCCAGACCCCAAAACCACCGTCAGTTCAAAAGTTTATATATAATTTATGTATGTATATATATATGTATATCAGTTTCTTGTGGACACGATAACTGTCGTAATTTTGCACCAATCACTTTGAATTTTTTACATAATGTGTATACCCTTAAAATCTCGGTCAAGTTCGTTAATGGGCAAAATCGGTCAAAGGGGGTGAAAATGGGAGGCTTTTTTCGAAAAAGTGAAATATCGCTATAACTCTCTTAATATATGAAATATTGAATCCATTCAAAGTTCATACTATGTGTCGGACAAGGCCCTAAACTTTATGTTTGAAACGTTTTTTGATAGCACCAACCATTGACCAAAGGGGTGGGAAAAAGTGGGTTTTTCGGGAAACATTAATCATATCTCTGTTAATAGGCACAATATCAAAACTGTACAAAATGGACAATATTCCTCCAATAATTACCTAAAACTTTTGTCTGAAAGAATTTTTGCTATGACCCACCATTACGCCACGGGGTGAGCAAAATGATTTAAATTATAAGAAAATGCCAAGTGCCAAGAGAGGTTGCCATGACAACTTTACTTTTAATTGATAAGGGATGAGCCATCAGCAGTTACTATGACAACGCCACTGCACGAGATAAGATTCAGTTTTCCATCTGTCTGTGGGAAGCGACTTCGGTATCGGAACTGGTAGCATGCTGAACTTCTATGTCCAAGATCGCGGGTTCAAACCCGGCTGAAGTTGTCGGATTTACTAAGAGCGCTAAAAAACCCTGAGTTTGCTTTCCTTCGGAGGAGAAGTTCGAACGTTCGTTGCGAGTTGATGGTTCCGGTGGCATCTAGTAGCCAAGTTCACAGATAGGTGTCGTTGATGGTAGTATTTTAGGTAGATTTCATTAGAAAGCCAACTATTGCAAAGGGTACCATGTTTCGAGTTCCGGAAAATTTTGACATATCTTCGCGTTTCACATCCCCCAGCCCCCAAAACCACCGTCAGTTCAAAAGTTTATATATAATTTATGTATGTATATATATATGTATGTATGTATATATATATATATATATATATATATCAGTTTCTTGTGGACACGATAACTGCCGTAATTTTGCACCAATCACTTTGAAATTTTTATCGAATATGTATACCCATAAAATTTCGGTCGAGTTCGTTACTGGGCTAAATCGGTCGAAGGGGATGAAAATGGGGGACCTTTATCGAAAAAATGAAATATTGCTATAACTCTCTTAATATGTGAAATATCGAATCCGTTCAAAGTTCATACTATGTGCCGGAAAAAGCTCAAAAATTTATGTTTGAAGAGTTTTTTTATAGCTCCAACCATTGACCAAAGAGGTGGGAAAAAGTGGGTTTTTCGGGAAACATTAATCATATCTCTCTTAATAGGCACAATATCAAAACCGTACAAAATGGACAATATTCCCCTAATAATTACCTAAAACTTTTGTCTGAAACAATTTTTGATATGACCCACCATTACGCCAAGGGATGAGAAAAATGATTTCGGAATTATAAGAAAATGCCAAGAGCTATCAGTGGTTGCCATGGCAACACTACTAAATTGATGAGGGATGAGCCATCAGACGTTGCCGTGACAACGCACTTGCGCGAGATCAGATTCAGATTTCCATCTGACTAAGTGTGAAGCGGCTTCGGTGATGTAACTGGTAGCATGCACAAGGTCGCGGGTTCAAAGCCGGCCAAAGTCGTCGGATTTTCTAAGAGCGCTAAAATCCCTCAGTATGCTTTCCTTTGGAGGGGAGGTTCCAACGTTCGTTGCGAGTTGATGATTGTGGTGGCATCTAGTAGCCAAGTTCACAGCTAGGTGTCGTTGCCGGTAGTATCTGGTAGCAACATTAGGAACTACTGCTTGAAATTGAGCGTCTGCATTCCTTACCTGAATTACAGACTAATACAGCCATCACAATTCACACCGATTACCAGACAGATTCTACACTGACCCAAAGTGCACGGGGTTACATGACCGCATTGTCGCAGCCCCTAAACTGAGGAACCAACCAACATCTCTGCGGGAGATATAATTTTGCGTGAAGAAGTAACAGACCGTTACATAGTTAACACATCAGTGTCGAAACCTTGCATAAGGACAGTGTGACCTTAAGTATAAAAATGGACTCCAAATGACAAGAAGGTTACCGTCATCATAAGACAATAGAATGTTTAAAATATGCATAAAATGACGAAAAACAAAGTTAATTAATCTCCAATTATAAAATACTTTCACGCAATAAATGAGGACTGATCCTTCTACGAAAACCTGCATATTCTGCCTATTTTCGCCTATCCCCAAGTTTGTCCGGTGAAATCTACCTCCGCCTTTCGGCGTGCCGAGAGGACTTTTTTTAAATGAGAAGGTAGCTGTCACATATGAAGACAGTGTAAAATTATGTTTGACAACTCTTACCCAATCTGGAGAAATTTGGAAGAATGCAAGAAAAGTAAGATTAACTGGTACTACTTGTTACAGTGTTTTTACTTACAGCAAAAATATAAGCCCTGACTGGAATTTAAAAGTAAGTAGGCTGTTCAAAACTGATTTCAAGGGACACATGGCAACTGTGCATGGGAAAAAATTTGAACTAGTAGCCTTAGAAGCTTATGAAATTGCTTTTAAAAATAAAGTGGAACCGGTGGGCATTATTGTTCCTCCAAGTGCCCCATGGTTAGGTGTAAGTCTGGATGGTGTGGTTAGTTCACTCTGTTGTGTAGAGGTTAAGTGCCCTCTAGCAGGTAAAACGCAGACTGCAATTGATGTAGTGCAGGGCCTAGAATATTTAAATGGGTCGATTGAGGAAAATACTTTATCCTTAAAAGACAAATCATCAATATTATGGTCAGGTGCAGCTGCAAGCATTGCTTTGTTTAAGATTTTTGAAAACCATGAGGAAAGGAGTGGGAGAGTAGAAGTACACACGTGGTGGCCAGCTGCGCTGCGGTCGGTCTGGATAAGTAGGGTAAAAATACTCAATAACACGCGTTTGATATGGAACACTTTTTATTTTTCGGTTATACAGTGAAACCCCTGAAATCCGAACTAATTGGGGCTGTAGCCTGTTCGGATTTCAATTTGTTCGGATTAGCCGAAAATATCCATAACATAATAACCAGCCCTCGTTACGGTATAGGACTGTACGTTGAGCTAGCGACAGTGAGGAAGAAGAAACTCCGAGAAACAATGTGACCTATACTGAAGCTGCATCTGCTCTTGACATCGCATTGCGCTTCGTAGAACAACGCGCAGTAGTCACGCCAAACGATGTCATGTTTATGCGACGCTAGCGCACGATTGTCACCGCGGAAATGTTTTCGTCGCTTCGACAATTGAAGATAACTGATTTCAAGTAAAAGATTAAGTGATATTTTGTGTATTTCTATTATTATTTCATTTGTTTTTGCAACGTGATTAACTTAAGGAATTACAATAACCAACTTTTCCGTTTTTCAATCCTCGATGAGATAAGTAGGCTATGTAGCTTAGGCACATTTACACTTTGTTAGGTGTGCTAACTGTACTTCTTTGTTAATTTTTCAACTAATTATTTAAAATAACGTTATGTTGTAGAATATATAATTGTTTTATGACTAAAATAAGTTTCTCTTTTTATTCCAAACTTGAAATTGTCGAAAATAACTCGTTCGGATTAGCCGGGATTTCGGATTTGAGGGGTTTCACTGTAATCGGTAAATGTGGACCCTAAAATAATGACAGTGTTATTTTTAATTGTATATATGTATAACTGTGCAATACACGTGATCTAATTTGTGTGTTCCACTAGATTTTATGTGTCAATTGCATATTATCAAGCATCGGTTGTCTGCTGGTATTTGTTTTTGAGCAGTTCGAGTCATGGCGCTGTTACGTTTAAAAGCTATATTTGAGTTTGCTCACTGTACCATAGACTCTTGAAATTATTTGCTGCTTGGTAGGGCAAAGGGATGAGTTTAACTTGTATTAAAACTCTGGGGAGACAGGAATTGCTTGATTTGTTGGATGGTTAGCAGATAGGTTTGGTGTTGAATATTGGACTGGTAGCAGGTTCTTGCAGAGTAGATATTTACCCTGCGAAGTCAAATTAGGCCTATATGACTCGTAGTGGAATGGCTCGGATATCGCAGAGCGAGGTGATGGTGGTTGGTAGGGAAATGAACTAGAGAGCGGGGAAGGATACCTGACTGATGAAGCTTGGCTGTCGTGGTACGGCTTGGTTCGGCGAGACTGTACTTGGCTGTCGTGGTGCGGCTTGGCTCGGCGTAACAGTGAACAACCCGTCCTGTCGTCAGTGTGTGTAGTGGTGAGTGGTCCAACCCGCTCCTGTTGACCGTATTTATTTGGTATCGTCCCCTTTCGGCTATTGCTATTTGCATCTTTTGGAAGGTGATGAAAACTTATACCCGCAGCCCTCTTATACATCGGCTTACTGCCGTGAACTGAGCAATATACTTTGCTTTTACTCATTACTTATATTACTTATGTATAAAGACACGAAGAATTTACCACGATACAAGGAACCATAATACAAACAGTCACCATGTGAAAAATGTACCCTACTTGGTAAGTTTCTCATTATTACCGCTAGATGTCATAATCAGATAGCTGGAGTTGCCAATAACAATTGATGTTTTTTTTTCTTGTAAATAGCATTTTACTAGCTTTTCCTATAGGATAGTTGATGTAAAAAGTAACTTAGAGTAATTATTGCTACATTGTATCCTTAAATAGGCTAATTTATAAAATAATAAAAAAGTGATATTGTTTCAAATGCTTTATTTATCATAGAAGTACAATGTGAATGTAATAATATCATCATGTAGGTCATACCACAGAGCATCCCCATCCCCCAACATTTTAGCTTAAGATGAGTCATCATGCAGCGTGGTTTCACTTCGCTGCACGTTTGATACAATGAAAAATGGCTGCAGTCATAACAAGATAAACTCTTGTTTTCATCTGAATTTTCTTGAAGGCGTTGTTGAATACGAGTGTACGACTGAATATCAATTAGGAACTCGTGTAGTATACGTTGCCCGGCGCCATTAAAATCCGAAAAATTTACTACAGAAATGGCCAATGTTACTAATATACAGGAGTTGAATATTTTATCGATAGAGTGTTACTGTATTTTTTCAGAGTGCCAACAGTTTCCAGACCAATGGTTTTCGCCTAGGCCAAGAAAGGTTAGGTAGCGCGGCCCTGCGCGTTAGGCTAATATAAACACCCCTGGTTTTTGTTACGCACAGTGGGGGTAGTCATGCATCAATACTCTTTATCCAGGCCAATGGTTTTGCCTAGCAGCACAATCAGTAAGTTGGCAGCAAACATGACGACTTGCTTTTTGATAAGTTTATTACTTGAAAGTTAATGTTGACAATTTCCTTATTTTGGAAGTGTTTATGCGGTGTTCGTCAATGGCAAATGGCTTTAATAATGTGTCAGAGTAATTACAAACCATTTTCAGAGCGCTACTATGTAAAATAACGCACTTTCGAAACGGGCAACGGATGCTACACGAGAGCCATCCAGGAAGATAAGTAGGATCAAGCCTAGAAAGGCGTAGCATTGCTTTGAAGTCCATAATCATACGAGTATTCAATTGATGATTAAATTTCTTTGGGTTTTCCTCCATAGTCCATAACCATTCTCCATAAGAAGACTCAGATTTGTGAAAATAATTTACATATAGTATGTAGTTATGAAAGAAATACCACATTATTTTTTTAGGTCCACAAACATTACTATAATTATGTTGGTGTACATACCCCAGCATGGTAACATATCTGTACTTGGCAGAGTGACAGAAAATTCTATTAGGTTTCTCATGAAAAATAATAGGCTACGGGTACCAGCCTATTTTCTTTCACTCGGGTGCATTCTAACTAGGTACGCAAATTGTATACTGTATATGAACTAGTAGGCTATGGACAGTAGTGGCTACGCTGGCTAAAGCTCAGCATTAGGTCATGGGGCCAAGCTCTCTGCTGACTCGGTAGACGCGTGGGTTCGAGCCCCACCGTCGGCCGTCCTTGAAATGGTTTTCCGTGGTTTCCCCATTTTCAACACTAGGCAAATGCTGGGACGGTACCTTCTGACAGGCCACGGCCGCTTCCTTCCACATCCTTGCCCAGTTTCATTCACCATCATTCATTTCATCTCTCATTAACTCCTCTCATGAGGTTGGCGTCAGGAAGGGCATCCGGCCGTAAAAATCATCGCCACAAAGACTTCCATCGCATCTCATCCCCGACCCCGTTGGAAAACGGGAATAATAAGGGGTAGACATACATATGAACTAGTAGGCTAATGTATGTTAGAGAGAACTTGTTGATTATAATCTACTGTATACTTGGGGGCGTGGTGGCGCAGCAATCAAGCTGTTGGCCTCTCACCAAGGTGGACCAGGTTCGATTCCTGGTCAATGCATGCAAGATATTTTTAAGTGCAATGCCGTGTCATGTGGTTCGGATTCAATGAAAAAAGAAGGTCCCGTGGCTCATGATTGCGAGATTAATGGTCACGTAAAACTACAAGCTTCCTTCATTTACTATACATTGTTTTACTAGTGATTTGATTCTTCTGGTCTAATTTCTGCAATTGGCACCGTCTGGGCCCAGGGAGGGACAAGGGGGAAAATGCATAGGGGTCCGTAAGCAATGAGGGTCCATTTGTGGTGCACGTTAGTTTCAGTTTATTGTATCTACTTTTGTATTATGTAAGATGTTAAAAGTTTAAATTAAACTTTTAATTAATCTATCAATACGGATATCTACAAGCATTTATCAATGGCAAATGTATTTAAAGTCTAATAACAATGACCGCTGCGCCACCACGCCCCAGTCTAATAACACTTTGCATCATTAGGACGGGGGGTGGTGGTGGGGACCAACGTTTTAAGGAGTGTAATATTAAGGTCACCTACATCTGTTGACATACAGTTATCCTATACTGTAGAAGGAAGAGTTTAGACTCCTCAATGGATGAGGCTAAGTAGTGCTAGCGAGAAATTCACTTGTGCCGGCGAAGCACTGCCCTGCCCATTTCTGAGCAGTGCACCGTTCAGTTGCACGAGTACTGCCCATGGTACTGCAGTGCGTTTCATACTGAGCACACAGCCTGGCCACTAGGCGCACTACAGCCAACATTTTGTCATGTGCATGTGGTCCGCTGTGCTCATAACGTCTTTTGTGAATGGGGAGGACAGTAATAGCGTAGTGGGAGAAAAACACCGACGACACATAAAACATTTTTGGACGTACATGGACCTGATCAGCAACAAGGATACATGCATTTGCTTAATTTTCTGAGTGATGCAGCAGGTAAGCTATAGTGAAATATAATAATCCTAAAAATGAAATCAAGCCTATTGGAACCATGCATGTGGCAGTAACAGGGGCCAGAATGGAATCAGGAGAGTTAAAATACATTAAATTTGTTGACGTAATGTCACAAACCAGCAAACGTGTGCATGCACAGTCTACTCCGATATCATTAGCGACATGCTCTGGCTACTGGTGTAGCCTATGAGACTACATGATTATAGGCCTACATTTCCACTAGCAGCATATCAATTATCAGTAGGTTAATTAAGAATTATTTGTAAGAAGTCGAGAGCTTGTACATCCTATTTTTAGATCCAATTTAACCTGCCACATAAACGTTATGGTGAATATTATAGATATGGTAACCTTATTAAGAGGGCGCTAAAGTCAGCCGGCCGGCCGCTCGTGGCAGGCTCTGCTTATAGCATTGAGAGAGAGTTAAAATCGACGTTTTAAATAAGTCAATGGCTGAAATTAAACAAAACTTCCCTTTCAAATCACGTAAACACCTTCAATAGCACTTATTAAACTTTTCAAATGAGATTTCATTGATAATAACATATTGTATCATTGAAACTGAGAAGCAATTTTCCCATAAGGCAAGGCCTATTTTTCACAGATTTTACTTCAGAAATTAAAAATCAATGTGACTGTCAAAAGTGATGAAAAGTTGCATGGCTGTAAAGGGTATTTGTTTAAGAATGCTTCTATAGAGATGAATCTTGCTTTCCTCCTGCGTGTTTCTCTAAAAGAAGCAGTTTTTAATGCCCTACACTTTCAGTCGTAATGCCGCTGCCGTAGAAGTTTGTTAGCCGCAAGAGCGCAGGCGTAATGGGTCGGTAATACAGAGTGACAAGTTATTTCTAGCGCTGAGAACAAGACTTACAGCTGATGTATTGTATTCGTTGAATAGGATTCTACTGTGTTTACTTTCGTTTCTTAAACGAACTGTTAGTAGGTTCATTTTCTGTGTACAGTGTTATTAATTCAACGAGTTAAAGTGTAATTTATTGTGATGGGCAAAACTCGGATGCCTCTTTCTGCTTGGCGGAAGAAAAGAAGATTAAATCCAGTGCTACAACGATACAGCGATGAAAGAAGGTAAGCAATATTCAATAATACCCTATATTATTCTTAAATAATTTTGTCCCATACACTACTTATTGGAAAATAAAGTACTGAATTTTTTAAACTATAATTTTGAACAAATTGATAAAACAGTGTTGTCTTCTCATAATTATCAGGGCAGATGACCCCGCTATTCCGTCCTTTGAATTAATAATAACTAACTAAATAATTACATAATTATGAATTCATTTATTCGAGTTATCTTTTCAAGAACCCAGTAAAAATAAATCGAAGGTTATAAATTGTCATTCTAATAAATAATAAAATAATAATAATAACCTCTGACACTACAGCCCATGAAGGGCCTAGAGCGACCAAGCGACCGCTGCCTGGCCATTTGGCCTGCAGATATTGGGGTCACGCGTGATCAGCGCATCGTATCCCCTCAGCCGTTAATCTTGGTTTCCGTGATCGGGGCGCTGTCTCACTGTCAAAGAGCTACTCAATTGTCCTTACGAGGCTGAGTGCACCCCGTTCCTGCCCTCACGTCAGTTTCTAAAATCCCTGACGGAGCCGGGAATCGAACCCGGGGCCTCCGGGTGAGAGGCAGCCGCGCTCTACCCCGACACCATGGGGCCACCGTCATTCTAATAAATACAGTATTTGTTGTTAAGTTTGTTTTCATTAATGAATATTAAGTTATAGTAAAAAATTGTTTAGTAACTGATGAAAACTGAGAAATTTAATGTTTGCCTTTCGTTTTGTAATTGTTTTTTTGTGGTTTAATATTAACAGCAACAATTATTGCAGGTGTAGGTAGACAAAAATACTGTAGTTTTAGAAACAATTAGCTTAATGTAAATTACGGCCAAAATCGAGCTTAAAATACCTTATATAGGCTACACCGCTTTTCTTATAATATTTTACTTTTTCTGAAAATTTACTATCAATAAAATTTTAAATGCCTCAGACTAACTGGCTGCGTGGCTCAGCGAAGTGTTCGCCTGCTGTTCCCAAAGTTGCAGGATCGAATCCTGGCGTAGTCAGTTGGCATGCGAGGGCGCCATGTCAGTGGATTTACTGGCACATTAAAGATCCCCTTCGGGGTAAACTTCCGGCACCTAGGCGTCTTTTAAAAGCCGCAGTAATTAAAAGGGATGTAACACCCATAACATAATTCAAATGCCTCAGAATGTACCATTTTGCTAATACTTAATGTTTCAAATGTTATGGAAAGAGGGCTAAGCTACTTAACCGCGGGTATTCCTATGTCGTTTATTCTGGATCAGCTATTGTTGTCAGTTAGGGGCCATTCATATTATCAGTAAAACTTTTAGTATAAAAATGCTGATTTTGTGTTTTTAATCTTTGCTTGATTTTCTTTACTGAGCCTTAGTAAAAAATATTTTTTTTATTGAGGAGAATTCCCTGAACACATCTATCTGACATGATCTAGATCCGATATGCGTGTCATTATAGAGAGACAAATAATGATCAACAAATAACCCTAAATATACTTGGTAAAAACGACGTTTTCAGTACCGTACTGTGCCCAACTCTAGGAATGGGTATTCCAAGATTCAGACACCTAGATATCAAGGGAAAGGCTACAGCCGCTTTTGAAAGTTGAGATATTTGAATATCGCGCTCCATTACTTCCAGAAGGAAATGGAAACTTTATGCAGCCAAGAGCATGTCAAGTGACGTAGCGAGTAGTAGCAGAGGTCGAGACTATTTGTTGATTAAATAGTTAGCCATGGAGTAGAGACTTGAGACTTGGATCAGATTACTGGCACGGCCAAATGAAAGAGAATGCACTTAGTATCAAGTAAATCGGACCAGGGATACCAGAGATATGAGGATTTCCATATTTCAGCGTGATGCAGCGTGGACCTGACCGTTTTGAATAAAAGCCGGCCGGCCCAAGCAACATCAGCTCACTTCGAACCAAGCTCTTGCATAGCAAGGTGCTGCTACGTTGAGCCAAAGCACATGGTTGCCGGATCTACGCAGAACATATTTTCAAATTGTGATAGTCACAAAAGTGCTGCGATACATGCGGAACTTAGTAAGTTTCCGGCAGAGAGAATCACTAAGGTGATTGTTATTTTTCTACGGACACTGGTGAAATATTTTATTTTTAAATGGACATATGCTAGACTTTGTCTAGAAAGTACTTTGTCACAGTCCAGTAATAATCATTCAATACTTGGTTATTTTAGTCCAATTTAGTCAGTTTCATAATTGTAACTTGATAACCACTCCGATCTTTCAGTATATTGAAGGCCAGTCTATCACGGTGTTGTTCATTAGCCGACAAAGGGAAACTATATGTTGCTTCGCGCATGATAGATGGTGATAAGCCATGCCCAGAGAACGATCTTCAGAACAGCCGTTGATTGGTTTAGACTGTCAGTGTTTTCTTGTACTGAAAATATTACCGTGAGTTATGTTACAACTGACATATTTGAGAATAGATCACTTAGATCTGACCCCATTTAAGCGAAATGCTATGGCTTTAACAGAAGTCAACATTAAAATGGATCAGCAGTTACTTCAAATTTCAAGAAATATCTCCACTATGTCGTGTTAGACAGATTGTGGGTATATAATGGCGGCCGATACAAGGATTAGACGTGCGTGTCCGATAGGGCATATATCTGGATAAATCTGGTACAGACCAGGTTCACTACGCTTCAAGACCAACGAGAAATGTAAGCCACTTTTGACTTTATATTATGCCTAGCTAATTGGAACAAACTATTTTTCTGCAGATGACCAACACATTTGTTTTTCTTCGTATTATATCTTGCAATGATTTACGCAAGACATATTAGAGTTATTCTGAGTATTTTCAGCACTCAGAACAGTTTAGGATCGATGACCGAGCAGAACGAGCATTTATTTGAATGTTTCATATTTTTTGGATAATCACGGTAATCAGCCGATGTAACTGTAAAAGTTAATAATTATTTTTGTTGAGAAATGGATATTTTATCCATATTCGAAGAATCGAACATGTGGATTCTCACATAATGAAATAATAATTAAACAAATTTAAAATAATATAAATAATAATAATAATAATCCACTAATAATAATAATAATGATTTTCATAATTTTTTCTAAATAATTCTTGGATCTTATATTTTTCTAATAATCACATTTATTGAGAGAGAGCCTATGAAGTAGTTTAATCATTTCTAGTTTGGAACAGGTGATTTTCCGGAGGAGAGTGGTTAGCGCAAGCCCGCATTCAACCAACATTACAGTTCTGGTTGAACAGTTAATATTTGCAATGAGCAAAGTATATTTTTCAGATAACACGGAGAGGCATGAAACGGGAAGCAAATGATATTTGTATCAATTAGGATATTTTTGTATTTATATAAAATCATGACGTAAATACACATTCGAAAGTGAAATAAAGATTATCATAAGTGTGGTAACTTCACGGGTTGAACTGAATGGTAAAATAAAATAAACTTGTAAGTTTATTACTCTTCCAGTGTTGATAACAAGCAGAGGCTTGATTTATTGTATAAATTTTGGGAAGAAAATTTATGTGTGTGGAGTAGTTGAAATGCCATTCCCAGGTGCGCATGTTTAAGTCGCAGGAATGAGGAGGTTTTTATTAGAGCATCAATCAAATAGCAGGTTCGATGACTCAGTGTTAAAGAAGGAGTATTGGAACTACACATTGCGTCGTATGAATGACCCAAAGGTTATTTCTTAAAAACCATCAGTTCTTATTTCAACCTTGTTTACGGATTCCATTAAGACTTTGATTTTGCTAGAACCCGGATTTGTCATGATAGTATTTTATTCTTCTTCAGAGGAAGACCTTTGCCGTTGTTGTTGGAATGTTGTGTTCTTACACAAATAATAGAATGGGCCACTGCCAATTAAAATAATTCTATAACCACGAATAATTTGAAGGATGTTTTCAATCCTAGTGCCATGAACTAAATGAATTTATTATGAAGCTACAATTCTTATTTCCGCATTCTGTCGAAGAATTGCAAGTTGTGAAAGTTACTAAAATGGCCACAAATATAAATATTTTTCTTAATGATGATTCCAAGTGGAGAATCGAATAGTTGAATGGTCCAACAATTTATTGATCAAGTTGATGATTCAGAAATCATATATTTTGTTAGGAACTTGAAGTTCATAATCGGGTCACTTCTCGAAACGTTTAATGTCAGAAGAACAATTAATTTTGTTGTGCTTCGCACAGTTCTTCGATGCTATGCTCAAAGTGTAACGTGTTTTTCGAGGATTTTTTATGCCACTGGCATAAGTCAGTAGGAAGCCATTCTATATTTATTTACGCGGCAAATTGTTCAGCCAAGAGAATTTTTCATGTTAATTTATTATTATTATTAATTTATTATAATGATTATTAAGATATTTTCGGAGCATTTTATAAAAATTATAAGCATACAGATAGGTTTTCTATGTCTTAGAAAACGCTATCAAGCAAATTATTACGAACGACAATATCATAGAAAATAAGAGTTTAGTGCTTTTAGGGCATAACCCATCTCTTTTGGGTACATTCGTGTTGACCGACTGAAAAGCACTAAACTCTTGTTTACTAAGGCAACACTGAAAATATGGCTTCAAACACCACAATCATAGAAAATTATGTGATTACGGAATTTTACGGAGTTTTCGTCAGTTAGGATATTTTGAGAGACATGAGTCACTGGAAATTCATATCGACCGTATTTCGCCAGAAGGGCGAATGCGCCATTTACAAAAAAAATCAGTATTAACAGAATTAATTCAGCTAATAAAACGAAGGGACCTACTACATGCTAAACTTAAAACTAACTTTCACAGAAACAACAACCTCTTAAAGGAAGAGCACATAATATGTAGGAACAAAATGACAGCTTTAAAACGGAAACTGAAATCCTCATACTATGAACGCAAATTAATATTGAACGCCAATAGCATAAAAGATACTTGGAAAGTAATCAATAAAATGATCTACAACTGCACAACTGAAAACAAAGATGGTCCCAGTGAGATAATAATTGACGGTAAATCATTCACAGGAAAAGAAAATATTTGCAATGCTCTAAACACTCACTTTATAAACATAGCACACAAATTAGCCAAAAACATCCCCCCAGGGATGAAAATTAATGAAATTAATGTCAACACAGATTCCATATTTATGACTCCGACTGATGAGATGGAAATTCGTAATATTATATTAAGCCTTAAAATGAAAAGTAGCCAAGACAAAGATGGTATGTCAGTAAAAATGTTAAAAAACTCCATTGACATGCTAAGTAGCCCACTAACTACTTTAATTAATTTATCGTTAGAGACTGGTCTGGTGCCTGATGATCTAATAATAGCACGAGTCATACCAGTCTATAAAGGAGGTGACAAAAGCAATCCAGACAATTACAGACCCATTTCCATCCTCCCACCCATATCCAAGGTACTCGAAACAGTAGTAAAAACAGAATTGTTAATTTCTTAAATAAAAATGATTACTTCTACAAAGGGCAGTATGGATTCCGAGAAAACTCAAGCACAGAAATAGCCACAATTAATATAATCTCTAACTTGCAGGATGTCATAGACAATAAGATGACAGCGAGTGGCCTTTTCATAGACCTGAGAAAGGCATTTGATACTGTTGACCATGAAATTCTTTTAGGGAAACTTGATAAAGCAGGTATCGGAGGAGTTGCTTGGACATGGTTTAAAAATTACCTGTCTAATCGTAAGCAGTATGTTGAAATAAATGGCTACAGAAGTGACGAAGTAAATATTACACATGGTGTGCCCCAAGGATCAATACTGGGTCCTTCCCTCTTCTTAGTATATATTACTGACATAGCAACACTCAGTTTTCATGGTAATATAACGTTGTTTGCAGATGACTTAAGCATCTTTTACAATGCGTACACCACCAACACGCTGATTAGACACATGCAGGAGGACATGAATACAATACTTGGCTGGACCAAGTCAAATAAATTAACAATAAATGAAGATAAAACAAATTATTTAATAATATCTAAGCGTAGAACAAAGTTAGACATCACTCAGAATATAATGCTGAATGGAAAGGCAGTTAAAAGGGTCTCATCTGTCAAATACCTAGGCCTGATAATAGATGAAAATCTCTCCTGGCAAAAGCACACTGATGCATTAGTTAAAAAAATATCACCTGCTGCAGGGGTGATAAAAAAAATTGAGCTATTATATCCCAAAATATCTACTCAGGAAAGTGTATTTTTCCTTAATCCATAGCTACTTACAGTATTTGAATACAATTTGGATAAAATGCTCAAATTACCTAAAAAAGGAAATTGAGGTAATTCAGAATAGAGCCATAAGAAATATGTATAACTACCCTTTTTTAACACCAACCAAACACCTTTATATTACGAGTAATATTCAACCAGTAGCCCTAAATGCAGAAATCAAATCAAATGTCCTGATGTACCAAATCCTACACAAAGGTATCCAAACAATTTTAAACTTCACTAACAATCGGATTTACACGCTTACGAAACTAGACATGCAGATGACATATCACATTTCCATATCAATTCCAAACAATATGGCAGTAATAGCATTAAGTATAGTGCCTTTGTAAAGTTCAATAGACTACCAGAAAATATAAAAATTGCACCTAGCCTACCAATCTTTAAAAGGAGGCTAAAACAGTTTATGTGGAATGATTATAAAATGTCAGTTTGAAGAAATTCCAAAATCTGAGAAGACAAAAGAAGACTATATTGTGTACAAAAACTTATGAAAGCTACAAAATGTTGTATATATTTTCATACTGAAAACTTTGTAAACTAAACATTGAATTGTAATTTGTCGCCAACAAGATAAAACTGCACGATTCCTTTGTATATGAATCCTTGACTCGTTAAGGGATTAATAAAATGCATTATTATTATTATTATAACAGAAAACTGATTTCTACTGACATTATTAAATTGGTATTAATGTTCCATACAAATTTAAGAAGCCTTACATGTTTCTCATCTTCTATTAAATATTATTCATCACTGAAACCTTTGGTTTGTCGCTCACACATAAAAAATGAGAATTTTTGGCAATTTCGCCCTTTTAGTGGAGTAAAGTCTCCATACCTATCTTATTCGCCCCTACGTTCGCCTTTTTGGCGGTATCAGAAAGTTATATTACGCTTTCTATTTGTAACTGCTTTAACTAGCTCTCTGTTTATTTTGATAGATTTGTACCTGTTTTGAGGACATTTCAAACAGAGAGAAAATTCTTAACGAGTAAGAATTATTGAATCCCAAATCAATAATCAACTTTAATTTATTGCATTACTTAAAGAAAAATGTACAGGTGATGTAATGGCTGCGTGATAATGGGAAGGATACAGATTTAAAGTTCCTCTGGGTATTCATCTTCTTTATCAGTTTCCTCCAATGTGTCTTGGACATATCGAGATTTCGGCAACTGTAGGTATTCTTGATGGTAAATTGGCAGGATAATGTTCATTGAGCATAGCTTCTGTAGGTCCTCGAATTTCTTCACAGGCAGAGGAAGTCGAGTCTCGTAGGCCCGTTGGAGCATCTCCTGCTTTTTCTTAGATCTTTGCCTTTTCACTGGCAATATTTCTGCAATTGTCTCACTGTTCTCAGAAAGAGTGCGGGTAATGTACAGGCACTTTTCTCCCTTCACGAACTTGACCGAACGGATGCCTTTAAAGGGAAATCGCTTCTTATTAAACACCACATCCTGATCAGCCGAATTGCTCTTCCAGTCTTGAAACTCAATATGGTTCAAAACGTGACATACGTATGGTCGAGGGTTAGTTCTGGAATATCTTATTATTGTTGGCCATTCACTTGGAGCCCAGATTGTAATTTTGCGGCAAGCTGCTTCAATAGAGGCATGCATTGAATCTACTGGCATGTACGTATGGCCTGGAACAAGATACGTTATTTTGATTACCTGTATCATCGTGCATTCCTGCAACACTTGACTGAGGGTGTTAATCACCTGCTTGTTCTTATTTTGTCCCGGACAAGAATCGCAATATAAATTTTACGTAGTGATTTCATTTCTTTCATCAACATGTTGTATGTACTTTTGAAGAATGGTGCAAAATTCGTTAGCTCCTCGTTTTCCATCACATTCTCCCCAGACATAAGAGAAGCCACTTCTAGTCGAACTCTCATAGAAACACAAATTGTATGCAGCATACTTCCTACTGTAATACAACAACATGCTGTCTCCCATGGGTGTATTGAGTACCTTTTGTAGGTCAAATGACGTTGTAAGGACACTGGGGTCTTCTGTATGTATTTTCTGATCCTTTAGGAATATCTCTTCTACATGTTGCTTTTCTTTAAGGTGGATATCCAACTCTGATCTTTGTTCCACAGTTACACTTTCTTCTGGCATATTTTTATACTTTTCACAAGTGGAACATTTGTCTTTCTTTCGGGTGTGAAAGCCGATATTGAAGGATGTGTTGAATATATTCTTTTACACTTGGATACTCACGGAATCAGTTGCTTGCTGTTTATACTGCCTGTATATATATTCGAAATATTTTTCATTTCAGCTGGCAGGTACTTTCGTGTTGTACTCTTGCTGCAATAATGTGAAGGTACTGCTGGCAACCGCATAATGAAGTCCTTTACCTCTTTTACACTGCTATTCTTGCTTTTGTTATGTGGCTCATGGCGACCTCGCATATCTGGCTTAGCAACAATTAAATCTGTTGAAATTTCAACAGTGTATCTAATAAGTTTCTCGGATATAGCAAGCGTCTTTAGAAAAAATCTTAAACATACACGCACACGCTCTCCATTAAGTGGCAAAAGGTAGGGCTTAGTGTGTGATTTCCTACTCTTCGCTTCTTCAACTCTTCGTCTTATCATTGGTACTAACTTTATATTATTTAAAATAAAGTTTTTTTTAATCTAATCCGGATGAAAGCTTCCAATAGTTATTACAAATTCTCTCTCTGTCTTCTTTAAATTTGCTGCATTCGTTTCTGCAACTTTTACCGACACATGGATTATTACGTAACACACTTTTTTGTGACACTTTCTTGCCCCTGGATGACAGATTTTCCAGACCAAGCAGACGATTCTTCTTCCGCAATTGTTTCTTTGAGACTGATTTTTTCTTTCTCTTCCCACTTTGCCCTACAATTAGAGACTCACGACTCGTGGTTAAGTGTGATGTTCCATCTGAATCTTGGTCACACACTTCAGGTAGTTGCAGATCTATTGTCGGGTATTCTTTATTTGAACCACTGCAAGGCACGAATGAATCCTGACCTTTGTCTTCCAGATGGGGACAATTATTGTGAGTTTCATTGCTTCCCCTTTCAGTAGTCAAATTATCAGCTTCTTGAAAATCGCTCTCATGAATCACCGTTGTACCATTATTAGGGCACATCTTATCACTTCCCAACCCAGGCACCAATTCATGCTCAAACACATAGTCGAAATTCGTAATTTCATTATTTTCAGCTCTTATATCTTGGTCCACTGAATCACTCTGTACATCAGAAGTAGTAATTCCAACGTCACTTTGGCTTATCTCCTGTTCACAGTTCATTTCAACGTGCTCAGCATTCTCCCGCTGATTAATTGTATCTCTCTCCACCAACTTTCTCCCTCTGAATAACGACATGCTGAAATAAAGAAATAACCTAAGTAAACCCTGATCTTTGATTAGCCACAGAGCTGTTTTTATACCTACACTTTAACTTCCATTGTGAGGCATTGCCAACTGGGTATTATAAATGATGTCTACGGTCTACAACTTCAGTTAGCTATGTTTATCAAAGCATACGTAGAAAGGGATTCCAATTACTGTGCTTATCGTGGGTTTTGTTTCGGAACAAACGGGCATAACCATGAAAACTAGTTCTATCGTTATAATTAATTATATTTTAGCAATTTTATGTTAATATTTAGTTTTTAATTATTAGGAAGCATGCACATACCTTAAATTATCATCGAGAGGAAATGTCAACACAAGCTATTGCAGTTTCCCACTCATCAATAATGCAGATAACGTGTCCTGTGTACAAGAATGCGGGCACGGTAAGAATGAAAACAAAGTTAAACTCTTATTTCAATAGAATTCCATGGACATTTGCCCTTCTGGTAGTAAGCACTTTTCACGTTCGCCTTTTTGGATGTGAGATTCGCCCTTTTGGCGACAAACATTTATCACATTCGCCTTTGTAACTTCTAAACAAATTTATTTTCCCGCCGTTATTTTCGATGCTAGATGTTCGCCCTTGTGGCAGTACACGCATTTCGACCTATCGATATTAGAAATTACATAAAGTGAAAATCGCAAAAATTGGTCTATTCGCCCTTGTGGTCGATATTTTTCCGTAGTCGAAGTTTACCTCTTGATTCATACCAATACACAGTAGCAATTGGGTAAAGTTTTTACTGTGCCTACTTCCATCATCAGAAGCAGAAGAAGAAGACTATTTCATGATCCCTGCGCAGACTGCCGCAGATTTATTTCAAGTGGGAAGTTTGTGTGATTTGAGAATTCAGGTTAATGTTTCTGCTGTGTTGCAGGTGATGTCAACTCTCATCGAGTAGTTATTCATTACATTAGGAATTACGGTAATATTTAATTGATATTAATGGATGATTAAAGTGATAATTGACTTTGATCTCCTCCAGTGCCCAACTCATAACCACTATTATTAATGTTACTGTACTCGAAGGTTCCACCTAGCAATTAGGCCTTGATTCGCTTTCCCTTGAATAATTTTAGTTAAACTAGTGCAAAAAAAATGTTTTGAATGAAATGGCTTGAGAAATTTAGTGTCTGGTAAGTTAACATGATATTGAAATCTCTTCCACTTTCACAGATAATGAAAGGTCTTGGAATAAGTTAAGAATACAGTGACCAGGGTTTGACTACATGACAACTTTAACTCAATTGGGACTACACTGCCCACATCGCTTTGCTATGCAAAGACATTCGAAGACCAGATACCTGCCCCTCTATTCTTATCTTTAACCATATTTACCATCTAGGGACTCGTGGTCTGCACAAGACCAACTGTAGCCTATGTTGAGCAAAATCTAGAATACAACTTCCATAATGGTAGGTATATGTAAGTTGTAACATACAGTAGCAGGTGTCTGATTGCCAAATTAGTGGTGTCATTACTGATATCACGCAGTAATTACAGGTTACAAAATCCTATACATACTCAGAATTGCACAATACACGAGACATAATGTATCCACTACACGTTAGTGTTGGGATGAGAAAAGTGTATCATATGAGCGGTCATTCCTGATTGCACAGTGACCAAAGCACAGATTATAATTAAATGGCATTGTTAGGGTGACAATCTAGAACGGTATGCAATCATTTGCTGTCTGCTGAGCTACATTCACATTTGCCTCTCATCAGATTTCATGCATTGCCTTGCCACCGTATAACCTGTCCCCAATGTTTTGCAATAAAGGTAACTGGGGGGGGGATAAAAATTACCATGTGATATTAAGTTATGAGGGTAGGTTCTGCCTGTGTGCTACTGTTTGTAGTTTGTAATTGAATCAACCCTGTGATGGTTCCATCGGTTATTATTTATATTTGTATAGGCCCAGTACAAATGATCGGTGATTCTTCGGGAGCATCGTAATGAACCAAGATCCTACACTTTCACTTGTCTAATATAGGCTATTTGATTTTCATACCTTATTTGATATTCCGGGAGTCGTTACCAATTGAAATTACTGCCCATCATCACTACGTAAATATGTGACAGGCGTTAAGTTATGTATTGTTCATTCAACAATGACAATTGTCATTGCTTGTTGTTGCTCAACTGCTACCCATTAGGCGTGTTCAATTGTTATCAAGACGTCATTTCACGATTGCCAATGTATGGTACACAAAATACACTACGCAGATCATGCGTAGCGAGAAACTAGTGGCTTACGAAGCAGAGCGAGACACTATTGGCCTCTCTCTGGCCGAAAATGACTGCTTGTACTACAAGCAAGGGATTCTGGGGCGTTATCCCCAGGTTAGGTTTATTTTTGTATGTGAAGCCTTAATAAGATGGAATTTATGTCCACTAGGCTTCTAGGTTCGGCACTGTCTGGACGAAGAGGGGTCTGGGGGCATTAGCCCCAGGTTAGGTTTGTTTTTGAATGTAAAGCCTTATTAACACAGAATTTAAGATGTATGCCTCATTTTAACCTTAGAAACACAATGAATCGAGCGGATGCGAGTGGAGCGAGCGCAGCATAAAACCTCACCACATGGTATCTTATGAATGGGGTTGGCAACATTTTATTTATCCTATAAATGATTTCCACAACGGCCGACACAACTGAAATTTCACTTATAAGAGGGTGATGGTGGGTGGGTGGGTGGGTTATAGACAGCAGAGAAACATAATTTTTATAATTATTATTCATCATTACACAATCAGCTAATTTAAGTAGTTTTGTACTCGGTTCATCACTCCCGAAGTGTTAACATTCCATTCATGGTGCATCCAGCAGCAAGACATAGAACAAATGCCTGGCATCAAGGTGTGAGGAGAGATAGTCTACAATAATCGGTCAGTCCTCTGATATTCATGCAGGGAACATTGACCAGTACAGGATACATCCAAAATGTCATCCAACCCATTTTGTTACCATGTATTCTTCCAATAGGAGAGTGCCCACTCACACACCACATGTGTTACCTAATGTGCACTCCAAGCCATGCAGCAACAGTAACAGTGAAGGAGACAAGAACCTATGAAAAATAACCTTAACTACTGAAATTGGCCATAAATACCTTTTGTAATGATGTAGAATTGATCGGGAAATGATGTAGTTCACTCCCCCGCTGTCTATAAACCACCCGCCGTCTCTTTTAATATCACGACTTATAGGCCGCGCTAACGTGCTACCTTGTGCCTCGCTGGCATCGGGAGAGCGTGGGTTCAAACCCCACCTTGGCCATCCTGAAAATGATTTTCGTGGTTTCCCATTTTCACCACCAGGCAAATGCCGGGACGGTTCCTTTCAATAGGTCCACGGCCGATTTCCTTCCAAAATTCCTTCCCTGACCCATCCTGAAAAGAAAATACATGGCCATTGGCTGCATTAATAAAATTATTATATTGTAAAATTCCAGCTGTGTCGGCGATTATCTGCGTGAATTATGCACTGCTACCGAAAAAGTATTGTTTTAATTTAATTTTTTCTTAATCTGTTATATAGATCTTTGGAACTTGTTAGGCCTATATGCCATGATTGTAAAATATGGATTGTTCATTTGTTCAGGTCACTGTTTCAAAGTGTTTACTTTGAGGGTTAAAGGAATATACAACAAAACTAATAACCGGAGAAATTTAAAATTTCTGTGCAATAACACTTGTAATAGTTGCTTCGTTAGGAACAATTTTTATTTCGAAATTCAACATTTTTTATAAAAGGATCATATTTCAACAGACTATTTTATTGTGAAAAAATTGCTATATTAACCTCAAACTTATTCTATTTGTAGAGGCTCTTTATTTTGAGCAGTTCGAATGGGTAGCGATGAATGAAGATAGAACGCGCGATAAAATTCTCTACAATACATGAATTAGCCAAAATACCTTATGAAACGATGAGAAATAAATCGGGGAGCGATGTATTTATAGATATTTCCTCCTCCGCTGTCTGTGACCCACCCAGCCATCTCAAATAGGATCACGACTTATATAGCCAAAATTACGGCTGTGGCCACCATTTGTCCAAATCATTCATAATCGATTGCGGTCCTGAATATTCGGGTCTCTTCGTTAGCCCCACTGGTCCGCTGGTCTGCCATCATAACAATACTGCCAACCTCGCCCTTACGGTACTATGTAATACGAAGAGGCGCCCAGTTCGGTCTCTAGTGCGCATCATTCTTTCCCAGCACTCAGTTCACCGCTCTAATTAGGCTAGTGTGTGTAATATTTCGCTCCTCTGTAATTTTTTTTTTTTTTTTCCACAACTGAAATGAGTGTTTTTTTTTACATATTTTATCTGCTCTGTATTTACTATGGAGTATATCGCTCCGCAGTAATAAGTATTTGTGTTTTTTTTTTCGCACAACTGTGGTTTTGACAATGGTTACAGCCTAACACGCCCATTTCAATGGGTCTGTGTCAACCGTGCCCCGCTAGCTGCGCACGGCCAAAGGCCGCACCTACCCCCGACCTTCTAACCTTCGTTTTGTCCAATGCAGGTGTTTTTGACATTGGTTACAGCCTGACGCGCCCAGATCAATTGTTTTGTGTCAACCGTGCCACGCTAGCTGCGCGCGGCCAAAGACCGGTACCTACTCCCGACCTTCTAACCTTCGTTTTGTCCAATCCATTGGTTTTTGACAATGGTTACAGCCTAACACGCCCAGATCAATGGTGTTGTGTCAACTGTGCCCCGCTAGCTGCGTGCGGCAAAGGCCGCTCCTACACCCGACCTTCTAACGTTCGTTTTGTTCAATCCAATGGTTTTTGACAATGGTTACAGCCTAACGCGCCCAGATCAATGACCTTTGACAATGGTTACAGCCTAACGCGTCCCGATGAATATTTGTTTTGATCAACAGTGATTTTGTATCCCACATGTTGGCAACCAAGTGTGTACCTCGGTGCATGCCGCTGGAGTGCACCTGGTTGACAGTTGAACGAGTGGAAGCGCTGTCGAAACATGGCAGCCGCTTTTAAAATAGCAAGAAATAGCTATAGAACTTTAGCACATATATGAGGTTCACTAGTGACTAGAGTTCGTAATTTCAATACTTAATATCGCCCAGAAGATGAAACAAGGACACAAGGTATGTAAAAGTCACATTCATGTCTGCTGCAAGTGTATAATCCGCGTTCCACTTACATTCATAATTGTTTGATGAAAGAAATCGGTTTAGTGATAAACCCATGGTGTATGTACCATTCAACTTGAAAAAACGGTAACTTCAAAGGCTACACCATGGGCTACCCGCACTGACAGTTGCATGCACGTGCACCGAGCCTCTTCCCCCCTCCCGTCTACTTAGCACCCCACCACACTTTCCGGTTTCTTCCCTTGCTATCGTAGCATTCCATTCTACTTACCGTGCAGTGCAAAGGAAACAAGAGAGATGCACGCCAAATATCCCTACTTCCAAAATCTCTCCTGACTGTTCCAGTTAGACTACTGGTAGACCTGAGTCTTAGGGGCAGATGACCTCGTAATTCCGCCCCTTAAAACAACACTATCTAAATAACTAGACCTTAGTCTGGAGAAAGCATTAGAAGAATATATCTCGCCCTATTCTCATTTCATTTCCTAATTCTCTTTGTGTTTTGTGATTTCTAGAGCACTAGTTTATTCCTACAAAAGATATCCTGTATCATTTTATAATAGTCACACATTATTCAACAATGCCCCAAAAATATCATCCTCCGAGGAAACGTTCCAAAGAAAGGCCACGCAGCTAGGACCACTTGGGAGAAAAGAAAGAAACAAGAAATCACCGTGAATGTCTCAAACAATTCTGCTCAATTGGAAGACTCCGAAGAAATATTTAACAGATAGTTCCATGAAAGTACTCGCCCCACAGGCCACAATGCAAGTCTGTAAGCAAACTGTTGTTGTGATTTATAAGTTTAATTAATTAATTTGAAAGGATTTTTCAATATTTTTTTTGTAGACTAGACATACTTTTAAAGCATACCGGCATTTGATTTCTGTATATTTATAATAATCATTTCAATATTTTATTTTAGATCGTGAGATTTCAGGTATGAATGCCAAGATTATTCGATACATTTTTCAAATGATTAAGGAACAGGTTATGGCAATGAGCCTTATTGTGAAGTACCACTGATGATAGTTGAGAGAAATACAGCTAGGCCGACGAACATTTCGATATTAAGACAATTTTAAACATTTTGTTCAAAACATACTTAACACTTTAGAATAAATACATTCTGTAAAATAGAACTACTGTATACATAGATATAATTTCAAGTATGACATTGGAATGGACTCTTCATTTTGGATTTTAAAACAATGTTTGGTATTTTGGAATGTTCGTTATGTTGAGTTGTATATTTGTACGAAATGAATACCGTCCAAGCCATTATTATTTTCTTTTAAAAGGTTTGGGAAGAAACTCTCATATGCAAAATGAAGGAAAATGCAAAAATCGTATCGCTATTTAAAAGAACAACTATTTAAATAGTGCTCCGTACGTAACTGTTATTGGCGATGGAGGCTGGGCGAAGACTAAAGGTGTTCAAACCGCTCTAAAGTAAGCTGGTGAACCAGTAGCAGTTCTGACATTGCCAACCTCCTAAGTGACCTCAAGAACGCTCCCGACCATGTCCTTGGGAATCATGTTTATTGTTGTGAATTTTGTAAAAGATAGTATAGGAATCTGTAGAGTAGAATACAATTGAAAAGATTGACAAGGATTTTGCGTTCAAAATCCTTACTCTCAATGGAAATCTTGAAGGCAAGGCTAACAGTTTGGTGTACAGCCAGCCTACAAACTTTGCCGTAAGGTATTTATTTATGGCTTATAACAATGTAGGGTAGACCTATATAATCCCCTAGGGGCTCACATCTAGTGGGACGTGGGTTGGCGACCACGGGACCCCAGCTGAGTCCGGCATTGCTTCCACTTACTTGTGCCGGGCTCCTCTCTGTCTTCTTTCCTGTCGACCTCCCTTGGTCAACTCTTGTTCTTTTCCGACCCCGACGGTATTAGGGTATCCGAGGCCTAGGGGGTCTCTTCCTTTCCCGCCTTAATTGGCCCTTGTCTGATCTTTCCTGATCCCCTCCTTCTGGGAGAGGTCAGCCTTCTTTTTCTTTTCCTGTTATCTCCTGCCTTCTGTTCAAGGCCCTCAAGGAGGTAGGGTGTATGTAGCCCCACCACTTCTGGTGCACCCTAGAAAGAGCTACACCCTCAGGGACTCACGGCTGGTGAGTTCGGGAGTTGGCGACCCCGAGGGATTCCTGAGCTGGGTCCGGTTTCCCCTTTTTGTCTCTTACCTGTGGGGGGGACCCTCTCCTCTTTCACTTTCCTGTTGTTTTTCTTTTCATTATATTTCCTTTTCCTTTAAGATTCCCGCACTGTTATTTTTGCATCTCCTCTCCATTATGTGGGTGTTTTCAATCTCCATTGCATTTTGTAAGTCTTTTCGATCTACGTTGCATTTTGTGAGTGTTTTTGAACCTCAATTGCATTTTGTAAGGATTGACAATCTAAATTGCTTTTTAGTAAGTCTTTCACCTTTTGTGAGTATTTTGAATTTCAATTGCATTTTGTATTTTCAACCTAAACTGCTTTTTGCAAGTAGTTAATTCTCAATTGCATTTTGTGGGTATTTTGAATCTAAATTACATTTTGTATGTATTTTCAATCTCATTTGCATTTTGTAAGTATCTTGATTTCACTTACATTTTGTAAGTATTTCGACTATACGCTGCATTTTGTACGTATTTTGAACTTTACATACATTTTGTAAGTATTTTTCACTCTATTCCTTTTGTGAGTATTTTCGTTCGAAATTCCCTTTTGTAAGTATTACCGCTCTCCATTTTGTGAGTAGTTTCCATCCGAGTTCCTTTTTGTAAGTATTTTCCTGCTCACTTAATTTTCGTTCTGGTTTCCACTTCATTGACATTTTCGCTTTCACACAGACCATTAGGGGCCGATAACCTGGATAGGCCCCTTAAAACAACAATTATCATCATCATCAGACCTATACAAATGTAGGCTAATCAAGTGCAACTTACCTCTAACAATCTAAATGACTTTCCAATGTATAAATATGTTTGCGTTTTAGTTTAATATTTACAACCTTGGTTTGCATTTTTATATGCCTACAGTATAATGTTTAGCAATATATTGTAGGCTTCTGTTTTACATTGTTTTGATTCCAAATTTTAGCTAGATCATTATTAGTCTTCTTTATCTGAATAAAATCTGAGAAAAATAACTGTTGTCTTACAAAAATAAAAAAATGAATTTTTGTTACATGGTTCTTACTTTTTCCCGGTCTAATTTAGATAAATACAATAGGCCTACCTACAATCTTTAATGTATGATTTGATTTTACACAATAGGGCTTCAATGGAATGGGCAGAAAATTTTACATTTTGTTATTCTTTTCTATGGTTTCTAGTTTATGAACCAACGGCTGAGTGGTCTAGTAAGTGGTCCTGACAGTCTGGATACTGGTTACTACGGAATAGGAGTGGGCATCTTGGACATATTCTGAGTCATGTACCTCCATGCGGCTAGGACTACCCAACTCACTTGTTCCCCGAGATGAAACTCGTGGGTCCCTGTGTAAATAAGGCTTGCAACTTGCCTCACTTATAATCTCTCAACGTGCCAAAAATGTCTTGAGTAAGCCTCAGAACTATAGGAGTGACTGAATTCCACTCCTATCTGACAGATCAGGATCTCATTAGAAACAAGCAGGCAATCGAAATGGTATTCAAGGGATGCTGTTAATATCAAGCGTGGTTATGGAAGGAAGAAAGTGGAGCTAGCTGAGTCAACAAGTAGGATGAGATGGATATTCTAGGGTTTAGTGAAGTTTAAATAAAGGGAGATAGAGAGGTGGATGTAGGAGATTCCAAGGTATACCTGTCAAGTGTAAGACAACGCAGGGCAAAGTGGGGAGTAGGGCTGTATGTCAAGAGAACCTTAGAACGTAACATAGTTTCTGTGAGGTATATAAATGAACGATTAATGTAGATAGATTTGGAAATGTCAGGAAATCGGGTCGGGATTGTTTCAGTGTATGCTCCATGTGAAGGGGCAGATCAGGTCGAAGTAGACAGATTTTATGAGGCTGAGTGATGTGATAGTGAGAGTTAATAATAAGGATAGTGTAGTACTGATGGAGGATTTCAATGTGAAGATAGGAAATGGAACTGAAGGGTATGAGAAGGCAATGGGTAAGTGGGGTGAGGATAGGAAGCGAACACCACAGGGAAATGTTATCTGTTGCGACCTCATTCTTGAAGCAAAAGGAGATTCACAGATACTCATTTAGAGGAACCAGCTCAATAGTAGACTATATGATTTCTCACTTTGAATTTAGGAAATTGATAAGGAATTGAAAGGTATTCAGGGGCTTTTTTGATAAAACAGACCACAAACTGATCTGCTGTGAACTGAGCATAGTTAGACCTAAAGTGCAGACAGATTAGGGTTGAAAATTTCTAGGATCAGGAACTTAAACAGAAATATATGAAAATGATTGATAGGAAATCCCAAAGAGTAGATGGTAAATAGTTGCAGGACATAAGACAGACTGGTCAGGATACAGGGATGCAGTACTAGAAGTAGCAAAGGTATGTGTTGTGACCACAGTTGTAAGGACAGGAAAAAGCGAAAATACTGGTGGAATGACATAGTGAGGTCTGCTTGTAAAAGTAAAAGGAAGGGTTACAAAAAATCCGGCAGACAGCTATATATAGTGGAAAGGAACAAAACCAAACAATATACAGGGCGCCCGAGAATGTTCTCCGCAGTGGGTACGTGCAGCTGTGAGTGGTTGAGTCATGAGTTTTAGTTGGCTGCACTGCACTGTGTCCTTCAAAGCGGGACTTCCCCGTGTGAGCTGTCGGTGTGTATCGCATTAAGCGCGCGAGACTGCATGTCTTCAGCGTGTAAGCGAGAGTTCAGATAAATTATTATTGGAAGAGTGCAACACTATACAGGCGGTAATGTTTACTACTGAAGAGAGAGGTTTTATTTTTGGTGGAATACGTTTTTCGCAAAGGCGATCGGTTTACAGAAAATGTAAAATTAAGATTTCAGGCGCGGTTTCCTAATTCAAAGTGTCCAAACCATGATACCGTTTGGGATTTGGTAAGTAAATTTCGTGTGACTGGCTCAGTTCACGATGTACCGGGAACAGGCAGGCCTACGCTTTTAAACAAACGAAAAACTTGATGAAATCTCCGACATAATGCTGCGTAGTCTAAGTAAGTCAACACGAAAATTAGCTCAACAAACAGGAATCTCTAAGTCGACAGCACATAAAGCTGTAAGAGACAAGCTTCAGTTGTTCCCTTATAGTGGGCGATGTATGGAAGATAGACATATGCTCTCGTGGACTTTTTTGTAGAACTTTTCATGTTGAACAATTCTTACACTCATAGTATTTAGATATTTTTAACGGTTTGCCCTGCGTAAGCTTACAAAGCGCTCGGACGCCAGTTTTTTTATCGACTTTTCCACTAAAATCGTTACTGCTCGGCTTCTTTTAATCATAAATAAATTATTTTCTAAAGAAATCATACTCAATATATCCTTTACAGAATGGGGAAAACCGCATCAAAATCCATCCAGTGGTTCTCGAGTTTACCCGTAACATCCAAGAATCGGGGACTTTGTTTTATACTAAGTAGAGATGATGCAAGCGGCAGCCGTGCTACCAACGTAACTGCTGTAGCTAGCTCTCGCAGACGCATGTAGGCACTGCGGAGAACATTCTCGGACTCACTGTAGTAAGAGACTAAAAGGAAATCGTGGTAGGAATTCGGAGATTTAGAAAAGTTAGGTTAAGCGGCAGAAAAGCCTTCCTGGGGGGTCTAGTAAGTGATCCTCACAGTCTCCATACCGGTTTGTTCCTACTTTGTTCCTCATAGGAATTGAGGAACAATAGAGTGAACCGCTTGACAGCTTCCAAGTTTGGTCCAGTCATTAAACGTTTACCTCATACTCCTTGCCACAATATTGTCAAAACAATTTTGTATCCTAAAAATCTCACCTTAGTTGCCATCACATTTGGAAGTAAGATTGAGGATGCTGTTGTGAAAATATATGAACACAGAACTGGCAACAGTCACCAAGTGTGGGTTCTTCATGGATCAAGAACATTCATTCTTATGAGCCAGTCCTGTTGGTTTGGTTGCTTGTGATGGAGTTGTAGAAATAAAATACCTTGCCTCCATCACTGAATCATATTTGAGAGAAGAGTTGACTAAAAAGCAATGTCATGAGTAAAATTGCAATTGAAACGCAGCCACAACTACTGCTTCCAGATTCAAGGTCAATTGAATACCATTAGGAGAAAATAGTGCGATTTAGTATTAAATACAAACAAAGGAGAAATCTTCGTTGAAAGGGTAGAAAAGGACGAGTTGCTATGCCAAACGAAAATGCTTCGAAAAACTGGTACAATTTTATAAGGAGTTCATTTTGCCTAAACTTTAGACAGTCGAGTTGTTCGAGGATTGAAAATCCGAAGTTCATTGCTAGACGTTCAACCACAAAATCAGGCAGCATATACCAACAAACTGCCTCCTTATAACACTTTAAAGGCAGAGAAGAAGAAAGACCTCCTGGCAATGCAGGATTTCATGGATGGTTTTTATAAGGATCTGTCAGTAAGAACAACAAACTTTGTTCACATAAATCGCTACGTCTTGTACCATTTCCAAGGCACTTATGTCGTTGCCATAGGCTCCAGTCACAATAATGATGATGTCAGTAAAATTGCTTATTCACAGCTGAATATGTTTTTAGGGATTGGATTGTAAGACACTTTATGCTGGAAATATTAAATAGTTGCTGAAATGATTAAGTTTCTTGTGTTTCCCAAACTTTTCCATTTTGGCATGTATATAGTTTTCATTGTCCAGTCCTCAAAATATATCCACTCACCAATGCCAAACTGAGGGTCTCCTACTAGGTTTGCAGGCCCACACTGAAGTAAAGCTTGCAAGTAATCATGTTTTGTCTCTCGATCTCCTGCGTAAATACACTAAAGAAAATGGAAATTGCAACACCATGAAGGCATTGGTCTTTTGTGTTGATTTTCAAGATATGGAACGATGCCATGTAGGTATGTAAACTATCAAAGTTTCAGACCCATTGGATTGTTGCCACAGGTCTCCCCACGTGATTGGTCGCGGAGGAATCAACTCCAGTATACGGACTCTGGTGTAGCGTAGTTGACTTGCAGTCTGTGCAGTGAAGTGTTCACCGTCAAACATGCCTCGACGACAGGGAAGAGCACGCTATCAACAACTGTCGCCGTTTGTGAGGGCTCGGATAATTGGGCTGTGTGTGGCTGTATTATCACTAAGGACTGTCGCTGCACGTGTTGGCCGACAGGCATCTACGGTACAACGTGTATGGCAGCAGTGGTCAAATGAAGGTACCCACACTCGTAGACCTGGCACAGGCCCAGTGCGACAGACGACTGAGAGAGGATCGCCGCATCATTCGGATGGCCCGGATGGAACCCCATGAAACAGCAGCGCGAATTCGAGCAGCTGTGGCACCCCACGTAACACAACAAACAGTTGGTAATCGCCTGCGTGCAGCTGGCTTACGATCCCGTGTCCCTGCAGAAGGTGTTCCATTGACCCCACAACAGCGACGTGTAAGGCTGGCCTGGTGTTGAGAACGATTGACGTGGGTCGACGAATGGCATAGGGTCGTCTTTAGTGATGAATCGCACTTCTGTCTTGCCCGCAGTGATCGCCGGAATCGTGTGCGCCGACGTTCCGGGTAGAGGGTCCGCCCAGACCTTATTGTCGAGAGGCACACAGGGCCAACACCAAGCATTATGGTCTGGGCAGCTCTTGGCTTTAATGTGAAATCACAATTAGTGCTTGTTGAAGGCACTATGACTGCTCGACAGTACGTTGATAGGGTACTCAATCCAGTGGTTGTCCCTATGGTGGCGAACGTTGCTAATGGGATGTTTCAGCAGGACAATGCCCGGGTTCACACTGCACGCATCTCCAGAGAAGCTCTCCACGACATCACAACCTTAGAATGGCCTGCCAGATCCCCGGACCTCAGTCCTATTGGGCATGTGTGGGACATGATGGGTCGACAACTGGCCAACCGTCCTCAGCCACCCACAACTCTGGAACAACTGATCCATGCAGTCCAGCAAGCATGGGCCACAATTCCTCAGGAAGCGATCCAGGGCCTTATTGACTTCATGCCTCGACAAATTCATCAATGTATTGCAGCTCGTGGTGGGCACATCCTGTATTGATTGTTGTCCAAACTTGCGGTCAGAGGGACCTGAAAGTGTAATCATCAAATCACAACCGAACACTCGTCCTGCATGTTCAATTGCAGCAATGTAGCACCACTCCTTCTGGGTGTTGCAATTTCCATTTTCTTCAGTGTATATCCAGTGGGCATGTATATTGTTCTGAGGGGGTCTAATGTTTTGAAATTCTTCCATACTTGCAGGCTCCATCAGCGAATAAATGAGCTCAGCATTCTAAGGTGTAAAGACTGGTGCTTGCCTATGGCTTCAAGAATTCAAGGCACAGTAGAACAGAATATTTATAATTCTTTGTTATTGGTGATATGAGGGACACATGTGCAGGGTGTGTGTGGTTTTTGTTTGTTTCAATAACATTCAATAAAATCATACATATTGATAATGACAAAAAGTTATAACCATAACCATACATTTAAGAGAAAGTAGGCTACACGTTCTTTACTGAACATCTTGTTTTACTCTATCATGGTCCAGTTCAGAACCCTGGTTTATTAGACCTGTGGATGTGCAAGGGAGTAGGTTCATGCATTTTGTGCACAAGTTGCCAGACTACAAGGACACAATTTCCCAACCCGGATTTGAGCGATGTGTCAGAAAGACTAAAGCTGACCTTCATACCGGTATCTTGCGTCCAAGTTGCTAATAAGACACGTCTTATTCTTAAATGGCATAACATAAGCACCATATCCACACCATTGTTAAGCAAACCGGGCATTATAGCCCACCTGGCTCGCTCAATGATGTCATAGGCTACATCGTCTAGTTTTGGATGCTCCAAGTATCTGGACCACATGGTTCGATAAGCCATCCAGGAAAACAGAATGGAACAAGTGCATTGCTTAGTCCTTATTCGAGGTAATTGACAGCGGTATAGAATATTCAATTAAAGAAAGATTTTCAGTCGGTCAACACGAATTGTTCCCAGTTACATTAAGCAGGAAACAAGTATTTACATACCCTACAAATTAACACCCTTTAATGTACAAATACCTACCTTCTGATTAGCCAGCTTGGTGATCCTAGGCGAAACCCCACTCAAGATGCGGCATAAACCTAGAAAAATTGACAAGTTTTGATTCAAAGTACGTTCATGTGTTTAATAAACTTCATTCGAAGGGGGGGGGAATTTACCCTTCAAAGAAGTGTACAGTATTTTAGATGTCTACAGACTTAGGATCTTTTAATTTCAGATTCCTATTATTTCTGTAATTATATTTTATACCACCACCAATTACTTCCATTAAGGACAGGGCAAATGCACTGTCTGTCATGTTTCACAGTACATCCTGTCAGTGGTATTGGAATCGCTGCTCATTGCTTTGGATTTGATGAGCTTTTTGTAGCTCAGAACGGGCTGCTTGGACCCAGAATATCATCCTCTACTGCGAGCTCCTCACTCCACCTGCATTGTGGCAACCGTCTTGGGACGGACTGTTGCCTGGCCCATTGCACACCCCAGCTATGAACCTGTCACAGAAATAAAGGACTTATTTTCAGCTAAAGACCATATCCCTTTCTCTGCACCTGAGTTTTACAGAATCCCTTGTAGTTGTGGGTCTGAATACGTGGGGGAAACTAAGAGACTCGTCAGCATCAGACTAAGGGAACAAAACAGTCATACAAATAACAATGAGACAAAATTTGGCCATAGCGAAGCACATCCATGCTGCTAAGCATGCCATATTGTTTGATCAAACCAAGATACTAGCCAATATTCCCCACTATTATCGCAGAATTGCCAGAGGAGACGACATATCCAAATACAGTAGAGCGTCGATAATCCAGACGTCAAAAATCTGGACCGTCGATAATCCGGATTCAATTCCGGTGAAAAAAAGTTGAAGTGAATACATATATATTTGTCAAACAAAAGCGTTGATGGGACAGGCTGAGCAGGTCTTACCACTACAAATCAAAGACTTGGCCGCAAAAAAGCAAACCACCATACTGCAGTTCAAAAATCAATAACAGATTTTTTTTAAGGGCTCTGACAATGTATAAACTCTACTGTAGGCCTATTCTGTAAATATGTACATTATATATGTATGTTTATTCTTTCATTAAAATACATTATATAAGTTCATATTAATGGTTTTATTTATCTGCTCCAATTATTTAACCACTAAAGTGAATTATTAACAGTTTTAGCAAGATTTCTGTTATGAACTCAAACGATCTGTATAATAAGAACTTCAACAGAAATAGCAACTACAGACTTTCCAACATCTGTTTGCCTGTATTAGCCAAAGTTAAGCAGAATAACTGCATGTGAGGTCATGGAGTGGAAAGTTGTACGGTATGTTAATTCTTTTTGCTCACCCTCAGAGAAGTAGTTGTTGGTTTCTTCGCAATACTTTTTTTTTCCTTAATTAGGTCTTTGTGATGCCGTTTGCTGGAGTGTAATATGATGCTTCTATCTATTCATTGTCAGAAATTTGATAGCATCATAGTATGGTCATTGTGACATCATGCACTGGAATGTAGTGTAACTTTGTATTCTAAAAACTTTGAAACTTGTCACCCTCAATGTTACTGAACCCACTTTGGTTTTCGGCTGGCAAAACATTGAAAATACCTGTCATAACATGGGAGAAACATCTGATATTGTAAATTCAATCATTTTGACATTGTCTATACAAAAAAAATATTAAATTTAAGTTTAATCCTTTAATTTCTAAGTTATATAATAGCTGTTCGTATGAGCGGACTCAGATGGTGGGGTCATGTGAAAAGAATAGGGGAGGAGAGATTACCTAAGAGGTTAATGAGTTTGGCTGTAGAGGATAAGAGAAGTAGAGGTAGACCTAGGAGGAGATGGTTAGATTCTGTGTTTAACGATTTCAAAGTGTGAGGTGTAGAAGCAGAGGAGGCTGCAATGCTAACTTCTAATAGGGCATCATTGAGGTGACTTGTTTGCAAACAGAGGCATGCAGACTAGACTGGACAAGGCAAAACTGTCTCAAATGAAAATGTATGTATTTATAATAGTAGTGTAGGTTAACTTAAAAGGATAAGATGACTTGCTAAGGATTTTAATAGCATTGCAGCATACATCTCAGTTCCCATGCAGGCTGTGCCTTTTATATACCCCCTGACAAAAAAAATATCTGCCTAAAGGATGTGTGGAAATGCACTTCTCCAATTTATGCCCCTATCATATCAACACTTGACATCCTGCAATGGTGCAGGGCTGCTCCATAATACTCTAGTAGCCACAAGGTATATTGATGAGTGAAATAACTTCTACAGTATGCCTTTCTTGACACCAACCCCATCAGGGGAGTTAATTGAATTTGTACTTATTAGTCAAAGAAATGCCAAATGCCACTGAGGCTAATGAGCCCCTTTATGTAGCGTATATATTGTTCTGGTTTAAGACATAGGCTAGTAAAAAAGAAACTAAAACTTAGCTTAATAACCAATAAAACAAAATATATTGTTGTTTTATTTGAGGGGCTTAGACATCGTGGTCATTTAGCCCCGTGTACTTGTGCATAGATTTTGTCTAATAACCTGTGTTCTAGTGATGTCTGTAGCAGTGTGAGTATTTGTAATTCAGGTGAGGAGTGGGAAGCCATCCCGTCAATTGCCTGGAGTAGAAGTGGGAACCCACGGAAAACCACTTCCAGGATGGCTGGGGTGGAAATCGAACCCCACCTCCCCATTTTTGCCTCACCAGGCTGAGTGTACCCCATTCTAACCCTCAGAACAGAATTAAATTTCTTGGCAGAGCTGAAAATCGAACCTGGCCTATGGGGCGACAGCCAGGAATGTTAGCTGCTACATCGTGAGGTGGTCTAAAACAAAATAGGACTGAGACTTATAATTAAGCATGACAATTGAAGCATGGGGCCAAATGAGGGTCTATGTTACATTTGAACCCATGTTGAGTCTTTGGCACAGTAAAGGTCTATGGACTCTCGTACTCGATTTCCACAAGTTCGTTTGGTGATATGCCAGAGGATGGCTGTGCAATGCAGCTTGTATGCCCAGGCAATATCATTGGAATTTTGCCCCGAAGGTGATCTTTAACGTGCCAGTAAATCTACTGACACAGCTCCCTCCCATTTGTGCACCCTCAAATGCCAACTGGCAGTGGCTGCTCAATAAGATCCACATATGAAGGGATATACGAGGGTCATTCCATAAGTGATATGTTATATCTTTCGAACACATGGCATCATGGTAATTCCAGTGCAGACATTCAAAACCCCGCAGCTAACAGCACAGGCAGGTGGCTAGGTACCAGTGCTATACACGTTCATTCTGAGCTTGGCCGTGCTACAAGATGAATGTAAGCAGATTGGAACAGCAATCATTCATGAAAATTGCTTTTCTCGGTGGTAGAAATGCTATGCAGTGTCATGCAGCACTATGTGAAGCTGTTGGTGATTACCGAACAGTTGCACGTTGGGTGGAGGCTTTCCGACATGGACGTGCAACAACTGCAGACTCGCTGCGAAGTAGGTGCACCTTGTCCGTTATTGAACAGGTGTTCCAATGCTTGGAAACGGTGCCCTGGATGTTAATTGATAGATCTGTGTTCCATTTGTACTAGTGCAAAACAAATTTACACAGAGTTCCATTGTGTGGTTTTCATTTGTACCTTTGCTTTTATATCCTGTACTCGAACCCTGTATCTTCTGGCTGGAGATTTGCAGCTTTCATATCGGTGTTTACTGTGTCCCTCCACCATTGTTTAGGCATGCCTTTTGGTCTTCTCCCATCAACTTTCAGTTGGTAGGCAGTACCTACCACGGTATTGGGTCCAGCCCTCAACACATGCTCATGTCAGCGGAGTCTGTGTTCAACCATATTTTCGGGAATTGGGACCCCACCAAACTATCACCGGTTATGTGGTTGTGAAGCGAAATGCCCTTAGTTCATCTTAGCATTCGCATTTCCATTGCAAGGAGAGAATGCTCAGTACTTAATGTGGCAGCCCAGCATTCAGTGCCATAAAGTGCAACTGATCGTACAACTGTCCAGCAGATCTTAGACTTAGGGTGAGTTGGTACTTGTTTGTCATAGAGAACTCCTGCGACATCTCTCCAATGCATCCATGCTGCATTGATCCTTCCTCGTACATCATTAGTGATGCACCCATCACTTTGCAGTCAGGGTTCTAGATATTGGAAGGAGTCCACCTTTGCTACGGATGTACCACTAATTTGAATGGATCTTGGTGATGTGATGGTTTCCTGGTGTTCAGTCGCAAACAAAATTGCTTTAGGCGGTCATGCCATGCTTGAACTTGTTGCAAATTTTCTGTAGCAGCAATTATTACATCATCCGCACATCTCTTGGAAAATCACGAGTAATAGTATCCATGACTAGGATGAATAGAAGTGGAGATAGTGCTGAGATTAGGTGCTCACCATCTGTGATGGGAAAGCTGCCTGATATGCTTTGCTACTGGTGTTTGAATATAGCATCTTCACCCAGTCAATATGTGGGATTCAGGCACTGAGTGCTCCCAGAGAGCATACCAAATCAGTTGATATGCCGCATGATCAAAGGCTTTTTCTAGATCAAGTCCAAGACAAGCAGTGTGGGGTAACGGACACCAGATAGGACTTGGGAGTCAAATACCTGCCAAGTTTACATGACCTTATTCATCTCTAGTGTATTGTATCATTTGTGTACTCACTACATTGACAAGCTACCCATATTACAATAGGCCACTGGTGTAAATAGGAACATTTGAATTAGAATCTTAAATAACAAAATAGTGCAGACAACATCATACCTGAAATTCATTGCAATAAAAAGTCAATAGATCACATGTTAACATACTTAAACTACATCAATAATACTGCAACAACTATGGAAGTGCTTCAGACCAACTGAGCAATAATGAAAATTAATGAAAATAAGATTGACACATTATACTAGTTTTTACAAACTTTTGTAATCTAAAGATTGTAGCCTATATATTTTGTGCATAAGCGTAATACATTATCATCATACCTTATCTAATCCTTAGTGAGCAGAAACTGGTTTTTTTTTTTTTGTCGTGTGGCCTCCTGAGAGGCCGAGTGCAGGTCTTTCCAGTCGACGCCCGTGGGCGACCTGCGCGTCGGGATGAGAGATGGAATTGATGAAGATGAATGAATTTGTGCAAGGATGTGGAAGGAAGCGGCCGTGGCCTATCAGAAGGTACCGTCCCAGCATTTGCCTGGTGTTGAAAATGGAAAACCACGGAAAACCATTTCAAGGACGGCCGACGGTGGGGCTCGAACCCATGCGTCTACCGAGTCAGCAGAGAGGTTGGCCCCATGACCTAACGCTGCGCTTTAGCCTGCGTAGCCACTGATGATCACATGGTGATCAAAACATGTCATTCCCCCATTTTTAGCCTACTTTTGATATTTGCAAAATATGAAAGTAGACTTATGAGATCTACACAGGGCCAAAAAATTGTCTGTGTGCGAGTGTGTGTGATCTGGTATGTCTGTCCCCCCCCCTATCAATTCAAACACAGTGAAACTGAATTGAACGAAATCTGGTACAAAGGTACTGTAACACTAGCAAAGGGCACCCCAGTGTCACGTTTTATATCGCCGCCATCTTGACGGAAACGTAGTGGCGGTCACCCAAATGTTCAAAGCGTAAATCAAATTACGACTAACCTAATCATCTGATCTCTACCAAATTTTGCAACACCATACCTTCATGTGGGAAGTGTCTTGACTAAACTACAAGGTTATCAGCCCAATAGTTTGAAGATGGCGGCCGTGTATGTGTGCAAATCGATCCCCTGTATGAATTCAAACTCAACTAAACCAAATCGAACCACCTTTGGTACAGGGGTAGCACTAGCAAGGGACAACTCAGTGTCATATTGTATATCGCCGCCATCATAACAAAAAAGAAATGGTACTCATGCAAATGTTCTGAGCTTAAATCAAATTACGACTAACCTAGTCATCCAATCTCTACCAAATATTGCAGCAATATACCTTAGTGTGGGAAACGTCTTTTGCCCAAACTACAAGGTCATCAGCCAAATAAGTAGTTAGTTGTCGTTGTTTTAAGGGGCGGAACTATGAGGTCATCTGCCCCTGCAAATAGTTTCATGATGGCGGATGTATGAATCATGCAAGTATTATAGCCTAACCGTAACTTACGATTCAACAGGGCCTGGCCTTACCAAATACACTCATCATACATAGGGAGGTTTAAACTGTCCTCAAGGAGGTGACCGGTAGGATATTAGCATTTTAAAATAGAATATGTAACGGCAGCAGTGACAAGCAGTTCAGGCTGACCGTGCCGTCCCGTTGGATCAAAATGGCCGCTATTGTTTGCTCGTAAATCCATATCCTTATGTACTGAACAAAATAATACGTATTTAGTATCAAATGGTTTATAGAAACGGCAGAAAACGCTAATGAAATTGTTGATTGCAAGACAAAATATTATAGAGTTATGCTGAACCAGTTGTTAACCAAGTATTAGTGTACTGCATGTGTGGCATAGTGGTAGCGACCTGGACTCATAGTCTGGAGGTTCGTGGATCAAATTCCAGCAGGTTCAAAATTTTTACTTTTTTTTTTAAATTTATTTATTTATAGCTACTCAAACGTTATAATGTTAAGCATATATATATATACTTATAACACCACATATTTCAACACTCAGCTACAGGGATTAAAATTTGTTGTCCTTGATCCGTGATAGAGTCTATTGTTGTTTTTGTTGTTGATTCTTTAGGGGTTTTGTGGCATCATGGTCTTGTATCCCCACGTATTTGGGTGTGTGTAGAAGTTGTCTGATGACCTGTGTCGCTGTGATGTCTGTAGGCTTACTTTATACGTGGAAGAATTTGGGTAGGAAGCTGTTGTTATTGTTGTTGTTTCATTTGAGATGCATGGACATCATGGTCATTTAGCCCCGTGTACTTGGGTGGGTGTTGAATTTTGTCTGTTAACCTGTGTTATTGTGATGGCTGTATTAGTGTGTATATGTGTAATTCAGGTGAAGATTCAATCAATCAATGTATAATATCTGTATAGCAGATTGTATTTCAACAAGCTACTACAACCAATTATACTCCTTGCAAAGGACAAAGAGTTATAACTATATCCATGCATTTAAGAGAAAGTAGGCTATATGTTCTTTACTGAACATCTTTTTTGTACATAAAAGCACTTTTTTTGTGATAAATATCTCGTTTAATATTTTTTTCAGGTTAGCGTGTTTAAATACTTGCTTTTCCGCCTAATGTAATTCGGCTCAATTTGTGTTGACCGACTGAATAGCTTTCATTAATAGATCAAGGAAGGTCAAATGCAGTTCTTTTGCTTTCTCCCTGTGTTTTTCCAAGAATTGATGAGCTGCAAATACAGTGTCTGTTGTCCCATATCTTTTCACGGATCCACACCGGTTGATGTTCCATAAACGTTGATCAAGAATTCGCTCAAATATCTTTAAAGTGTGGCATAGGAAATGGATTGGACGATAGTTAGAGCATTCTGCAGCATCACTTTTGTTTTTAAAGATCGGTATCGTAGTACTAACAACACTATTAATAATTTCCGTCCTTTCAATACAATGTTGTTGATTATCTATTTAACCAATTAGGTACATGTTTCGAACATTATTATGTTCTTCCTCAGCCCAAATCATAGTTAGACATAGACAAGTAAGATACACACTATCAATCACATACAATAAAATTAACACTGACTTTAACATAGTACAGACTAAATATTGGTACTACACGTTAAAATATGATGCGTCGTTAAAATTAGTTAAAACGCATAAAACTTTGTCCATAGGTCCAATATTCTACTAATAACATGAAACCTTCTTATTTATTAAAAGGTTAAGACACTGTGCGTATATTGCTCCAGATGAAAATTTTGACATGCGTTCTTAAAACTTCTTATTCCTGTTGAATTGGAGTATGATGAGATAATGAATGTTCTATGTTGCTGTTTTGTTGAAAAACGGAAATTAAAAATAGTTCGAGAATGGAGTTCTTCTTAAACAAGTCAGCTCGATAGTTGGCTATATCTAAAAAAGAAATAAAATTATGTGATGAAATGACATCAATGCCCATTTGAGTATTAAGAATACCTATAGCCCTGATTATATTACCTTTATAAATGCTGTATATTATCTCCTAGTATGATGCTACCCCATTCGAACAGCTAGCAAATCTGAGAAAAATACAAAGAAAATTGAAGTGACTGTCCTAAACTTGCGAGTGAGAAATTGAATCTACTGTGTTCACACACTTACCTCCTGACGCGAGTCGTGCGAGATAGAAGCAACATGTGAACTTGTCACAACCTCCTGCTGAACTGACTGCTATTGAGTTGTTGTGTGTGTCGGCACGGTCACAAGGGGTGGGAGGGGCCGATAACCTAGATGTTGGGCCCCTTAAAACAACAATCATCATCATTATCACAAGGGGTGGGGGAACAATGCTCTAATCGTAGTACTAGTCGACCAATCAGTGGGTGCATGGTTGGATTCCACTCTGGCATTGAAGAATTCTGTCAGCCAGGGAATAATTTTATTATGAACTTCTTCAATTTTCCGAAAGTCAGCAGGAAGATCGTCAGGTCCTGAAACCTTTCCCTTTTTAAGTTTCATAACAGCTTTTTCAACTTCTATGGTGGTGATTTTTGGGACTGGTCCAGGAATTAGTAGGCCATCTGGGAATGGTGGATGAGACAATTCAGTGTTCAATATCTCACTAAAATATTCTTGCCATCTTTTCAAGATCTTGTATCGTTCAACTAATCGCTGTTAATCCTTATCCTTCATGCACACGTAATGTTCAATATCTTGAGCTGCCTTTGACTGTGCTCTTGCCATCTGGTAGATAAACTTTTCACCCTCTGGTGATAACCCTCTTGATAGTATTTTGCTTTGGCTACCGCAACTGCTTTCTTTGCCTCTCTTTTTGCGGCCGTACACTTCAGAAGGTTTAACGTTGTCTTGCTATTATTTGTAAGCCAATTTCTTGACCCGTACAATTTCTTGCACTTACTCTGTCCACATCCACGTCAGTTTGTCTATTCAACGGCATCCAGTTATTGTGGCACCAAGTGTGTCCTCGTCTATGGTTCAGAATCTGTGATAAATTGTCGTCCAGGTAGAGTCGATCTCGGAAGAATCAACTGGAGGAAATGTTATGTTGTTAATAATCACAGTTTTCTGCTCTTGTAATTTCCACCATTTGATTTTCGATGGCCGTGTTGTGTCATGTTTCTTTTGTAGCCTTAGAGCTTTAGGATACCATCTCCTATACCCATATACTTGTTTCACATGCATCTTTGTTGTGTTTCTCATCTGTCGCTTTCCTATCCCACATTCCCCTGATAATATTTAAAAATGTCGTTAATTTATCTCCCTTCCCCCATTCCCTGTTGAGTAATTTTGTTTAAGTGATATTCAGTTTCACTTTCTATTATGTTTATATCTGACTTGTCTACAAACTTTGCTTTTATCATTTTAGTCTCATTTGCATTCCTTGATCAGGTGTGCTGCACCCATAACCTTCCTACAAAAAAGGCAAAGGTCCTCTTTTCCTACTTCTCTCAATACACCCGCATTAACCACCAAATTAACCCTCTCATTTTTCTCTTTTCGTTAGACATTCAGGCTTTATACTCATAAATGTCCTTATTTCGCAGAACTCCGTTAAGGTTCTCCTGTTGGCACACTCTTCTCTCAGTACCTGCAACTCTATGTCATTTACCCTTCTGCACACTTTGTACACACCCTACCCTCCTCTCTTCAGAAGTCCCTATCCCATAAATAACCCATTCCTAGTCTTTCAAGTATATTTCTTACCCTGTCCACCCAGTACCCTTTTTTGCTGATGATTTATTGGTGCAGGTAGGCTAACTTTAAAATTTCACCCCCTCCACCTACTTTCAGACATATCCAAGATTTTATGATTCTTTTTATAATACGGTATGTTTTCGAATACTTACATCCTCACACATCATTCTTGCTCCGCAATTCGCCATGCAACTAGGTAGCCCCAAAATTATCTTAGCAAACTTACTTACAATAGTGTTCAGGGTTGCAGTTCCTTCTTCTACACCCCATACTTCCACTCCATATAATAGTCTTGATACGACAAGTGCATTGAATACATTTTTGTGAACTTTGTATTCATTATTTGGTAACTTACGTGCTAACACTTTAACACTCGCCAATGTCGCTAGCCCTTTCCATTTTGCTATTTGAATTTGTTCAGTTCATATTCTATTACTCGCCAGTATCGTCTCTAAATACTCACATTTTTTCACAGTCTCTAGTTTTGACCCATACATGAACCACTTTTCATTCTTGGCCAATTTAGCTCCCTTTTTGCACACCATAACTTTGGTCTTTCGCAGATTAATTTTTAAATTCCAGTCCTCACAGTATTTCACAATCTCATCAACACTATGTTGCATATTAGGAGGCGTTTGAGCAAGCAGAAGGTTGTCATCTGCTAACACTAGGCCCGGGATATCACGATTGTCCAAACAAGGGTTGGACCGTCGCTCAAACCCTTGGATTCGAAAATGTCATTAATGAATTGCAAAAAGAACACCGGTTATAATTTTACAGCCCTGTTTTAATCCTAAATTTGACTTTATCTCTCCAAAAATTATATCCTCTTTAATTTTAATTTCACATTTCACTTCCGAATACACATTCTCAATTGCTCTTATCATCTTATGTGACATCCCAATCTTTCCAATTAAGCAATGACAGCTCCCCTGCTCACTGAATCAAAAGTCTTCTCTTAATCAATAGCTATGATGAACAGTTTACCTCTTTTCCTCCTTATGTATTTGTCCATCAACGTTTTCACCATCATTATATTGTCACTGGTTCTCATCCCTTTTCTAAATCCTGTTTGGAGTTTCGAGAACACCGAACAACCCTCTGCCCATGCCATTAAACGCTTGGTTAAGACCCCGGTGTATATTTTGCTCAGATTATCAAGCAAAGTTATGCCTCTGTAATTGCCTGGGTCTAATTTATCTCCTCTTTTCTTATATATAATGTAAATGATCCCCTCCTGCCATGCCCTCGGAAATCTCCCTCCCTCAAATACCAAGCTTTCCAACATAATACTATTTTTACCCAACTCTTTCCAAAATTCGTTTGTTGTCCCCGAAATAGCACCTGACTTTCCTCCTTTTCTTTTTGACATTACTTCCCTGACTTCTTCTATTGATATGACTTGGTCCAGCATAAGCAGAGTGACATCCAGTCCTCTCGGGATGGCAAACTCATCTCGATTTCTCCAATTATCTTTAGTATTTAGTCGATTTTTATAATATGTAATCCATACTTCATCACTAATCGAACTCCTGCCACCATTTCTACGCCCCCTACAGTATGAATTTATTCTGTTTCACACTTTCCTACAATCGTTGGATTTGGAATCTTTGTTTACTGCTGCTGCTTCTTTCCCCTGCCACTCACTTTTTGTTTTGCTGAGCAGTTCCCTATATTCTTTCCTTAGACGACAAAATTTGACTCTTACCGTTTCATCCCCTTCTTTCTTGTATAACTTCAGTGCCCTGATAACTTCAGTTTTCTTCCTTTTACAAGATTCGTCGTACCACCCTTCAATTCTCTCTACCTTCCTCTTAGCTTTCACGCACATTTTCTGCCCGGTAATCATAATTGTATTCTCTATAATTTTTATTACCTCTTCGAGCTGAACATTACTGATCATTAAACTTATCCCTTCCTTTATTAGTTCAAAATTTTCTCCCTGGAAGTAGTTCTGGAACACTCTGCAGTTTTCCTCCCTCCATTCTTCAACTGTGAATCTCTTAATTAAAGTAGAGCTAGTGTTCCTGTGGAACATATTGCTAGATGTACTATGCTCCCTCCATTTTCTGTTATATATGTCAAGTTGCCTCCTTCATCCCCCACACAGGCACCATTTAGTATATATAGCTCCTCTGCACCACATACAGTAAACTCCCAATTATCCGTGGAATTGACTGGCGCGGATACCGCGGATAAGCCACAAAATTGCTGGTAATGGTTAAACAAAGGTCGAAGGCACTAAAAGACAACACACAAGTGCTTTAAATAAGTTTATTATACAATAAAAGGACGTACATGATAACAAAACTCAGTCGATGTTGTGTTATTAAAAAGTCTTGTTTACTGTTTAACAAAAAAAATCGGTCAGTTGCTTTTTCTTTTTCGTAGTGTAACACTTTTTCTTTATTTGTGATTTGAGTTTTTTCAACACCATCTTGTCACAAAGTGATGCGTCGTCTTGGTCTTCAAGGTATTGAAGAATCCTGTCAATGTGTCCTAATGCTGCATCATGAGTAACGGTTCTCTGCATCTGCGTTTCCTCATTGTCTTCCGATCTGCAGTGCCGCCAGTCGCGTCCAAAACTGCTCAAGCACACACGACGTACAGTGTGTATACCGATATACAGTACAGTACTGTACATTATTAAGTGTCTACTGCACCGGTACTGTATTTGCGATTGACGATTTTTATTACGTTTAAGTATTTAGTAACTTTATTTCAATTTTGGAGAAATAATTTTCGGTTTCAAAACCTTTCTTTTTTATAAAAATGTTCTCCTACAGGCACCGCGGATAATCGAGAGTTTACTGTAATTCCAAAATCTATTCTCTGTTCTTGTTGCATTCTCTGTCTTTGCTATGTCTATCCCCAAATGGGACCTCAGCAACCTCTTTACTATAAAGGGGTTTTCTGTCGGCAACTCTAGCATTAAAGTCCCCCATAAGCGCAATCTCTGTCTCCTCATATATATTTTGAATTCTGTGTATTTCAATTGTTAATTCATCGAAAAAGTTTTCTCTTGCATACGGGGAACTCTCCGGTGGGTTGTAGACAATACCATTCCTTCCCCCTGTCCCCTAATGTCTGATTTTGCCCACGCTACTTCTTCCAGCTCTGAATCAATAAATTCCGATAATTCACGCACTCCCTCTTTAATTAGAACAACAATCCCACCCGGAAACCTACCGGTCTGAGCTTTCCTAATTTTAGGTTTTGTATATATACTGTATTATACCGTAGCCATCTATTTTTACCTCATAACCTGCAGGGAGCCAACTTTCCACAAATCCTAAAATCTGCATATCTTCTATTAAAGTCGTAACTACATCATTTCCTCCCATATTTAAAAATCCCGCTATATTTACACATGCAATATTCCAATTCAGTTACTTTTTCCCCCTACCCTCTGCGCTAGTGGTAGCTTTGCTTCTAGTATTTCTAGATTTCTCTAGCTCTAGAATACTACTAGCTGGAGTAGAGATGACTTCCTTCACCACGTTTAAAGGCTCTCTAGAGACTTTCTTGCCCCAGAGTTCCTTTAAACTTGTTACTCGCCGTTTGGCAGTCTCACCTTGCTGTATATCACGCACTTCTCCAGTGTTGTTGTTGCTGACCTGCGTTGCTCCCGATCGTGTAACTTCTGTACTAGACTTGGAGGTCGATGTTCCGTGATGTGTCAATACCACACCTTCCACTGATTCGTTAGTTCTTACTTCCACCTGCTTGCTTCGTATAGCTGACTCTTGTTGCTGCGTCTCCATATCCTGAAGTTGTGTCACTGTCCATATCCGCTCCCAGTTGTTACCACTTACCGCCAGCCTATTCCCTTTGACGTAAGCCTTTAGGCCAGAATTCCTTGCCTTCATCAAATGAAACTGCAAGGTCCTCTGCACGCTTACCTCTTCTTTGTTCATGTCCCTTCTTGTCCATATCCTCACCCCTTTCAGATACTTGGTGTTCGCCATAATTTTCTGTGCCATCTGTGAGGAAACTAATGACACTTTAACGGGCCTCTTGCCCTTGACTCGACCAGTCCTGAACACATTGTCAATATCTGAGTCCCCAAAGTTTATTTGCATACCGTCCGTAATCACTCGAAGCACTTTGGACAGCAGATCCTTGGCGCTTTCATTGACATCTTCCGCTAATCCATAACTGAAAACTTTTTTTTCCTCTCATCCTGCTTGGTCTTCCTTAATTCTTTCATCTCCCCTTCTGATATCCTCACCTTTTCTCTTAGATCCTTTATCTCTCTACTGTTTTCAGCCAGCCTTTCTGTCACTATTCCCATCTCTTCCTTTATCTCTCCTTAAATTCCTTGCATTGTTCTCATAGAATGTCCCTGATTTGGTCAGTTTGGAACGCTTCCTATATAATTTCCCTTATTTTTTCAATTTCTTGCCATCCTAACTGTCCAGGCCCTGGGTTTGTCTCCACTTCTCCAATTATCAGCAGCATCGCCACAACCACCGCTGCCATCCCCATCACCAAAACGTTCATCTGCTCAGTGGCATTGCCCACTATCACTTTCCCGACACCAATATCGCACTTCATTCTAGCCAGCCAGCAGCCGATGACCGCCCGGTACTGCTGAATAGCAATTCCCATTATTTCCTTACACTTCACTACACGTCTGTTCACCTTGCTTGGTTGCAACTGACCTCCCTTTTCAATACAATATAAGTGGAATAAACTTGAATATGATTAACGATTCAATACGGACAAACTACTAGGTATGACCTACGTCAAAGATATCCATTCAACTTGACTAATCGATTCATCTCATTTTATCCATTTTGCTACTTTTTGTCTGTTATATTAACGGAAATTCTGCAAACCATTAAAAGAAGAAGGAATGAAGGAAGCTTATAGTTTAACTTACCAATGGGACCTCCTTTTTATGTGGAATACGAACCTCCAGACATGACGTTTCACCTTGAAAATCTGACATGCCTTAACTGTGAATTAGCCTTAGTAAGAGACAAGCAGCTGGACCACTATTCTATCATGCTCCACCCTTAAAAGCAAGTACTACTGGAGAAGGTATATTTAAGTTAATTGACAAATACTTTCGGGGAAATGCAACAGACTTGCTGTGTAGGCATTTGTTCAGATGGTGGAGATTCTATACTGGGTTTGTTTTCAGAGTGAAATCGGTAGCGCCAAACACTTCTTGGGCACATTGTCAATTCCAAAGACTGGCTCTTATTTCTGAATGCATGCCCAATTAATTGAAATCTGTACTAGATGTTGCAGTAAAAGTGATAAATTTTAATTTGGCTTGCCCTAGAAATTCCTGCAGTTTTATAGAGATTTGAGAGGAAATGGGAAGTATTTATAGCTGTCTATTGTCACACTGTACAGTAAGGTGGCAGGCTACCTTGAGGTATTTGCAAAATGCATGAGCATTAAGATGAAGTTAATGTTTTTGTCACCAGTCATACTCTTCACAATGCAGAGTGCATGGTATAAAAATTGTGGACTTCAGACGGACTTATTTGACATATATTTTGTAAAATATTAGCATTTTAAGCTTTCTACTTTTTTTTTATCACTTATTTACATTTCCCAAAGAACCAAACCCCGACAATAACGACTACGATTCTGATTTCGGGATATTCATTCAGTTTTGAAGCAGATTACACCTGTGTACGAGGCTACGCTAGGTAAGGGCACCAACAAGCCTTGACTCACACTCAGCCGCCTCGTACTAGCCATTCGCTAAACGCGTCGCCGTAAGGAGGCATGGCCTAGCACAATTTTCATATCCTCGATTTCTCAAAAAGTGCTTGTCCGATTTGGGAAATAATAACACCGTAGAATTTGTCTCTGTGAAATCTGTTACCTAGTATGCAAAAATTAGTGTAGTTCCATTTAAAAAAACAAAGTTGGTACCAATATCTCAGCTATTTACAATGAAAGAAAAAATAGTATAAGTTAGTTTATGAGCCCCTTAGCACCATTCACAAAAGTGAAAACAGAATATTGATATCTTAAACGGTTTCGATGATATTGGCAAGGGACATCTTGGGCGACTAACCATGTATGTATGTGTGTATATATATATATATATTATTATTATTATTATCTTGATTGGTCACATTGGACCACTTGAGTCGTTCCACAATCACTTCTTCTTTGAAGGTAGTACTGCTTGGTTCTTGCGCTCTTTCCAGTACTTTTTCATTCTTTCAGATCGGGATTTTCTCAACTCATCTGAAATATCCATAGGCTTTCTATGTGTCATTTCTGCAGAAAATTTGTGAGTTTTAAGAATGGTGTTAATTTTATTTTTCTCCTCGGCATCTGTTATCTTAAGTCCAACTGCTTTGAGATCTTGTTGGATTTCTTGGATCCATTTTCCTCCAGTTTTCTTTCCTAGATTTCTCATCACCAGTTGGCGTACAATTCTGTTTTCTGGAAGCCGTAAGATGTGAAAAAAATATGAAATTCTTTTCTTCTTCATTGTGCTGGTGATTGGATCAATCTCACGATAGACAGTTTCATTTGGGAGAATCCTCCAGACTCCCTCAACCTGATACTTTTTATTTATGCACGTTCTAATGATTCTTCTTTCCGTTTTGAGGAGCTGATCAGTTCTTTGTTCATTTTTAATTTGGAACAGTGTTTCACAAGCATAAGTGGCTTCTGGGAGAGTTACAGTTTTATAATGGTGGATCTTAGTAGCTATTGATAGGCATTTTTTATTATATGTTGACCAGGTTAGAGATTGTGCCTTTTTCATTTTATTTGTTCTATTTATCCAAGTTACTTTTTCGTTTAAGTTACGTGTTATAATTTCTCCAAGATACTTAAATTGAGGAACTAGGTTAATTTTATGATCATTTATATAGACTTCATTTATATCTAAGGGTTTCATAGGCATGATCTCAGTTTTTTCAAAGGATATCTGTAATCCTATCCCTTGAGCAATTTCTTGGAGACTAGTGATCTGAGTACAAACCTCTTCCTTGTCTAGTGCTAAAAGAGCCAAATCATCTGCAAATCCTAAGCAGTTTATTTTTATTGATGGTTTTGTTCCAATTTTGATGTTAGGAGGGTTTTCCTTTTGCCAAACCTTCATGATATAATCAAGAGCCACATTGAAAAGCAGAGGGGATAATCCATCACCTTGTCTGAGACCAGTTTTTACTGAGAAAGCTGTTGATATTTCTCCCCTAAATTTAACTTTCGAATTTGTGTTTGTTAATGTTAATTGAATGATTTTTATCAATTTAGGATGGAGACCATATGATCTGAGGATTTTTAGCAGTGTCAGCCTATGAATACTATCATAGGCTTTTTTGAAATCTATAAAAGAGATAAAGAGTTGCTTATTTCTGTTTTTGTAATATTCCATTATTAATTTCAGACTAAGGATTTGGTCTGGACAACTTCTGTAAGGGCGAAATCCTCCTTGATATTCTCCAAGTTGTGGTTCCAGAATGTTTTTGATCCTGTTGTAAATTATGCGAGAGAAAATTTTATATGTGCAGTCCAGAAGGGTAATTCCTCTGTAGTTATCTGGGTTCGTTTTGTCTCCTTTCTTAAATAATGGATGGATTATTCCTATGGTCCAGTGTGCAGGAATTTCTTCAGTAATCCACATTTTAACTAGATGTTGATGAAGATTTATAATCGCAGGTTTACCAGCATTTTTCCAGATTTCAGCAAAGACTAAGTCTTCGCCACAAGTTTTGTAATTTTTTTGTTCTTTAATTGCGAGTTCTACTTCATTAATGTTTGGAGGATTTATTAAATCAGGTGAAGTTAAAATAGGTGTATCAGTGTTTACTTGCAGGGTTTCCAGTGGATCATCACAATTTAACAGTTTCTCGAATGCTTCTGCAAGGATCTCTGTATTTTCTTGGTTAGAATGTGCTAACTTTCCCGTTTGATTTTTCAACATTAATGTTGGAGCTTCAAATTTTTTAAGATATTTACCAAATGTTTTGTAATAATCTCGAGATTGCTTTTTCTTGAAATCGTCTTCTATCTTTTCCAGTGTATTCTTAAGATGATTACGTTTCGTTTGTCTGATGATTTTATGGGTTAATTTTCTTTGTATAGTTAGTTCTAAATTTGATTCTTCTGACTTTAGAGCTTGATGTTTTATCCATGCTTGGTGTCTTTTCTCTATTGCTTGATCACAATCTACATTCCACCATTCATGTTTTTTCCTTGGATTTATTGGTGCTAACTCCTCTGCTATTGATTTTAATTTAGTGATTAATTCGTCCAATGTTTTAGTGTTGAGAGATTCTTCTCCTGTTCTTTCACAGTACTCTATATTTTTTATTAAGGTAGATGGATCAAATTTCCTCCTATTGTTATTATTAGGTTTTTTCTTGGCCATTGGAGTTAATTTTATTTTTATCTTTACCACATAGTGGTCTGATCCTGAGTCAACTCCCCTTAGAACCTTGACATTGTGAATTTCGCGATGGTGAAACTTATCCATGCAGACATGATCCAACTGCCATTCACCCCTTCTGAAGTCAGGATGTTTCCAAGTTTTCAATTTATGGGGCTGTCTTTTAAAACATGTTGATTTAGAGATTAATTTGTGGTTTCTACAAATTTCGACTAATCTTTGACCATTTTTATTGGTTCGTTTATGTGCTGTCCATTTTCCAATGATATCTCTATATCTTCTTTCTTGTCCGAGTTGCGCATTGAAATCACCAAGGAGAATTTTGATGTTTGATGAAGGGATGTTTATTAAAGTTTGATCCAAAAGATCCCAGAATTTTTGTACTTCTTCTCTGTCCTTAATGGTGTTGTTTTTTTGATTAGTAGGAGCATGTGCATTAATAATTGTATATGTTTTATTTGCCGATTTCAAAGTTAGGGTCGTAAGTCTGGAGGATTGAGATTTAAATTCTGTTATCGAGTCAATGATTCTGAGATCTATTAAGAATCCGTTACCAAATTGTGGACAATTTTTCATAACTCGTTTTCCTGGAATTCCTTTATATAGTCTGTATCCTTGTGATTCCAGATGGTCTTGATCACTATTTCTAATTTCCTGAAGGGCCATAATTAGAATTTTATGACTTCTCATGATATCCGTGATGATCTTCAATTTTCCAGTTTGAACCAGAGAGTTAACATTATGTGTAGAAAAGAATGAGACTTGTTTAGGTTTGATTTTCCATAGTATTTGTTTGTTTGCTACTTGATGAGTTTTCAGACGCTCCGATTCGTCATTATCTTCCGCATGACAGCCCACCGTATCCGAATGCTGTCTTTTCTGTAATCTATCATTACAGACGGCGGAATTATTCTTCAAATGACTTTTCATGGTCGACTATCTAAGGTTACACCTTGAGGGGAGGATAAATCCTCGAATTACAATCCTGAATGTTATTCAGAAAGGTGAAAGAACTGAGAAAAGAATTCTCAGTCCCCCCCCAACACTAGTCTGTTCACTGACCCAGTTTCCCGCTGGGATTGATTACCCAACCTTCCACTGGGTTGCTCAGCTTAGCAGGGGACACCACGTGCAGGTCAGTGTTGGGAGTTGGAGTGGAGAGGTTATGAGGATTCTCTTCTGCTGAATCCTTGTATTACTGATTTTGTTGGTTAGTATCATCACATCACACTCCCTTTGTCCAGGTCTACATATTTATAGACCTCCCCAGGTTGATTCCTAGGGCCCATATATATATATATATATATATATATATATATTTTTTTTTTAATGCAGCCAATGGCCATGTCCTTTTCTTTTCAGGGCGGGTCAGGGAAGGGATATTGGAAGGAAGTCGGCCGTGGACCTATTGAAAGGAACCGTCCCGGCATTTGCCTGGTGGTGAAAATGGGAAACCACGAAAACCATTTTCTGGACGGCTGTGGTGGGATTCCAACCCACGCTCTCCTAATGCCAGCGAGGCACGAGGTAGCGCGTTATGTACAAGCTTCTCCTAAAAGTTACAGATCGTTGTCTTATATTAGTTATCTACAAGTATCTCCTTAAAGTCTTGTCTTATATTATTCGTATGTGAACATTAATGACTTAAGCATTTAATGCCCTTGTGTTTCTTTGCTCCAAATCATTCGTTAAGACCTGAGTGGTTTGGAAATCAATCATTGTAGGTATTTGTCCTTTATTATTGAAATTTGGTCCTGATTCACTGGTGGGTTGTTTTTCATGACAGTGCTGAAACATCTGTCTATTAGCAGAAATATTTAATTTAGCTGTACCTCCAACGAGATTGAAGGCAGAAAAAAAAACTGTTTTAATTTAAAATTATTGTGGAATTACTAGTTGGTATGGGATTAATCGTTGCATTTGAACTTGAACAACAGAACACAGAAAACATATTCTCTCCACAGGTAAGGTCAAACAAAACAATTTTTCCTCTATCTACTAGTAATTTTCAAATAATTTCAAATTAAAACAGTTTTTTCTGCCTTCAGTCTCGTTGGAGGTACGGCTACATTAAAGATCTCTGCTAACATCCAGATGTTTCCACATAGACATAAAAAACAACCCATCACTAAAACAGGACCAAATTTTATTATTAACAAGTTGATCCTCATGACTCAAATCACAACTGTCAAGAAAGAAAACAAACAATATCAAAACATGAGTGTAAAAACATGAAACTAATACACTAATTCAAATAAGTTGGGAATAATAAAGGAAGAATACCTACAATGAATGATTTCCAAACCCCCCAGATCTTAACCAACGTTTTGGAGCAAAAAACACAAGGACATTAAATGCTTAAGTCACTAATGTTCTGATGTATAATACCGTATTTGCTCGCAGTTATGTAAAAATTGTGGAAGTTATACGTCTGGGTTTAAACTCAAAGTGATAAAATACGCAGAAGACAATGGTAATTTAGCTGCCAGTCGGGAACTCATTGTGACTGAATTTAATATTCGCTCCTGGCCTAAACAGAAAGACAGCCTAGAAACCACTAAGGTGTTTTCAAATGTGGCAGTAAACCAACCATACAGGATGTGAACGTCAGCAGTTTGACTGGTGCTCCACACCCTAAATAAGTTATTGTTAGGTTAGAACACGTCGAGATCTGGTATTGTTAGTTACGATAAGCTGACGACAGAAGACAAGATAAAGAAGGCCGTCGGTTGAACTCTTGCGTGAAAGGATTATACGGCCATGGATTATGGTGTCGACAGACGTTATTGCGAAGAGCTTCGTGAAGACGGGCAGCGCAAATGCGTTGGACATAAGTCAGGATGATGCAGTATGGAGTGATGACCAGAAGGATGCATGCGAGAGTAGCTCAGAGATTGACAGTGGTGAGGGCAGTGACAACAATGGATGTCTTGTTTCAATAATGCAAATTTTACGTTTTTGGAAATACAGTCTTTCGCCTACAAATCCACGCATATATCACGCACCAAAAATGTTCACACTTATTTTCAGTCAAAAAACGTGTGAATTATTTGTGAGCAAATATGGTATAAGACAATGATTAGTAACTTAAGGAGAAACTTTTATATAAAGATAAGACAATGATCTCTAACTTTAAGGAGAAGCTTGTATATTTTGTACCTAAATGTTTGTAAGTGCTGAAGGAGGGCTGTAGAAAAGGTCCAAAACAAGTACACTAAATAGGTTGAACCAATAAATGTAATTGTATTGACCAGGTGGACTCAAATCATAATTGAGTAAAGAACATATTTACTTGACAGAACAGTGGTGAATTACATTTAAACAAAACCCGACCATGAAGAACAAAAGAAAACAATATATTGAACAACACCTAGATAATTCACAGTTTGGTTTTCGCACATTAATATGTCGACGCAGTGATGCAATTGCTACATTGCGTTGTCTGGAAGAAAGATTAAATAATATTGGTAGAGATCTGTATGTATGCTTTATAGTTTACGAGAAAGTATTTGTCAACATATCTTGGCATAAGCTGTTTCCACTCCTTGACGGAATAGATTGTCCAGGGCATGCCAGGTTGGTGCACAACTTACATCAACACCAAAGCACAGTAATCAGGTTTGGCACAAAAGTAACAAATACTGCAATAATCCACAAAGGAGTGAGGCAAGGTTGCCTGCTTTCACTAGGGCTTTTGATTGTATTTGCTGAACAAATTGTAAATGAATACCTAAAACACACCAAGCTTGGGGTTAAAGATGGAGGTAAAACATGATTATAATAATGCTATTGGTTTTAAGTCCCTTTTAACGACTGTAGCTTTTAGAGACGCCAGGGTGCTGGAATTTCGCCCCAAAGGGATCTTTAACATGCCAGTAAATCTACTGACACAGCTCCCTCGCATTTGTACACTCTCAAATACCTACTGGCTGTGCCAGGATTCGATCCTGCAACCTTGGGAACAGCAGGCGAGAATGGTGCCACGGAGCCAGCTGGAAGTGAAACAAGTCAAGCCGACGATGAAACTATTGAAAAGGTCTACGAAGAAATAATATTCTAAGGTATGTCAAGGATGATAAAAATGTTATAGTAATTCGAGATTGGAATGCTGTGGTAGGAAAGAGAAGGGAAGATGGGAGAATTCGACTTAGGTCAAAGGAATGATCAAGGAAGCAGGCTGATGGAATTCTGCACCAAGCACAAGTTGGCCATAGTTAACACGCTATTCAATAACCACAATAGAAGAATATTCAAATGGATGAGACTAGGAGGTACAGGGCATTACCAATCAACTTCACTATGGTCAAGCAGGGATTTCGAAACAAAATTTTGGTTTGCAAAATATGTCCCGGAGGTGACATAAACTCTGACCACAATCTGATTGTTATGAAATGCAGATTAAAGTTGAAGGAACTGAAGAAAAGTCAAAAGCCAAAATGGTGGGCAATTGACAAACTGAAAGAGGAGGACGTGAACGAAAGATTCAAGACGAGTATAGAGGAAGGACTAATGAAAAACACTGGACAAACTTCAATTGCAGAGGAATGGGCACTTTTGAAGAATGAAATAACAAAATCCGCAGAAGAAAACATAGGTAGAAAACTGTGGATCACTCAGGCTATAATAGAATTAATGGACGAAAGGCGGAAGCACAATAATGAAAGGGGAAAAGCAGAATACAGACGCCTGAGAAATGAGGTAGACAGAAGGTAGAATAAGGAAAGATAAGAGAACGTTCATGGCATTTGTAGACTTATAAAAGGCTTTTGATAACGTTGACTGAAGTAACTTGTTTAAAATTTTGAAAAGGATTGGAATAGAGTACAGATATAGGAGGGTGATCCACTATCTGTACAGAAACCAGACAGCAGTTATTCGAGCCGAAGGACACGAAAGAGGAACTGGTATTCAGAAAGGTGCAAGGCTAGGCTGCAACATATCACCCATACTTTTCAATCTATACATCGAACAAATACTGAAGGAAATTAGAGAAAAATTTAAAGTAAAAGTTAGAATTCGAGGAGAAATAATTTCAACCTTGAGATTTGCTGATGACATTGTCATCTTAGCTGATTCAGTAGAGGGGGCGTGGTGGCTCAGCGGTCTAGCTGTATGCCTCTCACCAAGGCGGTCCGGGTTCGATTCCCGGTCACTGCATGTGAGATTTTCGAAGTGAAATGCCATGTCCTGTGGTTCGGATTCCACGTAAAAAGGAGGTCCCGTGGCTCATGATCTCAAGATTAACGGTCACGTTAAACTACAAGCTTCCTTCCTTTCCTTTGATTCAGTAGAGGATTTGAATACACTTTTAAATGGTATGGACTCTGTCTTGAGGAAAGAATTCATGATGAAAAACAATAAATGTAAAACAAAAGTCATGGAATGCAGCCAAAGGAAATCAGAAACCCCTATTGATGTCAAATTGGCAGGTGAAAAGCTAAAGGAAGTAGGAGACTTCTGCTACTTAGGAAGCAAAATTGGCAGTGATAGGCCAAGCAAAACGGATATAAAAAGTAGGAAAGCATTTCTACAGAAAAATAATCTGTTGACATCAAATATAGATTTAGGTATTAGAAAGTCATTTTTGAAAGCCTTTGTGTGGATGGTGACTCTATGGAAGTGAAACTTACTGTTGGCACAGCAGAAAAGAGGAGAATAGAAGTGTTTGAAATGTGCTGTTACAGGAGATTGATGAAGATCAGATGGGTAGATATAGTAACAAATGAAGAGGTATTAAGACGAGTGGGAGAGGAGAGATGTTTCTGGCAACTGCTACTGAAGAGAAGTGATAGGTTTGTAGGACACGTACTAAGACACCCAGGAATAGTTGGTAGGAAACACACTAAGACACCCAGAAACTTTGTTATCGAAGGAAGGGTCGAGGACACTAAGTGTAGGGATAGACCAAGGTTAGAATATGTTAAACAGATTGCCTCGGATGCAAGGTGCTATAGCTATGTAGAGATGAAGCAATTAGCTCAGGACAGGGAGGCATGGAGTGCTGTGTAACACCAGTCGAAAGACTGAAGACTCAAAACAACAGTTTAAAAACCTTTCCGATTCACAAGCTGGGATGTTAAATTAGTGCCGGAACACTCGACAGAAAAACCCCATCGTTCTTGATAAAAATCGTTGGAGGTAAGTACTGGAAGCTGCTGATCATGTAGGTGTAGGTTCAATTGCTCCTTGTCATGTTGAAGTGGTTGTAGTAACTATTTCAGATTTGTTTATAAAACCATTGCAATCAGGGAAGACTACGAAATCTATTACAGACTGTTAGATCTGTGAATTAGTTTCAACCAATGTGGGCGACTGAAGTATGCTACTTCTGAATTCATGGAAGGGGTTGGTGGTTGACTAAAAGCCTTGCGTTGTTTCAGACAATGGTATTACAAATCAAACACAAGCACAGCCTATCACTCATACAGCCACTGTGCAGCTATAGATGTCGGCCATGGAGGTATTTCATTCAAAGAATTATCTTCGGGTGACAAGCCTTCATGGCTTAGGCGGCAGCACGCCGGCCTCTCACCGCTGGGTCAGTGGTTCAAATCCCGGTCACTCCATGTGAGATCTGTGCTGGACAAAACGGAGGCAGACAGGTTTTTCTCCGGGTACTCCGGTTTTCCCTGTCAAAATATCATTCCAGCAACACTCTCCACTATCATTTCATTTCATCTGTCATTCATTTAAGCATTGCCTCAGAGGAGTGCGTCAGGCCACGGCAGCCGGCACAGTTCATATCCTCGCCGCTAGATGGGGGCTTCGTTCATTCCATTCCTGACCCGGTCGGAGACTGGAAGCAGGTTGTGGATTTTCATCTTCGGGTGACAACTTTGTTTTGTTTGCAGTCATGTGTGTACACCCACTACCATACTACAGACCCCTGTGGAGATACACATGATAGCACTGCCACTATGCATATAGTCAAGCCATAAAACAGAATGGCAGCAAAATATTCTTTCTGAGTGGAAGTTGAACATGACCATGGCCATTCCAAGTCTTGTCAGTATCCAAGTGTCACACTTCTGACCCTTACCTTGCGAGTGGACACTTATGTCAATAGTTCTCCTCAGCATTTCTTGCTCCACCGCAGGTAGCCTGTCATGTTTGTTCTTTTATTTGTTTTTCTATCCTTTTTTTTCCTGCTGTATTATTGTACTAATTTTTTTGTATTAGCAAGCAAGATTGGTGGTGCATACTTCTCTAGTCAAACTGGGTAGCACAGGTAGATAAGCACTGGCCTTCATAATCCAAGGTAGCAGGTTTGATTCCAGTTCTCAATCAATCTGATGGTATTTAAGGGTGTTTAAATGTGATGCCCTATTGTCATTTGATTTACTGGCATGTTAAGGAACCTCTCGAGGTCAACAAAACTGTCCATGGCAGTTAAAAGGTATATTAAATCCGTAATGATTTCAAAACAAGGTTAAAAGGTCATTTTAAAACCTTTTCATCAAAATGTTTAATATTTTTGATTATCATAAAATATATGTAGCCTCCGTGGCTTAGGCGGCAGCACGCCTGCCTCTCACCGCTGGGTCCGTGGTTCAAATCCCGGTCACTCCATGTGAGATCTGTGCTGGACAAAACGGAGGCAGACAGGTTTTTCTCCGGGTACTCCGGTTTTCCCTGTCAACATTTCATTCCAGCAACACTCTCCACTATCATTTCATTTCATCTGTCATTCATTTAATCATTGCCCCGGAGGAGTGCGTCAGGCCTCGGCAGCCGGCACAGTTCATATCCTCGCCGCTAGCTGGGGGCTTCATTCATTCCATTCCTGACCCGGTCGGAGACTGGAAGCAGGCTGTGGATTTTCATTTTTTCATAAAATATATGTGGCCCTTAACAAATACTTTCTTCAGAATAAGTGGTGTGGTCATACCCCTATTAAAGAACTTTGCTTGCTAAGTTGAGGTACAGCTGTTGGTATGAACTCATAATGATAACCTAATGATTTTGAATGGGACATAATTGTTGGTAACTTATCACAGATAGTAAAAATACTGGAAAGGATATTAGAAAGAAGAATGAGAAGAAAGGTGGAAGGAGAGTTGCAAGAAGAACAGTATGGCTTCAGGAGTGGAAGATCCACAGTGGACCCAATCTTTAGCTTGAGGCAGGTGATGGAAAAGAACTGGAAATATGGAGAGGATTTGATCATGACTTTCATAGATCTAGAAAAGACATATGATAGTGTCCCCAGAGAGAAGGTATGGGAAACCATGGTTAAGAAGAGACTGGGAAGAGAAATGTTGGAAATGTTGCCAGCTATGTACAACAACTGTGTTAGCAGGGTACTGACCCCAGTTGGAAAGACAGATTGGTTTAGGAACAAGACTGGACTAAGACAGGGGAGTGTGCTGTCACTTCTCTTGTTCATAATGGTGATGGATGAAATGGTAAAGGAAACAAAGGAAGCATATGGACATAAAGAAATGAAGTTACTGTTATTTGCAGATGATATTGTGGTCTGGGGAAGGAACACCGAAGAAGTGCAAAAACAACTAGATGCACTGAACGAAAATATTCAGAAGTACGGCCTGAAAATCAGTATAGAGAAAAGTAAGACCATGGTGATGACAAGAGGGGAAAGACAAGGAAAGGGCACTGTGAAAATTGGAAGTCAGAGTTTGGAAATTGTGGACACATTCAAATACCTAGGAAGTGAATTGATGCAAACTGGTAGGTTGGACATGGAGATTGGCAGGAGGGTACAGCAGAGCAATGCATTCTATCAAAGTGTAAGAAAACTTGTTTGGGATAAGGAAGTACCAAGGAAAAGCAAGGAGGTAATGTATAAAGTGTACTATGTTCCCATATTAACTTATGCAGCTGAGACTTGGACCCTGACAAGCAGGCAAGAGAGTAGAATCCAAGCCAGTGAAATGAAATTCCTAAGAAGTATGATAGGAAAGACAAGGAAAGACAGAGTGAGGAATGAAGATGTTAGGAAGGAAGTTGGGATGGGAAAACTAAATGAGAGAATTGAGAAGAATAAACTAAGGTGGTTTGGACATGTAAAGAGGATGAAGGGAAATAGAATACCAAGACAGATGCTGGAGGTGAAGTGCAAGGGTAAGAGAGCAAGAGGAAGACCTAGAACAAGGTGGATTGATTCAGTGAAGAACAGCGTAAGAAAAAGAAATCTGGACTGGGACAAGATCGTGGAAGAAGAATGGTGGAAGGAAAGAGGAAAGTGGAGAAGTGCCATAAATACCCCGACCCGGCAGGAGCTAGATAAGGGGAAATGATGATGATGATAATTGTTGGTGCTTACAGGATTGGTCATTCTATCCATAGGATTTCCTCCAAGTTCCAGATATCTGGTGCAGCAGTAAGTAATGTCATGGTGACATGGAAACTTGAGGGAGTTAAAACATGACAGCCCAGACCTAGTAAACCAAAAAATGTTGAAACCTGTGGGGAAATTGAACCAGAAAACAATTGTTGGCTATCTGAAGGACATGCCAAGCGACCGTTGTTTTTATTAGCCTTTCGAGATATGATTGCCGGTGGCAGAGGTGTAAACTATTTTTCATTTACTTGTGTCATGTTGTCAGCTGGCTTAGTTGACAGGTACAGTTGCATGGGAAGGATATAACTCATGCCCAGTAGCCTTGCATCGCTTTACTCTCCGTGGTTACATGAGCTCCTATAAAGCTTAACTGTGCTGTTGAAACCCACCATTCTTAATTCGCCCATTATTATTAATTGTTCTGTTCACAATTCACAATATAACTTCTGTCTAACACAGGCTGTTCCATCCGAGCAGCTCGCCCGTGAGCAGCTGAGTACTCGCCGCCTTGTGTGAGTAAACCTGCAATAAGCAATACAGCTCTGCTGTAGGGGCGGCCGTTACTCAGCGGTGGATACATATAGATTGGCAGGAAGCGCATGGACTTGTACTATGACCTTTGCCCAGTGACGTGTTGGCTATCACCCCCAGTCCCTCTCCAGCCGTGCTCCGAGCATCACTGCTGAGTACTTGCGTGTACGCATACTCAAACTCGTGGATTTGGAACAGCCTGGTCTAACACAAGTAGCGCATGCAGTGTTGCTTGACTTATGTGCAGACTGTACTCTGTCATCACTGTGTCCCCCTGCTTATCCCGCAAGGCTCCTGCTGCTATTATCAACAAACGCTGGCACAGCCAAGTTCAGCAGCAGTCATATCTTGAAAGGCTAATAGGACTGAATTGTCCCCACTGTGAAGTAGAGCTGGGCGAAAAGCTTCCAAGTTCCGATCGGTCTTGCTGGACGAGAATGAAGAACGGAAATGCTGGTTCCGGAACTGATATTACCGGTAACGTGGACTTGATAACGATAATTCTCTATGTTCTCGTTTGGGCAATATGGCGCTGCCTGAAGGCACTGAGGCTTGTTGTGTAAGGATTCAATGGAAATTGTTCATTCTGATGACTGGAGTCTGCGAATTGGAAGAATCCACCCAACCTCAACTGTGTCATATTAACATAGACCTACTATATTGAGCTTATCATCTTAATAACATATCGGAGATTTTGATCGTCAGTGCTTGCATCCAGTGGCGGCGCTGGCCATTGCTGGTCCCTGTGCGGTACGGGATTTGCGAGGCCCTTACTTTCGGGGGGTGGGGGGTCAGTACCATCTATGAATAAAAGTAAGAGAAATAAATAGAGTGAATTGTAATATTATATTTTTAAAATACAGTACAGTCGTCGTCGGCTGTAACTCTATTCCGAGTACACATACTTCTTCCTGCATAGAGCTTTTCAGACCAGCTTGAGGAGGTGTTTCTGATGACTAAACAGGCCAATCCTGGCATGAAACATGCGCCCACATAAATTGCACTCAATGGTTGGGGGAGGGCGGGGTTGTAATTGATGAAGCTTTCTTGCTTGTCGCTTGGCCTCTTCATGTCTGCAACGTTCGTCTTCAAATAAGTTGACAGCAGTCGATGTAGTGTTCTGCCACAGTAAACGGTCCGCAGCAGATGTTTCTCATGAGTGGATATGTATACCAGTCGTCGTCATGACGTGTTTTAGCTGGTCTTAAATATGCTTCAGAGGGTCCCCATGAGGTCTAGTGCCGGAGCAAAGTTCTCCATAAAGGAATCGACGTGGAAGCCTGGTATCACTCATACGGTGAACATGGCCTAACCATCTCAGTTGATGAGCGATGATAGTTGCCTCAATGCTATTGAGATGATCTCTCTCATGAACTGCAGTGTTGGTCACATAATCCTCCCACTTGAAATTCAAGATGTATCTCATCTTTTGTTGGTGGAAGCGCTCAAGTTTCTTGATATCACGGCGATAGAGTGTCCCAAGTCTCACAGCCATACAGTAGCGCTGAGATGACGACAGCTTTGTACACCATGAGTTTGGTATGCATCTCTAAGTCTTTATTTGTGAAGACTCTGTGCATTAAACGGCCAAATGGTGCATGGGCAGCTCCAGTTCTTTTGTCAACATCCTGTTCGCAAGTGCACCGTTTAGACAATATGCTACCAAGATATGAAAAATGATCAAACTGCTCCAGTGTTGAGTCTAAGATGGAGATATTGAACTCAGGAAGAGGTAATCCTGGGGCAGGTTGTGCAAGAACCTTAGTTTTCTTTGCATTGATGGCAAGACCAAAGTGATCACACGCAGTGCTAAAGCGATTGACTGATTGTTTAAGCTCTACAGGTGTCAGAGCAGGAGATGCGGTGTCATCGGCATACTGCAGTTCTGTCACCCGGATAACTTGGGTATGTCTCTGTGAACGAAGTCTTGCCAGATTGAAAAGGCCTCCATCGAAGCGAAACTTAATCTCTATGCCTGGGTTGTTGGAAGATGATTCATACATCATGGCAGCCATGTACAATGCAAAGAGTGTTGGAGCAAGCACACAGCTTTGTTTCAAACCGTGAGTGATTGGAGAACGGATCGGATACAGAGTTACCGTGATGAATCTTCCAAGACATTCCATCGTGAAGAGCTTTAACTAATTCCACATAGCGATCTGGACATCCAAAGTGCGCTAATACTTTCCACATAGCATATCTTGTACTGAATCAACGGCTTTTTCCAGGTCATAGAAAAATAAATACAGAGGCTCCTGTTGCTCTCTGCACTTTTCCTGGAGTTGTCTGGCACAGAATATCATGTCTATTGTGCCCCTGGAGGTTCGGAAACCACATTGAGACTCACGCAAAATCCTCTCCGAGATACTTTGGAGCCGGCTTAGTAGAATTCTTGCGAGAACTTTATCTGCCATGGATAATAGTGATATACCACGATAGTTCCCACACACACTACGATCACCTTTCTTGAAGATAGTGATGATGGTATCATTCTTCAAGTCGCCAGGTACTTCTCAAGTTTCCCAAATTAAGAGGATAAGTGTAAAAAGTCGAGTCTTCAAGGCCATATCTCCACTTTGTAACAACTCCAGAGGAATGTTATCAGGACCAGGAGCCTTTCTGGACTTTAGTTGATTGAGCACTTTGGGGAAATCTCGGAATGTCGGCGGAACCGCCATTCATGGTGGTTGGGGCTGCTGAGGGACGTTGCGAAGAAAGTCCTCGGCAACATTGGAGGCACGATTTAGAAGTGCAGAGAAATGTTCCTTCCAACGCTCCAAAATTTTTCCTTGGTCAATTAAATGGCGGAATTGTCAGCAGTTTTCAATGTACCTGATGATGATCGGATTGGGCCGTATACCTCCTTTATGCCTGCATGGAAGTTTTGCAGGTCACGGGCATCAGATAGTCTTTGAAGTTCTTCAGCTTTTCGCTGTCACCAGTTGTTCTTTATTTCCCTGATTTGTGCCTGACATTTCCCCTTAAGTTGCACAAATTGTGTTTTTTTCACACTGCAAGACGGATCTTGAAGAAAGGATAGATGGGCTTCCCGTTTGGCATTGATGAGACACATTATTTCATCATTATTTTCATCAATCCAGTCTTGTCTTTTGTTCTTCACAAAACCAATTGTTTCCTCAGCTGACTCAGTGATGACCTTCTTCTGCTAGCCAGCTTATTTGAGATCATTTCTGTAATCTGTGCCAATTGATTTTACTTGGAGTTTAGAAGTGTCAAATTTCCGTCTGGACAGGTTGTGGATGGATCGTTTCGGTTTGCGGCAGATTGAGATCCTCAGCCCGCAAAAAAGGAGCTTATGATCTGTCCAACAGTCATCGACACTTCTTGCGGTCCTGGTGACACGGATGTTCTTTTTATCACATTGACTGGTGATGATATAGTCAAGGATGTGCCAGTGCTTCGAGCGAGGATGCATCCAAGTGGTTTTGTAGCAATTCGGCCGGCGGAACTGAGTGTTGGTAATAAAGAGTTCATGTTCAGCACATAGACCAAGGAGTACGGTAATAGACCATTGGCATTGCAGTTGCCAAGTCCTTGTTTTCCCATCACATTGTTCCATAATTGATGATCTTTACCAACTCTGGCATTGAAATCGCCAAGCATTAAGAGTTTGTCTCTAGGTGGTACTTTGGTGATGATTGTGCTTAGCAGGTTGGAGAATTGGTCTTTAACTTCTATAACAGCATCCATGGTGGGAGCATATGCAGAGATATGAGTCATAAAGTGACCCCCGGAGAGTGGGATTCGGAGGGTCATAATTCTTTCGCTGACAGCAGCTGGTAATCATTCACCAGTGTGGTCTTTATAGCAAAACCAACACCATGAATACAGCGCTCTCCCTCATCTTTTCCCTTCCAGAATATGGTGTAACCTGAACTAAACTCTGGACAATTTGGTTTCACTTAAGGCAGCAATATCTATGTTCATTCGACCAAGCTCATGGGTGACGAGCGCTGTTCTTCTCTCAGGCCTGTTATTGTCCTTCAAATCAAGTAACGTTCGAACATTCCAGGATCCTATAATTAAAGTTTGGATATTCTTACAAGGGAAGTCTCTAAACCGGGGAATCGTGGATCCTGCTGGAACTTAGCAGATGCGTTGCGTGAGCCCAACTAGGCAGAACCGTGAAGAAAGATCTTTCGGAAATTAACTCATACCCACCGTAGACGGCAGTAAGTACAACAATTTTGAACTGTGCGCGCTGGTCAAGCGGGAGTGTGCCTCACTCCTGATTGGTGGCTCAAAAGATCACGTTCCAAACGACTGCTCTCCCGTACTCGCGCTCACAAGCTGCGCTGCGGCAAGGGACATTAATGTTGCATCTTTACAATATATTGCACGTCGTGCTTTATTATTAATCATGCAATGTAAGGCATCCAGAAAAGGAATACAAAAGGAGTGCCACATTCCCAGACGGTACATGCTGTTTGAAAACATTATGAAACCAATTCTCCAATTGTGTGGATCCCAGTTTGCCAGATTTTGTGGGAACAACGTAAATATTGTCATGTGCAAGCATAGTTTCTTTCACCCTTTTACCAAACACACCTTTTGGTTCTTTCAAAGTTATGAAGAGAGGTCCAAGCAGCTTGCCCGCTGCTGTTACTGTTGGCATTATTGTATAACTGGGCGTTGTGGCCCCCACTGATTGCACTTTGGAGTAAACCGTTTTAGACTCTTTTATAGCCAGTGTCCTACCCGAACACATTTCCAAATTGAACCCACTTTGATCACTATTACAGTACATACATTTCCAGGGCCGAGAGAATCTAGAACCGATGTAACCTCTTCTACGAATATTTTTGCTGCTGACATAATATCCATTTTTCGATGGGCATTGTTTGATATCACCACAGTTGCTATTTTTCGCGAAATGATATAGCGATTCTTAAAGTGCTGCACCCTGGAATGGCTGGCTTTAAACCTCGTACATTTTACGTCCTGCACAGCTAGCATAGCCCATTATTGAATTGTCGCGTCATAGCCTATATTACGTCATTATTCTGATGGGCAATGTCAAATTGGGCTTTTAAGGCACATGTTATTCTCCTAAATTTGTCGCGGTGGGTGCCGCCCCTTATCACTTGCTCTGCCCACAAATATAAATCTTTCTTACTTCTTACTTTCGTTTACCGACAAAAAGGAAAGCGGACGCCTCTTACCGCTTTTCCAATACTCATCAGCATTTTGTTTGTATTTCATACCTAACACACTTGTTGCAAGGGACGAACCCCAGATAGGCACAAAACCATCCAAACTGTCCAACAGGTCCTGTTCTTGAATGCCGAGAGGCCTTTCCATACATTTTCCATATTTTTCCTCCAGACAACATATAACTTTTCCAATGTTAGCATTCATTATGCAATGCATGGGACACTCGCCGTATTCGGAAATAAGCGTATGCCGGGTCTGTCGCCTCTCATTCGATGACTGTACGCCGTAGGCCGGGAACCACAGTACGGTTGGGAAGCAACCTATGACGCAGCCAATGAAGCTCACACCCCTGGCGCGCCAATTTAAACGTGTAAATCTTAATTTTTCATCTAGTAGAAGGGGAAGTTAATTTCCGAAAGATTTTTCTTCACGGTTCTGCCTAGTTGGGCTCACGCAACGTATCTGCAAAGTTCCAGCAGGATCCGCGATTCCCCGGTTCAGAGACTTCCCTTGTTAGTTTTCGTTTTTCGACCGCAAAAGGGGTGACCCACTGGGTGCGGCCTCCCAGCCGGCTGAAGGTGTGACTACCTATGTTTAGCCCACATTTTCTAGGGCCTTCCCCATTCAGGGTGGGCAGCAGTGATCCTAAATAGGCCTGCCCAAACACAGATGCAGGACCGAACTCCTGAGTAGTCACGAGGTCTCAGAAAGACGACCATCACACATCTGCTGCCAACGTACAGGTCCGAACTAGAGGCTTCCAGTTTCAACCCGAAAACCTGCCTCCACCATCCTTATCCCATCGCCGCTGGACTTGTGTTGAAAGATGTGACAGCAGGAAAAAGGTGCCTAAAGCGAGATTTTGTTTAAGGTGGATCACAGCTTGCAATGAAGTGACCCACACACTATGATCTCGGAGCTATACCCTGCGGCACAAATGAAATGAGTCTTGCAGGTTCTAGTACCGTGACTGCAATGGACTGCCGCAGACTCTAAATACCATTGAGTTGCGCCTTCACAGCCAGTCCATCTGGCATGACCTCATCCGCCTCCACGACCGTTGAGAACCACAAGGGAAGTTCCTCCTCCGTCCGTTTTGCCGTTGGGCCAAAATATACGTAATGGATTTCAGTGTCATTTCCCACACTGAGGGGACCATCACCCCACCTAAATGGGCTCATCAGCCAGAAGCCATTGGCCCCTTCAGGGGGTCGAGGTATTGACCGCCGCCCGACATTCGGCGTTAGCTGTTTTTACAGCTGGTTGCCAAACCAGCTAACCCTCCTCCTTTCGCATTCCGGACTTGGGGCCGGACAGAGGCGGAGTACAGTATTACTACCGGTATTTCAAAAACTTGCAGTAACAAAGACTGCTAAAATTTAACTCTTCTGCTCTTTTTCTGGCTCAAGTCTTTTATTAAATCTTTATAGTTCAAACTAGATGTCGATTCATTCTCTATGGACAAGATTGCGAGTCTTGGGTCATGGTGTTTCTGAGATAGGCTTTAATTAATTTTGATTTTGAGAAACTTCTCACGGCAGCCGCAACTGTGACGGGAATAGTAGCAACTATTATAAGTGGAATACTTGTATTTGGATAAATTTCACTCAGATTGTTTTCCACGATGTACTTCAAAGCCATTAAAATTCCACTTTCTTAATTTCATTTCTTCTACCTCGAGTGTCTTTCCCATTGTATATGAATAGCCATCAAACACTGCGAGAAGGAAGGATTTTATTTTGTCAATAGTTTAATGCGAAATCTAGTGATAGTGTTTGAATTATGTTTCACATTAATTTCAACAATTAGCATTTTTCGATCTGTCTAGCAAAAAAAAATTTAGTGTATCCCAAGTTGGCAGGTTGTTGAAGGTCTGATTACTCATTTATTAATATTATTATTTATTATTATTATTTATTATTATTTATTATTATTTGTTATTAATATTTGTTATTATTTATTTATTTATTTATTTTAAGAGGTTGTCTATTGTCGGTTGTCAGTAACCTTTCGCAGGGCCCTGGGAGGCGTGGGGTCCTGTGCAGCCGCAAACTTCGCACACCCCTGGCACACACTGCTTGCATTGCGTCTTATGATATCCCCCAGTATTATTATTATTATTATTATTATTATTATTAGCCATTGGTAAATCCCATAAAGGGCAAAGGCCTCCTGCTAGCAGGGTAGCTCTGAAATATTTCATCAGATGAGCTATGCTGATGAACATTTACCTTAATAGTAACTTAAAACTAATTGTCTTGACTATTTACACTCTTATTCATCTTCCCCCAGTATTATTTGGTCATTAAATTTCAGCAAAAGAAAATTCTATTTGATGTGTACATATTAAGATTTTTTCCGTTTATGCCACATTCAAGCACTATGTAACTTTAACGGAATGGAACCTGAAAAAATCATGCACTTGCTATATTACTAATGCCCCTGTGATGCAACTGTGTTTTGTCGTATCATTTTTGTAGTAAGCTGTCGACACAAACTATAAAATATAACGAAAACAAACTCTGAAATACTTCCCCTACCAAGTATCAAACTCCAAACCTTTCATCCATGAGTCCAACGCGTTATCAATTCAGCCACGGAGACACTCATTTCAGAGTAGAAAATATGACAAAGATACAGAGTGAGAACTTTTGCGTTGGATACTTGACTCTCTCCATCTAAATCGCTCCTACCATTTCGAATACTATTCTCTAGTCGTTGGCCATAAAAAAAATAATGTTCACATTCAAGAATAAGATTGATTTTTATTTTTATTTTGATATGATGGCTTTGAAATATGCTTGAGCCACCGTCATTTCAATCGCATCCCTAGGTACGTGCTGACACGTTGCATCATGGGTAGTGATATCAACATTACCTTGTGATCGAACGAGACTGTGGAGTATCGGACCAAGTGACATTCCCGCGGTAATGAGCAGTTCTTAGTCAACTGCCATCGCACTCTTGTCACTCAAACTGTCATATCATTGGCATTTATAGACGAATCAGTGAGGTGTTTGCACTGGCATGATTAATATCATCATCATCGTCACCCCCCTGTGGGTGGGGGGTTTAGAATACACCCACGGTATCCCCTGCCTGTCGTACGAGGCGACTAAAAGGGGCGACCTTGGCTATTCTTTTAGGTTTCCGGCTTGTCTTGCGAATTGGACCTCCCGTGGGTGGGAGGGATGGAATACACTCACAGGTATACCCTGCCAGTCGTAGAAGGCGATGTAAAGGGTTTCTTGGCCCAGGTCCCCTTTACGGGTTTGACAGCCAGCTCTAAACGCCCCACTTTGTGCGATATAACTCTCATTAGGTTATATCGCACGCCTTTTTCCGTTCATGTTTTTGAGGTCTGGCACTCAAAATTACATGTGCGTGCTGTCAGGGGAAGGGCACCTAAGTGTGCGACTACGCTCGAGAGCCTGTTCGGTCTGGCCACACCGACAGGTGGGTGCGCCATGTACCCTGCAGTAGTATCCGCCTGACAACACAGGTCCCCGCACAGCTGCATGCCTGTGCTGGAAAACTCTCTTGTATATGCCAAGGGGTACATGCCTGTATGGCATGTCAAACATCGGACTCCCAGGCAATGCCTTCCAAGCTAGGCGGGCCTTGCCTTGGCTGGGTAGCGCCTACAGAGACAGCCCGTGATTGGAGTCGGTGGCATTCAGGGAGGACGAAATGGCCATGGGACAGAAAAGGAATATCTCCCAACAGGGTGGTCCGCCACCCAAGTCTTCTAACTTTTGATTCCCTCGGGGATCAACCCCCTGGGAACAGTCTGTTCGTGAGAATCTGGGTACTAACACTCCCAAGTTTCTGGTCGCAACCAGAACGGATGGGGGTGATTTCAAGATGGTAAAGTCTATATTGTTTTCTCGGCACATAGAAGGGGTCTATGGCGAGCTTGAGAAGGTACAAAAGATGAGAAACGGTAGCTTGTTGCTCAAGACTAGGACTGGTGAGCAGGTTGAACACCTTCTGAAATGTGACCACTTTGGCGATATCCCTGTCAAAGTGGAAAAGCACACGTCTCTGAATCTGGTCCGGGGAGTCATTTTCCACCGGGACCTGATTCTGAACACTGACGAGGAGCTCAAAGAGGATATGCAGCACCGTCACGTGACTGGTGTCCGACGCATTACGCGCAAGGTCAATGGTCAAATAGTGGATACTGGTGCTTTCATTATTTCCTTTGAGCTTTCGGTGCTCCCGGAGAAATTCAAGGTTACAAGTTACCGTTGTGACGTTCGGCCTTATATCCCTCCACCAATGAGGTGTTATAAGTGCCAGAAGTTCGGGCACATGTTATCCCGATGCTCGAGCCCTGACGTCTGTGGAACATGCGGTAAGGTACCCCACGAAGCGGAAGAGTGCACAACACCATATCAGTGCACTAATTGCCTTGGATTTCATTCTCCTCGGGACAGGAACTGCCCTGTCTTCCTGCGTGAGAAGAAAATCCAGGAGATCAAAACCCTGGATGGTCTCACCTACCAGGAGGCCCGCAAGAAGTACCATACCACGATTTCGCCTTCTCCAACGATTGATTATAGAGCCATAATACCAAATTTGGTCCCGGCTACCTCATCTTTTGTCTCAACTGTGAAACCTTCTAATGTACCACTGCCATCTACATCTCTAGCTACTCCCCAGAATCAGAAAGAGAGCCTGAAGGTGACTTCAACCCCACCTTCGGCCCCAAAGAAGGCTGTGCGAGCGAAGGCTGCTCCGCCCGCACAGCAGGGGAGGAAGTTGAAGACTTACTCCCCACTCGGGAGGAAGTCAGACTTCCTCCCCACCCAAATGGTCGGCGAAAGCCGCGCCGAAACCGGCCGAGGCGGCATCGTCGACCAGGGTCAGGAATTCGGCTCCTGACTCGTCTATAGATCTTAAAGAGGCGGGGAAGAAGGGACCCTGCACTACGCATTCCCTTTCTCCTAGAAAGGGGAAGCCATCCGCCCCACCACCTACGGATGCTTCTGCACCTGGGGACGTTTCGGTCCCCAGATCTGCGCGCTCCCCACGGAGATCCCCACGCCGCTGAACTGCGTCTAGAAAATCTTCCGCCGAGTCGATTCACTCCACGACCTCGCCTGAGGACATGGAGATTATAGTCGACGTAGTGGCTGATGATCCTCCAGAGGTTAAGTTGTAGCTTGCTGCTCCAACTTATCCCTCGTTTATAAGTTCACACAATGGCACTGTTACAGTGGAATTGTAACAGTTATGACAGGCATTTGACAGAGCTCCATCAGCTTATTGCACAATACGCAGCGAGTATAGTCTGCCTACAGGAAACAAACCTCAGACCTGATCACGAGACTGTTCTGAGAGGTTTCCGACTATACTCTAAAGAGCGACAAGACGCCGCCCGGGCTTCCGGGGGCGTTTGTACCTTCGTTCGCTCTGACTGCTATAGTGAGGAGTTTCCACTCGCCACTCCTCTGGAAGCTATTGCAGTTCGCGTGTCCTTGCCTGTTATGACAACTGTTTGTAACGTGTACCTTCCACCGAACCAGCCCCTTGATATTAATGACGTCTTTGATCTTGTTGATCAACTTCCAGTCCCTTTCCTAATCGTGGGTGATATCGACTCTCATCACCCCCAATGGGGATCACCATCTTCCTGCCCCTGAGGAAGGGACGTGGAGGGCTTAATTCAAGGGTTGGATTTATGTCTATTAAATACAGGGGAAGCTACACATTTTAGCTTAGCGCAAGGCACGTACTCACACATTGACTTGAGTGTGTGTAGCCATGCGCTGGTCCCCCTATTTGGATGGTACGTACACGACGACCTCTGTGACAGTGACCATTTCCCGATCGTTCTTACACTTCTGAACCAGAAGCCCGTGGAGTTCCCCAGTCGTTGGGTGCTTAAGCGGGCAAATTGGCCCTCGTTTCAAGAACGAGCTGTGTTCGTTGATCTTGGTTGCCGGAGCGTCGATGACGAGGTACAGCACATCACCGATGTGCTTCTTGCTGCCGCCGAAGAGTCCATTCCATCCTTTTCTGGGACTCCTCGTCGCAAACTCGTCCCTTGGTGGACAGAGGATATTGCAGCGGCATACGAGATCGTCGTCGAGCTCACAAGCACTACCGTCGGCGTCCAACCATGGCTAATTTGGTGGCGTTTAAGAAATGTTGTGCCAAGGCACGGATTCTTATCCGCCAGAGTAAGAAAGATTCGTGGGAACGGTATGTGTCGTCTATTACGGCACATACCCCCTCCTCTCAAGTGTGGACTAAACTACGACGCATCTCGGGTATTCAGACATCTTCTACTGTACCGGGAATTTCCATCGATAATGAATTGGTTACAGATCCGTACTGCGTTGCAAACCATCTCGCATCTTATTTTGCGGATATATCCGGTTCCGACACCTATGATCCTGCCTTCGTGGCCATGAAGTGCGAGGCAGAACGTTTCCAGCTCAGTATTGCTTCCCGCGCTTCGAAGGAGTACAACGTGCCCTTTACGGAGTGGGAACTCCGCGGAGCGCTGGCGCTCTGCAGGGACACGTCTCCCGGCCCGGATAATATTCACAACCAGATGCTTAAACACCTTAATGATGAGAGCATTCGTTATTTGCTCAGGGTGTTTAATCGTATCTGGTTGGATGGTGTGTTTCCAGCGCAATGGCAGGAAGGTATCATTATACCTATCCTGAAGCCCGATAAGGATCCCAAATTGACAGGGAGTTACAGACCTATTTGTCTCACTAACGGTCTGTGCAAGCTCTTTGAGAGGATGGTCAATCGGCACCTGGTGTGGGTGCTGGAGAAACGGGGACTCCTGTCTGAATACCAGTGTGGTTTCAGGCCTCTCGGTGTACCAGCGACCATCTGGTACGCCTGGAGACTGCCATACAGGACGCTTTTCTCCGGAGACAGCACCTAGTCGCTGTTTTCTTTGACCTCGAGAAGGCCTATGACACCACTTGGCGTTACGGCATCCTCTCTACCCTGCATCAATGGAAATTCCGAGGTAACTTGCCAGTTTTTATTGCGAATTTTCTGTCCCTTCGCCTGTTCCGTGTCCGAATAGGGGGGACATATTCGCAATATCATATACAGGAAAACGGAGTCCCACAGAGATCGGTGCTTAGCATAACATTATTTGCCATTGCCAAAAACAGTATAGTCGCTGCTGCTGGTCCAGCAGTGGTACCGTCGCTGTATGTAGACGACTTCACTCTACATTATAGTGCGCAAAATATGGCGGTCGCTGAACTACAGCTACAACAAGCTATTCGGAGAGTGGAACGCTGGACACTGGAGCATGGCTTTCGGTTCTCAACCGCAAAGTCCTCGGTTGTCCATTTCTGCCGAAAGCGCACCCTCCATCCAGATCCTGAGCTTTATCTGGGCAATGTAGCTTTGCCTGTTGTTGCTGCGTACCGGTTCCTTGGGCTCCTTTTCGATCAGAAATTGACGTGGGAACCACACGTGCGGTGTTTGAAAACTGCCTGTGCTAAGAAACTCAACATGTTGCGGTTTCTTAGCGGCACATCAGGGGGGGCGGACCGCGCGGTGCTCCTACGTTTTTATAAGGCACTGATTTTATCTAGATTAGATTATGGCAGTGTAGCATATGGTTCGGCCCGTAAGTCAGTGCTTGTTAAACTGGACAGTGTCCACCACGTCGTCAACTTGCTCGCCGAGGCTGGCGTACCTCCTTTACACCTGAGGCGCCAACAAGTACTGCTGACCTATGCTGCAACTATTCGACAGATGCCACTTCATCCAAGCTATCCATGTTTGTTTTCCAATCCGAATCGCCGGCTGTATGATGCGCTCACCCGAGCCCCTCGGCCGACGGGGATTCGCTTGGATGACTTATACCGTCAGTTCCGATTTCCTTCCGTCTCCTGTATCGTCCGAGTACCTAGCAAGGCCCCTCCGTGGATGGACTCTCGCCCTGATATCATCCTGGATCTGCACACCGGCCCCACGTCAGACACGGACTCCTCCGTCCATCGGAGGCTGTTCCAGTCGGTGGTATCCGGGATCAGGGCTTCTATTCACGGACGGTTCGAGGGTAAACAAGAAAGTAGGCTGTGCATTTGTGGTTGAGGATCGTCGGTTTCTCTTTTCACTTCCCGAGGCCTGTGGCGTGTACACTGCGGAGCTCTATGCCATCTTAGAGGCTCTGCGGTACACGTTATCAGACGATCACCAGCTCTTTCTTGTGTGTACTGACTCTCTGAGTGCGCTGCAGGCGATCGATGTGTGTTTCCCGAATCACCCGTTGGTCCAGCGTGTGCACGACCTGCTCGTCAGTTCGCGTAACGCTGGAACCGGGGTGACCTTTGTGTGGCTTCCTAGCCACATGGGTATTGCGGGAAACGAGCTTGCTGATCAGGCGGCGAGAGAGGCAGTCGCACTGCCCTCGCTACCGTATAAGGTGCCTGCTAGTGATGTGCGCTCTCAGTTGCGGCATTCGATCCTGTCGCATTGGGAGGAAGCGTGGCGTGCCACGCCTCCACCCAACAAACTGAGAGGCATCAAGGAGACAACTAAGGTGTGGAAATCTTCCTTCCAATCTCTCCGGAAGGAAGCTGTGGTACTCTGTCGACTCCGGATCGGCCATGGGATTGCTACGCACTCCCACTTGCTAAAGAGAGAAGATCCTCCTGTGTCTACTTGCAGCGCCCACCTAACCGTGGCACACCTTCTCTTGGAGTGTGTGGATCTGGCCGATCTGCGAGGGACTCTTAAACTGCCTAATACCCTCTCCCTTATTCTCCGTGATGACGGGCCGTCAGCTGACCTAGTCATCCGGTTCATGAGGGAGAGTGGTTACTTTTTTAAGTTTTAATGTGTAGTTACGACTTTTAATTCAGGTTAAATCTGTTTTTATGTTTTTTATTGTGTTCATCTATTTTATTGTTCACTATGCCTTATTTGTTTTATCCTTTTTTACCATCCGCCTTTTATTTTTTTTATTCAAGTAAGGCATAATTTTTGGGGCTCACTGTCTGTTTTATAAACACCATTTTCGTTTCATCCATGGCAGTGAGTTGTTTTTATCTACATCCTTTCATTTCACGCCATTTCATTTCATTAGGGGCCGATAACCTTGATGTTAGGCCCCATAAAACAACAATTATCATCATCATCATCATCGTCATCGGCTTTAACTCGAATCCGAGTATAAATCTTCTTCCTTCAGTCCAGTTTGTGGATGTGTTTACGGTGACTAAAAAGTCCAATCCCGGCATAGAACAAGCGTCCACACAAGTCACATAGTATTGCTGGAGGAGGACGTGGTTGGGCTGCACGAAGTTTCCTAGCTTGACGCTTGGCCTCTTCATGTGTGCGCTGATCCCTTTCAAAGGTTTTTACAGTATCGGAGATGGTACGGCGCCAAGTTAAGCGGTCTGCAGCCAGCATGTCCCAGGTTTGTGAATCAAGATCTGTCAATTTCAGGGTCTGCTTAAATTGGTCCTTGTAGCGCCTCTTAGGACCACCATGAGGTCTGGTGCCATAGCCTAACACTCCATATAACATTTGACGAGGTAATCTCACATCATCCATCCGATGGACATGACCAATCCATCTAAATTGGTGACCTATTATGGATGATTCTATGCTGTTGATTTGAACCTTTTCAAGAACAGCAATATTGGTAATGCGGTCTTCCCATATAATCCTCAGGATTGATCGAAGTTTTTGTAGGTGGAAGCGCTCAAGTTTCCTAAGATCACGTCGGTAAAGGGTCCACGTTTCACAGCCATACAGCAATATAGAAATGACTACTGCTTTGTTCAGGGTAAGCTTTGTACTCATGGATAGATCTTTATTCATGAAGACCCGGTGCGCTAATCGTCCATGGGCTGCACCAATTCTCTTATCCACATCCTGCTCACAGGTACAGCTCACAGAAATGGTACTGCCCAGGTATGAGAAGTGGTCTACCTGGTCTAATTTCAACTTTGAGATGGAGATATTGAACCAAGGAAGAGGTGTGCCTGGTGAAGGTTGTGCCAAGACTTTAGTCTTATTGACATTTATAGTAAGACCAAAACGATCACATGCACTTTTGTAACAATTAACTGACTCTTGCAGCTCTTCTGGTGTGAGAGTTGGAGCCGCAGAATCATCTGCATACAATATTAGTAACATTAGTAACCTGAGTTTTCCTCAAGGAGCGGAGACGAGTTAGGTTGGAAAGCCCTCCATCAAAACGATACTTGACCTCCACACCTGGGATGTTTGTGGGTGAATCATAAAGCATTGCAGCCAAGTACAGCATGAAAAGCATTGGAGCCAGTACACATCCTTGTTTCAGTCCATGGGTAATAGGAAATTCATCAGACATCTTATTCTGATGGCAAACCTGACCTGTCATGCCATCATGGGGAGCCTTGCTTAGATCTACAAAACGCTGAGGGCAACCAAACCGCTTCAGCACCGCCCACATGGCTGGTCTTGGAACCGGATCAAATGCCTTTTCCAAGTCATAAAAGACTAAGAAGAGTGGATTCTGTTGTTCTCTACATTTTTCTTGTAGCTGTCTCACACAGAAAATCAAGTCAATTGTGCTTCTGGAAGCTCTAAATCCGCATTGTGACTCTGGGAGGATCTTCTCAGAGATAACCTTGAGGCGGTTAAGTAGAATTCTTGCAAGAATCTTCCCCACAATTGATAGCAGTGATATACTACGGTAGTTGCCACAAACTGATATTGCTTTCAAGCACAAAATCAGAGTTTTTAGTAAATGAAAATTTAATCTGATCACAAATGATGTACAGTATTTTGCCTAACGTTTCTGAATTCCTGTATTAATTTTCATTTCGTCATTTAAAGGGGTTGGATACAACAACCATATTGACAACACAAGCTATTTATATGTTATGATAAAGCATTTAACTGATGGTGGACACGAGAGGAAATAAATAATAATTATAAAAATCCTTAATTTGTGAAAACGCTTCCCTCATGTAATCCACCATCCTATTTGACAGTTTGAATATGGTCAAGAATGGCTAATCTGTTCATATTTTTCTGGACTAGATGATAACGATTTGAAAATGAATTCCACTTTAATTTGTTAATATAATAATAACCGTACCTTAAATTTAGTCCATCAGACGCTCATTCGATCAGTAACTGCTTATAATAACTTCAGACTTCCATCTGCTAATTTCTCTCTTACCATATCATTAGTGAGAGAAGTCATGGTAAGAATATAACGAACTCGATACAATATGGTCTTCCTCGTCGTAAGTGGTCACTTCATACAGTTTTAAATTTGTCGAGGAATGGTTTACATTCTGGAGTAACAGAGGGCTTTGATTTCACATGTGCAGTGGCTTGAGAGAGTCTGGTTTCTCCTTTAAATAGATATTGTCGATTACGCTGAGAAAAAGGAATTCCGGTATTATCAAGACGTAAGGTTCCCACTCAGTACCGGTATTATCGAGACTTAAGATTCTCATTCAGTGGAGAGACCTGGCCTTGAGTGCGCTTGGTGGGTGACGATACTGGCCATGCAGCAACTTACGATACCGATCGGAACTAGAGCAAATTTGCCCGGCTGTACTGTGAAGTTCAGAGGAGATGGAATAATGGCATGATCTTGTTTTACATACTACGGCCTTGCACCACTGGTTTTAGTGCATGGATCTATATGAATTTTGAGGTGTATGAACTAATTTTGGTCAATTTAGCACTACCAACACTGTGGTTACAATTAGAAAATGCCCAGTTCAATTTCAGCTGGACAATGAGGAGACCCCAAATGGTTTGACAGCATGTGAGTAGATAAACTCTAATAGTGGCTCAAAGTTCTGATCTCAACCCCACTGAACTCCTTTAGGATGTAGTGCAATGGCTTGCATAATAACCCCTGGCACTACAGCCCATCAAGGGCCTACGCCAACCAAGCGACTGCTGCCCAGCCATTCGGCCGGCAGAGATTGGGGTGATGCGTGATCAGTGCATCGGGTCCCATCGGCCGTTAATCTTGCTCTTCATGATTAGGGCGCTGCCTCACTGTTAGACAGCTACTCATTTGTCCTCACGAGGCTGAGTGCACCCCGTTCTAGCCCTCACGTCAGTTTCTAAAATCCCTGACGGAGCCGGGAATCAAACCCGGGGCCTCCGGGTGAGAGGCAGGTGCACTACCCCAACACCACGAGACCGGCCTGTCACCCCTGAGGTCCGGTTTAATTCTCCGCTCTACCAAGAAATTTAATTTTGGTCTGAGGGCTGGAACAAGGTTGACTCAGCCTCAAGAGGCAAAACTGCGAACTCCCCCCAGGGGCTCACATCTAGTGGGACGTGGGTTGGCGACCACGGGACCCCAGCTGAGTCCGGCATTGCTTCCACTTATTTGTGCCGGGCTCCTCTCCGTCTTCTTTCCTGTCGACCTCCCTTGGTCAACTCTTGTTCTTTTCCGACCCCGACGGTATTAGGGTATCCGAGGCCTAGGGAGTATTTCACTTTGCCGCCTTAATTGGCCCTTGTCTCATCTTTCCTGTTCCCTCATTCTTCGAGGGGTCAGACCTCTCATTTTCTTTTGATTCTATTTCCTTTTCTCTTTACGATTCCCACACTGTTTTTTTTTTAATTGGCTCCCCGTGTATCCAAATTACCTTAAGCAAATTTTTATAATATACCCTTCATTTTGTAGATATTTTGAACCTTAATTGCAATTTGTAAGGATTGACAATCTAAATTGCTTTTTAATAAGTCTTTCAATGTAGGGGGAGGCACTTTAGTGAGTATTTTGAATTTCAATTGCATTTTGTTAGTATTTTCAACCTATACCGCATTTTGCAAGTATTTTCAATCTAAATTGCATTTTGTATGGTGGGCATTTTGTAAGTATTTTGATTCTCAATTGCATTTTGTGAGTATTTTGAATCTAAATTCCATTTTGTAAGTATTTACAATCTAAATTGCATTTTGTAAGTATTGTCAATCCAAATGAATAGTTTGAATCTACCATACATTTGTAAGCATTTTCAATTTCAATTGCATTTTGTAAGTATTTTGAATTTCAATTGCACTTTCTGAGTATTTTGAATCTGAACCGGCCTTTATCAATCTAAATTGCATTGTGTATTTTGAATTCCTATTGCATTTTGTAAGTATTTTGAACCTCAATTGCATTTTGTAAGTATTTCGACTCTACATTGCATTTTGTACGTATTTTGAACCTAACCTACATTTTGTGCATGTTTCTCAATCTATTCCTTATCTGAGTATTTTCCTTCTAAATTCCCTTTTGTAAGTATTTCCACTCTCCAATTTGTGAGTCGTTTCAATCTGAGTGCCGTTTTGTAAGTATTTTCAGTCTCACATAATTTTCGTTATGGTTTCCATTTCATTGTCATTTTCCCTATCAACCAGACCATTAGGGGCCGATAACCTAGATGTTAGGCCCCTTTAAACAACAATTATCATCATCATCAAAACTGAGAAGAGGTGGGTTCGATTCTCTCCTCAGCCATTCTAGAAGAGATTTTCCATGGTTTCTCACTTCTGCTCCAGGCAAATGCTGGGCTGGATCCTACTTAAGGCCACGGCCACCTCCTTCCTAATCCTAGTCCTAATTACAAGTACACACTTTGTACAGCCATCACAATAACACAGGTTATCAGTCAAATCCTATATCTATGTATACATATATATATGCAGACCCAAATACATAGGGCTATATGATCACAATGTCACAAGAACCTAAATGAATCAACAAAGAAATTATCAACAGTTGTTCATCATGTTGATGAAAGAATGGATTCAAATTTTTGCAGAAATATACTTGTTATTAATTCAATTTAGTGGCTTGGGACATCTTGGTCGGACAGGGATGGGTTATGTGGCCCGGGACTTAAAGTAAGGTACCATCTCGGCATTCGCCTGGAGAGAGTGTGGGGAAAAACCCAGAGGAAAACCACACTCAGGATAGCTGCTGTCAGTGCGGAGATTCAAATCTACAGTCTCTGGACTTGCTGCAGCTGCCCACGTGGTCATGGTGCATGATTAATGAGCACGGCTATACCACGGGACTAGAAATATACTGCTAACTGGTAGAATGTACCTTCCTCAGTGGGTAGATGCCAAGATGGCCCTGTATTATACTGACACGACACCATACCAGGTGCTAGTTGGTGCAGTACTAGAGGCATGCTGGGATTAATGAGCTTATAGATTGAAACCAGTTTAGAAATTTACCAAGTCCACATACAATATAGTCGGCTAACCCAGACTTTTGGTGCTCTTGCTTAGTATTGTAATGTTGGCATAAGAGAAAAGAGTCAATGTGCTTTATAGGCAGTTTGCTCAAGCAAGACTTCAACATTGTAATGGATTCACACTTATTTTCAAATACATTTTCATGTACACTGTGAAATTGCATATGTATAAAGGAGTCTCAGGAAAATGTGACTGCTACACCAAATGAAAAAAAAAAAAAAAAAAAAGGGATTTGTTCTTTACAGAACTTAACCATCAGTTGGTGGGCCCTCTCATATTCCTACTCTTATTTGAATGGCATATATTATTTTGTCACAAATATTAGTTGGTGTGTACTCACATGTTCCCACTCTTGAGTGACATATATTATTTTGTCACTAATATCCAATTATGACTCCTTTTCCTTTCATTTTTCAGGTAATTCATAAATATTCTTCATCAAAAGTCACATCTGAAGCATGGAAGAGGATAACATCAAGAAATGCAATTATGCCAGTGCCAGCCTTACAAGTAGTCCCTCATCTTCCGTCGCTCGTCCTCGCCTGATTTGGCTTTCTATCATTAAGACTTTCTGGCGCCGACCTGTCTTGGTGACAGCATGTAAATTTATGTTTGCAGCTTGTGTCTATCAGCGCCATACGCGATTAGGATTCCTTCTCCTGCTGCTTGCTTTGGCCTTCTGAACATCATATTCGAAGTCCACAATATGGCATTGTTTAATAGAGCTATTTTTCAGTTGTCAGTCCCTTTGAAAAGACAAGTTTATTATATGCACTGCAAGTGCAATAATTATCCAGTCAATTTGCAGAGATTTTCCAGGCCTAGTGCTTTCAGTACTGGGCAATCAAAACTCTCTTTTCTTTGTAAGGGTCAGAGTCAAGCATGGAACAGTCCATGTAAACAAACAATCCACACTTCTTACCCCAGAAGGGCATTACCTCCTGCAATATTACTTTTAATACGACCTCTTGCAAAGCTTGCTGCAATCTTATTTGGTCGCACTGCAAGATGGTGGTGGAAATCTTTGCCACAGAGTAGAAAAGACCAGTTGATTCACCTATTGACAAAGAACAGACTGTTCTTCCTAGGTAAGTCTTTTATTTCCATACTATAGTTTGTTAGTCCTCTTTTTTTTTTTCTTTCTCAGAACTTCCCTATATTCTAATGCTGTCCTCCATCTGGTATCTTATCCATCCTTGTCGTCTCCTCTTCATCATTCCAAGGTTGCAACTACCGAAGGCAGATCTTCACTATATCCTCTTCATTTTCTCAGAACTTCCCTATATTCAAATGCTGTCCTCCATCTGGTATCTTATCCATCCTTGTTGTCTCCTGTGATACAATTTTCATTCTTATATTGCAGCTTGTTTGGTGCCTACCTCAGCTGGGACCTGCTACTTCTATGTGACACATTTAGAGGTAGACCCAATTACTGGCAGGGAAAAGTTTATTGCTTTCTCTCGAGACCAGATGAAGCAGTTGGCAGATATAACTCAACAAGCAGTAAGTATATTTAAGTCCAGATTTTTAATTGTTTTTTTGGGAAGAAGTTTGGTAAGATCCCTTCCAGGCTTGCTTGGGACTTGAACCCAAGTCACCTGTGAGGCTAGCTGCTAAAGTGGCTGCACAAAGTAGCAAATTGACTTAATATGTAGGTATAGTGTGTTGCAAGATGATTTGACTCCATTGTTTTTGGAGGTAGTGATACAATAACCACCCATGGCAGGTCTTCACTATATCCTCTTCATTTTCTCAGAACTTCCCTATATTCTAATGCTGTCCTCCATCTGGTATCTTATCCATCCTTGTCATCTCCTGTTCATCATTCCTTCTAGAGCATCTACCTACATCCACCATCTCATTCAGTATTGAAGTAAATTTCTCTTCCTCTTTTTATGACTTTCTGAGTTCTTTCCAACAACTGGGATTGACGACCATGATGTAAGCTCCTTTCCATTCTCCTCTTGAATGGTTGCAACTTCATTCCATTGTCCTTCTTCAGTGTCTTGGTGTCAGCTTCATGTAGTGCCACATTGTAAAGTAGTCTCTTCCTCAGATCACTTTCCAAGCATTCACAGTGAATAACAAGTGAAGGCTTTCAGCTATTAGGTTGTATATTGTACAAATGGTACAAGCCATTTGGATGGAAGCCAGAGAATTAAGATGTCCATCTCATGCAGGACTCAAACTTGTGACTTCCTGCTTTGCACACCATTGCTCTACCAATGAGCTAATGCAGAGGTCACAGGTTCCAGTTCAGTATTCTCTTCCTTCCACCTAATTTTTTTTTTTTTTTTTAACCTCTGGCACTACAGCCCATGAAGGGCCTAGGCCTACGAAGTGACTGCTGCCCTGCCATTTGGCCTGCAGATATTGGGGTGATGCGTGGTCGGCGTATCGGGTCCTCTCGGTCGTTAATCATGGTTTTCGTGACCGGGGCGCTGCCTCACTGTCAGACAGCTACTCAATTGTCCTCACAAGGCTGAGTGCACCCCGTTCCAGCCCTCCCCTTGGTTTCTAAATCCCGTGGCTCATAATCACAAGATTCACGGTCACGTAAAACTACAATCTTCCTTTCCTTTTGGTTTCTAAAATCCCTGATGGAGCCGGGAATAGAACCCGGGTGAGAGGCAGGCAGGCGCGCTACCCCAACACCACGGAGCCGGCCTTCCATCTTAATTACTTGCTCTATTTGTACTGCTTTCAAAAATAAAAGTTGCCATACTCTTAAACATTGAATATATTCTAAGTTCCACTTCGATCATGGTGCTGTTACATGATGCATAATGCTTGTTGATGTCAATTGAAAGCAGTTTCAGAAGCACTCGCTTCACATCTGCTTCTCATGGATTAGCAGTAAAGCACTCGATTAATTATTCGAAGGTAGCAAGTTCAAGCCTTCTTCAAGTTGACTGGCTGCGTGGCTCAGCGGTAATATTCTCGCTTGCTGTGATCAAGGTTCAAGGTTACAGGATTGAATCCTGGCTGCATTTGAGGGTGCGCAAATGCGAGGGAGCTGTGTCTGTAGATTTACTGGCACGTTAAAGATTCCCTTTGGGGCAGAATTCCAGCACCCCGGCGCGTCTCTAAAAGCCACATTAGTTAAAAGGGACGTAAAACCAATAACATTATTACTATACCTTCTTCAAGTTATCATTTTTATTTTGTTATCATTCGGTAGTGATATAAATATAGCCTAGATTATGGTCAGAGTTTATATCAGCTCCAGTAAATGTTTTACAACTCTGTTTGGCCATGATGAAGTCAATTTGGAATCTGATATTCTATGGGTCGGAGTGTGGAATTTTAGAAGTCTGATTATCAGGTTGTGGTAGGTTAGAGAACTTGGAAAGAGAAATGGAAATGTCAGTTTAGAATTTTCCTGTATCCATGTGTATATTTTTTTTAATGATTGTTTAATAATGTGTTCGCTATGACCAACTTTTGCTCGGTGTAGAATTCCATCAGCCTGATTTCCGTGATCATTCCTCCTCTTCCCTTTACTAGAACAGGATTCCAATCTCCTATTACTATAACATATTTGTAATTCTTACCATACCATACCTCAGGAGTTCAAAAATTTCTTCATAGACCTTTTCTACTTATTCATCATCTGCTTGACTGGTAGGCATGTAGACTTATACAGGGTGTCTATGACCTGGACAAACCGGGAATTATCAGGGAATTATGAATTTCTGGAATAATCGGGGGAAAATCAGGGAATTTCTTTGTTAATCAGGGATTTTTCTCAGTTTGGCTATATCCCGTAAAAGTGGAAGCAATAGTTTCGAATTTCGCGGGAAGTTATCTCTCGCTACTGATGACAGTGCTCAGCCAATGAGCAGTGCCTTCTCAAGCTCAACTGAACACATGATGTGGCAACCTTTCCGTTCGCCTTCTGCGCAGGAGCCAACTACGCCATTTTATTGGGCCTTGAACATTTTGTTCATTGCAATCAGTATTGCCAATGTCCGACTCTGTGGCTAAATGGTTAGCGCGCTAGGCTTTGGCCCAAAGTGCCCCGGGGTCGATTCCCAGCCGAGCCAGCAGGGATTTTAATCTCCTGGGGTTAATTCCCGTGGCTCGGGGACTGGGTGTATGTGCCGTCTTCATCATCACTTCATTCTCATTACGACGCGCAGGTCGCCCACGGGCGTCAACTAGAAAGACCTGCACTAGGCCTCTCCGGAGGCCACACGAAAAAGAAAAAAGTATTGCCAATTTAGCGATTTTGTCGGTAGATGTAGCAACTTTGGCGACAAAATATTTTAAATTTAGTATTGTTTATACTAGCTTTGCTCGGAAACCGTTATGAATGCATTTCGTGACAAGCGCTTTTCTTCCCCCGATGTCAATGAACTACGACCTAGGCCTATACCCGTTTTAAGTCTCGGCATGATGGGTTAAAATCACTGACTGGACTATCCATTGTATTATCATGGAGATAGCATGAGCAACGCATTTCTGTCGGACGTAATTTAAGAATGGCGACGTGCATGCAACACAAATCCCCCTCCCGTCCAGTCTAAAAACCCGTATAATGGGCGATGTATTGAAGATAGAGATATGCTCTCGCGGACTTTTTTGTAGAACTTTTCATGCTGAACAATTCTTACACTCATAGTATATTGATATTTATACCGGTTTGCTCAGCATAAGCTTAAAAAGTGCACGGACGCCTGGTTTTTTTGTCGACTTTTTCACTGCTTGACTTCCTTTGAATATAAATAAATGATTTTCGTTTTATACTAAATAGAGATTTAGGGACTATTTAAACTCCCGTTAGCGATAGAATTTTGGCTCCTTGGGTGATGACGGGCTACGTTAATTTATGTAGTTTTGTATTGGTGCGCGGACAACCGGTTACTTAAATTAACGTTTTCTTACAGTGCTTCATTCTTGTGTAATTTTCTCCACTCCGCCGTTCATTAATCAAAATACTACGTGTTATTTACGAACTAAGGCCTTTGTTCAACGAAATGCAGATAGGTATATTGTTGTCTTGATAATGCTTTCGGTACTGGAAGTGAGGTTTTATAACACTCAGTTATTGCATGTATTGTCAAGTGTTAGCATGGCGCGTGCGGAACTGACAGTGCGATAATTAGTTCAGACGAGTATGTTGACGATAATAATAAGAGTGAAATTGACAATGATAGTAGTGAAAGTAGTGACGATGAGATTGATGGATGGACAAGTAGGTAAAATTATACGTATTTATGTTCCATCTTACTTCTCACGCTAGGTGTACTTCAGTTGCCCGGTCCGCAGTAAGGAATAGAGTAGCGTGCGCCCGGGTAACAATGTGTTAGACCTGGGTTGACAATACTGTTTGCACGGCTTTTCCATCCCGGTATTCTTTGATTATTGTCTGCTCCTACGTTTCTTAGCTAGGCTAGAACTTATGTCCAATATTGTTTTTAATTGTGCCCAGGAAATGTTTTTGCAACACCTTTCAAACTCTACCTTGTATTATCAAACAGACTTGGTTAAATTATTTTTAGCGGCTTCGGTGGCGTAGTTGGTAGCATGCTGAGCTTGTATGCCCAAGATCGCGAGTTCAAACCCGGCCGAAATCGTCGGATTTTTTAAGAGCGTTAAAATCCCTCAGTATGCCTTCCTTCGGAGGGGAAGTAAAGCCGGCGGTCCCATGTCATAGATTTATGGCATGTTAAAGAACTTTCCACTAATTATACCTGTGTGAAGTTAAATTAGGTTAAAAATGTAAACAACGCTCAGGTTCTACGTTCGTCGCCAAGAGCCGACTGCGGTGGCATCTAGTAGCCAAGTTCTGAACTAGTAGTTGTTGACGGTGGCGTTTGGCGGCAAAAGTAGGAACTACTTGAAAATTCAAAGTATGCAGTCCTTACTTGAATTAAGAAACAGAAACACACATTAATACAGTCATCACAATTAACACCGGTTATCAGACAGATTCTACACACACCCAAAGTACACGGGGCTACATGAGCGCGTTGTCGCAGCCCCGAAACTGAGGAACCAACCAACCTAAATTATTTTAGACTGATAATAGTGTGTTCTGGCCTGTTGAAACATCATTCATAATGATTTCCTTAATTTAAATGTATTAATAATTAATACATTGATTAACTCAATTACTTCTGTCATGACGAGGTGGACCTAATTGAGAGTGAGAACTTGGAATATGCCTCCCTTCGTCCCTTGGATATGTGTAAATTACTATATTCACACTTATGCTACCCAATATCATCATTCCTGCGACGTAGGATCAGTGACTTCAAGGGTAATGAATGGTTTTACAAATTAAATATTGGTCTAAGATGATCACACTCATATGATACACACCTTGATGTGTGTATTCAACCTCCTGTTGACCCTTTTATTGGAGGCATTTACCGTAGTGAAAGCAGCATGACTTCATAAACCTTGCTTATTTTAATGGACAATAAGTTCACTTATAATATTCTATTGAAATAAATTTATTTTCACAACTGTTTCCCTTGTGCCGCTATTGCTCAAATCTGTTTGGCTCCTGGAATTTCCGAGAACAGGAAACATAAAACTTAATCCTATTTTCCATTTGCTTGATCCTGGATTACATTTTGCTTCTTGTTCCTGGAGAGCTCTTAAAACGAACCCAAGAATAGCGTGCATTTCATCACACTTCCTGTTCCAGGGCGAATGTGTAGCAGTGTTTACTCAGGGAATTATCTCATTAGTCCTGGAGAAATCAGGGAATATTCAGGGAATTCTTTTAAGATGAGTTGGTAGGCACCCTGTTATATTACTGTATGGAGCACTTAGGTTTCGTACTGATTTTAGCTCCAATAAACCTACAACTATTACAACTATATTGCTCATAATATTCTACCCACTTTCCCAGTTTCCTCATCAATATAAGACTTACCCATGCATAATCAGTTTGATTTAGTGCTAATGAGACTGGCTGTGTGACTCAGCGGTAACGTTCTTGCCTGCTATGCCCAATGTTCCAGGATCGAATCCTGGCGCAGTCAGCTGGAATTTGAGGGTGCGCAAATGTGAGGAAGCCATATCAGTAGATTTGCTGGCACGTTAAAGATCCCCTTCGGGGCAAAATTCCGGCTCCCCGGTGTCCTAAAAGCCGCAGTAGTTAAAAGGGACGTAAAACCAATAACATTAACATTAATGCTAATGATCCTGTAGTGTCTGACCAGAAGTCCTGTTTTTCCTGACACCATACTTCACTAATTCGTAATTCCAAACAAGTTCAACATGGATCTGAAGATATTCACTTGATAAATGAAACATGTCATCCATGTAGTTAATGCATAATAATTAATCTTTTTCTTTTCAGGTACACTTGTCTGGTTCCTGCTTAATGTAATTAGACACAAACCCATGTTAACTGACAGAAAAGTTATCAATTGATTGAATTTCAAGAATTCGTATATAGCTTGCAGTTTCTAATTATCTTGTTTACTTTGATTTAACTTATAAGTTTCTGTCAAAAAATAATTGCACATAAATATTTATATAAAATGTAAATTTTAATTTATGGCTAAACACTTGGACTTACCACAAAAGACTCCAGATCGAATGGTTTAGTCAATGTTTACAATACCAAATTCTGCTCATCTATAGTTTATTCTGATTCATTACACAAGATTACATTTGGCAGAAACCATTATTTCCTACTTAAAAATGCTCAATGAGTTGTTCCATAACTCTGTTAATTTGTTTTTTAGATGGTAAACCCTAAAGTAGAGACGTTTTCTTTTTATGTTCTCATATCAGATAATGCAAGTCCATTGACTTCATCTTTGACAACCAGGGGTCCTTGAAAAAGTTGTAGTGGAGCTTGTACAAAAATTAAATGTTGGCGGCCGTGAACACATTTATTCACAATTACATTGCCCTTTCTGTTCATGTCCCCCTATTTTTAGTTATACAGTACAGTCTCAATTATCCGACCTAAACTGGACCTGGATACGTTAGATCACCGAAAATGTCGGATAATACAGAATAACTTTGAAAATGATCTAAAACAAATGGTAGGCTATACTGTATTACTAAAACAATGTCATGTTTTACCACAGTAAAGCTGAAGAAGGAAGCTTGTAGTTTTACGTGACTGTTAATCTCGCGATCCTGAGCCACGGGACCTCCTTTTTACGTGGAATCCGAACCACAGGACATGGCATTTCACTTCGAAAATCCCACATGTATTGACCGGGAATCGAACCCAGCCTACCTTGGTAAGAGGCATACAGATTGACCGCTCGCCACCATGCCCCGAGAGAGAAAGAGATTCATTGTCTTTTTATTCAAGGATTACATACATAGGACTAAAGAGTTCCATTTGATGTATATAACCACTCTCATACATAAAAATACAGCATGATCAACAATCTTTAAATTTAACACCACATTAAAAGTACACTAAAATTATCTATGTAAATCCATGAGAGAGATACAGAGTGAGTGAGTGTTTTAATAATGTTGTCTGTCTGTGTTATCTCCCTTATGTCCTTCTAAATGCTAATAATTAACCTTCTTTTCACATTTTGCAACAATGATGAACAAGTAAACTTATGAGATCAATCCGGTCAGATGTCTGTCTGTCTGTCTGTCTGTCTGTATGTATGTCCTCCCTATCAACTCCTAAACAGCTACAGCTATCGAAACCAAATTTGGTATGAGTGAAGATCTATACACAGTTGAAATTTGAGCTCTAAGTTGGATATCTCAGAAGATATGTATTGGAAACTGTTCCAAAATTTTTTCAAAGTGAAATGCCATGTCCTGTTGTTCGGATTCCACGTAAAAAGGAGGTCCCGTGGCTCAAGATCTCGAGATTAACGGTCACTTAAAACTACAATCTTCTTTGTTCCAAAATTGGCACACTTATGGATCATAATATTTCAGATTAATTTTAATGAGCCGATACACGGCAGTGCTGCCAACTTGATTCTATGTGTGATAATTGGTTCAATGTTTAACTGCATGTTACTTCCATATTATCAAATGGATTTCATCCATATTTTGTACCTGGAATGTATGCTTAAAGACATATAATTTTGCTTATTATGAGCCACCAGGACTACCAACTGTGTTCAGTGTTAATGATCTCCGAACTTTTGAACCTTAGAGTCAATATCCCAGAATATGTGTACGGGGAAAAATTCAAACTTAGAACCGTGCGAGTCCAAGATGTTTTATACATGTTTAGAGTAAATCTTCAAAGTTAGTGCTACCAACATATTGTATACATGCGTATGATGTTCATTGTTCAACTACATGCAACTGCCATACAAATCTATGGATTTATATGTAATTTTGCTCATACAATGTATGTTTTAGCAGACATAAGTGTGCCTATCAGCCGGCACAGTCCATATCCTCGCCGCTAGATGGGGGCTTCATTCATTCCATTCCTGACCCGGTCGGAGACTGGAAGCAGGCTGTGGATTTTCATTTTCATTTTTCAAGTGTGCCTATGTTCAGAGTCCACAGGACTACCAACTGCCTACTAATATTTTGAGTTCATTTGAGCCCTAGACTCAATAACATGGAATCTGTTCTTGCAAACAGTTTGAAACTCTATACACTGTAATGTGTTACAGTACAGCCGTCGAGTGTCTGGCTCTGACATTTCTCATGAGGGAGGGAGACAGCGTTGCCGGTTGTGTACCGTGAAATATTAAACAGCGTGGACTAATTAAAATATTTCACATGTTTTTAAATGAATTCTGACGTACCGCTGACCATATTACTAAAGTAATATAATTACACACAGTTAACCGGTAAGTGTATACACACAAGACAATAAAACAACAAACCTGTACTAGCACAAAGAGCAACAGAAGAGAGCCCTTGTAACATCGAGCTAAATTTAAAGACCGGCTTACCAGGAAAGCCGCTGATTGGTACAGATGACAACATTCTTCATGACAGTAAGCGACGTCGCCAACATAGGCGGAATTCCAATGCAATCGAAGAATTTAGGTTTTGTAACCGCAAAATGTCGGATTAAGAAAATGATGCATAAAATTGCAAATAGGGTGTGGGACTTCCACGTTACATAGTGAAGAATTACACTGATGGAAAGTTTCAAGCTTCTATTAACTGCTTCTCACTGCCATAGGTTGGCTATATTGTCCTCTTTACCCCTCTTCTCCCACCATCACCAAACGTCAGAGCCGGACACTCAGCGGATGGACTGTAATATTGCAGATGGATTTTTAGCAACACGTATACATATACAGAGTCTGTTCATAAAGTAATGCAAGTGATTGTATTGTGAAGCGACTGTACGTCGCAGAGTGTTTGGACTGCTTGGGCTAGATTGGGGGGGCACTTGGCTTCACAACGCCCTCTAGTTCAGTCTACTCAGAGCAGTGGTTGCGTCAGTCTCGTTGATTTTGTGGCACTCATCTCATAGACCGTGTCACGATGTGTATTGGACGAAACAATCGAACAACAGTAAGTGATCTAGATCTTGTTCATCTACTGGCTTAGACATCCTCCCAGTAGATCTTGAGTCCATCAATCAGTGCCTTCTTTCATGCCTCTGGCAGAGACCCTCTTTGTCTTCTGTGTTCAGATTCCACTTTAAACCCTGCCAGTCAATTGGCATTTGAGGATCCTTAAATGCGAGGGGTCAAACATGTTGGATGCTTGATGCTGTTGATGGTGTTTCAATAGGTTTACTGGCATATTAAGAATCCACTTTGGGGCAAAAGTCTGGCACCCCGTCGTCTCTATAAGCCGCAGTAGTTAAAAGAGATCTAAAACCAATAGCATAAGGTTGTATCTATACAGCAAAAGCATTCAAGGTTAAGAGATTCTCAATTAAGAGGAAGAACATGTCCTTCATCCTGAAGCACCATCAACAGCATGGTGGATCCATCATGTTCTGTCAACATGTGCCTTTAATTCTTAGCCAGGGTAATATGACTGGTCTAGTCTACAGAGACCACTTTCCAGGTATTAATGCCACTGTTAGCAAGGGTTTTACACTAGTGATCGATCAGTATGTATGCATGTGGCAGGCGTATTCTCGAGACATGAAATGTGTTGAATATGGATGGAGCCTCTTGAAGAGAGCAACTGCCACTCCACCTCAGATTTTACGGATATTTTTATAGAAAGCCATTTATGGTTCTTTAACTTAAATCTGGTCATTTTGTTTGAACTTAATTTTTCGGACGTTAATTGTTCAGAAGTTTAACTTTTAACATCGATCTCTCTTTTCGTTTTCACGTGGACTGTAAACAGTTTCATTTTTTATTTTTTTTATTTTTAACTCTCCCAAGTCTAGAAATAGTAAGCCTAAAGGTTTCGCTATATCGAAAAAACTGAAGAAAAGCAATGTTTTTCCAGTACAAAAGATGATTCTATACAAGTTGCTTCAAGAGGAATAACAATGGTCAGGGCATTCTGAATGTTATATAAGTGTCTAAGGAGATAAAAAGATTGTGTCAGAATTCCACATATTATATTTTTCCCTCAAAATGGTATTGAATGTTAAGTGAAATACAAAATAATGTAAAGGCTACCAACTTATACTGGAATACTCCATGTAATCATGCAAGAAAGGGCCAAAAAACTAAGCATTGGCTTACTTTTGTTGTTATTGTCCTACGTGCCTCCCTAATTAGAAAATAAGCTTGGATCTTGGTCAAACCAACAGTTGATTGATTGAAGCTACTTATTTCTTTTCCAGGTTATTGAAGAGAATAGAGAGGTAATATTGCCTGCATCCCATCCTCATTATGATCGGGTTGTGAAAGTTGCAAATAAACTGCTAGTTTCTAACTTAGATTTGCCAGCTATCAAAGACTACAATTGGAGAATATTTGTTCTGGATCAGCCGGAAATGAGAAATGCCTTCGTCCTTCCTGTAAGTAGTTTGGTCACATATATCCCTTTCTAATGAGAGCTGAATGGGTAAGAGAGACAATGGTAGAATATTTTTATGGCAATTAGATTAGGCATATTTGTAGAGGCACAAACAGAACCAATGTTCCTTGCATATACACACAGTAGTGTGATACCCGATTGACTTCTCAGTATGGTACATAGACTCATCCATCCAACACTTCATGCATGCGCTGTGTTGCAAAGAATAAACGTGCTCTGTGAGAGACTGTTGCATCTAAACTGTTCTTGATGCGGTGGGGATTCGTCATTATTTTTTTTTGTAGAACCGAGGCACAATGGGTCGAAGCCTTCAATGACAGACAACAGCATGTGACCCACATTTCTCGGCCAGGTCACCCTGGTGTTAGTGACGAGGATGTGCAGCTTATTGGTGGGTTGCTGGAAGCGGATATATACCCCCAGATGGTTGGTGAGTTATACCAAAGGATGGGCATAGCGACTAAGGCTGTGTTTCGTATGCTGGAAAATTGCTTTAGCACAAGAAAAATTGCATTACAATGGGTTCCTCACCTTTGAACAGAATTGCAGAAATGCTAGTGATTTTATGCTGCATAACCCTCTTCGTACACTACGACCGTGAAGGGGAGATTTTTCAGTGATGTTTCATAACGATGGATGAGACATGGCAAGGTTGTGCAGCCGCTTCTGTGACGTCACAGCACGAGATGGACCCTCTGCTTGATGCTGTGTTACCTACCCCCACTCCGATTACTGATTTTTTAAATCTAGCTGTGATTAACTGTAAGTGTTTTATTTTTTTCTGCTTTAACTGTTAATAGAAGTAGGGTAAAATTAAACAAATGTAGGTTTCTAGAAGGATATTTACTAACTGTAAGCTGTACATCACAATAAACTCCTGTCTGGATTTATTTCTTATTAGCAAGCTTGTCCAAATTCTCTCTTTTTTTTCTTGCCTTCATCAACTAATGTTTGCTTCATTAACTTCCTGTAATTGTTTACTAAAACATTACAAAACTTAGAAACACACCTTTTTAAAGTGTATGTAAATCCTTGCCACATGATTGACGTACATCGAAGTCTAAAGTCTCAAGGATATTGCACAACACTGACACCAGTACTGATGATTGGCATTTACAATTTACGAATAAATATTAAAAATGTTCGCCAATCTAACTTTAAACACCTTTAAACCAGTAACTCAAGTACTTATCTCTACGCCTAAGGGGGGGGGGGGCAGATGACCTCGTAGTTCCGCCCCTTAAAACAACAATAACTAACTAACTAACTCTACGCCTAATGGATATTTCAGACTTCCTCATCTATGACATTAAAATAACAGGAAAAAACATCAGAGCTCAGAACTGATGTTTTATCAAGTAATAACAAATAATTAAATACATCCTTCACATTTAACATACTTGTGTAATTTATGACACTCACAGCCTCCTTGTACATAATGCCGACAATATCTCTTTCACTTTTATGTAGGGGTCTTCGGTACTGAAAATTTGGGTTTGGTACAGTTCGGTTCGGTAAAAAAAATTGTACTTCGGTTCTCGGTACAAAATCGGTTCGGTACAGCTCGGCTGATTTTCACACGCTCAACTAGAGTAATTTGTAAACCATTAACAAAAAAGTAACATATGACTTCTAGATTATAAAGTAAACAAAATTTTTGCCAAATAGCAAAATTTTTATTTAAAATACAGAAAAAATGTACAGCTAAAAATCTCATACAATGTTCCATTAACTTTCAAACTTGCCCTTTTAGTGTGGAGTAAGCCAATTGATGCATACATTAAATAGACATTAGGCTCACACTGGGACACTTTAGTCCATAATTTAAAATTTTATTTATCAGAAGACTTATTGTGCTCTAGTATTTAACAAACTATTGAAGTAAAACATTGATGATAAAGGACACAATACTTTGGATGTCTAAAAAAAAAAGTTTGCCTTAAATTACAAGTTAAAAAAACACACACAAAAAACAGACTTACCTTATGAAATCAGCTAAAGCATTAAAAAGACAGGAGGCCAAATTACAAATGTTGTCAATAAGAGGAATCTTAAATAGCCTAAGTTTTTAAGTTTATAAAGTTATACCTATATCAACAATATACCTTGCAAATTACCGTAAGCCTACTAAAATAAGCCAACCATATGAAATGGAGCAACATAACACCATTGAGTTACCCTAGGAGTAAAAATAAACAAAACACTTTAAATACACATAGGCTGCACCTGCCATTTCATTCTGACCTTTGTTCCGTCTTATCTGCCAGTTTTAGTTGCGGTTCCCGGCCAGGCGGGCTATAAACACCGACATCCATTGTGTTGTCTTTTGACAATAAATCTTGTCCCATCGCCTTTAAAGTGATCACTGGTGGTCTGTATTTCCGGGATCCCCCAGATCACTACGGTATTTATGTCCCTTGTGCCGAACATTTTACCAAGTTTTTTATCGTCTCGAACCGAGGTCGGTAATTTCCTTTGTACCGTATCGTAACCAAAAAATCGGTGCACCGTCGACCCCTACTTTTATGTACATTATTGAGTTCATGACTAACTCCTTCAAACTTCGACACATCACAAGTTTTAACATTATCGTCACACTCAGTATCTTCTTCATTTGCACTAAAATCTCCCATTTCTATGTCGGAATGTTTAGCAGAAAATACTTTAATAATACTAATTGTTTTGAGCTTTTTCTCTGACTCGATCACCTGCGCAACTGAAATATTATAACGAGCTCTGCTCATTTGGTGATACTGCTCGAACCGAGCCTCCAAAGCATCTGTCTGAAATGTACCTAGCAAAACGTATTTGAAATTTAATGCAGTTAATAAATACTCAACTATTTCTACTACTGGACCAACGGTGAGATTCAAAGCTAACTGAGTATCTGATAAAGTATACCGTTTCTTTTCCTCGGTTTTTCACCTTCTCCTGGAATTACATCATCATTCCATTTCTCTAGCCATAACAAAAAGATTCTCAAAAATAAATAATTCTCATGCTCCACAGATGTCACTGGGCAACAGTAATTAACATTAAATCTGTCCCCTTTAACTGCATGATTTACATTTATCATTTTCCACATTGTAGTTTCTACGCTCTAGCTGACATTGTTTGAGACCAGCCACATTTCTTTCGTCAAACATCCTGCCACATAACTTTACATTCTGCCTCTCCAAGGAAGTTGGGAACAACACTTTATTATCAAGAGCAGGTGCTAATTTAATTACCGTACAACATGTTGTTCACTTTGTTGTAGCAATTTTAAATTGGACACACTGACAGTTAGGGTGGCTTTATGAATGGTAAAATCGGAGAAATAAAATGTCTGTTTACTATCAGTCTAGTTCAGGGGCAGCCAGACCCTCGGTGTGCTGACTGCGCTGCGCCTCACTCCGCAGCACTCCGGCAGGCCTCTCTCGGCTGGGCTGCCTGCCCTGACTGCCGGTGCGTTGGACCGAGTCAGTTGGGATCGCCTTCGCACCGGATGTAATGTAAACAAACCAACTGTTTCTTCCAATGTATTGGTTGTCCGAAACATCTATATTTTGTTCGCGTGTTTCTGCGCGTACCGGCACTTGAAGATTACGTGCTTAGCATTAAAACATTTTCTTGTTGTTGATTGGTGTAGTGGCTTTGCGACATCGTGGTCATGTAGCCCCGTGTACTTGGGTATGTGTACAGAATTTGTCTGATAAATTGTGTAATTATGGTGGCTGTATTAGTGTGTGTATTAGTAATCCAAGCGAGGACAGGGAAGGAGGCAGCCGTGGCCTTAATTTAGGAGCCATCCCGGCATTTGCCTGGAGTAGAAGTGTGAAACCACAGAAAACTACTTCCAAGATGGCAGACTCCATCACTCTCATAGGTCCGAAGCATGCTCATGAAATTTTTAGCATGTTTAAAGAGTACACGAAAAGCAGCCTTACTTACACAGGGCCCCTGAGTTTCACCTTAGGAAACAAAATAAGATAACAATGTGCACATTTCTATTTTTGTCACTGGCTAGATTAGTCTATATCAAATATGGCCGATGAATGGCTCCAGAAGCTACATGGCATAGGGGAGTTGTTTAGTTACATGTAAAGACTGCAGGGGTTGTAAAAGGGACAAATTAGCAATTTTGAGTAACTTGTAGTATTAAACTTGGAAAATTTCTTGTGTGCATTGAATGAATAATGAGCTATTCTACTAATCAATAATTTCATTGTATGAGGATTGCTTCTTTATAATTGACAACTATTAATTAGAGCCGACACAGAAATGATGCCTCTACAGAAACATCTACATTCACTAAATGTAGTCCCCAGCAATGCGTAGAACCTGTTGTGTCAGATGTGGAAGCTTTAGTGCCCTGCAGTCATAGCAGCGAATGGTATGGTCTATTGCCTGCTGAACTTCAGGAACAATTTGGTAGCAGATCCCATGAAGCAAAATCTCTGTCAAATCAAAATCACAAGTGCTTATGTCTGGGGCATATGGTGGATGATAGAGGACATCCCAGCCTCATCAAGAGTATAAATCAACCACTGGTTGCATGACGAGTGCACTAGCATTGTCCTGCAAAATTAGTCCAGGGCCAAATAACATGAACCCAATATTTCGGTATATACAACAGTTTTTCATGATTTCTATATGGAAAAAGATTGCTGAAACTGAAAATGCCGGGTATACAGTTTACACCCTTGAGCGTTTTTTTTTTAATGACATCATCAGTATGGCGGACTTGATTGTTGGTGACGCGCCGCTGTTACCGAACTGTCGAATGGTTTCCACACTAATTATAGGCATGTTTGATATCAAATGAAAGCTCTAGATGTCAGGATTTCATATACAGTAGTTGTAATTGCCTAACAGTGTCATCAATGTTCCAAAAAGGTTATTAATTATTTTATTATTAATTTTTATTAAGATTGTACTGACCCTCCTACCTTATACCTCCCATTATATTTTTTCTGTTTTTTCTGTTCTTAAACCAATTCTTAAAACCAAAACGAACTATGAAGAAATGATGTATGAACTTGATGGAATGAAGAAATGATGTATGAACTTGAAGGAAGAGGGAAGATAAGCAGGACTGCCAAACTGTGGATTGAAAATCTCACGAAACCAGTCCTTATCGCCGTGCGTTTTGTACGGGCTGAAAAAGAAGGGGATTGGGCTCTCCACTTATATGCCACTAAAGAAATTATACCATATTTATTTGCTGCAAACCATGTCAATTACGCTAGATATGGATTGTACTATGTAACATCAATGGAGAAGTTACCGAATGATGTTCTAGAGCAGTTTATGAAAGGAGAATATGTCATGAGACATCAACCTGGTATATTTAATGGAATATGGTCTGATATGTACATCGAGTCAACTTTCATGAGATACGAGCGCGGTCCAGGTGGATTAGTGGGAATGGCAACTAAACCAAACACAATAAAAGAAGTGGGCACCGAGTTTACACATTTCAAGCCGTTTGGAGAACGATTTGGATGATATGCGAGAGAGTGATCACAAAAATGCTGTTCTGGAGCATAAAGAAGAGAAGCCATCAAGAATTCACCAAGACCTGTTGGACAGACAGAAGTTCAGAGAAGTACAGAAAGTGAACGGCATACTCTGGTTAACATTGTGTCTGGCAGAGCAGCGTTACCAAATGTTAACTTAGATTCTTCTGTACATTTGGGCACGCCGTCAATGAAGCTATATGAATCTCGTTTGCCATCAGGGTTTTGGGTTAAAATACAAAAGGTAGTGTACAGTATGATGGAAAATGTTAGGAACTTGAATGGTGTCACGAAAGTTATAGACACATGATTGATTTACTCACTTGCTATGATATTGTGATTGACAAGAGATATGAATGATGAAGATGTGATGAAATACAAGTTAGCAGCAACACCACAGTCGCTATTCGATGAAAATGGCGATATTCGTATCGCAGAAACAAAATCTGTATTGAAAAATGCATTGAAAGTAGAATCATCTTGTCGCATTGCAAGTAAAGGAGGGTCTGGCTGCGTGGCTCAGGGATAACGTTCTCGCTTGCTGAGCCCAAGGTTGCAGGTTCGAAACCTGGCGCAGTCAGCTGGCATTTGAGGGTGCGCAAATGCGAGGGAGCCGTGTCAGTAGATTTACTGGCACGTTAAAGATCCCCTTCGGGGCAAAATTCCGGCACCCCGGCGTCTCTAAAAGCCAGGGTAGTTAAAAGGGACGTAAAACCAATAACATTATAAGTAAAGGAGGAAATAAAGATCATGCTATATTCATTGATGGTTGTGCAATTATGTGGACAATTCCCTGGCCAAAGCTAGGAACTGTTCGATTGTTATCGGTTTTGAAGCTTACATATAGCGTAGACTGGCCGAAGGGGCTGTATATTTAATTTTTGACCGATACTTCGCTTTCAGTCCCAAAAGTTCCACACGTACATCAAGAGGTAATACTTAAGTATCACGTCACCACATACTGACGTTGGACACACCTTTACCTGCACAACAGATTGTTTTGACTGTAACATCTAATAAAAAGCAGCTTAATTACATTATATGTCAGCACCTACTTGACAGAGCTGTTAGTGTACCAGCAAGAAATAAGTTGGTAATCACATCTTCACATTCAATACCAACTCAGGTTTATAACAAAGCAACATCACAGCGGGAAGATCTTGAGACTCATCATGAAGAGGCAGATGTAATTTTAACTTCGCAGGCATTATGATTGCCATGAATAGTGACGTCTTTGTTACACTAGTATCCGACGACACTGATGTATTTTTGCTATTGATGCACCACTATGCGCAAAATGAATTAGATTGTACCTTTATCATGGAAGCTGCACAAACACAGAGAGCATCTATAAACATCAAATTATGTGTCGAGAAACATATTGATATTGTGGATCAATTACTTGCAGTGCGCGCTTTATCTGGTTGTGATACAGTGGCAGGATTGTTTGGTAAAGGGGAACTAAATTTTTTGAAAGTGCTCAAGTCTGGAAATGAACTAAAGAAGCTAGGTAATGAAAATGTATCCATTGACGATGTTATTATAGAAGCAACACGATTCGTTGGTTTGTGTTATGGTATAAAGAAAAGTACTTGTATTGTAACGTGTTTTTCGAGGGGTTTTTATGCCACTGGCATAAGTCAGGAGGAAGCCAATCTATATTTATTTACGCGGCAAATTGTTCAGCCAAGAGAATTTTTCATGTTAATTTATTATTATTATTATTATTAAGGTATTTTTTGGAGCATTTTTACAAAATTATAAGCATACAGATAGGTTTTCTATGTCTTAGAAAACACTATCAAGCAAATTATTACGAACGACATTATCATAGAAAATTATGTGATTACGGAATTTTACGGAGTTTCGTCAGTTAGGGTATTATGAGAGAGATGACTCATTGGGAATTCAGATACAGGCTGATTCTTGTCAAGAAGCATTACGCAAGCCTGGGTCGCAACGTCAAGAAAAGGTGAATAGTCTGGAACGGCAAACGACATCATCCTCGCGCCGTGTGTATTGAGCCTAAGGAGGGGAGTAGCGGGGTGGCACAGCCAATCAGTGAGGACCACGTAAGGTGGAAGTCGGCACTGGAGTGGGAAGCCGACGAGTGCATATATCGTTTGGCGCGCAGTGGAATAAAGGACAATCTGTGTAAGACTTGACCAGTAAGGTTGCACGTGTGAGTCGCTCCGATGTTCCGTGGAGTGGAGGACAATCTGTGTAAGACTTGACCAGTACGGTTGCACGTGTGAGTCGCTCCGATGTTCCGTGGAGTGGAGGACAATCTGTGTAAGACTTGACCAGTACGGTTGCACGTGTGAGTCGCTCCGATGTTCCGTGGAGTGGAGGACTATCTTTGTAAAACTTAACCAGTGTGGTTGTACGAGGTTTTGGCTCCGATGTTCGGACCATAGAGTTATCAAATCTACCAGTATATCATCAAATATCGAAGAAGATGACGGCGTCCAGGAAACAGTGGGAAGCTTTCTTCAACATCCAGTACGAGGGAAATGCTTCGGCAATTTCCAGTGGTAAGCGCGAATGACGCAGAATTACTCAATCTCTCGTTTCTCTTTGTTTTAAATTCAGTATTTCAGTAACTTCAATGCTTGGGAATAAGAGTAAAATCAGTAATTTATCCGACTCCGTTCTCACATAATTCTCTATCGGTAATATTAAAATCGCAACGCTCCAATATATATATTTTAAACTTATTATTATTATTAATTTTGCAATACTTGTTTTATACAATAAATTCATTTCTTTTAACAATGCAATCTTTGCTTTCAGTAGGTAGCATTAGATATAGACCAATTCCTTCTCCTGATACAATTGTTGGGTTAATGATCAAATCATACCACGATCTGAGTGAATAGAGTCTTGAAGGTGTTCTGCCAGAGCTAGACGTTGTTAAATACAAATTTAGATTTCAACATTGCGTTGAGGTCTTGGCGCCCATTAAAACAACATAGCTTAGGCAAAGGTCAACAGTTACATTTATCACCAAACAGTAAGGACCAGTCAAAACGTTTCATTTGTACGCTCAACAAGGAGCAAAGCATAACCTGTTACAGTATGACAAAAGTCTGCTTCACTGGGGTTGGACTAAGGACAAATCTTCAAAAACACTTATTGCAACACCATTGCCACCAGGAACAGATTTAGTGCCGAAGGATCTTTTACAGTTGATCAGTTGTAACTCTTCTGCAGATAGAATGTGCCAGATATGATGTAAATGTTCGGCTGTTAATTTGTCATGCACAGCTTTTTGCCGATGCTTTCAAAGTGAAGAATGTTTGAATCCATATACCAAAAGAACTACATATTTAGAGAGTGATGATGAAGAAGAGCCGCTCAATGTACTCAGGATGTAATGGCTTTTCTCTCATAACTTTAAGCACCACTTTTGTTATTGCTATCTATAGACATTACATATAACGTTATGAATGTAATATTATTAAATAAGACTAATTATAATTGTATAAGACCAATAAAATAACTTTTTATGACATTGTGTATCTAGATCTTTCATTTGATACCAAACACGCCTATAATTAGTGTGGAAACAGTTCGACAGTTCAATAACAGCGGCGCGTCACCAGCAATCAAGTCGGCCATATTGATGTCATTAAAAAAACGCTCAAGGGTGTAAACTGTATACCCGCTATTTTCAGTTTCAGCACAATTTTTCAATATAGACACCATCAAAAAGTGTTGAATATACTAAAATGTTGGGTTACGGTGTAAGAGCTCGTTTCGGCCCGGGACTAAATGATAGGTAGCATCTGCAGAAAATGTTGCCGTTTCTTGTGCAATGCTGGTTGCAGGTGATGTTTTAAAAATAATAATAATACTGCTCGTTCATGGTCTGTCCTGGGGGTACAGTATACAGTTCATTAAAATAACACCATCATAGTTGTACACCAGAATCATCACAATATTCACACTACTGGCATTTGGATGCGGTTTCTACTTACGTGATAACCCATAATGATTTAATTCCTAGTCTGGCTGCGTGGCTCAGGGGTAACGTTCTCGCTTGCTGAGCCCAAGGTTGCAGGTTCAAAACCTGGCGCAGTCAGCTGGCATTTGAGGGTGCGCAAATGCGAGGGAGCCGTGTCAGTAGATTTACTGGCACGTTAAAGATCCCCTTCGGGGCAAAATTCCGGCACCCCGACGCCTCTAAAAGCCAGTGTAGTTAAAAGGGACGTAAAACCAATAACATTATTATTATTAGATTTAATTCTTTCGATTGAGATTTCAGTTTAGGCTAGATAGACAGGCTTTGGATGCCACATCACAGCTGAAGATGGTGCAAGAGAGTGCTTTGTCATTTCCTGCCAGCAACCTAGGCTGTTCACGTGTTGTTCCTTGGATCACTTCATCCTTGTTCTTGGCGTTTTTAAGGATTTCTAGATCTAACATTGTGATGTATTGTTAAATCCGGGTGTGCATTGTACGACATTGACAGTGTATGTTGTCTAGTTGTTGCATTCATAAAAATTACTTCGAGTTATCGACAATTCTAGATATAGAAATACATGGGAAATGGGGTTCTATTATCATAAACACACAAATAGTCAACTGTAGATATGCCATGCTGTTATTGTCACTAGGTCTACGCATGCAGGTATACTAACTAGGGTAAAATGCAGTTGTGCAAATATTATAGATAAATTTTGATTAATTTTACTGTATGTATTTTCTGTCCCTTTCAAAAGTGTGACTCCTGCATACTGCTATAAATTCCGAGCATAATAAGCTGATAATAGAAATTGAAAGAAATACACAGTCCAGGTGCCTTACACAACTGAAGCGATATTTTAATTCCCATGTCACACCTAAAGAATGTAATTCAACTGCATTTTCACCTCAACTTCGAGTTAAAAGACACATGTTTTATATCTGGGGAAGAAAATAGCATTCGAGTTATCGAAATATTCGAGTAATAACTTAGAATTATAGAAAAAACATGGCATATAAATTGTGCAGAACTTTGCCGGGAAATTAAAATTACTTCGAGATATCGAAAATTTGAGATATAGTCCATCTGTACGATGGGATTGGACATTCTAAGGATTAATGAAGTTCAGATAAAGGGAGAAAGAGAGGAGGAAGTAGGAGATTACAAGATGTACCTGTCAGGTATAAAACGAGGCAGGGCAAAGTGGGGAGTAGAGCTGTATGTCAAGAGAACATTGGAACGTAACATAGTTTCTGTGTGGTACGTAATGAACAATTAATGTAGATAGATTTGGAAATGTCAGGAAATCGGTTCAGGATTGTTCCAGTGTACACTCCATGTAAAGGGGCGAATTAGGACGAAGTAGACAGATTTAACGAGGCACTGAGTTATGTGGTAGTGAGAGTTAACTATAAGGACAGTGTAGAACTGAAAGGGAATTTCAATGCTAGGATAGGAAATAGAACTGACTGGTATGAGAAGGTAATGGGTAAATGGGATGAAGATAGGAAAGCGAACACCAATGGGAAATGTTTACTGGACTTCTGTGATGGCGTGGGGTTATCTGTTGTGAACTCATTCTCAAAGCATAAGGAGATTCACAGATACACCTGGGAGGGTAGAGGAACCATGTCAATAATAGACTATATCATTACAGAATGTAAATTTAGAAAATTGATTAATAATTGCAGGGTATTTTTTGTTGTAACAGATCAAAAACTGATCTCCTCTGAATTAAGCATGGTTAGACCTGAAGTGCAGTGAGGTCTGTTGGCAGATGGAATAGGGTTGAGAATTTCCAGGATAAGGAACTTGGGCAAAAATGCATGGAAATGATTGATAAGAAATTCTAAACAGTAGTTGGTAAAGAATTGCTGACATAGAAATGATGTGGGCAGGATACAGGGATGCAGTACTAGAAGCAGCAAAGGCATGTCTTGGGACAACGGTGTGTAATGATAGGAAATAGTGCACATCTTGGTGGAATGATATAGTGAAGATTGCTTGTAAAAGTAAAAAGAAGGCTTATAAAAATTGGCTCCAAGCGAGTAACAGAACCAAACGTATTGTAATAGTAGAATCCAATTGGAAATCATTGGAGGAATTTGTAGATAAATTGGAAACATTAGATCAAGCGGCAGGAAAGCCTTTCTTGAGAGTTATGAAGAATCTTAGACATTAAGGAAAAAAGAGAAATGAGCAGTGTTCTGGATAATTCAGGGAAACTCATTGCAGATACCAAGGAAGCATTGGGAAGATGGCAAGAATACTTCAAACACCTGGTAAATGTAAATGGTGACCTATCTGGTAATGTGACAGATTTTGAGATTATGCAGGAGGAGAATGAGGATGGGAACAGAATCACGGTTGAGGAAGTAGAGAGGGTTGTAAATAAACTACAATGTCACAAAGTGGCAGGAGTAGATGAAATGCCAGAAATGGTAAAGTAGAGTGAAAAAGCAGGGATGAGATAGTTGCATAGGATACTCGAATTGGCATGGGATTTAAGAAATGTACCCTCTGACTGGACAATGGCAGTAATTGTCAAAATTTATACGCAAGGTAACAGGAAATATTGCAGCAATTATTGCTTTTCTTTGATAAGTGTCCCGGGCAACAATGTGTACTGGGGCATCGTAGAAAGGAGAGTTCGATCATTGGCCGGGAGTAAGATGGATGAAAACCAGTGTGGCTTTGGACCACAACGAGGATGTCAGGAATACATTTTTATTATGCGCCAAGGAATTGAAAAATGTCTCCCACAAGTCCAACCCCCTCCTCCACGTGGTGGGAGACGGGCAACGGCATGAAGTAGGGGATTGCCTGTAGGGGTGAAGTACAGTGGGGACTTTGTGTGCCCCGGGACCGCTGCGGTAGTTGTGAAGGCTCTATGGGAACCCTGAAAAGTGACGGCTGACGGGGCTCTGGTGAAGCTACGATAGGCCTAGCAAGCCAGTAGTGGATATCATATTTGCTTTCAAAACAGGAACAGGCCTCGGAAAGGACAGATGCAAACGACGACGACCCGGATATGCTAATGGACTACGAGTTGGGACATTAAACATACAGACACTGACAGGAAAGGTGGAGGAGATTGTAGATGTGATGGAGAGAAGAAAACTGGATATACTGGGCTTGGCAGAAACAAGATGGAAAGGAGAAGGTCGCAGAGAACTGAGGAAAGGTTACCGGTTGTACTGGAGTGGGAACAGTGAAGGAAGGAGCAGCGGAGTAGGAGTAGTTGTGAGAGATGGAATGAAGGAAGAGGTAAAGGAAATAAGTGACAGGATCATGAAGATCAGAGTAACTGTAAAGGGAAGAAGCCTGGAGATAGCCGAGGTATATGCCCCTCAAGTTGGATGTACAGCTCAAGAGAAGGAAGACTTGGAGGAGGAGCTACAACAGCAGTTGAAGGGTCAGAGCATCATTGTCATGGGAGATTTGAATGCACATGTAGGAAGTGAAAGGCAAGGATATGAAAATGTATTGGGAGCAGAAGGATGGGGTAGCAGGAATGAAGAAGGGAGAAAGTTGCTGGATTTTTGCAAGAGAAACGGTTTAGTGGTAGGCAACTCCTGGTTCCGGAAGAAAGAAAGCCACAAGGTAATGTGGTACAGCAGTGATTTAACAAAGAAATCTTTGGTAGATTACATGCTGTACGACTGGGAAATGAAGAGAAGTGTCAGAGATATAAAGGTAATACCATAAGAGGCCTTAGATAGCGACCACAGAATACTTGTAATGAACCTGAGAGTTGTTAAGGATAGCAAGAGAACAGAGTACCAGGAAAGGAGAATCAAAGTATGGAAACTCAAGGAAAAGGAAGTCAAGGAAGAATTCCAGAAGATAATAAGGGAAAGGATGCCAACAGACAATCCTAAAACAGGGGAAGAGGAATGGAAGTAATTCAAGAACACAATGGTGGAAGCTGCAGTGGCAGTATGTGGAAGAACTAGCAAGATAAAGCGGTGTAAAGAGACACCATGGTGGAATGAGAGAGTAAAAGAAGCTGTGGGAAGGAAGAACAAGGCTTTCAGAGTGTGGTTCCAGGAAAGAACTGATCTGGCAAGGGAAGATTATAAGATAAAGAAGAAAGAAGCAAACAAGATTGTCGCAGAGGAGAGGAAGAAGTGGATGGTAAAGTGGACAGAGATGATGGAGGAAGACAGCAGAGGAAATAAGAAAGTACTTTATGGGATGGTCAAAGGTAAGAGAAGAGGTCCGCGAGAGGATGTGGTAATGATGGACAAAAACGGAAATGAGGTACACAACAAAGAAACACTCAAGACGGTGTGGAAAGAGTACTTTGAGGATTTGCTGAATCCAAATGGTCATAGGGAGGAAGACAATTTATTGGAAGATGGAGAAGACAACACAGGAATGGAAAAGAACCTGAATTGGAGAGAACTGGAGATGGCTATAGACAAGATGAAAGGAGGAAGGGCACCGGGTGTGGATGAAGTGAGTGTTGAAATGGTGAAGGCAGCAGGGGAGGTTGGGAAACAGTGGCTGTACCGTGTGATGAGGGTAATATGGAAGCAGAAAAAGACCCCAGAAGATTGGAAGAAAGGAATAATTGTCCCAATATTTAAGAAAGGAAGCAGAAAGGAGTGCAGAAATTACTGGGGAGTCACACTCATACCACACTGTGCCAAGATATATGAAAAGATATTAGAAAGTAGAATACGAGCCAAAGTGGAGAGAAAATTGAGAGAGGAGCAGTATGGTTTCAGACCTGGGAGATCAACAGTGGATCTCATATTTTCAGTGAGACAGCTCCAGGAACACCACTACGAATTTGGAGAGGATCTGTTGATGGCCTTCCTGGACATCGAAAAGGCCTATGATAGTGTGTGTAGGGAGAAGGTTGGAAAGCAATGGAAAACATGGGAGTGGAAAAAGGGACTGTAGGCAGAGTGAAGGAGATGTATTGTGGAAGTGTGAGTTGTGTGAAAGTTGGAGGGGAAAGAACAGACTGGTTCAGACAAATGAGTGGCCTGAAACAGGGTAGTGCGCTGTCACCCCTTCTCTTTATTGTGGTTATGGACGAGGTAATGACACGGATAGCAGGAAAGATAGAAGAAGATAAGATGAAAGCAATGGTGTTTGCAGATGATCTCATGGTCTGGGGAAACAGGGAGGAGGAAATTCAGGAGCAACTGAAGGCTTGGGAAGAAACAGTGGGAGAGTACGGATGGAAGTTCAACATCAGTAAATGTGAGATCCTGTTAACGACCAGGAAAAAGGACAGACCAATTAGTGGGATAACACTTGGAGGTGGACAGCTGAGGAAGGTGGAAAGTCTCAAGTACTTGGGAAGTATAGTGGAGGAAAATCGGAGAAATGACAAAGAGATTACAGAACGTGGCAGACAGGCAGAAGCATTTCTGAGAAGCATTAGGAGCTTAGTATGGAATAAAGATGTCCTACAAAAAAGCAAGGAAGTGTTATACAGAAGCTACTATATCCCGATACTGACCTATGCTTCAGAAACATGGACAAAGAAGAAAAGAGACATAAACAGAATACAGGCAGGTGAAATGAAGTTCCTGCGAAGTAGGATCGGAGTAACAAGAAGAGACAGGGTGAGGAATGAAAAGGTCAGGGAAATGGTGAAAGAGGAGCCCTTGCAAGGTAGGATTGAGACATCAAGACTGAGGTGGTATGGACACTTAAAGAGAATGGATGAGAAGAGGATTCCCAAGAGGATACATGAGATGCAGATGCAGAAGAAACGACCAAGGGCAAGACCAAGAGATAGATGGCTGAAAGGAGTGGAGGAATGTGTCAAGAAGAGAGGCAAGGACTGGACCAGAGTAACAGCGGAGAGGTGGTGGGAAGAAAGGACTAAGTGGCGAGGCTTATGTTCCAAACAGACCCAGCCTGGGGCTGGAAACTGTACAAGATGATGATGATGATGATGATGATGAATTGAAAAATGATACGAGAGGAATACACATTTGTATTTTGTAGATCTAGATAAGGCGTACGATAACGTACCCAGGGAGAATATGGCAGGCATCCTGAGGGATGCATAAACTGACTGGGTGGGATTGTTGGGTGGAAACCAGGTAAGCAGTCTGGCCTATTTTGCTGACCTGGTTGTAATGATCCATTGAAAGCTTACAAGCCAACATATTAGAACGTGAACAGAAATGTAGAGAATATGGTATGAAAATCAGCATTTCAAAAGCAATGGTTATGTCGGTAGGGAAGAAAAGCAAGAAAATTGGAGAAACTAAATCGGAACAGGGAAGGCTGTGTATTCTCTCAGGAGAGTTCTCAGTAGCGATCTAGAGTATTTTGCAAGAAAGAAGTTAGTGTAGTGACGAAACTCTCCCTACATTGCTTAGTATTTAGACCAACCTTGCTGTAAGGGACTGGGAGCTGGGTAGATTCAGGATATCTGATACATAAGCTAGAGGTAACAGATGTGAGGGTAGCACGCATGATTGCTGGGACAAATAGATGGGGGCAATGCAAGGAAGGTACCCGTAATGAAGAAGGAAGGTTTTAGTTTTACGCGACCATTAATCTCGCAATCATGAGCCACGGGAGCTCCATTTTACGTGGAATCTGAACCACAGGACGTGATATTTCACTTCAAAAATCTCTCGTGCATTGGCTGGGAATCGAACCCGGTCTACCTTGGTGAGAGGCAAGCACCACCATGTCCCCCGTAATGAAGAGAGAGAGGCAAAGTTAGAAATTGTCACGTTAGCTGAAGCTGTTCAGATGAGTCAGCTCAGATGTTGGAATAAAAAAAAGGAAGCTTGTAGTTTAACGTGACCGTTAATCTCGCGATCATAAGCCACGGGACCTCCGTTTTACGTGGAATCCGAACCACAGGACATGGCATTTCACATAGAAAATCTCACATGCATTGACCGGGAATCGAACCCGGTCCGCCTAGGTGAGAGGCATACAGCTTGACCGCTGCGCCACCATGCCCCCATGTTGGAATAATGTGAAGAGAATGGGTGAGGAGTGATTACCTAAGAGGTTAATGAGTTTGGCTGTAGAGGGTAAGAGAAGAAGAGGTAGACTTAGAAATCGATGGTTAGATTCAGTGTTGAACGATTTCAAAGTCAGAGGTGTAGAATTAGAGCAGACCACAGTGTTAACTGCTGATATTGGATCGTGTAGGCGACTTGTTTGCAAACAAAGGCTTGCTGACTAGACTGGTCGCTAATAGGAAAAACAGTCTCAAATGAAAATGTATGTATTTAATGTTCTCAAATTGTGCTCATCTCTGAGCTGTCCCCGCTACCTTGCGCTCTGTTATGCTAGGCAGGTCAGGCTTGTATTCATTGGTCTCCAGTGTGTTAGCTTGCATTACCGCCCTATCACTATGTATATGCAATTGGAACTAGTTTGTATTTAGTTCAAGGGGATCGGATTTGACTATGTATGAGTATAACCTGGAATTACTTACAAACTGAAACTCATAAGGACTCTTCAGAAATCGCCCGCTTTGTAATTTACATTGCTATGACAACGAAAACCTCCAGGTATCGCCTCTCCATCCCCTCACCCACAACACTAGGAAGCAAGTGGACTCGGATGCCAAGCCACTGCCAGCTGGATCGCATCCCTCCTGGCTGCTTTAAACTGCCTGCCCGTTCCATGAATACAGCATTGGTTAACACATACAACCTCGTTTCAAAATAGAGGCACTAGAAAGCAGCATCAAGTCACTATGACAGACACCACTTTTATATTGGTCGCATGATAAACTTGTGTGTTCGAATGTATTCCGAATGATTTTATAATGGTATACTACTGCGTGCCCTTTTGCAAGTCAAAAAAAGGGTAAGTTACAACACAGGGGAGTTTCATTTCTCGAGATACCGTCGGACAATTCTCTGCATGAGAAATGGTTAAGGGCTATTTCCAGAGTAAGTGACAAGAGAGTAAGCAAATGGGTACCTTCTGATCACTCTATTGTTTGTAGTCTTCAGTTTATTCCTGAGAGCTTCAGAGAGAACTGTAAATTTTGGAAATTTAAGGTAGGATCTATACCAAAACTTCTTCTTGTTCTGCCTTCTGTAAGAGGTCCTAAAGGAGACAGGGTGTATTGCCCCACCAATTATGGCGCCTTCAAGTCTCTCAATTCTTCCCTCGTGGTTTAGCGGCTTGCATGCTTAGCTGTCGCCCCGCAGGTCCGGGTTCGATTCCCGCTCTGCCAATAAATTTTATTCTAGTTTTTAGGGCTGAAACGGGGTACACTCAGGCTTGTGAGGCACAACTGAGAAGGTGTGGGTTCGATTCCCACATCAGCTATCTTAGAAGTGGTTTTCTGTGGTTTCCCACCTTTGCTCCAGACAAATGCCGGGATGGTTTCTAACTGAATGCCACGGCCATTTCCTTCCCAATCCTCACTTGACTTACAAATAAATACACACATCACAATAAGACAGGTTATCAAACAGACCCAAATACACGGGGCTACATGACCTCGATGTCACAAAGCCCCTGAATATATCATCTCATTCTTCGGGGGCTGGAGCCATTTCTTTTCCCTGTCTTTTATTTCCTTTATTCTTTTCTTGTCAACTCTTCTAATATGTAATTAAATGTAAGTGATGCCTCATATGGACATTTTATAATTAATAATAACCCCTGGCACTACAGCCCATGAAGGGCCTAGGCCTACCAAGCGACCGCTGCCCAGCCATTCGGCCTGCAGATATTGGAGTGATGCGTGGTTAGCGCATCGGGTCCCCTCGACCGTTATTCTCGGTTTTCGTGACCGGGACGCTGCCTCACTGTCAGACAGCTACTCAATTGTCCTCACGAGGCTGAGTGCGCCCCGTTCCAGCCCTCACGTCAGTTTCTAAAGTCCATGACGGATCCGGGAATCGAACCCAGGGCCTCCGGATGAGAGGCAGGCGTGCTACCCCAACACCACAGGGCCGGCTAGACTTTTTATATGCTCAGTTGCAAAAGATCGAAACAGGCATTGCAAAAATACAACAAGCACTGCATTGTTTTGAGACTACATTGTTGAATATCAAGACACAGTTTGCACCTCCCTAGACTGATAAAATGAATCTCAGTTACAACACACTCATTTATAATAACATACTTTTTAAGGTCCCTTGGATGTCATTATAACAAAGGTCAACTGTATGTATGCATGAAAATGAAGAAATTAATAATTGTTCTAGAAGATTTCTCAAATTAAAGGAGGAAGAAAATGTGGAAAGGGTTATGATAGCAAACAACCAAAGTACAGCTAAGTGCTAGGTCAGGGATGATGCCCCATCCAGTACTTAGGAATTGATACTTGCCCACTGGTGAGGACTTTTGTGCACTTTTCCAGAGTGATAATAAGTAAATGATTCTGGAGTGTTACTGGAATGAAATTGACATGAGAAATTCGAAATCCCAGAGAAAACCTGTCCTTCCTCCACTTTGTTCAGCACAAAATTCTCATGCAGCAACCAAGACTTGAACTTGGGATGCAGCAGTATAAGGCTGGTACCTAACTGCGTGAGCCACAGATGGGTTCACAAGCTTCCAATATGAGTACAAAGTATTTATGACATGTAGGAGAATCACAACAAGGGTCTAGGAACATTGTAGGCATTATGTCTTTGCCAACCAGAGAAGTTTGCTGTGGCTGAACATCCCATACAGAATGACCATAAAACTCTTTTTGATGAAATATCTGTCATCCATATGGGGAATCATTTCACACCTACAATCATTCAAGAGGCGATAGAATAACTAAACAACGTAAGAACTTTAATGGAGGTGATGGTTATCCCTTGAGCAGATCATGGCTACTCTCTGTAGTTCCGTTACCATCATCTTCCTCTTGATCTCTGCGGGTCATGGAGTAGTAATTTATGTTTCGACATGTCTTCCTATCTTATACCTTTTTATCTATGGAGGCTATATGCCATTGTTTAATCATTCCTTCTTTCTAACCTAGACAAAGTGACAAGCTGATATCCGGAAACGGGTTAGTTATTTTAAATTTTAACGTAACCGAACAGTCCCCTACATTATAGATTTATGAGTAATATTAAAATGAGAAATGTCTATATTCCAAGGTGCAATAAGGTATTGTTATTTAGAAGACTTGTCACTGTTGTAGAAAATTGTATATTGCTATGAAATTCATTTTGTTATTTGCCTGTATAACAGTGAAATTTGACCCCATGTTATCCTTCCTTTTTTTATTGAGGTAAAGGAATGTTTCAAACCTATTCAAATAATCATTTAAAATTGGTAACCTAAAACTGGTTCCAAGGTACAACACTCTCCGTTGCATAACTTTTGATAATGTACTATACATTGTTTTATAGAGAGGTATTAAACAAATTACTTAGAACCTGTGGAACTGATTGGAAAATTCAATTATTGCTTAACTGTCAAAATTATATTCTTTTCTCTCTCTCTCTCTCCCCCCCCCCCCCTTTTTTTTTTCTATCAAAAACATATTTTTTGATGACAAAATTTGGATTGTCACTTTTCAGTCTTAAATACATCTTGAATCCTTCTATTAATTGCACTTTTTATGTTATGATCATTATTCATTGATCACATAAGGTTTTTATTACATTGAGTGAGTCAATAAGAATGTCTTATCACATACACTGCCGGAGAAAAAAAATAGGTCACCTGAAAAGACGACGTCGATTTTGACCCGATGATGGCAGCTGCCACCTGGGGGATAGTAGATGTACTGATAAGGGTTTCAATGTCGTCTGCCAACAGATAGCATAGTGGCATAGCTACCAGAGCGCTATCTGTGTCTACCATTTAACAGGGAAAGCTCACAGCCATACGGCTCATTGTGGTGCAAACTTGTGAAGTAAGCAGGTACAATGCCACAGAGACGCACACGTGCTTCCTACAGCCAACTGAGTGAGTTTGAAAGGGGTCAAATTGTGGCCTTCCGAGTGGCGGGTTGGACCTTTCGGAGAATTGCCACACAAGTTGGATGTACTGTGTCCATTGTGCAACGATGCAGGTATAAGTGGTCACGTGAACATTCTCACACCCGTAGACATGGTTCTGGATGTCCACGCAGCACAGACTTCCGCCAGGATCGTCGTATTGTAAGGGCAGCAGTGGCAGATCGTACAGCTACCACAGCACAGATATGAGGGTTTGTGAGCCCAGAAGTGTCAACACAAACTGTTGCAAACCGGTTACTAGCAGTGGGACTATGGGCACGCACACCTCTAGCCCGTCTTCCAGTCACGCCACAGCATCGACGTGAACGTCGCGACTGGTGCCGTCAGATGATCACTTGGAAGATGGAATGGCGCGCCATGGTCTTCAGCGATGAAAGCAGATTCTGCCTGCACGCAAGTGATGGTCGTTGGCGCGTTAGACGTACTCCTGGCGGACGCTGTCTCGTAGAGTACATTCGTCCAAAACACACTGGCCCCACCCCAGGCCTTATGGTCTGGGGTGCAATAAGCTACAACTCTCGTTCACCTTTGGTGTTTGTGGAGGGAACGCTAACTAGCTCTGGGTACTTGCAGGATGTTGTAGAACCGTTCTTTTGCCGTTCTTCCAACTGGAAGGGGATGTGTTGTTCTAACAGGATAATGCTCGACCACACACTGCCCATGCAACTCGACGTGCAGCAACGTCCCTGGCCGCCAGCACGATCGCCAGACTTGTCGCCAATCGAGCACGTGTGGGACATGAAGGACCGACAAGTGACTCGTGCGACTCGTCCACCCACAACTCTCACAGAACTGTGTGAACAGGTTGAGCAGGCATGGAATAACGTATCCCAAGACAGTATTTGCCATCTGTAGGATCGACTGGATTGCCACCCGTGGAGGCTACACCTCGTACTAATATGGGTGTTTCAGCATGGGGCGATACCTGGTATCTCTGAACCGCTTGACCTATTGATCTGTATATTTAATCATTTCATATACTCCATTTGCACTGTTGCCACAATAAATCTTGAGTGAATTGGTAACCTCTAAAAGGGTGACCTAATTATTTTCTTCTGGCAGTGTATATCTCCTATACCACATAATATAACAGTAAACTCTTTCACTCTTATAAATACTAATAGTAATAGTGATGAGCTTGTAAAACAACCTATAGAGCTATCTCGTGCAATTATTAATGTCTGAGATATGTTACCAACTTTGTTTATAAATAGAACTGGAATGATTTTGGTTACCAGCACAGCAGTTCTTGATTAGATAAATTCAGCACTTTGAGTAATTTGAAAATCAGAATTGTACTTGTGGAAGAAATAAGCATACAAATTTAATGTTATTAGGCATAGTTATAGGGGTTTCTTGCAATTTTCATGATCTGAGTGGTGCTATGTTCAACCAGGTATACTCTCTCATGAAAAATTGCAACTTTTATCTTTATTTCCTCCAGAAGAACTTTTCTGATTTTCAAAATAATTACACCATTAAATTGTATGCTTTAAAACTCCTAAACTTGCAACAGAAATGTGTATAGTTATATTAAAAAAAAATAGCAGGCAGATTCATGATGTCATAGTATACAGTGATACTACTACTTTAATTTTTTTTTAATCACCTAAGTTAATTTCCATTGATCGGTGTAAAAACAGACTATAGAATCTTCAGCAGTTCAACTATATGTTTGTTGGACATTCTTACTGACACCTTTTATATTGTGAATTCTCTTTTCTTTTTTTTTCTTTTTCTTTTAAACTTTTAATTTTATCTTTATTTTATAGAATGGGAGTGTGTTTGTTTTCACTGGCATGCTGTCCATTTGCAGCAATGATGATCAGCTGGGTATAATATTGGCCCATGAAATTTCCCATACTATACTTCAGCATATGGTAAGTATGAGATCTGTTAGTTATATTTCTATATACCCATTGCTTCACTAAAATAATGTACCAATATTTATACGTTGTCAACCATACATCTGTTTCTATTTTTATTTTCCTCCCACAGAATTCCAAAAGATAAGATACCATATTACTAGGAAGGTTTCCATGAGTTTTTTTTTTTTTAAATATTCCTTCACCTGTCTAATGATTCCATAGGATATATTGTATGCTTGCCTAACCTACACAAAATACTGGTCATTTACCTTTTCTCTCAGGCTCTTCTGTTCTTCATTATTATCGTGTTGGAAGCCATTTTTCAGTGTTGTCTTAGTAATCAAAATTTAATGTTTTTCAGTCGGTCAACATGATTGTACCCAATTGTAATGGGTGTTTTCTTAATCCTGAATACAATTTACATGATATTAATAAATACACTTCGATGACCAGTTTCGATTGTCAAGCGATCATCATCTGATCCTTTACACTTAGGCTATTAAATCTATGTCTACAAGTATGGGTGATGGTATTTACAATATATACACTTACTTAGTTGCAGAGGCGGTTCTAGCCCTGGGCCGGGGGGGCCCAGGCCCCCCCAGTTTTAGTGAAATAATTATTTTAAGATTCCTTGGTTACTAAATAAATTGATAATTTACAGATACAATTTATCTGATATAAAACAAACTAATGCATTTAATTAAGTTAATTTTTCTTTCAATTTCAAGATTTATTTATTTTATTATATGTAATTTAAACACACAATTGAAATGGTGTATAAATATAATATTTGTAAAATGCGTAGTGCATACACCAAGAGTATTAAACTCTTTTCCCAACTTTATGACATGCAAGTTCACAAGTTTCCAATGTAGACAAACCTCCATGCGATACAAGTGCATCGATATCTCCCCAACTCTGTGACAAAAATGTGAGTGCAACTGTTTCTAATATAGACGAACTTGTACCATTTTATATCAGTGCATCGATCTGTGATGGTCCATGCCAACCACGTAAATCAGTTTATATACAAACGTTACTATACAATAAGAACAGAAGTTTTAACAGTAAATGGTTTGATAGGTATACATTTATTGAATACTCTGAAAGATGCTGTTTTCTGTGTCGTCCTTTCGTTCAATCTGATTCAAGCATGCTGAACATGTTATCAGTAAATCTGGATTTTGCAATTGGAAAAGAATATGAGAAAAAGCAAAGCTGATAGTGAATGCCAAATCTTCAATAGTAAAGTGGAACAGTTTTCTGGAAAGTGAATGTAGCGGCACAGTGATTTCGAAGCTAAGCGAGAAACACAAAGATGACATATTGCATAACCGCTCAGCTGTGGCAACAATGGCCCAAGTCGCATTACTTTGTGCTCGGCAAGACATTGGGCTTAGAGGTTTCGGATGATGATAGTGTTAATAATAAAGGGAATTTTGTTGAAATTTTAAATGTAATTAAACTAGAAAGTGAAAGCACAAGTAAACAGTCTACCAAAGAATGCAACTTACTCATCTAAAGATATCTCAGCTAAATTAATAGTTATGTTTCCTTAATCCTGGATGAAGTTAGAGTTGTTAGTAAAGTCCGTATGTGTATAGAGGAGCGTTTCATTGGTTTTATACATTTGTCTCAACTGAATGCCGAAAGTAAAGCTAATTCAGGTTTAGAGTACCTTGTTTCAGTGGGTTTCGATCCATGTAAGTGCATTGGACAAGCATATGATGGAGCTGCGGTTATGTCAGGGAAGATAAACGGTGTGCAACGTTTATTGCGACAAAAGGTCAATAACCCGTGTGTTTACATGCATTGTTATAGACATCGCTTAAATTTAGTTTTGGTGGACGTTTCAAAGCCGGTTTGTAGACGTGGTAGGGGACACTTTTGGTTTACCGGAAGCAATTTATGCTTTTCAGTCTGTATCTACTGTAAGACACCAAAAGTTTGTTGAGATACATCCAGGAGAACGTGTTTCAGAGATACCTCTTCAAAGTGACACGTGATGGGTATGTAAATATAGAGGAGTAATGTATTTTCAGAAACGTTTTGCTTCAGTTAAAGCAGCTCCAGAGTATTTTTCCAAGTCAGCTAACAAGAAAGAGGCAGCAGAAGCAAAAGGTTTGTTGAAACAGCTTTGTAAAGTGAAGGTGATGTTTGTGTTACAAATCTTTTCTGATATTCTCGAGCTTGCCAATAGACCCTCTATGTTCTTACAACAAAAACATGTGGACTTCGGAGGGGCACATAGATTGATCTATGGTCTTGTAAAATCGTTGCAAGAAAAACGAAATGATGATTATTTTCATGAACTATGGGCGGTTACATGTGACACTGCTCAGTCGTTAGGCTTGAAAGTTTATAAGCAATCTAGAGTCTCAAGTATTCCAAAGAACTTTTCATACTACGTTTTATTAATGCCAGTCTCTGCGGAGAAAGAAGAGGAATATGTCACATTATCAGAGACATGTAAAAGAAATCTTTTTGAAATATTAGACAACATGGTAGAAGAGTTACTGCGTAGATTTACTGAAAATGATTTTGTGTGCAATGCAATGGATGCCTGTAACCCAAGAAGTGAAAACTTTTTAAATTTTGAATATATATATTCTCACGTTCTGTGAAAAGTATAATCTAATCTTCACAGACCGTAAGGTGCTACAGACTGAAATCAGTTAAGCTAAGAATGTATTTAGAGGCAAATAAGCAAACACTTCCTCATTCTTTTTTTCTGAACTTCTGAAAATGGAAGTTGCTTTTCCACAGCTACTATTATTTTTCAAGTTGATGCTGACTCTTCCTGTGTCATCTTCTTCTGCTGAGCGCAGTTTCTCAGTCGTGAAACGAATAAAATCCTATTTAAGAGCAACAATGGCAACAAAGAGGCTTTCCAATCTCGCAATTCTATCAATTGAAAGAGAATGAAGTGGAAAATTACTTCACGACCCTTCTGATATAGTGAACCAGTTTGCCCAGAGTAGAAACAGAAGAATAAATTTATGTGACAGTGAAATATGCTATTTTTTTACCAATGATAGTTTTTAGCCTACTTTTCTCATTTTGCAAAAATGAGGAAAAAGAAGACTAATGAGATCGATCCGGGAAAATGTCTGGGCCCCCCAGATTTAAGCTTCTAGAACCGCCACTGCTTAGTTGCATTAGTTATTACTAGTGCAACTTGTCAAGATTTGTTAGTTATACGGTATGTGATTTTGTTTTTTTGTTAAGATATTGTTCGTGGTGATTGACCTTCAAATTTGCTTGCTTAGTGTGATATCTGTGATTGTTATTAAATGGTCAGGTTAGAGTGGATTATGAACTTAGCTGATTGAGCGATGTGCAGCTGCTACCACCACCGCCTATACTGAACTTGGTGTATATTAATTCAGGCTTTCCTGCAGCATAAATTAATGATTTCAGTTTATTTCCTAAGTCCTCCCATGGTTTTTAATCTACTTTTCACATTTTGCAAAAATTATGAAGAAGTAGACTTATGAGATCAATCCCGGCAACTCTCTGTCTGTCTGTCTGTCTGCCTGTATGTGCGTGTCCCCCTATCAACTCCCAAACTGTAACGTGTTTTTCGAGGGGTTTTATGCAACTGGCATAAGTCAGTAGGAAGCCATTCTATACTTATTTACGCGGCAAATTGTTCAGCCACGAGAATTTTTCATGTTAATTTATTATTATTATTAATTTATTATAATTATTATTTAGATATTTTCGGAGCATTTTATAAAAATTATAAGCATACAGATAGGTTTTCTATGTCTTAGAAAACACTATCAAGCAAATTATTACGAACGACGATATCATAGAAAATTATCTGATTACGGAATTTTACGGAGTTTTGTCAGTTAGGGTATTTGAGAGAGATGACTCACTGGGAATTCTAATACAAGCTGATTCCTGTCGAGAAGCATGACGCAATCTTGGGTCGCATCGTCAAGAAGAGGCGAATTGTTGAAACGGAAAACGACTTCTCCCTCTCGCGCGACGAGTGTAATGAGGCAGAGGAGGGGAACTGGCGGCGTGCTCAGCCAATCAGGGGAGACAACGTAAGCTGGAAGTTGAGACTGGAGTGGGGGAACCAACAGGTGCATATATCGTTCGACGCGCCGTGAAACAAGGACTATCTGTGAAATACTTGAGGAGTATGGATGCGCGTGCGAGTCGCTCCGATGTTCAGTGGAGTTAGGGACTATCTGTGTAGAACTTGTAGAGTACGGTCGCAAGTGCGTGTCGCTCCGATGTTCAGTGGAGTTAGCGACGAACTTTTGTAAAACGTAACCAGTGCGGTTTTACGAGAGTTTGGGTCCGAGGTACGGACCATAGTATTATCTAATCTACCAGAATATCATCAAATTTCGACGGAGATGACGACGTCCAGGAGACTGTGGGAAGCACACAACATCAGCAAGTACGAGGGAAATGCCGTGGCAATTTCCAATGGTAAGCGCAAATGACGCAGAAATACGCAATCTCTCATTTTTCTTTGTTTTACATTTCATATTTCAGTAACTTCATAGCTTGGAAATAAGAGTAAAATCAATTTATCAGACTCCGTTTTCACGTAATTTTCTATCGGTAATATTAAAATCACAACGCTCCAATTTAAATTTTATAGTTATTATTATTATTAATTTTGCTATACTTGTTTTATATAATAAATTCATTTCTTTTACAATGCAATCTTTGCTTTCAGTAGGTAGCATTAGATATAGACCAATTCTTTCTCCTGATACAATTGTTTGTTGGGTTAATGATCAAATCATACCACGATCTGAGTGAATAGAGTCTTGAATGTGTTCTGCCAGAGCTAGACGTTGTTAAATACAAATTTAGATTTCAACATTGCATTGAGGTCTTGGCGCCCATTAAAACAACATAGCTTAGGCAAAGGTAAACAGTTACATTTCTCTCCCAACAGTGTGGGCTAGCGAAACCGTTTCATTTGTCGCTACCAACATGGGGCGCTAATAACCATTACAATTGGCGCCGACAACTTGGGGCTGAAAACCTAATAACATTTGTGGAAGGAGAAGGGTATATATTTCTGTGCCTGTATTTTGGGGGTTATTTGACTGTATCAGTGTATATCATTATGGGGGATGAGAAAGAAAGACAGATGAGGTTACGTAGTGGTCATCAACGGGAGAGTGATGATACGAGCAGTATGTCGAGTGATGGTAGTACCGGGGTAGCGGAGGTAAATCCCGATACTGAAACAGGGAGTGTAGGCGGCCAACCAGAATTAAAAACTTTACTTCTCGAGTTCATGTATCAGAACAAAGTTAGTAGTGATGCCTTAAATGCAAAATTAGAACAGAATAATGCAAAATTAGAACAAAACAGTAGGGAAAATAAAGAAAGTACAGATGCCTTAAATGCTAAATTAGAACAAAACAGTAGGGAAAATAGAGAGAGTAATGAAACTTTAAACGCCAGATTAGAACAAAACAGTAGGGAAAATAGAGAGAGTAATGAAACTTTAAATGCCAGATTAGAACAAAACAGTAAGGAAAATAGAGAGAGTACTGAAACTTTAAATGCTAAATTAGAACAAAACAGTAGGGAAATGAGTGACAAATTCGAACTGATTAGAGGTGAGATCAGAGGAGTAATGGAAGAAAAGGCTAAAGAGATTATTGCAGATGTAGACAGAAAATTAGGAAAAGTACAGGAGGAGTTGGAAATTAGAATCAGTACACAGGCTGAAAATTTAAAAGAACTAGTGCAACTGGAAACACAGCAGGTCAAAAAGCAATTTGTGGGAGAAATTGACAAAATTCAGGTAGCAACTAAAGAGGTTAAGGAACAGCTGGGGGGTAGAATTGAGAAAGTCCACTCACAAATAGTTGCAGAAGTAAATGATTTAAGAGAGAGTAATAGGGAAAGCATTAGCAAGATTGAGGAGAAACAAGCAAAGCTATATGATAAAGTAGAAGAATCAGAAGGAAACATTAAATTAACAGTAAACAGTATTGAGAGGAAGGCTGAGGAGAAAATCGCAGAATTAGAATTAAAATTAAAAGCTAGGATCAGGCAAGAAAATAGTCAGAATAGGCCAGTTTTTGTGAATAGCACACACAGGGAGGTAGAACTGGGTAAGTTCAGCAATCGACAGGGGTGCCCAATGGAGTTCATGAACACTATAGAAAATAAATTCGGGGAAAGGTTGGAAAATTGTAGTATTGAGTGGTGCCAGGTAGTTGAAATTTTAGAACAAGTGTTTGTGGGGGAAACGAGGAATTGGTTTGCTGTCTACAGAGACAAGTTTACTAATATCAATGATTTTAAAATGAAATTCTGTGAAAAGTTCTGGAATGAGGTTATTCAGTCGCAGCATCGTGAGGGAGTAGTGTGTGGTAAATATAACCCTAAAGGAAGCTCCACCATGACCGAATACTTTTTAGGGCAGGTATTAGTGTGTAAATATCTGGATGGCTTGAAGGAGGAAAGTGATGTGGTAAGGTTGCTACTTAGGCACTTTCCCTATAGGATCAAGGAGGCTGCTTGTATCCAGAATGTAAAGACTATATCACAAGTAGAAAATTTGTTAAGCACATTTGATGCACTAGGGAGAGGGGGTTATGATGACAATTTCAATCGGAACCAGGGTAATAATAATAATAGACCTAATGAAGCCAGGCATCAAGAAGTTCAAGGGAACGGTGGCGAAGGGGCCAACGCTCAAAATAGAAATAATAATAATCAGCTAAATCAGAACAGAGGAAATGGCTATGGTAATCAGTATCAAGGGAGGAACAATGATTTCAGGGGAAATCAAGGGAGGAACAATGATTACAGAGGAAATCAAGGGAGAAACAATGATTTCAGGGGAAATCAAGGGAGAAATTATAATGAAAATAATTACAACCAGAATAGGGGTCAAGGAAGAGGACAGCCTAGTGGTAGTAATATACAGCCAAACAATGACAACACAGCCCAGAACAACCAGACCAATTCAGTAGTTAGTAGTACTACGGCCAGCTGTAGCGGTTCTTTAAACGCGAACCAGGCTGCGAAGTAAGGTCAGAATCTCAGTCTGTAGCATACCCTGTCCATACAATTATACAGGAACCCTATGACCTAAATGTAAGAAATGAATTATTACATGAACTAAATGATGAAGGTATTATTCAGGAAGTGGTTAGTAAGAGCCCCATAGTTAAATTTAACGTGTCCGAGGCGTACACAGATGTTTTAATTGATAGTGGTTGTATGAAGAGTTGCATAAGTAGTGCATTTTATGATAAAATGAAAGGAACTGGAGTAAATTTTGAGGAGCTGCCAATTAAAAGCACTTTTGTTAACACAGCTGTTGGGAAGAGGTCTAAAGTAATTTCTAAGCAAGTTTTAGTAGACATTAAAATTAATAATCATGTAGAGAAGCAGATTTGCCTTGTAATTCCAAATTTAGTATTCAGTGTTATCTTGGGTTCAGAGTGGCTAAGTAGAGTGTCTGGTAACTTATGTTATGATGTAGGGAGTTTGAAATTTAAATGGGGAGATTCTGAAGTAGAAGTAGCGTTCAATGACCATATTCAGAGAAGTAGTATTGTAGGTGTGATGTGTACTTTAAATGAGATATCGCCAGCCGTAGAGCGGGGTTCTCCATGTTTTGTGGGCAGTGTGATTACGAACGGAAGTCTAGAGGACTCGTTACGTGAGGCTGCATTTCAGGGAAATATAGAGGATGAACAGTGTGTTCGGCTCTATGATGTGTTATGGTGTAATAGGAGAGTTTTTGAGGATCGCATTGGTATGGCCAATTGCTATACACATTCATTGAACGTTATTGATAGGTCAGTATTCACAGGACATAGATATCCTGTACCTTTCGCTTATCAGAGTGCAGTTGAGGCACAAATTAACCAGATGCTTGAAGATGGGATTATTGAGCACTCTAACAGTCCATATGTTAATTCTTTGATCACGGTACCCAAAACCGACGGCACAGTTCGTATTTGTTTAGACGCTCGTTTGGTTAACAGTAGAATTAGTTCAGATCAGCTGAAATCGATGTCAATAGAAGAATTAATGCAAACATTTGAGGGGAAGAAGTATTTCACTTGTGTAGATTTGAGTTCCAGTTTTTGGCAAGTGCCACTTATGTACGAAGATAGACCATTTACAGCTTTTAGTCATAAATATAACCTTTATCAATTTTGTAGAACACCTTATGGGTTAAAGAGTAGTTCAGCAGCTTTAATTAGGGCTTTAAACATCGCATTAGGGGATGACACAGGAGAGTTTGTAACCATTTACATAGATGATATGGTAATTAGTTCACGCAGTTTTGAGGAGCATCTACGTCATTTAAATATAGTTTTTCAGAAGTTAGATCAGGCAGGGTTCACTTTGAAGCTGTCTAAGTCGTCATTCTGTCAGTCAGAAGTGACATTTTTAGGTCATAGAGTGTCGAGTAGAGGTGTAACACCAGAAGAAAGTAGGGTTAATAAGATACTTAACGCAGAGGTGCCACAGAATGTTAAACAGTTAAAAACTTACCTGGGAATTTGCAACTTTTTCAGGAGGTTCGTTCTTAAATACTCAGGGTTGGTAGAACCATTCAGGGAATTGCTTAAAAGTGGGACTCGGTGGAGATGGGAGTCCAAGCATGATCAGGCTTTTAGAGCGCTGAAGGAAGGTTTTGAGAAAGCTGTAGTGCTGAAATATCCGTTAAAAGATAAGGAATATGTGGTTATGACAGATGCTTCACATATAGGCATTGCTGGAGTATTATGTCAGAAAGATGATGAGGGTAATCTGTGCATTGTATCTTTAGCCTCGCGAGGACTGACAGCAGCAGAGAAAAGATACACGATTACTGAGTTAGAGCTTTTAGGTATTGTTTTCAGTTTAGGAAAATTTAGAATGTATTTAGTAGGGGGGAAATTTGAGATCCACACAGATCACCATGCATTACTGTATATGAGGACTTGTAAACTCAGTTCTAACAGAGTTAGTAGGTGGATTCTTGCTCTGCAGGAATACGAATTCACAGTAAAATATATTAAAGGTAAAGATAACATTCTTGCAGACATGCTATCGAGGGACACTAATTTATGTAGGGATTATCCTGTGGTTAAAGCAGAGGACGGTATTTTAATATGTGCATGTGTGGACAGTAGCAACAGGGCATCGTTACAGACACTGAGAAATATGCTAGTGGAGCAACGTGATGACGTTAAGTTAAAGGAGCCACTGGCTAGGTTGGAAATAGGTGAAGAAGAGTATGTGAAAGTAGGACGGTTCACGTACAAGATGCAGGATGGGCTTCTTGCAAGGAAATGTAGGAATAATCGGTGGGCAATATGTGTTCCTGCCACTTTGCGGGAGGAGCTAATTTGGTTCATTCATAGGGAATTAGGACACTTTGGTGCTGCCAAGGTCTTCTATGAAATTGGTCGTGACTTCATTTGGAGTAAAATGGGAAGGGACGTTAGGAGGATTTTAGCTAAGTGTGACACCTGTCAAAGGAGTAAATATTTAGTGGGGGAGAGATCTGCAGTTCTCACCAGTAGTCCCGGCGAACTACTGTGTGTGGATTTATTTGGCCCGATCGTTAAAGGACAGTACGGCTACGAGTACATTTTTATAGTTATTGACGCTTTTAGTAAGTATGTCAAGCTATATCCGCTAAGGAAAGCCACGGGACTAGCGTGTAGCCGTCTGATCATTAATAAGTATGTACCTGAGTTTGGCATTCCTCACAGGATACTATCTGACAGTGGACCACAGTTTACTGCAAAGAAATGGAGAACCAGTATGCAGGAAGCTGGTATAACACACGTTCATTCCTCTGTAAGGTACCCTCAGGGTAATTCTGCAGAGCGTCCATTAAGGGAAGTGGCTCGTCTTTTTCGGACTCTAGTGCATGACAAGCATGCGGCCTGGGTTGGACATCTTCCCAAGGTCGAGACTTGGCTGAATTCTGTCCAGCATGAGAGCACGAAATTGACGCCATACGAAGTTCACTTCGGAAAAAGACCACAAAATGAACTAGCGAGGGTGTTGGGATTAAATGAGGGTAAGCAACCGGGGATGGATTACATTGTCCAGTTGGCAAAACAGAATTTATCTAAGTCAGCACAAAAGAGAATTCGCCAACAAAAAGAAACTAAATTTGACCTATTCGAGCCGGGAGACAGAGTCTTACTTAGAGTGCTGAAACAGTCAAATAAGCTAGAGAAAGTCATGTCCAAGTTCTTTTATCTCTACGAGGGCCCATTTATAGTTTCCAAACGTATTGGGAAAACAGCATATGTGCTGGAGAATAGTGAGGGAAACAGATTATACGGAACGTATAATATACATAGTCTACGAAAATATGTGTCATAAAGTGAGTGTGTTTAGCTGGCGAGCCAGCCTATCAAATGAGTAAGTGTGGTGTCTGGTGCGTGGAAGATCTGGTCTTAAGGCAGGCGTATCAGAAGTCACACAGGGGGGTAGTATGTAAGTAAATGAGAGTTTTTAAGGTACAGGGAAATATGACGGGATTGTCGGATGCTGTTGAGCACTAAATTGTCTCGATGCACCAAGGCCATTTTGGCAGCGCTGATGGGTTCCCATTTATCTCCAAGAGATGGGGGAGCGCTTGTATAGGGCTTGTTAGCTTAAGGCGTCCACGAGATAAAAGATGGGCCATCAGAATGCGAGACAGTCCTTCATGAAACTCATACATATCAGCACACGTGATTTCTGTTTACGGCCTCGCCATGTAAGATTTGTAAGTGTGTAATTTAAGATAATCTGTACAATGGTATTATTTGTGTGAGGAGAAATGGTCTGTGTTGAGAACTAGTATTAAGTAGAATATGGTTAACGGGAACTTAACAAGACAGGGCGATTACGGCACAGAAATATTTGGTGTTATATGTAATGCGCATTTACTGTTTTTTTTTTCAGAAGTCAATATTAATTTAATCTACTTCAAAGAGAGATTAAGTATTATGGTCACGAGACGCTGCCACAATAGTGTGATCGTGTGCTCAGTGATAAGTGGAATTAAATGTCACCATAAGGAGGGGACCTCCAGTGAAATTAGGGAGTTCTATGGTGATATAAATATATCAGAACACCTTCAATGCGTGTGATATGACATCATAAATACATAGTGCTCACACATTAATTATGTCTATTTCTCCAACATAGAGAAATTTGAGAGGCGGAAATATCCGTGGAACACTATTCCATATGTAAAACATTGGACTGGTTGGAAAGTGCAATCCATAGTGACAACAAACTTTGACGCAAAGTGCGTGAAGAAAAAATATGAGTGTATATATCTGTAATTTAGGGTGATTTCATTTATGTAATATGTATTTTGGATGGGGTTTATTAACGTGTCTGGGATAATCGGATAATGGACCGTCGTCACGGTAAATCATCCGATGATCCGAGGCGAATATGTAACGTGTTTTTCGAGGGGTTTTATGCAACTGGCATAAGTCAGTAGGAAGCCATTCTATACTTATTTACGCGGCAAATTGTTCAGCCACGAGAATTTTTCATGTTAATTTATTATTATTATTAATTTATTATAATTATTATTTAGATATTTTCGGAGCATTTTATAAAAATTATAAGCATACAGATAGGTTTTCTATGTCTTAGAAAACGCTATCAAGCAAATTATTACGAACGACGATATCATAGAAAATTATCTGATTACGGAATTTTACGGAGTTTTGTCAGTTAGGGTATTTGAGAGAGATGACTCACTGGGAATTCTAATACAAGCTGATTCCTGTCGAGAAGCATGACGCAATCTTGGGTCGCATCGTCAAGAAGAGGCGAATTGTTGAAACGGAAAACGACTTCTCCCTCTCGCGCGACGAGTGTAATGAGGCAGAGGAGGGGAACTGGCGGCGTGCTCAGCCAATCAGGGGAGACAACGTAAGCTGGAAGTTGAGACTGGAGTGGGGGAACCAACAGGTGCATATATCGTTCGACGCGCCGTGAAACAAGGACTATCTGTGAAATACTTGAGGAGTATGGATGCGCGTGCGAGTCGCTCCGATGTTCAGTGGAGTTAGGGACTATCTGTGTAGAACTTGTAGAGTACGGTCGCAAGTGCGTGTCGCTCCGATGTTCAGTGGAGTTAGCGACGAACTTTTGTAAAACGTAACCAGTGCGGTTTTACGAGAGTTTGGGTCCGAGGTACGGACCATAGAATTATCTAATCTACCAGAATATCATCAAATTTCGACGGAGATGACGACGTCCAGGAGACTGTGGGAAGCACACAACATCAGCAAGTACGAGGGAAATGCCGTGGCAATTTCCAATGGTAAGCGCAAATGACGCAGAAATACGCAATCTCTCATTTTTCTTTGTTTTACATTTCATATTTCAGTAACTTCATAGCTTGGAAATAAGAGTAAAATCAATTTATCAGACTCCGTTTTCACGTAATTTTCTATCGGTAATATTAAAATCACAACGCTCCAATTTAAATTTTATAGTTATTATTATTATTAATTTTGCTATACTTGTTTTATATAATAAATTCATTTCTTTTACAATGCAATCTTTGCTTTCAGTAGGTAGCATTAGATATAGACCAATTCCTTCTCCTGATACAATTGTTTGTTGGGTTAATGATCAAATCATACCACGATCTGAGTGAATAGAGTCTTGAATGTGTTCTGCCAGAGCTAGACGTTGTTAAATACAAATTTAGATTTCAACATTGCATTGAGGTCTTGGCGCCCATTAAAACAACATAGCTTAGGCAAAGGTAAACAGTTACATTTCTCTCCCAACAGTGTGGGCTAGCGAAACCGTTTCATTTGTCGCTACCAACATGGGGCGCTAATAACCATTACAAAACGGCTGCAGCTACCGAAGCAACATGTGGTATGAGTAAGGATCTACACCAGGACACCTATGGCTATATTTGAAAGTGATGTCAGTGCTAGCAACTGCTGAAAAATCACAATGGAAATGTAAACTCTAAGTTGGATGTCTCAGAAGGTATCCATGGGAACTATTCCAAAAGTGGCACACATATTGATAATAATATTTCTGATTAGTTTTCAGGAGCCCATACTTGACAGTGTTGCCAACATTATTCTACAAATGTTGATTGGTCCAATCTTTGAATGTATGTAACTTCCATACATGCACATGGATTTCAACCAATTTTCGTATGTGCTTTGTGTACCATAACAGATATGACTATGCATATTCTTTAGAGCCACCAGAGCTGCCAACTGTTGATAAATGCTCTCTCTAGTTTTCATTGTAGACTCAATATATCAGAAAGTATGCAGGCCAACACATCTTAAGTTTGCACACCTCTAGTACATGTAATTGCAGATTTATTTTGAGTAACTGATATATGACAGTGTTGCCTATATGATTCTATGTGTGCTGTTAGTTACAATGTTCAACAGCTAGGAACTACGATAATAAGAATGGATTTCTTCCAAAATTGGCACACATATAGATCATAATATTTCATAGTTATATACAAGTTATCCGGGCTTGTAGGCCGTGGTCCAGGCAGGACTAACAAAAGGAGAAGATCCTTGATAATGCCGAACGCAGTTTTCTGTGAAACGTCGGGAGTAAACATTCTTCCTGGACCATGGCCTACAAGGACAACTTGTACATAACTATGAACATTGGCCATGAAAGCGTAAGCTGTTACATAATATTTCAGATTAATATTCAGCAAGCCATATATGGCAGTGTTACCAACATGATTCTACGCCTGCTGGTAAGAACAATGTTTAACTGCATGTAACGTCCATACTATGATTGGACTTAACCAAATTTTGTATGAGCATTGTGTACCTTATGAGATGTACTAAGCATGTAATCAGAGTCACCAGGGCTTCCAACTGTTGCTAAATGCTCTCTATAATTTTGAACCCTAGTCTCAGTAGATCAGAAAGTATACAGGGTGTCCGAAAAGTCCCCGTACCCCTAGTTTCATATTATTATTTTGTTATATTATGGCATGGACCATTGAGTTTGTGTAATTGGGGAATTAAATAGTTGTTTTATTGGTATCCCTGCTTTGATGCTCTCAACAGTGTTGTTGTCAGTCTCATATCAGTTGTGAAGCCATGGCTGACATGAGTGGACACAGCTACACTGTTGAGGAGCGATTAGTAGCATGTGTGTGGGTGCACGAACGAGCACATACAGGGCAAACAATGACAGTGATAATGAGTGCGTTTAGAGATCGCTTTGGCAAGCTCCCACCTCGTAAAGCTACTCTGCTTGATTGGGAGAAACATGTAATTGCTTCAGGCAGTGCCAAAGACAGGCCACGTAGTGGACGTAAGAAAATGCAGGAAGAAACTTGTGCCGCCGTCGCTCAATCAATTGAGCAGTCTCCCGTTATATCCATTCGCAAAAGAGCAGCTGAACTTCAAGTACCGCGGTCAACAATGCATGACCACATTAAAAGAGATTTGAAAATGAAAGGATTTAGACCGATGCATGTGAATGAATATTATCTGACAATGACATGAGCAACGAATTGCAGCCTGCCGTGCTTTGTTGGCACAATTTCCAAATGCCGTGTCTCATTCAAAAGTGTTATCTTCTGATGAATGTGCGATATCTCGCAGTTCACAGAGGAGGAATGTGGTTTTCTGGTCTAAGGAAAATCCTTATTATGTGCAAGAGTTGGAAAGGAACCCGCCTCATGTTATGGTATGGGCCGGGATGTCATCACGTCACTTGTGCGGACAGTACTTTTTTGATGGGTAGCCTACATGAATTGGAAAATCTTATTTGCATATGCTACAATCTTGGTTAATACCTCAGCTTCAAGACAAGGGAGTCATGGATCATGTGTGGTTACAGCAGGATGGGGCTCCAGCACATTTTGCTATTCAGGTGCGCGAGTTCCTTAAGGAACAATTTCAAGGCCGCTGGATTGGCCATGGCTTACCAACATCTCCAGCCCCATTGAAATGGCCACCACAAAGCCCGGACCTTACCATGCCCAACAACACGTTATGGGGAATAATCAAGTCCCACGTGGCACAACGTCGGTACACAACTAATGAAGAATTGCACCAAAGTATGGAGGAAGCCTTTCATACCATAACTCCTGAGAAGCTCCGCAAGATGTCAATGAGGACTTGGAGATGGATAGAACTCTGTGTAAGGCATGATGGTGCACCTATAGATCCCCTCGATAAATAGTTTTTATATGTAAGTACTCCACTATACAGTATAATGTTTTGATGCAGGGGTACAGGGACTTCTCGGACATCTTGTACAGGCCAACAGTTCTAACTTTGCAAACTTAAAGAAAATATTCCAGTTTAATGTTGAGTAGCCCATACATGACATTGTTGTCAACATGATTCTATGCATGCTTATAAGTTCAATGGTTAACTGCACATAACTTCCATACTAACTGTTGGATTTCATTCAAAATTTGGACATGCATTGTATGCTTTTGTACATATAACTGTGCTTATTATAAGAGTCACCAGGGCTACCAACCATGTATAATGATCTCAAGACTTTTCAACCCTAAATGAAATATCTCGGATTATGTCAAACTTAGTAAACTCTGTAACTCCAAGATGTTTTAAACAAATTTAGGGTAAATTTAGTGCTACCAAACATAATTCTATGTAAGCGAATAGGCTCAATGTTTAACTGCATATAACTTCCATACTAACAAATGGATTTCAACCAATTTTCATATGTGTAATGTATATCTCAAAACATACAACTCGGCATATTTTGGGAGACACTAGGGCAACCAACTGTTGAAGTAACGCTCTCCATAATTTTTAATCCTAGTCGCAATATGTCGGAATGTATGCAGGCAAACAGGTCAAAACTTGGCACATGTATAGACCATAGTTTTTCAGATTCATTTTGAGTACCCATAATTTATGTGATATTGCTGGCTAAATGATTCTATGCATATTGGCAGCTTCAATGTTTAAATGCATGTAACTTCATATAATGGCTAACTAAAACATTTTATATAAACAGTGTATGCTGTGTGGATATAAGTGTGCACACTTTCAAAGACAGCCATCTTACCAACTACCTAATAACTCTCTCTGAGCATTTGTGCCATAGATTTTGATATTTAGTCCATATACGAGAAAGTATAACACAATGTATCAAGTTTTCTACTGCTTTATTCTACAGTACACCCAACACATTTACACATACGGCGCTCCCTCACGGACATCGCTCTAGGCTTTGTACAGTGCTAGTATTACGTGAGTTAAAAATTGTTTAGTTACAACTACCATAACCAAAAACACTTTTAATACTCCTCCTTAACTTAACAATTTTATAAACATTTTTTCTTAACGAAATATCTTACATTTCTTTTTTACATTAATCCAACCCCATTTTACCCACTAAGGTGGTGTCTTAACACCTCCCAATGGTTTGGTAAATACATCTGCAATGTTATCTGCCGACTTTACATACATGAACCCTACTTCTTTTCTCTTAACGAGCTGTTCAACAAAGCAATATCTTACGTCTATATGTTTAGAATTTTCTGAATCAAGGCCATTTTCTGCAAACAGTTATCGCTATAAATTACAGTAGGTCATTCTACAAGTTCAAACAAGTTTAGTTCCTTTAGAAACATTCTCAACCATAGTACTTCTTTTGCTACCTCACACATAGCATAATATTCTGCTTCGGCAGTAAACAAAGCTGTCACAGTTTTTTTTTTTTTTAACCAAGATACTGGTCCACCTGCCAATTTAACAACATAGCCAGGTCTAGACATCTCTCTCCTTCCACCTTATTGTAGTTAGCATCACAATACACCTCAATCTTCGGTTCAATATTTTGGTAGATGATTTTTAGATCTTTGGTACTGCGCCCGAATTCCTCTAGGCCACAGTCCCAAATCCGCGCAGATGGTAAAAGGATCGTAGGAAATTCAACACCTGGTTAAGAGTTAAACGACTCCTACCGGACTAATGACTAGGGAACCCTAGGAACACACATATACATCTCTAACTATACTACTAACTAGTTGCATACAGGACAAGAAAAATAAAAACCAAAAGATAGAGCACTAACGAGCAACTCGGCTCTCGGGCGTTAAGATAAATTGTCGATCATCTGCCTGCATCTAGCTAGCGGTATGGTTTTAGTGTAATTAAGTATTGAATCAAGAATCATTTCTAGAAAACTTAGCAAGAATAAAAATACGCTTGCCATTTATTGACAAAAACATCAACACGACATAACTTATGTCCCATCACCAATAATAAAAATAGAAATAAATCACCCTCTAAAATGAAATCTCTATGCCTCATTTAGGCTTGATGCGTATAACAAGTGTCTCTCTTGCTTCACTTCACAAATGGAAATATATCTTACTCCAAGATATTTTTAAAATACATGTTATTTAAATTCAGGACACTGATATCTGTCCTATCTGTTCACTGAAAATTATGCTTTAACGTTCCATAATAACAGGTATACTCCCTATGTAATACATCCGTTAAAGTCCTCTAAATATAATCTTAAGTCTTCAAATACTATTTAAAAATGATTAATGATAATAATAAAGTATTTACATTTATTTACATGATCGCGACCCGCACGGTTTCATAATATGTCTCTAATTTATTAGAGTTCATTTCATAACTTTGTCCTTATAATTGAATGTTCTTGTGATGAACGTTAAAGGAAGTTTCATAGTAATTCTACTCTTGCGTCCTGAGGAATGGATTCTAACATTAGAAAAGTACGTCCACCCACCATCTTGAATGTATGAAATCGTTGATCTTGTGCCTTCTGTAGAGTAATTCTCATATGTGAGAGTATCTACCTGCTGCGATTCATCATTTTAACTGTAACGATGATATACGAATTGCAGCCAATGGCCATAGCAGGGTATTTTTTTATTGAATGCCCAAAGGCTCCCAGCAAGTTCAATTTCAAGTAATTCCAACTTTGGATGCGAAATGCCACTGTCACTGACACCTAGCAGCAAATGTTGGAACTTGATAGAGCGTTTCAAACCAACTAAATATAACCTACCAATTTGGCTACACACTACCAATTGTAGTGGTAGGTTCTTTTTCATGCCATAAATCTATGACATAGGCCCGCCGGCTTTACTTTCCCTCCGAGGGAAGGCATATTGAGAGATTTTAATGCTCTTAAAAATCCGACGACTTCGGCCGGGTTGGAACCCGCGATCTTGGGCATAGTAGTTCAGCATGCTACTGACTACGCCACCGAAGCCGTAACTGTAATAAATAGTGGATTTTCAATATTAATATCTTAAATTTTCAGGATGGCAGTTGTACAGTTATTTATACAGTTACGTGTTATACGCAGTGTGATAGTCTTATGAGTAGTACTAGAGTGGTCTCTTATATGATATATTTTTAGAAGCTTTTCAGTCAGTCAACACGAGAGTGTTGAGCAGAAAACATAGCTCTTAAACATGAGTTGTTTATTTCTTAATTAAGAAATTTCAGGATGGCTGTTGCACACTATATTCAGTGTGATAAATGTATCACTAGCACTACTATTCCTCTTCTACCAGGTTTTGTCTTAATTATGCCATTATATCCTTAGTTACTATTTTTTTTATATATTAGTAGCAAGCCTATCTGCCATCTTGAATGTATGGAGTCACTGTTCTTCTGCTGTGCATGTACGACGTGGCTTATAAGGTTCTACCTTATTAATAAATTTCCTTATTAATTCTCCAAGATACTGAGAGTTTTTTTTTTTGTAATTTCAAGATGGCCACTGTGCACTATATTCATTGTGAGAATCTTTTGTTTAATGCAAGTGTCTCGTGCCAAGATTCATCTTAATTATGCAATTATATTCTGAGAGGTTAATTTTAATGTTGTAATAGTTCGTGCACATAATCCAAACCAAACCCCGTGGCACTCCAGCCCATGAAGGACCTAGCCCTACCACGCGACCGCTGCCCAGTCATTTAGCCTGCAAATCATGGGGTGACGCATGGTCAGTGCATTGGGTCTCATCGGCCATTAATCTTGGTCTCCATGACCGGGGCGCTGCCTCACTGTCAGACAGCTACTCAATTCTCCTCATGAGGCTGAGTGCACCTCATTCCAACCCTCGCATCAGTTTCTAAAATACATGATGGAAGTGGGAATCGAACCCGGGGCCTCCTGTTGAAAGACACCATGGGGCCGGCAGTTTGTTCACCTGCATCTTGAATATATAGAGTCTGTTCTTTTGCATTGGCTCTACAAAGCCACATATACAGTCCTACTTTGTTAGGGGTCATACATAAAATTTGCTCGCAAAATTGCCATAAAATGTAACCCCTCTCCCCCATTGCAGCACATTGTAACAATACTTAATTGCCCCCCTAAGTGAACGCCCAAAATAAATTACCCCCCTGTTCAATTTGTTGCACCACTCGGTGCATAGAAATAAATCCATTATGCAGGCCCATGCTCCAGCACCAGAAGCAGGAAATACATTTCTGAAATTGCAAGAATGTCACACAGGATGAATTTTTTCTTCCACAAATCAACCTACAAAAAGGAAGTTCATTTGGATTTTGCAAATCGGGTAATTACTGACGAACGTACATGTTTTCGTAAAGACCCCTCCAAATTATCATACACTTTTGTCACATTCTTGTAAGGATCTCCCCTCCACGTTTGGGCGAACATATTTTATGGCTGACCCTTAAATAATTTTCATTACTGTAACTCTTAAGTGCTGAAAGTTATTTATTTTCATATGTTATGATTTCAAGATGGTGGCTGAACTTAATATTCACTCTCATATAGTCATCACTAGGGCTTGGATTCGAGCATATTTGCTTATTTTTGTTCCTGAATAGTACACATTGAAAGAAGCCTTTCGGTGGTATTTTCACCTGTCTGGGACCAACAGAACTAAAATTTATCGAGCATATAAATGCATAAAACCGCTGTTTTCAGAATAGAAGCATATACATGCATATTCTTGTGGGTTTCGTCTAAATAGTTTGTTTTTCTTCGAATTCTCCCCCGAATTCGGGCCCTGACCATCCTTAAGGTTCGACAGAAATAATTATTGAAAAGCCTATCTGGTGCGAATAATAGAACCGCAGGTTTTTAACCTTTAGTGAGGTCGTTCTCGTCATTGAAACTTTTATTGACTGATTGAAGAAAATCATTCAAAACTGAAAACAGAAAATTTCTTGTTGTACAGACCAATGCAGATCTACTTCATTGACTCGCCTAATTCTGAAGATTTTGTAAATGAACTTTTAAACTGTAACTTTTATAAGAACACTTCTCTTATAGACTATGTACTTGAAAAACTTGAATGCGAGTATGTTTTTTTTTTTTCTGTTTCACTTTCCTTTCTATAGTTTTTAACGGTGTTTTTCGAGCATATTCTGCATATTTAACCGCATATAATGGGGGTTTCGAGCATATCTATCAAGCATATGATGGGTTTTTCGAGCATATCTATCGAGCATAAAACACATGGTTTTCGAGCATACCTGGAGATTTTATCGAGCATATCGATCCGAGCCCTAGTCATCACGTTGGTAACAAAGGGTCCTTATATAAACTTACTGAGTGCCAAGTACTGTTAGCATTGATTCATTGGTTTGCATGGCCATCATCTTGAAATTATTCGACTGTTGACCTTGTAGTTTGTATACCAGATGCTTCCCATATGAAGGTTTGTTTTTCCAAAATATGGTAGGGATCCGATTATTAGTTTAGTTGTAATTCAATTCAAGCTTGTAACATTTGGGTGGCCGCCATTTTTGTTTTCATCAAGATAGCGGCGTTATAAAATACGTCACTGTGGGGCCCTTTACTAGTGCTACCTCTGTACCAAATTTGATTAAATTCATTTTGTCATTTGGGAATTGATTGACAGACATACACATTGACATACACAGACTGGTCCATGTAGTTTTGGCCTAGTTTCATTTTTTATAAAATTCCAAAGAAGGCTGAAAAATTTGAATTATTAATGACAAATTTCCCAAGTAAATTGTACAGCTCTTGTAATTATGCTGCTAAGGAAATGTTGTAGTTTGTTAGAACAAGGGAACTTTATGCACTTGTGTTGTTTGTTTCTAGGCTGAACGATTGAGCAGCATTAACCTGATAGAGATGGTGCTCTTCATTCCCATTCTGGCAGTATGGATGCTTGTACCTACCTTAGGTGCTGCCATCATTCATTGGCTCTCCAACAGTTTTGCTGAACTGATAATTCACCTGCCATTCAGTCGGAACACAGAGATTGAAGCTGACGAGTTGGGTTTACTGGTGGCTGCTAAGGTAACTTGTGTATTTCCTTCATGAGTTTTACATTTTCAGAGAATGTTGTTTCTCTTGTTTGAAGTTTTATCCTGTCCATAACACTCAACTCGAAATCGTTTACACAACATCCACCTTCACACATGTGCTCTCAGCTGCTGTTCATTGACTATGAAGATAAGGCTTGTTGTATCTTTAATGCTTTGCTTGATGCAAACATAAAATTAGCTGCATACATTTTCCAAATCAGTTAAAATATTCCTTGATACAAACATAAAATATGCTGCATAGATTTTTTATGTCAGCTAATAATGTTCAAAATGGTGGGAACTTCCCAGAGGTGTGCGTCGGGTGGGCTTTGTCAGGTCAGATTTATTTTCTCTAGCAAAGGAATGATGCAAGCAACACTGAGGCTGTCACACTATGACATCATGCATTTATCTGGTTCTGGTCGGGCTTTGGATTCGGTCGACTCAAACTATGTGCACCTGCTTGGATTAGGCCGGGCCTGGTCGGTCTATAGCTAGTCGACTCTGACAACGTGTGCCTGCTGGGATCAAGCCGGATCTGGCCAATGTATAGTGGGTTGATGTGAACCATGTGTGCTTGCTTGTATCAAGCTTCATCAGGTGGAAGAACACATCTTGCTTACATGAGGAGGTGCAGGCATTTGAATTTCTGATCCAAACGAAGCTATCAGCTTGGAATACTCGATATGAAAATCTGTTTGTCAAAATATTTTGCACGCTTCTCAGGTATTCCCAAAGACCACGCCTCCAATCATTCAATAGGCTAATTACAGTGTTGGGCCTTGAAATATCCTACCTTCTATAGGTTGCAATTAGCCTTAGCCCTCTAAGCGCCAACGTCCTTTTGAAAGCCCGTTTGGTTTTCATCTGAAAAATGCCAACGTCCTTTCGAAAGGACGTTCAGTATTTATTTTTTATTAATAAAAGTAACAGTCATTTCCTTTCAGAATTTCTCAATATAGTTAGTTAAAGACTTGCTGTTTTTACAATAAACAGCCTCTTTTAATTTTAAGGCCATTGTTGCAGTATATCAGTCCAATCAACAGGCATAGTTACTGGCGCGCTTTACTTGGCGCGGCATCAACACTAGCAGTCTCGCTCTGCACATTGTCCGCCCTGTGTCTAGTTGCTCTCGATCTTTTACTTGTTCATTTATTGCTGTGAAAATGAGCCGATCTCCTTTTAGTGAGACCACTATTCGTAATATGATTGAAGAAGAAGACTTTTTCAGTGATAGCGAGTTTTGTGATATCGTTTCTACGGAAAGTAGTACTAGTGATAGTGATACTGACAATACAGATGCCGATCCAGATTTTGATGCCAGCTTACCGAGTACTTCTGGTCTGTCATTGAATTCTTCTAATACAATAAACAGATCAGTTTTGTCTTCATCTGAAGATGATGCATCCGCACCGCAGACCATGGCTACATATCAACAACAGGTTGGTCCTAGACGCCGCGGCCGCCCACCTCATAATGGCAATGATCACGAGGTAAGCAGTGATAGTTCATTAGATAGTGATTCAGAACATGATTCAGACGGTTGGACAGAAGTTACGGAAAACAGTGATCGTGGACACAGTCATTCATTCACATTCAATGAGACACCAGGGCCTAAACGATGCCCCCCTAGGAACTCGCTTCCTATGTCGTATTTCGGCCTTTTCTTCTCTATGACATTTCTAGATTCTATTGTTGTGCATACAAATAGCTATGCAAGGCACTTTATTGATGTAAATCGTAACATATTACGTGCTCATAGTAGGAATAAGAAATGGAGGCCTGTAAGTTATGTTGAAATCAAAGCATTTATTGCAGTCCTGCTGAACATGGGCATAAATAAAAAGCCTACTATTTCAGGATACTGGTCGACATTGGGTTCACAACATTTACCATGGTTTGGTAAGATGTTTGCAAGAAACCGATTTGAAAGCATTCTCAAGTTTTTTCATTTAGTAGACAGTAGAACACTGCCAAAGCCAGAACAAGCAGGGTATGATCCATGTGCTCGGTTCAATTTTTTAGTTGAACATGCTAATCGAGTTTTCAGGCAGTATTATTCTCCAAATGAACAGCTTTCAATCGACGAGAGTCTTATAGGCACAAAAAACCACACACAGCTCATTCAATACTTACCCAATAAGCACCACCATAAGTGGGGCATCAAGCTGTGGATGCTGGGTGATGCAGTCACACATTACTGTTTGGGATTTTCTATCTATAGAGGTGCGAAACGTGATGGTGGGACTACCAACAGAGAAAAGGGCCTTGCACACCAAGTTGTAATGAAATTGCTTGAAATGGGTAACTACCTAAACAAAGGTTTCCACGTTTTCGTTGACAATTTTTTCACCTCAATTGCCTTGGCTAAGGAGTTGAATTCTAAGATTACACACCTGACGGGGACATTACGCAGTAATAGAAAATGCATTCCTGTACAAATGAAAGGAAATTTTCGTGTAGGCCAGAGAACGTACTATCGCAAGGGACAATTACTAATGTTAGGCCACAGCAGGGGCGGATCCAGGGGGGGGGGGCGATCGCCCCCCTTATGAGAAAAGAAAAGAGGGAAAAAGAGAAAGGAAAAGGGGGAAAGCGAAGGAGAGGAGAGAAGCGAAGGAGGAGACGCACCAAACGAACTATGAACAACGTTTTTAACCTAACTAGTATTCAGTTAATAATCGTGCAATATACAGTAGGCCTATATCAAATTACCTACCCGCGACGCTCTCTTCTCGCTACCCCGCTCGCTTATTTTCCAGCACTGTTGCTATTGTTGTGACGAGCCGAGCTGACTGAGCACAGCGCAGCCGCCGCGCCTCCTGTCCGAACGGAGCCGAGTACAAACGAACAATCCTCTTCGGCCCGCTCCACCCACGCCTGAGATATGTCTATTGAGGTAAATTGTATGAAGACTTCACAAGCTTTATAAATCACCGAGAAACAGTGCACAACCGTTTAAAGGGAAAATGCGTAATTAAAGGGAAGTAAAAGGAAGAAAAAAAGATGAAATCCCAGTATCCAAACAGGAAAATATCGCCCGAAACGAAGGGACTGTCGATAGAGAAATAAAATTAATACTGAAGGGCTAGCGCAAGAATCGCCAAATCCGAAAACTGGAGAAGAGATGCTAAATGATGACAATATTTGTTCTTGCTGGTCTCCAACTTTATCACAAGTTAAATTAAAAAAGAGCTATTTGAAAGGAGGACATCTTTAATTCACAAAGAACAAGGTACCTCTTCATCCCAACTCAGTTTAAATTCCCACAATGTCCTCAGTAAAATTTTCGGAAACAATGTAGCTGGACAGGTAAAGCCAATTGGATCAAAAACCTTGTGTGCGAACGACAGGATAATCCGCTTAGTCACCCTAGTAACACAAACATTTAAGCTACCAGGGCTAATACTCAAGGATTCATTTCTTCTGTCCCATATGAGGCCAAGGACATTAGAAAGTTTTGTTTCTGGAGCACAGAAAGGATCAGAAAATTCCCATCCCCTAAGAGCAAATTTACATTCACTCATTAGGGCTGTAGCTTCATTGACAAGTCGTTTTAGTTCCATCTCATCATCCACTGAGCTAAGAAGGTTGTCCACATAAAAGCCATCAAGTAATGTCTGAATTGTAGTTTGTGAGTATTGTGATCCTCCCTCTTCACACCTTGCAAGTGCCGTCAACAAGTGATTGCGTATTTCCGCCCCAAGTAAAAAGGGACTTGGTGCTACTCCAAACACAACCTTTTTGTGTCTAAATATTACAAGATTGCCATCTTTGTCTCGCCACAAAAATCTAAGAAAATCACGATCAGAAGGATTCAGACTTATTTGCAAGAATGCCCTTTTAATGTCAGCAACCACACCAAGTTTTTTCATGCGAAAATTTAACAACAGCGAAGGAATTTGTTCAATCAAATTTGGTCCCTTTTCTAAACAATCATTTAGCGAAGGAGCGTCTTTTTCATGAGCAGAGGCGTCAAATACAGGCCTTACCCTGGTTGTGCTGTTCTCTTTCAGGACATGCCTGTGAGGAAGATAATGACCTCCCTGTTCAAGATCAGACATTGGAACCTTCTCAATCACTCCCTCATCTAGCCATTCCTCGAAAACCTGCTGGTACTCATTATAACACTGGTCACCTTTTAGTTTTTTCACAGTGTTGTCAAGTCTATTAAGTGCTAAATTTAGGTTACTTGGGAGAGCGGGATGCCCATCCAACCATGGCAAGTGAACTTGGTATCTACCTGTATCATCCGTCGCAACAGTCTCCAAAAAGTGTCGCTCAGCTTCAGCTTGTAGCTCTAGTTTAGTCCTTTTTTCTGCTGGATCTGTAATTCCGATGAGATCTAACTTCCACATGTCGGCAATAGATACATCGTTGACTAGCATAGATATCACCATGAGAGCGGAATCAGTTCTTTCAGGTCTTTCAGATACCTTACCCAATACCGTCCATCCAAGACGGGTGTGTACAGCAACGAGTCCAGGGGGTAAGATCTTTGACTTTTCATGTGAACAGCTTGCCTGCTACATCAGCCCCTAGCAACAGCTCAATGGGACCTGGATGCCTACTAGTAGCCCTATCAGATAATGTGATACCTGTGTCTTTCAATTTCTCCAAGGTTTCACCATTGAGGCAAGGCAAATTGTCACAGATGTTGACTTGATCTAAAGCTTCAAGATTGCACTTGTATTGACCATCAAGACTAATTAAATATATTCTGTACCTGGTGTGGAAACAGTTATCACTTCTCTGACCTCCAAAGAGTGAATGAACGATTTGCTCCTCACCAACAGGTTTGTATTTCATCTCTTTGGCAGTGCTTTTCAAAACATAAGATCTCTGCGATCCCGTGTCCACAATTGCTCTCACTTCTCGCTGGTGGCTTTCTCCACGAAGGATGACCTTGAGTGTTGGTAGCACAACGCCTAAATCACATGATAAACTAGCAAGTACTTGATCCGTCTGGGCAGGACTTGGCTTATCAGATGCTGAAGCAGACTTGGCATTTACATTCCGTGGCAAATCAGGGCATAACAGAATCACATGTTTCCTGTCACACACTGCACATTTAGGTTTTGATTTGCATTTGGTTGAAATGTGATTTGGTTTCAGACATACAAAACAGCACTTCTTATCTTTTATTATGCTCATTTTTTCATCTATTGACATATCCCTGGCCCTGTAGCAATCCACGCTAACATGACTATTTGACTCGCAAAATATACAAGTAAAATGTGTAGTCGTACTCTCTGGCTTTGTGAGGAGTCCTACAGCGGTGTATGGAGGTTTTTCTATCACAGAATTCCTTGGCTCCTTCTTGTCGTGCGCCCTGACATGTGTAGGCTTAACCTCAAATCCTGATAAAGCAAGAGAAATACGTTCATCATTTTGCACTTCAAGTTTCATAAATGTCATCAAATTTGATAGCCTACATTCTGCCTGAGTCACCTCACTACATGCTTGACTTCTCTGCCATGCCCTTAAAAAGTCCTCGGGCGTACAAGATTCTATCAGTGGGCACAAAATAGATGCACATTTTCCACTAGTTACTCCTAATGCTTCCAAAGACCTCATATGGCTCTCCAATTTGTCATATAATTTTCCAAGAGGTAGCCTATTGCTCTTATAATTCTGTAATACTAGGCCAAGTAACTCTCTAATGTACACTTCTATCAGGATATCCTCTCGGCCAAACCTATTCTTCAAAGCTTCTATAGCTAAATGATAGTTCTCTGCAGAAGGTGGATAGCTACTTACAATGTCATTAGCACGTGAACCGGGAATCATTGCCTGCATGAGATACAAAAACTTGTCCTCTGGTGGTATATTTGAGTCTTCATGCACTTTCCTAAACTGGCTCCAGAAAGGAATCCATTCCCGCACATCGCCACCATACTTCCGAAACTCGATGACCGGGAGTTTGAATTTCCTAACATTAGTATGCGATATTTCACTTGCGTTACTGGTATCCACTTTTAGTAACCGATTTTCGAGGTCACTGACCTTGACCTTTATAGTTTTAAACTTTAATTTGTACTGGCTCACCTCATTCAAATGGGCCTCTAACTCGCCTTCCGTCGCGTCGTTCTCTAGCAGACTTTCGAATATTTCTTCGTCCTTTTGGTTTATGGTAAGCATACTGTCTTCAAAGACCCCGAATTGACTACGAACTTGCTGGCTGTCCACGTGTTCGGCATCGAAAAGCTTCCCCAATGTTACGTACTGCGTAGTGAACACGCGTCTTAAAACTGCTCTAGACTTTTTAATCTTCTCCATAACTGATAAACTGAAGTAACACACTCAAGAAACATTAAACAAATTTTCCCACGGTTGGACGCCAAATGTTCTTGCTGGTCTCCAACTTTATCACAAGTTAAATTAAAAAAGAGCTATTTGAAAGGAGGACATCTTTAATTCACAAAGAACAAGGTACACAAAGAAAAAACATCTGAATGTCAAAGACATCAAAACTCAAAGACCAAACACTTCAAACATCACAATATTGAAAAAGCAAACAGCGTGACGGAAACAGAAACCGAGCGAGAGCTACAGGAAGGAAAAGAACCAAAGAAAGCAGAAACCGAAGAAGAAATCCACAAGCAAGAGATAAAGATGGAGAAGAAACTAAGGAGGATTCGAAGAGAAAATTTAAAGCCAAAAATAAAGCCAAGAAACAAGTTGCCTACTCTCAAGAAAAAGAAGAAAAATGTAGCAGAACCAGAGGATGAAGATGAATATGACCTACAAACAAGAGATGAAGATGCAGAAGAACTATAGAGGAGAAAAAGAAAACGCAAACCAAAGAGAGAACCAGCAAGAAACAAGAAACCAAAGGAGTCCCAGAGCCTACCGTAACCGGCAGAGACGTGGGTAAAACTGTGTTGAGTATTCTCAAGCATCACAGTCTTGTCCTATGTCGGTGTGTTGGCGTTGGTAATGACGGGTGCACTATCATGGCGTCAGTAGCTTGTGGTGCTGTCGCCGAGGTGCAAATCGAAGCAGAGCATGCCGTTAGGTGCCCTTGTTATAATCACGCTCTGAATTTGTCTATTTCGAAGTCCTCGAAAGTCGTCGCCGTGCGAAATGCAATAGGAGTTATGAAGGCCACTATTACGACCATGGATTCGTCCTCAAAACGCTCCTATGTATTTAAAGCAACTCTAGGTGAACTTTTATTTGGACTTTGTGAGACGCGGTGGACCGAACGGCACGACGGTTTTGTACAATTTCGCTCTATACTCCCGAACATAGTCGAGAGTTTAGACTCGATTACTTTATGGGAAGACTCAGAAAGTGCTTCTAAGGCAAAAACGCTCATAGCTGCTCTTTGTGAGAGTGATTTTATAGTTATCGTCATTTGCCAGTCAGAAATCCTTGGAGACACTAAAACACTCAGCATTTTGTTTCAAAAACTGGCAAATAGACTTGAAGGAAGCCCAGGATGCACTAGACGACACTACTACTGTGCTGATCAAGAGGCGCGAAGAGTGCGAAACACAATTTGCTGAGCTCTTCCAAGAATCAGAAGCTCTGGCAAAACAACTTGGAACCGAACATCTGCTCCCACGCATCGCACAACGGCAAAAGCACCACGAAAATCATCCAGCGTCAATCGTAGAAGACTACTATCGTCGGGCCGTATTCATACCCATTTTAGACTACGTCCTAGAAGACCTAAACACTCGCTTCCCTAAAGCAACGCAAGGGTTACAGAGCCTATCAGCAATGATGCCAATATCATCATGGACGTCACCGGATGTGGACACAATCGCTGCAAAGTACTTCAAACTTCTCAATCAACATTCTGCCGCGTCGGCGGCAAGGCTTCTACAGGCTGAACTTCGTATGTGGAAGGTAAAGTGGTCCCGGGAGCTTGAATCGGGATCAACCATCCCAAAGAAAGCTATGGAAGCTTTAATTGCCTGCGACAAAGAGTTGTACCCCAGTATTCATCGATGTCTCAAGATTTATGCTACTTTACCCGTCAGCGCCGCTTCATCAGGAAAGTCATATTCTTCTTTGAGAAGGATGAAGACGTGGTTGCGGTCAACTATGTCCGATGAAGGATTAAACGGACTTGCTTTGTTGCACGTCCACTACGATGTTTATGTTGACCCATCTCGCGTGATTGATCGGTACGCGAAAAAACCAAACCGGCGACTAGAGTTTGTTGTTTAGCTTAAAATTGTTTTTATGAACAAAATTGCTGTATTTGTAATATTTACGTACAATTAGCAATACACATGTACCTGTCATAATTTCGGGTAACCTTGTTCCTATTTCGCTCAACCTATACCCCTAAAATAAAGGTTAAATATAGTTTTAAACTCCCGTAAATCTGATTAAATCGTGTCTTTAACGATCTTTTTCTCGTCGATCGATTAAAATTCCTCGGACCTCGAGCCGGGTTTTTATTTAATCTTGAAGCTATTGTCTAAGCTATATAATTATTTTTTACGGTTGTCAGTCATCAAACTATATAACTCTGATTTTACTCTCCTACCCTTTAATTACATTAATACAGAAACTATAAACTATGAACCCGGTATGATAGCGTTTTGGATAAAATTAAAAGTCTCTCTTTACGAAAGCGCTCCAGCGATATTATTAGCATGGCAAATGATAATATAGAGAGCAGTGTCGGACTGGTCATTTGGGAAGAACGGGAGTTCCCATCGAGGCCTCGGTCCAGGAGACTATGAGTGCCGAGGTTAGGCCCTTGCGCAAATAGGCCTGTGACCCCAGTTATTAGCTACAGTTATTAGCTAGCTAAGATATTCTGCGTCTTTGTTTACAACTTAAGAGAGGGAGGGCTACTCGCAAAGGGGACAAAGTCAATCATTACCTATGGGAAGGTCCGGGGGACTTTTGACCCCCCTCGGACCATTCAAGGCATCTGAGGCATCAAGGGGCCTCGGGGCCTTAAAATTAATGACCTCGGCCCTTGTGCGAGTAGGCCTCTAACATCAGCTTATTATATTGTATCTAAAAATGGGGAAAAAGGGGGGTGGGGGTAAGTTCCGAAGGGGGCTCATTACGATCACAGTATTTCAATGCGCGCGATCCCCGTGTCAGTAAACTCCGCATAAAAATATTTTTCAGCGTAAAAATTGGAGCAAGTCACTGTGGAGAGGGGTGAGGGGGATGGTAAGGCCCCTACTCTCCCGCTCCCGTCGAGGGCTCTTAGGGCCAGTCCAATACTGATAGAGTATAGGTAAGTATGAGCAAACAAAATATTGTTTAGTGACCACACAGAAAGTAGGAAAGTAACGAAAAATTTCACATTTCGAAAAAAAAAAAGACATTTTGGTAAAAGTAGGCGCAAATAATTCGATGTTTATTGTTAACTTTTAAATTTGCATTATGGTATATTACACCCCCCCTCCATTTTGAGGACAGATATCATGACCGCCCCCTCCAAGATCAGTGTCTGGATCTGCCCCTGGGCCACAGGCAAAAAGCAAAGCAGAAGAAACCAGTTCTATTGCTATCGATTAATTCTTCAGCTGAAAGTGTACTACGATCGAAGAAGAAAGGCAATAAATTATTTATTACCGATAAACCGAAAATGATTAGACATTATAATGACTTCATGGGAGGAGTGGATAAGGCTGATCAGATGATGTACTGCTACTTGGACGAACGAAGGTGTGTGAAATACTGGAAAAAAGTTACGTTCAATATTTTCTCAAGGATGATTGAGAATTTATATATATTATATAGCCTAAATACCGACAAACCTAAGTCTAGACTAGATTTCACCATTTCAATAATCGAAGAACTGTCTGCAGAGTGGTTGTGTAACCCGATTCCTATTCAGGCACAAAGAGCTACCGCCGGCGGCGGCGATCCGCTTGAACTTCTACCAGAAAAGAAGCAAAGGAATTGTGCCGCCTGTAGTGCAACTAGTACCAGTCAAGGAGGGAAGAGGAAAAAGACTAGGTATATTTGCAAACTATGCAAGAAAGCCGTCCATCCATTGTGTTTGACAAAACATAAGTGTGTTTGAGAGGTCTTAAATTACTTGTGCTGAATTTGGTTATTATTATTATTATTATTATTATTATTATTATTATTACTATTACTACTATTATTATTATTTGTAGTATGTTATGTAAATGAAGTTTGTATCGTATTCCGTAAGTAACCTACTGACATATAAACCAAACGAATGTAATAAGACTTGTGTTGTATTTTTGGCTCATTTGGATATGTAAATTAATTATTTTTATTACAGATTTATTTTAGGTTCAAAATGAATGAAATTTTTAATATAGCTTCATAATAAGTCGTACTATTCAATAAGTAGGTTCGCGATATATAAACAAAAATTTGTTCTACCAAAATTTTATTGCTAAACTTTGATTTTGTTTTATTTTTAATTAATATTTTTGGGTTCTGGCTGCCAAATGTTTACAAATGGTCATAAATGAACTGAGTAAGGCTTTATTCGTATAGGCCATCATATTAGTAAACAAACAACGAAAATTTCAAGTCCCTACCTGTAATAACAGCTGAACTATGAGTGATCAAACAAAAGCTTGCAAAATACGGAAACTGGCCTTGGCGCTCAGCGGTAAGCAAACCGTAATAGCACGCGGCGCTCAAAGGGTTAAGTGCAAGACACTTATCTCTGCCAGATATTTGATTTGAATCCAGATCATTACTCCATTTTTTAATATAACACTTACTGTATGTCTCGCAGAAATGCCAATATCATTAACCTTTTAACTGCCATGTATTTCCAGGTGAATGAACACCCATGTGCTGAGTTATTTTCACACATCTTAGCCCCATTCTACATGAAAAATGAATATCCACAGCCTGCTTCCAGTCTCCGACCGGGTCAGGAATGGAATGAATGAAGCCCCCATCTAGCGGCGAGGATATGAACTGTGCCGGCTGCCGAGGCCTGACGCACTCCTCTGAGCCCCATTCTACATCAAGGCCCTAAATCAATTTAACATATTCTCCCTTCTCCTATTGGTTCCATATATTATGTGCTAGTAACTCGCCCCAGCCATAAATGCATTACGTGATAAGCGCTTGTTTTTCGATGTCAATAAACCGTTTTACGCCTTGGCATGATGGGTTAAAATCACTGACTGGATTATTAAATACACTGTATTATCATGGAGATGCATGTGCAACGAATTCTTGTCAGACGTAATTTAAGAATGGCGAGGTGCATGAAACACAAATCCCCCTTCCGTGCAATCTAAAATGACTTATAGTGGGCGATGTATTGAAGATAGAGATATGCTCTCGCAGACTTTTTTGTAGAACTTTTCATGCTGAACAATTCTTACATTCATAGTACTGTATATTGATATTTTTAACGGTTTGCCCAGCGTAAGTTTAAAAAGTGCACAGACACCAGTTTTGTTTTGTTTTTTACTTTTTCACTGAAATCGTTACTGCTTGGCTTCCTTTGTTCATAAATAAATTATTTTCTACATAAACTTTCCTTGAGATATCCTTTACAGAATGGTGAAAACCGCATCAAAATCCATCCAGTGGCTCTCGAGATCACCCGTGACATCCAAGAATCGGGGACTTTGTTTTATACTAAGTAGAGATATTACATTGGGTTAAATTTTACACAAATGTAACTGGCTAAACGGCCTTTCACTATGGGTGACAAATCAGACTTTTAGGATGGATATATCCCCTATGCCCCCTCCTGGGTATGGTATATGTTTAGAATCCCCACTACTCAAACTACTGCAAGGTCTGTTGTCAGCCATTACAGTGCCCAGAGTTCAAATATAACTAGAGCCCTGCACGGATAAACAATAAGTTATCCGCATCCGCACGTTTGTTATCCGAATCTGCTGACATTACAATGATTATTTTTTATTTATTAGATAAAGCATTAAAGCAACTCATTTAGACATTTGAGGAGAAAGTTGTTTCCCTAGGCTATGTATGTCATGTGCTATGCTTAAAATGAATGTTATAGAGCCAGAATTGCAACCCTTTTCAGTTCGGAGTGTTAATTATGCTTCATGGCATAATTTGAATGAGATTAGCTTAAATCATCATCTTACATGTGCCATGGAAAAGACATAACGGAAAAAATAAAATGTCATAAACATCTGGGTCCTAGTACTGGTATTCAAGAAGTTCGGATTGTATTCTAAAAACTATTCGCAAATTTACTCCAAATATTATCCTCAGCTTATCCGCTATCCGCTCAGCCATGCAAACTATATCCGCATGACGAAAAACAATTGTATCAGCAGATATCCATGCAGGGCTTTAAACATAAGTCAAACTTTTCCAACTCTTTGAACATATAAATAGCGTAATTCACATCAGAGATTAAAAATGCAGAGTAAAGTGGTTCTATGGACTTACACCAATGAGCAGGTAAGTCTACTTTAAAATAACATCACCTCAAACAGCTGGAACTAAAAGGGCGCGCAGTGACGAACCGTTTCGTCATTAGCACCACCGCATGGTAGAATTGGTAATGAACCGTTTTGTCGATAGCACTCTGAAGGTTGAATAAATAAATTACATTTGAAAGACATGAAAGACTTACATTTAAATGTAGCATATGTGTACACTGCTCAACAGAAGTTTGGACTAGCATAGATTTTACTACAATGACTTCTTATAATAAACCCATTGAGGTTTATCCAATACCTTATTAATAGGATAGGAATTTTTTGGTGATTTCAGAGTGAAGAAAGCGGTATTTTAAAGTGGCAAATTCGGTGGTTTCAAGTGCACTTTTCGGTACTTTCAAAATGATAAATTTTAGGCGGGATTTTTTTAATATCACGGATAACATAACACATTTCAGTCATCCTTCAAAGTATACTTCAGTGAAGAGATCCAAATTATCTTGTGACAAACGGTGACACATATCACTTGACGTGCTAGTGTAAGCTGAAAAACAAAAGTTCACAGTTGGCATTTGAACAGGGTATCCAAATGGTTTTCAACACAGATTCTGTGAACTTTGGAAATACAAATGTAATTCCTTGCAAAACTCGACAATGTCTGTCTTGGTCCTGTCGTGCATCTGCTTCTTGATTAAAGTTTGCAGTTCGTTGTATCTTCTTATGACCTCACTTTCTTCCAGTGTTCCACAGAATGGCAACTTCTTAATTTTCTTTGCAAGGTCCTCATTGATGTTCATTGGCACCATTTCCGCTAGTCAAACGCACACATTTATAAATCTTGTTCCCAGAGTCTACGGATCTCAAGCTGATTAATATTCTAAGAGCATGGGACCCAGCATTTACTAAAACTGAATGTATTTTCTCTCTTTTTAACACATTTCCACAACCCTCCAACAGCTTCTTAATGTTGGCACCGTAATTTTCAGAAACAGCAAGTTCAAGGGCTTGCTGAATTCTCCGTAGATGTCCATCTAGAAGGTGAACAGTCTGATAATACTGGCCTTCTAATAAAGGGATGAGTTCAGTGATGTCTGTGCCAAATTCTTTGAAAATCAAGTATTTCGTCATGTGAAACATTGTTCAGGAAATCAACACCAGAGTTATCTGTCCCTACTACTTCATTCATAATCATCATCATCTTCATTTCCCGTTTCCAGCTTCATTCATAAATTGCACAATATCTTTCAAGTACTCCGACAGAATGAAACCTGATTAAGACTGGTTCAGGAAACAATGGCACGTTTGAAAGAAAAAAAAAGGGAAGGAAGCTTTTAGTTTTACGTGACAGTTAATCATGCGATCATGAGCCACGGGACTTCCTTTTTATGTAGAATCCGAACCACAGGACATGGCATTTCACTTCGAAAATCTCACATGCATTGACTGGTTATCGAACCCGGTCTACCTTGGTGAGAGGCCAACAGCTTCACCGCTGCGCCACCACGCCCCCTGGCACATTTTGATATGGATACTTGCCATCTAGTTATTCATGTCAGAAAGGCACACTATATGATGCCACGAGTCGAGTAGTTACTAGGATGAAAGGGCAGGTGACCTTGCTGTTCTGGCCCTTAAAACCTCAATAACTTAGTAACTTACCAGGATGGCCGCCCAGATTGATATGCAGAAAGCGAGGTCCGCTATCTGCCGTTAAGTTTCCGATCTTTCCGTGTTTGTTGGATGCTGTCCAGTCAAGACATGAGAGAAAATTACCGCTACTACACTCACACATAAACAAGCCTTTGTCGGCTTCTGTGACAACGATATTTCAAACGGGCAAGGTGGTCTCACTAAGATGACATTAGGGCAAAACCTGGATGAATGCCAAGATGCAGAAGTGACATCCAGTAGTTAGACTTCGATAAAGACGATCATGGTTTCAGACATGAAAGCGATGAGGATATTGTACGGAATTTGACTGTCGGTGAGTTAAACTGAGATCCAGTACATGTAGAGTGCAGGAGTGATGCAACGAAAATCCCGAAAGTTCCCACAGTCAAGCTAGTGTGTCTATAGTCACACTTATCTCTTATATAGAAAATCGAGATGCATTTTCGTTCTCATTTATTGCTTTCTTCAGAATTGTACAACCTAAAATTAGAAAAAATAAACTATCTAAGAAACAAAAGTGATGACCGTCATTTCTCTTAGTTTTTAATATTGGTATAATCCACATAGTGTGTCTTACAATACTATGTTATAAAGTATTATAATGATTTTTTTTTGCGTGTTCTTAAAATACATTTCAATATTTTAACCAATAGTTTTCTTTTTGCTAGGCTTAAAAACATTACTGCGGATAATTTGCGGTTTTCAAAAATTTGCGGAAAGTTGTGCATTAATTGCCGCGAATTATCGGAAGTGCACTATAAAGAAATAAAACAAAAAAAGCTAAAATTCGCGTTTTCATGCGAAATTCGCGAAAATTCGCGAGCTCAAAAACAATTTTTTTCACCATTTTTTGGGTTATTATAACACATTATCACCTGTGTATTAGTTCTTTAAAAAATTCGCGAAATTCGCAATCGCTAATTTTTCCTATCCCTACTTATTAACAAACTAAACATCAGTCCTTTTGAAAACAATAACAATCGTGGGTAAATAACAATGCAACAGAACAAAAACAAAGCAAACTCGCTTTTAAGTGTCCCTTTTGAAAACAAAAACTTCGAAAATCTGTATCTCATGATGATCAGTATCAGTCTTTAGTTGTCCTCCCCGCACACGGAGGAGGCATGCTCTGAATGAGACCATCAAGTTTATCTTGGGGTAAGAGGTCCCACTCCTCTATAGCGGCGTCAGCATACAAACTTTTGTTGAACATTGTGTTACTTTCAACTTTTCATTTCGGCACTCATCCTCACACAAGTGGAATTTAAAAGTACACAAGTTAGACTAATGTAGAGCTTTACAGTACACGTGTGCAAAGCATCATGCAATGGTGTATTGTGCAGTGTAACCAAAACTCCACATGGTGTAGATTATTACTATTAGTCAGTGTTTTGGTGAGGCAAAGCTTTTGAGTTCATAGGTGGGGAATGGATTATTCAGCTTTAAAAGATAAGAGGTAGATCGATCCCAATACTGTACATTTAGAGGCAATGGAGAACGTGCTTTTTTTTTTTAACCCCGAGTGCAACATGTTTAATTTCCAGAGCCATAATTATAAGTAATCTAATATTCAGGGAGATTCAGCAAAATATTGAAAGTCAGATTAAAAAAGAAAATCAATAAATTGAAAACACAAACAATAACAACTAAAAGAAAAACAAATTGCTGGTGGTGGCGCATATCAACTGGAAAGAAACTTCACATAAATTTTCTTTAATCATTAGATTATTTCATTTCAGACTGTTTTGCCTTTCAGTGTCCAGTCTAGTCTGCAAGCCTCTGGTTACGAACAATCGATCAACACTACATCTAATCATCACGTCCTAGGTCTACCTCTGATTCTCTTGCCCTCTACAGCCGAGCTCATTAACCTCTTAGATAATCTCTCCTCCCTCATTTTCATCACATCACCCTACCATCTGTGTTGGCTCATAAGGAAACTTCATCTAATATGCTGATTTCCAATGTAGCCTTAATCTCTTCATAACGAGTACCCACCTGCCATTGCTCCTATCCATTTGTCCCAGTAATCTTATTGGTTACCCTTATATCAGTTACTTCCAGCTTATGTATGAGATATCCTGAATCTACTCAGTTCTCACTTTTATAATGCAAGGTTGGTTTAAGTACAGAACAATGTTGGGAGAGTTTCATGGCTACTCTATCTTCTTTCTTGCAAAATACAGTAGATTGCAGTTGAGTACTCACTGCATATCATTTCTGCACCTTGACTGTATCACTATGCTACCATCCTGAGAGAATACACAGTCCAAGTACTTAAAATGGTCCTCCTGCTCCAATTCCGTCCTTCCTATTTGGCACCATATTTTCTTGTGTTTCTTTCTTACTGACATAACCTTAGTTTTTAAATGCTGATTTGCATACCTTAATCCCTACATTTGTGTTCAATTCTAATGTTAGCTCGTGAGCTTTTTATGGAGTCTATCATTACAAGCAGGTCATCAGCACAGGCCAGACTGCTTACCTGAATTCTACCTAATTTAATCCCTCCTGGTCAGTTTATGCCCTTCAGGAAATTGTCCATATATAAAATAAACATTAACGGTGAAAGATTACAGCATTACCTCACTCCAACAACTTTAAACCAAGAACTAGTCATACCATCAACTCTCAGTGCAGCCTGATAATCGGCATAAATACAGCCTTCTCTCAATATCAAAATCTCTCAGGATGCTCAGTATCTTTTCTTTTGGTACTGTATCTTGGGTAAAAGATGGTAAAATGGATTTCATGGCCAGTGAATTAAAGCTCAGCAATTTTTCTAGGTTTGTGCCATGTCTTGTGTGGGGTTTTGCCTAGAACACTAAGCTGGCTCATCAGCGGGGTTTTGGTGTCCCCGCCCAGACCCCACAGTAGCGAACTGGCCGTGCAAGCCAATATACCATCTTTTTGGAAGCCTTCATAGGGAGGTTATGGCTGCTTGAGCTTTTAGTTCTCACAGTAGAGAGGTGCAGGTGCGCTGCATAAAGAGGGAGGTAGCGCGCAGTTCGCTACTCCTGTGGGGGTCCGGGCGAGACACCAAGAGTCCGCTGATGAGCCAGCTTGGTGTCCTAGGCAAAACCCCACACAAGACATGGCACAAACCTAGAAAAATTGCTGAGTTCTATCTTAAGTTTTGTCTAGATCTACAATACAAAAACATAACATAACTTTCTATTCGTCTCGTAATATTCCTCAGTAACTTGACACATACTAAAAATCTGATCCTGACTTCTTTGTTGTGATATAATGCCACATTGGTTTTCATTCATCTTACTTTGGCCAATGATTGAACTTTCCTTTATTGAAAGCCCGAGTACACTCTGCCTGGAACGCTTATCAGAGAAATATCCCAATGATTGTTGTAACCTCTCCTGTTGCCTTGCTTATAAATTTGGGCTATTTCTGCTTCAGCTTCTCAGTTTCTCCCCTCTTACAAAGTTTTGTGTTCATTGCGCAATTGGATCCTTAATTGATTACAAGTTTTTCACTATTCAATACAACTTACCTGTACTTTTATTTAGAAATGATCTTATGTGGCACATGTTTCGGTTTCTGTGAAATCTTCCTCAGCCATAGCACACCCAATTGACCTAACAAAGAACAACTGTGAACATTAGGGAGAAACCAGATTCGCTCACTTGTCCTTGCCAGCCAATAGAATAGCGCGACGTTGCCTAGATAACTTAACGCTCTCGGCTTGCTGTGCTGTACGAATTTTTTTTTCTCTCCGCGCACGAAAATCATTAAATATTCAATTTTGAAGCCGACTGTCCAAACCTCGTGATACTACGACCAGTGGTTCGGGAGATAACATCTGCCCTTGAACTGATGGGATGATGTAGAGTTTGAAAGATTTGGTGTTGAAACATTTACGTTCGCCAAGGAAATACAAACTAGTGACAGTATTGCTGTATCAATTCAGTAGTGCTTTAAGAACTGCTGTGAGCTGAAGGTTTGAACTCATAACAATGTCCCTTAGCAAGCCAAGTGGCAGTCGAACAGTTTTACACAGCCAGGCAAGAAATATAATTTTCAGTCTGTATGGCTTTTTAACCCAGGAGAACACGCCACGTGGTCTTTTCGACCGCACATTCAATTATTCATTTGTAATTTGCAATGAGCTTACATCTCGTCTTGCTCTTGCTTCTCTCATCCTCCGTTGCAGAGTTGACAACGCTAGTGCAGTAACAGTTAATCTAAATTTGTTGTCCATTGTTACCGGGAGGAAGAAAACTCTAACCTCTACATAAGTTGCGGTCTTTTCCACCGCGCGCGTGGCCTTGCGTTTCGCGTTGTTCTTTTGTTTGTGTTCCGTACTGCAAGTCTTAATATTTCTTTCTGCGTGTTTCGTCTTAGAAAACATGGATCCGAAGGAAATAGAGAGGATTGATCAACTTCTGTGAAGCGTAGAAAAAGAAGAATCAGTGAACCGAGCTGTTCAATAACAACAGCGTACTGCAAGGCGCTGTTTGATGATGACGATAGTGATTGTGAACCGTTTGATGACATCTGAGCATCTAATGACGAGAATCATTCAGTGAATGAAAGTGAACAAGATACGGAAAGTGAGGAGTCTGGCGAATCTGAAGATGAAATAGACAATCCTTGTGTGGAGCCTGATCAAGTTCCATATCTGCTTGGTAAGGATATTAAAACAAAGTGGGATGCTCATGTAATGTGTAAAACAGGCCGTAAAAGAAAACGGAATATAGTGAAACCTTCTCATTTACCAGGTGCAATAAGGGAGGCAAGACATGTCCAATCTTCATTAGAAGCCTGGCAATTGTATTACCCTGACGGTGTACTGGAGGAAATTGTAGCATATACTAAGGTTTGGATTGAAAAAAATCTGCCTAACTATAGCCAGTAGATTATTTTCTCAGCTGACTAGACATACATTTGTGTAATAAAGCTATGATATGACATTTCGGTGTATTATGTTCGAAAAAATAATTTGTGCATTAAATGGCCCATGAATTCTGTGCGGTCGATAAGACCGCGTGCGAGTTCTGGCTCAAAAATATCAGTGCGAGTTCTCCTGGGTTAAAGAAGCTTTCGAATTCAGAAGTACCTGATAATACAAATTTCTCTGACAACCTGTGTTTTTGTAGTGCTTGCAATCCGTATTTGTAATTGAGGCGAGGAAACCCTCCTCTTCTCAGTTTTACCTCACGAGGCATAGTTTGCCCCTTTCTAACCCTAAGACCAGAACTAAATTTCTTGACTAAACTGTGAATCGAATCTGAACTTTATGGGTGACAGCTAAGTATGCTAGCCACTATACCACAAGGTGATCCCCGATAAACGAACACGGATCCTATTGAATTGTTTTCGGTATATTTATTTAAAATTGTGTCCACAAGCAATACTCAAAATGGCATGCGGTGTAGAGTGGCCATCATCAGATCCTGATCACTGTTCAGGTTTAAATTTTTACTAATTCAATTACACTGCTATTGTAGTAGCTTGTCTTTGGTGTTTTTTAATTCAATTCGCAATTTGAATCTCGTTTGTTTTGTCTTAAAGGTTTTATTAATTAGGTGAGTAAAATTGTATATGCACATGTATACAATTCAGAATAACACAATGTAATAATAAATAAATAAAACTAACAAAATTAGCATGCGCTGGAAAACTCTATTTGTAATGTACTTAGTACGGTGTCGCCGCACAGTAGTGTTGATTTGTGGCTCGGCCTGTCTTTCATTAAAATACATTATAAGTTTATATTAATTAATGGTTTTATTTATCTGCTCCAATTATTTTACCACTAAAGTGAATTATTAACTGTTTTAGCAAGTTTTCTTTTTGTTATGAACTCAAACGACAAACGATCTCTTTTTTTTTTTTTTCAAAAATCCGGACATTTTGATAATCCGGACAGAGTCTGGTCACAATTAATCCGGATTATCGATGCTCTACTGTAACTCGCTCAAAATTGAAGAGGGGGCGTGGTGGCTCAGCGGTCTCGCTGTATGCCTCTCACCAAGGCGGTCCGGGTTCGATTCCCGGTCATTGCATGTGAGATTTTCGAAGTGAAATGCCATGTCCTGTGGTTCGGATTCCACGTAAAAAGGAGGGCCCGTGGCTCATGATCTCGAGATTAACGGTCACGTTAAACTACAAGCTTCCTTTTTTTTTTTCAAAATTGAAGATTTTTTTATGAAGCCCAAAAACTGTCTTTTTGTTGATGCAACAGACTGGCGCATTTCCTTGTTATAGAAGGAAGTAAGTAAATACATCAGCTCTCTAGTGATTGATGTACAGAAACCACTGATGGCTGGTAGCTAAGGCAGCAGTAAGCCGAATAGACGATGACAGGTGTAGCAAGATGGCAGCGAGCACATGGTGCAATATTGCGAATCCGGCTCTGTGATTGGTTACTGGTAGTTTGATGTCATACATGTATTTATACTGGCAGTAAATATTTTGTATTTCTTGTAGTTGTAAAATGGGCTGAATTTGGCTATTTAAAGCGTAAAATCTTAGTTTTAAGTACCGGTTTGGAGACCCATCATCCCAGGCAAGCCGATAATACCTTTACTTCTCAGGCAGATAGGTCACTTAGCCGTAATTTTGAAGTTATTGTGAAGTTAAGTATACACATGCGGTGGTGCCGAAGCAGACGTGATCGGGCTAGGCTATTGCGTTTTTAAATTGATCCGATTTCAGGGTTTTTCGGTTCTGAGTGCGAATAGTTCGCTTAATAGTTGTAAAACGGTGGGGAGAGCATATTTTGAGTAGGTTTTTAGTTGTGTTAAGTTTTATGTGGAGCTGAGGAGTGAAATTGGTTTGGCTTAAAGTGGATTTTTGGCTTTGATCTACTTCCCATTATTATTAAGTTTATTGTGCTGCTAGAGTGATTATAGGCTGTAGTATTTGATGTAGAGTGCTGGGATTACTTGGGGGAAGTGTTGGTTATTTCATGGAAACAGGAATTCACCGATAGCACCCGTTATGATATGTCGAATCTAGGCCTGTATAGTGAGCTAAGTTTAGGCCTATAGGTACATCATTTGAAGAATGCTTAATTTTGTGGCTTATATACATGTATACCGTATATACAATTAACAAGAATGTTTCCAGAAATTGTTTTTCACTCGTTACTCTGTTACTGATCGCTAATTGCGTGTACTCAGCACCTAAGTTGATATTTGTCAGCCGTTATTATACATTCATTTTTATTGCTATTCTGGAGATTTACTGACCTTGGAATGACGTGTCAGTGATCCCAATGCCCTTATGCAATGAGTGAACATATCTCTATATTTTTATTTGTTCCAAGGCACCATTAATTACGATTTAAAATTGACTAGATTATCATTGCTTCCCCATAAGGAGGGCTCGAGAATGGGTACGCCAACATGGCGGACCGCGCGCTCAACCTGGCGTACTTTCTCGTGCAGCGGAGAGCTGCCATCAGCAATCCATGTATAGAGATCAGTGACAGAAACGTTTCTAGCAAATGTTTGTACACATTGACTGCTGTTAGCCCCAAGAATAACCACATATCCCTCTGTTCACCATATTCTTACTAACAATATCCCACTTGTATCGAACAAGCTGTTTGCTTTTCACCAAGGCGGACCAAGTTTCATTCCCATATGGGATTTTCAAGGTGAAGCGTCAGGTCTGTGGTTCAGACTCCACATAAAAGGTCCTGTAGCTTATGATCGCAAGATTGACGATCAAATAAAACTGCAAGCTTCTTTTCTTCTTCCTTCAGACTTGTATCAAAGTCGATAAATTAATTTTTCTTTTTCTCAATACTGTTGATATAATTACAATTTGGGCAGGTCCTTGGGCACGTAAGCTAATAAAGACTGAATTCTCCTTTTAACTTGGTATAAAGTAAGGAGCTAAACAAATACATTTAATGATGATTATGAACTTTTTTTATTAAAAGATTACAAATAGTAATAAGGGCCTGATAATATCATTATCATGAAAAGTAATTTCTCATTCTCAGAGCTTGTGTTGTTTTCTTATACAGTACAGTGAAAGAAATCACTATCATTGCTCAAGTTTGTTTATTGCCTGTGTGCAGGCTTGCATTGATGTCCGTGAAGCTAGTGCATTTTGGAAGAAGATGAGTATCCTGTCAAACGAGGACTGTGACGAGAACCTGGAGTGGCTCTCAACACATCCTAGCTATGAAACAAGGCATCAGTTCTTGGAAGGTCTAATGGCTTCAGCCATTGAAGTAAGAGAATGTCATAAGGTAAGTAGCACAGTTGTAAAACAAGGAATTAGTTCTTGGAAGATCTTATAACTTCAGTCACTGACATATGGAGTTTTGGCAGGCATGGAAACTGAAAGCATAGATTTTTTCTCTCACTCTTCATATAAAAGGATGGCAAAGACAGTTTTTGCATTTTATGGAAACAGTGTATGTATTGAGCCCGTTTGCTCCGAGATACCATGGGGACTGAATGCCCCCGTTGCAAATAAACCATACAGAAGTACCAGACATGCATTTGAACTAGTCCCAGCATAAGGGTGTTATCTTGGGGGGGGTATCGGGAATGGGTATGAGGTGTTAAGAGACTAGCCCAAAATGCATTTCCACAAATTAAGGAAAAATCAAAACTACAAGAATTACACAGATTTACGAATTTACAAGACTTATTTGGGCTGCTCTACTATCGGGGATCTGATGGCTAATCCATAAGCTAACTAGAAAGATAAACCCTTCCTGAAAAATTAAATACATCCTTTGTCTACGTCCTAACATCCCCTCAAGATGTCCTAACAAACAAAAGTTCAATGAAAACAACATACGAATGTGGCACGTAAATAAATCTCTTAACGATTACAAATGTATCTTAAAAATAAATTCATAGTCACCTCGCTCCTAATTCGGCAGCCGATGGCTGTCTTCTGCCGTTAAACAACATGCAAACGATCCAAAGGAAGTATACAAAAAATAACAATAAGCTATGCTTTGCTGATACCACTTCCAACATTTAAATTTATGTATGATATCCTAGCTAAATTCTATCACAACCTTATATTTACAAAAGCAAAGAAAATCTAATCTGACTAGAGCACAGTACACTATAATAATAATAATAATAAAAAACAGTAGTTCCGTGAAGAACTACATAGCCTATTTTCATATATCCTACTTATACTAATTGCCTCTATAAACATAACAAATTGTCAGTTTGATTGCTGTAATAGATTTATAGATATTGAGAACCGTGTAAATAAATATTTTGGATGGTCACCATGTTGGATTTTTATATATAGGCCTTAGAGTGATTTACTATTACATGAAGATTATTGTGTAGTTGTTTTATTCCTACTTCAATCGCTTGATTAGGACACAAGAAATAAAAACGAAATTTTAAAATTTCACTCAGCTGCCATCTTGTGATTATGAAAGTAATTTAAATAAATTAAGATACCACTGGATTAAAATTTATATAAGCATATACCGTGCCAAGTTTCACTGCGCTCGGATGGTTAATTCGCGAGAAACGTCCATTTGAGTATTTGAATTTCACGTCGCCGCCATGTTGGATTTTTGCTCTCCAGGTTATTGAAGGTTCCATTGGTGAACTTATGTTTATAGCCTCTATACACATACAAAATTTCAGTTTGATTGCTGTCATAGATTAATAGATATTGAGAACCATCTAAATATTTTGGATGGTTGCAATGTTAGATTTTAATATACAGGGTCTTTATATTTGCTTGGCAAGGACATTCTCACTCACGCGCTCTGCCAGCAGTTGCCGGCGACCACGCACGCATATGTACTTGACGTAATCGGCTACAGCAGCTGAAGTTGGAAATTTGTCATTTGGAATTAAAGAATGCGTTGGTGTCGCACCGGGGACTGTATGGGAAGTGACGTATTAGAGTCAGGGAGAAGGAAGGACTACCCCTCCAACGCAAGGAATCACGAGAAGAATGCTAGAGATTTATTCAAGTAATTTAAAATTACGGCCCTGTGTAATGTCAGAAAGAAAAGGAATAATGCTGGATATTTATTGTAATAATATTTGAGATGGTTGATAACCCCTTAAAGGAAAAATATAGCTTTACAACAAGCAGATATTAGCCATGGTTGGGCATATGATGTCAGAGTACGGCAACGAGCAAGCTACCCTACCACAAGTGAGGGGAGTGAGTCACCTGACTGGCCAGGTGGACAGCAAGATAGCTGTGTGGAAAGAGAAGTATTACTGTACGCTGCTCTATACGGTACGCATCGTCTTACAAGCATAGTCAGATCCAGCACAGTTAACATAGTACAATTGCTAGCACGGCGGGAGACGAGGTCGGCAAGGCAGTGGACTTGTCGAATGCGACCGGTGATGAGAAAACGTGCTAGTTTGCAGTGAAGATTATCAAGTTTCTTTCAACCTGTATTACAGTCACAAATTGTAACTTGCAAGTCGAGGCAAGCGGGACATCGTGAAAGCGAATGGGATAACAATGGACTTTGTGATGCATATTCACGCGCATCAGTTGTTAAATGAAGCCATTTTATAACGTCGTGTTACCGGCATGTGGCCAGGAAGGAATATTACTGTTATAGCAGACATCTTGTGAAAAGTTGGAGGCCATGTGATAGGATACTGCAACCGACATTAACATCACTGCGTATTGGACATAGGCATCAGAATGGTCCGAATACTTGCTCCATTTTCTAGTTTTGCATTTTCAACGTGTCTGCCTACCAGCGAATGAACTTTGTTACATTTTCGACATTATGATTGAGAGCACAGCTGATGTATTTTTATGCAGCACAGCCCAGGCGACCACGGGGTAGCTCAATGAACACTGGAACATTCGATCAGAACAATGCAAGTGACTTCACTTATTTTCTGCAGTTGTGAAGTGGGTGCTAAATGACTTTGATTAACGAACATTTGTTGACATGCTTGTCGCATTATATTCAGATACAGGGTGTGTGATAAACTTGAACACACATTAAATATTTTCATTCATCAATGCGATTCGACATTTGTTGGCAAGAACATTACTATTGGATGCCAATCGACATTTTCTTATGGAACAGTGGCGTGTTGTAGCCATGGACATAATGGGGTACCCATTTAAATCGCCACAGTCAGTGGATTTTTGGACAGTATCCGGGATGGATATCTTACACTTTAACATGATGGGCTAGGCGTAAGGAGAGACAGGATGGCAGAGCGGAGTGACGGATTCGATTCCTACCCAGGGGAGTGACCATGCCGTGATACGCATTAGGATGAGAAGAATGCTGTTCCAATGGCACAGGACGAAGATTTCGCCGATCTTGCGAGAAATTAATCACGAATATCTGGATTACCGTCGATCTTTGAATAAATATTTTACCACCTGGAATATCTTGAAGGTAATGTGAGCACTTTTATGAACACACTGATATGATTTGACATGACCATGGGCACACTTGTATATCCTTAGGAGTGTTATTTTGAAGCATCGTCTGATATTTTTTTGCATTTCATCCTGATGAATTCGCTAAGATATGGTGGATTCCATGTGAAATGGCAGGGGCATTTCACTGATCTTTGCTATTTACCGACGTTATTAAGCAGGGTATTTGATCCTCTTTTATAGTGAGTAATAGTGCAGTTGAGAGACTCGAGACCTGCAGTCTTTTTTTTACAGTTTTCGCATTCTAGCGATTGTGTGGAGTTAGTGACCAGGGATTTATTTTTCTTTTTTTTATTGGATTTTTTTTAAGCTATTGAATTTAATTCGCTTTAGCGAAGCAGTGTCACTACTATCTGACAGTATAATAATTGTTGATTCCAGTCATATGCATTCATTCATATTAGCCATCGGGACAGGGCCTGTTGCTTTATGCAATTGTGTGGTGTCTAAACGCTATACCTGTCACTAGGGATTAATCATCTGAGCCATCGGGTTGGGGCCTGTTGCTTTACGCAATTGTGTGATGTCTAAACGCTATACCCATCACTAGGAAACTATCATTTTATCATCCGAATGCAATATTGACTGTAAGCGAATCAAACAATAATTAGCAGGTCATATATTAGTTGATCTTTATCAAGTACAGTAAAGATAAATGTAAGCAGGATTACAGTTTGTGATTCTTGTGTGGTAGATTCAATAGTTTTTGTAGCGATGTTCTATGTCAGGATACAGTAAATTTAATATCTATTAATTTTCTGATGAGTTGATTTACACCTTAAACAAGGATTTTAAGCGATTGATTCTTTTAAGATGAGTACGTTCTTTTCATGAATTTATCACAGGCAGAATGTAAACAGCTATGATGAATATTATTAAATGTAACATAGTGGGTGTTCTTTTGAAACAGATTTCAATGATTTTTCTAGAGATATTACACTTCAAATTTAATTAAAGCTTGGATTGGATAATAATCATTTCAGTAATTTTCATGCTCTTTAAGAGGTTGTCAAACACAATTATAGTGCCCACAGTTCTGATAGGTCAACTTTATTAATGCCTGAAGCCAGTCTTACAATAAATGTGGATTATTAAATACGTTGATTTTTTATATGTTTGCCAAGCGTTATGTGAGGATTGCCAATATTTGTGAGGTTACCACTTTGATATATTAATAGTTTAGACTGAAGGTTTCATGCAAGCGGCGTCGGTTGCGTAATCTAGGCTATATTTCCCCATGCCCGCCCTGAAGTAAATGCATACTGAGGATACCTTGTGGTATACATCAATTCAATGTATGTTTTCTGCAACAACAAGAGTTTTTAGTTCAGTGTGAAATATTTTTCTGTATTATTAGGAAACCTGACTTTTCGCAACAAGTTTATTTGTGAAAACTTTCGAAACTCGACAGAAACCTCTCACATCTGTTATTGACCTCTAAATTTGGAGACATCTCAAATATAAGTCCTGATATAACTCGAAATAATTTAATGTCTCAATCATGCGAGATGATATAGTTTCGAATAAATCGTGAAAAGGCTTCAAAATACATTTATCTTAAAAATCTATCCGTCTCGTAAATTTGCGACATCCAGTATGGTTAATTCAAAATTCCGTTATGTCGATTTTTCCTTGAAACTTTGGTTCTATTGGATATATAATCTAACCGGTTATCTCTAAAACTTGTATAATTCGTGATTGGAATTCATAAGAAAATGTGCCCTCTTGTATTAATCATGCAATCCTCACAGAATAATTTGTAAAATTCGATATCTTCTTTGAACGCTCATCCTCCAGAATCACATCCTCAAGACGGCTGGCTGACCGCTCGTCTTGCTTGCGGGAATCTCGTCGAACGGACCGAGATCTACGCCAGTTGCCTAAAACCCGTACCCGATCGCGAACTTGTGATCACGAGGACTGCAGGAATCCTGTCAAAGGTGATTGGGCTCCCATCACGAAACATTCCGAAATCTACTCGCCTTTTCTCCCATGACCTTATGCTTAAAGATTATCTGGATGGTTTTCCATACTTGAAGGTCCGTATTGACATGTACAAATCAATTTAATGGGATAGGGGATCTCCCCTATCCCATTAAATTGATCCGTATTCTTAAAAGCGTACAGGGGGCGAGAAGTGCATCAACTTAAAAATGACTACATAGCATCGTGATACTCATTTCTCCTAGTGATCCACCGTGACCTCCTAACTACAGCATAAGGACAGTAGGAATCACGGCGCCAACCATACATGTCCATAACTGCTCGTGAATTTTAACCATGCGCAACCTCGAGCTTGCCTCCGCCATTCTGCCAGGACAGATAGACAGGCAGACAATCGTTGAACGGCTGGGTATGGCGCCAATTGCATATTATCGCGTTCTCAGTTTCCAATCACGAGGCCAACGTGAATCTCGTAAAACGGTCAAGCGACAGCGATATTTCTCCGCATTCGATAACGAGGACAACTGGATTCGTGTCAAAGAGACAGCAAGTGGTGCCGATTGCGTAATAATGCTATATTTTCCCGTGCCTGATCTTCAGGACAATGGAAATCTCGTCTAACAACTAAATGTGACACTGATTATGTAAATCGTGCCTTTCAGAATAAATCAATTCTTTACTAGTCTTATAGACGGTTAAGATATTGATAATATAAGCCAACATGGCTACACTGCATTCTGCTGCACGGCTGAAAGCAACGGGAAACTACAGTCGTAATGCTATTCGCGAGGATATGCACCTCTCTATGCATAATTACATGTGATGATGGCCTCCTCCCTTGTAAAATTTCAATCCGGAGGTAAACTAGTCCCCCGTTCGGATCTCCGTGTGGGGACTACTCGAGAGGGGGTTAACATCACAGAAGTGACAAAGAGGAAATCTGACATTCTACGGATCGGAGCATGGAATGTTAGAAGTCTGCTAGGAAGTGGAAAGTTAGAAAACTTAGAAAGGGAAATGGATAGGTTGAAGTTAGATTTGGTTGGGATTAGTGAAATGCGCTGGCAGGAAGAACAGGACTTTTGGTCAGGAGACTATAGGGTAATTAGCACTAAATCAAACAATGGCCTAGCAGGGGTTGGTCTCATATTGAGTAGGAAACTTGGACAGCGGGTGGAATATTATGAGCAATATAGTGAACGGATTATTGTAGCAAAAATCAATACTAAACCTACGTGCACCACAGTGGTACAAGTCTATATGCCTACCAGTCAAGCTGATGATGAGGATGTTGAAAAGGTCTACGAAGAAATAGATGACATTCTGAGGTATATCAAAGGTGATGAAAATGTTATAGTAATGGGAGATTGGAATGCTGTGGTAGGAAAAGGGAGGGAAGGGAAGATAGTAGGAGATTTCGGATTAGGTGAAAGGAATGATCGAGGAAGCAGGCTGATGGAATTCTGCACCGAACATGAGTTGGTCATAGCTAACATCTTATTCAATAACCACAATAGAAGAATCTACACATGGATGAGACCAGGAGATACAGGGCGTTACCAAATCGACTTCATTATGGTCAAGCAGAGGTTTCAAAACCAAATTTTGGATTGTAAAACATATCCTGGTGCTGACATAAACTCGGACCACAATCTGGTTGTTATGAAATGCAGATTAAAGTTGAAGAAACTTAAGAAAAGTCAAAAGCCAAAAAGGTGGGCAATAGACAGACTGAAAGTAAAGGATGTAAATGAAAGATTCAAGAAGAGTATAAAGGAAGGACTAATGAAAAACCCTAAACAAACTTCAATTGCAGACGATTGGGCACTTTTGAAGAATAAAATAACAAAATCCGCAGAAGAAAACATTGGTAGGAAAGAAAGAATAGGTAGAAAACCGTGGATCACTCAGAATATACTAGAATCGATGGATGAAAGGCGGAAACACAAGAATGTAAGAGATGAAAAGGGGAAAGAAGAATACAGACGTCTGAGAAATGAGGTTAACAAGAAGTGCAAGGAAGCGAAAGAAGAATGGTTGAAAGAGAAATGTGCAGGTATAGAAATTTGTCTGAAATTAGGAAAAGGAGACACAGCTTATCGAAGGATTAAGAATACTTTTGGGGAAAAGAAGACTAAGTGCCGTAATATTAAGGACACAAATGGAAAGTCTCTAACAGATATGGAAGAAAAGGTTGGGAGATGGAAGGCTTACATAGAGTGTTTGTATAAGGGAAAGGAGATTGAGAATCATGTATTGGAAAGGGAGGAGGAAATTGATGAGGATGCAAAAGGAGATTTAATATTGAGATCAGAATTTGACAGAGCATTAGAGGACTTACACAGGAACAAAGCACCAGGCATGGATGATATACCGATTGAGTTGCTACGCTGCATAGGAGATGAAGGTCTGATCAGGTTATTTCACTTGGTGTGTAGGATTTATGAGACAGGTGAGGTACCCCCTGATTTCAAGAAGAATGTAATCATCCCTATACCAAAGAATGTGGGAGCTGACAGAAGTGAAGATTACCGTACAATCAGCTTGATTACTCATGCTTCAAAGATCCTGTCTAGAATAATTTACAAGAAAAAAAAAAAAGGAAGATTGTAGTTTTACGTGACCGTGAATCTGGTGATTATGAGCCACGGGACCTCCTTTTTACGTGGAATCCGAACCACAGGACATGGCATTTCACTTCGAAAATCTCACATGCATTGACCGGGAATCGAACCCGGACCGCCTTGGTGAGAGGCATACAGCTAGACCGCTGAGCCACCACGCCCCTAATTTACAAGAGGATTGAAAGCCAGATAGAAACGGAGTTGGGTGAAGACCAGTTTGGTTTCAGGAGAAATGTAGGAACAAGGGAAGCTGTACTAAGTCTTAAACTGATTTTGGAAGGTAGAATAAGGAAAGATAAGAGAACGTTCATGGCATTTGTAGACTTAGAAAAGGCTTTTGATAACATTGATTGGACTAAATTGTTTGACATTTTGAAATCTATTGGAATAAAGTACAGGGATAGGAGGGTGATCTACAATGTATACAGAAACCAGACAGCAGTCATTCGAGCTGAAGGACATGAGAGTGAAGCTGGTATTCAGAAAGGTGTAAGGCAAGGCTGCAACTTATCACCCATGTCTGGCTGCCTGGCTCAGGGGTAACGTTCTCGCTTGCTGAGCCCAAGGTTGCAGGTTCGAAACCTGGCGCAGTCAGCTGGCATTTGAGGGTGCGCAAATGCGAGGGAGCCGTGTCAGTACATTTACTGGCACGTTAAAGATCCCCTTCGGGGCAAAATTCCGGCACCTCGGCGTCTCTAAAAGCCAGGGTAGTTAAAAGGGACGTAAAACCAATAACATTATTTATTATCACCCATACTTTTCAATCTTTACATTGAACAAGCAGTGAAGGAAATTGGAGAAAAATTTAAAGTGGGAGTGAAGATTCAAGGAGAAATAATTTCAACTCTGAGATTTGCTGATGACATCGTCATCTTGGCCGACAAGCCTGAGGATTTGAATGAGTTTTTGAATGGTATGGACTCCGTCTTATGGAAAGAATTCATGATGAAAATTAATAAATGTAAAACAAAAATACTGGAATGCAGCCAAAATAAATCAGATACCTCTATGGAGATCAAATTGGCAGGTGAAAAGCTGAAGGAAGTAGGAGACTTCTGTTACTTAGGAAGCAGAATAACCAGGGATGGACGAAGCAAAGAGGATATAAAAAGTAGGTTGACTCAGGCAAGGAAAGCATTTCTACAGAAAAGGAATCTGTTGACATCGAATATAGATTTAGGTATTAGGAAGTCATTTTTGAAAGCCTTTGTCTGGAGCGTGGTGCTCTATGGAAGTGAAACTTCGACTATTGGTGCAGCAGAAAAGAGGAGAATTGAAGCATTTGAAATGTGGTGTTACAGGAGAATGATGAAGATCAGATGGGTAGATAGGGTTACAAACGAAGAGGTATTAAGATGAGTGGGAGAGGAGAGATGTTTCTGGCGACTGCTAATGAAGAGAAGAGATAGGTTAGTAGGACACATACTAAGACACCCAGGAATAGCAAGCTTAGTTATGGAAGGAAGGGTCGAGGACAAGAACTGTAGGGGTAGACCAAGGTTAGAATATGTTAAACAGATGCCTCCGATGTAGGGTGTGGTAGCTATGTAGAGATAAAACGATTAGCTCAGGACAGGGAGGCATGGAGAGCTGCATCAAACCAGTCAAAAGACTGAAGACTCGAACAACAACTGAAGGTTAGTGAACCCAGTCTTATTTTTGATTCATGCTGTGCGCTGAATATTTGTAATGATATGATGATAAATTGATAATGTTCAATTGTGATATTTAATGAAGTGGTTCATGTTGAATAAATTCGTGTGGTTGTTCGTGGATGATAACGTCCAATGTGGAGTAGTTGTGGCAATAAATTTTGGCATGGAAGTTGAGGGTAATATACGGTAAGTGTTGATTCAATCATGTAAGAGCATAATTACGTCTGGCAATACCTTTTCACTAATGTGATATATTTTGACGACACCTCTATAACTAATCCTAGATAGTTTCTGGAAGTTTAATTAATCCAAGTTTCTTTAATAATAATATTATTGAATATTTCTCTATAATTTAAATGAAACAGCTGATCTGACCTGATGATAAATATAATAATTTAAATGGAACAGATGATCTGACTTAATGACAAATATGATAATTTAAATAAACAGCTGATTGAGTAGTAACTGATGTGGTGAGTGATTTAACAATTTTTCCATGCTTAATAATACCAGATAATTATAATGTTGTCGATAAACGATTGAGTTTCTGACAGGATGATTGCAAATGAAAAAATGAAAATCCACAGCCTGCTTCCAGTCTCCGACCGGGTCAGGAATGGAATGAATGAAGCCCCCATCTAGTGGCGAGGATATGAAGTGTGCCGGCTGCCGAAGCCTGTCGCACTCCTCTGGGGCAATGATTAAATGAATGACAGATGAAATAATAGTGGAGAGTGTTGCTGGAATGAAATTGTGACAGGGAAAACCGGAGTACCCGGAGAAAAACCTGTCTGCCTCCGTTTTGTCCAGCACAGATCTCACATGGAGTGACCGGGATTTGAACCACGGACTCAGCGGTGAGAGGCCGGCGTGCTGCCGCCTAAGCCACGGAGGCCCCATGATTGCAAATGATTTGTGTAAATTTAGTTGTTGATTCTATTGAGTGATAATCATAATTCCAATAAATTTGGAATACAGACATTCAGTGCTATTATGAATGATTGAATATGTTGTAGATATATTTATTGTGTGTTAGAATAAGTTAAATTTAAATAGTTCACGTGCTTGCTGTTATCATTAACAATGATAGGTCTCAGGGTTCACAAATAAAACAGTGTCGTGTGATTCAGTGCTACGGTGACTCTGAGAGACCAAGAAACTTTTAGTTTTTTTATTTCTTAACACGTTAACGAATTTCTTTTGAACTAGAGCGGAGATGGTTAGACTTGAAAAGAACTATTGCATCCTAACTATCGCAATCTTCCATTCTCCTAGGCAGGATTTACTTGTGTTTTGTCTTGTCGTTCAAGTTCAAATAAACCTTCTTTGATTTTATTTTGTGTGATCTCGTGACGCTGTATTTTCCCAATCCTTTCCTGTGTCATGATTAAGGCTTCATCAGGAAGGATGTGGTTTGTTAGGAATCCAGTTGATGGCGCCCTTTGCTTTGTTATCATTAAATTAAACCCGTAAACAACCCAGAGATACTTTGTCTCGTGTTACCCACTGCTTTTTGTTTAAAATTTCAACTGGATCTCCGACACATTCCTTGTTTTTTATTTTTTTATTATTTCAATCCACTCTGTCCTGGGACACCTGGTATGCGATGCTATGGCAGTTGGGTCATCGCATACCACGGACGAACGGGTACAGTATGCCAGAATACGGTGCTTAAAATCAGTTTCATGCATTTTTACTCGCCATGTTTACAGTAGATGCTGAAAATGTTCCTCATCCGCTGCCAAACATAATCGGCATCTCCCTATGAACTTTCCGGTTTCTCCGGTCAATTTAGCTTCAGTTCGGCCTGTACGTCTATTTTTATTGTTTACTGAACCTGTACGTTTGAATCTCTTTTAGCCAGTTGTTTTATTGTCTGACTTATAGGAATGGGTCTCCCTGAAATTTCACTCGAAGCTCTTGTCTTGTTCTAGTGCACGATTTCCTGCACTTTATGTAGCCTACATATTGTGCAGATATACAGGTTCACGTAAAGAATATTTCACATAAGGCATTACAGCACTGTACACAATCACAATAAAACCCTATACAATACGATATAGACTGCACAGTAGCTTTATAAAACACCCAATTAGCTCGGAGCTCACACGTCTACCGCAGCAAGAGCGTGGGAATACGGCCAGAAACCGCGCGCACCAACCTGTAACAGCCGGCTATTGGCAGGGGACCGGCGGCCAACGTCGAGCGGAATTACCTTGCCTAGCAAAAATAAAGACCCTGTATGTAGGCCATAGAGTTATGTACTATTAGATGAGGATTATTGTGTACGTTCATTAATCAAACGTTGATTTCGATCGCATGATTAGAACACAAGAAATGAAAACTTAATTTTAAAATTTCGCTCAGCCGCCATCTTGAGGTTATGTAAACAATTGAACTAAATTAGATGTCAGTGCATTGCAATTTGTACAGTCATTTGCTGTACCAAGTTTCACTGCGTTTGGACGGTTAAGTCGCGAGAAAAGTCTATTTAAAAGTTTCAACTTTGCTTTGTTTGTACTTAACAGGATTTGAAAGTCTCATAGGTGAACGTCTAGTAGTGCCCTTTATGACCGTACAAAATTTCAGCGTGATATGAGTAATAGTTTCGGAGATATAGAATGCCAGTGAAATATTTCGCACAGCCGCCATGTTGGATTGGTGAGACGTAATAAAATTTGAAGAGCACGGTCGGGGTTGGCCAAAATAGTACTATGAACTTACTGAGTTTCATTGAAATTGCTCCTGCCATTTAGATGCTATTAGGGGGACACACACACACACTCACGGTGGCACATACACACGGATAAAAGGTAATCTCACGAGTCTATTTTTTCATAAATGAAAATAGGCTAAAAATACATCCAACGAATAAAATGCAAAATGACACTAATACAACTGTGCACACTTTGTGTATCCCTGCCTACTCATGAGTTGTACTGTTTGTACGCCCCTGTCATCTGTCATGTCTCATCATCATTGTACAGTTCCATGTTCCCGGGTACTGTTTATGAGCCTCTTCCACTTCAACCTGTCCATATACAACTTGTCATGGAGAACATCATCCACTGTCCATCCTCTGGTCGCTAGATCAATCTTGATCATGTCCATCCATCGGGTTCTAGGTCTTCCTACAAGTCTTTTTCCATCCACCTGTCTTTTCAAATTTATTCTGGCTGATCTTGTAGGCTCCATCCTCATCACATGCCCGTACCACCGTAGTCTAGGTGTACTGACTCTGTCTAATAGGGATGTATTGATTCCAGCTTGTTTCCTCACCTCCTCGTCAGGGCCGGATTTAAGAGTATGCCGCCTATAGGCTAAAGTCCATCTGCCGCCCCCTCTATAGTTCATATTTGCTTCATACATTTGTTTTATGCAACAAAAGGACAGAGTTCATTGGCGTTTTCATATTTTTTAAACATTAAGTTCATTTAGTTTAGATAAAACTATAAATTTAATGGCTTACATAATAAAATGTTATCATGAATTTAGTTATCTACTTGTTTTTTTTTACTTCTTTTAAGATTCGTTAAAAATAAAATGGGTTTCGAACTTAATTAATTAATTTGTTCTTGGAGAACAGTGATCACTATTTTACACATAATTTTATATTTTAATGCTAATGACTATCTTTTGCGTAATTGAAGAACTGTGTTCAATTTAAATTAACTTGTCCTACATGGTGAAATTAAATGACACAAATCTTAGTTAATTAATGGTGTATTTGTTGAAAAATATACAAACATCTCTGAAACAACTCACCGCACGTAATCTTGATGTTCAAATTTACATAGCTTTCTTACGAGATTTCTTAATGGCAAACTCGTTAATAATGTCCGCATATGAAAGTGTTTTTGTTGTATTTGCCTCGATACAAAGTAATGAAAGTGAGTTTAACCGTATTTCAGAAATATTATTTCGCAGATAGTTCTTAACTCTTCTAAGGCAGGAAGAACTGTATAGGGACTAAAACATATTTTGAAGTAACTTGTATTCTTAAATCCGTACGGAAAATATTATTAACATCTGAAATACTTAGCTTTTGAATGAATTGCCAAATTGCCGCCCCGGAAAATTTGCCGCTCGAGGCTGCAGCCTTCTTAGCCTATTTAGAAATACGGCCCTGCTCCTCGTTCTTTAACTTATCCATCTTGGTCTTCTGGATGGTGGATCTAAGAAATTTCATCTCTGATGCTTGCAGTCTTGATGTATCTCTCTTTGTAAGGGTGCATTTTCAATACCATAGGTCAATATTGGTATAAAGTAGCTGTAAAACATCACCAGTTTGGCTGGTTTTGGAATCATGTCATCCCATAGAAGTGTCCTTACTTGTTGGTAGAATTTGGATCCCTTTTGCACTCTGTTGGTAATTTCTTTACTGACCAAATTATCACTAGAGATTACACTTCCAAGGTAAGGAAAACTGTCCACACACTCCATCTGGTGGTTGTACTAACGCAACCCTACCCTGTGACGTTCGCATAGAGCTGGATAGCACCCCTATTCCAGGATTTCTGATGGTACAATGAAAACATCGAGAAATACATCGGGTCTTCAGGTTTAACCTGTTAGTGGAGTCTGGAGCGTACCCTAGAGGTCCTCAACTTCACTGTCTGCATGAAATGAAGAACAAGGGGAACTTGACAAAATATAATTAAATATAAAAAAACCATTACATTCGAGTGCACAAGAACAAAAGGCATCTAAAATAAAATTGACATACAAGTACATAAGTACACAAAGACTAACTGAACCAAAACATATCACACGCAGTAATGACGCAATTTATAGTTTTTTGATATAAGGTCCTAAAAATCTTGAAAATCACACACGCAGTTCGTGGTATCTTGCTCCATTCCAAAATGTTATCCTCAAAGCTTTACCTTATTTTCTTGGGACTCCGGGAAGAACACAAGGCTTCTTCCCGGTGTAACGGCTAAATTTGTCGTTGGATATCGCTCTACAAGTTGGGCGATCATTTATAACGTTTCTACAGATATTACACTCAAGACTCCTTAAAACCACCTCATCGTTCTTATTTAGCATTGGCCTGTCTAGACAGACGACATACACTTTATTAATTTAGATTTACTGGGTGCCAGTTATCGTAAAGATAACACATTAAAATTCTATTTAGCCACGGCCGCTCCCTTCCTTGAGCCAAGATCTATCATCGGAGCGTAGGGCAATTAACTTGCTCTATGAGATACTCTTTGCATTCCAACTATCCTATATATTCAACTCCCAATGAACAAGACATTTTAACTAATACTGGTTTATTTACAACAAAATTATTAATAACATTTGATGTGAGGTTTCGAGCTGTGTACAATATGTGCATTCATCATCATCATCAATGTCCCACTCCAGTCGCCCGGGTGTGGTTAATATGTGCATTAATATTCCCTAATTGCTGGGCAATATTGACTGTCTTCTCGCTAGCGCTGATCTTCTGTGTTGATAATAACTCGGTCCACATACCTGGTGCCTTGTGGTTCAAAGTCCATCTCGTTGGTCTGCTTGCAGTCTAATTTGAGATCTTACGCCAACACACGTTTATTGACCTTTGAAAACATATGTTTTCACTTTGCTAACTGTACTTCGTCTAGTTGTTGTGGTTGTTGTTGTTGTTGCTGCTGCTGCTGCTTGTTTCTGAGTTTGATCACCATGGTAAGCAAATTTGAACAAACCAGGCTAATTGAATTCACTAAGTCCCATCTTACTGAGGGACTGACAGAGTCTACGACTCACAAAGTCAATGAGTGAATGCGTGATCGAATAAGTGAATGACAGAATAGAATCTATAGAATAGCCAGTGCTGAAGTCGCGCTGGGCTTTTATACACTCTGAATGGTCCCGATGTTTCGCGGCATAAATTTGCCCGCGACCCATCAGACCAATTATAGCAAAGCATTTCTCAGTCCTCAAGCGACGCTGTAACTTCTCCGAGCGGGAATACAGGCCCGCGTACTTCAAATATTCCACTCAGAACCCGCTATTCCTCTCGTTGCGCATGTATATTTTCCGCCCAAATCTTTCTCCAAGCCCTTGTCTCCCGTCAGCTTGGCTTTGTTCCAGAAATACATTTTCTTGCAATATGTTGCTTCTCCGTCCATAACTTCTTCCAACCATGCCCGTCCTGTCTTTACAATTTAACTAATAAAACAGCCCTAGACCTCTATAAAAACCCTGTTTCTAAATCTAAACACTTGACAATATTATATATGATTATGGTAATGACGTGAATATGGTATGGCCCCTCCCTTGATATTAATGGGTGAATAAAACGATATAACTTTGATATTTCAATAATAATAATAATAATAATAATTACACAATGACTTTAAAAATAATAATAATAATAATAATAATAATAATTTGTACCGTAATCAAGATTACGTTACAAAACGTCCCCATGGTTTCATAAAGAATGTAATGAATGATGAAATCACAAATCTTCCCTTTAAAACTTAACAGGAAATACACTGAATACACATACCCTTCTAATACATACATAATGATTATACCCTTTACATTTTCCTTGATTGATCTGCACTCTTCTTGCAATGTTAAATTAAACATTCTGATTGTCCTGTGCAGTCATACAGGATTTACATGCTACATTTGTTCTTGTAGTCCCTTACAATAACAGAACGCAATATATTGCTTCTTGTTTCACGCAACACAAGTGATTCATCTCACTTCCACCCATTCCTTAGAGCCACGACACGACTCTAATTATACGTTACCACACGGCAGTCTGCCCTTCTTGCTGCACTTGCTCTTTTCTATGATATTTCCTCAGATTGTAAATGTTATATGTACCTATGACACAATTTTCCTGATCTTTCAATAAGTAGGCATTCTTTCTTATCCCCTTGGAAACGACATACGGTCCAGTAAACAATAAAAACAGCTTTGCCATTTTCCCTTCCAATGCACAAGATGGCAACGGCTTACGTAACAATCGTTGCTACAAACTTCCATGTACTTCCTACCTCTCAACAAAACACTGACTAGTCTCGATAACATCATATGAGTCAACAATACATACCTGAAATAACTACCTAGTGTCCTAACTAATTTCCTAACTAACGATGAGCAACTACTACTAAAATCTACTGTTGAGAACCACTTCCGCCCCTGAAAACGTTGAACTAAATCCTCCACTGCTTCAGTTCTCAGCTGGTCGCTTTCGACCCTAGTATTTAACATTCTGCCGTCTATGCATAGTCTCACTGAATTGTCTTTCTTGGCTACTACAACTAATGGATTTAAACAATGGCTAGCTGAAGGCTCAATTATGTCGTTTTCCAACATTAATTCTATCTGTTGTTCAACGGCTTTCATATATTTAGTTGCAACAGGATACCTCGGCCCTACGAAACTACTTGTGTCTTTAACGACAAAACTATGCTCATATAAGTGTGTTGCTCCGGAGTTTGTGCTGAAAATTTCCTTATATTTTATTAATACCTCATGTAACTGATGACCTTGCACCTCATCCAGCTTACACTGTGACAATGCATCATGGATCTTACTCTCAAGTTCAGACTCCATTGCAACCTGACATACCTTAAAAACTTTGCTCTCACTAGCATTTCTGCGGTCTACCTCATTTACTTCAGGAAACTCATCACTCACAACCACGTTGCTTTCTTCCTCAAACATACACACTTTCATCTGTTTGTCAGTCTTAGACACCTTATACGTAACCTGAACTTCTTTATCCTGCCAAAATAAACATATCCTGCCAAAATGAAAATCTAATTTAACTTGATGTAATGATAACCATTCTGCACCGAGAATCACCGGATATACTAAATTTGGAACTGCCAAACAGGGCTGAAATTTAACTAACTCACTAATGTTAATTGGAACTGCGACTTGCTTAGATATTTTCTGAGACCTACTACCTACAGCTGTGACAATGAACGTGGACTTAACTGGAAGTATATCAACATGAATACCTTCTCTCATTACATCTTCCAAAAATCTTAAATTTATACAAGGGTTTTCGCTTCCACTGTCCAATAAAACATCAACTTCTTTACCCCACACATTAAGTTTAATTACTGGTGACATAAACTCATTCTCAACATTGTCTAAATTTCCACCATTTAGGTCATAAAGCAGTTCTTCTCTAACATCTATATTAAAATCTCCTAAATACTCAATATTCCTAGGACATTGAACTGCAATCACTTCGGGCTGTCTGTTGACCTCACTGCAACCCGTTATTCGTTTAAATTAGGCCTACCTGCCCCTGGTGTAGATTGTTGTTGTTGACCTGTACGTCTGTCTGGCCTAGTACCTCCCCCTACTCTGTTCAAACTCTCGTTCCTCGTATTTGCTGTGCGTCCCCCATTGTCAAGTCGTCTTTCGTAATTCGCATTCCTGCCTTGTTCTCTTCCCCTCTCTCTCTCTCTCTCACTTTGCACGAAATTATCTCCTCTACTTATTGGCTTGCGTTCGGTCCTACTATTTTCAAGAGAGTCAAAGTTTTCAAATAGCTTCTCGAATCCGTCAATAGTAGTAATATTCTGCATGAAGAATGCTTCTTTAATTATATCTGGAAAATGCCTTAATAATGTTTTAATTACCTGTGATTCAGTCTCTAAACCTTCTAAATTCTGGCATATAAGTACATGCGCTAAGAAATACTCTGTGTACGAAACACCATCTCTCCTTTGGTACTTTCCAAAAATAATGTTACATCTTTCTCTTTCTTGCACATTTTCATTCCAGTACTTGGCTATGAACTTCTCTTTAAATTTTCTAAAACTAGTCATCTGGTATTTATACACACTGAACCATGACCTTGAATCCCTAACAAAAGATTTACCTAACATCTCAAGTACTTGTTCCCATTGAACGATCCCCTCTTCTAAATCTTTAGCGAACTTCTTTTCTACTGTTTTTAAGAATTCCATTGGGTTATATGCCTTGCCTGTGAATACTGGCAAATCTGCCTCTTTAGTTAGAAATCTACTTAAATTTCCTATTTGTACATTACCGCTATTTGTTGCTATTTGCTTCTGACATCTCTGCAATTTCTCCTCCATTTTATCTGTTTTACTCGCTACTTCTTCACTGATACTGTTAAATTTACTGTTAACCTCTTCCCCTAATTTCTTGATTATCGCTCTCTAGTTTATTTTCTAAATTACCTGAAAATTCACAGCCTGCTTCCAGTCTCCGACCGGGTCAGGAATGGAATGAATGAAGCCCCCATCTAGCGGCGAGGATATGAACTGTGCCGGCTGCCGAGGCCTAACGCACTCCCCTGGGGCAATGATTAAATGAATGACAGATGATATGAAATGATAGTGGAGAGTGTTGCTGGAATTAAATTTTGACCGGGAAAACCGGTGTACCCGGAGAAAACCCTGTCTGCCTCCGTTTTGTCCAGCACAGATCTCACATGGAGTGACCGGGATTTGAACCACGGACCCAGCGGTGAGAGGCCGGCGTGCTGCCGCCTAAGCCACGGAGGCTATTTTCTAAATGACCTATTTTAGCAATATTATTATCACACTTGACCTTCATACTGTTGACTTCTCCTTCTAAGTCAACCCTAACCTTACTACATTTAATTTTCACTTCCTCGTCAATTTTATCAACTCGCTCCGACACTTGTTGCATTCTGGCGTCAGGGGCGTGGTGGCTCAGCGGTCTAGCTGTATGCCTCTCACCAAGGCGGTCCGGGTTCGATTCCCGGTCAATGCATGTGAGATTTTCGAAGTGAAATGCCATGTCCTGTGGTTCGGATTCCACGTAAATAGGAGGTCCCGTGGCTCATGATCTCAAGATTGACGGTCACGTTAAACTACAAGCTTCCTTCCTTCCTTTGCATTCTGGCGTCAACCTTAAGTGACCATGATTCTTCCACCTCACTAATCCTGTTTTCTAACTTATTGTGAAATTCTCGGCCTACTTCTTTAATTTGTCTATTGAAGTTCTCTGTGGCTTCATCAAACCTCTTACCTTGTTCATCTAGCTTCTTACTCTGCTCAGAGAACTTAAGATCTATTGCTTTTTCTAACTGATCACTACGCACGTCAAATTTCTTACTTTGTTCCTCTTGCTTTTTACTCTGTTTAGCTAACTTAAGATCTATTGCTTTTTCTAATTGATCGCTACGCACGTCAAATTTCTTACTCTGTTCCTCTAACTTCTTACTCTGTTCAGTTATGAGCATCGTCAGGTTTCGAAGCCAGGAAGGATTCTCCCCCTCATTACTCTGGATGTTTGTAGCCCCGTCTTGTTTATTTTCCTCAGTTTCCTGATTTTCGCTTACTTTTGACATCTCATCATTGGTACCCTGCACATCTAATTTCGACATTTTAACTGATCTTATATTACTACGGTTTCTCAAATGTATATTCCCCAAATTATCCCTGTTACTCATTACCCAAAAAACAACTCATCAAAAGAACACTCCTAATTTATAACCGTAGTTCCCTAACTTGATATATGCCTCTTTATTGAAAAACTCGGAATGAATGCAAAGAGTACTCGTTTATATCGTACATGAAAACAACTTTAAACTTTAACATACTTGAAATAAACTGGATTTATACATAATATCCATTCACTTCAGTACAATATTTCGTAGCCCCACATTGGTTGTGCCATTTGTAACGGCTAAATTTGTCGTTTGATATCGCTCTACAAGTTGGGCGATCATTTATAACGTTTCTACAGATATTACACTCAAGACTCCTTAAAACCACCTCATCGTTCTTATTTAGCATTGGCCTGTCTAGACAGACGGCATACACTTTATTAATTTAGATTTACTGGGCGCCAGTTATCGTAAAGATAACACATTAAAATTTTATTTAGCCACAGCCGCTCCCTTCCTTGAGCCAAGATCTATCATCGGAGCGTAGGGCAATAAACTTGCTCTATGAGATACTCTTTGCATTCCAACTATCCTATATATTCAACTCCCAATGAACAAGACATTTTAACTAATACTGGTTTATTTACAACAAAATTATTAATAACATTTGATCTGAGGTTTCGAGCTGTGTACAATATGTGCATTATTATTCCCTAATTGCTGGGCAATATTGACTGTCTTCTCGCTAGCGCTGATCTTCTGTGATGATAATAACTCGGTCCACATACCTGGTGCCTTGTGGTTCAAAGTCCATCTCGTTGGTCTGCTTGCAGTCTAATTTGAGATCTTACGCCAACACACGTTTATTGACCTTTGAAAACATATGTTTTCACTTTGCTAACTGTACTTCGTCTAGTTGTTGTGGTTGTTGTTGTTGTTGCTGCTGCTGCTGCTTGTTTCTGAGTTTGATCACCATGGTAAGCAAATTTGAACAAACCAGGCTAATTGAATTCACTAAGTCCCATCTTACTGAGGGACTGACAGAGTCTACGACTCACAAAGTCAATGAGTGAGTGCGTGATCGAATAAGTGAATGACAGAATAGAATCTATAGAATAGCCAGTGCTGAAGTCGTGCTGGGCTTTTATACACTCTGAATGGTCCCGATGTTTCGCGGCATAAATTTGCCCGCGACCCATCAGACCAATTATAGCAAAGCATTTCTCAGTCCTCAAGCGACGCTGTAACTTCTCCGAGCGGGAATACAGGCCCGCGTACTTCAAATATTCCACTCAGAACCCGCTATCCCTCTCGTTGCGCATGTATATTTTCCGCCCAAATCTTTCTCCAAGCCCTTGTCTCCCGTCAGCTTGGCTTCGTTCCAGAAGTACATTTTCTTGCAATATGTTGCTTCACCGTCCATAACTTCTTCCAACCATGCCCGTCCTGTCTTTACAATTTAACTAATAAAACAGCCCTACACCTCTATAAAAACCCTGTTTCTAAATCTAAACACTTGACAATATTATATATGATTATGGTAATGACGTGAATATGGTATGGCCCCTCCCTTGATATTAATGGGTGAATAAAACGATATAACTTTGATATTTCAATAATAATAATAATAATAATTACACAATGACTTTAAAAATAATAATAATAATTTGTACCGTAATCAAGATTACGTTACACCGGAGCCCAACAACAACATGACTAGACGCTGTAGCAGTCCTCAGTAGAATCACACCGATCGAGTTTCAGTCCAGCACATACGTGCCAAAAACGCGTCACTCAGGTGAGTTTGCCAACCTGACAGGGGCGCAGAATGACCTGTACGGCCCAGCACACAAAGGAGCACAAGGTATCGTATGTTGGCAGCGTTGGTTAACAACCAAAACAGTGTTGTCAGACGTCGTCTATTGCATCTTAACGCAGTACAATGTTGCCGGTGACTGCGGACTCAGAAGCGTGGGAACTGAGAGTTTTCCCATTTCCCACAGGGCTGTCCAATGTTAGCAGGGGTACACAGAGTTTAAATACACTAAGTCCAATTCCAGATATGGAAAATAAATGCAGTGGGAATAAAGAGTTTCTTGATGTACTTAGGGTTGTACAATCTGCAGAGCTGTATGAACATAAGTCCAGGGTTTGCAATTCTCAAGTCCTAGGTTCGACCCCCAAAGTAGCTGGAAGAATGAAACCTTCCTGGGTTCGAATACCAATTTGTTCCTTGTGACAATGTAATTGGCACATTCTCCCCTCCACAAAATTTACCATGGGACAGGCGCTGAAGACATGGTGAACAGCTAGGCACCGTGGAAGTTAAAGGGCCCCTCCAAGAGCTGCCAGCAGGTCCTGAAGTGGGACCCTGAGGTAGAAAATGCCAACACTCCTGGTATGGTACCTCCAACCTAGGCCTTAGGTAGACCTACGCCAATCAAATTGAGGAAGCTCAGCTGAAACATACGTAGTACAGCAGCAACAAATCCAGGTTGACGCTCCGGGATAGGGACCAGCACGTCGCCTCTTACCACTCCAGCTTAGTTCCAGTTAAGGTTCCTTTACAGGGAACTGATGCTCCGGGCTAGCAAGCTAGCATTGAGCAAGGTTACACCACCCTAGTTATTGGGTAAAAAGAAATTCACACAAGGATTTGGTTCAGTATTGCACGAAGCTCACTTAAGAGTGTATGTCGAAATAGGGATACCTCACCACAAGAAGATCAGTTTACTTCAGGGCTTAATAAAAGATCCACAGAAAGCATTTACTGGAAGGGGCAACCACTTTATGGAAGCACAGAAGTTAATCTCAAAAGGAACTCCCGGAAAAAAAAACAATGACAAATACATAATCTTAAGAGGTATTTTACAGAAATAATTTTACAATGACAATTACCAAAAATTAAAAGGTTTCACCAAAATGATTTTACCAAATAGAGAACCCAAGAAATTTCCAGGGAACCTATCAAATGGAGTTACTAGTTTCCCACCCAAAACCGTTAAAGAATTGCAAGAAAAAATTTAAATTTACCTTAAGAAAATCGAGGGACCCTTTTCATGACCAAACGAACTCAAATCCTGCATGGATTTGCCAAAGAATACAAGGAATTTACAAATTACAGTTAACAGACAAAATCTCACCCAAGGCTCGTCCAGATATGCACTACACACACAAATTACAGTTACACATTAACACGTCTTGCCCAATTTCACATGTTACTGCCCCACACTGCCTCCAGTGGCCACTAGAGGACAGAAGAAACAGCAATCACAATACACCAGGTTACAAGCACTCCAACAGCAAGACAAAACAATAAAAGGAAGCGACGACACCTTGCACGCACTCCCAACCTCTGAGCTGAGAACTGAACTCAGGACTCTAAGAGAACATTCAAGGCAGAGTACAGGCTCATCAGATGAGTTCACACAAAACCCTAGACAATCATCAGTCCATCTCCCTGGAACACAGCTTCAATCCACCAAACAACACGGGCAATGAGCCCGGCAAGAAGCAGCAACACCAACAGCTCAACAATAAATACATTGACATAACCCACACTCCCGGTTCCTGACCTGAGAACTGAACCCAGGAACCAAGGACTCATTCAAGGCAGTGGACAGGCTCCACAGATCAGTTCACACACATAGTACAAAATCAACACTAGCGCCAACTCCAGTGTGAACACATAAACAGCACAACGACCGCAGTTCACAACTCTTCAAAATACTGCTCTACAAACAGCCCTTCCTTGAACACTGACCAGGGAAAGCATGAAGCCAGGTCCAGTGACAAGCAAGCAAGAACACTCACAAAAGAAAACCCCATCGTGCATATCACATGCTACGCCAACCACAAAACTCGGTACGTGAGCCGATCCACTGGATCTCACAAAAAAGACCTTCATTTTCACCAATAAGGCACGCAGCCCAGAAACATGAAGTCACCACTACGTTACAAGAAAAATATACTCACAAAGTAGGGCACCCACCAAACATCATCATCGTACAGCTACTAAGTGTCAAACACACTCAAGGATACGTGGCTAACCTTCCACGCACGCAGCACAAACAACCGACATACATGAACAGATGACACGTGACATCACCAGAGAAACGACACCTTAAATTCCCAAAAATCACTACCACGTTAAAGATATTTCCACTAACATCAACCCAAGAACTTAAACAGAATTACGGATCACCGTAGTGACAAATGCTACATTACAAAAGAGGTACGAAGCAATTAATGATCTTCAAAAAATAAATCCAGCTCATACAAACATGTGTCCACCATTCACCAAAAATAACAACCTACCTAAAAAAAAAAAATTTAGCCACCAAAGAAAATGACACAACACGAGCCTGCAAAACAGCTGATCAGCATGACAGCACAGCAACCAACCAAAACAGCCGATGCCAACAAGCAACACACACCCAAAACAACGGGGCCTGCATAAAATTTATTACGAACCTACAATCCTCCTAGTCGCCACTACAGCAGGAAAACCAGCCAAATAGCAGGACAACTGCAGGTATAAATAACCATCGAACTAGCCTCACTACTACAGTCGCAAAAGAAACATTGCAGATTTAAAAGCCAAACAAATGCTAACAATTACAATAGCTCAGCGCACCAATGCAGGATCATCTTCAAAACAATTTTACAATAAACAAGCCATGAAATAATTTTAGCCTCACAGAACCACCAGCACCTCCAGTACTACCAACCGGATCACAGAACCAGACACGCCACATCCAATTTAAAAAACAACACCAGTCACACAACCATTCGCACACGACAAGAAATACCCAAACGGCAGAACAGAGAAAACATCCATGAGGATTTCGAAAGGTTGCATAAAACGGTATGAGTTCAGCGGGACACTAACCCGACCAACAGCTAGAGCATTATCAAAATCGCATCGAACACACATACTCACTCAAATTACAACCAACAGCAACAACAATCATACACCCTTCCCCAAACAAATCTTAATTCCCCAGTACATCAATATGCTGATTTGAATAGGCAAAACATGACAACACAACAAAACCCTTGGTGAACAGCAAAACAGCCCCCGGCCGCAGTCCACAAACACACTATATCATCAACTACAGGTCATCGTGGTAACTCCCACCCCATACTGAGAATTTACGAATCGTGAAGTACCTATTTACATCCTAAGACGGACTCGCACAGAGCCCATACTCAAATTCCACGAGCCCCCAGCCTTAGTAGATCTCTCAACAAAATACACATCAGCATACTGAATTCCAAAACGACCAAACTCATGGGCCAATATTTGATGAAACCTAACCTGATACAATTCCCCAGACAATGAAAGTCATTTCCCTTCCCAATTTTTAAACCAACGACAAATTCAAAAGAAATTTCAAATCACATACACACTAAAAGTCAACTAATCATCCACACGGAATTAGCATACTAGTAAACCAACATTTAACATCATTTAAAATACAACTACACGACACACATATCGACAGCAACCCGGGCATTAAAAAAAAAAAATATTACACAGAATAAAGGTAATGATGTATGAACATAAGTCCAGGGTTTGCAATTCTCAAGTCCAAGGTTCGACCCCCAGAGTAGCTGAAAGAATGAAACCTTCCTGGGTTCGAATACCAATTTGTTCCTTGTGACAATGTAATTGGCACAGTGGTCTCCTAGTGTAACACTTGCTGGACGCCCATCTCTGTTGACTGACATCACCACTGTCTTGGTCTCGCTGATGTTGAGGTTATATTCCTGGAACTGGGATTTCCATACATTGAGTCTGGTCTGTACTTCATCTGCTTCACCCCAAATCAGGATATAATCAGCAAAGGCCACTGCATGCAATTCGCCTAACTTTTCCTTGACGTTCTTCATTATATTATCCATAATAGTGATGAACAGTGCACTGCCTTGTTGAACTCCACTCTTGGTCTCAAACCATGATGATCGTCCTCCCCAATTCGTACACAGCTAATACAGTCTTTGTACAGCATCTGAACATTCCTTACTAGTCCCTCAGGCACATTTCTTTTCCTCAGGCACTCCCAGATCTTATCTCTTATAACACTATCATAGGCCTTCTCTATATCCAGGAATACAATGGCCAGGTTCTTGCCTTTCTCCCAATATTTTTCCATCAGCATGCGGGTGGTAAAAATAAGATCCATTGTCGATCTGTTATTTCTGAAATCGTATTGCTCCTCCTCCAACTGTCGTTCTATGATGGTTCTTAATGTTCTTTATACGATGGTCTCTAGAATTTTCAGCCCATGAGACAGTAGGGTTATTCCTCTATAGTTGGTGGGTTTCCATTTGCTGCCTTTCTTAAACAGGCAAATTATAACACCCTTGCTCCAATCTGCAGGTATTTTGTTCTTTGTCCATATGGCATTGAGTACTCTATGCAGCCTTTATCATGTCTGCATTCACTTCATCTGCACCTGAAGATTTTCCTTTAGGCATAGATTTTAAGGCTGCCTCAGTTTTCGCCCAAGTGATGGGAGGTTCCTCATTGTAGGCGTGGATTTTCGGTTCTATATTTTGTTCTTGAACTGGTCTATTCAGTAGGTGGTCAAAATGGTTCTTCAGGACTTCTCTCATGCCTAACTAGGTTTCCATTTTCATCTTCAAGGGCCTTTATGGTATTCATTGGTTTTCTTTTGCCTCTGATAACACTATACAGTAATTTACTATTGCCTCTGCTGTCCTCCTCCAGTTTCTGAGCGAATATCTTCCATGCCTTGGTCTTTTCTTCTGCAACTGTTCTTTTAACGTCCAGTTTCTTGTTTCGGCACATTTGTTCGAGGTTTCTGATCTTTGTCTCGTCTCTAGTAAGTTCTGGTTTATTTTCCTCCTGATCCCTTTCTTTCCGCACAAGATTTCTTTCCCTGATTGCTGTCCTCACTCTTTCGTTCCACCAAGGTGTTTCCTTCTCCCTTGTTTTCATACTTGTCTTTCCACAAACTTCAGTTGTTTCCTTTACCAATGAGTCCCTTAGTCTGATCCATTCTGCCTCTCCACTTTTCCTTTCATCTCTTGGTAACAGGGTTTTTATCCGGTTCTGATACTCAGTTCTCTTCTCTGTTTTCTGGAGATCCCATACTTTGATTTTTGGCATTTTCCTGTTCTGTACTTTTGGCACATGGAAGTTTTTCAGGTCCGCTACTAATAGACGATGGTCGCTGTCCAGGCTTTCATTGGGTATTACTCTAACATCTGTTACCATTCTACTCCTTTCCTCATCTGTGATGACATAATCAATTGCACTCTTTTGTAGTCCATCCCAACTGTATCGTGTAATCTTATGGCTTTCTCTTTTCTTGAACCAGCTGTTTTTCACCACCAAACCATTCCTCATACAGAAGTCAAGGAGATGTTCACCTTCTACATTTCTTCCACCATATCCATGAGGACCCATTACGTTCTCATATCCTGTTCTATCTGTCCCAATCTGTGCATTCAGGTCTCCTATAATGATTACTCTCTCTTTACTAATGACTGTTTCCAAATCATCAAGAAATTGGTTATTATCCTCTTGACAACATCCAGTTTGAAGAGCATAAACCTGTACCAAGGTTGGTTTTTCTTTCCCTAAATGCACAGTCACCTTTATTATTCTCTCACTAACATACTGAATGTCAGCAACTCTTTCTAGATCTTTACTCATGATGAAACCAACACCATTCTTCATCTCTTTGTCATTTCCATGCCAATACAGTGTATACTGTTTCCTTAATTTTTTCATTCCTTTGCCTTTCCATTTGGTTTCACTCAGCCCCAGAATAATTAATTTCCTCCTTTCCATGACGTCCACTATTTCTTCACATCTTCCTGTGAGACTGAGTAAATAGATGGTTCCAATCCGTGTTAGTCTCCTCCGGGATTTTTGCATTTTTACAAGCCCCTGTCTATCATCAGGCCATAAACCATCATTCCTGACAGAAGTCTGCTCATGCTGGCGTCTTAATCGAGTTGATTGCATTCCGAGGCTCTTGTATGTGTTGAAAGCAACTGCAAATAAACTCTTACTGGCTTGCTAGGCCTAACGTAATTGAGGTTTTTCTGTCAGGGGTTGCCTCCCTTAGCCTTTGGCAGTCCCCTGCCTCACTGCAAGGCAGCAGCTGATGAATTTATGTGCCATTCCTACACAAAGGTATCATCGAACCTTCTAAGGAAAACTCCTCCACCCGTAGCTGTTGGTTCTCCCTTAGTCATGTCATGTCTATCATCAAGTATCGAACCACCATCTCCCCCACGGGCTCACATCTAGTGGGACGTGGGTTGGCGACCACGGGACCCCAGCTGAGTCCAGCATTGCTTCCACTTACTAATGCCGGACTCCTCTCCGTCTTTCCTATCGGCCTCCCTTGGCCAACTCTTGTTCTCTTCCGACCCCGACGGTATTAGGGCATCCGAGGCCTAGGGAGTCTTTCACTTTCCCGCCTTCATTGGCCCTTGTCTCATCTTTCCTGATCCCACCTTCATCGAGGGGTCAGATCTCTTGTTTTCTTTTCATTATAATTATTTCCGTTTCTCATTTAGATTCCCACTCTGTTTTTGTTAATTGGCTCCCCGGGTATCTAAATTCCCTTTAGCGTATTTTTTGCATCTACACTCCTTTTTGAAGGTATTTTTAATGTACGTTGCATTTTGTACGTTTTTCGATCTACATTGCATTTTGCGAGTATTTTCAACCTCAATTGCATTTTGTAAGGATTGACAATCTAAATTGCTTTTTAGTAAGTCTTTCAATATAGGGTCTGGGACTTCGGTGAGTATTTTGAATTTCAATTGCATTTTGTAAGTATTTTCAACCTAAACCGTGTTTTGCAAGTATTTTCAATCTAAATTGCATTTTGTATGGTGGGCATTCTGCAAGTATTTTGATTCGCTATTGCATTTTGTGTGTATTTTGAATCTAAATAACATTTTGTAAGTGTTTTCAATCTAAATTGCATTTTGTAAGTATTGCATCAACATGAGTAGTTTGAATCTACCATTAACTACATTTTGTAAACATTTTCAATTTCAATTGCATTTTGTAAGCATTTTGAATTTCAATTGCACTTTGTGAGTATTTTGGATCCGAAATGGCCATTTTTCAATCTATATTGCATTGTGTATTTTCAATTTCAATTGCATTTTGTAAGTATTTTGAACCTCAATTGCATTTTGTACGTATTTTCATCCTCATTTGCATTTTCTAAGTATTTTGAATTTCATTTGCATTTTGTAAGTATTTCAACTCTACATTGCATTTTGTATGTATTTTGAACCTAAACTACACTTTGTGCGTATTGTTCAATCTATTCCCTTTTGTGGGTATTTTCCATCTAAATTCTCTTTTGCAAGTATTGCATCCACATGAGTAGTTTGAATCTACCATTGGCAGAGGTGCCAACTATTACGGATTGTCCGTAATTATTACGGATTTCAGCTCACGATTACGGCATTACGGTCAAAGGGGAAATTATTACGGAAAAGTGACATCACGAAAAAAGTAAATTTCTATGAAAGTTGCAGGGTGTCTGTCTACCGGTAACGAAAAGTAACGGAAGTAACGAGAAAGTAGCTAATTTTACGAACAGGTAACGAAAGTAAAAGTAGCTAATTTTTATGTCTGCATAGTTGGAGGTAATAAAAAATCGCCGAGGTCGGTTTAAATCGTCTAAACTCGCGCCGCTTGGCTCACAGATTGCGATGGAGCCGATTGTGTATGCTATATTTCCCCGTACCCGACCTCAAGGAAATGCATACTGAGGATACCTTGAGTGGTGTACATCGGTCCAACGTATAATTTCGGCATCGAGAAGAGCTTTTAGCTTTGTGTAAAATATTTTTCTGTATAGGAAACCTTACTTTCCGCGAGACGTTTATTAGCGAAAATTTTCGAAACTGAACAGAAACCTCTCATTTCTGTTATTGACCTCTGAATTTGGAGACTATCTCAAATTGAAGTCCAGAAATAACGCGAAATAATTTAATGTCGCAATCTTGCAAAATGATACAGTTTCGAAAGAAGAATCCCGAAAATGCTTCGAAATACATTTATTTTAAAAATCTATCCGTCTCGAAAATTTGCAACATCCAGTATGGTTAATTCAAAATTCCGTTATGTCGACTTTTCCTTCGGACTTGGTTCCATCGGATAATTTAACCTGTTATTTTGAAAACTTGTATAACTTGTATAAATCGTGATTCCAATTCGAAAGAAAATGTGCCCTTCAGTATTATTCATGCAATCCTATCAGAATAATTCGTAATATTCGATACCTACTTCGAACGTTCATCCTCTGAACTCACATGCTCAAGACGGCCGGCTGACTGCACGACTTGCTTGCGGGAATCTCGTCAAACGGACCGAGATCGATGCCAGTTGCGTAAAATCATAAAACCCGTGCCCAATCGTGAACTTGTGACCACGAGGACTGCGGGAATCCTGTCAAAGGTGATTGGGCGCCCATCACGAAACATCCTGAAACCTACTCGCCATTTTTCCCATGACCGTATACTTAAAAGCGTACGGAGAGCGAGAAGTGCGTCAACCCTTTTAGAAATGACAGTCTACGTAGCATCGCGATACTCATTTCTCCTCGTGATCCACTGTGAACTCCCAACCACAGCATAGGGATAGTGGGAATCATGACGCCGACCATACAACATGTCCATAACTGCTCGTGAATTTTAACCATGCCCAACCTCGAGCTCGCCTCGGCCATTCTGCCAGAAGAGATAGACAGGCAGACAATCGTTGAACCGCCGGATGCGGCGCTGATTGCATATTATCGCGTTCTCAGTGACTAACCACGAGGACAACGTGATTCTCGTATAACGACCGAAAGCGGCAGCGATTGCAATACATCGCGATATTTCTCCGCATTCGATGACGAGAACAATTGGATTCTTGTCAAACGTACAGCAAGTGGCGCCGATAGCGTAATTATGCTGTAATTTCCCGTTCCCACATCAAGGACAATCGAAATCTCGTCGATCGGCTAAAAGTGACACCAATTAAGTAAATAGCGATTTTTCTCAGTGTTCTATCGTGAAAACTAAGGGAATCTTGTCAAACGGCTGAGGCCAGCGCCGATCTTGTAACATCTCGATATTTTTCTTAGAATGAAGGTTTCCTATTCATCTCTTGATTATTTTGTTCAAAGATTCCCAAGTTTGGTCAAGGAAAGTGAACATGACAAACTTGAGGAATTTGCTGTTTATCAGTGTGATACTTTCCCTGAATATATTTTACAAGGACCTAGAATTGATGTAAACTGGGGCAAAATTGCTGAGCTTAAAAAGGAAAGTGGATAGTTCAAGTATAAAACTTCAAGTAAAGTGATATTTGCAATATTACTTCTACCTCACAGTAACTCGCCCACAGAAAGAATTTTCAGGGTTGTTAGGAAAAATCAGACAGAATTCAGACCTACATTAAGCACATCTACACTGGAATCGCTTGTGATTCATAAGACGAAAATGTCATCACAGGGAGAAGTATGTTGCAAGAAAACTTTCCCGGAAAACCAGTTACTGAGTGCAAAACAAGCTACAAGGAATTTTTTATCACAGAACTAGCAGGCAATGTGCAAATTTTATTATGTAATATGATATTATTTACTAATAGCTTGCTTCCGGGTAGGGCAAAAGTGGTGTCATTATCGAGAAAGGAGGAGCATGCTTTGGATTTGACGTAAAAATAATTTTTCGGGGGGGGGGCGCAGTATAAGAGATTACTGATAACCCACTTCAAAGGTTGGCACCTCTGCATTGGCTACATTTTGTGCCTCGTTTCAATCCGAGTTACATTTTGTAAGTATTTTCAGTCGCACTTAATTTTCGTTCTGTTTTCCATTGCATTGTCATTTTCGCTATCACCCAACCCATTTGGGGCCGATAACCTAGATGTTAGGCCCCTTAAAACAATAATTATCGTCAACATCATTGAACCACCTTAAGTGATTCACCATCGCTTCCAAAGTTGTCTCAAAAATCAATTAGTCTCACTTTTAAATGATAGCTATTTTGTTATTATTTATGGGCATGTTTGGGCTAAGCAGTTTTTAGTGTTAGTGTTATTTTTCACTTTATTATTAATCAGAAATTGGTTCTTATTTAGTTCTTTATTTTAACAATAAGCCCTACAATTCAATCTTATGTTGGTTTATGTTTTATTAATCCCTCAACTAACCATTGTTTACATTATTGTTAATTGAATCACTGCCTGCTCAGTGTAGACAATATAACACCACAAGCTTACAAAAGCATGTTATGTACTCATATAGTAAATGCCACACACTACATTGACTTCATAACTTCCTCTTAATTTGAATAAATGCGGCGAACTAAGCGGCCTTTCATCCACACTTCACACCCTTACTGCTTGTATTTCATGACATTGAAATAACAATCTTTTCTCCTCACTGATTCATCGTACACCCGTGGCTTATGATCTCGAGATTAACGGTCACGTAAAACTACAATCTTCCTTGATTCATTGTACAACGCGTAAATCTTACTCTCTTCTCATTGAATACCTGCTTTACCATCTGATTTATAATATCATTATTATTCCATTCCCACTGTAAAATTAGGTGTACTCATTTAATCATTGCATTGCCATAGTCATAACGTAAATCTCACCCTCTGCTTGCTTAGCTATCGTTATGTCAATCTTAGTCATCTCAAAAGTCTGTAATATTTACGGTAGGATTTCCATATGGTATAATAACCTTGGCATTGAAAATCCTTATTACCTCCACAAATTGGTTTCATTATAAACACTTACAAGTTCACAGCCTTCTGCACTGCTCCCGCTGCCTTGTTGACTTTCAATTTTCGAATAGCCCTGGCTAACCTTGCCTGACAAGTGTTCAATGTCTACATTTTCAACATTGTTTGCCCTTCTAATAAATATCGATGAGTGTATTTATTAAAAAATAGTGTTCAAAGAACATGCTGTTTACAAGTGACCCAAAAATCACCTACCTAACTAGATAAATACTCTGCTCAATGTTCGGTATTATTAATACTACTGGGGGCGTGGTGGCGCAGCGGTCAATCTCTTTGCCTCTCACCAAGGCAGACTGGGTTCGATTCCCGGTCAATGCACGTGAGATTTTCGGAGTGAAATGCTATGTCCATGGTTCGAATTCCACATAAAAAGGAGGTCCCGTGCCTCATGATCGCGAGATTAACGGTCACGTTAAACTACAAGCTTGCTTCCATTTTTTATTAATACTACTACCAAAAACACATGGCTCCCTCTACTACACCAATACATACAATAGCTTGTTAAGATTGTAACTTACAGTTGGCCATCATTCATCTGGAGGTCTTAGGTTCGATTCGTGGGTAATGAATCGCTCCAGTATCGTAGAATTTTGACATAGCTGCTCGACAGCCCATCTATTCCCTTCTTGTACTTAAGCTGTCATCTCCATGGTTCCCAGGGAATAGTGTAATAAGCTGGCCATTGTGTAGTTCGGTTGAACCATGTTGTTATGAATTATCACTGAATTTAACATTATTTTCTTCAAATTGATTTGCAACACTGTCTTGACACTTTGCAGAAATATTTTCAATAAAAACATGCCATACACTTTCTGCTCTTTGTGCACTGAATTTATGTTTATTATAGGACAGTACAATTCACTCTACCCTGTGCTCATGTAAGATCTCAATTTATCAATTTAATCTCTTCTCACTTACTAAGTATAAGTTGTGCTTTTACTGTTACACTGCACTGCAACTGTTATTTTATCATTTTGAGCAGAATATACTTATTCTTTGTCACTTTAACAAATTTCCACTTACATGTGCTCAATGTTTCCATTTACATTTTTATGGAAAATTATCACAATTGTTAATCTCTCCTCCATTTTCACAATAATTATTCAAACTATTTTCACTGTTCAGTTCTCCCCTTCTACTGTATTTTCACTTATTCCTCGCCACTTGCTCAACGGATAACTTCAGATTTACCGACACCACTTCTCAAAAACGAGCGCACAGCTTAGCTGTCACCAAAACTCAAATAGTACCTCTTCCTGAGTATTTCCATCTTCAAAAGTACAATACAAGTCAGATTAATTCGTGAAAAATCATTCCACATGACTTATAAGTTTGTTAATATAACCAGACCTCTTAGAAAATGGACCAAATCATTTTTAATAATAATTTAGAAAGGTTGATGTACTCATGACACTTAGTCAAATAACATGTTAAACAACCTTCTGGTTTCTTCATGACTTCTCATCTACAGCTCCAGGTAATTGCATCCAAGGGTTATATCTCTGATACCTCCATGCACTTCTTTTAATGGTCGATTATTTCACCTTCACAGTCGAGATTTTATCGACGCAATGAACTTATGAATAGGTTCAGTATGTATGATAATGAATTTTTTGTTTTTATTTTGAATCCCATAAAGTGAAGTAATAAGTCAAAATTATTTTTTTGAAATATTGCTAGAGATCTGAGAAAAAATGGTGCATTTAGCTAGAAATGTATTATTACACTTCTTTTTCCCCTAGGGAAAACAGAATTACTTAGGAAGTCATGGAAAATGTTAAAGAAGCAAAGTGTGAATTGTACTTTGGAGTGAAAGGTTGATTTAGCTTCTTTTAAAAGTATAATACAAGTATAATGAGTTTTATGAGTATGATTTACACTTGAAGGAAAGTAGCACGTTTGATACCTGTTGCCCTAAGGGTGTTCCATTCTCATTTTACAAATATTTTCGCATTATTTCTATCCTTTAAAATAGTATATACCGTAAACTCTCAAGACAATAAATCGTTTGAAATGTTTACCCTAGAGTCAACTAGTTTCAGAATAAATCACATCACTTAAACCAAGTTTATCAGAAAACAAAAGATCTAAGTAAGATCAGCAGTGGTCCAAAGAAAACCAACTAAATCCTGTTTCTAAATATTGAAAGGGTATAATACATTTCTTTATGTGTTTTGAAAATTGTACACTGACTTATTTTAAAACTATCACTTTTTTTAAATTTGGATATACCCTGTTTGGACCGACAGTAGTGGCTACGCTGGCTAAAGCTCAGCATTAGGTCATGGGGCCAAGCTCTCTGCTGACTCGGTAGACGCGTGGGTTCGAGCCCCACCGTCGGCCGTCCTTGAAATGGTTATCCGTGGTTTCCCATTTTCAACACCAGGCAAATGCTGGGACGGTACCTTCTGACAGGCCACGGCCGCTTCCTTCCACATCCTTGCCCAGTTTCATTCACCATCATTCATTTCATCTTCCATTAACTCCTCTCATGAGGTTGGCGTCAGGAAGGGCATCCGGCCGTAAAAATCATCGCCACAAAGGCTTCCATCGCATCTCATCCCCGACCCCGTTGGAAAACGGGAATAATAAGGGGTAGACATACATACATACCCTGTTTGGATTCAAACATCGTTGATGAAGTCTGTTTTGAAACTATTTTGGTGTAGTGTTATTAAATTCATGCACATGCAGAATTCCAATTTATTTTACCAGTTGCATGAAAACTTGTTTAACTGGCATATATCCACTGTATGATACTGTGGTTAGTTATTAATGATAACCACATAGAATATTTTGTTCACTAACTAACAACATAAGATTGAATTTTACTTTTGCAATACTTGAAATTACACAGATTATTAATAACAAGTGAAGTGTGTATTACGCTTATAAAAATGTTCATGAAATATACCGTAAATGTTAATCATGGTCGCCAAACACTCCCTCCCCAGTGACAACGTGTGTATACTTCTTGGGAAAGGTAACACGCCTTCCTGATCGTGTAGTCTTGGTTTGCTGCTGCGTGGCAGGCATGGCTGGTCAAGGAGTGGCAGGGTTTGATGGGTTAGTAGATGGAACAGTGATGCAACTATCACTTCGGGTTGTTCCTCTTGAGCTTGTTGATGTTGTTTCGGGTAGCATGAAGGCTGGCTTCAGTCTGTCTATGCTAACAGTTTGTTTACCCGCTGGTGTCATAACTTCAAAGTGTTCGTCACTGCGAGACAAAAATTGGTATGGTCCATTTTACGTTGGTTGTAGTGGTTTCCTATGAGCATCGTGTCGAATAAAAATAAATTTTCTGGTCATCAGTGCTGGATGGACAAACACTTTCCTGTTGGTTGATGATCGATTGGGACAGTTTTCAAGTTTCTCATCTGTTCTCGTAATTTGAAGATAAAAGATGGAATGTCTGTGATTATTTCCTCCTTTTGAAAGAAATCTGCGGGTAGCTTGATTCCTGTGCCATAAGTAATTTCAGCAGCGGTGCCTTTATTTTCGGGAATGATATGTGAGTGAAGACCCATAAGTATCAGTGGAAGCTTCAGAACCCAGTCATCCATAAGTTGAGCTGTTAGAGCGGTCTTTAACTGGCAGTGCCAGCGTTCAATTTCGCCATTTGCTGCTGGTTGGTATGCTGTGGTCTGAATGTGGACTACACCCATTGTGGCCATCTGACATTTGAAATGTTGGCTTTCAAATTGCCTTCCACGGCCTGTAGTGATGGTCTGTGGCACTTCGAAGCAAGCTTTCCATGTTGATAACCACGTAATGCAACTGTTTCAGCTGTGATGTCAGTAAGGGGAACTGCCTCTGGCCACCACGAAAAACGGTCGATGATAGTGAGCAGATAACGGTAACCATGTGATGGTGGTAAAGGTCCAACTAGGTCAACGATAACGTGGCTAAATCTTGACGCTACCGGTGGGTATGTTCCAATTGAACTGTGGGTATGTCTAGAAACTTTGCTTCTCTGATATGGAATGCAGGTTGACGCCCAATCTTTAATGTCTTTCTTAAGTGATGGCCAAATTGTTTCCTAATGAGGTTGATCGAACTGTTTACACCAGGATGAGACAAATTGTGAATAGAGTTGAAGACTGCTTTTCGGAATGGTAGAGGTATGTATGGTCGAAGGTTCTCTTGGGATGCATCACATACAAGGTCTATGCTGTTTTCTAATGCAACTGTGTGGAACACTAGTGAGGATGTGTGCCTGAGTTGTAGTTCTTCATCAGATTGTTGAGCTTAAGCAATTTCTTCCATAGTGAAGCCTGACTGAATACTAATGGAAGAAATGCGTGAGAAATCGTCTGCTGCGATGTTGTCTCTGCCTCAGGTATATCGTATATCTGTTGTGCATTGGCCAATGAAGCTGATATGGCGAACTTGACGAGGTGAGGCTTTGTCTAAACGCTCATTAATTCATTTCCATGACCGGTCAACATTTTTAAGAAACTGCAACTGTGATGACCTTGTTACTTCCTCTAAAAACATTTTCTATAGTGCATGGGTTGTCCAGGAGGGGGCAGATAAGTAGGTGGCTTGTGGCTTGGGTCTTGTTCACCTCCACATTCATAAGAGGTGTCTGTGTCTGCTGGAAGGATCCCCCATTTTTAGCCTACTTTTCACATTTTGCAAAAATGAGGAAAAAGTAGTCTTATGAGATCGATCCGGGAAAATGTGTGTCTGTCTGTCTGTCTGTCTGTCTGTCTGTCCTTCTGTCTGTCTGTCTGGCTGTGTGTGTGTCCCCCCCTATCAACTCCTAAACGGCTGCAGCAATCAAAACCAAATTTAATATGAGTAAAGACGTGCACCGGAATAGCTCACGTCCATATTTGAAAATGATGTTAGTGCTACCAACTGCTGAAAAAACGCACTAGAAATTTGAGCTCCATGTTGGATATCTTGCAAGGTATTAATGGGAGCTATTCCAAAATTGGCACACATGTAGATAATACTATTTCAGTTTAATTTCCAGGAGGCCAACCATGACAGTGTTGCCAAAATAATTTTAAGCCTTCTGATAAGTCCAATGTTTAAATGCATATAACTTCTACACTATCAACTATCATCCAAAATCGGCACAACAAGATATCATAATAATTCAGATTATTTCTGACCAGCACACGCATGGTATTGTTGGCAACATGCTTTTACGCGTGCTGATAGATCCAGTGTCTAACTGCATGTAACGTCCATTGGACTTCAACCAAATTTTGTATTCTGTACCTTAAGAGGTGGAACTAAGAATATATTCAGTCACCAGGGCTGCCAACTGTAGTGCTCTATTAGGCTACATTATACCAGGTATATTTTGAACTAATTAGATATTTCGATATTACCAACTTAATTTCGTCATTATTCTAGATAGGTTCATATACTGTAGAATAATCATTGGCATGAAAAGTAGGCTGTATAGTTCTTCACGGAACTTCTTGTTGCATGTTGGTTTTGCATCGAGGGACACTCACCAGGAGCCAGTTCTTCCTTTGGTGACATGTCTGTGAGCAGTGAGCTCCTCCATCTATTAAGACGAGTTGTATCTGGTGTTCTCTCCAGCGGCAGAGTCCTAGAAAGGAAACTCTTGTGGGATATGAGGCGAGACCTTGCTGCCTGTTGACCATATAGTGGATGTCGATGGTCGTTCTCCTGCTTTGTTCTCTCGGCGTCCGCAGCAGTGGCCCTCTGGATGTTGGGTGGGGCTATTCCAACAATAGTGTATCGTTTGTGCACTGGTTTTGGTTTCAGGCATCCCGAGATTATCCTTGCAGTGTCGTTGACCGCAGTATCAACCTGCTTAGCATGTGCTGAAGTGTTCCACACAGGAGCGGCTGACACACACAGTGCAAGTGCAAGTCCGGAAGTGCTCAGGATGTGCGGGCTGGCTCCCCAGGTGCTGCCGATCAGCATCTTGAGTATGACATTGCGAGCACTGACCTTCTTCTTTCGTGTTCAGACATTGCTGTCTGTACGTTAGAGCATGGTCTAGTGTGACACCTAGGTAAACTGGTGTTGGGCAATGTTTCAGTCGCTCCCCTCGCCATGTGATGTCCAGCTGTCGCCATGCTTCCCTGTTTCGTAGATGGAAGGCACACACTTGTGTCTTATTGGGGTTCGGCTTCAGATGGTTGGCATCATAGTACTTGGAGAGTTCGTCCATCGATGAAGTCCGCTTTTCTTCTACTTCTTCAAAGGTTGTGCCCTGAGCAGCTACTGCTGTGTCATCGGCATAGATGAAGAGCCTGGTACTTGCTGGAATTGTCTGATCATTTGTGTAGATGTTGTACATCGCTGGAGCCAGCACGCTACCTTGAGGGAGACCGTTCTTCTGGGTTCGCCATCTACTCCTTTTACCCTGTAGCGAGACTTGGAATCTTCTGTTCTGAAGGAAGATGCTGATTGGGGATGTTAGTTGGTGGTCCTTGATAAGGTCATACACTTTCTTTGACAGCTTCCTATGATTCACAGTGTCGTATGCAGCTGTTAAGTCAACGAAGGCAACTCCAGTTATCTCACCGCGCTCAAAACCATCCTCGATGTGTTGGGTGAGATTCAAGATCTGGCTACAACATGATTTGCCAGCACGAAAGCCTGCTTGTTGTGGAATGAACTTCTCTTCGAGGATGCTACTGATTCGGTTAAGTACCATGTGTTCCAGTAACTGGAAGGTATGGCATAACAGGGAAATAGGTCAAAAATTTTTTGGGTCGTTTGGTTCTTTCCCAGGCTTGAGTAGTGCAATGACTCAAGATTTCCTCCACATTTTAGGGATATGTAGCTTGGCAGCACATGTTCATTAGGCTTAGTAACCACTCCAATGTTGTACTGCCAAAGTTCTTTATCTGTTCTACTCATTGGTCATCGACACTAGCAGCCTTATACTTCTTCAAGCTGGAGATGGCAGCTTCGAGTTCAACCATTGAGAAGGAATCTCGAAGGAAGTGATTCTCTGCTTCCAAATCACTTTGAAGAGCTCCCGTGGTCGCTCTCCCTTTTGTTTTACCATTCGGCTGGAACTAGGTCGCCACTTGATCAGGTGTCACTCCAGTGAAGTTCTTCTGTGGTTTTACAGGGTCGCCGCTAATGTTTTTAAGCAGGTTCCAGGCCTGTCTACTATTCAGCTTCATGTCGAGGTTCTCTACCAGGTTGCTCCTCTTGGCCATGCGAGTTGCTGTGATGGTTTCCAACAGTGTTTCTCCAGCTTGGATAGTTTCTTCAGCAAATGGATACTCTTCATAGAAGGTCTGATACCTTTCCAACAGCTGTTTGTCATCACCGGACATGCTATTTTGTCTATTTTCTTTACTAACGTATTGAGTTCTACATCCTCTCGGAATAGTTTTCCTTGAAACTTGCTGGATGCATTAAACGAAGGTGTCATACATTTCAGGTTGTGGAGGAATGTTTATTATCCCCAAGTCAAGCTCTTCGCTGAACTTCGTCCAGTCAGCCTTCTTGAAGTTAAACCTCCTCTTGAATGGTACCTCTTCAGGCATCACCACGGAATTCACGGTGCAGATGATAGGCCTGTGTTGAGTGCGAGGGATAGGGTCACCCATAGTCTTCACACATTGCCCAGATACCTTTGAGGACATGAAGATATTGTCTGGATTGTACCCTCTTTTCCACCTGCCTCTGTTGAAGGAAGATGAGAGCTTTGGGTCATGGATCAGATGCAAGTCATGAGCCTCAGTCCATATTTCTAGACATGTTTCATTAGCATCAGAATTTGGGTATCCCCAAGCTGTGCTTCTACAGTTGAAATCGGCAATGACAAAGTTTATGCCCTGGTGGTTGAAGCTAGCTGGTGTTCCAAAGCTGAAAGTGGTCTCGGGTGGTTTGTAGACTGATGTGATACAGAAGAATGGAGTACGCACTGTGAGAAGCTCGATGTCATTGTCTTCAGTCAATGAGGCTGAGATGATGTTCATGTTAGGTCTGGAGAAGATGGCACTGCCATATTTGTCGTGAGGCCTTTACAGGATTGGTTCCATACCAGCAATTCTTGGACGGTATCCAGCACTCCCCCTGTGTGTTTCCTGGACTAGCAGGATGTCACATGCATGTTTTGGCACAGATTAGCTAATATGACTTCTTTCTCTCGAGAAAGTCCCTCGATGTTTATAGAGATGAACACAAGTGGTCTTGAAAAAGACCTTTCGGAATTGCGCAATCCATTTGGATGGAGACCAGTTTTGAAAGGATCTGCCATCAGCACATTTCGTTGCATCGTCTGACGTTGCCCAGGGTATACCCTATTGGAAAGTCACAAATATCTTCATGTAGTTGGTCTGGTGGCAAAACATGCTCGGCTTATATACTTGAGACTCTAATTAGCATGCCAGATGTTGCTAATGTTGTTGTAGAGTCAATAGCCTTCTGTGCTTCAGGTCAACTAATTGGTTGTAATGATGAATAAAGTCTGCTCCAATAATGAGTGACTGTACATTGGCAACTACGAAGTTCCAAGGGAAATTTCGGTGTAAACGTAGGTCGATTGTTGGAAGACGTTCTCCATATGTTCTGATGCATGTACCATTTGCCGCGTAAAGTTTCTGATTAGAAATTTGGCAACGATCTGCTTTCGATGGGAGAAACAGAGAGACAAATCTGCTCTAGTGTCCACCAAATATTTCTATCCGTTGGATCTGTCGCTAAAAACAAAGCGGCGAGAAGTTAGGCCTCCGTCACTTGCCACTGTTACTGTGGAGCACTGTAGTTTGACTGATTATCAGAAGTTTGGAGGTTAGCTGGTCGATATGAACATGGACTTTAGCATTTCTTTGCTCTCGACCTGTATTTAAGATGGTGCCAACACAATGGTCCACGAGAATTGAAACTTGAAGTTTGTAAACTCCTTGAGCGATGGAAACTGTCACATGAAGAGCGGGAATTATGTCTAGAAGAACAAGAGTTTGATAGAAGTTCATTGACGGTGACTGTAAGTTGCGCGATCTGTGTCTCCAGGTGAGAAACGCGATCGATAGTCGGACTTGACGTTTGATCGAGGGTAATTGTTGGCATTGGTTGACTGCAACTCGGTGAATAAATAACTGAACTTGTGGGTGAGAACTCGACAATTTTATCCACCGTGGTAGGGAACATGTCCAGATCATCCTTACTTGCAGCCAATTTGGAGCAGACTCTTACTGGAAGTCTTTGAATAAATATAGTTTTTAGAAAGTCGTCTTTCAGTCGAGTGCCAGCGAATGTTCTCATTTCCCCTAGTAGTTGTGATGGCTTCCTATTTCCTAGTTCTAACTCAGTGAGCAATTTAGTAACTTTCCTGCCCTCAGATTCCTCAAATTCTTGTATTAAACGTGCTTTGAGATCCGAAAATGGTGTAGAACTAATAGGCAGAGTCAAGAAATCTGAGATTAATTCGGCTACGTCAGCCTTTAAAGACCTCCCCCAGGGGCTCACATCTAGTGCGACGTGGGTTGGTGACCATGGGACCCCAGCTGAGTTCGGCATTGCTTCCACTTACTTGTGCCGGGCTCCTCTCCGTCTTCTTTCCTGTCGACCTCCCTTGGTCAACTCTTGTTCTCTTCCGACCCCGACGGTATTAGGTTATCCGAGGCCTAGGGAGTCTTTCACTTTCCCGCCTTAATTGGCCCTTGTCTCATCTTTCCTAATACCCTCCTTCTGTGAGGGGTCAGCCTACTTTTTCTTTTCCTTTTACCTCCTGCCTTGAGCTCAAGGCCCTTAAGGAGGCAGGGTGTCTGTAGCCCCACCACTTCTGGTGCACCGTAGATAATGCTACATCCTCAGGGGCTCACGGCTGGTGAGTTCGGGAGTTGGCGACCCCGAGGGATTCCTGAGTTGGGTCCGTTTTCCCCTTTTATCCCTTACCTTTGGGGCGGACCTTCTCCTCTCTCCCCTCTCCTCTCCTCTTTTCATTATATTTACTTTTCTCTTTAAGATTCCCGCACTGTTTTTGTTACTTGGTTCACCATGTATCTAAATTCCCTTTAAGCGATTTTTTAAGGCATTTTTAATCTACGTTGCATTTTGTAAGTTTTTTCGATCTAAATTACATCTCGCGATTGTTTTCAACCTCAATTGCATTTTGTAAAGATTGACAATCTAAATTGCTTTTTAGTAAGTCTTTCAATGCAGGTGGCCGGGCCGTTTAGTGAGTATTTTGAATTTCAATTGCATTTTGTAAGTATTTTCAACCAAAACCGCATTTCGCACGAATTTTGAATCTAAATTGCATTTTGTTTGGTGGGCATTTTGCACATAATTTTGATTCTCAATTGCATTTTGTGGGTATTTTTAATCTAAATTACATTTTGTCAAGTATTTTCAATCTAAATCACATTTTGTAAGTATTGTCAATCCACATGAGTCGTTTGAATCTACCGTACATTTTGTAAGCATATTCAATTTCAATTGCATTTTGTAAGTATTTTGAATTTCAATTGCACTTTGTGAATAATTTGGTTTGGAACTGGGATATTTCAATCTGAATTGCATTGTGTATTTTCAATTTCAATTGCATTTTGTAAGTATTTTGAACCTCAATTGCATTTTGTACGTATTTTCGATCTCGTTTGCATTTTGTAAGTATTTTGAATTTCAGTTGCATTTTGTAAGTATTTCGACGCTACATTGCATTTTGTACGTATTTTGAATCTAGCCTACGTTTTGTGGGTCTTTTTCAATCTTTTCTTTTTGTGCATCTTTTCGTTCTAAATTCCCTTTTGTAAACCCATATTGTGAGTTGTTTCCATCTGAGTTCCTTTTTGTACGTATTTTCCGTCTCAGATAATTTTGTTCTGGTTTCCATTTCCTTATCATTTTCGCTCTCACCCAGATTATAGGGGCCGATAACCTCGATGTTAGGCCCCTTAAAACAACAATTATCATCATCATCACCTTTGAAGACCTTATAACATGATTTGTTCTCGTTCTTTATACCAACTGTGGAAAACTGGCCTTCCTGTTTGACTCCCCTTTTTATAATACAAAACTAGGGTTTATAATTTACTTTTTGAAAGTAATTGTGTTACAGTTACCGTTACCTAAAAAAAATGGAATGGCATTACTGTTACTTTGTTTGGAAAGTAGCTTAGTTACCATTAAAATATTGTTAGGTAATGCACAGTTACTTTTACCATTAATGTTTATATATAATTGTCTTACGATAGTCTACCCACCCCAAAAATTGTATGGTTTAAAGGCCATAATGGATACCAACCAGGTGGATACATATAGCCTACATACATTTCCATTCAAGACTGTTTTGCCTTTCAGCATCCAGTCTAATCTGCAAGCCTCTGTTTGCAAACAAATCACGTACATGATCCCCTATTAACAATCAGCACTGCGGCCTCCTCATCTTCCAAACCTCTCATTTTGAAATCGTTGAGTACCGTATCCAACCATCACCTCCTAGGTCTACCTCTCCTTCTATTACCCTCTAAATCTGAACTCATTAAACCTCTTAACTAATCTTTCCTCCCTTATTCTCATCACATGACCCCACCATCTGAGTAAGTACAGTACACACAAACAGCTTCAATCTAAAATGTTCATTTCTAACTTAGCCGTCCACCTTGTTGTGCAGTGGCTAGCATTCTTGGCTGTCACTGCGGAGGCCCAGGTTCGATTCCCAGCCCTGCCAAGAAATTGAATTCTGGTCTGAGGTTTGGAACGGGGTACACTCGTATGGTAAAACTGAGAGGAGGCTGGTTCGATTACTACCTCAGCCATCCTAGGTGTGGTTTTCCATGTGGTGTCCCACTTCTACTCCAGGCCGATAACCTAGATGTTAGGCCCCTTAAAACAACAACAACCACCACCTCTACTCCAGGCAATTGCCGGGATGGTACCTAAGTTAAGGTTACGGCCACTACCTACCAAAACCCTACCTTGATCATAAGTATATACACTAGTACAGACATGTCAGTGACACAGGTTATTACAACTTCCACACACACCCGAGTACATGGAGCTAAATGACCAAGATGTCCTAAAGCCCATAAAGAATCATCAACAACTACTCTAACTTGGCCTTTATCACTTTATTATGAGTAGGGCTAGGATTTTTAGGTAAATAAATATATTTTTATGTAAATACATATTTTAAGAATGTTTTCTATAAATACATAAATTCCTGCTTTTCACTTATTAGCACATAAAAAGACATAATATATTTTTTTTAAATCAGTATGCTAGATATTTCAGTTTATTGCACTTTTGTTCTGTGTTACTTCAACGGTGAAGAACCTGTGAGCTTTCTAATTTTCATGCAGAGCGTATGTCAGCTTGCAACTGTGTCATTCTTAACTTGTCGCCCCATGCCACTCACTGTGGAAGTCGGGGATTTCCTTGTCCATAGCCATATTGCACCACGTGCTAGACCTCCCCCTCCCCCGTCCCCCCGCTACCTGGAACCAGTGTCACTCCCATGCAATTCATTTATGGCACTGTGAAGTCTAAGGCAGTTCTACGATGCCTAAAGTAAAAACAACTACAAGTTATCGTCTGCAGCAATATGTTGCAGAATTTAAAGATAATTTTACTTCTCATAGGGGCGTTCTGTTCTGCCAACCATGTGGGAAAGCAATAAATACTGATCAGCGATCTCAAGTTACACAACACCTCAAGGGCAAGAAACTTATTGCCGCAGTTTCGAGTCTTCAGAATAAGTGTTTCGCGATAATCGTCAGCCATTTGTGATGGACAACCTGACGATGTATCTTGTTGTCTATTGTAATGCTTCAGAATTCAGTGAGACATAGAATAAATTGCATTCGTGAGTACTGTATATTGTTTATATTTACGTTAATTAACTAAAATATAATAGCCTCCGTGGCTTAGGCGGCAGCACGACGGCCTCTCACCGCTGGGTCCGTGGTTCAAATCCCGGTCACTCCATGTGAGATCTGTGCTGGACAGAACGGAGGCAGACAGGTTTTTCTCCGGGTACTCCGGTTTTCCCTGTCAAAATTTCATTCCAGCAACACTCTCCACTATCATTTCATTTCATCTGTCATTCATTTAATCATTGCCCCAGAGGAGTGCGTCAGGCCTCGGCAGCCGGCACAATTCAAATCCTCGCCGCTAGATGGGGGCTTCATTCATTCCATTCCTGACCCGGTCGGAGACTGGAAGCAGGCTGTGGATTTTCATTTTTCAACTAAATTATAATAAAATATTTTTACTTTTTTGTCACATATTTCAGGTATTTTTAATACATAAAAAATAAATATTTTCCCGATTTTTAGCACCTAAAAATCCTAGCCCTAATTATGAGTACCTTCCTGCCGTTGCTCCCATCTATTTCTCCCAGCAATCATTCATGCTACCCTCATATCAGTTACCTCCAGTTCTCACTTCCATATAGCAAAGTTGGTATAAATTCTAAGCGATGTAGAGTGTGTTTCGTTGCTATACTAACTTCTTTCTTGCAGAATACAGTAGATCGCAACTGAGAACTCACTGGATAGGCCCTTCAACACCTTGACTATCTTGTTCACTATACTACCATCCTGAGAGAATACACTGCCCAAGTACTTAAAATGATCCTCCTGCTCCAGTTAAGTTCTTCCTACTTGGCATCCTATTTTCTTGTGTTTCTTCCCAACCGACATTACTTTAATTTTTAATTTGCTCATTTTCATACCACATTCCCTACATTTTTGTTCAGTTTCTGACATGTTGACTTGTAAGCTTTTGGCAGAGTTGTCATTACAACCAGGTCAACAGCATAAGCCAGACTGCTTGTCTGGTTTCACTTTAATTGAATCCTACACAGCCAGTTTATGCCTTTCAGCAAATGGTTTATATATAAAATAAATATTAACGGTGAAAGATTACAGCTGTAACTCACTCCAGGAATAATCGATTCCATGATGGTCCGTATTAATGAAGGGAGATAGGTACTCCCGAAACATGTCCCTATGAATTGTATATACCAGGTGAGTCTCCTGCCCCTTATTTTTCTAGTTTTCGACCACACTTCCAACATCTTATGGCAGCATGGTCGACAGTTCCTTGCTATAGCCAAACTATAATGACCCTAAACGACTTTACAAGAGTTATGATGACATGGAAGCAAGACCTTTACAAAAACATGTGTGTGACAAGTGATTATACAATGCATTTCTGCCACATTTGACCAATATCATGCGGTGTTTATTTCGAGTTCAATGTGTACTTATTATTTGGTTAGTTAGTAATTTATTTATTTAGTTATTTGTTAATTTATTTATTAATTAATTGATTTATATAGTTACTTATTCATTTAGTTAGTTATTTATTTGATTTGTTTATTTATTTATTGAGTTATTTATTTATTTGTTTGTTTGTTTGTTTATTTATTTATTTCAGATTATCAGGGTTTGTTTATAGATCAGGACTGAATGAGTACAGAATGATTAGGAGTTTGAATTCGCTTGACTAAGCATGTTCCTTAGCGAAGTAGGTGTTCAAATAGATGGCCTTCGACATTAATGCACATTTCAGCACACCGTTGAACTGGCATTCGGGCTCGTTGGAGCATTGCAGGTGTTACAGAGTTACACACCTCTGTAATATTGTTTTGAAGGCTTTCAGGATCTTGCGTGAATGAACCTTCAAAGTGGAAAGCAGTATCACATCTCATACGCTTTCAGGCAAGGTGAAAGGACAAGTAGCCGTGGAGAAATGGTGCAAGTGTATAGAAGGTAGCGGACCTGTGTTAGAGTGGTGGGATCGAATCCCACCACCGCCAAATATTTTTATGCACATTTTAAGTTTTGGGGATCAAATACAAGGGCATTCGTGCCACATTTGACCAATATCATGGGGTGTTTATTTAGGGTTCTATGTTCTGGCTCGACACAGTGTGCAGCCTAGAAGTGCTGGTCATTCATCGCCATGTTCTCGGCAGACGAGTATGTTGCCATGCTGCTCATATACGGTGAAGCAAGACAGAACGCACAAGACGCACAGCACCTGTACCAGGAGAGATTTCCACACAGAAGGCAACCAGTCGCAAATACCTTTAAGATGGTGGAGCGACGTTTGCATATAACTTTGTCACTTTCTTGAACAATTCCTGTTAGAGAGTTGCCAGTTACGTCAGGTGCTACTACTGAGATGGATTTGGACACTTTCCGGGACAATCCTCACACTAGAACCCACGCAGTAGCTCAACAGGCCAACATCAGCCAGTCGTCTGTGGTATGGATCTTGCATGATAGTTTGTTTCATCCGTCTCACCAGCAGCTACATCAAGAACTACACTGACGAGATTTTGAATCTTGGGTTAATTTTTGTGCATGGATCCTGGAGCAAGTGGCATATAATCACGCGCTTTTGCCTCACATATTATTTTCGGACGAGTGTCAATTCCACAATAATGGCTCTGTGAATCGTCACAACATGCACTACTGGAGTGTTGAAAATCCCCACTGGGTGAGACAGGCATCATTTCAGTTCAGATGGGGAGTAAATGCCTGGTGTGGTATACTGGACCATATTATTTTTAGGAACATTTGACGGGAGCCCGGCACCTACAGTTTCTCCAAGACCAACTGCCAATGCTGCTAGAAGATATGCCCCTGGGTGAGCATGTATCCATGTGATATCAACACGATGGAGCTCCACCTCACATGTCAGCAGCTGTTCACAGCCACCTGAATGCTGCACACCCCTGTCGATGGATAGGAAGGGGAGGACCTGTCACCTGGCTTGCTAGACCGTCTGATTAGACACCACTCGACTTCTTCCTATAGGGCTATTTGAAAGATGTAGTTTACGCTCAGCAGCCGCAAGATCCTGAAAGCCTTCGAAAGAATATTACGGAGGTGTGTAACTCTGTAACACCTGCAATGTTCCAATGAGCCCAAATGTCAATTCTACGGCGTGCTGAAATGAGCATTAATCCCTAAGAAACTTGCTCAGTCAAGCAAATTCACACCCCTAATCATTGTGTGCTCAATTAGTACTCATCTACAAACGAACCCTGATAATCTGAACACTACCAAATGAAATAAATAAACAAATCAAATAAATCAAAGAAATAATTAACTACATAAATAAACAACTAAATAAATAACTAACAAAATTAATTAATTAATTAATTAATAACTAAATATATAACTAAATAAAAAATAACTAAATACAAAATTACTAAATAAATAACTAACTATATAATAATAAGTACACATTGAACACTAAATAAGCACTGCATGATATTGGTCAAATGTGGCACGAATGCCTTTGTATTTGATCCCCAAAGCTTAAAATGTACATAAAAATGCGCTACTGTTTGTAGAAAGTGAAACACCAAGAACAAGAGATGTGACCACATTGCACATTATACCACAAATTAGGGACATGACAATACATTACTGATTAGAAGGACAGTCCGGTACATGCAGGTTGACAGTCGATCTTCAGTACGGCGTCGCGCCACCCTGTGCTGCACTCAGAGCCGCTAGACGTCATGGCATGGAATCATACAGTGCTTGAATACGCTACTGGGTAATACCGTCCCACGCGGTTTGTAGGCGCGTCCACAAAGCATCAACAGTGGCGGCAGGTGGACCTGAACGAACAAGTTGCCGACCGACCCTATCCCAGACATGTTCGATGGGCGACATGTCAGGCGAACGGGCAGGCCAGGGAAGCAGAGGTATCCGTCGTTCTACGAAGAAGGCTTGCACATTCCTCGCCACATGTGGGCGGGCATTGTCCTGCTGAAATATGGTCTGTGGAACGGCCTGCAAGAGGGGCAGTGCCGCGGGCTATAAAACTTCCCTGATGTAGCGGTCACTGTTCAGATTGCCTGCAAGACGTACGAGGCGCGATCGCCTGTTATAGGCAATTGCGCCCTAAACCATTACTCCTGGTGTTTGTCTGCTATGCTGCTCAACAATGCAGTTTGCCTGATTGCATTCTCCTCGGTGGCGTCGAACGCATATACGGCCATCACTGTAGGCCAGGTTGAAGCAGGACTCGTCCGAAAACACTACATTTTGCCACTCAGCCTGCCAGTGTCAGCGTGCACATGCCCATTGTAGTCAGAGGCGTCGATGGTTCCCAGCCAATGGAAGCCGACACAGTGGTATGCGTACTACCAGTCCAGCCCTCAAAAGACGGCGCCACACCTTCGACGCAGACATGTCCACCCCCTTTGCAGTGCTCCAAAGTTGAGCCAACACCGAGGACGATGCTGTTCTGTCCGATACCGCCAAGCGGTGTGTTCACATTGCATCGTCCTGTCCCTGTCGTCGCTGTGTACGGCACTCCTCTCTCCACTGGATCCACATACGCCTTACAGTTTTCGCAGCGTGCCCTGTACGAGCTGCAATGTCCCGGAACGACAGACCCGCCTCCCGGAGCCCTGTTCAACCGCACTCACATGCTAATAGTCCACCCTGTGATGTCGCCGAGGCAGCATTACACTTGCTTATACGTTTCTACTTGGTATGACGGCCCCACGCCGACTGAGCTGTGCGGAACACTGACCTGTCCGGTCCCACGACAGAGGGCACTGGTGGGCCAATGTGCACCCCATCTCTCTGAGATTTCAATCACTTAGTATGGTACCGCAGGCCTACATGACCCCTGTTCTGGGAGTGTCTCCGACCATTTCTTCTGGGTGTTTTACTTTCTACAAACAGTACTGTATTTGGCGTTTGTGAGATTCGAACCTACCACCCTAACATAGGTCCACTACCTTCTATGCTCTTGTACCATTGCGCCACGGCTACTTGTCCCTTCACCTTGTCTGAAAGCGTATGAGATGTGATACTGCTTTCCACTTTGAAGGTTCATTCACGCAAGATCCTAAAAGCCTTCGAAACAATATTACGGAGGTTCATTCACGTTTTTTTATCAGTAAGCCACCGTACCCAGCGTTAATTTCGTATCCTACTGAATTCGTATAATCGGCATGTACTTTGTACATGCCCATATGACACTTTGATGCATTGTATAATCACTTGTCACACACATGTTTTTGTCAAGGTCTTGCATTTATGTAGTCATATATCTTGTAAAGTCGTTTAGGGTCATTGTGGCTTGGCTAAAGACTAGGAACTGTTGACCATGCTGCCATCAGACGTTGGAAGTGTGGCCGAAAACTAGAAAAAATAAGTGGCAGAAAACTAACCCAGTATGTATTGGAAGGGCGGACAATTTAAATTCCAATTAAAGAAACTCGCTCCTGTAACAACTTTAAACCAAGAACTCATCCTACTATCAATTCTCACTGCAGCCTGATTATCAACATAAAAGCTTTTGTGTGCATGTAGCAGACTTCCCTCACTACCATACTCCCTGGGGATGCTCAGCATCTTTTCTCTTGGTATTGTGACTGTTCAGGATATCATTTTACAACCTCTGACCGAAAAGTTGGTGAATGGGTCTATATTATGAATGGATTGTTGGCTTACCTGAAACAGCAGTTACTGTCCATCGAAGTAATCCCCATGGATGGTTATGCACTTCTTAGAATATCTGTAAAAGTCCTGGAAACTCTTTAGGGATAGCCTTCAGTCGGGTCATCACATTACGTTGGATGTCCGAAAACCTCTGGCCCTTCAGGGCTTTTCGATCCTGGACCTGGACCCCGCCACTCCATACTTTGACGCTTGAATTCGGGTTTGTACCTCAGACACCAGGGCTCGTCGCCCGTGACAATGGTTTTCTAAGCCATTCCATTTCACAGAACATTCACCCTTCTCACTGCCACCCGCCAAACAGGTGTGTATGGTAGGTTGCATAAATTCATCCTTCTAAACACGTACTGTGTCAAACAGGTCTTACACTTTGCGTTGTGTGTCGCCAATGTTGCCAGGTCGACCATTCTGACTTTATTCACCGAACACAACGTTACGAGGCTTTTGAACACCATCCCAAAGGACTCCTTCTTGCAAACTTTCCAGGACATGTATCGCCGATCTCAGCATTGCTTATGGGAGGGGACTATTTTGAAGGGCAGTAGGGTCACTGTCATGCATTGTTCATCTATGTTGATAGTACAGGACTATTCACCGAACTTTATTGCCACAGGATGTATTTCGTGTATATTGGATAAAGCCTGGACTGAAGTCAGGATATTTTTTTTTTAAATTGTATGTAAGATCTCAACATGTAAGCCATTTGATTGTGTCAGCTGAGTTTCAGCTGATGTCGTAACCACGGAAATCACTAGGCCAAATTAAATCGGACTGAGAATAACTTCTCTTGTCTGGAATAAAGCTTTGTGTATGTTGTGTAAGGTTCGTGACATCAGAGAGAGTTTCGCGCCATGATTTGTAAGAAAATAATATGGATTTGAGATTACTGGTGTATTTGTATGGTTTCGAGGGTATGTTTAACCTAGTGGCATACGGCAGAAACATGTGATTGCAAGATGGCAGGAAGCCTTTTACGTATCGAGTGATGTGTCAGTTGAATTCTAGAGACAGAACAAGAAGGTCGTGTTTTAGCTATTTGGCTTCGGCCTAGTAAGATAAACTATTATTTGTCGCCAGCATGGTGTTAGAGTTTGCTCGAAACTGCTACAAATAAGAACTATGTTCCTTTTGTTAGTGTATCAACTTCGTTGAGAATTTTGTAACTGAAGCCATGTGGTTCGATTTAAATTATTTCCACAATGAGAGGTATATTCAATTTCTCTAGCAGAGATGTAGTACAGTACTCCCTCTGTAATCCGGCATCTCAGCTCTCCCACACTCCCAGTAATCCGGCGTTTTGTATTCGAGTACGAGCTCAACACTTGATTTGATAATGTGTCCCCAATACTGTACAATGTTTCCCACGCAGCGACAATGCATTGGCGCCAAGAGCGATGACTCACGCATGCCCCCCTCATGTGCTTAGTGTTGGACAGTTGTACTGTAGTAGTGTTGTGTTGAAGATGGCATCCATGCAGAAAAAACGTAAACACAAAACTGTATCTTTGTTAGATAAACATGAAATCGTAAAGTGGCTTGAAAAGGGCGAAACGTTAACGGTGTTGATCGAGCTACAGTTCATGACATAAGAGGAAACAGTGATAAAATAAAGTCGTTTTTTAAGACTAATGAAAATTTAAAAAGTAAATGACCGACATTGAAAACTGGTGAAATCCTTAAAGGAAAGGCTAGGGAATTTTACCGGAAAATTACAAACAAAAAAGGATGATTTCCAAGCCAGCGAGGGATGGTTGCAGAAATTCAAACAACGTTATGGAAATAGACTGCTAAGTACAACGGGTGAGAAACTTTCATGTGACGAAAGTGCTGATGTATTTTCGTACTTTTTTACTTTGTATAGTACATTGTAATTAAAACTGATTTTCAAATGATATCTGCATTTTTCTCGATATTTTCCAGTAATCCGGCGTTTTCGGTAATCCGGCAGTGCTCTGGTCTGATATCTGCCAGATTGCCAAGAGAGCACTGTATTGTATATATCATAACCTGTTACCGCATGTGTGTTTTACGCGTAAGCTTGTACATACAAATGTATTATTGTGAACTAGGCTTCTAGTCTCTGCATATCTTGGGAACTGTGTATAAGTCTGTAAAGTGCAGAAATACACGAAGTTACCATCTCTGATGAGATGTAAGTTAACTCTTTGGGTCTATCAGGCTAACGTAACAATGGCAGGTGAAACCACGTGTGAGAAAGCATCTTGTGAAGTTGGTTAGATCTGATCTATCGAGCATGTCTCCTACTATCGGATTTTTTATTATGGATACTCGAGTTTAGGCCTTAATTACAACCAAAACAACAGACCTATTGAAAAGCGAGTTATACCAATATTTTCCTTGTTTAATTCTGCGTTAGACCATATAAGCCAATTATTTTAATATTTATTAATTATTTATTTATTTGTGGTTGTATGAAAAATTGTCCGTGTTTTTGACGTCTTTTCTAGGAACCGCTCACTTAAAACTATATACATGGAAAACTACTTGGCTGAGGCTAATGCAATTTTTATATGTGATAGGCACAAGTATTGTTAGTGCAAATCTCAAGTTTCAATTTTTTTTCAACTACCCAATAAAAAGTTCTTATACTTTTTCTGACGTAACGTTTTCTCAGCCCAGGATAAACGTACAGCAGGCAACTTGGTCTCATTTTGAAGCTCTCATTCGTGATAATCGGAAACTACGACCACTGTAAACGTTCAGTGTGATGACGAATTTATGAAGAGTAATATTAATGGGAGGTTTTGTGCGTTGTAGCCCGTGCGATTATAAGCGGGCGAAGTGGTGAATTCGAGTGCTGCGTTGCCGGCTACCCTCGCCCCGGGCAGTTGTGAATGGAATGCGAGTGACCTGGCTGGCTATGTCCTCATGCTATTTCAGTCTTCCTGTTTACTGAATATTGGCCACATCACTTCCAGATGCCTCAGAGACCACCATAGTCTGAGGGCCAACTTGCGCTAGTTCTCAGTGCTATTTGTTTCTTTCGAAATGAGGGGGAAAAATTAGGGGACAAGAGGTTTCCTGTGTATCGGAAAGTGGCAGATTGTCTTGGATTATCAGAGTCATCAGTGAAGAGAATAGGAGCCACTTCAAGGGAGAATGATGAAAATATGTCATCCAGGTCAAGAAAGAAGCAGTGTTTGAGGCCCGGGCCAGGTCGTCCGAAAATCCAACTCGATGATTTTACTTTGGGCACAATAAGAAGAACTAGGCCTATACATGATTTTTACATGAATAAGGTATTTCCCACAATTAAAAACCTCCACGAGAAACTGTCCGAAAATATGAACGATTTTCCTGATATGTCAATTTCTACGCCTTTGAAAGTAGTCAAAGGCTTGAGATTCCGATTCAAAATACTGAACAGGAAACCAGTGCTAATGGAATCCGTGACGGTTGCTGCATCCCGACATACATTCCTGAGAAGAATGAGAGAACTTCGAGCACAGGGCTACAAGATTTTCTTTATAGACGAGACCTGGTGCGGACAGAACCACACTATGAAATATGGGTGGTAAGAAAACGTGGTTGATGCTTTGGAAAAGAACTTCGACAATTATGATCAATACAGAGGGTACATTCAGGAAATTTATGGATGGCGTGGAGGTTTCAAGACACCGTCTGGAGCTGGGAAACGCATCATAATTTTACGTATAGGAAGTGAAGAAGGATTTCTTGACGGTGCAGAACTTTGTTTTATCGACAAGAAAACAAAGCGGTGATTACCACAACGAAATTAACTCGACTCATTACGAAGAATGGTTCACGAAAGTGCTGAGTTTATTGCCTCAAAGGTCGGCAGTTATTATAGATCAAGCCCCATATCATACGATGGTCGATCCTGCAACTAAAAACCCGAACATGTCGTGGCTGAAACCCGACATTATAACCTGGATAACATCAAAGAATATATTGCTACCACTTGGAGTTGTCAATTACAACAAGCTGACTAAATCAGAGCTAATTGTCCTTGCCAGGCCTTATTTTCAAACTCCAGTGAAGAAGCTGGAACAACTGACGAAACAACTTCGACCGGATGTAAAGCTTGTTTGGTTACCAGTGGCTCATTGCGAGCTCAATCCAATTGAACTTATTTGGGCTTACGTTAAAGTAAAAATAGCAAAAACAAATATGGCTAACATATTACAAAATAGTAGAAGTATGGAAGCAATGAATGTTTTATGCCGAGAAGCCTTGCGTACCGTTACTCCCGAATTCTGGAAACAATGTATTAAACACGCTAAAAGAATTGAAGACCACTACTGGAAGAAAGATGGACTGTCTGAAAATGTCCCTCATTTCGAGCCAGTCATAATTAACATGAATGACAGCAGTTCTGATTCATCGGAACAGAGTGATTCTTCAGACGAAGAATACTGATTGAATTTAATATTGTATAGATATGTAAATAATGTAAATAATCCATGTAAAAATTTTGTAGGCCTAGTATGACATTTCCAAATCAGGAAGCAAACCATTTTTAAACCCGCCATTGAAGGTACAAAGCCCTTATGTGAAAAAGGTGATGGAAAATGAAGTTTGTACGAGGAAATAAATTCAAAGGTTGAAAGTAAACTTAAAGCAGTGTTCGTTCGTTGCCAGCCGCGACACTGCACTTAACGCGGCAACACTGCATCGGATTTCACAAGCCCGCTCGCTTTTACTCGCACGGGCTACAACGCACAAAACCTCCCATTAATATTACTCTTCATAAATTCGTCATCACACTGTACGTTTACAGTGGTCGTAGTTTCCGATGATCACGAATGAGAGCTTCAAAATGAGACCAAGTTTCCTGCTGTACGTTTATCCTAGGCTGAAAAAACGTTACGTCAGAAAAAGTATAAGAACTTTTTATTGGGTAGTTGAAAAATATTGAAACTTGAGATTTGCACTACCAATACTTGTGCCTATTACATATAAAAATTGCATTAGCCTCAGCCAAGTAGTTTTCCATGTATATAGTTTTAAGTGAGCGGTTCCTAGAAAAGATGTCAAAAACACGGACAATTTTTCATACAACCACAAATAAATAAATAATTGATACATTTTAAAATAATTGGCTTATATAGTCTAACGCAGAATTAAACAAGGAAAATATTGGTATAACTCGCTTTTCAATAGGTCTGTTGTTTTGGTTGTAATTAAGGCCTAAACTCGAGTATCCATAATAAAAAATCCGATAGTAGATCCGTAGAGAATCTACAAGACCGGCTATGAGTGAGTAACAGCACATCCTTATATCTGATTCCATCCATCTGTATGTCACATGTTTTAGTCATTGCCAAGAAGAGAGATAAGAGTGTAGTTTGTTCGACCAGAGTCCTCGCCAGATGTTCTTTTGATTGCAATACATATATTTAAAGTTTCTCATTCGTTTTTCTTTTTAGGGAGTTACCCCTAGTAGTTGAATGCCTAAATGATATCGGTTAGGTTTATCCAATGTGTGTTTAACACTCCCAACACCCTATCATATCAAATGTGTTATATACCGTATATTAGTAAATTGCACCTGGTCACCAGTGGGTGATGCTGGAAACTTACAGTATTCTATTGTACGATCTACAAAACATAACTGTCTGTGTCTCTCGTAATATTTCTCAATAACTTGACGCATACTAATAACTTGGTCTAATGGCACATTGGTTTTCATCCATATTACTCTCGGCCAATGATCAAACTTTCCTTTCTACTAAGCCTGAGTACACTTTGCCCAGGGCACTTATCAAAGAAATTCCTCTGTAATTGCAATATTTCCTGTTATCTTTCTTATAAATTGGGGTTATTAGTGCTTCTGTCTAGTCATAGGGTACCTTTCCTAAATCCCATGTCAATTCGATTATCCTATACAACCATTTCATTCCTGCTTTCCCACTATACTTTACCATTTCTGGCCAAATTTCAACTACCCATGCTGCTTTTTGACATTGTAGTTTATTTACCACCCTCTCTACTTCCTCAATTGGTATTTTGTTCCCATCCTTATTCTTCTTCTGCTAAATCTCAAATTCTTTCACATATGTCTCCTTTAACAATTAGCAAGTTTTCAATGTATTCTTGCCATCTCCCTAACCCTTTCTTGGCATCTACAATGAGTTTCCCAAATTTATCCAAAACACTGCTCAAGTTTTCCTTTTTCTCCATTTCTAAGGTTCTTCATAACTAGAGCCCAGATGTTGATGACCTAAAATTTATCAAAACGTTATGTATAAAATGCTAAAATTCTCTTAAAATTACCTCATTTTAAAAAAATGACCTAAAAATGATCAATTTCATAATAATTGTCTTAGACAAATAATGAAGAGGTGGTTCGAACAACAAACATTCTTAGTAGAATTAGTGTGTGACTACTAAACTATTAATCAATAAATTAACAATTATCACTACGTCATTTTCATTTCTACTACAATAATGTGAAAAATATATTGCTAAGTAAACATACCTTAGTTAGCATTGCAATACACCACCATAGTCATCCTCAAGTTATCAAAACTGAAGGAACGGCGGTTGTCAGCTAATACTGTTTTATATTTCGAGAAACTTCTCTCCACTTCCACTGATGTAATAGGAGCATATTTTAAAAACACTATGCCACTGGCTATTAAATCCCTTTCAAAAATGTAAATTCTGAAGTCTTCTCCCGACAAAATACTGGCTATTTGACACACTGTCTGATACCCTTTATTCTTGTCCGATACAAATTTTATTTTCTGTCTGACTGTGTCCCCAAATTCACAATCTTCAGCATTCCTGACTAACTCTATTGACTTGTCCAATGCCATGCCACTTTCTTCTAGGCGGGTTATGGTTTTTAGCAAAAATGAAAAATTTGTTTTTATGCAAGCCAATTTACCTTCCATTTGAGGATCAGATAACAGGTCCTGTGCGCTCCCAATAGCCATAGCATCTGTCCAATCAAAGCCATTCACTACTTCTCTCACTATCTGAAAATTGTCACAATAGTATATGCATGCAGTCAAACAGGTACCCCAGCGTGTTAAAACTGGTACTGGGGTCAAAGTTACATCAGGGGCCTTGCCTTTAAAATACTTAGCATGGGGTGGTGCTTTGACAAAGACTTTCTTTACTGTGGAAACTAGTCTATCTGCTACTTCTGAAAATTTTGAGGAGACTTCTTCTGCAATTCAATGAAAAGCATGGCCTATTAAAATGATTTGATAGATTTTGCTGCCTTTACTGTGTAAGGTGCTGCATCTATTAGGAAGAGGAGCACGTTCTCATATTGTATTCCCCTAGACCATATTAAACACATCCGGCCCCGTGGTGTTGGGGTACGCGCCTGCCTCTCACCCGGAGGCCCTGGGTTCGATTCCCGGCTCCGTCAGGGGTTTTAGAAACTGACGTGAGGGCTGGAACGGGGTGCACTCAGCCTCGTGAGGACAATTGAGTAGCTGTCTGACAGTGAGGCAGCGCCCCGATCACGAAAACCAAAATTAACGGCCGAGGGGACCCGATGCGCTGATGACGCGTCACCCCAATATCTGCAGGCCTAATGGCTGGGCAGCAGTCGCTTGGTAGGCCTAGGCTCTTCACGGGCTGTAGTGCCAGGGGTTATTATTATATACAGCGTGGTCCACCAGCCCCTTCTTTTTTTTTTTCGAGGAAGGCAACCCAACTAACGCGTATATCATAGCCATCCTAAAAACATTAGTACCTGCTCCTGTATGGCCTTAATACAACTTGACCATCGAGTTCATGCTTGCGAATATAGTAGAAATCATTAGCGGTAGTGTTATTTCAATGAACTCAACTATATTGCATGTTTTAAACGATCACAGCTCCGAATAACACCACATTACATTTGGGCAGGTGTCTATGGGGGCTACGAATAGACTCAATACGTACCATCAATGAGCTATGGCTATCGGTAGCTAAGGTGGCTAAGTCATGTATTCCTGCTGTTGCGTCGGGCAAGCTCCCGGCTGGCAGGTTCGATCCCCGGGCTAGTACATATTTTTTCCCTTAATGCCGTTTACAGTGGATGTACTATGGCCGCTTATATACCTGTTCCTTCTTCTTCTCCCTCCTCGCCTTTTCCCGTTAAGCGGGGTCGGCTTTCTTAATCCTGAGGCGCCAGTCATTTCGTTGTAAAGCATCATCAGCAGATAGGCTCAATGCTCTCATGTCTCTCTGGACATTCGTCTTCCATGTTGTTTGAGGTCTGCCGCTCCCTCTCTTTTGCGTAGCCATGGAAAGGCACTTCTTCACTGCATGATTCTCCGGTCTTCGCATAACATGTCCATACCACCTTAGCCTGGTTTCTAAAAGTTTCTCAGTTATAGGCGCTACTTTTAAACCGCCTCGTACACATTCATTACGGATTTTATCTTTGAGAGTAACTCCACCTGCCCAACGTAACATACGCATTTCAACGTACCTGTTCCAACGAGTGATTTTTTTTATTTGTCCTAAAAAGGTCCATTTCTATCCGATGGTACGTAGCCAGGTTGGACGACGACATAATGATCTGTAAAACGAAAGCAAGGTACCCTGCATATTCAGGGTAGCAAGTGTTCAAAATGTAGACCACCTTTGTTTAAAGGGAAAATCAGACTCGCTCAAGCCACCGCACGTGTCACGTCGAAACACTCTTAACCTCGTGATGTAAACCATTCCTCATTCTTACGTTCGGCAAATACAAAACAGTATTAATTCATCCGCTAGTTAGGAAACCCATATCGTATTGAGTTAATTCGATTGTTAAAATGACTTTTCTTTCTAAAGACATGGTAAGAGAAAAACTGAAATTATCAGAAACGAAAGCTACTAACTGAATGAGTGTCTGCTCAATGAATTTTCAGGTAGGATTATTTTTATACAAACAAAATAAAGTGTGTTGGCTTGCATGTGGAATTGATTTTCAAATCTTTATCATCTACTCGAGACCAACCTAAGTCATCCTGGAAGTAGTTTTCCGTGGTATCTCACTTCTACTCAAGATAAAATGCTGGGATGGTTCGAAATTTAAGACCCCTTCCACCTCCTTAAAACTCCTACCTTCAGTTACAAATACACAAACTACTACCAACACCGTAATAACATAGATTATTAGACAAATTTAAACACACGTAAGAACACAAGAATGTGATGATCACGATGTCCAAGCCCCTAAAGTTTGAAAAGAAACCTCAAATATTCACGCCGCTGAAAACAGCAAAATGAAGTCTCATGTGCATTGGCTCATAGCTCATGAACGATTAGTCCTACTGACGCGGAATTTAAATTAAAGAAAACGTTGAACCTTCCTCCCCACCTTGTAACTGGTTGTTCTTTGAGGCAACTATTTTCCTAAAATTAGCTACGATGGTGAAAATACACTTGCGAAACATTTCACTGGGTAATTTCCAGCCAATGGTAGCTACTTAAAACTCTGATTTTTAGCTTGAAAGCAGTGGATTCATACCGTACCAGTGTGAACACCTCACTGATTAGCCTACAAATGCCAGTGATATGACAGTTTGAGTGTTAAGAGTGCTCGTCAGTTGCATCGAGAACAGCCCATAACCGCGAGAACATAACAATATTCCTAATTCTCATAGCTGTATAACGTAATGGTTCCTCTACCCACAAAGCAGTGGAGACGCACGTGGCTAGGTGATGCGATCGAGATGGCTGTGGGTTGTGCAAACACCTGCACTTTTGAAAGCCATCACAACAGAACAGAACAAGAAGTTCCGTGACGAACTAAAGAGCCTACTTTTCTTAAAATTTAAGAATCATGTCAATGATTAATCTATATTATGGATCTATCTAGAATAATGACAAAATTAAGTTGGTAATATCGAAATTTCTAATTAGTTTGATATACTGTATACCTGGCATAACGTTGCCTAATAGAGAACTACAGTTGGCAGCCCTGGTGACTAAATATATTCTTAGTTCCATCTCTTAAGGTACAGAATACAAAATTTGGTTGAAGTCCAATGGATAGCATGGACGTTACATGCAGTTAAACATTGGATCTAACAGCGCGCGTAAAATCATGTTGGCAACAATGACATACATGTATTGGTCAGAAATAATCTGAAATAATATGATCTACTGTTGTGTCAATTTTGAATGAAATCCATTAGTTAGTATAGAAGTTACATGCATTTTAAAATTGGACCTATCAGCAGACTTAGAATCATGTTGGCAGCACTGGCGTAGGCCTATATTAGTTACTCCAAATTAATCTAGAATGCCAGGTACTATACGTGTGCAAAGTTTAGAGCTATTGGCTTGCATACTTTCTGAGATATTGATATTAGGGTGACAAAAATAGAGACAGTATTTATTAACAAAAAGGAAGCTTGTAGTTTAACGTGACTGTTAATCTCGCGATCATAAGCCACGGGACCTTCGTTTTACGTGGAATCCGAACCACAGGACATGGCATTTCACATCGAAAATCTCACATGCATTGACCGGGAATCGAACCCGGTCCGCCTTGGTGAGAGGCATACAGCTAGACCGCTGAGCCACCACGCCCCCCCCCCCTTATTTATTAACAGTTGGCAGCCCTGGTTACTGTTAAGAATCGGCATAGTCATATCTGTTATGGTACACATAGCACACACAAAATTTGGTTGAAATCCAAATGACAGTATAGAAGTTACATGTATTTAAAGTTGGACCTCTCAATAGGCTTAGAATCATGTTGGTAGCACTGACATATATAACTTACTCCAAATTAATATAGAATGTCAGGTACTATACGTGTGCATAGTTTAAAGCTGTCGGCTTGCATACTTTCTGATATATGGGTATTTGGATTCAAAAAAATTTAGAGCATTTATTAACAGTTGGCAGCCCTGGTGGCTCTTAAGAATACGCTCAGTAATATATGTTCATGTACACATAGCACATACGAAATTTGGTTGAAATCCAATTGATAGTGTAGAAGTTATATGCATTTAAAATTTGGACCTATCAGCAGGCTTATAATCATTTTGGCAACACTGACATGTATGGCCTCCTGGAAATATAACTGCAATATTATTATCTATACGTGTGCCAATTTTGAAATAGCTCCAATTCATACCTTCCAAGATATCCAACATGAAGCTCAAATTTTAATTGCGATTTTTCAGCAGTTGGTAGCACTGACATCATTTTCAAATATGGACGTGAGATATTCAGGTATATATCTTTACTCCTACCAAATTTTGTTTCGATTGCTGCAGCCGTTTAGGAGTTAATGGGGGGGGGGACACACACAGCCAGACAGACAGAAGGACAGACAGACACACATTTGCCCGATCTCATAAGTCTACTTTTTCCTCATTTTTGCAAAATGTGAAAAGTAGGCTAAAAATGGATCTTATCCTTGAACGTGAACATAAATATTTATAATGCCCGACGACTAAAATCATATTCGAACCGGTAAGAACGTTTCAGATAAAGAAAATCTAGTGTCCAACGCAAACGTTCTCACTATCTTCATAAATTAGCAAAATTCAATGTGTTCTGCACAGGAATACATCGTAAGTGAATAAATGCGGTAATGTGACTTTGTAAGTGTCGCTTGATATTATATCCCCACTAAAATGGAGCATGGGCTGTCGTTCAAAAAAATTTGCCTACGACTGGATTCGAAGCAGTCACGCATACCGCGTCGGATCCGACTTTAACCGCCTCAGCCACGGAGACAACGTACACATTGCGCGCTATACGGATACTAGTTAACTAGGCTGTTCCACCTCGAACGTTAGTATGCGTATCAAAGTCTTCAATCATGGTTTATAGTGTTCATTTAACATTCTACTATTGCAGATCACGTGGCGTAACCTATTAATTCGATTGTATTACATGTATGTGTGTTCTTCAGGGAGCAAATGAATCACATGTTCGTAGAATGGTCCTTAGTATTTGGCGTGGAACTGATTAAGGTCGTTTTTCCTTTGCTAGGCCCATGGCTCAGTTTACATTGCTGTCACACAGGCAGTGCGCACAGCGATATCGACCATCAGGAGAATTGTAATGTTAGTTGGGTTTCATAAAACTTAATAATAAGGGGCTGGTGAACCACTCTGTATATTAAACACACAGATTTATCGAACAGTTTGCATGAGTGTGATTAACCGCTTCCAAAACCTCTGAGGTCAGAAGAAAAGTTTGTCCTCGACTATTTGTTCTAGGGACCCTATCATTACATTACCTACATAATGTCCCTCTGAATCTGTAGTCTTTTCAATTGATATGTTCCCCTCCCCCCCATTCACATATTCGGTTTAACGTGTCTTCATAACATTTTGATAGGTTGTTTTTACGCAGTGTTGATTCGTCTGGATTAGTATGACCAGTGTGGCGTTCAAGGAAATCAATTAATTTAGGATTGCTTAGCTTTCCTCGTGGAATATTAGCACTAACAAACACTTCACATAATTCTTTATAAACAAAAAATGACTTTTTACTTGATGTTGAAGCAGTTTCGTCTGACAGTAATTGGGATACTATCCTTTTTATTCCACATTTTCAAGACCTCGCAAATGTTTTTCGCGCCCGACATGTTGTACGTTGAACCGTTTATCTGCAGCGACTTTAATTTTGCATACTTAACAGAACAAATTAGTTCCATCGTTGGAGAATATGTTTCCACCGAAATCTGACACATGCTGTTTTAAACAGCTTGCAGTTGACTGATTTTGTTTTGGCATTTCAATTGCACTGCAAAACACAACATCGTACACCTACAACACAAACACACCTTAAAAGTCCTACAGTTGCTGGGTAACTGAGTGAACGATCAGAGGCCAGAGCTGCATCAGAGCTGTCAACACTTCTAATAAAGGTAAACCCGACACAAACCACAGGACTCTGAGGAGATTACCCCGGCTATTTTTCTCAGACTGAGATATAATACATTAGGCAGGTTATTTATTTAATTATTATATTCTAATTTGTATTATTCATTTTATATGAGATGTCTGCTAATTGGCTTGGTTTGTTATAAGTATATTTTATATTTTGTTTTTCTTAGTTGTTAAGCTAGTTGTTTTTTTTTGTTTTTTTTTTTTAATTTTTATTACATAACTTCAAGCCAGAACATTGTATACGCTACATAAAGGGGCTCTTGAGCCTCAGTGGCAGTTATCTATGAATAAATTCAATTCAAATCTCACGTGCACGTGAAGAAATCAATGACTTAAACTGTACAGACATATGCATCATGGTAAAGAAAAATTAAAACTGCTGTGTAGATAAGAAACAGGTAATGAAAACAGATGAGCACTGCACAACTACAGTATACGGGTTAGTCCAGGAATGTTAACGCTGACATGTTTAGAAATACAGATACTAAAGAAATAATTTTAAAATGAGCATTTAATCATATCTGATTTAAAAAATGGCCTATAAAAGTATAACATATAAAAATGACCTAAAATGCACATAAATGTTAGAATAGTACATTATGCAACGAGCCTATAATGGCAATAATTAAGACACGATTATGTTTATAAAACGAGCGTAAGCGAGTTTTATAATTTCCATACGAGTGTCTTAATTACCATTATAGGCGAGTTGCATACGACTGTTTATGTTCGACGATAATTATAACTTTATTGTATGTTTTAACATAAATATTCATATATATCTGTGGGATTCAGTTAGTGAAGAGGGCGCGGCGCGCTCTGGCTTTGCTGACTGAACAGAGCGCATGCGTGGGTCAAGGCACTCCGAATGCCGAGACCATTCACTTTGCTTGCCGACACAGAACACCTATTGTTTACAGCGGATTTTGAGCACATGCGCGAAGGTATCCTTACCTGATTGGTCACACAACTGTTTCTTGAGCTCTGATTGGTGGGAGAAACTGTTTCATAATGAAAAATAGTGTTATAATGACCCTCATTATGATACAGTTTTCTGACACATAATGTTTACATTTCGACATCGTCGAACATAAAATGTCTTTATTCTGGAAAATGTAGGAAAAAAGCATTTTGATGACCTTTAGAAGCCCTATATATCTAACATATTTATTGCAGAATACACATAATTGCCTCTAAGCATCATCTCCATGTACAAAAAGATGACTTTTCATCAAAATCCGGGCCCTATTTATAACATTGAATACATTTTTCCTGCCACCTGACTTAACGTTTCTAATTTACCTCCAAATTCCCCCCATGATTTCCTTTTGGACTCGACTATTATTTGTTTGGTTCTATTCTTGACTCTGCTGGATTCCTTGTTTGTAGCCATTTTCAGAAAGCCTTCTTTTTGCTTTTACAAGCTGACTTCACTATGTCATTCCACCAGGAATTGCAAATTTTCCTGGCTTTACACTCTGTTGTCCCAAGACATTCCTATGCTACTTCTAGTACTGCATTCCTGTGTTCTGACCACTCCTTTACAATGTCCTGTGATTCCTTTCATTTTACTATTTCAAATTTCTCACCAATCATTTCCGTGTATTTCTGCCAAAGTTCCTTATTCTGGAGATTTTCAACCCTAATCATCTGCAAACAGACCTCTCTTTCTGCACTTATAGGTCAAACTATGCTTAACTCACAGCTGATCAATTTGTGCCACTGATTGGTTGGACGTCCTTTATTAAATCCCAAAGAAGAAGTTCACAGTTATTAATCAGTTTCTTTGCCCCCTGTAATTTATCCACTGTGAAATGCAAATACCTCAAAAATTCCTCATTTGTTCTTATCGAATGTTAGAAGTTTCTTAAAAGAAATTCTGCGAGTATCTGCAGACATCCCCAATCCAATGTCTCTTGAGTTCTAACCATGGAAATATTCAGTCGAATGGGAAGCCACTTTGCAACATATAAATGTATGTGATATTCTAAACAGGGCTTCATCCATCCACTCTCTGAGGCAAGAAAAGACATTGTGTATTGCCTCGCTCAGGCTTCAGAAGGTTTCCACAACGTTGCAAAGGAAAACAATTTGGGACATCAGAGGAGTATTTAGAAACAGAGAATATCAGGAATGGTGCTCTTTAAAAACTCTTGGTGTTGCAGATTGTTGCGAAGAGTATACTCCGGTTAACAAATGGTTAGTAACTAAAAAAGGACTTAGGAGTTCAGAGTGAAGAAACATCTTGAAAGTGCAGTGCAACTGTGCTCCAGTAATACTTCTTCATGGACGAAGTCAAGGCGATACCCACCTGCATACACTGCAGTGAGGCAGAAACTTCTGTCCATATTCTTGTCCGTTGTCACCATGGAGAGCTCCTGAGAAACAGATGACACCATTATATAAGTACCGGTAAACTGTTTGCAAAAGCTTTTGAAAATAATAATTTTGAAGTTCACGAGGAGGTCCACTACATTGCTGAAGGCGGAAGCCTCCACAAAATAGAAATGATTGCACTGGACAGGAAAGGACATGAGAAAGGGGAGATTATTATCGACCGTACGGTATGATTTGAAAAGAATCACGATCAGCCTACAGTAGTCGAGCTTGAGAGGAGGCAAATATCCAAATCTGCCATATGCTACCATACTTCCAAATCTCAATTTTAGGTTTACTATTCAGCTAAATGTGAAGGAAATATGTGTAGTTGGATTTATGATAGAGAGCCATGAGAAAATCACAAAACCCGTTGTCCAGTCGTTCAAATCCGCAGGGAACCAGCCACAGATTTGCAGTGATGCCACACACTATCCTCTAGGTATTTAGGAACCACTTGTATAATACTAATCACTGATATGTTTTATTCCTCCTTCTGTTGTTCATAATGTCTTTTTGTTTTGTGTGAGTTATGTGTAACCATGTTGAACATTAATGCTAAGAAGACCAAGGTGTTGGTTGTGAGTAAACATCCTGAGAGTATTCACACAAACATTAAGCTTACTGACAAGTTAGTAGAACAAGTCACCAGTTTCTCTTATTTGGGAAGTCTAATCACCAATGACAACAGGTGTAGTAAAGAGATTAGAAGGCGGATAGCGCTCGCAAAACAGGCATTCAATAATAAGAAAACTCTTTTGATTGATGCAAATTTGGATATTGCAATTAAAAAGAAATTTGTCACGTCCTTTGTGTGGAGTGTGCTTCTGTATGGATGTGAATCTTCGACGATCGGAGATCAGGATTGGAAGTGACTTAAAGCGTTTGAGATGTGGGTCTGGCGGAGAATATTACGGGTTAAATGGATTGAAAAGAGGATTAACATCAGCATCCTGCAAGAAATTCAAGGGAAAAGAGAACTGAGACCAACGATCCTTAAAGGAAAAGCTAAATTCACAGGCCACATCTTGCTACATAACGCTTTCCGAACTAATCTCCTGGAAGGAAAAATCACAGGGAAGAAAGGCCAAGGTCGACCAAGAAAATTTTTCCTGCAAGACATCACAATAACTCTTCATTATGTTTCCTACTGTGAAATGAAACGAGATGCTGAAGACAGAGAACAATGGTTGCAGAGACAAGGCCTTGCCTTTAGAAGTTGATGATGATGTACGAGGGCTGTTTTTTAAGTAAGGGCCTTTTTTTTAAATTAATTAATTAATTAATTAACCGAACATTTTATTTTGAAATCTAATTTATTTTTAGGTTTTACATACCTTCCTCTATTTTTCTACATAGTTGCCTTGTTTATTTAGGCACCTGTCATACCTTAAACCTAAGTTCTGAAATCCCTCTGCATAAAAGTTTGCCGCCTGCTCTGACGACCAAGAATTCACACTTAGGAAAATCCATTGATAGAGTGGTTATCATGAATCTTTGGTCCTCGTGAATTTTTGTGTCAATTGCAGTCACCAAGTCACCTGTGATCACAGACCTGAGCGTTCGTCATGAACATTTTCACGGCCACTTTTGAACTCGCGTACCCGTTTTTGCACTTTACCTTCCGTCATTGCATTATCACCATACACCTCACAAAGCTGATGATGAATGTCTCCGCCGACATATTTCTTGCACTCAAAAAAACGTATCACAGATCGTACCTCACACGCGGCGGGCGAATCAATAATCTTGAACATTGTAAAGATGCACAGTTCAACGTGCAGGTTAGCTACACAGCTGCAACTGACGCCTGCTTGTTCGCAAAGGATGCCGGGAGGTAGCGTGCATGCTTGTTGTGGCGTGCGCACTAACTACGGGCTTTAAAAAAAACGGCCCTTACTTAAAAAACAGCCCTCGTATAACCATAGCTACTCTTTATTATGTCCACCTTGTGGTGTAAAAGCTAGAATTCTGGTCTGAGGGCTGGGATGAGGTTCACTCAGCCTCGTGAGGCACAACTGAGAAGAATCTTACTTCATCTCCCCAAGAGTGGTTTTCTGTGGTTTCCTAGTTCTGCTCTAGGCGAATGGCAAATTGGTACCTAAATTACAGGCATGGATGTCTCCTACTCAAATCCTTGCCCCAATTACAAATACACTCACGAATACAGTCAACACAGTGACATAGGTTATCCAACAGCCCAAGTACTTAAGACTAGATGACCATGATGTCACAAAGCCCTTAAACCAGAGCTGCCGTTTTAATGGATTTTGGGGTGTTGAAACGGATTGATGGATTTCGTTTGCAGATTTTAAAAAGATTATTTATTTAAATATTTATCCCTTGAATAACCGCGTATAGAATACGGATGTGACGCGGTACTCACAGTGAACAGTTGCAACATTATGCCAAAAATTTTGCTTACACATTACATGAAGAAATGCTCTGCGGGCAGTATATATGCAAGCTGCCAATTATGAGATGAGAAACGTCTTGCCTGCCACAGGAAGCAATGAGCTGCGAGTAGTATCTGCGCGCACCCGCTTGGGGGCAAAGTGCACGGCAGCGTCTACCAGTTGCAGGTTTCTCCGACCCATTTGGCGAGACCCACTGTCTATACAGCTCGGAATAGAGCTATGAAATGATTACCATAGGTAGTCTCCGGAGGCTGGTTTTGAGCGCTTTCTATTGGTGATCTCAGATTGCCTCCTGGTAATCTCTCCCCCAACCCCTACTATTACACCTCACTTCTCATTGGCTGAAGCTGAGTCTAGGAACGTCATTCAAATCACTTCTTTATGTATGTCTTCCCCTTATTATTCCCGTTTTTCCAATGGGGTCGGTGATGAGATGCAATGAAAGTCTTTGTTGCGGATGGTTTTTACGGCCGGATGTCCTTCCTGATGCCAACCTCATGAGAGGAGTTGATGAGGGATGAAATGAATGATGGTGAATGAAACAAGGCAAGGATGTGGAAGGAAGCCTGTCAGAAGGTACCGTCCCAGCATTTACCTGGGGTTTAAAATGGGGAAACCACGGAAAACCATTTCAAGGACTGCCGACGGTGGGGCTCGAACCCACGTCTAGTGAGTCCGCAGAGAGCTGGGCCCAATGGCCCTAGCGTTGCGCGTTAGTGAGCGTAGCTACCGCTGTCGGTATTCAAATCAGTTCTAACATGTGTTTAGTCCAATACTCTGTTCCATACACCTGGTATTTGCTATTTTTACAATAAGACATTATTGCGGCATCCAGTGGTAGCCTTTAATGCATAGAGGGAGAAGTGCCACATCGTCACTCTCATTCTTTGTCTTAGTACCTGCTTTGCTGCCTTTACATGCACATCCACTCCATTAAATATACCAAGGAAACCGAAACCAAGCGGAAAATAAATTATCTCGACATAACTATCGAACATAAAGATAACATTATGGTGTTTGAAGCCATTTTCAATGTTGCCTTAGTGGTAGGTAACGAACTCTCATAATCAATCTTCCAAAAACATCGTATGTAATTGGTAGAGGCATAGTTTTTTCACATTAACGATAATCGCTAAAAAAATATTTTGAAGCGATTTTGCGATATCTTTACAAATCATATGTTTCTGGTTAAGAAAATAAGGATATTATTATGTTCGCAAATTAAAGCGATAAGGTCATTTTAAAGCGAAATTCAATTATTTCACGATAAGTGTGATATTACAGTGAAATCTGTAGTGAATAACAAGCTTGAAATTTTGTTCCAAGATTTATATATGAAAAGAAAGGGAAGAGCGAACAAAGATTCATGAACAGGATAGAAATATCTGTTATCTTTAATGTTCTCTAAAATCTCTTTAAGGCATGGCATCAAAGAAAAGAGTTTGGCTCCTGGCTTCTTACGAAACAAACTGTTTGGAATGTTGTTCTTGTGGTGGCTGGTATTCCCACCCCAGCCTGTCTCCGCACGGCACTGTGCAATCCTGGAATCTTTAATGACGTCTACAAGCAGCACAATTGACTGGTGTATTTCGGCTTCGTAAAATTAGGAAAGTGATCACAGACAGTAGCGAAGATGGGTCGCTCGACAAGTGTTACGGTGTACAGCAGAGGTAAACAGTTTGCGAGTGAAGGTTTATACATTTCAGAAAGCAATATTGTAATATGTAAATTTTGTAATGTTCGTATCGAGTGGAAGAAAAAAGATACTGTCTCAAAACATTGTTTTAAAAATAAGGAACATTCAGAACGTAAATTAAGCACTCCAATAGTGAAACAGCAGGCAACAATAGAACTCTCATTAGATGTGCAAAAGAAAGCTAAGAGAACAACAGCGATGTTACTCAAAGCCAACATCCCGCTCGAAAAGTTGGACGACCCTGCAGTCCAGAAATGGCTTCAAAAGTATGTACAGTCTATCAATTAAACCTCCACAATCAACGGTCAGTGATAGTAAGACTAAGATCTAGAGACCTTCCCACAGCTAATCAACTAAGGAAACAATAGGTCCCCCATTGCTCGAACCAAGTACTAGCAAGCATCAAACAGTCTTTGGAAGGGAAATCGGGCTTGGCTCTTATATGCGACGAAACTACCGACTCTTCAGGCCGCTGTGTGTTCGCAACCTTGATCAAAACTCAAGATTCATCCAGTACCTGAACAGGAAATATTTTTGTTAGAATGTGCGTTTCTAGATGCTGCGAACAGCAGAACGTGTTCTCAAGCAATCCTGCATGTTTTGCATGATTTTTAAATTAACCATGAGAATGTAAAGTATGTGATATCGGTAACTGATTCTGCACCATACTGTATATGTTAAAATGTTGTGAACTGCTTAGGGAATTATGTGAGAACATTTAAATCACATCACTTGCTGGGCTCATAATTTCAGTTTGTTCGATGATGTCCTGCAAAAGAATTTGAAAGAACTTAATGCCATTGTGTTGGAAACAAAGAACTGTTTTTATATGTCAAGGAAAATCAAACACATGTTTCGTTCATACCTAGATGAAAACTTCCCAGATATGTCAATTTCATTGTATCCCGAGCCTGTGTTGAGTGGGTAAGTTGGTTTAAAGCGGCCTCTTACGTATATGCAAATGTAGATATCCTCCACTCATTTTTCAGTTGTCACTGAAACCTGTACTAGTGGTAAACTGGGTGGCAGAAATGGAACATGCCAGATTTTGCAACCTGGTAAAATCCCAAGCAGCATTTGTTTTTGAAAATTGCAAGTTTATTGCAGCGTTGTTTTGGAAAGAAGGGTCTAGTTATCCATATTCTCACTTGCTTGTTCTCGAAAATAACAGAACTGAAGGATTGAATGAATGTAATTATCGCTTCTGGCCATGTTGGTGAACTAGTTAGTAAGATTATTGAAGTGTTTAGTGAATCGTTAAAAAGTGAAGCGACCCTGTTCTTCCTAAATGTTAGCTGTAAAGAAACTTGAATAGCACATGTCCCCAAGTGATGCTAACATTTTATTTGGACTTATGAATGATTTGTTTCGTCCATCTAATGTAATCAAACTACACAAATGTTTCGTCACTGAGGGAAAAAGTACAAAAATTGTCTGGCTTTAAGATGTTGAAGCAGTCTGACATTATTGCTGGGTACCTTGCTTTTAAAGATATTCTGCGAAAACAAATTGAAGAATATCCCGGTCAACAAGTTGAAATAATTCAGTCACTGCTAGCATTAAAATTAATGCACGTGAACTTTGCAAATTCTGTTTTAAAATCTATTTGGGTTCCCTGTTCATCCGTTGATGCAGAGCAATTTTTTCAAAGTACAATTTGATTGTCAATGACTGGAGACGACTAATGACAGTGAGCTCCATTTTAACATGTGCTATGTTATCTTTCCACAAAGTAAGGAATGGGTAGGTTGGCCCTATGATACTGTAATGTAAATGCTATGTATTCATAATCAGGAATATAATAAAATAATATTGGATGCTTACTAGTAATTTATACATCTACCATTCATATAAATAATTCAGAACCACGATAATGAAACCTTTAATGATTAATTTTAGAATGTTATTAAAGCGAAACGGCAATATCTACTTCGTGAAATAACTAGAAAATTAGTATCCTTCTTGCGAAATCGTTCAAAAATTAGTGCGAAAAATTCATCCCTCTAGTAATGGACAATCACTCAAACCATCCTAGCACGCACAAGCTAGCAGGCTTCAATTCTATGGTACACATGGCATTAAGCATACCAATTTCAAAAGAAAACCACAACAGAGAAATCAGAATAACCAAGCAAACAGCTAAAGAAAATAATTTCTCATCCAACAAAATACGGTAGATCAAATAGTAGCCACACATAGAAATGAAAATATTCAAATGCCGGATATTATTGAGAACAAATTTGTGTGGTTCAGTTAATTCAAGAAACAAGGCATAAAGATAGCCTTCACAACAAACGACACTACCGGCAAGCGTCTACATAACAGTAATTTAAATGAACAAGACTCATACTCAAAATCAGGGGTATATTCAATAATGATTCCAGACACAAGTGGCAAGCAAATTATATAGGGCAAACCAGCTGAATAAATGACACACGATACATGGAACTCATAAATGCGATACAATACGGGACACATTCGGCCATATGTGAACATATGCATGATGTGGGACACAAATTCACCGACATAAAAACCGACTTAAAAACCATACATCATGAAACGAAAGGGAGAACACTCGACATAAAGGAAGCAATGGACGGCTAGGCCTGTGGCGTGGCTTTATGGTTCCTGAAGTGTCTCACAGACTGCGCAGGTGGTGGTGTGGGTGAGAGACGAATGGAGGCACGTTGAAGTGTTTATGTTCTGCGGTTTGCCAATACGTATATATTATCGTAAATTGTATTAAATGTACCTCTGATGTAGGCGTCCAGATAAGGGTTGTAAAATGTACTGCATGAACTTACCGGAATCGGGTTATGTTCTTATAGTTAAGGCGCCATGTTTGTAGATTGTGTGAAATTTAAACTTTACTTCTAAAGACACTGACAGGAAAGGTGGGGGAGATTGTAGATGTGATGAAGAGAAGAAAGCTGGATGTACTGGGCTTGACAGAAACAAGATGGAAAGGAGAGTTCGCAGAGAACTGAGGAAAGGGTACCGGTTTACTGGAGTGGGAACAGTGAAGGAAGGAGCAGTGGAGTAGGAGTAGTTGTGAGAGATGGAATGAAGGATGAGGTAAGGGGAATAAGTGACAGGATCGTGAAGATCAGAGTAACTGTAAAGGGAAGAAGCCTGGAGATAGCCCAGGTATATGCCCCTCAAGCTGGATGTACAGCTCAAGAGAAGGAAGACTTTGAGGAGGAGCTACAACAGCAGTTGAATGGTCAGAGCATCATTGTCATGGGAGATTTGAATGCACATGTAGGAAGTGAAAGGCAAGGATATGAAAATGTAATGGGAGCAGAAGGATGGGGCAGCAGGAATGAAGAAGGGAGAAAGTTGCTGGATTTTTGCAAGAGAAACGGTTTAGTAGTAGGCAACTCCTGGTTCTGGAAGAAAGAAAGCCACAAGATAACGTGGTACAGCAGTGATTTAACAAAGAAATCTTTGGTAGATTACATGCTGTACGACTGGGAAATGAGGAGAAGTGTTAGATATATAAAGGTAATACCATCAGAGGCCTTAGATAGCGACCACAGAATACTAGTAATGAACCTGAGAGTTGGTAAGGATAGCAAGAGGACAGAGTACCAGGAAAGGAGAATCAAAGTATGGAAACTGAAGGAAAAGGAAGTCAAGGAAGAATTCCAGAAGATAATAAAGGGAAAGGATGCCAACAGACGATCCTAAAACAGGGGAAGAGGAATGGAAGCAATTCAAAAATATAATGGTGGAAGCTGCAGTGACAGTATGTGGAAGAACAAGCAACAGAAAGCGGTGTTGTGGAAGAACAAGCAACAGAAAGCGGTGTAAGGAGACACCATGGTGAAATGAGAGAGTAAAAGAAGCTGTGGGAAGGAAGAACAAGGTTTTCAGAGTGTGGTTCCAGGAAAGAACTGATCTAGCAAGGGAAGATTATAAGATAAAGAAGAAAGAAGCAAACAAGATTGTCGCAGAGGAGGGATAGAAGTGGATGGTAAAGTGGACAGAGATGATGGAGGAAGACAGTAGAGGAAATAAGAAAGTACTTCATGGGATGGTCAAAAGTAAGGGAAGAGGTCTGCGAGAGGATGTGGTAATGGTGGACAAAAACGGAAATGAGGTACACAACAAAGAGACACTCAAGACAGTGTGGAAAGAGTACTTTGAGGATTTGCTGAATCCAAATGGTCATTGGGAGGAAGACAACGTATTGGAAGATGGAGAAGACAACACAGGAATGGAAAAGGACCCGACTTGGAGAGAACTGGAAATGGCTATAGACAAGATGAAAGGAGGAAGGGCACCAGGTGTGGACGAAGTGAGTGTTGAAATGGTGAAGGCAGCAGAGGAGGTTGGGAAACAGTGGCTGTACCGTGTGATGAGGGTGGTATGGAAGGAGAAAAATACCCCAGAAGATTGGAAGAAAGGATTAATTGTCCCAATATTTAAGAAAGGAAGCAGAAAGGAGTGCAGAAATTACAGGGGGGGTCACACTCATACCACACTGTGCCAAGATATATGAAAAGATATTAGAAAGTAGACGAGCCAAAGTGGAGAGAGAATTGAGAGGGGAGCAGTATGGATTCAGACCTGGGAGATCAACAGTGGATCTCATATTTTCAGTGAGACATCTCCAGGAACACCACTACGAATTTGGAGAGGATCTGTTAATGGCCTCCTGGACATCGAAAAGGCCTATGTTAGTGTGTGTAGGGAGAAGGTTTGGGAAGCAATGGAAAAAAGGGAGTGGAAAAAGGGACTGTAGGCAGAATGAAGGAGATGTATTGTGGAAGTGTAAGTTGTGTGAAAGTTGGAGGGGAAAGAACAGACTGGTTCAGACAATGAGTGGCCTGAAACAGGGTAGTGCACTGTCACCCCTTCTCTTTATTGTGGTTATGGACGAGATAATGACACCGGTAGCAGGAAAGATAGGAGAAGATAAGATGAAAGCAATGGTGTTTGCAGATGATCTCATGGTCTGGGGAAACAAGGAGGAGGAAACAGGAGCAACTGAAGGCTTGGGAAGAAACAGTGGGAGAGTACGGATGGAAGCTCAACGTCAGTAAATGTGAGATCCTGTTAACGACCAGGAAAAAGGACAGACCAATGAGTGGGATAACACTTGGAGGTGGACAGCTGAAGAAGGTGGAAAGTCTCAAGTACTTGGGAAGTATAGTGGAGGAAAATGGGAGAAATGACAAAGAGATTACGGAACGTGGCAGACAGGCAGAAGCATTAGGAGCTTAGTGTGGAATAATGATATCCCACAAAAAAGCAAAGAAGTGTTATATAGAAGCTACTACATCCCGATACTGACCTATGCATCAGAAACGTTGATAATGAAGAAAAGAGACATAAGTAAAATACAGGCAAGTGAAATGAAGTTCCTGCAAAGTAGGATCGGAGTAACAAGAAGAGACAGCCTGAGGAATGAAAAGGTCAGAGAAATAGTGAAAGAGGAGCCCTTGCAAGGTAGGATTGAGACATCAAGACTGAGGTGGTATGGACACTTAAAGAGAATGGAAGAGAAGAAGATTCCCAAGAGGATACATGAGATGCAGATGCAGAAGAAATGACCAAGGGGAAGACCAAGAGATAGATGGCTGAAAGGAGTGGAGGAAAGTGTCAAGAAGAGAGGCGAGGACTGGACCAGAGTGACATTGGAGAGGTGGTGGGAAGAAAGGACTAAGTGGCGAGGCTTATGTTCCAAACAGACCCAGCCTGGAACTGGAAACTGTAAAAGATGATGATGATGGCTTCAAAAGGCGCTGACATGGACCAAGTCGTTAGAGCACCTCAAAGCATTTAGTTTGTACTGTGCTACAAAATACATTTGGTATGACTAATGAAAGAAGGCATACATAACTTATTGAAGATGTTTGGTGTGCCTATGATCTAATGACTATTAAGACTGTTTTGCTAGATGGAGGAAAAAAGGAATTCTTTTCAGAAATGTGATCTAAAGATAATGCTAGGAAACCCAAGGTAAGTTTTCAGAACTGCCGTAGACCTATTTGAAAGTAACAGCTAAAAATACTCATTTAAAATATCGGTGTTTTGTGAGCCTCCGTGGCTTAGGCGGCAGCACGCCGGCCTCTCACCGCTGGGTCCGTGGTTCAAATCCTGGTCACTCCATGTAAGATCTGTGCTGGACAAAACAGAGGCAGACAGGTTTTTCTCCGGGTACTCCGGTTTTCCCTGTCAAAATTTCATTCCAGCAACACTCTCCACTATCATTTCATTTCATCTGTCATTCATTTAAACATTGCCCCAGAGGAGTGCGTCAGGCCTCGGCAGCCGGCACAGTTCATATCCTCGCCGCTAGATAGGGGCTTCATTCATTCCATTCCTGACCCGGTCGGAGACTGGAAGCAGGCTGTGGATTTTCATTTTTTCAAAATATCGGTGTTTTCTTTCTTAGAATTTTCAAGTTTATACCAGCATTCTTGGCTCTCGTCCCAGAGGTCATGGTTTGATTCCCGACTCTGCCAAGAAATTTAATTATGGTCTGAGGGCTGGAATGAGGGTACACTCAGCCTCGTGAGGCAAAACTGATAGGAGGTGGATTCGATTCGCACCTCAGCCATTCTGGAAGTGGTTTTCCATGGTTTTCCACTTTGACTCCAAGCAAATGCCGAGATGGCTCCTAACTAAAAGGCCACGGCCGTTTCATTCCCAATCCTCACCTGAATTACAAATACACACACTACTACATATACCATAATAACACAGGTTATCAGACAAAAATCTCACTCAATTAGGCCTACACGGGGCCAAATTACTACGATGTCCAAACCCCTCAAACGAAATTAACAGCCACTATATTTTAAAGGCTGTGAAGAGAATGACGAGTTCAACGTTCTTAGGTCGTACTGTTCATGTAAAGCAGGGTAAGTTGATTCGTAAATATATCTGATTTAATAGGAATTGGCTGTCTGGGACAACGTTTAATATTAACCCACTTTTTTTTTCCCTGTTAGGGAAATGCATTCATCTAATGGGATTGTTTTACCTCATTCACCATCCATGCTGTAGGCCTACTGGTGCCACTGAAATTCCTGTCAAAATATCCTGCACACCTGTTGAGCAGCAGTGGCATTGAACATGGTATTCTTGAAACCTAACAGGGAGAGGAGAAAAACCCCTCCATTGAACTGTCTTAATTCTGTCAATTTTCCAAATTACGCAGACATGCAAGTAGGCTTCTTAAAATATAGCTGTAAATTTTAATTTATGTCTGAATTTGCTGCCCTAGTTAGTTAATTATTGTTGTTTTAAGGGGCAGATCTATTTACTGCTGTGGAGGATAATAGCAAGCTAGGTCTAATTCCTTGTGATGTCTTTTTACAAGCTAAAAAGACTGTAGGGAATCCTTTTCTCAGCTGCATTATAAAACATACTGGTATGTACAGCGTGTTTCACTTGAATACACAACAGGCATGTGGGTTGCCTGCCACCTTTAATAGAGCCGCGAGAAGTTCTTGCTCGCTAATTCATCTATCTCCGGTCCCTGTGTCTTGGTGTTTTCTGTCCTGTTGTGTCAAAGACTATCACGATTGCTCAGACGCTAGCACGAGAATCCGCGGAGCCCATGGTCCGGGATTCAATTTCGAGCCTGACTCCATTTTTTTTCTTATTGGCCCTTTGTCAGGCAAATGACAATGTTCTTACTAAAAATTGCTCTACAGTTTGTCTCCTTTTCTTTTATGAACACCTGTTGATTTTTACAATAGTTATATCAAGCAGTAAAATATTAATATGCCACTTTTTTTCTGGTAGTAACTCTTAATTAAATAAAATCCATGTAATTTCTAGGGCAACTTTGCCGTTAAATTTAAAAAAAGAATTACATGGAAGATTTTTTTTTGGTCGTGTGGCCTCCTGAGAGGCCGAGTGCAGATCTTTCTAGTCGACGCCTGTGGCCGACCTGCGCGTCGGGATGAGAGATGGAATGGATGAAGATGATTGAAACTGGGCAAGGATGTGGAAGGAAGCGGCCGTGGCCTGTCAGAAGGTACCGTCCCAGCATTTGCCTGGTGTTGAAAATGGGAAACCACGGAAAACCATTTCAAGGACGGCCAACGGTGGGGCTCGAACCCACGCGTCTACCGAGTCAGCAGAGAGCTCGGCCTCATGGCCTAACGCTGCGCTTTAGCCAGCGTAGCCACTACTGTCGGTACATGGAAGATTAAAAATGGCTGTCCAACTCATCCTTCAGTATGCCTTCCTTCGGAGGGGAAGTAAAGCCGGCGGTCCCATGTCATAGATTTATGGCATGTTAAAGAACTTTACACTAATTACACCTGTGTGAAACTAAATTGTATAGGTTAAGAATGTAAACAACGCTCTTAGGTTGCTACGTTCGTTGCCAAGAGCCGACTGTGGTGGCGTCTAGTAGCTAAGTTCTGGACTAGGCCTAGTAGTCGTTGACAGTGGTGTTTGGCGGCGAAAGTAGGAACTACTTGAATTTTTTTTATTTGACCGATGCATTTTTATCCCAGAAATCAATTGCCTCCCAACAAAAGTGTTTGTAAATATTTTCAAACAAAGATTTTGGTAAACTCAAAACAGTAAATGGAAAAACAGGCATAGCACTTAACAAAAAAAGTAGACTGTTAAAAAGTTTCTCTTTAAAAATATTTTCAAACAAAGATTTTGGTAAACTCAAAACAGTAAATGGAAAAACAGGCACAGCACTTAACAAAAAAGTAGACTGTTAAAAAGTTTCTCTTTAAAAAAAAAATATTTTTACCATTTATTTGGGTCAGTGTTAACGTTTTGGCACCGTTTCATGAAGTAAAAAGAATCATTTACAAGTTATTTGTCACAGCCATAGCATAACAATGTATGGCCGACGGTCTGAGCCACCGTGACAGTCTTTGAAATGAAAGGACAGAAAAGACCGAGGCACAGGGACCAGAGATAGACGAATTAGCGAGCAAGAACTTCTCGCGGCTCTATTGCAGGTGGTAGGCAACCCACATGCCTGTTGTGTATTCAAGTGAAACACTCTGTACAGTACCATAGATCTAGGCCTGCATATAGATTTCTTCCTCAGTGTATGGCTGACGAACTGGATTTAAGGCCACATAGGCCTGTACATCAATCAATCATCTTATTTTCATTATTATTATTATTATTAACCTATAAAATGCCAAGGTCATCAAACCATTATACCACCAGTATGTCTAATTCAAAAACTAATATTAAAGCAACTCAACCGGTAGATATTTTTGAGATAACTAACGATTTTTAACGAAAATCTGATAATTACGGGTAGTAGGGCTAGGTCAAGTAATTCACTTCAGAAATGTCATCTAGATAATCTAAATAATGATGCCAGGACTACCATAGCCTATGTGAAAGTAACTAAGCCCAAAATCCTCATGTAAAATATCAGTGCTTTTTCTTAGAATTTTCAAGTTTATGTCAAAATAACTAGAAATATTATCTTAGGCATACGGTATGCCTACAACTGTGAATTGCACCTATTATCCTTTGCTCTTAATTCTGGCTTGTTGTAGGCATTACACTGACACCGTGTTCATCAGTAGGATGCTAATTATTTTAAAATCAGAAATAAATCTAGTTATTTCTATACTAGCCTAATATTTAAACATATGCCAAGCGTTGAACAAAGACAGTGTGAATAATATCGTCGTACATCTGGGCATAATTTATATGCCAACTTATGACGTGGTGGCTTTTAATTTTCGTGGTGAAATAAACGGGAATATACTTGGCACAGCATCATCACTAAAAAATTTTCTTCCAGACAATACGGGCTTGTAGTCTTAACCTTTAAATACAAGTGCTGGTGTATAAAGTACACCAGCTGTACTAAATATCTCTGCAGGCTGTTAGGTGTCATCTAACATATCCCTAAAATGTTCCCAAACGACTACAAGCAGTGTCATTGTTGCCTGATTTGTCTGTACTGATTCACAGGAATAAACATTGAGAAGTTGGAGACCCAGATACTTTCGAGGAGGAATTTATAGAGGAAACTGATCACGATACAAAATAGCCTTAACTATTCTGCGTGTAGAACAATTGATTTAATGTGTTTACTAAGATATAATATTTATGCAAAAGAAAATTTCTTTCAGCTCAGTATGGACAGCAAAAAGTGACGGAAGCTGTACAAGAATGGATACTACATCACCCTAATAACTAGCTAAGTTCTTTAATCTATTTCCAAGTTACAACCACACACCTGACCATTCACTAACCATTACAGTTTATCACACTAAACAAGTTGACTTGAAGGTCAATAGTCACTAGCAATATCATAACAGAAATCACATACACCTAACAAATCCTGACAAGTTGCACAAGTTTACAATGAACGTCTGTAACTAAAATTTTATATATTATTGTAAATATCTTCACCCACATATTCGAAGACATAGATTTAATGGTCTTAGTTAAGGGTTCTGATGATAGTCGCTTGACGATCAAAACTAGTAATCCAAGTGAATGTATTAATCTAATGTAATTTTTTTTTCAAGTTTAGGGAATAACACCCATTACAATTGGGTACAATCATTTTGACCAACAGAAAAGCATTTAAGCTTCGAAAAATAACCACATATTAACTTACTTACATACATAAAAGCAGTACTATGTTATAAACAGCCTAGTAGAAAACATGTTTCAACTTCTCACAATGGTGTCTTGCCGCTAAATGGAGTTAGGGTTGATGTTAAATTGAGAGGAGCTCTTGCACTGGGTGGCAACACCAATTAAGACACCATTATGCCATCCGTTTCACACAAAATATGTTGTTCACCATTACCTTAGCTGTCAGCAATACCTTGGTCTTCGCTACAGTGTAAGTTATGTTTAAGAATATTGTAGGGTAATATAATAATTTTACTGTGTGCTGTATTGTAATTGTATTGTAAACCAATTGCCAACACTAATGGTTTTTTGTCTGAGAATAAAAGCACAAAACATCACCTTTTCCATTTTAAATAAGCAAAAAGAGATTGCTGACTTCCCCTTCATAGGGGAAATGAGGTGTCATTGTTAGCAGTTCAAAAATATCTTGGAGGGGGGAGGGGGACAATTAACGGTGGGATTACTGATAACCACTTGAATAGTTAGCACCTTTACACAATGTTTCACCATTGTCTTTTTTGCTTTTGAACCTTGATTTCTTCACCTTGTACATAAAGAAAAATCCTCTATCAAGTATTCCTAGAAACTCTTGCAGTTTAAGTGATGAAATTGCACTGCATACACTTCAATTTTTCAAGTGGAGCCGAGTGGCACGGTTCATAAGGTTCCCGTCAATTGTTCCCAAGACTGTGCTATTAAATCCCAGCTCAGTCTGTTGGTGTGGCAGACCAGTGTTGGTAGATTTCCCTGCTAGGACAATATCTGGGCACCTCGGCATCTCTAAAACCTCAGCAGTTTGAAGGGACAATAAACCCACAATTTTTTTTTCTCCCAGTCTGCTCCTGCCTATGGTCCAGTGTGCATTTATAAGAAAAAGAAGATGTTTTCTGTGCTAGCATCACAGTTAAGGATAGCAAGAATAGCTCACATTGACCCTATACCACAGCTGGTGTGTAGCCAAAATATGACTCCCAGTATTTCTTTGCAGCCAAAAAAAATGTAGATATTTAATTATTATTTTTTTTATTTTTTATTTTAAATAAAATCCACCAAACCTTTCCCTTGGCCTCGAAAAGATGACATGACTGGGAGAAAGAGGATATGTGGTAACCCTACTGTAATGTCTATTTGGTTATCATGATATTATTTCTAAACTTTCAGGTAGTAACCTGCAATGATGATTGCACTAACCCACGCATACCAGATGTTATTCTGTGTGTAGCTAATGATGTTCATGTTCTGTTGCAGTGTCCACGGCTGCCTACCAATGATCCTCGACGTTTGGTTATGGCTCTGATAAAAAAGCCTGACAGTGAGCAATTGAAGAGTGGTAGGATAGTTATAACATCAAAATACTGATTACACCAGTCAGATATTAGGGTCTGAAGACTGCACACAAAAATGGCTTAAATATCTTAAATATCATTCTAAAGTATTGTCATCAAGTTGTTAACTTTGAGGTGATAAGAGGACTGAAGTTAAATTTGAATTGATGGTACCGGTATGTTTGAAGTCCAATTTGAAGTGATGAAAAGATTCAAGCTAACTGATTCGAGCTATATGTGGCTTACAATATTTTACTTTGTAAAGAGAAACATGATTCAAGCTGAAATTGTTAATATGTTTCTATTGGTATTGAAAACACCAAAACTTGTTCACTTATATTTACTTAAAGATTCCATGCAGTCAATTAGGTCAAATTTCTAAGTGTTCAACAAGTATATTTTACGTTTTTAAATGATACTACAACTTATGTTTTCATGGATGAGAAGTGTTGTGTTTCTCAACGTTGAAAATTTAGTTACTGGTACTTATGCATTGTTGTACATATAGCTTTTGTACTGCAGGTTTGTTTATGGCAGTCATAATGTATATGTGATTTATAGGCATTCTACAGAGTGAGCCTGTTTTCTGCAAGTTTGCTTCTCTGTTTAACATGTACATATCACGGTGTCTACCGGTAACGAAAGTAACGAAAAAGTAGCCAATTTTATAAACAGGTAACGAAATGTAGCTAATTTTTTTGTCTGGATACTTGGAAGTAACGAAAATTTGCTGAGGTCGTTTAAAGTCATTTAAATTCGCGCCACTAGGCTCACAGATTGTGATGTAGCGAGTGTCACGCAAGCGGCGCCGAATGCATAATAAAGCTATATTTTCCCGTACCTGACCTCAAGGAAATGCACACTGAGGATACCTTGAGGGGTGTACGTCGGTTCAGCAAAATCAAAGTCAAAGTAAGCAGCATAACATTTTTAACATTTTAAAAAAATTGCGTAAATAAGAAACTCATTCCTAACCACATCAGTAAATATCAAAAGAAAGTGTGTCGTTTCTCACATGAAAAGAAAACTCAAAAAATCATTATCGAAACCATTCTTAGAAAGGAGATCAAATTCTTGTATGAATTTTTTTTTTTTTTAAACAGACAAATGTATGAACACCATTTAAAAGCTTCCAACGGATTAACCAAAATGGGATGGGACCTTTTCCAACAAAAAAAATTAATGTAAAATGGAATTCATGATGGATAAGAAACAAAAATCATTGGACAAAACAAAAACGATATTTTAGAAGTGAGAAACTGTCAAATTATCAAATTGATAACGATACAACTAGTCTACAATCCGTACCAACAGATCATAAGTTTCAAGATCCGATCATTAATTTAATTAAAGTAGAACTCACACCTGAAGAATGTTCTAAACAATGACACTAAAAAGATGGATGATAAGAAGTTTAAAAGTTTTAAGAGGACGTAAAGCCTCAAACAAAGTAAGTTGTGTTGCATAGTGGAAAAAAAAGAGTTAGTGCATTGATATTTTCCTGTATTATTAGGGACCCTGACTTTTCGCGAGACGTTTAGCCTATTTGTGAAATCTTCCCAAACTCAACAGGAACATCTTATATTTGTTATTGACCTCTAAATGTGGATTCTGGAGTCCAGAAATAACGCTAAAGAATTTAATGTCTCAATCTTACGAAATTATACAGTTTCGAAATAATAATCGCTAAATAACATCGAAATACATATCCCGTATCTTTAAACTCTCGTAAGTTTGTGACATCCAGTATGGGTGATTCGAAATTCCGTTATGTGTGGATATTTCCTTCGAACATTGGTTCCATCGGATATTATAATCTAACCGGTTATCTCGAAAACTTGTTTAACTGGTATCATTCGTGATTCGAAAGAAGGTGTGCCCTCTTGTGATATTATTCATGCAATCCTCTCAGAATAATTCGTTCATCCTCCAAAATTACTTGCCTCCGGGAATCTCGTCAAACGGTCTGAGATCGACGCCGGTTGCGTAAAACCATGAAACCCGTGCCCGATCGCGAAATTGTGACCGCGAGGACTGCGGGAATCCTGTCAAAGTTGATTGTGTGCCCATCACGAAACCTACTCGCCACTTTTCCCATAACAGTAGACTTATAACCATACGGGGAGCGAGACGTGCATCGATCCACTTCAAAACGACATTGATTACGTAGCATCGCGATACTCATTTCTACTTGTCATTCAACGCGAACTCCCAACCACAGCAAAGAGACAGTGGGAATCACGGCACCCAACTTGAGAGCGGCGCCGACCCTACAACATGTCCATAACTGCTCCTGAATTTTAACCCTGCCCAACCTGGAACTTACCTCCACCATTCTGCTAGGACAGATAGACAGGCAGACAATCGTTGAACGGCTGGGTCGGCGTCGATTACATAATATCGTGTTCTCAGTGTACAACCGCGAGGACACCGTGGACCTCATAAAACGGCCGAGAGCGGCAACGATTGTGTAACATCGCGATATTTCTCCGCATTCAATGACTAGGACAACTGGATTCTTGTCAAACGGACAGCAAGTGGCGGAATAGGCTAAAACTATATTTCCCCGTGCCCGACCTCTAGGACAATGGAAATCTCGTCAAACGACTAAAAGTGACACCGATTGTGTAAATCGCGATGTTTCTCCATGTTCTACGGTGAAGATTACTGGAATCTCGTCAAACAGCTGAGAGCAGCGCCGATCGTGTAACGTCTCGATATTTCTCCGTACTTGATTGCGAAGACAGAATTCGGTGACGATCACGTAACGTCGCATATATTTCTTCGTGCTCTACTGTGGGGCAAATGAAATCTCGTCACACGGAAAAGAGCAGAGCCACCTCTTGGTAATCATAACAACCTCTTGTAACAAGAAGACATATAAGTAGAAACAACTCATTTGATATTAAATACGGTATCTATTATTTATTTAGGTTTATTTAACACTGCAAGTGAATTTTATTTACCGTTTTAAACACAATTTACTGTTGTTATTTATCGCCGCACGATGAGGTTCTATGCTTTCAGACTGCAGACCCATCTTGAATTAAAAGGTAACTAAAAAGTGGCTAATTTTTACTTCATCCTTGCAGTAGACACCCTGACATGTACAATGCTTATATTTGAATAAGCATTAATTTTTCCAATACATTATCTATTTGCTACTTTGATAAAGTATTTATTCTAAATGTTTTACTTTATAGTCACTAGTAGTTGTTAAATTCCTATTTCTTTTAGTTTTTTCCATTTGTTTTGTACAATTCTTGTGAAATGGAAAGTTCTTCTTTTTATATATAAATATGCCATTGTTTTGTGAAGAATATCGCACTCCGAATGCAAAATTTCAGCTATTGTTAATAATATAGAACATACATTTGTCACTGTCTTGTAATATCAGCCATGCAAAATATTTGTGTGATTAAGAAATACAGTATGTGCAATACAACTGTAAATAAATATTTATAATTGAACAACATCAGTAATTTCCTAACTTCCATGCAAAATTATGTGGCGTAAATGAACCCCAAATGTACTGTACCGAGCATAGGCCTATTAAGAACTGTACTGTATTGACTCTATATGCAGATATGAAGAAATTATTCTGATTACTTTTGAAGTATTGGCTCACCGGGAGTGTCTTTAATTCAGTATTATTGTAATAGTATGACCATGTCTGTTTTTTATATTTGAAAACTTGATTTTCATGAATATAGGCCTAAAGAATAAAAGTCATATATTTCATTTTGCCCGAGAAATGGAGGAAACAGAGAATGAGTGGTGTTTTCATTATTTCTGGGAAACTCATTGTAGATGCCAGGAAGCAATGGGGAAATGGCAAGAATACTTCAAAAACTTGCCAAATATAAATGGAGACTTTTCTGGCAATATGGTAGATTTTGAGATTATGCAGGAGGAGAATGAGGATGGGGACAGAAGTACGGTTGAGGAAGTAAAGGGGGAAATAAACTACAATGTTACTAAGCAGCAGGGATAGCATCTACCAGAATCTACCAGAAATTGTAAAGAATAGTGGAAAGGCAGGGATTACAGTAAATGGTTGCATAGGATAATGGAATAGGCATGGAATTTAGGAAAGGTACCCTCTGACTGGATTAAAAACAGTTATCGCCCCAATTTACAAGTATTTTAAGATTGCAACAATTATTAAGGTATTTCTTTGATAAATGTCACGGGCAAAGTATACTCAGGCTTTGTAGAAAGGAAAGTTCGATCATTTGCCTAAAGTAAGATGGATGAAAACCAATGTGGCTTTAGACCACAACGAGGATGAAAGGATCAAGTTTTTGGTATGCGTCAAGTTATTGAGAAATATAATGAGAGGAACAGACAGTTATGTTTACATTTTGTAGATCATATGATAGAGTATCAAGAGGAAAGACGCTGATCATCCTGAGGGATTACGGTATCGAGGGAAGTCCGCTACAGGCAATCAAAAGTTTTTATGCTGATTATCAGGCTGCAGTGAGAGGTGATGGTAGGATGTGTTCTTAGTTTAAAGTTGTTACAGGAGTGAGGTAAAGCTGTATCTTTCACCGTTACTGTTTATTTTATATATGGGCCATTTGCTAAAGGGCATAAACTGGCTGGTTGGGATTCAATTAAGCTGACACCAGATAAGCAGTCTGGCTTATACTGATGGCTTGGTTGTAATGATAGACTCTGTCGAAAGCTTACAAGCCAATATGTTAGAACTTGAACAAAAATGTATGAAAATGAGCATTTCAAAAACAAAGGTAATGTTGGTAGGGAAGAAACACAATTATTAAGCTATTTCTTTGAAAAGTGTTCTGGACAAAATGTCTTCAGGCATTGTACAATTGAAAGTTCAATCATTGGCCAAAAGTAAGATGGATGAAAACTAGTGTGTCTTCTAAGTACGAGGAACTACAATGTAATAGGTGGACAATTTTAAGTACTTAGGGTGTGTATTCTCTCAGAATGGTAGTATAATGAAAAAAATAGTGTCAAGATGTTGAAAAGTCAATCCAGTGAGTTCTCAGTTTCGTTCCACTGTATTCTGCATGGAAGAAGTTAATGTTGTGATGAAACTCTTTGTACATCACTCAGTATTTAGGTTGACCTTGCTGTGTGGAAGTGAGAGCTGGGTAGATTCAGGCTTTCTTATACATAAGGTACAGATAACTGATATGAGGGTATTGATGCAAGCTGAAGAGTTGACTAACGGGATGGGAGGTAGGATGGGGGAGCTGCTTTCTCCCTCTTGCCTGTCAATCAGCTATGGCCCTTCCTAAAAGTATTCGTCAGCCAGCTATAATAGCAGCCGGTCTCACCCTGATAGTATAAGTGGCCAGTTCGGTAGCGTTAATTGTCTGTGTGTTGTAAGCATTGAAGAGTGGGGCTTACCATAACACTACTGTAATACATTTGTGTTATTATAGTGGTATTTTGTATGAGCATTATGGAATCCTTCCGGAAGAGAGGAAAGACTATCCACAGCAAAGCTAGGGAAATTATCAGACTCTCAATCCAGGAATGTTATGTAGAGGCACGAGGAGGACAAGGACAACTGAAACCCTTACTAAGGCAAGCCAATTTGCATGTATCTTGTTGATGTTCACATCAGTTATACAATATTCTTTTGTAACTTTTCATGTTTTGATGTTGATGGTGTTCTCTCTTATTCTTTTGTGTACAGTTCAAATAGTCCGTTAGCAATGACTACGTAATCTCGTACCGTAATCTAATGTGTAATGTAGTTCGTTCATAAAGAACATTTTCAATACAGAGTAGGCCTATGGTTATCTGATTCAGTAAAGATTTCAAGTGCGTGTTGAGGAATTAAGTGTGTAATAGAACGTGTTGGCGTTGTATATTTCTGTGAGAAATCTCGACGAAGCTGACTTTGAGGTTACGCACGTGTTGATATCCTTGTGGTGCAAAATGGATTCAACAAGGTTTATCAACATCGGACTTCTGGAAGGGAAATCAAATTGGAGCACATGCAAATACAAAATAAGTACTGTATTTGTTTGCGAGGTATTCCAGGAGCACGTTATGCTGTCGAAGGCAGGTTAGTCAAACCAAATGTACTTCCCGCAAGTGCGACTGCTGAGGCAACGTACAAAAGTGCATTAGAAGCATTTAATGAACCGGACAGTAATGCTTTAATTATTTTAACTACAAACATGACTGAAGGAACATTGGAGAAAGTAATGCGTCTCGGGAAGTATGTTCGGAACTACACAAATTGTTCGATGGCATTTCTGAAGACAAGGTTTACAACCTCTGCTTACAGTTGTTTCATTTTAAAAAGCATCCTGAAGATGATATCGTGACACATATTTCGAAATTGTAAAATTTGTGGAATGAATTAAAACAGGAAATGACTAAAGATGTTAAAGGTAATCCGGAATTGCCAATTTTATTTGTGATATGTAAAATATTAGGTACATTGCCTGAAGATTATTTTTCGTTTAAATCTAGCTGAATGTTGATGTCTAAAAGTGACAGGACAATTGATAATCTGACCAATCAATTGTTCGCATATGAATAGGCTTTGAGAACCAAGGAGGATGAATTTACTGCACAGGAAACCCTATTCATGGACTCGTAAAAGCAGCTATCCCAGCCAGTATATTCGACCAAGCCAAAGATGAAAAACAAGATAATATGCCACTACTGAAGAAACCCAATCATACAGTCAAAATGTGTAAAATATGGGCAGCCGATGGATAACCTCCTAAACCAAGTTGCGCAGATACTAAGGATACGAACTTGACACTCTTTGCTGTTACCTTGACAGCAAAGAATGCTGAATGTAGGCCTAGTTATAGTAACTGGTACGGTACGTAGATAATGATGTGACAAGTCACAATACGAACAATAGAAATTCATTCCAGAATTTTCAGCCATTTTCAACTAAACATTCAGTGACTGATGACAAGATCAAAGCGATCGGAAAAGGTTCAGTAGACATTGAAGCAGCTGTTGGAGGAAAGTGGCATGCAATTACTCTGGCAGATGTATCGTATGTACCAAAGATTCAGAAGAATATATTCTCCGTTCTTGCAGCACAAGATAAGCATCCAAGAGTGAATTCATATCAACTGCAGAAATTTGTAACTTCAAAATTAACCAAGATGTCAAATTGGTAGGCGTACATGATCGTTTTGGAGGACTTTTTAAATTGGCAGTGAGAAGGATAAAACCCATTTCTCTCAATGGAATTAATGTTACAGGCAAAGATAATCTCCTGCAGCTATACCATGAAAGATATGAACATCAAAACAAGCACCATGTGAAGTCGTTTCTCAACAAGGACCTAAACATCAAAGTGGCAATGGACAGTGAACTGTGTGAAGGCTGTGTTTATGGCAAGGCTCATCGTCTACCGTTTGGCACCAGAAAGAGGACAACGAAACCAGGAGAGTTCATCCACACAGATGTGTGCGGACCATTCCAAAAATCAGTGTCGGGATATCGATATTTTGTTCTTTTCAGGATGACTACACAAAATTTAGGGCAATCTACTGTACTTCATCAAAGAAAAAAGTGACGTGGTGGAAATGTTGAGTACAGTAAGTTTATAGCTGAAGCAAAGGCAGCTGGACATGTTATTAAAGAACTTCCGAGTTACAATGGAAGAGAATTTTACAATGCATAAGTCAAGATAATTCTTCAAAAGAAGGAATCACACAGCGTCTCACAATGCCGTACACTCCTTGGCAGAATGGCTGTAGTGAGAGAGAAAATCGAACAGTCGTGGAAACAGCAAGAGCCATTATGCATGCTCATGGAAATATTGCAGCAGCCTTAATCATGGGTAGGTACGAGTTGGTGTCCGTACTCAAACGAACGGTTATTGCCAGTCAGAGGTGCTTGCTTGCCCTGCATTGACGTTACGCTGCTCCCCGATTTGCCCGCGCCCCTGGCAGTCGAGCGCTAGGAGAACTTTCCAAATGTTGCTAAGTTTGAAACCATCTTCGTGATTGAAATTATTGGGATGCTCCATGACCTCTATTGCCTCTCTAATTGATCTGTTTTGATATCCGGGAATTTTAGCAACAGTTTCGGCCTTATCAAATTCGATGGCATGTCTCGTGACGTCAGCATGTTCAGCTATTGCAGATCTGTAGTTTATCTGTTTCATGTCTCGAATGTGCTCTGAAATCCTAATGGAAACGCGTATTTTTGTTTTCCCTATGTAAACCTATTCACAGGAGCAAGGCACTTTGTAAACTCCAGCGTCCTGGTTTGGCTGCTTTATCTCGGTTGATTTACGCACCACTTGCGTCAGCTTGTTTATCGGATGCATAACCGTTGTCACATCGTGTTTCTTTAGCAGCCTGGCGATTCGATCTGTCAACCCCTGTACGTACGGCAGGAAGGCTTTATGGTAGGGTCTATCTTCGTTCTTTTTGCCAGTTTTTCGACTTTGTTCTACCTTCCGTGTGGCCCTATTTATCTGTCCTTTGCTGTAGCCATTAGCTAGAAGCGTGTTCCAAACTCGTTTCTTCTCTTCATTTACGGTATCCTTATCGCAAATATGGTTGGCTCTGGTGAGAAGTGTTCTAGCTACCATTTCTTTCTGCGATGGAGGATGACTTGAGTTAGCATGTAGGTACCGATCTGTGTGAGTATCTTTCCTATAGACCCTGTGTTCGAGCGTGTTATCTGTTCGTTTATAGAGCAGAACGTCTAAGAAGGCCAGCTGATTATTTTCTTCTACTTCCATTGTAAAGTTGATGCTCGGATGTCTGGAGCACATGAAGTCTAGAAAGTCCTGAAGTGTGGTGCGTCCATGTTCCCATATCAAAAAGACGTCGTCTACGTATCTGAACCAACACTTGGCTTCAATGGGCTCTCCTTTATCGCTTCTTCTTTGAAGTTAGCTATGAACACGTTAGCCATGGCTGCTTCCTCTGTTTGCTGAAACATGTGCCCATTGAATGCGAAGACTGTGGAGTTAACACAGTGTTCAGCTAAGTCCGTTGGACCTCCTGTGGCTGTAAGTTTTTCCCTGATTAACTCTGTGGCGTCAGGTACAGGAACCCTGGTAAATAGGGACTCCACATCAAAGCTTGCCAGTAGATCACCGTCGCTCAGGTTTATACTCGCTATGATATCTATCAAGTGCTGAGAGTTTTTCGCGTGAGAGGCTGGCTGAGGGAATAATGGCTGCAGGGCCTGGTTCAAATATTTAGCCAGAGCGTGAGTTGGGGACGCTATGGCGCTAACTATAGGCCTCAGAGGCACATCGGACTTGTGTATTTTAGGTAGGCCGTAGAACTTGGGAGTTCTTGAGTAGCGAGGTATTAGGGATTTCTGCTTCTCTTCTGGAATAGATGACTCCTTAATTAGCCTCGTCGTTGTTAGTTCTATCTTCCTCATGGGGTTCTTCGGGATCGCCTTATAGGCTGGGTCTGAAAGGAGGCTGTGAACTTTATCCACGTAGTCTTGGGTGTCGAATACAACCGTAGCATTCCCTTTGTCTGCTGCCAAAATCGTAATGCTTTCATTGTTTCGTAGCTCTTTAAGGGCCTGACGTTCTTCTCCTCTGATGTTGCTTGAAACGGGCCTGGCATGTTTGATGATCTGAGGGGCTTCTGCTCTAATTTCTTCTGCTTCTAAGGCTGGTAGATGATGGATAAAAGCTTCTACCCCGCAGATAATATCTTCCGTAAGAGGGCGTCTCGGCGTGATTGCGTAATTAGGTCCTTTGGCCAACAGGTTCTTACTTGGCTCGTTCAGTGGCAGGGGATGACTTGTTGATCACTATGCGCTTCATATCTAGTGCATAAGTTGAAGGTGGTTTCTGCCTTTGTTGCAGCAAGTCAAATTTCTTTATATGTGTAGCTGTTGTTTTCTGTAATATGGTATCTGCTTGCCTTGCAGTTATGTTATCCAACATCGTCCAAATCGTACCTACCTATGATTAAGGCTGCTGCAATGTCAGCCGAAACGTCGGAAAATTATAACCGATATACGACGCGGCTCCATCCTGTAAGCATTTCTTCGGTTTCGACGACCTTTTTACAGATGATGATGATCTCCAAAACAATGAGATGACTGGACGACAGCTGTGAGATCGGTCTACACTTTCACATCCAAACATTCTTCAAGACTATGTATCATCTGTTTCAACAACTTTTAAAGAACCAGATGGCTATGCTGAAGCTTTGAAATCAGATGAACAGGACGACTGGAAAGAAGCCATGGATCAAGGAAATGGGACTTCGGTTATGGAGGATTTGCCGCCTGGAAAAAGATCCATTCCCTGCAAATGGGTTTATAAAGTAAAATCAAATCCAGATGGCTCGGAACAGAAAGGTGTCGATTATGACCAGATGTTCAGTCCTGTGGCAAGAACATCTACTATTCGAACACTACTCGCTGTTGCTGTAAATGAAAACATATCAAGTAGATGTGTCAACAGCCTTTCTCTATGGTAATTTAGTGCAGACCATATTCATGAAGCAACCTCAGGGATACAATGATGGTACCAGTAGAGTATGTCGTTTGAAGAAGAGCTTGTATGGGTTGAAACAAGCCCCTCGCTGTTAGAATAAAAAGTTTAGTGACTACATAATCAAATTAGGATTTCAAAGAAATTAAGCTGATCCTTGTCTCTTCTTTAGGCAGACAGGTTGCAGCAAAAGTTTCTTTGTCCTCTGTTGATGATGGCTTGATAGCAGCTGACAATGAGCATGAACTTCAGCAATTTATCGATGATCTCAAGAAGGAGTTCAAAATTGCTTCAAAACTAGCATCGTTTTTCTTGGGACTAGAAATTAACATAGACAAACATGGTTCTATCAAAGTTAATCAGAGTCACTGCATTCAGAAGTTGCTGGAACGATTCGGCATGAGCAATTGCAGGGCTGTAGCGACTCCAATTATCAAGGACAATGATGCAGAGGAGAGTTCACCTAACACTGAGTTTCCATACAGCAGTTGGAGCTTTGATGTTTCTAATGTGTGGGACTTGACCTGGCATTGCCTATGCTGTTGAAGTAGTGTCAAGAATTCTTGAAAATCCAACAGAATGTGATGTGATCAAGATGAAAAGGATCTTCCGGTACCTCAAAGACACTTCAGATCATGGAATCATATACAAGAATGATTTAAATGAAGGTGTCCTAGAATGATACAGCGACGTGATCATGGGGGTGACCTCGGTTCAGAACGATCGACCTCAGGACGTACTTGGCCTCTATTCTGGTGCACCTATTACATGGATTAGTCAGCGACAACGTTCAGTTGCAATATCGACTACAGAAGTTGAGGCTGTAGCAGCCAGTGAAGCAGCACGAGAAATCATCTGGATCAAGACTTTTTGACTGAATTTGGCCAGTTTAATGCAACGCCTGTAAGCAGACAGGTTGCAGCAAAAGTTTCAGAGTCACTGCATTCAGAAGTTGCTGGAATGATTCGGCATGAGCAATTGCAGGGCTGTAGCGACTCCAATTACCCTCCTGCCAATCTCCATGTCCAACCTACCAGTTTGCATCAATTCACTTCCTAGGTATTTGAACATGTCCACAATTTCCAAACTCTGACTTCCAATTTTCACAGTGCCCTTTCCTTGTATTTCCCCTCTTGTCAACACCATGGTCTTGCTTTTCTCTGTACTGATTTTCAGGCCGTACTTCCGAATATTTTCGTTCAGTGCATCTAGTTGTTCTTGCACTTCTTCGGTGTTCCTTCCCCAGACCACAATATCATCTGCAAATAATAGTAACTTCATTTCTTTATGTCCATATGCTTCCTTTGTTTCCTTTACAATTTCATCCATTACCATTATAAACAAAAGAGGTGACAGCACACTCCCCTGTCTTAGTCCAGTCTTGTTCCTAAACCAATCCGTCTTTCCAACTGGGGTCAGTACCCTGCTAACACAGTTGTTGTACATTGCTTGCACCATTTCCAACATTTCTTTTCCCAGTCCCTTCTTAACCATGGTTTCCCATACCTTCTCTCTGGGGACACTATATATATATATTTCGTATGGCATGAAGATGCAATATACAATTATTTACATTCTATAGTATTTATAGTACAAATACATACAGATTGAGACCTTGATCTGCAAGTAGCTTCAGTTTTGTTAGAGCTGGATATCTAATTTCTCTAACCATTCTAAAGCTTCATCACTAGCTTGATGAATCTCCTTCATTGGACCATTGAACCTTTGGAGTGGGCAATCCATAGCGATGTGACTGATGGTCTGAGGCACATCTGCACAGTTGCAGAAAGGATTCTCGGCAATTTTCCATTTGTGCTTCCAGAACTGACACCTACCGTGTTGAGTTCTTATACGGTTCAGCGACGTCCAGATTTTCCTGGGAAGGTCGAAACCAGGGGGCTGCTTAACTGGATCCGAGATAAGACCTAATCTGTCTGGATTTGAAGTCAGCCACTCATTGCGCCAAGCTTCATTCACTTGAAACTGCTCTTGGACCAACTTCCTTCCTTGTCTCCAAGAAGGATTCTGGGATTTCGCCTGAGATCTTTAGGTGAGCAGTCTAGATGAATTGGCAGAAGAGGGTTGTCACAACATTTAAGCCATTCTCTCTTCAGTGCCATTTGTCTTCGAAGATGAGGAGAGTACTGGTAACCATTCCAAAGGTGTAGATTGGATGGTTCCTGATACAGTCCTCATTGTGTCGTTCAGCTGTACGTCTATCTTCTTTGCATGGGCGCTGTTAAGCCATACTGGGCAGCAATATTCTGCTACTGGATACACTAGGGCAAGTGCTGAAGTTCTGAGGGTGGATGCTGTTGGGCCCCAGCCCGTTCCTGTGAGTTTGTGCAGGATGTTGTTGCGGGTTTTGATCTTAGCAGATGTTTTGCCTAGATGTTCACTGTAAGTCAAGGATCGATCCAAGATGACGCCTAAATATTTAGGATGAGGATTGAATTTCAGTAGATGACCCTGGTATTGAACCCTAGGAATGTAGTTGGCTTGTTTGTTGCTCAGATGAAAGCAGCTGACCTCTGTTTTTGCTATATTTGGTTTTAGTCTCCAGGTTTTGAAGAACTTGTCGAATCTGCAGAGATCTTCCGTAAGTACGGTTTCTGCTGTTGCAAAGTCGTTGGACTGAGCTGTCAATGCAAGATCGTCAGCGTATACGAACTTTCTAGCACTGGTAGGAGGTAAGTCTGCGGTGTAAATATTGAACAGCAATGGGGCAAGGACCGATCCTTGTGGTAATCCATCATTTAGTTTGTGAGATCTGCTTACGTTGCCATTTAGGTGAACTTCAATCACTGTGTTGACCAGCATATTATTCAGTAGGATGGCAAGTTTCTTGCAAAGGATTATTTTCAGGAATTTGAGGATCATTCCTTTTCGCCAAACTGTATCGTATGCTGCCGTGAGATCCACAAACACAGATACGGTCTTCTTTCGATCCTGAAATCTTCTCTCTATGTGAGTGGTTAGGGCCAACACCTGGTCGGTACAATTGCGCTTTGGTCTGAAGCCAGCTTGCTCATTTAGTGTGTGCTCAAGAACTGTAATTGAGATTCTATTATATATTATTCTTTCCAGCAGCTTGTAACAGACGCTCAGGAGGGCAATAGGCCTGTAATCTTTTGCACTATCTCCACTTTTCCCAGGTTTGAGTAAAGCAACTACTTAAGTTCTTTTGAGTGCTGGTGGAAGTTGACCATCGCGTAAGATGTTGCTATAAAATTTAGCAAGCCATTCAATTGTTCGAGGACCACAACGTTGTAGGAATTCTGGATAAAGACCATCCAACCCAGCTGCTTTTCCTGATTTTACTTCTTTTAGCGCAGTTGAAACTTCAGCAGCCGTGATATCAGCTGTAAACTGGGATGTTGTTTCTGCATGGACCATCTTAGATTTTAGTTCAGACTAACTAATCTGCTTGCTATCGCATCTGGCTTTATCTTGGTGCACTTGGAACTGAATTTTGGAGTGCTGCTACCAAGTTTCCTTAAAAGAGACCATGCTTTTCGACTGGAGTGTTGAAAATTCGTATTTTCCATTAGGTTGGTCCATTTTTCTCTTCTAGCTGAGTCTAAAGACTGCAGTAGTTCGTTGGCAATTTCAGGATCACTGGCGAGTTTATACTCCTCATATAGTTCATTGCATTTTGGACTCCAACCAGGAATATAGGTCCTTCTGTATCCTCTTGGGATATGTTTCCTTGTAATAGCACAAATTAGTCCAGCGAAGCGCTCGTAATTACCTATTTTAGGTGGGATCCACTGTATATTATGTTCCAATACGCTGGTGAATTTTGACCAGTTGGCTTTGGTGAAATTCCAACGTGGCAGTGGAACTGATTTGACGACAGGAATTTCTAGGCCAACTTTGACAAGTGCTGGTCTGTGCTGACTTCGGGGGAAGTTGTCTGCACTTTAGGGGTTTGCGAAACGAGTCCTTTGAGACAAAGCACAGATCAGGGTTATAGTCCTTATTCCATCTGGCAGAGTGGAAGGAACCCTTTTCTTTGGCATCATGCATTAGAAAAAGGTCTTCTGCATCAGCCCATTCCGACACACCTTGGCCCTCTTTGTTGGTATAATCATAACCCCAGTTAGTATTCTTGCTGTTAAAATCTCCGAAGATTACAGCTGGGTGGTGAATGTTCTAGATGGTCTCACTCAAATCCAAGGTTGACAGGGAGGCTTATAGATGTTTATAATTTCAGTACCTGCAATTTTCATTTTGGAGGCAAACATATTGTTGTCCACATTTGTGCTTATTATGTCAATTTTCTTTATGTTGCTCTTTGCATACGTTGCAGTGCCATAACTTTTGTGAAATGTTGCGTTAAGCAGGGTATATCCCGGAATCTTACATCTCGCATAAAGCTGATCTGGTTTTCACAGTGGGTCTCTTGCAGTAGAACAACATCCACCTTGTGGTTGGTCAGTACTTTTGTACTTTTGTCAGTACTTTTTCGCTTTTTGATCGGCTTACTCCTTCAATGTGGAGTTGTAGTATCCTTAGTGTGGGGTGAAAGTCTTCAATGGATCTCTGAAAAGAGCCATTTCCATGAGTCATATTGCTATATCTTCTAATTGCTGGGATATCCTGAAAGCGTAGCTTTAGGTCCAGCTGCCAACGTTATTGCTTTCTTAGCACCACCCAGGGGTCACGTGTAGGGCACTTTAAGGTTATTCCTACGGACGTGGAGCAACGTCAACCCCGTTTAGTTGATATCTTCTCACATAACCCTAACCTGCGTGCCGTATGAATCAGAACAACGGTTCACAATAATTTGTCGGACAGATGCTACAATTGGACAGTATATAGATTAACGGCGTATCAATACACAACACAAAGTCTCAATTTAACTATTCAAAAGAATATTACCATGAAGGTGTATAACCTAACCTGGTTCAAGTTATTCCTCTATGTTTACCAGGGGACACTTTCATATGCCTTTTCTAGATCTATGAAAGTCATGACCAAATCCTCTCCATATTCCCAGTTCTTTTCCATCACCTGGCTCAAGCTAAAGATTGGGTCCACTGTGGATCTTCCACTCCTGAAGCCATACTGTTCCTCTTGCAACTCTCCTTCCACCTTTCTTCTCATTCTTCTTTATAATATCCTTTCCAGTATTTTTACTATCTGTGATATGAGGGTGATCCCTCTATAGTTATCACACACTTTTTTGTCCCCTTTCTTAAACACTGGTATTATTAGCCCTTTCTCCCAGTCTTCTGATACACATTTCCGTTTCCACACACACTTTAGCAGTCGATACAACCATTGCATACCAATAGGTCCAGCATCCTTTATCATTTCTACACTGATTTCATCCACCCCTGTTGCTTTTCCCATCTTCATTTTCTGTACTGCTAATTCCACCTCCAGCATTGTTATATCATCTTCTGTTATAGAGTCTTCAGGCTGTGCCACTTCCATCTCACCTTTACACTTGGTCACATTCAATAGCTTATCGAAATACTCCTTCCATCGTCCCTTTATCTCTTCTGGGTGTGTTAACAACTCTCCATCTTCCTTTTTCACTAGCTTTGTAGTAACTCTTTATTTCCTCTTACTTCTTAGAAGTCCATACAGCATCCTTTTACTGCCACTTACATCTGTATCCATTCTTCGTGTAAATTCTTCCCAACTTTTCTTCTTTTCTTCTCCTACCACTTTCTTACATCTCCGTTTGCTGTCGTGATACTTCCTTTTGCTCTCTTCTGTTTGATCTCGGTTCCATTCTTTCCATGCAGACTTCTTTTCTTTCACTGCTTTCCTCACTTCCTCATTCCACCACGGTGTCTCCTTCTCATTCACTCTTGTTGACGTCCTACCACAAGCACACTCTGCTGCACCAGCAAATGCCTTTTTATAGTGAGACAATTCCTCTTCTACGTTTTCCACTTCAGTAACTGGGATTTGTTGCTTCAATCTCTCCTGAAAATCTTCCTGTACAGTTTTGTCTTTCAATTTCCATACTTTTATTTTACTTTCTCTGATCTCCTTTAGGTTTTCCAATTTTTCCCATCTAAATTTTGCCAGCACAGCTCTATAGTCCCCATCCTGGTAAAGCTGTCACATCTATCAGCTTTCTGCGATTTGTCCTTTCCACCAGAAAGTAGTCAATTACTGATTTTGTTCTTCTATCACCCCACCCATATCTCGTCATTTTCCTGCTGTTTTTCTTCCGAAACCATGAATTACCCACTATCAGTCCATTCCTTTCACAAAAGTTTACAAGTTCCTCTCCTTCCCGGTTCTTTTTCCCATATCCATATGTTCCAATGACTTCTTCCTTTCCTTGTCTCTCGTTTCCGACTTGTGCATTCATATCTCCCATGATCACCACTTCTACATCTGAAATTACTCTTTCTACATCCTTCAGGAATACGTAAATATGTATTTTTGCATATTTATTAAGTAGGCTACATAATTTTTAATCACATGTAATTTGTTAAGTTAATTTTTTGCATGTCCCAGTAATTGAGATTATATTGTGTTGACCAACACAAAAGTTGCAATATGAACATTATTTAATTTCATAGATTTGTGTCAGTCTTGAAGAAAAGTGCCTTTTGATGACACATAGGGACACATGGACTGATGAAGCTAGTTACAGTCTTAAATACTTTACGATTACCATACATAAAATAAATCAATTTCAATCAAGTCATGTTCTTCAGTAAAATAATGTGTCGAGTAGTGAATAAAATCCCTCCCTCTCCGGCCCTCTTCAGACGGTAAAGCACTGGCCTACTGAGCTGAAATTCGTGGGTTTGATCCCAGCTAAGTCTGATGGTATCTGAAGGTGCTGAAACACGTCACTCTCATATTGACAAATTTACCGCCACATAAAATAAATCTTTCGTGACATAATACCATTTTCATACCTGCCAAATTTCACGGTTTTTACGTAAAATTTACGGAAAGACAGTGTGTTTTACAGTTTTACGGATGAACTATAATAGTTTACGGATTTAAGTGCCAAGAACTTGTATATAAATTTCGTGCCAGAACCAGCTTTTGCTCCCCCCTGTGGGTGGGGGGTTTACAATACACCCACGGTATCCCCTGCCTGTCATACAAGGCGACCTTGGCTATTCCTTTAGGTTTCCGGCTTGTCTTGCGAATTGGACCTCCCGTGGGTGGGAGGGATGGAGTACACTCACAGGTATACCCTGCCAGTCGTAGAAGGCGACTAAAAGGGTTTCTTGGCCCAGGTCCCCTTTACGGGTTTGACAGCCAGCTCTAAACGCCCCACTTTGTGCGATATAACTTCCATTTGGTTATATCGCACGCCTTTTCCATTCATGTTTTTGAGGTCTGGCACTCAAAATTAATATGTGCGCGCTGTCAGGGGAAGGGCCACTTAAGTGTGCGACTACGCTCGAGAGCCTGTTCGGTCTGGCCACACCGACAGGTGGGTGCGCCATGTACCCTGCAGTAGTATCCGCCTGACAATGCAGGTCCCCACACAGCTGCATGCCTGTGTTGGAAAACTCTCTAGTATATGCCAAGGAGTACATGCCTGTATGGCATGTCAAGCATCGGACCCCTGGGCAATGCCTTCCAAGCTAGGCGGGCCTTGCCTTGGCTGGGTAGCGCCTACAGAGACAGCCCGTGATTGGAGTCGGTGGCATTCAGGGATGAAGAAATGGCCATGGGAAGAAAGCGCAACTTCCCCCAACAGGGTGGTCCCCCACCCAAGTCTTTAAATATTGATTCCCTAAGGGGTTCTACTCCTTGGGAACAGTCTGTACGTTCGAATCTGGGTGCTAATACCCAGTGGTTTAGTTGGACCGGAATGGGCCGGAACGCCGTTCCAGAAAATATCTTCCCGCTTTAGAATGACGTAACAATTTTACATTCAGTAAGAAAATCGTTTATAATCTATACATAGCGCTGAAACGTCACGGGTGTACTCTAGCGGACTAATATCGAACCTTAAGGTTTTATGTTCATAAAATACGGACGCTTTTACACTCCTGGGCGTTTTTCTGGTTCTCTAAGGTTGGCTACACTGCTATTGGATACGGAGAGCGGGAAGTGAGCACAACAACTTTCTTCCGCTCGTTATGTTTGTGTGAATCCAAGTTTTATTTTATGTTTTGCTCGATGTGTTGCTGTGAAGCAGATATTACGGAATCTCTCTGCAGTTAATGAACATCAGTAGTACCGTAGTACCTTTCAAGTTTTCCAGTGACTGTGAAAGTGAGATGTGAGTCACAACTTGTGACAATGAGTTTACTTAAGATGGCCATATACACTATTTTTCTGAAATTTCACTTTTTTTTTTAAATATCTATTTTGTAGGAAATTTCTTCTAGTTTTAGAAAATGTATGGTTCATAAATATACCATTAATCTTTCATGTCAAAATAAATTATTTACTGTAAGAGGGACCAACAAGCCTCCGTGGCTTAGGCGGCAGCACGCCAGCCTCTCACCGCTGGGTCCGTGGTTCAAATCCCGGTCACTCCATGTGAGATCTGTGCTGGACAAAACGGAGGCAGACAGGTTTTTCTCCGGGTACTCCGGTTTTCCCTGTCAACATTTCATTCCAGCAACACTCCACTATCATTTCATTTCATCTGTCATTCATTTAATCATTGCCCCAGAGGAGTGTGTCAGGCCTCGGCAGCCGGCACAGTTCATATCCTCGCTGCTAGATGGGGGCTTCATTCATTCCATTCCTGACCCGGTCGGAGACTGGAAGCAGGCTGTGGATTTTCATTTCAAGAGGGACCAACCGTCCTGACTGACAGCTGTCATGTCTGGCGTATCAGCAGATCTATAAAATTCCTTTCGAGCCTAAATTGACTTTCTCTTTCTCTATCCCACTGGTTTCGCTCCTGGCCGTGGTAAGTGATTTTTGATAGGCGACAAAAATCACGGCACGCATGTGATTTGTTGTTCGCATGTTAATGAACCCGTTTGAATTCAGTAGGACGTGTACATAGTGGCAAAATTGACTTTCTCTTTCTCTATCCCACTGGTTTCACTCCTGGCCGTGGTAAGTGATTTTTGATAGGCGACAAAAATCACGGCAGGCATGTGATTCGTTGTTGGCATGTTAATGAACCCATTGAATTCAGTAGGCTGTGTTCATAGTGGTAAAATCAATCTCGGGATTTTCCGCCAACACAAAGTTCCTCCTTTCTCTACTAGAAAGCGCTATAGTGTCAAGGAGCTTAGATATCTAACTTCCTTGACTTTCATAGTGTTCCAAAGAATGACAAGATTCGATATGCAAGCTGCCCTCTGGGTGTCAAATAACAAGATGAAGGAGGACCATACAGCTTTCAAGGAAGGATCTGTGTATGTCCCAGGAGGTTTCTGATATGATCAAAACAGAATGTGAGTGAAGACATACTAAGTAAACTTTAAATGCGATTTACTAATTAATTCGTTTCCTGACATTTGAAGTCATTCAATGTGCTTTAACTTTTGTCACAGAAATGGCATCTGCTTAATTTTTATTTCAAATTAAAGCAAATACATGTATCTATGTTCCCTACCACTAAGCAAATGATATTCATAAAAATGTAATTTTAACAACTTTTTAAACAATTTTGTTAAACAAAATTTCAAGAAACTTAAATTGTAAAATAATTTCAAAACCCTTACTTGTGACTAATTCAGACAAGAGTGGTAGGGAACATTCCCCATGTTAGTTGGATTGTTTTTGTTCAAGGCTCATGGATTTCGGTTAAAATGTGTGAGAGATAGAGGACTTTAAGTACCCCTGTGTAAATAGCAACAAATAATTTTTTCATAAACAATTAACATAAAATTTGTGTAAAATGAACTTCAAAATCTCTTAGTTTGATCATGATAAAACAACAGAAAAATTTAACTTTGCTAGAGATTATTCTTTTAAAAAATTATTCCTAGTGTATATGACCACCTTAAGTGGCTGGGTTCAAAAAAACGTGCTGGGGATGAAGATGAAGAATCAAAGAATACTAAAAAGGTGAGTGATGGCTCAAGTAAAAACGAAACTGAATGGAGTTCCTAGAACATTAGTTTCATTAAAGACGTGAGTATAGAGATAGACCCTGGGTTAAATGTTGCTGAAACGTGTGATGCAGATTCAAGGGAGAATCTAGGTTATGGTTCTACACCTTCTACCATCGACTGTGAAATTCAAGGACCCACCTACCAAAAACAAGATTTTCCAGACTGTTGGAACGAGTCTCAGTGCCGTTATTTTTTGTCAGAGAACGAGTGGTTATTTGCAGGAAATAAAAATTTAGGCTGCAATATATGTAAAGAGGAAAGTAAATTAGGATTAGGAGTTTCTAAAGGGGCAGGACTCCAGCTAATGAAAGTATGGGTAGAATGCAAGGTTCATCCCAACGGAAATAATATTAATCAACAACAAACAAGCCTTAGGAAAAAAATATTTGAGCACAAAAATTCAGAATCTCACAAAAAAGCTATGTTACAAAAATCAGAATCCAATAAAAAGATATTTGAAAGTTGCTTGGACACTATGTATGTCAAACACCTAGAAACCACCGTTCGAGTATTTCGAACAGCATACTCAATTGCGAAAAGAAATAGACCCTTCGTAGACCTACAGGCTTATGTTGAACTTCAACAATTAAATGGTTTAGATGTGGGACGAGTTCTTCATACAAATTTTAGTTGTGCTAATATTATTGAACACATTTCACAGGAAATGAGAAATAAAATAGCAAAATCTATAACAGAAAATCAGTATTATGATTGACGAATCAACAACAGTTAGTATAAAATCTGTGTTAGTATTATGTTTGAGATGTACTCTTTCAGATAACTCTGAAGTTGTTTCCTTTTTCTGGGACTTGATAGAACTTGAATCAACTACAGCAGATGTATTACTCGAGAGATATTGAAGAATCTTTCTTAATATGGGATGAAATGAAAATCCACAGCCTGCTTCCAGTCTCCGACCGGGTCAGGAATGGAATGAAGCCCCCATCTAGCGGCGAGGATATGAACTGTGCCGGCTGCCGAAGCCTGACGCACTCCTCTGGGGCAATGATTAAATGAATGACAAATGAAATGATAGTGGAGAGTGTTGCTGGAATGAAATTTTGACAGGGAAAACCGGAGTACCCGGAGAAAAACCTGTCTGCCTCTGTTTTGTCCAGCACAGATCTCACATGGAGTGACCGGGATTTGAACCACGGACTCAGCGGTGAGAGGCCGGCGTGCTGCCGCCTACGCCACGGAGGCTTCTCTTAATATGGGATGAATGGAAACTTTCTGGCAGAACATTTAGTTGGTCTAGCATGTGATGGGGCCTCTGTAATGTTAGGTAGAAAAAATGGAGTTGGAGCACGTTTTTAAAGTTATTTCCAGATATAGTAATCTGGCACTGTTTAAACCATCGCTTGGAATTGGCCGTTTCTGATACAAGGAATGAAGTTACAGGTGTTAACCATTTCCATTCTTTCTTTGACCAATTGTATTCTTTATACAGCATGTCTCCCAAAAATCAAAGGGAACTCAACATTTGTGCTGCTTCACTGGAACAAAGAGTTAAGAAGATTGGGAAAATATTTACAATAAGATGGGTAGTTTCAAGCCAGAGAACTATAAAAGCTGTCTGGGAAAACTACAGTGCTCTAGTAAAACATTTTAGTGAGGCCAAAAATGACCACCAGAGAGACTCCAAAGAAAGGGCAAAATTCCAAGGTCTAGAAAATATGTTAACTTGTGTAGAATTTCTTGAAAATATTGCAATTATGTATGATGCTCTTGTTGAGTTGGCTGATTTGTCATTAGAGTTGCGGAAAAGAGAGACAAGTCTGACAGAGGCTCAAAATGCAATCAAGCGCACTATAAAAGTGTTTGAATCTATGTGTAACTCAGCTTCTGGAGAATACTACAGAACAGCTCTTAAAGCAGCAGAAAACAAAATGTTTAGAAACAAAGGATTACATGATTCTAAAAAAGTTGTAAAAATTGACAGAAAGCAGTTTTTCAGAAGTCTTGTGAACAATTTAAATAACAGGCTTATGGAAAATGTGTCCACATCATCTCATCTTGGTTCCAGCTCTAGTCAGCAGAGACATGAGAGAATGACAAAAGTTATCAGTGATTCAAAGGTACTATACAATAATAATTGGCCCTCCACTTCTACTTTGGATATCTGCTATGGTGATGAGAGTGTTGGCAACCTTTGTGACTTTTTCCACATGTCAGACAAGAGGAAGTACATTAATGCTTTTAGAAAGTATGTCGAGACCAAGGAAATTCCAGTGGACCTGATGCCTTTAATCAAGACTGTACAGACCATTCCCATCTCTTCAGCAGAAGCTGAAAGAGCTTTCAGTACCATGAATGAGATCCACACCGAAAAGAGAAATAGGCTGCTGGTTGAAAGATCAAGCGGACTTATTTTCATAAGCAGCGTAGGACCTTCTGTGCATTTATTTAACCCACAACCATATGTCAAGTCATGGCTACGAAAGGGGAGACGTTCAGCTGATGAAACAACTTGTCGGAAACACGAGGCCGCTGATTTTGACACCCAATACGAGTCCATTTGGAAATTGCTGAATTAATAAGGTGAGTTCCTGTAAATATTTTTTTCCAACTAAAACACTGCTAATACCCCCAAGTTTCTGGTCGCGACCAGAACCGATGGGGATGATTTCAAGCTGGTCAAATCGATTTTGTTTTCCCGCCACATAGAAGGTGTCTATGGTGAGCTTGAGAAAGTACAAAAGATGAGAAACGGTAGCTTGTTGCTCAAGACCAAAACGGCTGAGCAGGTCAACAAACTTTTGACGTGTGACCACTTTGGCGAAATTCCCGTCAAAGTGGAAAAACATAAGTCGCTCAATCAGGTCCGGGGAGTTATCTTCCACAGGGACCTGATACTGAATACTGATAAGGAACTCAAGGAGGGTATGAGGCACCGTCACGTGACCGATGTCCGGCGCATTACGCGCAAGGTCAACGGTCAGGACGTTGACACGGGTGCTTTCATCATTTCCTTTGAGTGCTCAGTACTCCCGGAGAAGGTTAAGGTCACAAGCTATCGTTGTGATGTTAGGCCGTACATTCCACCTCCTATGCGATGTTATAAGTGCCAGAAGTCCGGGCACATGGTATCTCGTTGCTCGAACTTGGCAATCTGTGGAACCTGTGGTAAGGTACCTCATGATGACGAGTAGTGCACCAATTGCTCTGGATTTCATTCTCCTCGGGACAGGGACTGTCCTGTGTTCCTGAGTGAGAAGAAAATCCTGGAAGGTCTCTCCTACCAGGAGGCTCGCAAGAGGTACCACACTACGATTGCTACTGCTCCCACGATTGATTATCGTGAAAATATACCTGGCCTGATTCCATCAACCTCATCTTTTGTACCAGTTGTGAAACCCTCAGTCTTGACTCCCGAGATCAGCACCAGAGAACTTGACTATCACCTCGAAGGTGGGTCCTGTCCCACCTCCGACCACCAAACAGACTGTGCGGGCGAAGGGTCTTCCGCTCGCACAGCAGGTATAATTATACCTATCCTGAAGCCCGATAAGGATCCCAATTTGACAGGGAGTTACAGACCTATTTGTCTCACTAACGGTCTGTGCAAGCTCTTTGAGAGGATGGTCAATCGGCGCCTGGTGTGGGTCCTGGAGAAATGAGGACTCCTGTGTGAATACCAGTGTGGATTCAGGGCGTCTCGGTGTACCAACGACCATCTGGTACGCCTGGAGACCGCCATACAGGACGCTTTTCTCCGGAGACAGCACCTAGTCGCTGTTTTCTTTGACCTCGAGAAGGCCTATGACACCACTTGGCGTTACGGCATCCTCTCTACCCTGCATCAATGGAAATTCCGAGGTAACTTGCCGGTTTTTATTGCGAATTTTCTGTCCCTTCGCCTATTCCGTGTCCGAATAGGGGGGACATATTCGCAATATCATATTAGGGCTGTTACTTTTAATCGATTAATTTCAGATTTCGATTAATCGAAACCGAATAATCGATTAATTATCGTAAATAACGATTAATCGATTCGTCGATTAATCGGTTTTCATAATAATCGATTAATCGGTTTTTGATTTGTTTTGCCGATTAATCAATGTATTTCGCATTTTTTAGCCTATTTTCAATTTTGAAAAAATAGGCTTATGAGATCACCTTTTGTCCGTGCGTGTGTGTGTGTGTGTGTGAGAGGTGTGTGTGTCCCCCTAATAAATTCTAAACGGCTGGAGCGATTTCAATGAAACTCGGTAAGTTCATAGCACTATTCCGGGCGACCCCGACCGTGCCCTTCAAATTTTGTTACGTCTCACCAATTCAACATGGCGGCAGTGCGAAATATTTCACCAGCATTCAATATCTCCGAAATTATTCCCGATATCACCCTGGAATTCTTTGCGGTGATAAAGGGAACTACTAGAAGTTCACCTATGTGACCTTTGAAATACTGGTAACTACCAAACCAACATGGCGGCCAAGCGAATTTGCGACATTTAAATAGACATTTATCGCGATTTGACCAACCAAACGCAATAAAACTTGGTACAGTATATGTTTATACACATTGTAATGCACCGACATCTAACTTCGTTCAATTGTTTACATAACCACAAGATGGCGGATGTGTGAAATATTTCACCGGCATTCTATATCTCTGAAACTATTAGCGGTATCACCCTGAAATTTTGTACGGAGATAAAGGCCACTTTTGGAAGTTCATCTATAAGACTTTCAAAAACCGGTTAACTACAAAACGAACATGGCGGCCAAGCGAATTTGAAAATTTTAAATAGACCTTGCTCGCGATTTAATGTTCCAAACGCAATGAAATCTGGTACAGGAAATGTTTATACACATTGTAATGCACTGGTATCTAATTTAGTTCAATTGTTTACATAACCTCAAGATGGCGGCTGTGCGAATTTTAAAATTGAGTTTTTATTTCTTGTGTCGTAATCATGCGATCACAGTGAAAGTTTGAAAAATGAACCTACGCAATAATTTTCCTTTAATGGTACATGACTCTATGGCCTATACATTTAACAATCCAACATGGCGACCATCCGAAATATTAAGACGGCTCTGAATATCTACGAATCTATTATAGCAATCAAACTGTTTTTTTAATAGTCATAGGGGCTATGAACTTAAGTTCACCTATAGGACTTTAAATAACCTGGTGATCACAAATCCAATATGGCGGTGACGCGAAGTATAAATATTCACATAGACGTTTTTCGCAATTTAACCATCCGAGTGCAGTGAAACTTTGTACAGTAAATCCTGATACGAATGTTAATCCACTGGCATCTAATTTATTTCAATTGTTTCCATAACCACAAGATGGCAGCTGTGCGAAATTTTAAAATCTCGTTTTTACTTCTGGTGTCCTAATCATGCGATTGAAGTTTGAATGCTACACGTACACAATAATCTTCATGTAACAGTACATAACTCTAGGATATACGTACATAAAATCCAACATGGCGACCATCCGAAATATTTAGTCGGTTCTCAACATCTGCGAATCTATTACAGCAATCAAACTGAAATTTTGTGTGTTCATAGTGGCAGTTAACATTAGTAGGATATATGAAAATAGGCTGTATAGTTCTTCACGGAACTACTTGTTAACTACGCTCTCACAGAATCAACCAACTATGACACAACTTGGTTTCTTAATGCAATCACTCGACATGGTTAGCCGGGGCAGTCCCATGATGTATGATGTCTTTGATTCTTTTAGGGGCTTTGCAACATCGTGGTCACGTATCCCCGCATACTGGGGTGTGTTTAAGACTTGTCTGATAGCATGTGTCACTGCGATGTCTGTACCAGTGTGTGTATTTGTAATTCAGGTAGAATATGGGTAGAAACCGACCGTGGCCTTGAATTAGGGACCATCCCGGCATTTGCCTGGAGTAGAAATGAGAAACCATGGAAAATCATTTCCAGGATGACTGAGGTAAGAATCAAACCCTCCTCTTTTCAGTTTTGCCTCACGAGGCTGAGTGTACTCGTTCCAGCCCTAACACCAGAATTAAATTTCTTGACAGAGCCGGGAATCGAAACCAAACCTCTGTGGTGGCAGCTAAGAATGCTAGCCACTGCTCAACGCCCGCTTTGAGGTTTCATTTAACTTCACTCCAAGGATTACCGTGTTGGAAGCCCTTTTTCAGGCTTCCCTTAGAAATCAAAATTTGTTCGTTAATCCTGAAAAAATACAACATGATGTTAATAAATACACTTGGATAACTAGTTTCGATCGTCAAGTGATCATCATCAGATCATTTACACGTAGGCTATTAAGGGGAGATTATACTGAAATTTCATGAATTTCGAGGAAAATATCGAATTTGGGTTTATAGCACTAAAAAATACCCGGATATGTCCTCTATCAAAAAATGTTTTTATTTTTTTAAATACCGCCATTTTAAAAGTCTTCAGCACCATTTTTAAATAGTGCTGCGGTGGCATTTAATTGCTCCATGCGCTACTCGACACGCCCCGCCCAGTTGCTGCTAAGAAATTATGTGTTTATGAAGTCTTTCTTACTGGGATTTCAAATGCTATTGAAGAATAGACTTGCAGAGGTGATATTTTGCAACTCAATGCTCAGTTGTTATACTACGTGATCTATTATTAGTGTAGTAAATACTAATAACCATGGTTTCACTCCTTGCGCTGAAATTTATTTCAAATATTACTTCAATTTTCATTATAGTGCTACTGGTAGTAATAGCTTAGTATTGTTTGTGCTGTGAGTGAGCTCATCATGGGGTGTGTTAGAACACTTGAAGTCTTACAGTCCATCAGAGCGAAGCCAGCACCAACCGTTGCTGTGAAAATCAGTACCCAGCGAGACCAAAAGCGCATAAAACAAAGTAGGAAAAGGTGCTCAGGTGACAGCAAGGGGCTAAGAAAAAAAAAGAAGTTGGTGAAAATATCACTGGAGGAGAAAAGAAAGCAGTCTGAAGGGCATACCTGTAGTGCTGGGCAGTTCTTAAATGTGTGAAGTTGCATAGTTTTTTATTTTGCATTTTATGGCTTAACAAAATTTTAATGTTTTCTTTCATTAAAAAAGTTCCTTGACATGCAGTTTTTGCCTGATACAAGTACAATTTTACACAGCAGTAGCTAGATAATCGGTGCACAAATATTAGTATGCAATTTGTTGTAAAAATAGAATTCAAAATTATTTTTGAGCTACCAAATTCTGTTTGCAATCATATTTTAAAAAAATTTCAACATTGCATTTTAAAAAAATTCTACTTGCTAATATGTTTGTCAAACAACAAACTGTGACACTAACATTTGTTAGCATAGGTATTAAGAAGGTTTGTGGAAAATTTGGTACCAATTGGAAAAATATTGTGATGCAAGGGACTTTTTTTAAAGATGGTGGTAAAATGGCATTTAAAAAACTCCTACTCAGAAATTTTTATAGGTACAATATTCAAACTTGGTAACATTACTTTACTTGAAAAGGGCTATCACAGAAAAAAATGGTAAAAATTCAATGAAAAATATAGAAGTTAGAAATTTCAGTATAATGTCCCCTTAAATCTACTGTACATGGAGAAGTATGGAATGCTAATTACAATATATACACTTATTTATTTGCAGTAGCAATTAAACTACCAAACTAAAGATTTGTGCTTTTTGTTGAGATACTGATAGTTATTAAATGGTGCACTTCGCAGTTTGAGCGATGTGTGGTCCGTTTTTGTGCACAGCGTGAGGACGATTATGCTGACACAATAACCTGACCATTTAATAACAATCACATAATGGCACTAAGCAAGCAAACTTGAAGATCAATCACAACTATCAGTATCTCAACAAAAAATAACATATCTTTACTATTTGTGCTAGATTAATTACTACTGCAACTAAAAAAGTGTATGTATTATAAATATCATAACCCATACTTGTCGACACAGATTAATAGCCGAAGTGTATAGATCTGATGATCGCTTGACGATCGAAACTGGTCATCTAATTGTATTTATTAATCTCATGTAAAAAGTCTTTGACCGTCCGAAAAACATTAAATTTCGACTCCAAAGATACAAAGGTGACGTCTTACGAACGAAGGTATGTCTAAAGTCAACACTTAGGCAAGTTCGATAAAAACTCAATAATCTCATGGTAGGGCAGTTATAAAAAGCACGGTAAAAATAGGAAATCTTGTAGATGTAGCGTAAATATTGCAATCATTGCAAAAGACGAACTGGACGTCTATCTTGGGAATTCACCGCCTGACTTGCATACTCACCCTTTTTCACAGGTGGAAAATGAATAAACAATATATCATAAGGCCCGCTAAACTAGCGACAAAATACTTGATATTCCCCGCTGGAAACATTGTGACTGCAAAGCGGAGCTGCCTCGTCCCAGAAAATGAGTACTTGCTAGTATTTTTGCACCAAAACAGACGGTCTATTGAAATATATTGTCACATTTATTTTTAAAAAATGCATCTTGTTTGTGAACCGTTGACGCCATTGTTTCAGTGTTGCCTATACAAGAACTGTCATTTGTAACTCTTCAGTCGGTCAACATGAATTTGTCCATTGACTGTGCGGGGTGCAATGTATATAAAATATGAGTAATAAGTAAATGAACTCCTTGAAAAATTACACGTATTAGTTATGATCACAATGAGCCCGGCGGGAGTAGGCAGGCTAAAGCGTAACAAATGTACGACCAAGGCTCCGCTGAGATATGTAAACTTATGCATAATAGAATTCACGTGCATGCTCTAATTTTATTTTATTTATTATATTGTGTTATTCTTATTTGTATGCACGATCATAATACTCATAAATAATTCACAAACCCTTATTAAACAAACTAAACTTATACAATGCTCAAAAAAGGTTTCGCATATTGTGATTCAGTAACTTGTTTATTTTGTTATGTGTATGTTATCATATTATACACAATGTAGGGTACATACTAAGAAAAACCACACACAATCTGCTTTGCAAAAGAGACAGAAACACACGACAAATAACAAAAGTGATAATGTGGGACTGAGCATACAACCGTCCTATTCATGTTGGGGCATATCAATACCATGTATGGCCACCACGAGCTCTAATCCATGCTTGCAGATGACGAGGCATACTGAGCACCAACGAATACAACGTGGTTTGGGGCAGATTCCCCCACTCTTGGAAAGCAGCTTCAATCAGTTGCTCTTTGTTTGTTGGAGGATTGGGACGGTGCGAAATTGCCCTCTTGGGCTCTTTCCAGGCATGTTCATTACAGTTCATGTCCGCAGAATAGGTAGGCCACTCCATTCTCTGTATGATATGCATCTGAAGGAACTGATTGACCTCCCTAGCTCGATGGGCACGAGCATTATAGTTCACTAGTGTAAAGCCTTCACCCATTGTGGTAGCAAATCCTGTAACGATGATGTCTGTATACACCAGACCAGTCATGTTACCGTGGATAGGAATTAGAGGCGTACGTCAACCGAACATGATTCCACCCCAAAACATGACTGAACCTCATTGCTGTTGGTGGCTTTCCTGGTTGAAGGGCTCGTGAAATCTCTTACCCACTCGGAGCATTCGAGTGTGGCGACGTAATGGTGATAGTGATTGTAATAGCGATCATAACTAACACATGTAATGTTCCTAGGAGTGTTATTTACTTATGATTCATATAGTTTATACATTGGACTCCGCCCAGTCTTTGGGCAAATTCAAGTTGACCGCCTGAAGAGTTTGTGGAAATTAGGCTAAACCAGAATAAAACAAAAATAGTCCTGTCCTAAATTGTAAACAGCCTTTCCAACAAAAATTGAACAAAATTCAAAAGCATTGCTGAAAACTCCTCGTTTTCTTTTCCTGAAACCCTTCCCAATGTGATCGATGTTTGTCCTTCCACGGTCACTGACTGTTATTGTTAACATAAACAAGGAAGGACACGTCTCTTTACGCAAAATTTAACTTTTATAGATGTCTATACATCATTCCGAAAATAAGCGTAACTCAACTTAAGCGATGACTTCTCATTTAAACCATTTTCAAAACTTATTTTCTTATCTCGTGTCTACTATCAGTTAATCGAATTTTCGGTTAATCGATTAATCGGTTTTAAGGAGCTTCGATTATTCGTTTCCGATTAATTTCAAATTAATCGATTATTAATCGATTAATTGAAAACCGATTATCACCAGCTCTATATCCTATACAGGTAAACGAGAGTACCGTCGCTATATGTAGACGACTTCGCTCTACATTATAGTGAGCACAATATGGCGGTCGCTGAACGACAGCTACAACAAGCTATTCGCAGAGTGGAACGCTGGACACTAGAGCATGGCTTTCGGTTTACAACCGCTAAGACCTCGGTTGTCCATTTCTGCCGAAAGCGCACTCTCCATCCTGATCCTGAGCTTTATCTGGACGATGTAGCTTTGCCTGTTGTTGCTACGTACCGGTTCCTTGGGCTCCTTTTCGATCAGAAATTGACGTGGGAGCCACACGTGCGGTATTTGAAAACTGCCCGTGCTAAGAAACTCAACATGTTGCGGTTTCTTAGCGGCACATCGTGGGGGGTGGACCGCGCGGTGCTCCTACGTTTTTATAAGGCACTGATTTTATCTAGATTAGATTATGGCAGTGTAGCATATGGTTCGGCCCGTAAGTCAGTGCTTGTTAAACTGGACGGTGTCCACCGAGTTGGTGTGAGGTTGGCGACGGGAGCCTTTCGGACGAGCCCAGTCGTCAGCTTGCTCGCCGAGGCTGGCGTACCTCCTTTACACCTGAGGCGCCAACAAGTACTGTTGACCTATGCTGCAACTATTCGACAGATGCCACTTCATCCTAGCTATCCATGTTTGTTTACCAATCCGAATCGCCGGCTGTATGATGCGCTCGCCCGAGCCACTCGGCCGGCGGGGATTCGCTTGGATGCCTTATACCGTCAGTTCCGATTTCCTTCTGTCTCCTATATCGTCCGAGTACCTATCAAAGCCCCTCCGTGGATGGTCCCTCGCCCTGATATCATCCTGGATCTGCACACCGGCCCCAAGTCGAACACGGACTCCTCCGTCCATCGGAGGCTGTTCCAGTCCGTGGTGAGCCGGTATCCAGGATCGGGGCTTCTATTCACGGACGGTTCGAGGGTAAACGAGAAAGTAGGCTGTGCATTTGTGATTGAGGATCGTCGGTTTCTCTTTTCACTTCCCGAGGCGTGTACACAGCGGAGCTCTATGCCATCTTAGAGGCTCTGCGGTACACGTTATCAGACGATCACCAGCACTTTCTTGTGTGTACTGACTCTCTGAGTGCGCTGCAAGCGATCGATGTGTGTTTCCCGAAGCACCCGTTGGTCCAGCGTGTGCACGACCTGCTCGTCAGTTCGTGTAACGCTGGAACCGAGGTGACCTTTGTGTGGCTCCCTAGCCACATGGGTATTGCGGGGAACGAGCTTGCTGATCAGGCGGCGAGAGAGGCAGTCGCACTGCCCTCGCTACCGTATAAGGTGCCTGCTAGTGATGTGCGCTCTCAGTTGCGGCATTCGATCCTGTCGCATTGGGAGGAAGCGTGGCGTGTCACGCCTCCACCCAACAAACTGAGAGGCATCAAGGAGACAACTAAGTTGTGGAAATCTTCCTTCCGATCTCTCCGGAAGGAAGCTGTGGTACTCTGTCGACTCCGGATCGGCCATGGGATTGCTACGCACTCCCACTTGCTAAAGAGAGAAGATCCCCCTGTGTGTACTTGCGGTGCCCACCTAACTGTGGCACACATTCTCTTGGAGTGTGTGGATCTGGCCGATCTGCGAAGGACTCTTAAACTGCCTAATACCCTCTCCCTTATTCTCCGTGATGACGGACAGTCAGTAGAACTCGTTATCCGGTTCATGAGGGAGAGTGGTTACTTTTTTAAGTTTTAATGTGTAGTTACGCCTTTTAATTCAGGTTAAGTCTGTTTTATGTTTTTTTATTGTGTTCATCTATTTTATTGTTCACTATGCCTTATTTGTTTTATTCTTTTTTTACCATCCGCCTTTTATTTATTTTTATTCAAATAAGGCATAATTTTTGGGGCTCACTGTCTGTTTTATAAACACCATTTTCGTTTCATCCATGGCAGTGAGCTGTTTTTATCTACATCCTTTCATTTCACGCCATTTAATTTCATTAGGGGCCGATAACCTCGATGTTAGGCCCCTTAAAACAACAATTATCATCATCATCAAGCTTTTGCTGTGTGATCAGCGCACATTCGATGAATCGCTGTGAACTATATTCATCCGATCTTTACAGTATTCGACTGGGAATACGAGATGCGTCCTGATTTGCCTGAATCCTAGTCGATCGATATCGATTTGTTTGTGTTGAATGAAAGCTCTGGGATGACCGTTTTCTTGTTATTTAATGCGTTGATTAGTTCGATAACATTTACCGTTCTGTATAAAAGATCGTTGAATTACAAACCGTAGGTCGTGTTATAGTTACGAATAACATGTGAATTATCAGGGTGTCTACCGGTAACGAAAAGTGACGAAAAGTAGCTAAATTTTGTCTGGATATTTGGCGGTAACGAAAATTCGCTAATGTCGGTTTAAATCATTTAAATTGCTCCGGTAGGCTCACAGATTGCGATGGAGCAAGTTTCACGGAAGTGGCGCCGATTGCGCAAGCTATATTTCCCCGTGCCCCCCCCCCTCAAGGAAACTCATACTGCTAGAGTCCAAGTTGCGTGAACCTGAGAGGAATGTGGATCGCGGACGACAATGAGAGACGTGGGGAATTCCCGGTCCGTGCATAGTAACAGAATCAAATACATTGATCGATGACTCACTCATTCGCAACACCACAGTGGTTTAGGCTACGGCCCTATGTTAGCAGTATTGGAATAGACAGGAATTTCAGATAACACGGTGGGCTGTTGAGAGGCCCTTCTCTTCCAGCGTCACTTCACCCCTCAAGTTCACAGAGCTTAGACTCGAGCAGTACTGAGGAGTGAGGATACCTTGAATGGTATACATCGGTTTAACGTATATTTTTGGCATCAAGAAGAGTTTTTAGTTTTGTGTGAAATATTTTTCTTTGTTATTAGGAAACTTGACTTTTCGTGACACGTATATTCGCGAAATTTTTCGAAACAAAACAGAAACCTGTCATTTCTGTTATGACCTCTAAATTCGTAGACTATGTCAAATTTAAGTCCAGAAATAACGCGAAGTAATTTAATGTCGCAATCTTACGAAATGATGCCGTTTCAAAAAAATATCACGAAAAAGCTTCGACATACATTTATTTTAAAAATCTATCCGTCTCGTACATTTGCGACATCCAGTATGGTTAATTCAAAATTCTGTAATATGACGATGTTTTCCTCGAACGTTGGTTCCATCGGATATATAATATAATCGGTTTTCTCGAAAACTTGTATAATTCGTGATTCGAATTGTATTATTCGCGCAAATCTCTCAGAATAATTCGTAAAATTTGATAACTACTTCGAATGTTCATCCACCAAAATCACATCCTGAAGACGGCCGGCTGACCACTACTTGCTTGCGGGAATCTCGTCAAACGGACCGAGATCGACACCAGTTGCATAAAATCATAAAACCCGTGCCCGATCGCGAATTTGTGATCACGAGGACAACCTGGTGCGGCGCTAATGGCATATTATCGCGTTCTCAGTGTCCAAGCTCGAGGACAACGTGAATCTCGTAAAACGGTCGAGAGCGGCCGCGATTGCGATACATCGCAATATTTCGCCGCATTCGATGACGAGGTAAACTGGATTCTTGTCAAACGGACAGCAAGCGGCGCCGATTGCGTAATAATGCAATATGATCCCGTGCCCGATCTCAAGGACAATGTAAATCTCGTCGAACGACTAAAAGTGACACCGATTATGTAAATCGCGATTCGCAATTTTGCTCCGTGTTTTATCGTGAAAACTACAGGAATCTCGTCCAATGGCTGAGACCAGTGCCGATCGTGTAACATCTCGATATTTCTCCGTACTTGACTGCGAAGACAGAATGTGAACGAATTTTTAGCCAGATAAGAAGAACTGGACACAGTTCAGGTCATCTATGTCCAATGGAACTCGGGAAGCCATTTCCAGTTTGAAGACCAGAAGTTCTGAAGCAATATACACACATCAAAAAAAGTTTTGCATCACCTCGGTTCCAAGAGTTCCGGAACCTTTAAATACAAAGGGAATAGAGATCAACACAAACAACATTTCAGCTCGTTTTATTGCTCATGAGACCCACACATTGCATGTTGTACCATCATACAGCTAGACTTTCAGCATTTGTGGTCCAGATTGCAGTACACACCACTACCTCTAATACCCAGTAGCACGTCCTCTTGCATTGATGCATGCCTGTATTCGTCGTGGCATACTATCCACAAGTTCATCAAGACACTGTTGGTCCAAATTGTCCCACTCCTCAACGACAATTCGGCGTAAATCTCTCAGAGTGGTTGGTGGGTCAAGACGTCCATAAACAGCCCTTTTCAACATATCCCAGGCATGTTCGATAGGGTTCATGTCTGGCGAACATGCTGGCCACTGTAGTCGAGCGATGTCGTTATCTTGAAGGAACGCATTCACAAGATGTGCACGATGAGGTCGAGAATTGTCGTCCATGAAGACAAATGCCTCTCCAATATTCTGCCGATATGGGTGCACTATGGGTCGGAGGATGTCATTCAGGTATCGTAAAGCCGTTTCGGAGCCTTCCATGACCACCAGTGGCGTACGTCGGCCCCACATAATGCCACCCCAAAACATCAGGGAACCACCACCTTGCTGCACTCGCTGGACAGTGTGTCTAAGACGTTCAGCCTGACCAGGGTGCCTCCAAACACGTCTCCGACGATTGTCTGGTTGAAGGCATATGCGACACTCATCGGTGAAGAGAACGTGATGCCAATTCCGTGGGGTCCATTCAGCATGTTGTTGGGCCCATCTGTACCGCGCTGCATGGTGTCGGGGTTGCAAAGCTGGACCTCGCCATGGACGTCGGGAGTGAAGTTGCGCATCATGCAGCCTATTGCGCACAGTTTGAGTTGAAACACGACGTCCTGTGGCTGAACGAAACGCATTATTCAACATGGTGGCATTGCTGTCAGGGTTCCTCCGAGCGGAATCCGTAAGTAGCGGTCATCCACTACAGTAGTAGCCCTTGGGCGGCCTGGGCGAGGCCTGTCATCGACAGTTCCTGTATCTCTGTACCTCCTCCATGTCCGAACAACATCGCTTTGGTTCACTCTGAGACGCCTGGAAACTTCCCTTGTTGAGAGCCCTTCTTGACACAAAGTAACAATGCGGACGCGATCGAACTGCGGTATTGACCTTCTAGGCATGGTAGAACTACAGACAACATGAGCAGCGTACCTTCGTCCTGGTGGAATGACTGGAACTGATCGGCGTTCGTACCCCCTCCGTCTAATAGGCCCTGCTCATGCATGGTTGTTTACATCTTTGAGCAGTTTTAGTGACATCTATGAACAGTCAAAGGGACTGTATCTTTGATACAATATACACAGTCAACGTCTATATGCCGGAGATCTGGGAACCGAGGTGATGCAAAACTTTTTTTGATGTGTGTAAACACATGAAAATGAAAATCCACAGCCTGCTTCCAGTCTCCGACCGGGTCAGGAATGGAATGAATGGAGCCCCTATCTGGCGGCGAGGATATGAACTGTGCCGGCTGCCGAGGCCTGACGCACTCCTCTGGGGCAATGAATAAATGAATGACAGATGAAATGATAGTGGAGAGTGTTGCTGGAATGAAATTTTGACAGGGAAAACCGGAGTACCCGGAGAAAAACCTGTCTGCCTCCGTTTTGTCCAGCACAGATCTCACATGGAGTGACCGGGATTTGAACCACGGAACCAGCGGTGAGAGGCTGGCGTGCTGCCGCGTAAGCCACGGAGGCTTGAAGCAATATAAACACATATTGTATTGAATTTCTGAAGAAAGCAAAGCAAGCCACAACTTCAGCTATTAAATCAGACCCTTATAATGTCATCGATTACTGTAGTGTTTTATATTAATTCTGTTGAACTCGAACTTTTCGAAGTGAAGAAAATACATGAAGAGTGTTCTGAATGAATCTCTGGAGTCTATTTCTATTTTGAAGACCAGGAGTTCTGGTCCCTGTTATGCCAGCACCTTTTTTCCAGACTTTTTGCAGGAAGCTAAAAAAGCCACAGATATGAATTTAAAAGTGCAAGTAATTTCCAGCGAGTGATGAGTGTATTACCTAGGTATATTATTTCAAGGAAGTACTGATATATCTATGCTCCAAATCAAAATTCACCACACCTGCTTTCTGAGAGTCATGCTCGTCTACAAATAATTGGCGTATGATGTAAGTAGATGAGATTTCATTAAATGACTCATCACTCCATGAAACCCTGTTCCACACACCAATGGCAACATTCCACGCGAAAATAACCCCCGTCATTACATATGGTCTAGAACTGATATGGGAAAGGCTATCCATGACAGACTTAATCACAATTGAAAAAGTAAAGGCTTCTTTCCCGAAGAGGGTGCTAGGAATTGCAAGAACGTCCCAGTCCAGGCTGGCATATGTCCTAACAAAAGAAACATACTACATCGAAGATCTCAGATTAAGACTACAACTGCCATCTACTAAGCAGTGGCGTACCGACGGGGGGAGGGGGGTAGGTTGACCCCCCCCCCCCCGAGATATTCCATTACTTGAATCTATATATTGTCCCATCTATCACCAGTTTTACGGCATCGCTCGTTAGGCGTCTTAACTCCCGCATACACCTTAGGTGTGGTCACGTTCCTCACTTAATAAATGCCCTGCATTCTACTCGCAGTGTTGGAGCTACCCATTGATCAGTTTTGCTGTTGAAGTGTGCGACCGGTAAGTCTTTTCACGTCGTTTCGGGTTGCTTTAATTGTGTGTGCCCGTTTCCTTATAGATAATTCAGTAAAAGAGGAGTTTCTGCAATTTATTCCAATTAATGATACAGATAAAGTAATCAAGATAGGCAGATTTTGAGAGCCAATAGCAATTGCAGTAGGAACACGGAGAGCAAAACATTATTTTTCTCTCACATAATGTCAATATTTTAAGCAACCACGTCACTATGGTCATGATTATACCACTGCATCGTTTCAGTCTCAATATTTAGTTACTGTTGTCAATTTTTTTAGAATTTCTTTTCATTTTTTTATTGTGTCAAAAAAATGAGACCTACAATATTTTTCATGCAAAGAGAGCGGTTATTTAATTGTTGTTTTTTATGAATATTAATCAAAGTATCATATGAAGAAACTCCTCGAGATACGACATCAGAAGCAGAACGAAATCCCGCTTGAATTCCACGCAACAGAAGCAATGGTGGACAGAAGATGGACAAACGAGAACCAGGAGATGAGACATGTGATAACAAGACTCGCCATCCACGGTTTCCACCACAAGATCTGTAAAAATGTTAAATACCATGAACCGAATGAAGAATGCATATGCTATCTGTGCAATAACCCTTGCGACAAATACCACATCACATCATGCAGCAAACGGACAAAGAGCATAGTTGAATACAGTAAAGATTAATCTACCTGTAATAATTATTTGAGTCGCCTAGATGCAAAAGTGTCCATGTCCTCCATAACTGGTTTTGAGAAAAAGTGGAAAATGTGTTTTTACTGGGTGGATTGGTATAAGCCTGCACTGTTTGTCATATAAATAAGTATGAATTAGTACAAATCTGATTGAGCTATTGACAAAAAACCAGGAACGCAATGCTTGCAAGATATAAGCAAAATAAAAATGGACATGGACACTTTTGCATCTCATTTTGCCGATGGACACTTTTGCATGCAACTGTAATGGACATGGACAGTTTTGAAACAGACTAGAGACTATGTGAAGAGAAGACATGGGATGATCATACATCTAAATTTTTGTATTCAATTTTTAATTTATGGAATGAACATAAATCTAAATTTGTGATTTTTTTTTAAACGTACAAGGTGTAATATCTGACAATCTGCCACGCACTTAGTACATCATACCTGGAACAATGTCTTGATCCTCTCCTGCTTGCCTAATAAGTTCATGTACTATAACAGAGAGTTAATCTTCCTCCAGGACTCACCATAGTGTTTCTCGAGGAGATTTGAAACATTTTCCAGTTATTTTTCATTAATGGTCACGGGAGAGTTTGTTAAGCAGCCCGGGTTTACCTGTTTATAGTGTATTCCCCGTTTGCATACACCCATTGGTTCATTGATGTCAGACCTATAATTAGGCTCCCCTTGGACGTGAATTACATTCTGTGAATTACGGATGATGATGATGATGACTCTTTTTACTTTTGTTATCTTGAAGGGGAACGATGCTGTGGATTGGATGACGTTTTGAATGGTCCTTTCCAGTCAGCTATCTCCCAGTCTCTCCCTAGTTTGTGGAGGGTCCCATACTCATCCAAGATGCTATGGTTGAAGCTATCGTTTCTCGTTTCCGCAGTTGCCTTTTGATGAGCCCAATCATTCTATCGGAAAGCATGAATGAATATCCAGTTATGGGATAATTCACTTCTAATTTGTTGACGCTTGTTGCGTGTTTGTACATCCATTGACACAGCATCTAGACAACTATTGTGTTTTTATTTTGCCCAGGGCACCCATCGGCAATTAAGCCCAAAGTTTGTATGTTGCTCATACCTGTATGGCATAAACAGTGGTAGAGAGCTGAGCATATTTCATTTGACCCTTTCTTACCTTCGCTCTGAAGCCATGTGTACATGAATACATTATTAGTGGTTAACCTTGATTTGAAGAGGAACATACTATAATGGCATGATTGTATTGGTATAATTGCCTACGGTAATAGACACTCTGATCAGATATTTTAATTCCTTTGGCAGTCGAAAGACAAGGGCAGAAATTGTCTCGCATTTCCTTCAGCAATGAATAGAAACAACTTGCTTCACTGATCTTTACGGCGTACTCGCTTCCTAGAACGGTCAGGTGTTGTTTCCGCAATGTCTTGATCAACATTACTGACATGTTTCATATTTATTGTGACGAAAACAGAGCGTATAACTTTCAGCATAAACTTTAAAACACACACAAGGGCTCAATGTTTACATGCATAAGACGGCCATCTTGTATTAATCATCTGACTTCAATCTTCATTGCGATTGGTGGAAAGGGACAAGGCAAGTTTTGAGCCTCACTTGCGTATGGACATGGACAGTTTTGAATCCAACCACACTTTTCGAGAGCTGGTATTCATATCACATGGACAGTTTTGAGCATAAATAGCATTTCAGGCATGTGTAATAAGTCTAGCTCTACACTCCAGTGTTACCAACTCATTTTTTTTGAAAAGTGGACAAGGACAGTTTTGCATCTAGGCAACTCATTTGTAAGCACACCTTATAACTGTCCATTATGGTCACTTGGCTGCAATAATTATTTATTTATTATATCATCCTATTGAAAGTATGAATTACTGTATTTTGTTGTCCAGGAGGATTGTTGTTTCAAGCAGGGGTATGTAGAAATTTGTTAGATTTTTGGTGCGCGAGTTTTAGTGAAAGTCCTTTTTGAAAGTTGGCAGGTTTGCATTATTATTATACGCACATTTTAAATCTAGTTTATTATTGTTATTATATTATTTTACTTCACCATTTCTCTAGTTATAATCAACAGCAACCAACTATGGCGAATTTGTTGAACTCGTTATTCAGGCTGCAAAAGCAAACATTCCTAGGGGTTATAGGAAGGAATATGTGCCTGGATGGAATAAGGACAGTGAGGACTTGTATAAAGAATATCAAAGTACTGGAGATCAATCATTAGGCACTCAGCTACTACTGTCCCTCAATAAAAGCAGGAGAGAGAAGTGGGAAGCAACTGTTACAGAAATGAATTTTGTAAAGTCGAGCAGAAAAGCTTGGAGAATACGTCACGGACTGACTGGTAAGAAAAACTACAGAAAGACATACGGTACTTTAAGTCCTGACACCATTGCTAATAGAATGGTAGATCTTACAAGGGCAAAGCGAGACAAGTGTCACACCAAAATGGTGAAACGTAACCTCACTCTCCTCAAAAAGAACGCCCAGAGAAATAATCAACTATCCAGGGCGTTTTCTGTTGAAGAAGTTGTAGCAGCTATCAAGCAGTTGAAGACCAACAAGGCAGCTGGTCCTGATAACATCTATAATGAATTCATCATACACATGGGTCCACTCAGTATAAACTGGATTACTTCTCTTTTCACATATATCCTTGAAAAGAATCACCTACCCAAACAGTTTAAACTATCCAAAGTTATAGCTATTCTGAAACCAGGTAAATCTGAACACAATCCTGAAAGCTATCGTCCCATTGCCCTGCTTAGCGCCATGTTTAAACTTCTGGAACGTGTCCTTCTGAACAGGATAGCACCGTACATTGAAGATGTCATACCACCTGAACAAGCTGGCTTCCGAAACGGTCGTAGTTGCACAGATCAAGTTCTTGCCCTTACAACACATATTGAAGCAGGTTTCCAAAACCATCTAAAATCCACAGCTGGCTTCATTGATCTCACGGCAGCCTATGATACTGTCTGGAGACAAGGGTTACTTTTCAAACTGTTTCAAGTTATTCCATCTTTTGAAATTGTGAATTTGTTATCAAACATTCTCAGTGAAAGACAGTTTGAGGTGTTCTTGGGTGACTCTAAAAGTCACAAGAGGAAGCTGAATAATGGACTCCCACAAGGATCTGTTTTGGCCCCAATCCTTTTCAACCTGTATATTCATGACTTGCCAAATACTAAGGCAAGAAAGTTCATTTATGCTGACGATATTGCGCTTGTAACGCAGAGCAGAAATTTTGAAGATGCAGAAAACACCCTTACTGAAGACCTTAAGAGAATGTCAGCTTTCCTTCAGTCCTGGAGATTGATTCCGAGCCTGAATAAAACAGAAGTATCTTGCTTCCACCTTGCACATCGGTTTTCTAATTACAAACCAAATATTTTGCTTGCCGGACAACTTAGATACAATCCCTTTCCTACTTATCTTGGAGTGACTTTGGATAGAACCCTGACCTACAAAGAGTATCTCACCAAGCTCTCCCATAAAATTGCTGCAAGAAACAACATCCTACATAAACTTAGTGGTACTTACTGGGGAGCCTCTGCCGACTGCTTACGCCTAACTGGCATTAGCCTTGTCTATTCAACAGCAGAATACTGTGCACCCGTGTGGTTGGCAAGTGCACATGTGCATAATGTAGACTCAAGATTAAATGATACAATGCGATGCATCACTGGTACTATTAAGTCAACGCCTTGCCATTGGCTGCCTGTGCTGAGCCACATTTCTCCACCACATCTAAGAAGGAAACATGCATTGTTGAGAGAGGCTAAGAAGATCAGGGCTTCACCTACTTTACCACTACACCATGAATTTTGCCATCCCTCACAACATCGACTACGGTCTAGGAGGCCAACATGTGTTACTGCAGAAATACTGTATGTGAATGGGTTTAATTTAAACCAAAGTTGGAGAAAGGAGTGGTCAACAAAAACAGCGGGGACAAGTGCCCATTCTCTTGATCCTACACAGGAACTGAAAGGTTCTGAACTCCCAAGGAAACTGTGGTGCCGTCTTAACAGATTCAGAACCGGCCATGGTTGCTGTAAATTCTTTCAACACAGATGGGGCTGGATCAATTCAGCAATGTGCGACTGTGATCATGAGGAGCAGACAATGGATCATCTGCTCCGACGCTGCCCTCTGTTCTCGTTCCCTGGGAACCCTGCTGAACTTTTTCATGTCACTCCAAATGTCATAACTTGGTTTCAGAATGTGGATGATGTTGTATAATGTAAATTTTGTATATAATTCACCATACGATTAAATAAATAAACTTCACCATTACTTTACTTACGAGGGAACGGTACGAAGTCGGATGGCGAATTTCGATTTTATTTTTACATAGTAGTAGTGGGGTAGTGAGAGAGCTGACTCGCCCCCTACTTTCATATAAATTTTGCCGATATCTCCCGAACGCATGATCAGATTTTAACGAACGAGGTATTGTTGGCGTTGGGATGACGTCCTCTTTGCTAAGAATGTGTGTTGGTAATTTTTTTAAATTGAAAATTGTTGATTTTGAAATTGGCGCTATTTTGGAAACTGTGAAGATGAGAAAAAAGTTTGTTTGACGTTAATGAAAGGTGGCTATGCCCTCTAGGTGGACAGCAAGTTTCAAGTGTGTAGGAGGGGGAAAATGATAGCCTACTTTCCTACGAACTTTGCCGATAACTCGCGAACGCCTGGTCGGATTTTAACAAATGAGATGTTGTTGGCATTGGGATGACGTCCTCTTTGCTATGAATGTGTGTTGGTAATTTAATTATTTTTTTAAATTGTTGGTTTTGAATTTTTGATTGTTTTGGAAACGGTGAATTTTGGGGGGGGGGGGGGAGTTTGTTTGACGTTAATGAAAGGTGGCTATGCCCTCTAGGCGGAAACCGAGTTTCAAGTGTATAGGCCAAAAGAAAAAATTGAATTTTGAAAAATGGTCACTGTTTTGGAAACGGTGAATGAGAAAAAAAAGTTTGTTTTACATGAATGGTTGGTATTTACCCCCCCCCCCCTTCTACCCGCACCATAAATTTGAAGTCTCTAGGTGTAAACCTATGCACATTTGGGGGGGGGGTGGATTTAACCTATGTTTTTAGTCGCCTCGGTAGCGTAGCGGTCAGCTTCGTTAGCTGCCGCCCCCCCCCCCCCCCCGGAGGTCCTGGGTTTGATTCCCGGCTCTGTCCACGAAATTTGAAAAGTGGTGTGAGGACTGGACTGGAAAATGACATTTGAAGTGACTTTGGGTTGCCATGTCAAGTGCTATTATTATTATTGCTAAAACATACATATATGATTTCACTATAAAAAACTTGACTGGACATAGAAACAGTTTGCTAAAAGAGATTTGTTATTTGCAAACAGAAGTTGGGTGTTGGACCAGCATCACAGCGAGAGACCAGCTCGTGATCAGAATAAGAATGTCGTAGGCTGATGCATGTGCGGGAAGGCTGCCTTTGCAACTTTGTCGTTTGGAACAAAGTGAGATAACGACAGTAGCTGTTGCTAGGTATGATAACTTGATACATTGCTCCAAGGTTTGTACGCTCTCAGAGCTTTGTTTTGAAAATGCTGATCATGAAGTTTTCATAGGGTGCGCGCAGTGGCAAAGTTATGTAGACGTACATTATGTGTGAAGTGCTAATGTCAAGAGTTCTCTAACTTAAAAAAAAAAGTTTGGTGCTTTTCAGTCGGTCAACACGAATGTAGCCAAATAGAGCTGGGTTATGCCCTGATCCTGAAATAAATTACATAAGATTAATAAATACACTAGGATGACCAGTTTCGATCGTCAAGCGATCATCATCAGATCCATTACACTTAGGCTATAACATCTATGTTTGAGAATACAGGTGAAAAATATATACAATATGTACAATTATTTAGTTGCAGTGTTGGTAATGCAACAGTCGGTGTATGTTAAATGTGGTATATCTAATGTTAGGTAAACTTCTAAAATAGTGATGAAAATCCGGAATTTGTCTGTTAGGGGTGATTATATGGTTTTACAAAATCAACTATGGTTATACTGAAATAATGCAAGCTTATACTTATCGAGTTGTCTCTTTAACTGGAACTTGAAGCAGTTGCGTGTTTCCATAGACACCAGTTGTAGTCGACTAACCCCGAGTGTTCGCTGGGTGGAACTGGTTTTCCCCTTCCTCCCCCTTTAGTTGCTATGTTCTTCCAGAGGTCAGTGCCATGTATATCTGTGTGACTTTGTCAAATCTAGATAAAAGTGTATACTATTGAATGCAGGAGTCTGCAACTACTAAAGACCGTGGAACTATCTTCGCCACGCATGGGCTAAAAATCCATTTATACTAAGCGGTACACGGTCTATTGAAGACGCCCCGGCACCTTTAATACTGCCGCGCATATCGGCCTAGGTTTATTGCAGAAAAATGTACATAGTACACCTGATCAGAATAGCATTGACCTATAAACACCGCTATTCCCCTCCCCCTTTTTCATCTAGCTTGGCTGTATCGCTAAGTTGTGTCTTGTTTTCGACAGGGTGTGTTTTTAGTAGAGCGAAAAGGGGTGAACTCTCCATAAAAGTGTGTTCATTTAGATTGTTGGGATTGTTTTGTTTGGCTAGGTGAATCTCGATTGCTTCTTTTATGTCGAGAGCTCTGCCTTTCGATTCGTGATGAATTATTTTTAGATCTGTCTCGATTTTAGTGAAGCTGTGCCCCGTGTCACACATATGTTCGCATACGGCTGAATGTGTTCCGTATCTTATCGCATTCCTATGTTCATTATAACGTGTATCTATTCGTCTTCCGCTCTGTCCAATGTAATTAGCTTGACAACCAATGTCTTGTCATGTAATAGAATATACCCCTGACTTTGAATACGGGTCTTGTTTATTTAGATTGCTATTTTGCAGGTGCCTCCCGGTCGTATTATTCGTTGTGAATGCTATTTTATGCCTTGCTTTTTGAATAGATTAGTGATTTCATATGTGTTCTCATTCACATAGTTGAAGCGCGCGAATTTTTTCTCATTAATGTCCGGTTTTGGAATCATTTTATCTTTATTTTTATGTTTGGCTACAATTTGGTATATTTTGCTTGGCGGGAAATTGTTTCCCTTTGCTATTTGTTTAATGGTTCTTATTTCCTTATTATAATTGTCTGTTGACATGGGTATGTTTAAAGCTCTGTGCACCATTGAATTGAACCCCGCTAATTTATGCGTACTGGGGTGATTAGACTGATTGTCGATTGCGTGCGAGGTTTGTGTGGCTTTTCGGAATATGGAGTATGAAAGCTCGTTGTCCTTACGTTCAATAGTTATGTCGAGATAATTTATTTTTCGATCTGTTTCGGATTCCTTGGTGAATTTGTTTGAGTGTTGTAGGCTATTAATGGATTGGAGAATTGTTTCTTCGCTTGTTAATTCAGTATCGTAGATGCAAATTACATCATCTACGTATCTTTTCCATATTACTATTCCCTTTGTTGAAGTCTTTTCTAAAAACTCATTTTCTAGTGCATTAATGAAGATGTCGGCGATTAATCCGCTTAGTGGTGATCCCATCGCTAATCCTTCTGTTTGTGTGTACATTTTATTGTCGAATTGAAACGCGTTTTGGCCGAGGACGACCCTCAGTAGTCGCACGATCTCTTCAGTTTCTTTTTCCGAATTGTTGGATTTTAAGTTATTTTCGATAGTGTTGATTGCATCATTAATAGGAATATTGGTGTACTTGTTAGTTACATCGAAAGATACTAGCCTCATGCTAGGTTTCATTTGTAGGGTGTTCAGTGCTGTTACTAATTCCTTTGTGTTCTTTACAGAGTTGTTTTTGTCGTTGGAAAATCAGCGTTTTAAGATTTTTAGTAACTCTTTGCTGATTTTGTAATTAGGCGCATTCCTACAATTGACTATTGGTCTCATTGGGCACTCATTTTTGTGTATTTTTGGTTGTCCCCTCAATGACGGTATTTTCGGGTTCATGTTTATTAGTTTTGATTTTTCAGCTTTGGTCAATATGTATTCTGTTTCTTTTAATACACTTTTTATTTGTTTTTGGAATTTATTGGTGGCGTCTTTTGCTAATTCCTTGATTTCGTTGTTGTTTAGAAATTCGACTGTTTTTTCAATGTCTTCTGTTTTGTTCAAAATTACTGTGGTATTTCCCTTATCTGCTTTTGTGATGATTAAGTCATGTTCTTTTATTTTTTGTTTCAATGACTTTATTTCTTATAGTTGTTTGTTGTTTTGAGTGTAATTGTTTTCGCCCTCTCGTTTGAGGATTTTTTTGCTTCGTTGGTGGCAAGATTTTTGGTTAATTCCCTGTCTTCTGCTGGGAGTTTGTGACTGGCTATCTCGATATCTGTGATTAACTGTTTTATATTATGGTTCGTGTGTGCGTCTGTGCAGTTGTATTTCAAACCTTTGTCTAGCATATCCATTTCATTTTGAGAGAAGGTTACGTTCGTTCTGTTGTTTACCCTGCTGTGGAAATTGAATTCATTGTTATTCGTGTGTTGTTCACTAGGTTGATTATTCTGTGTTTCTCCTAGTTTTCTTAGTTTATATTCTAGCGTTTCGTGTTTCCTCGTTGCTCTGATTTTGATGGTGTCATGTAGGTGCTCGGTAAAACTGTCCCATTCGGATGCGTGCCAGAAGTTGCTTAGTTGCAATTGAATATCGTATAGTTGTTGGTTGATTTTTTTGCTTTCTTATGTATGCAAATCTTAGTTCGTTTTATATCCAAAGCGCTTTGGCTTGTTTAGTTGAAATGATTGAGGCTGGTGTAATCGGTACGGTTTTAATTGGTACATATTTAGGGGTGAGATTTAGTTCTATACATTTATTGTTGAACCAAATTGACTTGTCTATGTTCATGAGTTTAAGCCTGAGTGTTTTGAATCTCTTGGCTTCACGATTTGCCTGACTAGCCGTGAACATTGTGAGGTTTGAAGCCATTTTTCAGTGTTGCCTAAGTAAACAAAAGTTTGGTGCTTTTCAGTCGGTCAACACGAATGTAGCCAAATAGAGCTGGGTTATGCCCTGATCCTGTAATAAATTACATAAGATTAATAAATACACTAGGATGACCAGTTTCGATCGTCAAGCGATCATCATCAGATCCATTACACTTAGGCTATAACATCTACGTTTGAGAATACAGGTGAAAAATATATACAATATGTACAATTATTTAGTTGCAGTGTTGGTAATGCAACAGTCGGTGTATGTTAAATGTGGTATATCTAATGTTAGGTAAACTTCTAAAATAGTGATGAAAATCCGGAATTTGTCTGTTAGGGGTGATTATATGGTTTTACAAAATCAACTATGGTTATACTGAAATAATGCAAGCTTATACTTATCGAGTCGTCTCCTTAACTGGAACTTGAAGCAGTTGCGTGTTTCCATAGACACCAGTTGTAGTCGACTAACCCCGAGTGTTCGCTGGGTGGAACTGGTTTTCCCCTTCCTCCCCCTTTAGTTGCTATGTTCTTCCAGAGGTCAGTGCCATGTATATTTGTGTGACTTTGCCAAATCTAGATAAAAGTGTATGCTATTGAATGCAGGAGTCTGCATCTACTAAAGACCGTGGAACTATCTTCGCCACGCATGGGCTAAAAATCCATTTATACTAAGCGGTACACGGTCTATTGAAGACGTCCCGGCACCTTTAATACTGCCGCGCATATCGGCCTAGGTTTATTGCCGAAAAATGTACATAGTACACCTGATCCAAATAGCATTTACCTATAAACACCGCTATTTTCCCCCCTTTTTTATCTAGCTTGACTGTATCGCTAAGTTGTGTCTTGTTTTCGACAGGGTGTGTTTTTAGTAGAGCGAAAAGGGGTGAACTCTCCATAAAAGTGTGTTCATTTAGATTGTTGGGATTGTTTTGTTTGGCTAGGTGAATCTCGATTGCTTCTTTTATGTCGAGAGCTCTGCCTTTCGATTCACGATGAATTATATTTAGATCAGTCTCGATTTTAGTGAAGCTGTGCCCCGTGTCACACATATGTTCGCATACGGCTGAATGTGTTCCGTATCTTATCGCATTCCTATGTTCATTATAACGTGTATCTACTCGTCTTCCGCTCTGTCTGTGGAGAGCTATAAAAACTCTCGGTGTTGGAAAATCCAGACACAAAAGCAATAACCCAACAATGAGCGCTGATGAGCTTAATAAGCATTATTTAAACGTATCAACCGTTGTAGACAGCAATAGAGTTTTGTCAACTGTTGCTAACTACAGGGAAAAATTTACTGACCGACGGGAAGAATTTCATTTTGGCTATATATATCCAGAGGACATTCATTTAGCCATATTTAGGATAACTTCAAAAGCCATAGGACCATATATCTATTACGCTATTGAAAAGGAATATGGACCTCCTCATGCCAGTTTTATTGCATATATTTAACTATAGCCTGCAAATGGGTATTTATCCGACACAATGGAAAAAAGCCAACATCAAAGCAATACCAACATTCACGAACGCCTTAAACTGTAGTGACTTTTGACCAATGAGTATATTGTGTGCATTTGGGAAAGCGTTAGAACGGATTGTTTTTGATCAGTTTTATGAATATATAAAATCCAACAATATCCTAAACCCGAACCAATCTGGATATAAATCAAAACATAGTACTCTGACAGCCCTTATCAAAGTCACAGACGACATTCGTCTAGCAATGGACCGGAAGGAAATAACTATATTATCTCTATTCGATTTCAGCAAAGCTTTTGACAGAGTTCACCATGAGATCCTACTAGTTAAATTAAGAAATCTAGGCCTTTCAAAGTCAGTAACGAACTGGTTTAGGTCTTACCTAACAGGCAGATGTCAGAGAGTAGTCCTAGCAGATGACAATGTTTCAGAATGGTGTGAAGTAACAACAGGTGTGCCGCAGGGTTCGGTCCTTGGTCCACTCCTGTTCTCCGTGTATATAAATGACCTTCCATCTGTCCTTAAATTCTGTCAACATCATATGTACGCAGATGACCTTCAGCTATATCTACACACGGATTTAAAATCCATTCATTTGAACGTAGCTCTAATTAACAGCGACATTCAAAGCCTATCTCAGTACGCACTCGATCATAATCTAATATTTAACTTCGAAAAAACGCAACCGATCATCATCGGCTATACCAAATTACTCAGTTCCCTACCTGACCCAGTACCACCTTTACAGCTTGCATCCCAAACAGTTCCGTACCAGACAGCAGTAAGAAATCTGGGAGTTATTTTTGACTCTCGATTATCGTGGCAGGATCACACAAACATGATTCTGAAAAGGGTTGCATCGTCATTATATCAAATTAGGCGAACTTGCTTCTATTTGCCTCAAAATGTATGAAAGATACTGATACAGAGTTTGATATTACCAATATTTGACTATGGATCTATAATTTACCATGATATGGGAGGTCCTCAATACAAAATTGCAAAGAATGCAAAATGCTTGCTTGCGGTTTGTTCTCAATGTACCAAGAGAGTCTCATATAACTCCATTTTACGTCCAGATTGGATGGCTAAAGTTAAAGGAACGAAGACAGTATGCCATGGCTCTGACTGTGATAAAAATTCTAAAATTCAAAATTCCGTCTTATATTTACTGCACACTAACTCCCATGCAATCAGTGCATAACCGTGCGAATAGACACACTGCACAAATGCTCCAGATACCTCATCACAGAACCGAAAAAAAGCAAAGGTTCATTCCGTATTTCAGCTAGTATTCTCTGGAATAAATATAAATTGCACCAGTATTCAGGACTTCCTATCAGAGCGATAACACACTCCCTTCATTGTAATCTATCAGCTATACAATTATCATCTTCAAGGTGAACGGATGTAATAACAAGAACTTCTATTGTCAACTGTATGTTTAGGTTAAGTTTTTTCTTTCTTCATTTATTCTATTGTATTTAACCGCCCTCTGAATGAAGAGAGCTGCATAAAGAGGCTTTGTAGCCTCAGTGGCCTGTATACGAGAAACAATAAATTCAAATTCAATGTAATTAGCTTGACAACCAATGTCTTGGCATGTAATAGAATATACCCCTGACTTTGAATACGGGTCTTGTTTATTTAGATTGCTATTTTGCAGGTGCCTCCCGGTCGTATTATTCGTTGTGAATGCTATTTTATGCCTTGCTTTTTGAATAGATTAGTGATTTCATATGTGTTCTCATGCACATAGTTGAAGCGCGCGAATTTTTTCTCATTAATGTCCGGCTTTGGAATCATTTTATCTTTATTTTTATGTTTGGCTACAATTTGGTCTATTTTGCTTGGCGGGAAATTGTTTTCCTTTGCTATTTGTTTAATGGTTCTTATTTCCTTATTATAATTGTCTGTTGACATGGGTATGTTTAAAGCTCTGTGCACCATTGAATTGAACCCCGCTAATTTATGCGTACTAGGGTGATTAGACTGATTGTCGATTGCGTGCGAGGTTTGTGTGGCTTTTCGGAATATGGAGTATGAAAGCTCGTTGTCCTTCCGTTCAATAGTTATGTCGAGATAATTTATTTTTCGATCTGTTTCGGATTCCTCGGTGAATTTGATTGAGTGTTATAGGCTATTAATGGATTGGAGAATTGTTTCTTCGCTTGTTAATTCAGTATCGTAGATGCAAATAACATCATCTACGTATCTTTTCCATATTACTATTCCCTTTGTTGAAGTCTTTTCTAAAAACTCATTTTCTAGTGCATTAATGAAGATGTCAGCGATTAATCCGCTTAGTGGTGATACCATCCCTAATCCTTCTGTTTGTGTGTACATTTTATTGTCGAATTGAATCGCGTTTTGGCCGAGGACGACCCTCAGTAGTCGCACGATCTCTTCAGTTTCTTTTTCTGAATTGTTAGATTTTAAGTTATTTTCGATAGTGTTGCTTGCATCATTAATAGGAATATTGGTGTACATGTTAGTTACATCGAAAGATACAAGCCTCATGCTAGGTTTCATTTTTAGGGTGTTCAGTGCTGTTACTAATTCCTTTGTGTTCTTTACAGAGTTGTTTTTGTCGTTGGAAAGGCGGCGTTTTAAGATTTTTAGTAACTCTTTGCTGATTTTGTAATTAGGCGCATTCCTACAATTGACTATTGGTCTCATTGGGCACTCATTTTTGTGTATTTTTTTGGTTGTCCCCTCAATGACGGTATATTCGGGTTCATGTTTATTAGTTTTGATTTTTCAACTTTGGTCAATATGTATTCTGTTTCTTTTAATACACTTTTTATTTGTTTTTGGAATTTATTGGTGGGGTCTTTTGCTAATTCCTTGATTTCGTTGTTATTTAGAAATTTGACTGTTTTTTCAATGTATTCTGTTTTGTTCAAAATTACTGTGGTATTTCCCTTATCTGCTTTTGTGATGATTAAGTCATGTTCTTTTATTTTTTGTTTCAATGACTTTATTTCTTATAGTTGTTTGTTGTTTTGAGTGTAATTGTTTTCGCCCTCTCGTTTGAGGATTTTTTTTGCTTCGTTGGTGGCAAGATTTTTGGTTAATTCCCTGTCTTCTGCTGGGAGCTTGTGACTGGCTATCTCGATATCTGTGATTAACTGTTTTATATTATGGTTCGTGTGTGCGTCTGTGCAGTTGTATTTCAAACCTTTGTCTAGCATATCCATTTCATTTTGAGAGAAGGTTACGTTCGTTCTGTGGTTTACCCTGCTGTGGAAATTGAATTCATTGTTATTCGTGTGTTATTCACTAGGTTGATTATTCTGTGTTTCTCCTCGTTTTCTTAGTTTATATTCTAGCGTTTCGTGTTTCCTCGTTGCTCTGATTTTGATGGTGTCATGTAGGTGCTCGGTAAAACTGTCCCATTGGGATGCGTGCCAGAAGTTGCTTAGTTGCAATTGAATATCGTATAGTTGTTCTATCAAAATGAAATGGATATGCTAGACAAAGGTTTGAAATACACATATATATATATGTCTAGACAGACCATCACGAGCATTACTAGCAAGATATTCTTTCATACAGACGGGTCTGCTGAGCCATTAGCCTGCGCACGTTAAATAATTAATTCATTCATTCATTAATTTAATTAACTTAATAATTTAAAAAAATCTATATTCGATATCATGTAAAAAAGACAAGGTATGTTATTTGTTTATAACAATGTTATGGAATAAATTATTGTTATTTGGTGCATTATTTGGAAGTTGATTTAATAACTTAATGCTATGAATGTATTTTTTTGTTGCAGATGAAACAACAACTAATTTGCTATATATATATTGTACCCTTCCAAAGGTCCTCTAGGATGCTGAATCTTATCTCGGGGGTGGGTCGTTCGGTGACTACTTAACACTTCACATCCTAGGAATTACGAAATTTGGATCATGGGAACTTAATACTATAAATCATATGCCAGGGGAACAAGGAAACAAAATTTATTCTCAGAAGTACTACAAGATGAATTTTAAAAATCCATTCCCTTAATAAACAACCCAAAAACAAACGTAAAACCATAACAAAATAAACTGCGTCATCACTATCCTTCTCTGCCATAAAGTCCACAGAGATGGTACGACCAGGGTACCTTAATCTAATTAATTCGGGCAAAGCCTCAGCTTTCCCTTGACCAAACACTGCAGGATCATGGAACTCCAAATAACTCACAGATCCAAAAAAAATCAAGGATCAAAGTGGCGTGTCCTCACCCCAGGTGAGTTCAAATGCATAACTTCAAAATATTAAATTAATGCCACATTAATTAAATCATTACGTTACTCAGATCACAACAAATTAAAAACTCCAACAGAGCATCAAATCATTAGAATTTTGCAAGCTGGAATCTCATTTTAACGCTCTTATATTGGGAAAAGTGAATTGTACAGACGAGATCGTTCCGCTTGGCAATACAGGCCTCCCTTCACGACCTCTGTTAGGGTCGTGTACGGTCAACAGGCAATGCGGCCAAACAAAACACCACATTAAAATACAACGTGCCTAACTAAATCAATATGCATGTGTTTCCGTATGACACATTTATCAGGACATCATTTACAACCGTCTAGCGGCCACCCAGAGGGTACAAAAATCTAATACACTAGTAACGTGGGTCCACAAATCAAATCAAAAGCACAACAAACAAAATCCCAGAATCAACAAAACAAAATATATAAACAAATTAGCCATTTAACTCTTACCAAATAACCTCGGACAGACTCAAGGCCAAGCAAAGACACCCCCGCGGCGAGGAGTAGCTCCCTGCTTTCACTACATCCACAGCTGACGTGTACTGACTCAATCACGGTCTCATCATGGCTCAATTCAATAAGCCTAGCAGAATCATCACCTAGCACGCTGCCTATGGGCGTCAGACCGACCCCAGCATCACGGCCGTGATTTTTACCTCGTGGGAATTACCTCATCCACGGAATTATCAAAATACTTACGTGGGTTTGAACATCCACAACTTACCGATATGGGTTGGCACCATCATCCACCAACTCAAACAAATACACGTGGGCACAACATCCACGACTTAGCGATTTGCATTAGTCCACTCAGTCAGACTCCATTTATATACCTCACATCACCGGGTTTGCTTGCCTTGTCCGTCACCAATCGAAGATTGCAAACCATTACCTGGTATGACTTACCACAGCGGTCCAAGAGCCTTATTTACCACTTAAATATTCAATATGCTCTGGTTTGCTTACGACAAAATGCACAATCTCTCCCCACCTTCTCAACTGAACATTTCCTTTACAGTGACAGGGGCTGACGGCCAAATCTCCCCTGAATGTTACTCTCCCAAACTACAATGAAACCCTTGACCACACGATACATATTTACACGCACGTTATATCAACAAACACACAACAACAAAAAACTCAACTAACATTCGGAAATGAATATGTACAAAGTCATTGCATCCATGTTGACCCGTATACCCCTAACTAAATTATGCAGGATAATTTGCTGTACTTATCACAATCCCTGGGTCCCAGATCATCTCCATCATCGCAGCCTGCCCCAAGGTTTGGTCTACTCCTCCATTGCCCTCACGACGAATACCAAATGCGATGATCTTCCCATTGTTCCAATTGCAGCATCAGATTCTTCTTGCTTCGGGTACCTCATGGTAAGGATGAACACAGAATACACAGTTAATTAATACGGCATATAAGAAGGTAACACGCACTCACTGTCCCGTGCCGATAACCCTATCATTCTCCTAAATAGCTACCACCTGAACTACTCAATTCATCCAGATTGTCCGCTGTAGCTACTAGCGACACAACTTATATGTTTACCTAGCGCAGTGGCTAGCCTAATTCTCTGCCGAACTTGCACTCGCGAACTAGCGCGCATATCTTATCTCGACACTGACAAGAACTCGCACTCGTATGTTACGGTATCTAGACATGATCTCAACAGCAGTGCCATATTTTCTCAATTTTTACTACTGGACACGTAAAACAACACAGTCCAAATCACGAATTCGACTGACGTGAAGTGTCCGTAACGGAATCACAAAATCGACTGACTTCTCTCCTCCCAGATGGAGCTATTTAAGTGTTTGAAGCATAACTGGTCATAGGAAGGGGAATTATAAAATTTATTTCCAAAATAATAGCTTTATCCCAAATTGGCTTATATCATTGCACTCGTGGTAATCTTAATGTCTCATACATGATATCCTTTGCAGGAATCGATCGTGGGCTTCTCATCAAATGAACTCAGTAATCATCCCTCATTGTCTGCCAATTTACGCGCAAAACACGGCTTGGTGACGCTTGTCCTCTCAATGGCTGACGCCGTAACGCCCCCACATCAGGCATTTTATACTGAATTAAATCAGCCTTACATCCAAATTGCACCAAATTACATTTCTGGGAGGTTGAGAAGCTCCCGCTTCCATTCATGCAACTCTCATTGCTCTCCGGTCATTAATTCTTAAGTAGGTCGAATCTGGGTGGTACCAAAATTGAAGCTGTGTCCTTGCCAAACTGCAATGTTCTCACACAAGTTCTTGCGTTCAACGACCTGCCGGCCTAGCCCTCGCTCGTCTTCTCACGGTGCACGTCCACCCTTGGCACTCCCTGGAATCTGCTAAATGCTTTTATGACCACTCATCCCTCCTGCTATTCTTCGCTCACGTTTCTGCACATCTCCAATAAAGGTATTAGCGGCCTCTGTACTCTGCATCCGCTGCGCCGGTCTGCGTATAGAATTAATGTTGGAAATATAAAACTTGAGACTAGATGGATATGCAATATGCATTATGGTCTCAATATGAAGTAAAAAGGAGAAATTAAAGCAGCGGTGGAATATTAGTTTCAAAAAAGAAAAAATATTATTAATTTGCAAAAGGTATGTACATATTGTTTATGACTTAGGCTAAAATGAATGAATGCTATTTTATTTAATGCTAATGCATGAACTTATGGAATATATTTATTTTTGTTGCAGAATTAAACTGTGTGCATGCCAACAAACGATCGGGAGTAGCAGCGTAGCCCACTAAGCTACAATTTTGATATTGAAAAGGTACGTTATAAAGATTCTTTTGTTTGTTTGTTTGTGCAAAAATTAGCTTACTATTTCCCGAGTGAGTGTCTTATTGTATGTGTGTGCATATGAATAATCTTATTGCATACCCCTAAACCTTTTTTGAGTGTTTTGTTATGTGCTATAAATGAATGAATGAATGAATCAATGCATGCATATGTTTACTGAATATATATATATATATATATACACATCAAAAAAAGTTTTGCATCACCTCGGTTCCAAGAGTTCCGGAACCGTTAAATACAAAGGGAATAGAGATCAACACAAACAACATTTCAGCTCGTTTTATTGCTCATGAGACCCACTCATTGCATGTTGTACCATCATACAGCTAGACTTTCAGCATTTGTGGTCCAGATTGCAGTACACACCACTACCTCTAATACCCAGTAGCACGTCCTCTTGCATTGATGCATGCCTGTATTCGTCGTGGCATACTATCCACAAGTTCATCAAGACACTGTTGGTCCACATTGTCCCACTCCTCAACGACAATTCGGCGTAAATCTCTCAGAGTGGTTGGTGGGTCAAGACGTCCATAAACAGCCCTTTTCAACATATCCCAGGCATGTTCGATAGGGTTCATGTCTGGCGAACATGCTGGCCACTGTAGTCGAGCGATGTCGTTATCTTGAAGGAACGCATTCACAAGATGTGCACGATGAGGTCGAGAATTGTCGTCCATGAAGACAAATGCCTCTCCAATATTCTGCCGATATGGGTGCACTATGGGTCGGAGGATGTCATTCAGGTATCGTAAAGCCGTTTCGGAGCCTTCCATGACCACCAGTGGCGTACGTCGGCCCCACATAATGCCACCCCAAAACATCAGGGAACCACCACCTTGCTGCACTCGCTGGACAGTGTGTCTAAGACGTTCAGCCTGACCAGGGTGCCTCCAAACACGTCTCCGACGATTGTCTGGTTGAAGGCATATGCGACACTCATCGGTGAAGAGAACGTGATGCCAATTCTGTGGGGTCCATTCAGCATGTTGTTGGGCCCATCTGTACCGCGCTGCATGGTGTCGGGGTTGCAAAGCTGGACCTCGCCATGGACGTCGGGAGTGAAGTTGCGCATCATGCAGCCTATTGCGCACAGTTTGAGTTGAAACACGACGTCCTGTGGCTGAACGAAACGCATTATTCAACATGGTGGCATTGCTGTCAGGGTTCCTCCGAGCGGCAATCCGTAAGTAGCGGTCATCCACTACAGTAGTAGCCCTTGGGCGGCCTGAGCGAGGCCTGTCATCGACAGTTCCTGTATCTCTGTACCTCCTCCATGTCCGAACAACATCGCTTTGGTTCACTCTGAGACGCCTGGAAACTTCCCTTGTTGAGAGCCCTTCTTGACACAAAGTAACAATGCGGACGCGATCGAACTGCGGTATTGACCTTCTAGGCATGGTAGAACTACAGACAACATGAGCAGCGTACCTTCGTCCTGGTGGAATGACTGGAACTGATCGGCTGTCGTACCCCCTCCGTCTAATAGGCCCTGCTCATGCATGGTTGTTTACATCTTTGAGCAGTTTTAGTGACATCTATGAACAGTCAAAGGGACTGTATCTTTGATACAATATACACAGTCAACGTCTATATGCCGGAGATCTGGGAACCGAGGTGATGCAAAACTTTTTTTGATGTGTGTATATATATATATATATATATATATATATATATATATATATATACAGGCTGTAAAAAAAATCCTGCACCAAACTTAAACTCCGCATGGGGAAGGGGGCAGGGAGTAATTTGAGATAGGGAACCCATGTCCGCAACGCAACCGTAACGCCCCTATGAGCGATTTTAATTATGAGTACATCTGGCAACGTCGCGTGCTATCCACGGCAGAAGACCAATTATCGCACACAAGTCTACCTAGCTCCAGTCCCATTTCGTGGCTCAGTAGTAAAGCGTTCGACCCTCAGGCGTAGGTAGGGGCGTGGTGGCTCAGCGGTCTAGCTGTATGCCTCTCACCAAGGCGGCCCGGGTTCGATTCCCGGTCAATGCATGTGAGATTTTCGAAGTGAAAAGCCATGCCCTGTGCTTCGGATTCCACGTAAAAAGGAGGTCCCGTGGCTCATAATCACTAGATTCACGGTCACGTAAAACTACAATCTTCTTCTTCTTCTTCTTCAGGCGTAGGTGACTCCACGCTCGGGGTTCGAATCCTTCTTCCAACCCAACTTGATTTTTTTCCCTCCGAGTAATTTGATGATGGATCAACTTAATTACCGTAAGCATGATGTTTTCAGGTAGATGTTTCAAGAACGTTTTAAGAATCTTAATTAAATGTCCTCAGTTCCAACGATCGCTGAACCTGTCTCTGTATCTTCATTGTACCTTTTTTAAACTCGCAATCTTTTGCTTGTAAAGTAACCGCCTATGGCCTTTACCTCAAATTGCAATCTTTAACATATCATTGTGAAACAATCACACAGCAATTACGACAAAAACAAAGAGATCATTTGTGTCCAAACAAAATCCTACCGCGAAGAAATAAATCGGCAACGAACAAAACTAATTTGTTTTTCTTTCAAAACTCAAAATTGCGGCGTATAATGTAGCTCCTTTTAAAACGAAATTAGAAACATAAAGGATCTAATCTAGCCATATGTAGTAATTAATTGATGCAAATACAAACGACTCGAAGAAAAAATCTGCACTGTCGGAAGGTGGATTCGAACCCGGTCACCTCAGTGTGATATTCTAACGGCTTGGCACTGAGCCACGAGGTGAGCCTATAGCTAGATTGACTTGCGAGCGGTAATCGGTCCTCTGCCGTAGGTAGCACGCGACGTTGCTAATTGTACTCATAATTAAAATCGCTCATAGGGGCGTAACGGATGAGTTCCGCACATGGGTTCCCTATCTCAAATTACTCCCTGTCCCCACCCGCATGCGCGATTTAAGTTTGGTGCAGGACTTTTTTTACAGCCTGTATATAAAACTAATAAAGGGTTTTATTGCTTTGCTTTTCAGATATATATTTTGAAAGAAGCATTATCCCGCATTGCGACTATTTGGCTGTCTGCTAAAGCCCCGCCACGTACAGTTGGAGAAACAACAACAGTTGCTACGACTTGTGTTTGTGTGTGTGTACCACAGTGTTAGAATACATCTGTATTTGCTGTTTTTTTTTTTGGATTATCCTATTAATAAGGTGAGTTAACATTCCATTTGCTGTTGATTTTTAATTATGTCTACGTCCATGTGTCAAGACTTAGAATGGCAATCATTAGCCAAATGTTTTAAAAGTAGAATATGTTCGGGCCGAATTTATAATGTGAAAAACTGTCTATCCCTTAAAGAATTCGTCGAATCGTGTTTGTCTATTTTTCTGAATGAAAGCAAGCAGGGGTTAACATCGCATCACGCCTCAAAAATAAATTTCGAGTTACTATGTGAATTTATTTTGATAAAAATAATGTTCAAGAAAAACATATTTTAATCTTTGTACAAAAATGGAGAAATTACTGATATCCGATAATTTGTAAATTTGGTATCACAAAAATGCGATTGATGGACTTGTCAGTAAATCTGATAAGTTACAAGACGGACCCAGTGGCCTGGCTCTGAATAGCATTGCATATTTACAAATTAATATTTGTAAATACAATCCATTAAATGCAGGAAGTAGATATATTCCCACACCGAGCTTTATCGCTTCGAGAAAGGCAGTGATCAATGTATGGAACACAGACGATTACTGCTTTTTCTGGAGTGTACTAGTTGCCTGCAACCCTGTGAAAAAAATCATCAAAAATGCTGGTAGACCAGGGAAGTACAAAGCTATGTTTAACCACTTAAAGCAAACTCTTAATCTGGAGTGTGTTTCATTCCCAATGCCTTTAGATAAAATTCATTTATTTGAGAAAGATAATCCAAATTTCTCCTTCATGGTGTATGGCGTCGAGGGATCCAATATTGTGGGCCCCTTGTATGCCACCAAAAAGGTAAAGCAACATCACATTCACTTGCTTTTCCTGTCTCATGGGGATAAAAATCATTATTGTTGGATAAAGAATTTAGGAAAACTAGTAAGCAGCCATGTGTCTAACCATAATGGTATGAAACATATTTGTGAGCGCTGCCTTCAATATTTTACAACTGATGAACTTTTGAAACGACATATGGGAGACTGCGAAGGGCAGACAGCAGTAAAGCTACTCTTGCCCGAAGGGAATGACGCATTCTTAAAATTTAAGGCCACTAATAAACAAGATATTGTACCATTTACTGTTTATGCCGATTTTTAGGCCCTCACTGTTCCCCTTCAGGGATGTAAACCAAGCCTCCATACAAGCTCAACCTATCCAGTGCAAAAACATGAGCCTTTTGCTGTAGGCTATTATGTTGTCTGCCACTACGATAAATCCCAATGTGAGTATGCAAGTCACGAAGGTTCGGATTGTGCGCGGTGGTTTGTTGATCAAATGGCGGCTTTAGCCGGGAAAGTAGAAAAAATTTTGGGCAACCCTGTACCAATTCAGATGAATGACGTACAGAAAAAAGAATATGATCAAGCCAACACCTGCCACATACGCGATAAGCCTATTTTAGGTGGAGAAACAAAAGTAATAGGACAGGATATTTTAGAGGTGCCGCTCATAGAGAATGTAATTTAAAGTATTCAACACCTCGCTTACTTCCTGTCTTCTTACACAATTTCTCTTGCTACGACCTGCACTTCATTGTTAAAGAATTCGCTCATGTAGATAAGAGCAAATTCAGCATTTTGGCTAAGAACCATGAAAGCTTCACTTCTCTTTCATGGACAAAAGGAACGATGAGCATTCGTTTTCTCGACTCATTCAAGTTTATGTCTAGTTCGCTGGATAGCCTTGTGAAAGGGCTAAGCGAGAATGAGTTGAAACAAACTAAGTCCCAATTTACGGATACAAAACCATTTAAATTAAGTGTTCGTAAAGGCCATTTTCCTTATGATTACGCGGGAAGTTACGAGGTGCTTAAAGGAACGTCTTTGCCCTCTCGAGAAAAGTTTTTTTTCTCAGTTAACTCAAAGCACCATCAGTGAAGAAGAATATGCCTACCCACACCATGTTTTGCGAGCGTTTGGTATTAAAACCGTGGGTCACTACGCCATGCACTACTTAAAATTAGATGTGTTGTTATTAACAGACGTATTTGAGACATTCCGTCAGCTATGTCACTTGATATACGGGCTCGATCCCGCCCACTACTATACCAGTCCGGGGTTAAATTGGGACGCTGCGCTCAAATACACCCAAATAGAGCTTGATTTACTGACGGATCCCGATATAGTACTGATGATGGAAAAAGGGATTCGTGGAGGGGGGGGGGGGGTTCGTATCGCTCAATCAGCGACATGCCAAGGCAAATAATCATTACATGCCTGATTATTGTCCTGAAGTACTAGATTCCTACCTAATGTATTTCGATGTAAATAATTTATACGGTTTTGCTATGAGCAGACCGCTGCCGTAAAAAAAAACTTTGTCTGGCTGTCTGAGGATGAAATTAAAGATTTTAATGTGCATAGCGCCAGCGAGCTACAGGACGTAGGATATGTTTTGACGTTGACTTAGCTTATTCCCCCGATCTCAGACAGCGACATGGTGATTTCCCCTTTTGCATAGAGAAAATGGTGCCGCCCGAGAGTAAGGGCATTCATAAAAAATTGATGGGCACCTTGTATGACAAAAATCACTATGTATTGCATATTGATATGCTGGTAGAATGTTTAGCCCAGGGCGTAACCCTTAAAAAATCCATAGAGGTATTTCTTTCTGTCAGAAACCGTGGTTGAAACCGTACATGGATTTAAATACCAGTCATAGACAAAGTGCCACTCAGTCATTTCAAATATTTTTTTAAAACTGTTGAGTAAGTTTAATTGTATTTATGGCAAGAGTCTTGAAAATGTGCGGCAGTATAGGGACATAAAATTGGTCAACACATGGCATGGCAGATGGGGTGCGCAAAATTACTTTGCAAAAACAAATTTCAAATCTTTGAACGTTATTGATAATGATCTAGTCAGTATTGAACTTGCTAAAACTAAAGTAGTCATGAATAAACCCATCTATTTAGGTCAAGTTATTTTTGATTTTTCTAAATTGCACATGTATCAATTTCACTATGGTTTTGCAATGGAGCAAGTTGGTACCATTTCCATGTTATATACAGACACAGATAGTTTTATTTACCATATCCGTGACTGTGATCCATATGTCGTTATGAAAGAAAATCCAAAATGGTTTGACACGTCCTCGTTTACTTAAAAGAGCGTGTTCGATATCTCCCGCCTGAACAAAAAAGAAATTGGTTTAATGAAAGATTAGTGTTCAGACACCATCATGTTAGAGTTTGTAGGTCTCGCGCCGAAAATGTATAGTTTTCGACAGATGAATCAATGTGAATCTATGCGAGCCAAAGGAATTAGCCAAAATGTGGTTAAAAGCCTTTGTGTGGATGATTATTTACATGTCCTTCAAACCCACACAGGCATGTCACATAGTCAGTTTAGGATTCTGTCTACAAACCATAATTTATTTTTAATGAAACAATGATAACAAACACTCGCCTTGTTGTATGAATCGTATACGACTCATTCAACATGGAGATTCTATACTAAAACCTATTGACAACAGAGGCATACATTTACCTCCAAGCGATCTTGAAAATGATTCACACTTAATCTTCATAAAATATTTTCTATTAAATAATTTTCAAATTCATGTTTTGGCTGAAAAAGATGAAAATGAATGTCAACTTTTAGAAGTAGGCTACACAGTGTGGGACAATGATTTGTTTGTTTTATATGCGTTTTACCGAAAGGTAATACAGTGGTCATGAGAACATTACCAAAAGCCTTCGATTTTGTTAATCTGTCAAAGAAACTGTTGCCACAAATTCTTGAACCACCCATATAACAAATAATATGAATTATGAAATATTAATAATAATAACTTTGCAATTTTGTTATTTATCTTTTTAGAAAAAATGTATGAAGCCCTTTGCTTAGAAGTTGAAAATTAGTTACTGATGACACAACATAAACAAGTCTTAGTTGTACCCATACAAAAACAGGCTTAGTTGGTAATAAACCTTTAAACCAAAACCTTATTTTAGATTTTATAGATGTCAGAGCTCCACTATTTTAATAAATAATAGTGGTGATTTAATACCATTTACATATTTACCAAATTTTGAAAATGCGTTTCGACAGTGGTAATGGTTATTGTTTTGCGCCACTTCATTAGCAGATGCTCAAGTAATTGAACCCTATCCCTATAAATAAATTTTAATTGATTTGTCTAATGATGCTTTAGCACGTTATTAATGTAATTTAACAACTCCTTTTACCCTATGGTAGAAATCAACTTTTTTTTCAATTTATAAGAAAATTTAAAACAAGGTTTTGGTTTATTTATAGCTTTAAAAATAGTTTAAAATGATAGCTTGGTTTATTTCTTTCTTTCTTCCTTTCTTTTAGAAAACATGAGCATGTATGATAATATGAATCATCATATAGCAGACAGTCTATTTTATATTCAGCTAACACAGTTGTTGCTTCTTCCAGTGTTAAACACCACATGTTTTGACGGACGTGGTCTTTGGCAATAAATTCATCAAGCACTATTAATGGACGTCACACGCACCAAAACACAACATTTTCTTATTGATGATAATTGTCATTTACAACAGTATACCTATTTACGTGATGTGGACCATGAAACACAAAAGAATTGGCTGTTGATGTTGGTTCAACAGTTATCGCGTACCTCGTACAAACATTTTTATATTTTTGTCAATTTATCCAATACTATCTACAACTTTAGGCATTAATCGCTCAGGCTTAAAAAACAACACCCTTTAATGTATTGACAATGTTGTTGTTATATAAGAATAAGAGTGTTTAAAAATAAAACTCTTTTCTTTCCATATAGCCAAGCATGGGCGCCTTGAATGCCATTGGCCAAGATTGCGGCTTTGTACGCAAGAAAATGAGTGAATTGCCTACACAAACACCCTTTCGCATTCATAAAATACAAAAATTAAAAACCAAATTTGGTGAACGAGCTCTTTGCATTTGTCAAGACTTTGAGACATTTCTTCCCACACGATTTAATAACCTACATGATAATGTCATGGAAGATGTCATTTCGAGTAGTCACCCTGTGTATTTAATCTATGAGGGTGAAAAAAATAATCGTTGCATGATTCGTTTTGTAAAACTAGATAATGAATAATCATTGTACGCAAGACATGACTTTTTTTTGTTTATTGATGCCTTACTAAAAGGAAAAAATATTTTTTTCGGTGCTCAACCGTTTTGACGTTTATTAATTGTTGCTCATGGTTTATAATGGTAAATAATAATAATAATAATAATTTTCTTAACTTTTTAATGTTTGCTTTTTAGCCTTTAGGGCTACATTAATACAATGATGCCTATAATGACTATAGGTAAAATGGTAATTTTTTGTAAGTTCACTCTGTTATGAGAGAATTTTTTTTAGCCTTTAGGGCTACGTGAATACACACATTGCCCATGATGCATGTTTTTTTCTTTTAATGTACATGTATAGTTTTTAAAATAAGTTGAAACGTCATGCGCTTAAGGATATCTTGTTCATTTAGCACACGCACTCATGCAATGCAACCATAAGTTAAAAAACTCAAAAAACATATCAACACTATTTACTAATTAAATAAATAAATAAATAAATAATTTAAAGTTAACGTTACATTGTGTTAAATGGTCACATGGTTTTGTACAAATAAAATCATAATGACATGTTTTAATACAAAATAATAATAATAATAATAATAAACATTACTTTTAACGGTCACAGGGTTTTGTACAAACAAAATCATAATGACATATTTTATTACATAATAATAATAATAATAATAATAATAATAATAATAATAATAATAAACAACATAGTCTGAAACTTGTTAATTATTTTATATGCTACTATGTCTACATTTAAAACATGTTTTATTTACTTTTTTTACTTGTGCTTGCAGTGCATGAGGAGGGTGTTTAATAAACAAGCGACCCTAAGTCCATAACGTTGCAACTTATTTTATTATTTGAAACTATTAGTTAATAATAATGCATTGTAATTTATTTTTATTGTTTATAATTTTAAATTGAAACACCGTTTATATTATTGTTTATAAGTATAATATTTGAAACTATTAGTCAATAGTAATGAAAAAAATACAACATGGTCTCATGTTTATTAATTTATTTTTTTAAAATCATAACAGTGCTATTATACATTTTTTAAATAAATTCATCATCTTAAAGTCCATATTTAAATAAAAGTGATTTGTTTTTCATAGCAGCAATAACCATAAATGCAGCCATTCGTTCTGATAATTTGGCATCTAAAGCTGTTAATCGTTGCTTGGCAATCCTTAACAAGACTTTGTCGGGAATGTGTCTTAGTGTGGGATCACTGTTTTGATAGGCTATATCATGATTTCGACATGCATGGCTCAAAGCATTTATCCCCATATTCCCTCTCCTCAAACGATCTTGAAGACGAGTACCAGGTCCACAAAAGCTGTGAGCATGTAAATGATGCTCAAATGGTAAGTTTTTAATGATGTTATCAATAATGCCACGGCCAATACACTTGCTGCATAGAGGTTTCAATGGGTGAAAAACACTTTTTGTTGTTGTTGTTCTTCTTCTTGTTCTTGCTGCTGCTGTTGTTGCTGTTGTTGTTGTTTGTCGGCGGCTGCTGACGAGCATGGTAGGAGGTGGCTGTTTTCCGCATGACAGCCATGGAATGATGAAACAATGTATTTACAGTGAGTTTTATGTCCATGATATAATTTCATCAATTGGCATGTGGCACACTGTCGAATGGATGGTATTTTTGCCATGGTTAATTGCTTCTGATGGGAAAAATGACTGCATGGTTGTAGTTCACTCAATACAGGGTCAGTAGTCCACTCGGCAGGCGCCCTTTCCCAAATTTCTTTCACAGCGTTGGCAGCAACATAAAACAGAAATGATTTAGGTAGTGCTAATAATTCATGATGTGTAAAGCTAATAATTTTTTTCTTGCATACAAAGAACTTTCCAATAGCCTTGTCGATTGTAGTGGCGTCCATGTTTATAACGTTGATGTTATCACCTCACGTGTACAAGTCTCACTGCTATCATTAGACGATAAACTTTCAGTTTTAATTTTATTCAACAACTCCCAACATGCACTGGTGGTGAGCCAATGAAACAATTGCCACGCATGCGCTAAGGCTATATTCTGAATATTGTCGCAAGAACAAGTGTCCTTGAGCGTTTGCAGGGATGGACAACCCAGATCTAAAAGGTCAATACATTGACAGTGAGAGGGTAAAAATGGTTGAAGCCACTGGCGTTTTTCACCACCTTTAACAAATAAGACATTGGCCGAGGACAAATGGGCTTTCATGACTATGTCAAGATACTTGTAAGAAATATCACCCTTTTTCCATGAAATGAAAATCCACAGCCTGCTTCCAGTCTCCGACCGGGTCAGGAATGGAATGAATGAAGCCCCCATCTAGCGGCGAGGATATGAACTGTGCCGGCTGCCGAGGCCTGACGCACTCCTCTGGGGCAATGATTAAATGAATGACAGATGAAATGAAATGATAGTGGAGAGTGTTGCTGGAATGAAATGAAATTGTGACAGGGAAAACCGGAGTACCCGGAGAAAAACCTGTCTGCCTCCGTTTTGTCCAGCACAGATCTCACATGGAGTGGCCGGGATTTGAACCACGGACCCAGCGGTGAGAGGCCGGCGTGCTGCCGCCTTAGCCACGGAGGCCCTTTTTCCATACTAATTGCAAATGATTTTCAATCCATTGGCTCTGTTTTTATCTTTTTCACTAAGCAACTCAAAAGCATAGGGAGGTTTAAACACCAAATGGATTGGGTGTGACACCCAAAACGTACTACAATCGATAAAAGCTACTTCCTTAAATATAAATTTCTTGTCTGCAATTTTAAACCCTTGACAATCCACGATGAATGTACGCATGATTTTTTTAATATATGTTTTTAACTTTCTACCTCGTTGACGTCTAATCAACAACTAACCCATGTCATGGTTTAACATTGCAAAAGTCAAAGGACTTCAGGAAAAAAATGAATTCAACAACAGGTAAATATTTTCTTTACAGGCTTTATTCATGACATAAAAAAACAATTACAATTTTATTACAAGTTTTTTTTAAATCTGGAACAACATTCAAATGAACAGTTTGCACATAGGGGCCACAGGTTATCACCTAGTTTTGCAGGGTCTGGTACAATGGTAGAGTAATTCAAACTCCACGGAATATTGCCCACATCATAGCGATTAAGGTAAGGACAAGATGGACTCCATCCCTGATGATCGCTAAATGGTCGATCCCCCATCTCCCAGTTTCCAATTTCCATGTTGCAAAAAATACACTTGACCACATCCCCACGGTTTAGGTAATAAAATCCGCTCGCTGCCAATTCTCCATAATCCATAAAGGGAACTCTCCATGTTTCAACATTTTTCTGACGATTAAATTCACATTTTAAATTCCATGGTTTGTCTGTCACGTTGTTGTTGTTGTTGTTGTTCTTGCTTATTGAGGGACACATGAAGTGTGTTGTTGTTGTATGTGTGCACAGTGCCAGAGCGCAACAGATAGTGTACCTGCAGACGCTTATCATCAATCCTATGAATGATGATTTTTTTTGACCTGACCACAGGTGGCTTACATGCTGGTGACATAATTGGACAAAGGATGATATTTCACTTGTCTGGCATGAATAATCAAACAGTAGGCACTGTTATGGTCTGGTACATTTTCTTGTGTTTCGAAATCTACCCTTAAATCAATGGTGGTAATTGTACATAGATTCGTCTAGATACTGTGCCCATTCAGACCGAAGTCCGGACGACCACATATGCATTTCACCAAAAATCAGTCAGCACGAGAATCAAAATATCCCGGGGCGCCAGATGGGTTAAAGTTGACTACAATAACTCAACAAAAAAAAAATGCTTTACTGATTTTCGGCTCGATGCAACAATAAGGATAGAAGGAGATTTTCTGAAATGAATGCATCCGATAAAATTATCTCTTTTATTTAAAACTTTAAAATATTGACTGAAGGAATGCCAAAATGGCATTAAAGATGAATGACGAATCATATGTTATGTACAAAATATACAATTTCACCAACACATGAGCACTTAACAATTGAGACGAAGGTCAAATTAATAGTCCTGTTGACTTCGCTCAAAAGAATTATTTACAGTAGTAGGGTTTTGTCAGTGCAAATTTAATTGTCTTTACTGATCCATATATCGTTTGAGTATTCACATATTGAAAAAATATCGCTCGTTGAAAATATATCACAGTTCACTTTTTTCAAAATATCGTAGCAAATTAACTAACACTTCAGGATTCAGTTATCTCAGGATTTGTTCAAATACAAAGTTATTAACAAGAAATAGAACACAATATCATTTACATGGACCTTGAGCATTTGGATTCGACGAACTTCGATCTGTTCTCGATCCAAAGCCTATTCGGAGCTTTTGACTCAATCATAAATATAATTGTCAAAATATTATTATCAACAAAAGATAAATACCATTCCATATGGATTCAACCATTTAATCAATTAATTATCACTTGGAAATATTATTTAGGAAATTGGAAATATTATTTAGAAGATTTATCATGAAACAATTTCATTTATTATTATCAAAAATTCAAGAATTTGACAAAATGTCAAAATGTTAATCATCAAACTTATTTGCAAAATGTTTATATATTTTTACAGGATCACAAAATCCTCTCAGTTTGTAGTGGTTGTTAAAAAGTAATAATTTTAAATAATTAATAGCATCGGCCCAGTCGATTTAAATTTGGCAAGATCACATAATCATAATTAGCATCTAGACAGCGGCAAAGTTTTTCGTAATGAAAGGTACAAGTTGAACAATAACAATTTTCGGGAAAGCAATTACTAGGAATACTTCTAGAACACGTGGGTAAACTGTAAATTGACAATGATGGCTCAACAAAATAACCTTTGGTTATATTTCGACGAAAGTGTGGCTAAACTTCAACTCCTCTACAAAATTCAAAGACATCCAACCTACAATATGATTGATGCTTCATTTCACACAACCTCATCCCTGCGACTTAATTGCGCACTCAGAATGGCATATTTAACTCTCTGCACACACAACAATTATTTCTTCCTAAAATATACAGAATATTCAAGCCTTTGCTTGTTACGACAACTGGAAGATTTATAAATTGGCAAACCTCACAAATGAGTTTACAATAATAATTTTACCATCAATTTAAAACATTAATAATTCCACACCGTGTCTATTCTTAGCCAAACGTTTTGAAAGACGTTGCTCCATAATGATTTTATTTTTATACAAATTCTAGCAAAAACCCTGTTTTATACATGCTTTTAGCTTCCCGTATCATTACTTTCCGTGTCTTCTCAAAGATTTAAATGCATAGTGCAAGTGTGAAATAATTTCACTGAATTAATATGTTATTTATTTGTGGGCATGCGTTAACCACTAACCTTCGGAATCAACAAGTGTCCGATCTTAGAATATTGTTTCAAATATCAAATGTATAAATCATACAACCTGAAAATGATTATTAGAAATCACAAATATTTATTATTATTATTATTATTATTTCAGAAAATATAAAAAAATATTATTAAATCAACATTATTATTATTATTATCATTATCCTCAACAAAATGGATTTAAAGTTGTTAAACTGTTCGGGGAATATCATCCTCGACTTCTAAATAATGGATAAATATCCATTCCTCAACTTAAATTTCTTATTAAATCTTCAGTTACTACGGCTGATGACCGCGGTTAGAAAAATACCAAAATTAAATAAATGCTCGTTCTGCTCGTCCATAAATTTCGAATCATTGACTTCTGAGTGTAAAAACAACTCAGATCAAAGTTTCTATTGCAAAAGAAAAATATTTGCAACAGCAAAAAAAACATCTTGATGAATAGAAAATATGTGTTGGTAAGACTGTAGAAAAATATGAGAAAATCCAGCTAACTACGCATAAAATAATGCAAATTGTAGCTTACATTCTTGTAGATCTTGATGCTTGTAATCTGGTCTGAACCAGATTATTCAGTCTTCTTCTTGTCCCCATTAGGACACTTATTTATAATCTTGTATCGGCCTCCATTTTATACCCACAAGCTGTCTACACAGGCATAGTGGTATTCATTCTTGAAGCCTTAATATCTTGAAGAAAAATGTTGCCAGCTTCTAAAGGTGAAGTAAAGTTGACAGGGGTCTGATCAAAATGATTCATGATGAAAATTATTAACTTGACAACTGTGATGTGTTCAGTACTCCGAATACGCTTATAATCTTATTCAGCACGAGTACAAATTCTGACGAGTTGGCTGGGCAGAGCTTCTCACTCTTCAGATCGCACAAGGCAAACCTGTATTCCCAATATCGGCTTAAGAATTGTACTGTGCAAGAATGGTAATAAAAGTACTGATTTATCTTGGCTGGTCTATTAACAAGACAAAAGCTTGTCCTCTGACTGTTGGATTAAATAATCCAGCTTTGAATAATTGTGGACAGAAGAAAGAAATATAGACAAAGTCTACCATATGTCCAGTTGTAGCAGTAAATAATTACCAGGTGCCATAAATTTGTATTACTTCGGTGATAACGTTGAAAAGTTCGAAGATCATTTAAAATGTTTAACACTTTCCTAAAACCAGTAACCATTTACTGTCGAAACACTAAGTCCCAGCAACTGTGCTGTAAATAACGAAGACTTTGCAACCATGTGCACGAAAATTATAACAGTGTTCGGAGTCGTAGAGTGTTGAGCGGCTAGAGCGCTTACGAAGTGATGTACGTCCATAGCAGCGGAGTGCTGATGGAGAAGTGAACATACAATGCTCGAGCGGGCGTGCCTTATATACTCCTCGACTGGCTGCCCGAGGTCACTGCGGAGAAAATGCTGGAACTAAAACATCTCATATCTCAGCTTCCGCTCAATCAATTTCCTCGAAATATAGCACATTCTTCCTCCCTTGTCCGTGCCAGTAATCTGATATAAGTCACAAGATTCTACTCCATCGGGAAATATTTAATGACATTTAGCCTCGACTATGACGCTCTCGGCCTACGTAACTTAACCACTTCTTGGCTGTCAAAACCTTCGAAATGCTTCTAAGAAGGTTCGGCGCGCGCTATTCAAACTTTTAATTCTGGACATAGCATTGTGGCCTGTACCCTCAAATCTAGGCCACTGGATTTGGGCACAATACGAACGGTCGAAAACAATCAGTGGTGCTTTTGCTTTAAACCCTTGTGGCGACAACATAGGGCAATCCTGTTTTTCATAATAAGACGATTGAAATTTAGCAAACATATCATAAAGAGGACCAAACTTATTTTTTGAAAAATTGAGTTCAAACCCCTCATAGGGAAAGCAAACATTATTTAAAAATAGTCGTATATTTCTCAAGTGAATGTGATCAAACAGGGTGACATCTTTGCTTTGTTGGTATTTTCTATTGGTTTGAAAACCAATAATAACATAGAGGGGTCTCTCAGTAGAGCGAGCCGATTTCACACTCCAACTATGAGTGTCTGTGGTAGGTAGCAAGGGGTACTCATGTATACTCCAACTTCGAAAGGCGATAGGCAAGGCTTTATCTTTTTGCACCAAATTTAACATGCTTAGCTTTTTACGATCCGATAGCGTCACGTGGGGGCACTTTCGATAGTAATCGAAGCAGTTGAATTTTTGAGTCTATCACTTGGTTGGAGGCTCCTTTTAGTGCATTATAATCACTGCGGTCTCTCACCAGATACAAACTTTGTCTTGCGTTTAAAATAATACGCTTGTGATCTTCGGCAAAGCCAAGGAGTAATTTTAAGGGTAGGAAGCCTGTAAAAGTGCCATTGGTATGAACTAACCAGTCATTGCTACTGTTGGGGCACCATCCTGCCATAGAAAGGGTTTTACTTTCTTCCTCGCTATAGGAAGGATATAATTTCATAAGACTAGTCATGTTCACATTTCGAGTCATATCTATGACAATATCATTTATCACATAGCGTACTTCAGAAAACAGAAAAGCCAAACCATGATTCGCCAACGTAGACGTCGTGGGTGTGCTGACATCTGCTTTCATCAATTTACCCTCAATTTGAAGGACACTTTCATGAGGTAGAGTAAAAATATCTTGATTGTTAATGATGAATTGAATCTCGTCATTGTTATTCAGTCCTGTTTCTTGAGGTTGATAGGAATGCATATCAATGTGCACGACGCCATCTTCCACTTGTATGGGATTTAACACTTGCAACAACTCCTTGTTCATGATTGGGGTGTAACGTATAACCAATGCGTTGTAAACGTTCTCGGTTTACTCGTCTCAACCGTTTCATACACGGCGGGCAACTAACCGACTTCGTAGACGTTGTTGTTGCTTTATAGATAAATTTCATAGCGTCTTTAAAACCAACGTGTAGGTCACAGGGGTGTTGGCGTCCAAAGCAATCAGTTGTTGCTTTCTATTCGCTAAGCGTAAGGTAATATTACTAATATCGCTGACACACACAGGATGATATAGAACCACTGAAGGGTTTTCACGAATAATATAGCCACAAGGAGAGGTGACAGTAAGATCATACAGGGAATGGCTTTGTTCTTGATTCATAAATACGTCTCTAATAATGTTGCAAGTCACAGAAATGTGATGGTCCTCGATGAATTTCACTGGATAAACTGAATCATGGGGTTGGTGAGTTGCCAACACTCGTGGTTCAAATCCTAGTAAAGGACCAACAGAATGAACTCGTGTTTCAAAGTCAATGTTAAACGTAGAGAAAATACGACAGCGATGAGTAATCGTATTGGCTGTAAGTTCAAATTTGTGTGTCCCATCCGCAAATGGTTTTACACCAAATTATTTTATCATCGACACGCTAATGGCTTCGTGCACGTCGTCTATGGTATAACCTCCAGGGGGTAGTCTCAACATATAATCATCATAATAAAATTTGTCATTAATACCCAGTTGTATATTGTAAATTCTGTTGTAACTTTCCAAAGAAATTAATCCTAGCACATAGGATTGTTCGGAATGCAATTCAATGGGGGGGGATCCAGGGACACTTCAGGCCCGCGGCTGTGCACGGTAAAGGTCTTGGCGTTGACATTCATAATGATGAGACTGCTGGCTTAACTCGACCTCTTATATAAAAAATCTAAACACAAACTTCCACACTCTTGAATGTCAAAGGTTTGTTGACGATTCGCATTATAGACTATCTTTACCCGGTTTCCCAAATAACGTAGCAACTCAATCGGGGGTGGTAAATTTCCATAACTGTCAACGTACCATTCTGTGGAACCTTGTTTCACATAGGCTACAAAATGGGTTCCTGGGCCTGCATCATCATCATCTAAATTCATCATGGCTCGTTCTTCTTTCCACGGTGCTTTGGGTAATTCATTTCGCATAAATACACCTCGAAAATGAGAAATATTTAGTTGTTCGGCATAGCTTTCAAGTTGTTCATGGGTCATGGCATGACGAGGCAGTTGCCTTAAGCGCTTATCAAAGATGGACATTTTTTTTCTTAGACGATAGGCCATGGCCTTGTTGATAAAAGACTGGCTTTAAAGGATTGCCGTTTCTACCTCCCATAGCAATGGCTTCTAACGTTTTATTGTGTCGCTCGCTTTCTTTGAGTTGTTGCTGACCTTGTTCGACGGCTTTTATGGTTTTTGGCACAGCAGTGGCACCACCCAAAAGCGAGCGCAAAGCTGCCAACCCCGCAAATAAAGCCGGCAAAAAAACACGCTTAGCAACAGGAATGACACGCCCACGTTTTTTTCTTTCTTTTTTCTTTTCTTTTTATCGATGCATTATGGTGGGATTTTGGTGCTGTAGACAATCGCACTGCCTCTAATGCTTTTTCGATAGCCACTCTTTTTTTTAACACCGGGTGTGAGGCAGATCGACCTGGCTTTTTTCTTTTTTTTTGAGATTTGTTTTTTTGATGTTCATTGCATATCTTTTTTTCACCATGATGCTTCTTGGTGAACCTTTCACAGCAAACATTCGATAACAACTAACGTAGAGAACCTTATTTCATAGCAGTATATTCCAATTCTATATAAAGCGGAAAATCATTCACCGTTTTCCCAGCATCCTTTTCCTCAAACGTAAGCATAAGATGAAAGGATAATTCATCTCCAACATTTACTCTTTGATGGTTGTGGACCAACAGTCTATCACCGTTTATTTGTATTTTAAATGTTTTTCATCAGGCATGGCATATTTAATATGAATCACGCCATCATAATGCAATCGATAATGACTTAAACCAGAAGCAAGCATATAGGTAAGGTGATCATTTACCAGTGGTGGTGGGGAAAGGTTTCTGTCATTGTTCAGTTTTTGATTTGACAGATACACTAAAAATACAGATGGGACAAATTTATAAAGCCTTTTCATTTGGTAGGTGACGTAACGTTTCGTGCAGACATCATTTTCGTCTCGAGGCTCTTGCACATCAATAATACGATGATTGGCTGAATAGCCCTCAGCGGTTAGTCTCGGGGCCATGTGATAGGCACTTTGCACTCTGCGATCGACATAGCTTTTTGTAGCCCCCTCTCGAGACTGTTTTGACAAAGAGGCGGCCGTGGCCATGGTTATACGAGCTCGCACAAACTATTCCATGATGATAGACGTTAACTAACCTATCCTACTCACCGCTTGCCTATATATAAACCTTATACACACATGAAAAAACTCAGTTGTCGTCACTATGGAATTAATGAAACAACCCCATGCTTTGCCCGTCTCTGATTTGGTTTCAGAGCTATCACTGTCCGTTTGCGAACCTAAACGTCATGGCTCCCTATTCCCATCTACCGTTCGATGTGTTATGGTGGGGCTTTCGGGTTGTGGGAAGACTAATGTTTTGCTGAACATTATTACCGCGCCTCATGGCCTACGATTTCAAAATATTTATATTTTGCCAAATCCTTGTACCAACCTCTGTACGTGTATCTGGAACAAATTATGTCTTCGTTAAATAAAGAAGCCATGGGCTATTTTACATTCACCTCACCTCAAGATGTAATTCAACCAGACCGCATTCAACCAGATTCCATTATAATTTTTGATGATATTGCCACTCAACGACAGGCCATTATTCAAGAGTATTTTAGTATGGGACGCCATAAACAAGTGGATTGTTTTTATCTGGCTCAGACCTATTCTAAAATTCCCAAACAGTTGATTCGTGACAATGCCAATCTCATCGTTCTCTTCCGCCAAGACTCTAGAAATCTCTATCATATTTTTCAAGATCATGTGAATCCAGATATGTCCTTTACAGCTTTCACGCAATTGTGTGCCTCGTGTTGGAACCATCATCCCCATGCCTGTTTGGTCATTAATAAACAGAGTGAACGATGTGAGGGAAGTTATCGCTTGGGTTTTGATCATTTTATTTCTGTTTAAAAAGACCTAGGGTTTGATATTTCCTGTTAGTGTGTCTTTACCTTCACCATGGTGAGCGCCATAGGGTACAAAAAACATGTTCAAATCATGCAGCGTATTATTGAGACACGAAATACGATTCGACACAAATTTCGTGAATTACAACGTTTAAAAAACGTCAATCCTTTGCCCATGATAAAACATGCTCCATCATCGGTTGATCCCATGAGGTTCAAAATGCTTCTGCTGCTACTGCTGCTGCTGCTGCTACCTCTCAAACCAAACCCTTAACAAGTTCAAAATTTACTCAAACAGATTCCACACGACAGGTAAAATCCTCCTCCTCCAATGTTAGTGAACAAGAACATGAAGAAGAAGAAGAACAACAACAACAAAAACAACAACAACATGGACAAAGTGAAAGTGAAAGCGAAACCGTATTTAGTCCTAAAAGAAAAGAAAAATCTTCACCTCTTCAACAGTTTCTAAAAACAAAAATCATTCGTCATAGCGGGAGCACCGTCTTCCTCGACATCGTCTCCGTTTTCACAAGTCTCGGCAACCCCTCAAAATAAAGCTCAACTCAAAAACATTTTAATCAATCATTATGGGGCAACACTGGAACCGTATCTAACCCTTCTAATTATTGGAAAGACAGATACTACGTATGGTGTTCGCTATGAGAATGATAGTTTTAAAATTGGGGATTCATCCATTAAATTTGCTCGTACAAAAGCTGTCATTAAAAACATCAACTATAAATTAACACCAGGACTGTTAAAGCTGCTATTTTCTCGCACACCATCTCTACAAGATTTTACGCCCGAGGACCTTGCTAAATATAAATCCATTTTATTAGACTCCAACGCTCACAAAAGAAACTATAAATCCTCTCAGCAGCTCAATGCCAATATATCTCAAAAATATAAAACCATCATTGCAAACATGTTTGGTAAGCGAAAACACCACTCAGCCTCTGGCGTAAGGTTTAAGAAATTAAAGCCCTACATAGATATAACCTTTTGGAATAATCCCAATCAGTTAGTAGAGCGCTTATACTTGCTTCATGCATCAAAACAAGCTGGTCACACTGGACACGAGGCAGAAATCGCCCACATTGAACAACAACTCCGAGATGCTAAAATTATCTTATAAGCCATCCCCCATCATAGTGGGCATCGCTCATGAATTACATAAACCAGCCCGACGCATTTATGAACGCCGTCGTGTGATTTCCAAAGGTGTGGATGAACTTTGGCAAGCAGACTTGGTTGAGATGATACCTTATTCTAACGTTAACGACGGTGTACGCTATATGTTGACCTTCATTGGTGTCTATTCCAAAATGGCTTTTGTTCAACCAGTAAAAAATAAAACTGGTGTCTTAGTCACAAAGGCCTTTCAACATATTATTGAACAACCAAAACGTCAACCTCACTTGTTACAAACCGACCAGGGAAAGAATTTTTCAACAAGGATTTCTCCAGTTTTCTCAAATCTAAGGATATTCACCATTACACCTCCTATAGCAATCTCAAAGCTAGCGTAGTTAACGCTTCAATTGAACATTAAATAGTTATATGTGGAAAGAGTTTACAATACGTGGTATCTATCGATGGATAGATTGGTTACCTCAACTTGTGTCAGGATACAACAATACCATTCATTCCACCATTGGCATGAAACCTCGTCTCGTCACCAAGAACCTACCCAGACTCAATAGACTGTTTAACCTTATAAAAAGGGTTGATCCAAGGCGACATCGCCTGAAAAATGGGGATTTTGTTCGCATCAGTAAACATAGAAGTGTGTTTTCAAAATCGTACACTCCACAGTGGTCGACAGAAATTTTTAAAATTCGCCAAGTCAAGCTAGGTCAACCAGTGACGTATCTTTTAGAAGATCAAAGCGGTCAACCCATCAAAGGACGATTCTATTATGAAGAAGTGCAAAAAACATTATATCCCAACGATTATCTCATTGAACGAGTAATTGAATCGGTCATTTCTAAAAGGACCCATGTGCTTGGAGACTAGTTTTGAGAAAAACACAAAAATATATTTTACATTTAAGCTATTGATCTGAGACCAATAATTTTTTTGTACATAACATGTCACTGCCATAATAGCTGTTTTGACACACAATTTGTTTGGTTCGGTTCATTAGAAAGGACAGAATAAGCTTCAAAATTTTGCAAAATAAGGGCCTTTTAGAAATGTCTCTCAAGAGTCAATATTTATTTGTACTAAATATTTAATATTCTTGTGGTTATTTGTTTTTTTAATGATCACTTGTATTAAACTTGCTAAAAACTTTATTTTGTAATGTTATCATTCTCTAATGTACACATATTTTATACATATAATGGTATTTCATAACACGGAGTAGCATCATGTAATCCTCTTGTGTATGGCTCTAGGTGTCCTCTGTTGGGCATTTCAATAAATCGTCAAGATACTCCACCTATTCATGTGGGATGTATGTCATAACTTTATTGATGTCTTCTATCTTGTTCGGGTTAATGGGAACACGTCCGTCCTACACAGGGCACTAAATTCGCCATTAATGTTGTATACCCGCAAGAGTTCCACACGTATAGCTAACATGAAGCCCCATCTTCTTATAATTCAGAACAGATTTTGCTCATCCCTTTGCCTTTGCATCAGGGTGGGTCATATCAAAAATTATTTCAGACATAAGATTTTAGAGGTCTATTGACCATTTAAAACGGTTTTGACATTATGACTATTAAGGGAGGTATGATTGTTTTTCTCTCAAAACTCGATTTTTCTCACCCCTTTGGTCATTGGTTGCTGCTATCAAAAAACTTCACAGAGTTAAGATGTTGGCCCTTATTCGAAGAATAGAACGATTACATCTGTTTCTAGCTTGCTCGGATTCCTTGGTAAACTGCCCCTTCTACCGCAGAAAAGGCCCTTTAGAAATGAATGTAAATAGCACTGCCATTCCGTGACTACACTAAAAGGTAGAAAGAGGCCTTTCCAGCATGGAATGGTGTGTTTACCTCTGAAGAACCCCAATCCATGCTTAACTCATTTTCACCAAAAATGTTATAAAGGGCCTTTTAGAAATGACCGATTCAATTAAAGTCAAATGTGCAAAATATTTTGTAAAGTGGTTAGGGTTTCCTTCCGCGTTTAATTCATGGGTCAATAAACTAGATTTTTTGTAATAAAACCCCATTTATTTATTTAGACTAAACTCCCTTATTTTTTTCAAACATGGTGTTTAACTCCCCTCCCCATCCAATCCAATCCATCATGGCTAAAAAGACAACATGATCTCCATTATACCCATAACTCATTCCCGTTTTCCAAAAATATCTCAAATATGGCAAAAACATAGGATAACCCCCCCCCAAAAAAAAACCTACATAGGTTTTCACCTAGAGACTTCAAATTTATGGTGCGGGTAGAGGGGGGTAAATACCAACCATTCATGTCAAACAAACTTTTTTCTCATCTTCACCGTTTCCAAAATAGTGACCATTTTTTCAAAATTCATTTTTTCTTTTGGCCTACACACTTGAAACTCGGTTTCTGCCTAGAGGGGATAGGCACCTTTCATTAACGTCAAACAAACTTTTTTTTTCCAAAATTCACCGTTTCCAAAATAATCAAAAATTCAAAACCAACAATTTTCAAAAAAATACCAACACACATTCTTAGCAAACAGGACGTCATCCCAATGCCAACAACATCTCATTTGTTAAAATCCGACCAGGCGTTCGCGAATTATCGCCAATGTTCGCCAGAAAGTAGGCTATCATTCTCTTTCCTCCTACACACTTGAAACTTGCTGTCCCCCTAGAGGGCATAGCCACCTTTCATTAACGTCAAACAAACTTTTTTCCAAAATTCACCGTTTCCAAAATAATCAAAAATTCAAAACCAACAATTTTCAAAAAGAAATTTTTAAAATATCAACACACATTCTTAGCAAAGAGGACGTCATCCCAATACCAACAACATCTCATTTGTTAAAATCCGACCAGGCGTTCGCGAATTTCGTAGGAAAGTAGGCTATCATTTTTTCCTCCTACACACTTGAAACTTGCTGACCACCTAGAGGGCATAGCCACCTTTCATTAACGTCAAAAACACTTTTTTCTCATCTTCACCGTTTCCAGGATAGCGCCAATTTTAAAATCAACAATTTTCAAAAAATGTTTTTAAGAATACCAGCACACATTCTTAGCAAAGGGGACGTCATCCCAACACCAACAATACCTCGTTCGTTAATATCCGATCATGCGTTCGGGAGATATCGTCAAAGTTTATATGAAAGTAAGGGGCGAGTCAGCTCTCTCACTACCCCACTACTCATAGTCGTGAAGGTCTTTTTACGCTGAAACAGTTAGTGGAAGTCTATTTTTTCGCTGGTCCTTTTTAAGGGGGCATCTGGGAGCTCCAAGTTGGTGGTGCGCGCTCTGAATTGTTCAGTAAATACCGGCACTATGTAAAAATAAAATTCAAATTCGCAGTCCGACTTCCTACCGTTCCCTCGTTAGTCCATGGAGCTTGTGATTACTAGAAATTATCTACATTTGTATGATACATATTAATTTTGTCATATTACTAAAGCTGTAGGAGCTATACAGGGTGGTTTTTCCACCATGTACAAACTCTAGGTATTGATCGCGGAACAAAAATGGGCTAATGAACGTATGTCCGGAAATGCATGGCCGAAACTATCGGCGTTTCTTGCGGGTGACTTTGCCTCCCTTGATGGAAGACGTACCATTGATGAATCGCAGGGTTATGTGGTTGCTACTTGATGGTGCTCCACCCCACATAGCCGTTAACAGCCGGACGCATCTCAATCGTGTCTTCCCTGGTTGATAGATTGGACGAGGTTGTTCAGTTGCATGGCCTGCTTGTTCACCAGATTTCAACTTGTGCGATTTCTGGTTATGGGGCCATCTCAAAAGTATCATGTATGCAGAGCCCATTCCAGATGTGAAGACACTGGAGCAGCGTATTCATGCTGCCTTTGACACTGTTCGTATGCAGCCTGGCCGATGTGAACGTGTGAGACAGAACATGCTACAGTGCGTACACGCATGCGTGGTGGCACATGGAAATCATTTTCAACACAAACTGTGGCTGCATGGTACAGTGCATATCAGACCGCCGTCTCTGTAACAAAGGATGATCTAATAAATGGCCCCTAACAAACAAACCATGCATTTCCGGACAAACGTTCATTAGACCTTATCTGTTCAGTATCCTCTCCTCGATCAATCCCTAGAGTTTGTAGACGGTGGATGAAATCACCCTGTATTAAAAGATTTCCAACTAAAGCAAATGAATCGAAGATCCAACTGGCTACCGGGACTCGATCCTGCAAACTTCAGCATACACTGCTTGAATAACTACTTATTATTTTATTGTTATTATGATTAAGTTATAACAACTGTTCATTTCAACTTCAATGCATGTCGTGTTAGTGTTATTATGGAAACATCTTCCGTTATTAATATTATTATATAAATACAGTATTTTTTAGATTTCAAAGGCATGTCGATTACGTACCTCTGTCAGCTGATGATCTCCATCTGGCCGAGCACGAATTCATTCTCTCTCGTGTGTCAACGTGCGACTGGGAGGGACAACTTTTTCAGAAATGCAGGTACATGCACAAGCGTGTTGCCGGAAGCGAAGGTTGAGGGGGGAGGGGCGCGTTTTGACCACATTCCTCATATAACGCTTCTCATTAGCTCCCATCAATAGCACGAATGATTGCTGGGACAAGTAGATGGGATCGATGGCAGCAGAGTACCCACAATGAAAAAATAAAGGCTAAGTTAGAAATGAACACGTTAGATTGAAACTGTTCGTTATTAGCCAACTTAGAAGGTGGAGTCATGTGATGGGAATGAAGAAGGAGAGATTACGGAGGAGGCTAATGAGTTCAGCTATAAAGGGTAATTGAAGCAAAGGTAGACCTAGGAAGTGATGGTTAGATTCAGTGTTCAACGATTTCAAAATGAGGGGCGTAGAAGCAGATGCTGCCGTGCTTACCGCTGATAGGGAATCATAGAGGCGACTTGTTTGCAAACAGCAGCTTGCAGACTAGACTGAATGTTGAAAATGTATATATGTACAGTATGTATGTTTCATGTTGTTTTGAGAGGTATCTCCGTGCTTAAATATAATCTACAAGACAGCTATTTCCCCACTCCTACCAGTCACAGCTATACCAAATGTCAGATCCTGACCTGAGGATAATATCCCTCCGCGCATATTCTCTGTCTGTTCCTCTTTTGTTTCCGTCATGGCGCAGCAGCTGATTGAGAATTTAAAACTAACCTTAACGACAAGTGACTTTATAACCTGTGGACCTTTATTCTATGTCAATTACGAATTTATCTACGATATATTCACTGATCCAAGTATTTGTTCCTATCATGCGTGGATCACACCTGTCGGAACCTGAGGTGCTGAAATTATTGAGAATAAAATCTCTCTGCAGAGAGAAACTGATCTTATTTTCCTTGTTATAACATGATTTTTGTTTGGCAACTTATGATATAAACGACGAGTAAGATGACGAAATAAGATGTGTCCACCAACTAATTGCCTGTCAGCCTTAGTTCATTTTATCTTGTGTAAGACAAAAAGTAGAGTAGGAGAAAGATGTTGCTTACAACTGAGTGTTCCTTGAAGGGCTACAACACGTAGCCTTGTATTTTAAATGTACCCTATATATTAGGTTGAGGGATGACAATCTAGAGTGGACAGTAGAAGAGCTGGTGAAGAAAACTGCACACTTGACTAGCGTATCAACGTACAGTGTTTACTCGACTCACACTGAATTAAAAAGTTCATGGCGAATGCAAGTTTCCAGCAAGAACTCGACCTGCGACACAAGGAAAGAGTATTCATATGTCGCAGTATTCAGAATTTGTTGTGTGTGGAAGTCGTTGAAAGTGCAATAATTCTTTTCTCAAGAATGAAATTCCAATCGTGAAGAAGTGAAATGTGCAGTGAATAGTGAAGAGGATTTTCCTAATTTCAGTGAAAATACTGTTTGTAGGCTGATGTACTGGTTCCATTTCAAGCGACGGAAAAGAGCTTCATAAACTGCACTGTCAGTAGATAGCGATTACTTTCTGAATCGCACGGGTTGAAAGGAGGTCCCATGGCTTATGGTCGCGAGATTAACGGTCATATGAAACCACAAGCTTCCATTGTCTTCCACAACAACTATGTTTTAACAATGAATGCTATAAGTAAGGAACACTGTAGCCTACTCCAGGTTTCTGATAAGCACATTCTTTTTGAAGCCTAAGAAAGTATATTGGGAATGAGACAATAAATTAAAGCCCCCCATTTCGTGAGAAGTGTTTTATTAAATGCAGAAGAAATTCATGAAATTCATTTCAGGCACTAGGAAATAAATTGTAATTCCCTGCCAAATCATTTGGGCACACTCATGTTGACCGACTGAAAAGATTGTAATAATATATAAACTAAAGAATACTATTTTTCTTACCATTGTAAGAGGAATACTTCGACTTGGTGTGACAGGCGTAACATCCTCCAAGTTCTATGTGACTGACATAGAACAAAGTTGACAGCAGGAATTCCCTGGAATCTGTATGAGATGTAGGTATTAGTGATGAAAGGATAGTTGAGTGAATGTTAGGAAAGGTCAACTTGTTTTCAAAAGGACTTGCAATGGACTTCCTACTTGCGTCACACTATAGAGTTTGCAATGTAGCATTAAGCCTGAGTTACCGAGTACCAGGGGTCAGTTCTCTTTGCAGATGAGAGCCCTTTTTGTCTTAGGTTCACAGGGCGAGGCTAGAAAAGTAATATTAACCTGCTACTTTCTCCTTGAAGACATATTTTTGAAGATACTCGGCTGTGGTGTCGTACCATTGCCGTCTATAGGCTAATTCTCAAGCTGTTATGTTTGCCTATAAAGTGTTGGTTATTCTGTCAACCGTTAAGGACAAAAGAAGAGCTATAAAGAAGGGACGAGGAGAAGGCTGTATTGTAGTTGGTGTGTCATTGTTGACAATCTAAAGAGCAGAACCGTATTTTGTGTGTAAAATAGTCTTATTGAGTGTTTTCATTTGGCGCCCAGCCATGTGGCATAGTTTATTTACATCGATTGTGCTATTTCTTATGTTAATATGGATAAAGCCGTAAAATTCAGAGGAGTAAATCGAAGCTCATTTACAAGAAATTACAACGCTTTGATCGCGGAAATTCAGTCCAATCATTTCAATCTACAAAATGTACGTGCTAACCTCAATGTTTTGCATACCAACTGGGAACAACTTGGCAACATGGATGAGAAGATAATGGATTTTTTCTCGAAGACGATTCCTGCGATACGGAACTCGAAGCGGAGTCATCGTCGATAGTTGAATATAGATGCAGGTATGAAAATGTGAAAGTTCAAGAACTAGAAACCAGGACAAAATCTGAAGAACCAACCAGTTCAGTAAGTAGGCCTAACATATCTGATCACAGAAAGCCCAAACTTCCTCCCATCGAGTTACGAAAATGCAATGGTGATATTAAGGAATGGTTAGTTATAGTCCAGTCAAATTAGATTTTTCTGGACATAATTCCTAAATTTTTGAAACTTAGCAATATTGTTTGAGAGGGTCTACTAATGAACATACGGTACTAAAAGTCCTGACGGATGGGGTGAGCGGAGGGTGGAGGACGTAAAGGAAGGTACCGTTTCTTTGATTTTGGCTAATATCTCGTAATCTATTGGACCTACGGAAAAATTATTCGGAACACAAATATTAAACAATTGAATGATCTACAATATCCGTTATATTTTTTTATCTCTAGAGTCAATAGCTAACGAGGTAATCCCATTTAAAATGAAGAAAATTGACTGAAATCACATCAGCGCCAGAGGGCGGATCAACGGCACTTACATTATACTTAATTAAATTAAACGAGCATTAATTAATGTTGTGGGCAAGTGAATTAAAGAATGGACAATAATTTCAAGAAATTACCTTTTTATTAACTAAAACCATACAAAAATGAAAAATGCATCAAGTACAATATTATATGATTGGATATTATACTCAAGTCTGTAATCATTTAGAACAGGGGTTCCCAACCTACGGGGGCGTGGGGCTTTATCAAGGGGGTCGTGAAGTGATTTCCGAATTAAGTTTTTTTTTACTCGAATATTACAATTTTGTATAACAAACTTTTTTCGAATCTCTCCAAGTGATTGTCCAAGTCAATCGTTCAAAAGAACTGGTAATTGCCAACTGTCGGCACAAACCTCTGTGGAGCCGCGAGGTTGGAAGTGAAATAAGGAATTTGCTGTGTTGTAAAGAGCAAAATCAATGCGAATTTTATCGTCTCATTGGCATATCTTTGAGATTTCTTTGAAGCTTTGAACATTTTGAACTTCTTAAAGCTCCAAGGCAAAAACTCCAATATTATGCTTGCTTATGGTACCATCAGAGCTTTCGTGGAAATAATACAGTTATGGAAACGCCGGCTTTAGTTGAACAACTTCTCATCCTTTCACGGCCTTTAATGAAATTTTGCCGGAAAATGAACGTAATCGTAATAAACTTAAGGTGCAAATTCAGTCACATTTGGATTCCCAACTTCTAATTTCCTGATATCTCGTCGGATGAATGGTCCTGGATGTTAACAAGAAACCCGTCTGCCATTGACATTGAAGCACTGCCAGCACAACTTCAAGAAAAAGCCATAGATTTGAAGTGTGAATCAAAGCTAGAAGACGACTCCAAAATATTAGGACTGGGTGACATTTTGGGTAAACTGTCTTACAGTGTATCCTGTAATGCCTAAGTTGCATTGCGTGTCATTGTCCCATTTTCAACGACGTATTTATTCGAGTCAGGATTTTCAACGCTGAGTGTCATAAAAACAAAGCAGCGCTATTGGCTTGATGTTGCAAGTGATCTCCGCTGTGCTCTGTCAAATATCAAACCACACATACAGAATCTCACCAAGAGAAAACAGCAGGGGCGGCTCCTGAGGAGGTGCCCTTGTGCCATGGCACCACCAGTGTAATGAAGAGAGAATATGTGACTTTTCCCTCTCAAGAACAGTTTATATTACATTTACATTTTGAGGAAATTGTATACATATTCTGCATTTATTTGAACGAGCGCGCAAACTGACATGCGTTCTGGTGGCGCTTTATTGAATTACTGAGCCAGAGCCAACCGGCACTACCTACGAACATCAGACCGCATCAGACACTGTACCGCAATAAGGACTAGTTTGGCTTGAGTTTGTTTGTGTTGTGTTGAGACGCATATTACCCTGAGGTAGAGCCAACGGCCTCGTGACGCGGAGCTTCAATTCTATCCACGAGATAGCAGCACGTCACAGGTACAAGCACACATTACATACACGTTAGAACTGCTGAACTGCTTTATCTTTCAACCACTAGAGTACAGCATATGGCAGCACACCTCCAGTGGTACCAGCTTGACGATATATCACTGTGTCTTGACTATTAAATTAATTCAAACCACAAAATAGTTTTAGTTCTTTATTGTTTGACATTTAGCAACTTTTTTAGACTCATATTGATGACGGGGATTATTTGTTCCCTCTTTGTAATGTAAAAATTCGGAATTTTCAACGAGTTTTACTGTGTTTCGTTAATTTAATTTGGCGGCACAGTTTCACGTCCCAAGCGTAAACACAAATTCTCAAGTTTGACTGCAAATGTGTATGAATAGTGTCCGTCGTTAAATAGCTTTTGTGTTCATTTATATTAGATGCAGGGAATATCCTTTCCAATCAATCCGTATGTACGATAAGTAAGGTTGTCTTAGAGGTAGGTCATCGTGTTCATTTCATCTCACCTATTTATTTTGAGACAGCAACTGAAATTGCGACAAAGAGGCCGTGGTCACGTGTGTGTTAGCAATAGCCATGCTTATTTTTTCCTATATAGACATGTTACATAAACTTGCATAGCATCATGCGGCATTGACCATATAAACACCGTTTTAATCTAATAAGTGTGCTTTTTGAATCGATACATGCAAGCTAGGTTCCTTAATAAAATTTGATTTGTTTCATGTTTGAAGATCGCATAGCTCAAGCGCAACGTACGAAGCCGTAGGAATCTCAATGAGCTCTGTGTCACCTTTCCGAAGTGTAACAATGAATAAAATAAGTGAGTTGTTACAATCCCCATTTAGCGATAGGACCGCTCTTATTAATTCAAATGAAGGTTTCGATCGAGGTTTTGGAACAAATATGTTTGATGAGTAGGCCTAGCATATGTTGTTTTCTTCAAATTATTTTTCTGAGAGGTTTGTTCAATTATAATTCTTAAAAGTGGTTTTTATTTAAAATGCATATGGATCAAAATATGTGTATGATATAATATCGTATGGCCTCGGTGCCAGGTGCAAGCGTTGTTGTTTGACACCCAAAGGGCAGCTTGCTTGTCGAATTTTTGTTGTTCCTTGGAGGGCCATGAAAGTCAAGGAGGTTAGATATCTAAGCTCCTTGACACTTTAGCGCTTTCTAGTAGAGAAAGGAGGAACTTTTGTTTTGGCAAAAAATCCCGAGACTAAAATATTTGTAGTAGTTATGCAATTTCTCAATTCACTTCAGCTGACACTTCAATTAAAAACGTCTTCTACAATAGCACAGTTAAATAATGTTAAACATATAACTTATTGCATAAAATATGCACTATCCGTACCTGCAACTTTGAATGATTTTATTGCAAATTTTGAATATGCTGGCACCACCAAGTGAAAAATCACCAGCCGCCACTGGAAAACAGTATCAACCCTCTCACTGACATTTGTTGACTAATTTAAGGATTAACTAGTTGAAACCCGTCAAAACTTGACGGACAATGAACAACATATTTACTGAAGAAGTTTCCTATATAAGTTACATTCTTACTGCGATTACTTTTTGCCACTATTGCAACTTTAAGGCCGTCAAAAGATTGCACTCTCGACATTGCAACATACAACTGGCACAAATCTCACATGGAGTAACCGGGATTTGAACCACGGATCCAGCGATGAGAGAGCGGCGCGCTGCCGCCCAAGCCACGGTGGCTTCTCCAAGAGATAAAATGATATATTGTCGTAATAAAACAAATATTTTCGGTGCAGCAGTGACAATTCAAATTAAAATCAACTTCTAATGACTCCCAGAAAGGTACGTGAATCATCATATATATTATTTCAGTAGTATGCATCCCTCCTGCGGCGCTCACAAGAGACCGATCGTGAAAAATGAGCATTCAAATGAAAGAGAATATACATTACCAGTGACGCATTGCACTCGAATTTCATAAATATCTATAATTTCTTTAAAAATAGACTTAAAAACTGTACGAAGCGTGCGATTTGCAGTTACTGTTGCTGCAGGAAGATAGCTCCATAATTGATGTCCACTTCACATTTTGGCCGCTGTGACGCCTTTTTTAGTCATTTTAACAGTCTGAGGTCTTTCCTTTATCATTTTGCATCGATTTCAGAAACAGTAAATCAAAGGAATGTGTACTGAAATCGTATAATTTCGTAAATTAGCAGTGACGAATTGCATTCTAATTTCATAAATATAAATTCTTGTAAGAATTGTGCGATTCGCAAATACCGATGCTCTAACATTCTGAAATTATGAGTTGACGTCTAAACCCTTAAAACTATTAAATGTTAATTACTCTACAGGTTTTTCTTCTGCCTTCTAATATCGATCATTTCGAATAGTTTTCAGAAACAGTAAATCAATGGGTTGAGTACTATAATCGTATAACCGGTGAGTGTTACAAATACTGTTGCTGTATTGTGCCCGTTTAGACCGGAGTCCGCACGACCACATATGCATTTTACCAATAATCAGTCAGCACGAGAGTCAAAATATCCCGGAGCGCCAGATGGGTTAAAGCAAATCGCAAAAACGACATCAAATGAAAAAATGCTTTACTGATTTTTGGCTCAATGCAACAATAAGGATAGAAGGAGATTTAATTGGGAGTAACACATCCTGTAAAATTATCTCAGTTTATTTTGAAGTTAAAATTGACTGCAAAATTGCTCAAAGTAGCATCACTCACGTGTGGCGATCCACACTCTTATTTACACACAATATACAGAAATTTTCCAAACACATTTGACAATCTTTTTGGAAACACAAGTCCGATTAATAGTCCTGTAGACTGTGTTCCAAAATTATTAATATTTAATTCCAGTTCAAAGTTAATTGTCTATACTGGAAATATCGTAGATCACTGTTTGAATATTTACATGATATTAACACTCGTAGAATAAATGTTCATAGAATTTTTAAACTTTCACTTGTTTTTCCAGTTTCAAAAATATATCGTCGAAAAATATTATTATCATTGAAGCAACACAAATCATTTACATATATTAATAACATCTGAAAAGTATTTGACCTTGAGCATAGCATCGAAGAACTGTGCGAAGCACAACAACAATTAATTGTTCTTCCGACATTAAACATTCGAGAAGTGACTCGATTATGAACTTCAAGTTCCTCACATAAGTTCTGAATCATCAACTTGATCAATAAATGGTTGAACCATTCAATTATTCAATTTTCCACTTGGAATCATTATGAAAAAAATATTTATATTCATGGCCATTTTTAGCAACTTTCACAACTTGCAATTCTTCGACAGAATGCGGAAATAAGAATTGTAGTTTTATAATGAATTCATTTAGTTCATGGCACTAGGATTGAAAATATCCTTCAAATTATTCGTGGTTAAAGAATTATTTTTAATTGACAGTGGCCCATTCTACTATTTGTGTAAGAACACAATATTACAACAACAAAGGCAAAGGTCTTCCTCTGAAGAAGAATAAACTACTATCATGACAAATCCGGGTTCTAGCAAAATCAAAGTCTAAATGGAATTCGTAAACAAGGTTGAAATAAGAACTGATGGTTTCAAGAAATAACCTTCGGGTCATTCATCCGACGAAATGTGTAGTTCCAATACTCCTACTATAAACCTGAGCCATCGAACCTGCTATTTGATTGATGCTCGAAAAAACCTTCATTCCTGCGACTTAAACATGCGCACCTGGGAATGGCATTTCAACTACTCCACACATATAAATTTTCTTCCCAAAATTTATACAATAAATCAAGCCTCTGCTTGTTATCAACACTGGAAGATTAATAAACTTACAAGTTTATTTTATTTTACCATTCAGTTCAACCCGTGAATTTACCATACTTATGAAAGTCTTTATTTCACTTTCGAGTGTATTTACGTCATGATTTTATATAAATACAAAAATATCCTATTTGATACAAATATCAATTGCTTCCCGTTTCATGCCTCTCCGTGTTATCTGAAAAATATACTTTTCTCAATGCAAATATCAACTGTTCAACCAGAACTGAAATGTTGGTTGAATGCGGGCTTGCGTTAACCACTCTCCTTCGGAAAATCTCCTGTTCCAGACTAGAAATGATTAAACTACTTCATAGGCTCTCTCTCAATACATATGATTATTATAAAATATAATATCCAAGAATTATTTAGAAAAATTATGAAAATTATTATTATTATTATTGGATTATTATTATTATTATTAATTATATTATTTTAAATATGTTTAATTATCATCTCATTATGTGAGAATCCACATGTTCGAACCTTCGAATATGGGAAAAATATCCATTCCTCAACAAAAATAAATTATTAACTTTTACAGTTACATCGGTTGTTTTCCGTGGTTTCCCAAAAATATGAAAAATTCAAATAAATGCTCTAAATGCTCGGTCATCGATCCTAAACTGTTCTGAGTGCTGAAAATACTCAGAATAACTCTAACAAGTCTTGCGTAAATCATTGCAAGATTTAAATACGACGAAAAATAATGTGTTGGTCATCTGCAGAAAAATAGTTTGTTCCAATTAGCTAGGCATAATATAATTCAAATGTGGCTTACATTTCTTGATGGTCTTGAAGCGTAGTAAACCTGGTCTGTACCAGATTTATCCATAGACATGCCCTATCGGACAAGCACGTATAATCCTTGTATCCGCCGCCATCATATACCCACAATCCGTCTAGTCAGACATAGTGGTAGTATCTTTCGACGTTTGAATTAACTGTTGTTCCATTTTAATATGGGCTTCTATCAAAGCCATAACAGTTTGTTTAAATAGGGTCAGATCTAAGTGATCTCTTCTTAGATATGTCAGTTGTAACATAACTCACTGTAATCTTATCAGTACAAGAAAAACACTGACAGTCTAAGCAATTAACGGCTGTTCTGAAGATCGTTCCCTGGGCAGGGTTTGTTATATCACCATCTACCATGCGCTAGGCAACTTGTAGTTTCCCTTGCGTAGACTAATGAACGCCACCGTTATAGACTAGTCTTCAGTGTACTGACAGATCGAAGTGGTTAACTAGTTACAAAAAATGAAAACTGACTTGAAATGGATTTAAACATCCAAGTATTATGTTATTACTGGACTGTGACAAAATATTATTTTCTAGACAAAGTCTAGCATATGTCCTTGTAGAAATATAAATATTTCCACCAATGTCTGTAGAAAAATCAATCACCTCAGTGATTCTCCTCACCAGAAACTTACTAAGTTCCAACTCGTAGCGCAGCACTTTTCGTGACTATCACGACTTTGAAAAGAACTTCTGCGTAGATCCGGCAACCATGTGCCTTGGCTCAGCGTAGATGCAACTTGCTCTGCAAGTGCTTGTGTTGGAGTGAGCTGAAGTTGCTTCGGCCAGCTGGCTTTTATTCAAAACTGCCAGGGTCACGCGTCATCACCTGATATCTGGAAATCCTCATATCTCTTGAATCCCTGGTCCGATTTACTTGATACTAATTGCATTCTCTTTCTTTTGGCCGTGCCAGTAATCTGATCCCAGTCTCAAGTCTCTACTCCATAATTAACTATTTAATCAATAAATAGCCTCGACCTCTGCTATTACTCGCTACGTCACTTGACATCCAAGTATCGGTAAATTATTTCCAAATGCTTCGAGAAGCAATGTAGCGCGATATTCAAATATCTGAACTATCAAAAGCGGCTACAGCCTTTCCCTTGATATCTAGGTGTCTGAATCTTGGAATACCCATTCCTAGAGTTGGGCACATCCACCCCACACCTAGCAAAAAATAAAAATTGAAAAATTTTTATTTTTCCTATCTACACATTAAATAATCTGGTTCTTGAATAATAAATCTTCAAATTCGATGCATTGAAAGTTCCCACGATGTTACCAGTTCGTGTATTGGCTACTTCATAGCTTCCATTATTGTTTACTTCCACAATATTCAAAATCTTCAATTTCACCAGGCTTAATATCAAAAATATCGTGATACTCTTCCAAAATCTTCCCTAGCTCTGGGGACTCCTTCTCAGTGTAGACTTCTCTTCCTTCAGCTTTATGAAAAATCAGAGACCATTGAGCATCTCCCTCGATGTCTTCCTCTTCTTTTCCCTCGAAGTTAATCTCTTCGGTATTCTTGAATCTGATCGTCTCTGTCTTCATGTCTATCACTGCTTGATATTTCTGAATGAAATCTGCTCCCAATATCATGTCAAAAGCCATGTCCTTCATTACAACAAACACATGTCGGAAATCATGTCCTCCAATCGTAATACATAACTATAATTGTGTTTTACACAGAGATATTTTATTGGGTATTATTCCTTGGATCTTAATTCCTGATACTGGAATTTCCTCTAAATTCTCTTTGAGCTTCCACAGAATATAAAGCTTCTCACTCACAAGACAAAGCATAGCCCCAGTATCGATCAAAGTATCGACAGGCATACCGAATACTTCGCATGATATGATTGGCATTCTAATTCTTGTACCCATTTCTTTTCGTTCGTCATTCTGTTGAATTAAGTCATCATCCTCTGCTTGCCATTTAATAATTCTGGAAGTGAAAGTGTTCAAAATTCTATCTTCTACTGTGAATTCGAAGTTTTTTTTTTTTCATTACCATTCCCCCGGGATTGTTGTGTTCCCGATGGACCTGGATCATTGGGCCTCTGCTCCACAAACTGCAAGTTATCTTGGTGTCTTGCTTCCAAGTTTTTCCTCGTCTCCTTGTTAAACTCTTCATTGGACTGACGAGTATCTACATTCCCTCTGTTATTGTAGTTGTTTCTACCATAATATCTTCTTTCTTGGTACCTTCCTTGATTATCCTGTGGTCTTCTCCATCGAGTATTGTATCGATTACCACCATCCGGTCTCGCATAAGGCTTGTAACTGTATCTGTTACGGTATTGGTTCCATCCTCTCTTATTTGGATCTTCCCTCGGCGTTTTCTCTTCTCGCTCCTCTCGAATCTCTCGAGGTGTCTGAGAATAACTATCAGCCATAACAGCATACACAGCGTTGTTACTCTTTCCTCCCTTCTGATGAAAGAATTGAGCGTTCGTATGATCCAGCTTCTGTAATACTTCATCAAATTGTTCCATATTATAGATATCAGCAGCGATCAAAGTCCTCTGGACGTCTGCTGGAAACTGACGTATCAATGCAGTAATCAACTCGTTATCTGGCATCGGCGGATCTAAATGTTGAAGTTTAGACAGCTGTCCAGAAAAGTACGTAGAGTATCGAGTAGGTTGTGACGTCGAGAATCTCTTCGAATATAACTCTGCTCTGACTTGCTGTTGGGTTTCCGGGGACCAAAACTTTTTCAATAGCCCACGAGAAAACTCCTCAAAAGTGGTTAGAGTGGATCTAAAAGCTCTAAACCAAAGAAGTGCAGGACCTTCCAAAAACTTCCCTATCACTCGGATCTGTCTTTCTTTAGGGATCTTGGAATCTTTCAGGTAATCCCCTGCTTCTCTCAAAAATTCCACGGGTGTCACAGAATCTCGCCCTGAAAATTTAGAAGGCTTATCTTCTATATTCTTAAATACAGTTATGGGGTTGGATTGAAATACTGTCCTGACCTCATCCTGTCTATCAGTCTCTCTAGCTGCTCCTAGATTTATCTGTATCTGTTCCTTTCCCCTTACATTTGGCATTTTCAACAGATGATCAGATTGTTTCTCATCCTTTATTTGAGTTTTCATAGCCTCAAGTTCCTTCTGGTTTTCTTCTGCCATCTTCTTAATTGCTTCAGTTTCTTTACAATTTTCCTTGACATCAGTGGATATCTGGTTCATAACAGTCTCATGACTTTTCAATGACCCTGTCATATCTGATATGTCCTTCTGAGTTGCTTGGATATCTTGGGCAATTGCTTCAATATGGGATGACAAAGATTCCCTAATCTCCTTGATTCCCTCTTGGTTCTCCAGCTTGAGTGTGTCTTTAATTTCATTGACAACTGTGGTTTTAATTTCAGTTTGTAACTCATTAATCACACCTTCTCTTATTTCTCCCATGACAAGTTCTTTGAATTGTTCCGTTAAACGTTGAACAACTAGAATTCCCATCTCATTACTCTCCTTCTTCACTCGGACTTCTAGGTCGATCATGTCTTCACCAACTTTCCTAAGACCATGTTCTATCCTATCAGCTAAGCTTTGGGATCGAAGATCGGCATCGTGAAATTTATCGTCCATTAAACTTGCGTTAGTAGCTAATGAAGTTTCGAGCTCATGTGTTTTTTCGCATAATTTGTTCATTTTACTCTCAAGTGACATTTTCAAAATTTCAGAATTCTCTTTAAATTTACTTTCCATAGAATTAAATTTACTATTTAATTTTTCTTTCAAGTTACTTTTTAAAGAATCAGAACTTTCTTTAAGTTTATCATTTAAACTTTCTTTAAGTTTATTTTCTAAAGACTCAGAATTTTCTTTAAGTTTATTTTCTAAAGAATCAGAATTTTCTTTAAGTTTATTTTCTAAAGAATCAGAATTTTCTTTAAGTTTATCATTCAAATTTTCTTTAAGTTTATTTTCTAAAGAATCAGAATTTTCTTTAAGTTTCTCATTTAAACTTTCTTTAAGTTTATTTTCTAACGAATCAGAATTTTCTTTAAGTTTACTTTCTAATTAATCAGAATTTTCTTTAAGTTTCTTTTCTAAAGCCTCTGTATTTTCTTTCATAATAGCGGCTACACGCCGTCCAGCTTCTTTTGAACTCTCCTCCAAACTCCTCATCATCCTCATCATTTCTTCCATAATTTCAATTATTATTCAAAACTTAGGGGTATACAACAGTGGCAAACACAAGCTTATAACTAGAACAAGAAATATGAATAGCTAATTGGAACACTATAATAAAATGAGATTTATCCTAATGTCGACGTGATGGAAAAACAAAATTCTCTACTTTTACGAATTACATTTACCACAATATCACAAGAAAAATATGCAAGTTCTCAAATATCCTCCACCTGGATTTTAATAATGTGTATATCCAGTCATCGAACGTTTACTACTGAATTTACTTGACGCCCTAATGGTTAAGCCATTATCAAAAATAATCAAACCCATTCTAATTATTAACCAGTTAAATTTTTAATTTTCCCCACTAATTGGGTTTCCTACTAATTTATTCATCCAAACCAGACATCTCTCAACTCCCAAAATATTTCTATAAAAATTATCACAATTTAAATCGGCATGCGATTGACCATGTCTAAATCGGGACCCACGTTCGAAGCCATTTCTCTCTCTATCATATTTTATGTGCCCGTTTAGACCGGAGTCCGCACGACCACATATGCATTTTACCAATAATCAGTCAGCACGAGAGTCAAAATATCCCGGAGCGCCAGATGGGTTAAAGCAAATCGCAAAAACGACATCAAATGAAAAAAATGCTTTACTGATTTTTGGCTCAATGCAACAATAAGGATAGAAGGAGATTTAATTGGGAGTAACACATCCTGTAAAATTATCTCAGTTTATTTTGAAGTTAAAATTGACTGCAAAAATGCTCAAAGTAGCATCACTCACGTGTGGCGATCCACACTCTTATTTACACACAATATACAGAAATTTTCCAAACCCATTTGACAATCTTTTTGGAAACACAAGTCCGATTAATAGTCCTGTAGACTGTGTTCCAAAATTATTAATATTTAATTCCAGTTCAAAGTTAATTGTCTATACTGGAAATATCGTAGATCACTGTTTGAATATTTACATGATATTAACACTCGTAGAATAAATGTTCATAGAATTTTTAAACTTTCACTTGTTTTTCCAGTTTCAAAAATATATCGTCGAAAAATATTATTATCATTGAAGCAACACAAATCATTTACATATATTAATAACATCTGAAAAGTATTTGACCTTGAGCATAGCATCGAAGAACTGTGCGAAGCACAACAACAATTAATTGTTCTTCCGACATTAAACATTCGAGAAGTGACTCGATTATGAACTTCAAGTTCCTCACATAAGTTCTGAATCATCAACTTGATCAATAAATGGTTGAACCATTCAATTATTCAATTTTCCACTTGGAATCATTATGAAAAAAATATTTATATTCATGGCCATTTTTAGCAACTTTCACAACTTGCAATTCTTCGACAGAATGCGGAAATAAGAATTGTAGTTTTATAATGAATTCATTTAGTTCATGGCACTAGGATTGAAAATATCCTTCAAATTATTCGTGGTTAAAGAATTATTTTTAATTGACAGTGGCCCATTCTACTATTTGTGTAAGAACACAATATTACAACAACAAAGGCAAAGGTCTTCCTCTGAAGAAGAATAAACTACTATCATGACAAATCCGGGTTCTAGCAAAATCAAAGTCTAAATGGAATTCGTAAACAAGGTTGAAATAAGAACTGATGGTTTCAAGAAATAACCTTCGGGTCATTCATCCGACGAAATGTGTAGTTCCAATACTCCTACTATAAACCTGAGCCATCGAACCTGCTATTTGATTGATGCTCGAAAAAACCTTCATTCCTGCGACTTAAACATGCGCACCTGGGAATGGCATTTCAACTACTCCACACATATAAATTTTCCTCCCAAAATTTATACAATAAATCAAGCCTCTGCTTGTTATCAACACTGGAAGATTAATAAACTTACAAGTTTATTTTATTTTACCATTCAGTTCAACCCGTGAATTTACCATACTTATGAAAGTCTTTATTTCACTTTCAAGTGTATTTACGTCATGATTTTATATAAATACAAAAATATCCTATTTGATACAAATATCAATTGCTTCCCGTTTCATGCCTCTCCGTGTTATCTGAAAAATATACTTTGCTCAATGCAAATATCAACTGTTCAACCAGAACTGAAATGTCGGTTGAATGCGGGCTTGCGTTAACCACTCTCCTTCGGAAAATCTCCTGTTCCAGACTAGAAATGATTAAACTACTTCATAGGCTCTCTCTCAATACATATGATTATTATAAAATATAATATCCAAGAATTATTTAGAAAAATTATGAAAATTATTATTATTATTATTATTGGATTATTATTATTATTATTAATTATATTATTTTAAATATGTTTAATTATAATCTCATTATGTGAGAATCCACATGTTCGAACCTTCGAATATGGGAAAAATATCCATTCCTCAACAAAAATAAATTATTAACTTTTACAGTTACATCGGTTGTTTTCCGTGGTTTCCCAAAAATATGAAAAATTCAAATAAATGCTCTAAATGCTCGGTCATCGATCCTAAACTGTTCTGAGTGCTGAAAATACTCAGAATAACTCTAACAAGTCTTGCGTAAATCATTGCAAGATTTAAATACGACGAAAAATAATGTGTTGGTCATCTGCAGAAAAATAGTTTGTTCCAATTAGCTAGGCATAATATAATTCAAATGTGGCTTACATTTCTTGATGGTCTTGAAGCGTAGTAAACCTGGTCTGTACCAGATTTATCCATAGACATGCCCTATCGGACAAGCACGTATAATCCTTGTATCCGCCGCCATCATATACCCACAATCCGTCTAGTCAGACATAGTGGTAGTATCTTTCGACGTTTGAATTAACTGTTGTTCCATTTTAATATGGGCTTCTATCAAAGCCATAACAGTTTGTTTAAATAGGGTCAGATCTAAGTGATCTCTTCTTAGATATGTCAGTTGTAACATAACTCACTGTAATCTTATCAGTACAGAAAAACACTGACAGTCTAAGCAATTAACGGCTGTTCTGAAGATCGTTCCCTGGGCAGGGTTTGTTATATCACCATCTACCATGCGCTAGGCAACTTGTAGTTTCCCTTGCGTAGACTAATGAACGCCACCGTTATAGACTAGTCTTCAGTGTACTGACAGATCGAAGTGGTTAACTAGTTACAAAAAATGAAAACTGACTTGAAATGGATTTAAACATCCAAGTATTATGTTATTACTGGACTGTGACAAAATATTATTTTCTAGACAAAGTCTAGCATATGTCCTTGTAGAAATATAAATATTTCCACCAATGTCTGTAGAAAAATCAATCACCTCAGTGATTCTCCTCACCAGAAACTTACTAAGTTCCAACTCGTAGCGCAGCACTTTTCGTGACTATCACGACTTTGAAAAGAACTTCTGCGTAGATCCGGCAACCATGTGCCTTGGCTCAGCGTAGATGCAACTTGCTCTGCAAGTGCTTGTGTTGGAGTGAGCTGAAGTTGCTTCGGCCAGCTGGCTTTTATTCAAAACTGCCAGGGTCACGCGTCATCACCTGATATCTGGAAATCCTCATATCTCTTGAATCCCTGGTCCGATTTACTTGATACTAATTGCATTCTCTTTCTTTTGGCCGTGCCAGTAATCTGATCCCAGTCTCAAGTCTCTACTCCATAATTAACTATTTAATCAATAAATAGCCTCGACCTCTGCTATTACTCGCTACGTCACTTGACATCCAAGTATCGGTAAATTATTTCCAAATGCTTCGAGAAGCAATGTAGCGCGATATTCAAATATCTGAACTTTCAAAAGCGGCTACAGCCTTTCCCTTGATATCTAGGTGTCTGAATCTTGGAATACCCATTCCTAGAGTTGGGCACAGTATCTTTCTGTAATTATGAGTTGTGTAAAACCTTAAAACTATTGAACGTTAATTCTCTTACGGTTTTTCTTCTATCATTTCGCTTGGTGTTCAGAAACAGTAAATCAATGGATTTGAGCAACTCTTTCTTTCTGCCTTCGGCAAAATGGCGTCACAGTGAAAGTGTAGTGAAATAGAAGCTGGTGTAAATATTTCATAAAAGTGGTAAAATAATTACAACAGAGGTTTAAAATCTATAAAGTTACTTTCCTTAGGTCAAGTGAAATACGGAATATTGATAGTATTTAGAAATTCTTTTTGATAATTTGATAAATTTAAACTAAGTTGTTGGAACGTGTTTTCAAAGATTCGATGACTTCTTCAATCACTGTTTGAACCAAGTAGAGCAGTGGTGCTTTTACGAGATTTCACCCGATTGGAAGATTAATTCATTTAGGTAGTAATAATTAATATAAATTTAGTGTAATTTGGTTTAAACATCTAGGCTAACTTAGATATCTAGTATGACGACAGTAAACAGTGTTAGTGTCTCGTCAGGTAGTGTAACCGTTAGGGATTTATGCTCGTCGTGCAAAATAAAAGTAAAAATGCAAATAAAATCATCTCAAGATCTCAGGTAAAATTGAGTGAGGAGAAAAGTGAAACCGATTGTCGTAATGTAGGCCTACCGGTACCGTCATGCGAATGCCATAACCTGAGAAACGAACTGTCCTCAAAAGATGAAATTATAAAGCTGCTAAAGGAAGATATTGCTAAGTTAATGGAAGAGTTGAATAAATTAAAAGGAAACAGAGAGGAAAGCCAGGAAACTTGGTCGACAGTGGTTGCTGGTAAGGTAAGATTGAATAAGCCTAGGCCTATCAATGGAGTACATGTAACTGAAATTCCCGTCTCAAATTTATTTGGAGCGCTCGTCGAAAATGATAACTTTCCTCAAGAAGAAAAGAAGAAAGTGATAAAGAGAAAATCCAGGAAGATACGGATATTTGCGGATAGTCACGGGCGAGATGTAGCAGCAAGCGTATTGGAGAGAAGCGGAGAAATGGAGGTCACTTCGAGAGTAGAGCCAGGAGCTCAAATTGCAGCGGTCACGAACGGGATGGTAGAAGAGTGTGCGTCCCTTACTTCAAAGGACTATGCAGTAATCATCGCTGGAGCAAACGACGCCTATTGAAACGAGAGTAAAAATGTAATCAAAGATTTAAAGGGCACATTGCCATCCATGCATAACACAAATGTCATTGGTGTAAACATTCCGCAGAGATACGACTTAATTCCCAAATCATGTGTAAATGTAGAAATAGAGGCTACAAATGGAAAAATTCATAAAATTTGTAAGAGTTTTCCAAATGTCCAAATTATAGATGTAAGTAAATTAGACAGGAAGTTCCACACTCGGCATGGCCTACACTTAAATAGGTTAGAAAAAGAGTACTGTACCCGTATCCACATGGTTTTACCTGTTGGAATTCGATGGAAGAGCTGGATCGTAGAATCTGGAAATACCCGGCGGAAATAAACCCCAAAACTCTACCAACAAGGATCATCCATGGATAAGGACATCTCAGTACAAATGAATGCGATAAGAAAATGCCAGTGGTAATAACAAATGTGAAAAACTAGCTCAAAGTGAACTCGAAAATTCTTAAAATTAATCTCGTGCGTTAGGCTAAGCATTGGCATAAGTTGCTCACTGGTTCTCCTAGCACATTCTGTTTCTAATATAAATCACCAAATCATTTTAGAATTAAAATTTAATAGCCAGTTTAATAACTGAAAACGAAGGATTGTGGATCTACATCCACTAAACAAATGTGGATTATTATCCACTGTAGCATATCACAAAATAAATATGCAATTCGCCTTAACCTGGTTAGAATATACTGCATGAAATTGCAGTATTAAGTTATGTTCAAATCGTGAACGTTATTTTACACAAATACCCTAAAAGTGTGTTATAATAAATTATTTACAAAGATATACAATTTAATTCGTTTGCCGAATTTCGCCATTATTTTCTATCATTCCATTAACAAGTATTTTAAACATTTCTTATTGTCATAAGCTGTCTTATTCGACGATCAATTAAGGTTATCGAGCGTATATTTATTCCAATTAATATTTCAATCAATATTTGAGTTGCCTCAAATTAATATTCCAATTATCACTCCAATATTATACAAATTATCTCATGTTATTCAGATCTTAGCTTCACACTAAATATATGTGTTATTATTGGCAATCAAATCTAGGTGAATTGTTTTAAGCACATATGATATTTTAAATTGTGGGTTTATTTAACTACTAGCTTTCTAGTAACGATGTTCGTGACCATATCTCACGTTTAATTATACTTCCCTATAACATAATTCAGCGATAGCTCAATAGCTCGCACAATCCTCAAAATTCGTAACAAATACGACAATCTCTCCACATATGAGATTCCTAATATTCACCTTAAATTATTTATGACCATCCAGTGATGTCGAAATATGCTTCAAAAATACTTCATTAACACAACTGTTATATTATCCAACACGTAAAGTAGCTCTCAATAGCTGTTAATAATATTCCACACCTTCTCATAATTCATAAACTTTTCATACAAATATCTAAATATATCATGGTTCATAATTGACACAAGTATCGAAGTGTTAATCTACTTCCATAAAAACTGTAATAATAATTACGTAATTACATGATTGAATCATTACATTTGTAAATTCCCAAAATGTCATTCTGTTTTATGACGGAATATATTTTATACACAATTGAGCTTCATATCTCATTTATATTTCATTTCATTATAATCGCAATATTCACAAATATATCTCACAAGATATTATAAATTTATTACTGTTTAAGAATTAATTCAGATTCGCATAAACAAATTCAAAATTGGTTCCTCCCCTTAAGAAATTCGTATGAGTCTACACCATGGAAAAATGCCTAATATGAGTAGAATACAAATAATCCATTAGAATCACACGGAATCAAAACAGGAGTATTCCAAAAAGAATTATGAAAGTAGAAAACTGAATGACCTGTATCTCAATAAAAATATCTGTACTCAAACGTGATTCAAATATTTTGGCTATAATATTGTCTAATTCAAAAACTTCAATTGTTCACTTTAAATATGATGCTAGACTTAAATGTCTATAACTAGCTTGACGAAAAATATACAGTCATCTAAAATGAAATGCTGTATGAATCGTCGGAAATATTCTGTTTTGTTGCTCAGTATTAAACAGAATTAATGCAGAAAGTATTCATATATTTGTGGTAGGAGATCTTTTTCCTATCTCCTATACTTATATAATGATATCGTAGTCTTGGTCCTAAATTCTTCTTGAAATATGCTTCTTCTCAACTAATTATAATGCTCTGAATTGTTACCAAAATTAGAAAAAGTAATGTTTTAAAGTACACGATATTAAAGATTAGCTACTGAAATGACTACGTAGGTGCATCCTTATTAGGATCAAAACCTAAAATAGATCCTCGAACAGAAATGACAAAGACGTCAGATCTAATTCTCAAATCCATTTTCGAACTACTGAATAAAAATTGGTGAAAAAAGGACATTCTATATATATGACATGATTCATACCGTCTACAGATAAAAAGATTTCCAGCTACCTTTAGTCGTCTTGATGAACGTATAATGTATGTTGGAACATATGTCCCTTGTAGAGATCGAACCCACATCCATAGCATTGTGTAGTTGAAGTATTGGTCAGGACTGCTCGTACTCGAACCCAACACCCCTCCACTCGAAACAGCTATCTGGAACACAATGTTCATCATACGGGAACTAAGTTCCATTTGTAGAAAAGAGAAAGATGCCACTTCTCCTCTTACTTGAAGATCCATATCGTAGAGGTGTCATTATATAAACTGTTTTCATTCTCCTTTTAAATAGCCCTCTGCTAATGAATTCCATTATTCAGCATTGATCATTTCCATATGTTCAACTCTGCTTATGTGTGTTGCATTCCTATTCAGTGCCTAGCAATTCATTGCTTTTCTCGTATTAAACTGGTACATTATTCCTTTCATTGCAGTGTTAATATCCATGTTGTAATGTCGAATGACCACTGGATAAATTACAAGTCTTTTCGTGATAGCAATAGTGCTACAGAACAATCTATGCGGAACACGAAGTTCACTCGCGTCACTTTCATATTGCACCAAGTCCATACACTGGGTTAGCGGTCGTCCCAAGTGTATCTCGCCCGTGTCTTGCTAGAAAGCAGAGACGTACTGTACCGTCCCGTACTGTCACAGATCGCACTAAGTAAAAGTGATACTCGAGATAGTTGCTTTGGCCGAGCCAACAGGCAAGTCTGTAAGCAAGTAATCAATTGTCTCTCTCCGAACCGTGCTACTTCCTGCTGGACTAATCCTACCCATAATACAACTCTGTCCGATCGATATATGAATCGAAGTTGGCACAGCATAATTGCGATAAACATCTGATGTCATAACATGAGTGTTAATAATTCCTTAAATGTCTTTAAGTCATTCCATCATATGTTTCAATGTAGTTCCATATCGTCGATCCCCTCAGTAATCTCAGTAATGGTTAATAACAGTGTGTATCAATGTCATGCTTCTAAGGCACCCATCTTGTTGTCTAATAGTCAAGTGAAATTAGTTTTAAACCTGGACAAAATTAATAACAAGCTGAAAATTGGTGGAAACGTTAAGAACCATGTCCTAAACGAAATCCCAAAAGTCCCAAAAAATCCGAGCTGGGGAAAAGCCGCCATCTTGGAAAAACTGCCGCCATCATGGATTTTTCCGTTTTGGGCCATATCTTTCAAACAAGTGGTCCTAGCGATGTCAGACTGGTGTCAAATTGACCGGATTTTACTGCCAAAGTCTCAGGAACATTAATAAAATATGTAAGACGCGTTCTTAGAGCTGTTTTAATCATTAACATAAATAGAGTGTTTAAAGTTCGATTTTGACCGTTCCTGTCACACTAGCTAAAGCTGCCAATGCAAATAATGTATTTAAACCTAAAATTAAAAATCATATTCTTGAAATTGAGAGTATCACATCTAAAATGCTTAAATTATTGTCAGCATTAAATACAGAGACACTATGAGAGATGTAAATTTTGACTTGTAATGCTTAGCGGCTTCCGTCGTTTGGTGGTTCCATGAGATCTATAAAAAAAAAGGAATAGTGAGAATCTTATCATTTGTGCAGATAATGTCTATATATATTTCGAAATAACTTGCCCTCGTATTAAAGCACAAGATCGTCAGGGTCTTCAACGTCGATGCTCTCCTCTGGGTGGTTCGCACATCCGTAACCAGCGCAGTATCCGCACATTGTTGTGCAGCGTAAGTCACTCAGTAGGCAAGCGTATTTGCGCTTACATCCGGATCTGCAGTTGTGGTGTCCAATCGGCTAGTTATGGGGCATCCATATAAGGAAAGAAAGAAAGCCTCTCCTACTGCAGCGATTTCATTGTGCGATGCATCTGGCTTGTTGAAAACATGGACCTTACTGCGCAATTTAGCGTTTTCTTTAAGCTGCCTGAAGGGCCTGAGTTTTTCCTTTCTAAATGGGGCGGATGTGGTGTCACAACCAGTAGCAGCGTGGAAGAAAGGGAGAATTGGAAGCAAGCTTCCAAGGCCAGACTTGAGTTTTCCGCTTTTGAAAATCTTGCCTTTTCCATTCTTCTTTCCAGCATGAACATGGAAATGTCGAAATGTCTTCTCGCATAATCACAGAACTGACTTCCGTTTTCCTTGAAGTTTCGGCTGTCGTTGAAACAGTCAGGGTATCAGCGTCGTCTTCAGCTTGAATAACCTCAATGCCTGCTGTTGTAAGGTGTTTTGCTCGGAGAGCAATGAATCGCGTCTTGTTGTTCTCGTTTGATAAAAACACTCCTTGTAGTACAGTAGTTGGCGTGAAATCTTCCATAACTGCGTCTGGTGCCTCTTTGCCAGTTCTCCTGGCATGTTCTGCATCTTTGGTTGTCGGGGCACCATAGGCATCAAACACAACGGTTGTCTTTTTGCCAAAATGGATTTCAATATAATTTACAGTTTGCTGGCAAATTTTGTAGGTTGCAGGACAGGTCCAAACAACTCGATGCAGAAGGAAACCTCCGTCGACCGTGAACACAGGGTTTGATGGCAAAGCTTCTACGCAGCTTGAAAACTCTTCTTGGACTTTGTGCTTTCCGCAGAAATGTGCCATCAAATTGAGCTGGTGGTCTTGCGGCCAACTCGTAAGTCAAGTACGTTGAAAGCTCTTCTTTACTTCGTATTTTGCAAAGGAGACGATGAAACAGCAAGTTCGGGTCTATTTCCACTGTGGTGTCCTTAATTTTAATGATCTTGGCCATACTTCCAAGGGAACGAAATTTGTCCTTCGTCTTCAAGTGGACGTCGCTGAGGCATTGAGCTACGATTGACTTCATGGCTTGCAAACCAAGAGCGTGGGATTCGTCCCAGTTCACGGTGTCGTCGGCAACCACACGTGTACGCAGAGACAAAAGAAGAGGAAGTTCCACGAAAGGGTTGTGAGAACGCAGCCACTCTGTCATCTTGTCAACATTCCCTTTGTCTCTGCCTTGTCATGTCTCTCGAAGTTCGACGTGTTGATCGCAAAATTCAGAGAAAACACCACTGAAGCGTTCCATTGCATCGACAATACCAGACGTTGCAGGCATGGCGGTCACCCATCGAGCTATCACCTCTTCAGACATTCCGCAGTCGTGTGCCAGTCCTCCCGCTGACTTCATAGTACGCATCAGCACCTGTCCGATTGCCATATCCGTCCAAACTCCACACCAGAATTTGTCGGATCTTTGGACGGTGAAGAAGCCTTTCGTCACAAATTGTTCGATTTCGGACGCAGTCATGGTTTTATTTATCCTCAACATTTGCTGGAGGTAAATGTGAGCGTATTTGGCATAATTAAAATACCCTGCAGCATGTAAGTATGGAATCATGCTCTGCACACAATACAGGTGAAGATTCCATTCCCCTGAACGTTCGGCTCTCACGAAAAGACGCTTGATAGTTACCATTTTGAAATACAGTACTCAGTCCACAATTTCGATGTGCGACCTGATTTAGCGACTTCGTCGAACTTGGTGTAAACCGACTGGAGGCGTCAGCGAGACATGCAGTGTTGCGGATGCTTGCAACTGTTTCTTCCCCTAAAAGTACTGTACCCGTTCGTCCTGGGGATGCGATGACCCATCTGCTATTACATCGCATTCCTGGATTTCCAGGACAGAGCGGAGTTAAATGAACATGAAGTCAAATAAGGAATGTGTCGGAAATTCAGTTGAAATATCACAAAAGCAGAGGGTAACACGAGATAAAGTATCTCAAGGGTCGTTACGGGCTTAAATTTAATTTAAAAAATACAAATAGAAATGGGCGCCACCAACTAAATCCCTAGCAAACAACATCCTTCCTGGTTAAGCCTTAATTAAGACAAGGAAAGAAACAGGAAAATCACATCATCATCAGATCACAACTAAGATAAAAAAAACAAATTTATTCAACTTTGATAGTCAGACAGAATTATTAAACAAACATCCTACCTAAGAGTATGGTCGAATGCCAACGTTAAATTGTCATTGTCCAGAAAATCGAACCATCTCTATTCTATTCAAAGTGTATTCCATCCACATAAAATATGAAAAATTTCTAAAGTTCACTTGGGTTCTCAGGTTCACCGTAGCACTATGTCTATGCGTCACTGACATTCGTGATACCTGAGACCTAACTTCTCTTTAAGTTAACATCATGGATGTGGATGTAAAAAATTAATGAATCTGTCTGAACACATATATTCTAATCACATATTTAAATATCACCTAATATTATGGCTTGAATGGCATTATTCAAATGCTGAAAAATCTTAGTAAATGCTCCTACAAATCGAATAATTAATTTACACTATATTTACACTGTCATTAATAATGCTTGTTTGTGAATCACAGAAAATCCACTACTCATTGGTTATAATCATCATCATCATCAAAATTAAATATCTCTCACATTAGTTCTCATCTCAAAATTCATTATATTCATGTCAGAATAATTAATTCATTACCATTAAATCATTTAAATGAATATTATAATCATAAATTCTTTATAATCTCTAATTATTCACACACTCTCATTTCATCATCTCATTGAGATTAAATCATCTTAAATCATCCATATAAATTGTTTAATTCATTAATTCAAGTTGCAATTCTTCAAATCATTCAAATCATATCTCTCACATAAATTTGTTTAAATCCATTTAAATGTATTAATCATCAGCTTCTTTAATTAATCATCACCTTCTAATTCAGTTATTCATCATCTATTTAATCATCTATTAATTTATTTAAATCAGCTTATTTATTCAATCTTTAATTCATCCACTTATTTAATTCATTGATTTATTCCAAAATTTAATTTATCAATTTATTTAAATTTTATTCATCTGGTTATTTAGATTTTTATTTCATCGAGTCATTCAGATTTTTATTTCATTAGGTCAGATCATTAATATGCTTAAATTTCAGATTATTATTATTACATTAATTATTATTATCAGAAAATCGTGTATTATCAACATTATTTATTTGTTTAATTTCCTAACAAATTGTTTAATATGGGTTATAGAACGTTGTCTTACAGTTTTATCACTTCCAAGTTATATCTCGTATTTAATTATCATGCCAAAAAAATATTATTGCTTTCACAAAATCACGTTGGATCTCACTATCCAAAACTTCATCATATACTTTCACTTTATCAAATACCATATTTGAATACCATAATTATTCCACGTAACACCATAACTATTCCACGTAACACCATAAATATTCAGCGCGCAGCATGAATCTCAAAAATTATGCTAGACTGGGTTCGACAACCTCATGTCTGCCTCAAAATACATTAGCAATATTGCAACTTCCACTTGGCAACTTCCATAAAATTCCTATCACAAACTTCACTTAATCACGTTGCATGATCTACAAAATATATAACTGGCTTCAAAGTATCAACGCACACAATCTCCAATAACTGTAATTAATCTGATCACATCTAGACAACTTCTTAAACAATTAGGAAAAATATTACCTTAGTAATCGAAATCCAATTCAACATCTGCTTTCAAATAGAGCATAAATTCTCTTAAAATTCTCAAAATTCACTTCACAGAAAAACACCAATGTGTTATAATCTCTCACATCAAAATATGTAATACTGATCTGCCTCAAAAATAAATCTGACCATAAATGATTCATCTTACAAGATTCAATTACTTGAAATCCTTCTCAAAGGTATCAAACTCAATCACAAAAGAGTATCAAAAGTATCAACTGTATCAGCTGTTAAATGAATGTACTCTCAAAAGAGTATAGCAACAAAATATTGGATTGGCAAACAAGAATTACTAAATGTAACCCTGCTGACATTTATTTTTAATTTATTTAACAAAATTCGACTGATATGTGACTAGTAGTTTCTTGTTTGATCCTCTTACAATCTCAAGTACACTCGGATGATAAAAATGAGTTCCTCAATGGCAAGTCAGGTGAGTACCACCACGCAATCGCCTAAAGCGAAAGGCCTTGCCCCGTAGACTAACATGATAATGCCCTAGACGATGGGTCAGGTGTATACCACCACGCAATCGTATAAAACGAAAGGCCCCATCTCGTAGACTGATGAGTGAATGTACCAGATTGGAATCAACAAGTCTCTAGTTGTCACATAAGAGCGATATTCATTCACTTGAGTGAATAAAATCTTAATATCTCCAAACAATCCAATTGAAAAAATCCCTACTGATGAATAATACACACTCGCTAGTATGCAATGAACTGACGAAGTAATTTAAATAATCCAATTGCAGATCACGAGTTCGAAATACTCGCCACAAAAAATAACTATCCAAGAAAACTATCCTTACTGAAAAATGTCAAAAAGACCAAACATCTGCTTAATAAAGTCAACCAATGGTGAGAATGTCGTATAATGGTGCCTGCCATATCATATGGTAACGCCATATTCTAGCAAAAATGGAGCAAATAATGTCTAAGCCATGTCAAAATAATCGTAGAACTCCTACTAGAAATATATACAAGTATGCCCAGTGTTCATGAAAAAATCATATCAGGAAAGTCATAACTCTTACAATACCTTCTCATATCAGCTGTTAATATATTTCCAAGATCGTCGATTATCCTCGTGAGTGCAACAAATTTCTCGAAAGATCGACGGAAACATCGTATCACCCACTAAAATAACGATCGCCTTCATATCCCAAGTGAATCTGCTGGTGGACATCCTCTTCTTCAGGAACCGAATCCATCGTTCTGTTGTGCCATCACGTCTCCGTATTCGCCTACTCCGACATGATGAACTGCATATTATCCATTACGGTTACTGTCCAAATTCTTCCGTAAAAGTTCATAAATGTAGAGTACCCCATACTCTTCGATTATGTCACGCCACTGTCCCATACAATGTTCGGTTTGCATATGATAAAAGTTAATCTCCACAGCGGCTGAATTTCACTTGCAGAAAATAAATTGATTTATAAAAGTGTATAAATTTCTTAAACACCCTGTAGTTGTGTTCGTAACTGATATTTCAGAATAGTTCATGAAAAACCACTATATTGCTGCACGTGCCAATGTTCCTTAAATGCATATACTCGTAACAGTTCATTTGCCTAAAAGCATTAATATTGGCTTGACCCCATGGTCGCTTTAAATATTCCGGTATGAAATGCATAATTTGATGAGCCGTAATATCATTGGAATATATCTAAGTCCATTTGAAAGTTCACAATAGCAGTATATAATTACTATCTGCCTGCACAATTCAACTGTTGAATACAAGTCCAAACTTATAAAGTTATAACAAAATGTCGAAATAAAGTTCAGTTTCCTGCATGTCGCCTGCTTATAAAATGTCGGAACCAGCACGCCCTGCTCTATCTCACTGTTCTAGAATGATCGACGCTTAAAACTTGCCTCGTCATATCGCTTCGCTGTGCTGTCCTGTGTTACGAATGCGGCTTGAAATAATGTTCTCAATCTTGTTACAATGCTGCTTATTATTTTAACATTTGAAAAGCATTGCTGTTCGCATAACTGTAATCACGATGTTGGAAATATTCCTGTCCGAACACCGGCTCTCCTTTCGCTTTCACCAGTGGCGTATACTGGTCTGAAGATCTGGGCTACCACTGAGCTTAATATTACACAAATGATGCTTTTGAACTGCCGTGCGAAAAAAAAACCTTCCTTTCACGGCTAAATAACAAACACGGCCAGCAATACAATTTAGACAGTTAAGAACTGCCAGATAACCTATTCCACCTAGCATGTAGATGATGTGAAATGACGAGTGTACATTGGCACACAATTGCAGTTTAGGTCATATGTATAATATGAACTTTCTCACTGTATAGACGACGGCAGAACGGAACTTCTAACAAACTCTCTATTATACAGTCATTGGCATTTAAAGTCTCCGCATGTGTTAGTTCCATAATTGTCTTACAAAATCACAACTGGCTCAGTTAAAACAAAACACTACATAAAGATTATTCAGCATACACACATTTAAATAAATCACACATCGAAAATACTACAACTTCTAAAACATATTCACATATATGCGCGCGATAATGTATATTTATTGTAGGCTATTTGTTCCTTTAAACGCTTTTAACTTCAAAGAAACCGCTGGTACTCAATTAAATTAGCCTCTGGCTGCGCGAGCCAGCGGCGTGTGGTCCAGGTATGCGGTGCGACTAAGCGCTCCTTAGCCTGGGATTTAACTTGAATCGGGGTTAAAAATTGGCGGATTCTTGCTTGGTTTCAAGTTGTTAAGCGAATAATTTTTATTTGATGTTGTGTATGCAATCATTTAAATATTTGGTAGTTTGATGTTATTTTGCGTGGTATAAATATGTTTGTACCTATTTCGCTCCGTGTTACTCAGACCATCGCCGCTCCAAGCTGTGTTAATTCTTGTTAGGCGCTGTCCAGTATGATAAGAAACCGCTGGCCGTAGCAGCAACTCACTCGCTATGAACGATGGGCCTGCACGGAACAAGGGAGGGTGTGGAGAGATGGGGATAGCGGCGTAAGGCTGCCGCTTTCTCGGTCGGTTTCTGCTGCGTTGCCGCGTTGACTACCCACTAAACATTATTTCTTTCGATAAAGAAGAATGTGCATGAAAGTCACGATTGTTTGAATGCTTTGTTGAACCTGTAATAAAGTGTTATTTATTTTTAATGTAATTTTCTTGGGCTACCGCCGGTAGCCCCGGTAGCCCTAAGAATACGCCCCTGGCTTTCACGGCCTGTATAGCTTGCCTCGCTAACCACTCTTCTCACTGCCTACCGTGCTTCTCTTGTCTTGACTGACTGACCTACTTTCGCTCTCCCAGCGTATGCTGCTATCAGCCCCGCTTGCTGAACTAATACTGTCGTTTTCACCGTGCACCAAGTGCTGTACACAACTCTGCTTGCCGGAATACTACTGCTGTTTCCTCTCGCGCACCAAGTGCTGTACTCGGCTCTGCTGGCTGAACTAATACTGCTGTCCTCAGACTGCGTGATTATGAGCTCCTACTCGGCGCTGTCACGTGACGTTCCCCTACCTTCTGCGGTCATACGTCACAAGTATAATCTCGACCACCCTCATCTCGGCTATTAAGTTATACAATAACTTAAGGAATTATCTGCCTTTCTTCAAGTTATCACCATAAAGATTGCTTGATATTTCTTCTCTTCTGAGATGATACAATATTATGTTCCACATAGATCTTAATAATACTTCAATATTCCTGCCATAATTCCATCTGCTTGACTGGTAGTGCCACCTTCATCCTTGGCCTTCTACGTCATTTCCTATCATTCTTCTCGACTCGATCTGAGCGCTATCTCTTCTACTTTACCCATAAATTTCAACTACGGCTCGATGTCAACTGGCGTTGCCGATAGCCTCAACTAGGTATCGGGTACAGTACCTTTCGGTGAACTGCTTTAAGTTCTTCGGTTAAAATCGTATCTTCTTTTATGTCGTCGATGAGGACACTGGCGAGAGCAACTTGAGTCAGGAAGTGGGCACGGATTCCTCGAGCATACGCGTGTCCAATCATCATGTGAATTACCGAATTCTTTGCATAAATTTCCACCCACAAGTCCTCTAAGCCACTTCCAGCCATTAAAGATCCTACATTCCCCATAAAGGACATCAAGAGGTGGAAACCTCCAAGCCGCGAAGTATTATTTGATAAGGGGCTATTTTCTTCGGTCGAGAGCACGATATCCAAAGCTTTTGCATAGAACGGTTGGTCAAACGTTACCACACAGGACTGGTTTCTCCCTTCGTTCTGCTCTGCTGCATAAAGGAGGCAAGTGTGACTCGTCGACGGATTTGAAGGCGTTAAGGTTGTATATTCATTTTATCTTTAGAATTACTCTTATTCCACCAATTCAGGTAACTTTACTAAGTTAGTGCGTAAAAACAGGTCGACATCGAACTTTGAACACACTGTTTATATTATTAACAGTACTAAAATAATTTAAAAAAAGCTGTAAGAATGCGTCTAACATATCTTATTAATGTTTCCGAGATTTCGACAGTAAAATTTGGTCAATTTGACACCAGTCTGACCTCGCTAGGACCACTAGTTCGAAATATATGGCTAAGAACCGAAAAATCCAAGATGGCGGCTTTTCCCCAGCTCGGTTTTTTTGGGACTTTTGGGATTTCGTTTAGGACATTGTTCTTAACGTTTTCACCAATTTTCAGCTTGTTATTAATTTTGTCCGAATCAGAGGTCAATTTTGTCTAATTGCACTGGATATAACTGTACTCCTCCAAATCATATGTTCTGAGATGCGTTGCAGCGTTGCCTATCCATTTAGCTAACCGAGCGTCAGCTTGCTATTACTCTTGTCTGCAAGTTGGAATCTTGTCATACAAATACCAAATATGGTTCTTAAAAATGTAATTGTTCCATTACTAGACAAAATACTGGCACATCCTCCTTCCAACTCAGCAAATAAAAGTGTGCCAATACTTTTATTTCATCAATCCAGGTATTCATTCACTAAATGTACAGTATTTTGTGCTTATTCTACCTTCCTGTAGTATGTTCTTCTCATTGGTCCTTCTGACCTCTTCCTAATATTTTATTTAAGTCCGTGGAAAAAGAAATAAATGTCAATGTAAATGGATGGAATCCTCAATCTTGGCGAAACTCGAAGTTCTATTTATTTCTCTTATCTAGTTGAGCTCGATCTTCCTTTCTAGTTTGCTGACTAGAATTTTGTTCAGGCTCACTATCTGAGTTACGTCTCTTTATATCTCTTTGTTCTCGCATTTCTCAGTCCTTCTTGGACTGTTCCCTTTCTTCCTGGGTTTGGTAATTCCTTTCCCGGTAATTTTTATACCTAGGGAATCCTTGCTGGTTTCTCTCTTGCCTTTGGAAGTTGCCTTCCCTCTCTCTATTATCATAGGTCCTGCTATTTGCATTGTAACCTCGATAATAGTTGTTCCTAGGCTGGTATTGTTCTCTGTATTGATTCCTGTTCCTGAATCTATCATTGTTGTCTCTGTCTTGATATGGCCTGTACCTTTCCTGGTCCCGATTAGACTGATAAGGCCTATCCTGCTCTCTGTTATAACGTGACTGATATTGCATATAAGGTTCTCTGTTATCCCTTGAGTTGTATCTTTGGACATTATATCTATTATTCCTCATAGGACCTACCCATTTTGACTCTGTTTGATTGGACCTCTCTGTCTGCTGTGTTCCGTCCATCACTACAGCGTTCACCGTTTTACTTTCCGTTCTTCCGCTTTTAATGATAGTGGGTGAAATGGACGTATGGTATAATCTACGCAGTAGATCATCCATGATAGCCAGATCTGCTACCCCAGGCGAAATTATGTTGCGCCTGACCTCAACTGGTAGTTGTCGGGAAATGGTTTCTAGAATTTCTTCCTTGATTAAAGAAGGCTGTAGAAAACGTAAGCGAGCTAATTGTGACGTGAAGAATTCCTAGTAGCTCGTAGGACCTGTACTACTGCACTTCCTCGAGTAAATCTCAGCTCTTACAGCGTGTTGAATTTCTATTGACCAAAACCTCCTGATAAAGGCTTCGGAAAATTGCTCGAAGTTATCGAAAGTGTAGCGAAATGCCCTAAACCAATTTAGAGGTGCATCTGCTAAATGCCTTTCTACAACTCGAATTTCCCTGTCTCTTGCTACGTGATGTTCCAAAAAGTAATCTTGTAGGTTTCGGATAAACTCTATTGGTGTTAATCCATCGGTGTTAGTAAACTTTTTGATTTTATCTTCCTAATTCCTGACGATCGTTACGTTTGATCTATCCATGGATGTCGATGTTCTGTATTTCCTGGAGCTAGTTTCGGGAATATTTATACTCTGGATTTCCGGCCTAAATCGAAGTTGTTCAGATTCAGTTGCCCCATCGGACTGTGTCTGAATGTTCCCTACTGGAGACCTCATGTCAACCGTCTCTCTGACCTGTGGAACTGTTCTATCTTTAACGGAATCTATGTACATTTTTAAAGTTTCGAATTGAGCTTTGAATTCCTCCCTTAATTTGTCTAAATCTACATGATCCCCTAGATTAAATTTATTGATATCCTGCCTGATTACGTTTAATTCTGATGTCTTTTTTTCCCTTTCGGAATTGACATCCAATTTAACCTGGTCTATCTTTAAAGTTACCACTTTAATTTGAGATTCTATATCTTCCCTAAGGTAGGAAATATTTTCGATTTGCGTATTCTGAACTGAATTAATTCGTTTATCAGTGTCCTCCTTCGGTTGAGAAATATCCTTATTAATCCTAATTTCTGCTTTAGTTATGTTAAGCTCTAAATCTGACTTTATATTCTTAACTACATCTGCATTGATTTTAGTTATCTCTCCTCTTAGAATAGTTACTTGAACATTCACAATAGCTTTGAGATCTATTTCGATGTCAGTCCTGAGGACTTTATTGTGATCATCTACTTTTTCTTTAATTAGTGCAATGTCTCCTTCTAACCGAGACAAAGTCCCTTGCGTTGCAGTTGCCTCGTTAGAGATTTACAGTTGTAACGCATCTAAACTTTCCTTACTCTCTTTCTTACTACTATCCAGTTCCAATTTAATATTTCTGACATCCTCCTTAATGCCAGAAATATTAGATTGTATACCGGTTACAAGTGTTTCAGTGCTAACAATTTTAGCCTGAGTTGCTGTAATACCAGCCTGAGCTGTCTCTATTTTCTCCTGAGTAGTTGTAATATCAGCCTGAGCTGTGTCTATTTTAGCTTCAGTACTAACAATTTTAATTTTTAAAGACGCTACATTTGAACGCACGTGGCTTACTTCCACGTTCACATTGCTAATGTCTAATTGCACAAGCCTTACATCCCCTTGTACACTATCTATAATGGTTTCAACGTCTTCAATTTTTTCCCTTAATATCCTTGGACCTTTCTGAAATTATTCGATTATTGTCTTGGAGACGTTTAAGAGATAAGTGTAATTGAGCCATGTCTCCCTTCAAATTCTCCCCCACTGATTCTTGGACTAATTCGGTGTTTTATTAACTATCTCTTTAATATTGTCAAAACTTTTCTGGCAGTTTGACATGATCTCTGCCAAGTCATTCTTGTTCTTACCCATCTTTTCCTGCATGGTAGTGAGCAAAGCCACTACATCATCCATGGTAGCTGTACCTGTCATAATTGTACAATATATATCGAAAAACAAAGGAATGCAACACAATCAAAAGCAGAATCGACACATCTAGAAATGACCTTTTTCACCAAAATGAGCATTATAATTAGTTTAGCGTCTTGCCTTATTAACTATATTAAATCTATTTGAAAATAGGAGGCATATGGTTATAGTGATTTATATTAAAAATATTTTAAGTTATAATCGCATGTCATTATCATTAAATTATTATTAAAGAAAGTGATTCTAATATTACAGATGATCTTCCAAATATCATCGCCGGTATCAAGCATAAAATGGCCGACAAACATGGAGTGAAAGAATGGCTCCATGTCATGCCCCATATGACCACGCCAATCTATAAAAGTTTCCTAGAAATTCCTCTGAAATTATCCCCAAAATTCTACCAACAAGGATCAACCTGGGATAAGGACATCTCAATATAAAAGAATACGATGAGAAAATGCCAGTGGTAAGAACAAAAATGAAAAACTAGCTCAAAGTGAACTCGAAAACTCTTAAAATCATATCGTAATCATCCACAATTACATTTTAAAGGCACAAAAAATTTTAACCATATTTAAATTAATGGCGATAATTCTATATGTATACCATATCGATTCACGTTTCAAAAACGTGAATTCCCAACGAATCCGAAGTCTATAATCGTAGCAGTGCCGAAAAAAGAATAGCTAACGATTAGATTATTCGAAAACGCCTGCTCGAATGTCCCCATGTAATGGGTTTCCATAAAAGGATGGGTCTCTCTGGTATTCCAGTTTAATCGTGCCCCATAATCGTTGCAGCATAAGAATGGGATAACTAACCACAAGGTTACTCGAAAATGCCAATTCGATAGCTCCATAGATTGAGTCTCCAAATAAAGGATGGCTAACCACCAGAGTAATCGAGAATGCCAATTCGAATGCCTCATATGTTGGGCCGCCATATAAAGGATGTACCCGTATCCACATGGTCTTACCTGTTGATATCCGTTGGAAAAACTGGATCGTAGAATCTGGAAGTACCCGGCTGAAATAACCCCCAAAATTCTACCAACAAGGATCAACCTGGGATAAGGACAACTCAATATAAAAGTATGCGATGAGAAATGCCAGTGGTAAGAACAAAAATGAAAAACTATCTCAGAGTGAACTCGAAAACTCTTAAAATTAATCTCGGGCGTTAGGCTAAGCATTGGCATAAGTTGCCCACTGGTTTTCCTAGCACATTCTGTTTCTAATATAAATCACTCAATCATTTTAGAATTAAAATTAAATAACCAGTTTACTAACTGAAAACGAAGGATTGTGGATCTATATCCACTAAGCAAAAAATGAAGATTATTATCCACTGTAGCTTATCACAAAATAAATGTGCAATTCGCCTTAAATTGGCTAGAATATACTGCATTAAATTCCGGTATTAAGTTATGTTCAAATCGTGAACGTTTATGCATGAGTAATTATATCGCAAATTATTTTACACAAATACCCTAAAAGTTTGTTATAATAAATCATTAAAAAGTTATACAATTTATTTCGTTTGCCGAATTTCGCCATTATTTTCTATCATTCCATTAACAAGTATTTTAAACATTTCTTATTGTCATAAGCTGTCTTATTCGACGATCAATTAAGGTTATCGAACGTATAGTTATTCCAATTAATATTTCAATCAATATTTGAGTTGTCTCAAATTAATATTCCAATTATCACTCCAATATTATACAAATTATTTAATGTTTTTCAGATCATAGCTTCACACTAAATATATGTGTTATTATTGGCAATCAAATCTAGGTGAATTGTTTTATGCACATATGATATTTTAAATGGTGGGTTTATTTAACTACTAGCTTTCTAGTAACGATGTTCGTGACCATATCTCACGTTTAATTATACTTCCCTATAACATAATTCAGCGATAGCTCAATAGCTCGCACAATCCTCAAAATTCGTAACAAATACGACAATCTCTCCACATATGAGATTCCTAATATTCACCTTAAATTATTTATGACCATCCAGTGATGTCGAAATATGCTTCAAAAATACTTCATTAACACAACTGTTATATTATCCAACACGTAAAGTAGCTCTCAATAGCTGTTAATAATATTCCACACCTTCTCAAAATTCATAAACTTTTCATACAAACACCTAACTATATCATGGTTCATAATTGACACAAGTATCGAAGTGTTAATCTACTTCCATAAAAACTGTAATAATAATCACGTAATTACATGATCGAATCATTACATTTGTAAATTCCCAAAATGTCATTCTGTTTTATGACGGAATATATTTTATACAAAAATGAGCTTCATATCTCATTTATACTTCATTTCATTATAATCTCAATTTTCACAAATATATCTCACAAGCTATTATAAATGTATTACTGTTTAAGAATTAATTCAGATTCGCATGAACAAATTCAAAAATGGGTCCTCCTCATAAGAAATTCGTATGAGTCTACACCACGGAAAAATTCCTAGTATGAGTAGAATACAAATAATCCATTAGAATCACACGGAATCAAAACAGGAGTATTCCAAAAAGAATTATGAATGTCCAAAACTGAATGAACTGTATCTCAATAAAAATATCTATACTCAAAACGTGATTCAAAAACATTGGCTTTAATTGACTAATTCAAAAACTGCAATTGTTCACTTTAAATTTGATGCTAGACTTCAATGTCTATAACTAGCTTGACGAAGAATACACAGTCATTTAAAATGAAATGCTGTATGAATTGTTGAAAATATTCTGTTTCGTTGCTCAGTATTAAACAGAATTAATGCAGAAAACATTCAAATATTTGTGGTAGGACATCTTCTTCCTATCTCCTATACTTATAAAATGATATCGTAGTCTTGGTCCTAAATTCTTCTTGAAATATGCTTCTTCTCAACTACTTATAATGCTCTGAATTATTACCAAAATTAGAAAAAGTAATGTTGTAAAAATAACACGGCATTAAAGATTAACTACTGAAATGACTATGTAGGTGCATCCTTATTAGGATCAAAACCTAAAATAGATCCTCGAACAGAAATGACAAAGACGTCAGATCTAATTCTCAAATCCATGTTCGAACTACTGAATAGAAATTGGTGAAAAAAGGACATTCTCTAGATATGACATGATTCATACCGTCTACAGATTAAAAAAAACAAGCTACCTTTAGTCGTCTTGATGAACGCATAATGTTGTATGTTGGAGCATACATCCCTTGTAGAGATCGAACAATCATCCATAGCGTTGAGTAGTTGAAGTATTGGTCAGGACTGCTCGTACTCGAACCCAACACCCCTCCACCCGAAACAGCTATCTGGAACACAGTGTTCATCATACGGAAACTGACTAAGTTCCATTTGTAGAAAAGAGAAAGATGCCACTTCTTCTCTTACTTGAAGATCCATATCGTAGAGGTAATTATCTCAGTGTCGTTATATAGACTGTCTTCAGTCTCCTTTTAAATAGCCTTCTGCTAATGAATTCCATTATTCAGCATTGATCATTTCCATATGTTCAACTCTGATTATGTGTGTTGCATTCCTATTCAGTGCCTAGCAATTCATTGCTTTTCTCGTATTAAACTGGTACATTATTCCTTTCATTGCAGTGTTAATATCCATGTTGTAATGTCGAATGACCACTGGATAAATTACAAGTCTTTTCGTGATAGCAATAGTGCTACAGAACAATCTATGCGGAACACGAAGTTCACTCGCGTCACTTTCATATTGCACCATGTCCATACACTGGGTTAGCGGTCGTCCCAAGTGTATCTCGCCCGTGTCTTGCTAGAAAGCAGAGACGTACTGTACTGTCCGGTACTGTCACAGATCGCACTAAGTAAAAGTGATACTCGAGATAGTTGCTTTGGCCGAGCCAACAATCAAGTCTGTAAGCAAGTAATCAATGATGATGATGATAATTGTTGTTTTAAGGGGCCTAACATCGAGGTTATCGGCCCCTCAAGTAATCAAGTGTCTCTCTCCGAACCGTGCTACTTCCTGCTGGACTAATCCTACCCATAATACAACTGTGTCCGATCGATATATGAATCGAAGTTGGCACAGCATAATTGCGATAAACATCTGATGTCATAATATGAGTGTTAATAAGTCCATAAATGTCTTAAAGTCATTCCATCTTATGTTTCAATGTAGTTCCATATCATCGATCCCCTCAGTAATCTCAGTAATTGTTAATAACAGTGTGTATCAATGTCATGCCTCTAAGGCAGCCATCGTGTGGAATAACTGTACTCCTCAAAATCATATGTTCTGAGATGCGTTGCAGCGTTGACTATCAATTTCCCTAACCGAGCGTCAGCTTGCTATTACTCTTGTCTGCAAGTTGGAATCTTGTCATAAAATACCAAATATGTTTCTTGAACATGCCATTGTTCCATTACTAGACAAAATGCTGGCACAGTACTAAACCTGAATTTTAAGACGGTCATGATCATTGAAATGCTATTTTATTCTAAAGTGGAGAAATTTTAAGGATTGCACAACTTTATGCATTTTCGACATTGCAAGGAAGGATTATGCTTGTATCAAGGTGAGAACAATGGCTAGCCACGCCCAGATTTGTCCTTGCCTCGTGGAGTGTAAAAGCGGGAAATCACCTAGCAACAAGAAGAAAATGTTGTGATTGGTCAAACCAGTTTGAGGAAATTCAATGTAGGGAGGGAATTTGGAGGCAAACATGAAGCTCCTCATATGAGTTTTCGCTCATATCTGTTTGTGGAAGGGAGTTGATCGACTTCTGGATCAATGGAAATCTAGTAAGAAATATTATAAATATTTTTGGGAAGAAAACCCGCCATCGGTATTACTTAATACTGCCGGTCGCAAGCCCGGGGCCTCATCCTGCAAATGAGGAAGGAGGAACGTGAGGAGTAACAACCTCGTTAAGGAACCAGGGTTCAGATGACCCGGCTGATAGTACCCTGTGAGGGCCCCTGCCTAGGGTTACAGGTGAAAACTAGTCAACGGCCTGGAAAGCGGAAGGGGAAGAAATTCCCAACGGTGGACAGGGTTGAGGAACCCTAAAATCCAGACGCGTCTGTTCTCGTATCGGGCGGCGTTCTGGTCAGCGTCTGGTTTCCCATATGAGGGGCAGCTGCATCGATAGCTCTAGGACTTACAATCTTAGTTCTAATTTCGCAAAGTATAACTTATTTTGCCCAGTCTAATGATTAGACAGTTGTTGCGTTATGGAAAGTCTATTCAATATTGAAACTACTCCATGTGGTAGCTCGGTAGAGGAATCCACCGCCACGACCAGTGGCGCAAGTGGGCCGAAGGGTTCTGGAGAGCCTGCACTGCAACGCGAGGGGAAGTCGGAGTCCCCTGGAAATCACAAACTCAAGACAAAACGCTGTTACTGGTTTGGAACTCCAAATGTTCAATCACTTCTTAAAGTGGCGAAACTCAAAGAGCTAACGAAAACTATGGGAGACCGTGATATCAAGGTCATGGCCATTCACGAAACACGGTGCAGAGATAGGACCAATTTGAAAGTGGAAAATAGATAGATAGATAGATAGGTAGATAGATAGAGTTACTTTGTCTGGCTAGATTAGGGCCATTGGGCCCTCTCTTCCATCTAACCAGATTATACAAATGATAAGTAATGAACAATACAAATACAACTTAAATCTAACAATATTACAATGTTGATATAATATAAAATTAGTGTATTATGCAACGAGCCTATAATGGCCATAATTAAGACACGAGTATGTTTATAAAACGAGTGTATGCGAGTTTTATAATTCTCATACGAGTGTCTTAATTACCATTATAGGCGAGTTGCATACGACTGTTTATGTTCGACGATAATTATAACTTTATTATATGTTTTAACATAAATATTCATAAATATCTGTTCAGTCACTAGAATGTTGTGATCGGGTGCTGCGCTGGGTAGTATATCTCTGTTTTCCAAGCTCTCTGGCCAACTGACGCATGCGCTCTGTGTGCTTCAATGCCATATGTTCAGATTGTGCACCAGTATTCAGTAAAACTGTCACCGAAGTCGTTTCAAAACAACGCGCTCTATAGAAATTGGATTTGGGGATATTAAGGTACAGTGCTATTTCTTGTCTCATAGTCACCAGTTTATTTACGCGAACATAAGGACGGTGCACTTTCGGTAATTTATATAGACATGTTGGATTTGGAGCGCATGCGCGAAGGTATCCTTATCTAATTGGTCACACAACTGTTTCTTGAGCTCTGATTGGTGGGAGAAACGGTTTCATAGTGTTATAATGAGCCTCATTATGATACAGTTTTCTGACACATAATAGTCAGGGTCGAACATAAACATATGAAATGGATTAGCTTGATAATGAACAATACAAATACAACTTAAATCTAACAATTTTACAATATTTATACAGTATAAAATACATATAAACGGGATTAGCTTGGTGGTGTAGGCTGTAAATTGTTGCATTGTTAGGGTGAATAACTAAGATACTTAGAAGTAAGTTTAAAATTACAGTAAGGTAAGGAAATACTGGAAAAAAGTAGACTAATGATGGTGATGAAGATGATGATGAAGATATTAGTCGTTACTGAAGGAGGTTATTGAGATATCCAAATGGAGAGTAAATGAGAAAGTGAGAATTGGAAAGTTTGAATATATGTAATACGACGTAAGAATATAAGCATAAGTGTTGAGTTCAACTTCCATTTACTTAGTGAGTATGTACTGCTGGCAACGCTGCTTGAAGCTGGACGGGGTTGCTCCTCTGACAGAGCGAGGCAGATTGTTCCACAGTCGTGCAGTAGCAACAACGAAAGAGTTGGTATAGCGTACTGTGCGGTGTATGGGTATCAGCAAGAGAGTGTCGATTTTTGACCGTGTTCCAAGACTATGCTCGTACGAGAGGCGGTGAAACTGAGAAAGCAGGTAAGCTGGAGTTGAAGTTGAGAGTATTTATTGAAGAAGACATAAGGAATGGAGGTCGTGGCGTTGATTTAGACGTAACCAGCTAAGTTGCCCAAAAGCGGGGGTGACATGGTCATAATACCGTAAATTAAATATGTAGCGTTCACAGGCATTTTGTGCATGTTGGAGTTTGTTTCTAAGAGTAACAGGGAGATCTTTGTATACCACATCGCAGTAATCAAAATGAGGCAATATTAGGGAGGAAACAAGTCGTTTCTTTCATACACGAGAGAAAATATTCCAGAATCTTCTAAGTGAATTCAATGCGGAAAATACTTTTCTGGAAACATTGCAGACGTGCTGCGTCCAGGAAATATGTTCATCTGTAATAACGCCTAGATCTTTAACTGACTCTCGGAATTCGATTGGGGAATCGCACAAGCGTAATTTTGGTAAAGAGGGTTCATTTTTTAGTTTTAGGAGGGTTTTCGGGTGGGAGATTATGATTGCTTGAGTTTTAGCCTCATTGAGTCGTAGTCCATACAAGTGAGTCCAGTTACAGATTTCAGTTAAGTCTTCATTAAAGGTGCCGATTGCTTCCGATAATTTTTCTGGTGCTGAATGCAGGTAAGAGTTGTACATCATCAGCATATAGGTGGTGTTTGCATTTAGTGATTGATGACGTAATGTCGTTTATATATATTGAAAACAGGAGCGGTCCAAGGACTGAACCCTGACGGACTCCTCTCTCAACTGGACGCCAAGAAGACATTTGATTTGAGTTAATTTTAACACATTGTTGACGTCCACGTAGATAACAGTCCATCCATTGGATACTGTTCATGGAGAGATGAATTTTAAATAGACAAGAGAGTAATATGTCATGGTCAACAGAATCGAAGGCTTTACTGAAATCAAGCAGTGTTAGGATTGTTACTAGCCCACTATCCATAGCCTTTCTTATGTCATCCGTGAACTTAAGTAGTGCAGTAGTACTACTATGATTTTTGAGGAAGCCGGATTGGTGTTCATCGAGGATATTGTGCTCTAGCAAATAGGAGGAGAGTTGTTCGTGAACGATAAATTCCAGTGATTTGGAGAGGGATGATAGTATACTTACTGGGCGATAATCGCTTACATGTTTAGCCTGTGTATTTTTTGGGATTGGGATGACGAAGGCCGATTTCCAAAGCAATGGGTACATACCTGTCATTAACGAGTGATTGAATATGTGTGTTATTGTGGGAAGTATAATATCAATGATACGTTTGAATAATTCGATTTCTATATTGTCAATCCCTTTAGATTTCGATTTTATTCGAAGAATAGCACGTCTGGCTCGTGAGGGGGTAACATGCGAGAAATGGAATGTTTCTCTGTTAGGGATGGGGGTATTGTAGTTATTGATCAAAGTTCTGTGTTTCATGTCAGGGTCAACTGAGTGTCCGGTAGTTGTAAAATGATCGTTGAGTGTGTCAAGAGGTAGATTAATGGGGTTGTCAATTTTCTCTCTACCTATTCCCATGTTTCTTAGATCCTTCCACGCCGCAGAGGGTTTAATATTACCTCCTAGCAGATTATGAGCATGTCTGATTCGAGCATTACTTACCGTTTGGGAAGTTTTGTTTCGAAGTTTTTTGTAATCATCACAATTCTGTTGAGTGGGTAATCTCTTAAACTTTCTGTGTGCCACATCACGCTTAGCCATCAGTACTTTAAGTTCCGGGCTGAGCCAAGGTACAGGAGGTCGCGTCGCTCGAACAGATTTTACTGGAGCATGTCTGTCATAAATTTCTGTCAAGTATTCGGTCATTGTGTGTACTGTACCCTCATTCTCATGACTGGAATGCCTTTATGGGAAGGTAATATGTAATTACTTGTGAACAAGAAGGGCGAGACAGGATCATATGTTTCGCGACCCACAAGTTGACTTTGGATAGCGATCTCGACGAGAGAAGCGGGGCGCATGCGTTGCAAGTAGGTACTGATGTCACAGCTGATTGGTTAGGAGTATTGATTATTTTCATCGACCAGCAACAAGAGATAAACTATGCCCTTTGGATGGGAATTCAAGATTTTTATACGTTCTGGCATATTTTAACATGTCTGTAATTATAGCAGGTGTTTGATTATTAACTACTTTCAAATAATTGAATTCTTAGGAACACGGAAATAAGATATTTGCATCTTATCAGTTCCAGTTTTGAGCACTCGTGGCGCGACGGTAGGTGACCTCGCAGTCGCGTTCTGGCTTGAACAACTGAGAGGGTAGATTGGATTATACCATGCACGATTACACATGTATCGAGTTATACCGGTGACCGGCGGGGAAATGTCACGTGAACCGTGAGTGAAAGTTCGTCTTGAGAAGTGTACTGCTATTGTACCGCAGGGAGTTTCCTTAGTGTCGAAAAGGACCCCAGTTTCAGTACCGATTAGGTCATTGCGATCGAAATGAAAAACGCAGATTGTCTTGCTAGATAACTGTTCATTATAGGCCAGCCGTATAGTGTTCGTGAAAGGTGGATACATGCTTTAACAAGCATACAATCATAATGTTCATTCAGTAGACATTCTTCGCATTGGAACTGGCCGTATCGATACACTCACTTCATGTGTGTTGTCAGAACAATTAGCCCCTTCATTTGAGAAGCTTTTCTCAATACGAGTGCTTGGATTTTGAATATACTTCATATATATATAGGGCCTAACTCATATGTCTGTGATCTTGCAATTATGTTGAGCAATTTCATGTCGAGAGGAAAGGCTGCTATGTGCTTCAGTGACTTAACCATGTGCGGTTAGGCGATAAACATGAGTGTCACTGTGCGAGCGAAGTCACGTTCATTCTGATGCTATACGTCGCGCGGCCCGTGCTGGTGAGTGCGAACACAGCTGTTGTATTGCAATACAGTGTGTTTCGAAATGAACCGATTGCGCTAGGCCAGTGAACTTTGGTGTTCGAGCCGTTATAGACATCACTGCGTGCTGCGGTTGATAGGACGTTATCCGAAGATGAAAGAAACAGTCGTTGGTATTAGAGTGGAACATTCAGTCAGGATGGGAGATGTCTGGAGATCCAGGGTTCGTTTCTCGCTTTCCTGGACAGTGAAGACTTCTATTGCTTACATGGAGGGAACAGTCATAAAGGACATGACTGTGTTCTTTCGAGATCTACAAGAATCATCTAAGGTACAGAATTAACCATCTTCAATCGTAGCTAAACATGTTTATTCTAACGTTGTCACCCTGCCACATATTTTTTTATGGAATTTTTCGTAGAATGTCTAAGAATGGAGTTTAGGTTTGATCCTAGTGTCAAGACTGATTCTATTCTGGACAGGGTTTTGATTCTATTAAAAGGATGCACCCATTGTAATTAAATGTATTATAGTTTAATTTTCTTTTGATTACTGTAAATTCAAGTTCATTTAATGTAGTGAAGAGGAACTTTAGGCCACTCAAGATTCATCATTTTTGGTGTTTGATTTATATTGTAAATGAACACTAGTTTTATGCCTTCATATGACATTACTCGAGCTTGGGTAGACTCAATTTGGAGTTTCTACTTCCATAAGTCTACTTAGAAGACTGTTATACACTCGAAAGTGAAATTTCAGTATTCAGGTTGATTTTCGAATACTGCAGTAAGCTTTATGAAGCAGGTTCAGTGAATAAAGCGGATTTGTTTTGATTTGCTAGGAATTTATTCCGAATTTTGACTTGATCCAGGTACTTTCTAACGTAATTTTTTTGAGATTCTGCATTACGTTTGCTTTATTAGATTCGATCAAGATCCATTATTGATGGACTAGACAGATGTTTTAAACACAGTTTGAAGACATTTGAATACATTCACCCTATGTTATTAACTCGAATCCCAGACTAGATTTGTGTGGAAGCAGATATATCGCCAAAGCTGCAATTGTTATTTAACACTTACTGAAAGCTATGCATATTGATCGTGAATAATAATAATAATAACATAAGAGCAAATGAAATAATAATTTAACAGTGATTAATTGAACTGTAAAGAAACTTGTATAACTTTAGCAACAATATTTCATTGTGAATGTGATCTGTCAACTAAGCCGAATTCTTTGTTCACTAAGAAAGATAACTAATTGAAGCGCTAAATGGATAGTAGTAATGCCTGATAATATAAATGATATGAATACTTAGTGTAGCATGATATTTAATGGCAAAGCCATGTAAAGGCTTGATTACTAAAAGGGTATTCAATGGAATATTCCAAGTTGTAGTATGGAAAGTAATCCACTCAGATAGATTGTGAAATTAGGGCAGTTTGCTTCAGTATCAGTTCAAGTAAATAATCTGTTATGGAAATCATGCATTTTAGGCATGTTGAATTAAACCTACCTGGTAAAATTTTCGACCATTTGTATCAATGCAATGCTTAACAGGCGTTTTAACAATCACTAATTCCGGTCTGGTGAGGACAGTTCATTTAAAGGGGTGTTAAAATTAAATTAAAGAAGTTGATTTTTGACTTAGCTTTATTGCTCGGTCAGAAGAGATAAATAAAATCAGAAAACCCCAGCAAGCATAAATATAATAAACCACATGGAAGATGTCACTTCTGAATCCTATAAAAAGAAACACACTAAGAAGGTGTTACAAAATGACTGTACATTTGTATTATAGCTTTAAATAATTTTCTTTCAGGGTATAAATTGATATATGTCTTGTAAATATGAAAATTTCCAGGGTTTATATTTAAATGTTCCAATTGCTGTCAACATTTATGTTGGACCATGTATATGATTTGTGTTCACTCATTCTTGGGTAAAATGCAGTCAATAACATTGATGAATGTGGGGGCTGGCATTTTCCCCCATGTTTATGAAACTTCGGATGGAAGTTGGGCACTCTGCCTTGAAGTATAATATAGTGACTTACACTATATTTTCCTTTCCTGAATAAATTTTTTCTTGATCAATTTAAAATCTTCGAAGTGTGGTACTTTATAGAAAGGATAAGAGAACACGTTAAGAAGGCCAGCGGTGGGTATTTCAGTGGTTTTCCCACACACCAGAGATTGCGTTCATTGTTATTCTTATGCTTTTGAGCTTTCTTATGTCGCTCACCATGGTTTTTCTTAACGTAGTCTCAGTTAGGAATTCCTGTACCCGATTTCCTCGTCTTATGTTGGGTAGAATCTGGCAAATTTTATAGCCGGGGTTTCCAGGCTCTACGATCCAGCTGTCTTCGTGGGATTCCAACATGCTGATGGTAGGTATTTCGGGTACATAGAATATGGCTTCCAACGTGCAGGGGCGAGAATTTACTGGAGTACCATTAAATTCCATGGTTTTTTGAGACCAATGTTTGGAAGAGATATAAATGGAATACCAGAGAGAGAGCCATAGCTTATGGGGACTTAGACAGAGATGTCATACTCCATGATTGTTCTATAGGCCGGTTGAATGACGCCATTTCATGCTAGTGTCTGATATTGCTGTCAAACACGTGGAAGGCGTCATGAACGGGTATACTCTGACGCCATTACATCGATCATTGCGAATTCTTTGAATGAACGTCAGAAAGTAATGGTGTACTGACATTTTTAGCACAAAATGCCGGAATTCACTTGTGAACAAAGCGTATATGAGGACACTCAATTTGCATGGCATACATGTAGATACGCAACCATTAATAGATTTTCTTTTTATTAATAGTGGTGCTACACTAGTTTGTAATAAATATACGATTAGAACATGAACAGTGAAAGGAATACTACGGAATCTTTAGTGACGTGTTTGGTCGACTGGGGCATTTGATGTAGTTCACGTTTGAGCTGCATACACAGTGCTTGGTGTAGTTAAATCCGGCTGATGAGCATTTTTGAAATCATCGTAATTTAGGAGGGTTTTTATTCATTTAAATTATGGTCAAATTAGGATCTTTAATATTATTATCGTCGATATAAAGCATCGCACTTTTAGGAGTGGAAAATTTCATATTTATAACTGACTTTATTATTAGTTATGTTTAAGTTAGCCTAGTTATAAGGTAATGCAGTACATTATATAAATTCCGGTGTGGCAGTGGATTTCATTGGAATGTTCGTGCTTTGCTTAGTTATAGTGATACTCATGTTGTTTGTCTTTAGTGAATTATATTAATTATACCATGTCTGGAGAAGATTAGGTAGTGGACCTTAAGTCGTTATACAGTATGCTACAAAAAAATAGATGCCATACATGATCATTGGACAAATACAAGTAAAAGTCTTATACAAGATGTAGTTGCCGAGAGTCTCAGGCAAGATATTACGGGCATCCAAGGCACATTAAAGGAACTACAAAATAGTTCTAAAAGAGTAGAAACCAAAGTGAATAGGGTAGATGAAACAGTAGATGAGGTTCAAGTAGACGTAAAACAAGCCCATACAGACATTCATAAAGTACAAACGGACTTAGCCGCAGTTCAAACTGGACAAATGAAGCTAGAATTATGCGGCAATAAACTTCAATCCACAGTTGATGAGCTTCAATTGAAAATAGGTAAAGTTGAATCTAGTCAAGATAACCATCAACGAAAACTAAGTAAAATTAAATTCAGTCAGGATTGTGTTAAACTTAGCCAGGATAATCTTGAAACAGAACTGAGTAAAATTAAAACTAGCCAGGATTGTGTTAAACTTAGCCAGGATAATCTTGAAACAGAACTAAGTAAAATTAAAACTAGCCAGGATTGTGTTAAACTTAGCCAGGATAATCTTGAAACAGAACTAGGTAAAATTAAAACTAGCCTAGATAAAACAGAAACAAAGTTACTTAAAATTGAATCAACACAAAGCCTGATGCAATCTACACAGTCAAATATACAAACCAAGATAGACATAGTAGATGCCAGTCAGAAATTGTTACAGGTCCAATTGAATGAAGCTGAACAATCCAATAAAGATTTTCAATTAGAAATGCGATTAGAATTATCCAATAATAAGAGAGAATCTAAAAATAATATTGAAGCACTTCAATTACAAGTGTCAAATGACACAATTCACACCCAAGCATCTTTAGAAAATTTTAAAGAAGAGTTATTGTTGTTGCAAACACAAGTTAGGGACCACAATAAACTTATTAAAGACGACTTTGATGTCGATATAAAGGGAATCATAAACGAGAATGTAGTCACTTTAAGGCAAGAGAGGACTAAAATAAATGAACACTACTTTAAAGACTTCAAATTAGAGGTCAATAAGAACATTGTAGAAGGTGAAATTAGATCCAGCAAGGAAATCACAGATGTAAGGGAGGACCTGATAAAAAGGTTGAATGTTATTCAGTCCAATCAAACTACAAACCATGGTAACATGGAGGATATAATTCAAACTTTAGAGGTAAAAGTTGATCAAGGCAAACCGGAATTAATTGAATTGCGTGAGAAAAAGACTTCGGAAATCAACCAAATCAGAGATCAACTTGAGAGTTTAACAATTGGGGACGGTATAGATCTGGATAAGTTAAGGGATAAATTAAGGGTAAATTGGATCGCAGATTTCCAAACCACGATTACGGAGATTAATCTCACTTCACATGAAAGGGAAGGAGGTGATAAATATCCAACTCCTATGGCAAATAGTAGTCCACAGTATCAAATTAATCCAAATTTGAGCTCAGCTAATCCACGAGTCCAAACATACACGTCACCGATGACACATACAGGAACGGGAGCCTACAATCTGAACACATCTAATGGGGCAGGCCACATTACGATTATTAGGAATTTTGAGGATAAGCCTCGCCGTTTCAATAATCTTGATGGGACGACACCTATAGAATTCATAAGAAGTATGCGTGATTATTTTACTGAATCTCACGTGCCAAGGGAAAGACAACTACGTGTGGTAGAGCGTTTTCTTTCCGATGAACCGCTTCAGTGGCACAGAGCGTTTAGATAAACGTTTAACGACTTCGAGGAGTTTGCCGAAGCGTTTATCAATCGTTTTTGGTCTACGGAAGTTCAGAATAACGTTCGTTCCGAAATCTATTCGAGCAAGTACTCAGGTACTGGTCCGACCAGTTACTCTGAGTATTTTTCTTGTCAGTTATCGAAATTAAGATTTTTACAGCCTTCGTTAACTGAAGAACAATTGATCGAGGCGATATCTCGACAGTTTCCTGTTGACGTAAGGAGGAACATAATTTCATCCGGAATCACTAGTTTAGCCGCGATGGACGATTTGTTGAGACGTCTGGACTATGTGAGTGCTGTTACGACACCCACAGTTGCGAGAAACAATCGACATGAACACAGATTCGTGAATACTATCGTCATGGACAGAACACAGCAAACAGACCAAGCCAAACCAGAAAACAGAAATTATGTTAAACCAGGGTGGAATAGGAACAATTACCAAAGGGACAATCGTCAGATCGATCGATACGCTGAACGAAATGAACAAACTTGGACACGAAAATAAGAAGAAAGGAATTTCTATCGTCGGAATAATGAATATGATCGAAATAAGTATCGTGATAGACCATACAACCCCAACTATAGACCACGTACTGGTTATAGCAGATACAAAAACTATAGGACGGAGGAATTTGAACGAGATCGAGAGAAACAAAGGCTCAGAAGTGAGCAGGAAAAGTCTAAAAATAATAGACGAAAAAAATCAGAAGAGAGGGAAAATCAGGAGATTGATGAGCGAGAAAGTAGACCGAGTACTAGTCGTCAGGGGAGAAATGAACGAGATCCTGACGAAGAGAAAAGGAAAACATCAGTTTCGAAACGAAAGTAGGAATTCAGAACTCGACACTTCCATAATATATATATATATACAAAAATTTAATGAAGATGCTACAGAAAAGGTGGCAATAGAAGAACGAGAGAATCAAGGAAGATGCTACAGATGAGGTGGCAATAGAAAAACATTAGAAAATATTACAATAAGATAATATGAAAAAATTAGAATGATGTTCCATTATTTTGAGAGGTTTGTTTTGTATACATATAAGTCTGTTCCGACTTTATGTATCATGTCGAGAGGAATATGTACCCTCATTCTCATGACTGGAATGCCTTTATGGGAAGGTAATATGTAATTACTTGTGAACAAGAAGGGCGAGACAGGATCATATGTTTCGCGACCCACAAGTTGACTTTGGATAGCGATCTCGACGAGAGAAGCGGGGCGCATGCGTTGCAAGTACTGTTGTCACAGCTGATTGGTTAGGGGTATTGATTATTTTTATCGACCAGCAACAAGAGATAAACTATGCCCTTTGGATGGGAATTCAAGTTTTTTATACGTTCTGGCATATTTTAACTTGTCTGTAATTATAGCAGTTGTTGAATTATTAACTACTTTCAAATAATTGAATTCATAGGAACACGGAAATAAGATATTTGCATCTTATCAGTTCCAGTTTTGAGCACTCGTGGCGCGACGGTAGGTGACCTCGCAGTCGCGTTCTGGCTTGAACAACGGAGAGGTTAGATTGGATTATACCACGCACGATTACACATGTATCGAGTTATACCGGTGACCGGCGGGGAAATGTCACGTGAACCGTAAGTGAAAGTTCGTCTTGAGAAGTGTACTGCTATTGTACCGCAGGGAGTTTCCTTAGTGCCGAAAAGGACCCCAGTTTCAGTACCGATTAGGTCATTGCGATCGAAATGAAAACGCAGCTTGTCTTGCTAGATAACTGTTCATTATAGGCCAGCCGTATAGTGTTCGTGAAAGGTGGATACATGCTTTTACAAGCATACAATCATAATGTTCATTCAGTAGACATTCTTCGCATTGGAACTGGCCGTATCGATACACTCACTTCATGTGTGTTGTCAGAACAATTAGCCCCTCCATTTGAGAAGCTTTTCTCAATACGAGTGCTTGGATTTTGAATATACTTCATATATATATAGGGCCTAACTCATATGTCTGTGATCTTGCAATTATGTTGAGCAATTTCATGTCGAGAGGAAAGGCTGCTATGTGCTTCAGTGACTTAACCATGTGCGGTTAGGCGATAAACATGAGTGTCACTGTGCGAGCGAAGTCACGTTCATTCTGATGCTATACGTCGCGCGGCCCGTGCTGGTGAGTGCGAACACAGCTGTTGTATTGCAATACAGTGTGTTTCGAAATGAACCGATTGCGCGAGGCCAGTGAACTTTGGTGTTCGAGCCGTTATAGACATCACTGCGTGCTGCGGTTGATAGGACGTTATCCGAAGATGAAAGAAACTGTCGTTGGTATTAGAGTGGAACATTCAGTCAGGATGGGAGATGTCTGGAGACCCAGGGTTCGTTTCTCGCTTTCCTGGACAGTGAAGACTTCTATTGCTTACATGGAGGGAACAGTCATAAAGGACATGACTGTGTTCTTTCGAGATCTACAAGAATCATCTAAGGTACAGAATTAACCATCTTCAATCGTAGCTAAACATGTTTATTCTAACGTTGTCACCCTGCCACATATTTTTTTATGGAATTTTTCGTAGAATGTCTAAGAATGGAGTTTAGGTTTGATCCTAGTGTCAAGACTGATTCTATTCTGGACAGGGTTTTGATTCTATTAAAAGGATGCACCCATTGTAATTAAATGTATTATAGTTTAATTTTCTTTTGATTACTGTAAATTCAAGTTCATTTAATGTAGTGAAGAGGAACTTTAGGCCACTCAAGATTCATCATTTTTGGTGTTTGATTTATATTGTAAATGAACACTAGTTTTATGCCTTCATATGACATTACTCGAGCTTGGGTAGACTCAATTTGGAGTTTCTACTTCCGTAAGTCTACTTAGAAGACTGTTATACACTCGAAAGTGAAATTTCAGTATTCAGGTTGATTTTCGAATACTGCAGTAAGCTTTATGAAGCAGGTTCGGTGAAGAAAGCGGATTTGTTTTGATTTGCTAGGAATTTATTCCGAATTTTGACTTGATCCAGGTACTTTCTAACGTAATTTTTTGAGATTCTGCATTACGTTTGCTTTATTAGATTCGATCAAGATCCATTATTGATGGACTAGACAGATGTTTTAAACACAGTTTGAAGACATTTGAATACATTCCCCCTATGTTATTAACGCGAATCCCAGACTAGATTTATGTGGAAGCAGATATATCGCCAAAGCTGCAATTGTTATTTAACACTTACTGAAAGCTATGCATATTGATCGTGAATAATAATAATAACCTAAGAGCAAATGAAATAATAATTTAACAGTGATTAATTGAACTGTAAAGAAACTTGTATAATTTTAGCAACAATATTTCATTGTGAATGTGATCTGTCAACTAAGCCGAATTCTTTGTTCACTAAGAAAGATAACTAATTGAAGCGCTAAAGGGATAGTAGTAATGCCTGATAATATAAATGATATGAATGCTTAGTGTAGCATGATATTTAATGGCAAAGCCATGTAAAGGCTAATGTCCTTGATTATTAAATGGGTATTCAATGGAATATTCCAAGTTGTAGTATGGAAAGTAATCCACTCAGATAGATTGTGAAATTAGGGCAGTTTATTTCAGTATCAGTTCAAGTAAATAATCTCTTATGGAAATCATGCATTTTAGGCATGTTGAATTAAACCTACCTGGTAAAATTTTCGACCATTTGTATCAATGCAATGCTTAACAGGCGTTTTAACAATCACTAATTCCGGTCTGGTGAGGACAGTTCATTTAAATGGGTGTTAAAATTAAATTAAAGAAGTTAATTCCTGACTTAGCTTTATTGCTCGGTCATAAGAGATAAATAAAATCAGAAAAACCCAGCAAACATAAATATAATAAAGCACATGGAAGATGTCACTTCTGAATCCTATAAAAAGAAACACACTAAGAAGGTGTTACAAAATGACTGTACATTTGTATTATAGCTTTAAATAATTTTCTTTCAGGGTATAAATTGATATATGTCTTGTAAATATGAAAATTTCCAGGGTTTATATTTAAATGTTCCAATTGCTGTCAACATTTATGTTGGACCATGTATATGATTTGTGTTCACTCATTCTTGGGTAAAATGCAGTCAATAACATTGATGAATGTGGGGGCTGGCATTTTCTCCCATGTTTATGAAACTTCGGATGGAAGTTGGGCACTCTGCCTTGAAGTATAATATAGTGACTTACACTATATTTTCCTTTCCTGAATAAATTTTTTCTTGATCAATTTAAAATCTTCGAAGTGTGGTACTTAATAGAAACGATACGAGAACACGTTAAGAAGGCCAGCGGTGGGTATTTCAGTGGTTTTCCCACACACCAGAGATTGCGTTCATTGTTATTCTTGTGCTTTTGAGCTTTCTTATGTCGTTCACCATGGTTTTTCTTAAAGTAGTCTCAGTTAGGAATTCCTGTACCCGATTTCCTCGTCTTATGTTGGGTAGAATCTTGTAAATTTTATAGCCGGGGTTTCCAGGCTCTACGATCCAGCTGTCTTCGTGGGATTCCAACATGCTGATGGTAGGTATTTCGGGTACAGTACCTTATCATCTATGTTGTGAATAGTCAGTATATCGTGCCATGGGATACATAGATCATCTTCTGTCAAGGAGTTCATATCAAGTTTAGAGAGGTCTCTGTACATGATGGTCCTTGGTTTGGTCTTGGGTCATTTTAATGAGTAGGACATATAGATTAAATCGTGGGCTGAAATTCCGGGTACAGATGTCTGACCAAACTGAAGCACCTTGTCAGTGTTCTTTACTGATATCAAGTGAATTTTCGTGTGTGACGTACGCGTGTGATGTGTTGGTAGTAGTTCTAACATTTTCATGTCTCGTGACGAAAGCATATTCAGCAGTTGCCGAGTTTCAGACTTGGTGTTGTCGCCTATATTGGTATTGAAATCGCCCATGACTATTACATGTTGGTAAAGTGGTAGAATTCTTAATAACGCATTCTCCACGTCCTCCAAGTTACCCAGTGAAGGTGCTTTGTAAACAAAACAGGCAGCGCACTTTTGATGGGCGGCATCAATTTCGAATAGCATAAATTCAGGCCTCCTATTATACTGGCTATCTGAACATGCTAAGACTTTAGGATTAAGGTTTGACTTAACGAAAGCGCCTACCCCTCCTCCTCTGTTCCCGACACTGTCATTACGTATTAGAGTGTAGCCGTGAAAGTGGAATGATTTAGATTGATTTAGCGGTGATAGCCACGTCTCGCTCATCAAACAAATATGGAACAAATCAGGTATAATGTGTTCAAGTTCATGAAAATGTGCCGAAAAGAATTGTACATTCACGTGGGCTATATGAAGTCCGGTTGGGTTAAGTGACACATTTTCAAACAGTCGATCTCGAGTCGAGATAAGGTCATTGTTTCCGGGAGCTAATTGTAGCCCGTTATTTGAAGTGAATGTCAACGGTTCGGTTGGGGAGGGGAGGGGTGAGGGTGTGCGGGAGAAATTCCTTTCAATGCAGGGGGTGGTTGCGGGAGCTCTGGTGTATTCTTTGGAATACACGGTAAGATAGAGTAAGCTTTTGCTTCTCTTTGCTTTAGTTCATCCCTTCCTTTTTTCTCAAACACCAACAGTGATCTCCTGATTTCTCTTTGTTGGTATATGTCTCTCATATTACCTGTAAGTCTGTTCTAGATATATATCTTCCATGACCCACCTAGCGTCATCTAGCAGCGAATCTCTGAAGTTCCTCAATTCTTCCCTGTACAAGAGGACTTCCTTATCAATCTGGCCACCAGATCTCATCGCCATCGCCAGCTATCATCTCCGTGATCTAGAGAACTTCGTCTACTTTTTCACCCTCCTGGCTGCGCTAGTGACTCCTACTATCAACTCTTTGAAGACCATTTCATCAAGAAGATTTTTATAACTGTAAAGTTGGCTATTCTTATATGTATTCCTTTTGTCTCCTACCCCCACTCTTTTTCCCTTCCCTGGTCCCTCCGCGATCCGTTGAGCGGGTCTCACTTTTACGTTGGAAGTCAAACCAGTCAGTTAGAGCTTAACTAAAGCTCGCCTCCTCCACTCAAGAGGCAAACTTTTAAATTCGACACCATGTTCGAATTTTAAAACCAACCGTCAACAGCAACATCGCCTTCTTCATGAAGCAAAGATAAGTACCGACTTCTTGTTTTAACCTCATTCTCATCGCTTTTAAAAGGCTCAATGCTTTTATTTGGATTTTATAGACAGTGAAATTTGCTATTTGATAATAACTGCTTTCAAGAGATCTTCTTGATCAAACTCAAACTATCAAGTCTAACTTTCAAAATGAAAGATTTTCTGAGATGCTATCTCACATCGAGGGATAATTCTAAAATACCCACTGTCTATATAATCTAGTTTTCCGCCGAGGGATTCTCTACCCAATTTAAACAACTTATCGTTGCTCTGGAACCTTCCAGAACCTACACTCTATCTACCAGTTATACTGTCATGTATTTTCCAGTCGCATGTGGGAATACTTTTTCAAACTAAGGAATCTTCCTTACGAACTGCAAATCAATATCTAATTTTTCTTCCTCTGTTGGGATTTTTCTGGTGCATTCAACTATAACCTACAAGTTTTTCAAGCAATAGACTCTCGCAAATCTAGTGTAACTAGTTATTTTCCACCATTGCAATAACTTTCTTTGCCACCAACTTTTTGTGCTACTACAGTGAACTTTTCAACTATATCAACTGACTATAGTGAAAACAGTGCCTGTTCAACTTTTCATCCGCGTCGCGCTCGTCCGAGTACAATAAATACGGCCATGAACACTTTTCCACAATCCCATTTGATATTTCCCAAACCCTTTACTAATAAACTAAAATAATAAAATTGTTACTTTAGGTCTTTTTTCAATGAGGTGTCACTCTACATAAGTGCCCTCCCTTATTTGCTCCATGTATAACGAATTAATATCGGTAAAACTTCGTGTCTAGTACACGCCTTAAATTATATTGTTTCTCCCTTTTAATGAGGGAATCCAATTCTTTCAACTCATAAGTGAGTTAACTCTAGGTTTCACGAAAGGGAAACTTGCCCCATTTTTCTCGTGATCCCTACTTAAACATAGGAGTTCTAGAAACTTCCTTTCAATTGTTCTCTTCAGCTTTCACAATAAATGACCTGCCCTCTTTGTATAATCTCCTATGTATAATCTACCCACGTAGTTCAGTATTAATACAAGAAGTTATAGAAACTTCTATTTCATTTCTTCCTGATTTTTGTTGTTACTTTCGAAGTTGTTCATACTTCTAAGATACTTATCTAGAAATCCTTAAAGTACACATCTTGTACTTGACTTATTGTTTAACTTTAATTACGTCAGTTATCTTTAAATTTTTCATTTATTCATCTTAGCCATTTCAAAATCTTACGAAGATTTTAAAGCATATAAAAGGTTTAAAGCCAAAAGAATTATCAATTGCCTGGCGCAAGCTTTAGATGTTTTCGGAGGTCTGCGACCCCAATTGTTTATAAAAATCAAAATTATATATTTGTTACAAAAACTACTTCCTTTTACATTGTTAAATAAATTAAAGATTTGTTTTTTGCTTTATCATTTCTCTAACATAACGGTTAGGCAAGATCCTGTCTTCCTTGACTCTTCCTAATTAATAAAAATAAATCTATTGATAGGGTTTTCACCACTTGTTGCATTTGAGCAAGAACTCTTAGTTATTAACTTAGTAAAGTCTCTCTTAGCTTTAATAGCTAATTCTAACTGGTCAGTAAGGCAAGCATAGCTCGCTACGCCAGCTTCCTGCTTGTGGAGATTCTCTCTAACACTTATGGTTGGTTTTTCAAAATATAAGTGTTTCTCATTGTCTAAACTTTTAGTCGGCGCCTCGCTGGGTAAAAGCTTAGTCATTCCTAAATGCAACTATTGGTACACTTACCAAAATTATTCCCAAAGGTATAATTGCTTTATCCCTATCCTTCTTGGAAGCATTTGGTCGCTCTTTAGAAATTCTACAATTTCAAAAACTAAAATATCGAAGCTGATTAAATTATTTGCACTCTTCAAATTACTTGTTTAGAAACAAACTCCTTTGAACAGATACACAATAAATCTGTTACTCTTTGTCTTGCCAGACCACCACCCTTCCCCATAGTAGGCATATGTATGCTTGAGAGGGAATACACTACAGCAGCTTTCTCTCGAACAGCCCTAGTTCCAGCTGCGTTTCCTGTTAGTTTCGCCCAGGTCCCTACCCACTTTAGGTATCGGAGAGCAGATTTGCAGTGGCAGCTGCCTTTGAGTATACTTAAAGTTAAAATTGTAACTTCTGTTGGACTCTCGTCCTATTTTTCCATCCTTTTTCTTCAGTCCGAAACCCATTTCTTTTTCTTCATCATCTTCCCTTGGGGGTTAGGTTATTCCCAAGCTAATAATCTACCCAAGCTCTGCTTGTCGATCAGGTTTGCCAACTTAAGAAATTAAAACTGAACTAACCTAAATGTACTAAGGTTAATTAAGGCTAATATAACTGAACTAACCGAAATGTACTATGGTAAACTAAGACTAATATAATAGTAAACAGATAATAATAATTAGAATTAAGATGGCATATATTGGCCGCAGTCAGCTAGGTGAATATTTTTTAAACTGTAGATACTGATTAGTTTGGTAAGTCACTCATACGGTTAATCCTGATTTTGGTACCATCCGGTTTCTTGAAAAGGATATCGCCCTGAGAACTCCAGCAATTTCTAACTGAGAATTGAGAAATTGCAGCCTTCAGAATCGCCAGTCAGGTGGAGGTGAGATCCTCACGGATTGTCACTTTGCTTCCCTTGAGCAATCTTTTTTTAAGGAACACCTCCTGCCTCGTACGGAACGATGTGAATTTCACAATGATGGGCCTAGTTTTTCCAGGGGATTTGGGTCCAACACGATGGCTGCGGTCAATATCAAAGAGGTTAACACTTGCACCAATATCTCTAAATACGTTTAGAGCAAGTTCATCTGTATTTTCTTGAGCACTTTCATGCACACCGAAAATCCTGATATTGGCTCTCCTGCTATAATGTTCTAAGGAGTCGTACTTTTCTTCAAGCTCATTTCTCAGTACTTGGATTTCAAAGTCACGACTCTCAAATTTTTAGTGAGATCAGATACCAGGTCCATATTGAACTGAAGATACTTCTCCAGTTCTTTAATAACAAGTTCAGTCACTCTCACAGAGATAGCGGATATAATAGTTTCAAGAAACTTACCCGAACTGAGAGTCTCGTCGAGTACATTAGCTACGGTCTCTTCAATTAAGTTGGCACTATCGCTGGCGTCTCTAGAGACACGCTTATTTTTGCTTCTCGTCATCCTGGTTTAATTATGATTTTATTATGTATGTAGGCCTAAGGGTTATCTCTCGAAATAACGTAACAGAGGTTATGCTCACTTACTATACACACGTGAACCACTTATTTTGGATGTACCTACTACACAATAACACCTTCTAATTTACCTAAACTGAGGAGCAGAGCTCACGCACGTCTGTCAATCATGGAGCATGGGTATACAAAGTGAAACCAGCAATCAGAGTAGCTAATACCAAATCCCTACCGCTTCTTGGAACAGCGTTTATAGTAGACAAGTGCTTAGTAGACTCTGTGGTAGGCTTTGAAAGTTCATCCCCAAGATTGTCACTTGTGCACTTAGGATGTGGCAACAAGACCTACACTCTCATAAATGCTCACAGCCCGATCAACGAAAATAATCGCAAGAATCCAGACAATGTCGAACAGCTGTGGGCAGAGCTAGAAGATCAGATGTCTCGGTTACCAGAGAAGAACATCAAGGTGCTAATGGGTGACTTCAATGCGTGGATCGGGAAGGAGAGAACATATCGGAAGATAGTAGGAGAATATCCCGCACATAAACGCACCAATAGAAACGGCGAGAGACTCTTAGAACTTTTCCGAGCCTTTACTCTACAGCTTATGTAAACGACTTTCAAGCATTTACCCAGGAAACAAAAGTCATGGCGATCCCCCAATCCTCTATTGGGAGAATTTCTGATCGACAATGTCGCTATTCCTACGATGGGAAAGAAAGAAATCATGAATGTAAAAGTAGCAAGGGGAGCAGAAGTAGATTACGATCACTACTTGACCAGAATTAAATTGAAGTTTCTACCAACCAGGAAAAGAACAAGGAGACAAAATATCCCTCGATATGACGTCGGAAAATTAACATCCAATAATGCGGCAAGGGAAATTTACCGAGATGAACTGAAGTGTCTTGCGTCAGGAAATTGGGATGAAATCCGAGACAAGATTCAAGATGCCGTTGAAAGAATGATTCCTCAGACAAAGCAAATAAGACAAAATTGGTGGAATGCCGAATGTGATGACGCACTGAGACGTCGGAAAGAGGCATGGAAGAAATGGAGCTCAACGAAAAAAGATGATCTCTTAATCTTCCGAAATCAGACGAAACATACAGCCCGGACATTCAGAAGGACTAAGAAACAATATGAACAAGACCGGCTGAAGAAAACGCAAGAAGATTTCCAAATGAACAATACACGGAACTTCTACCGGACGTTCAAATCGCGGTTAAGGGGTTATCAGGCATCCGGAATGTGCTTCAAGAATGAAGAAGGGAGGTTAGGAATGACCTATAAGCAAAACTGTGACATCCTCACCAGATATTTCGACTCATTGCTTAACTGTGATGGTCCACAAGAAATCCTGAAAATGGAACCACCAGAGATATCATCACCCTATTCGTTGCCTACTGACGAAGACGTAGTTTTCCGGATTATTCAAGGACTTAAGGCCAACAAAGCTGCTGGTGCAGATGGTATCGTCGCTGAACTGCTACAACTGGCATCGGCGGGAGACGTAAAATCTTTCACACGGTTACTTGAGAACATATGGATAACTGAGAGGATCCTTGCTGACTGGCAAATGGCTCTGATCCATCCCCTTCATAAGAAGGGTGACAAGATAGATGTTAATAATTATAGAGGCATCTCTCTTGTTTCGGTTCCCTACAAGATTTTCTCGAAAGCGTTACTGACAAGAATAGAAGGGATATTGGATTTTGAATTGGGTGAATGCCAGGCAGGCTTTCGGAAAGGGAGATCCAGCGCAGATAGAATCTTCAACCTGAGGAGTATCATAAAGTACAAGATGTTCGGGCAGAATAAATATGTCGCCGTTTTGTGGACGTCCGCAAAGCCTATGACTCCATTGACAGAAAAACCGTATTGGCAGTTCTCGAAGAATTTGGAGTGGACAACAAGAGGAGGAATCTAATTCAACAGACGATTAGCAATACTTTCTCAAAAATAAAGTTCAGGGGGGAGTTGTCAGAGTCTTTCGAAATCAAAACTGGCGTACGACAAGGTGACTGGCTATCACCAATATTATTCAACTGCGTCTTAGAGAAAGTTATTCGAGAATGGACGAACGGAATTTCAGATAAAGAGGCTTTCAGGTTAGGGAGAAGTAAAGAAAGTATAAGAACGGATTGTTTAACATTCGCTGACGATGATGTTTTACTCACCACCCGTGTTAAATCAGCGATAAAAAGGACTGAAGAGTTCCAGATGATAGCCAAGAAGACTAGCCTACAAATTTATTTTGAGAAGACTGTATTCATGAACAACATCGAAGACGCTCCTCTCCACTTGGAGTTGACAGAAGCCAAGATAAAGGGAGTTAAGTGTATTAAGTACTTGGGAGAAAAATAGCAGGACAATGGGTCGGAAAAGGATGGCATCAGAGCGCGGGCGAGAAGAATGGAAATGGCTTATCAACTAACGAAGGATACATACAGCAAAAAGGGTCTATCCTTTGGGGCTAAATTCCGACACTTAGATACTGTTGCCAAACCTGAATGTCTGTATACAGTAGAAACACTAGATATTATTGGGAAGGGTGGCCTCGAAGACATCCGAAAGAGGGAAAGGAAAGTGCTCCGAAAAATCCTAGGTCCAAATATCAAGGATGGAGAGGGGAGACTCAAACCTAACAAAGAACCATACCTGAAGACAGAAGGAGTTGTAGCCCTAATGAGAAAAAGGAAAATACAGTTTTGTAGACACTTGGTGACGATTAACAACGTCGGATTGACGAAGAGGATTTTTGAATTCTTCAGTAAGAGGAAGTCAGACCCGACATGGTTTCGGGAAGTGAGATTGGACTTGGATCGAATGGGGGTGAAAGAAGAAGACATAATGGACAGAGAGCGATTTAGACGGCTGGTTAAGGAGTTTGCAGGTTTCTAGGAGACAGGGGAGTTGTCAGTGAGGAAAGGAAGATCTTACACGGAGGAACAGAAGAAGGAAGTGGGCGAGAGGATGAAGAGATATTGGCAGAGAGTGAAGACAACAATTAATGTAAAAGCTGTCAAACGTGGTCCATAGTTGGCCTTAACGAATACATATATATATATATATATATACAGGGTGTATTTGATATGATGGAAGTCCGTTACACTGGTGATAGAAGATGGTATTCTAAGCAAATATCTTCATGAAATTCAGTCGGATCTTAATTAGTGTAGGTGGAATTAAATCACAAAAATCATCGGTCAATGTCTTGGAAACGGGCTTACACTTCGTTCCCCTCAGCAACACAGCTGACTTCTCCCCGTCACCCTCCCCTCTAGCGCTAAAGAATAGTGACAAGAGTCTGAAGTTAAGTGACCTCCTCGTCTTGTCAGCCAATGACATTGAAATACACAAACCGAGCCTATGAACAGCTGATTCACACCTTCATGGGGAGTGGCTACATGACTAGTGATGGTGGATCTGTTTAGGATTTTGCCATCCTCATGGCCTATGCATAGAAAGTGGAAATCCTAAAGATTTTGTAACTTATTTAAGATGATGATGATGATAATTGTTGTTTTAAGGGGCCTAACATCGAGGTTATCGGTCCCTAATGATCTGGGCGATAGCGAAAATGATAATGAAATGGAAACCAGAAGAAAATTATCTGAGACGGAAAATACGTACAAAAAGGAACTCAGATGGAAACAACTCACAATATGGTCTTACAAAAGGGAATTTAGAACGAAAAGTTGCACAAAAAGAATAGATTGAAAAAAGACCCACAAGACGTAGGCGAGATTCAAAATACGTACAAAACGCAATGTAGCGTCGAAATACTTACAAAATGCAACTGAAATTCAAAAGACTTACAAAATGCAAATGAGATCGGAAATACGTACAAAATGCAATTGAGGTTCAAAATACTTACAAAATGCAATTGAAATTGAAAATACACAATGCAATTCAGATTGAAATAGGCCCTATCCCAGTTCCAATCCAAATTATTCACAAAGTGCAATTGAAATTCAAAATACTTACAAAATGCAATTGAAATTGAAAATGCTTACAAAAGGTACGGTAGATTCAAAGGACTCATGTGGATTGACAATACTTACAAAATGCAATTTAGATTGAAAATACTTGCCAAAATGTAATTTAGATTCAAAATACCCACAAAATGGCATTGAGAATCAAAATATGTGCAAAATGCCCACCAAACAAAATGCAATTTAGATTCAAAATTCGTGCGAAATGCGGTTTTGGTTGAAAATACTTACAAAATGCAATTGAAATTCAAAATACTCACTAAAAGGCTCGTCTACCTGCATTGAAATACTTACTAAAAAGCAATTTAGATTGTCAACCTTTACAAAATGCAATTGAGATTGAAAACAATCACGAGATGTAATTTAGATCGAAAAAACTTACAAAATGCAACGTAGATCAAAAATGCCTTAAAAATCGCTAAAAGGGAATTTAGATACACGGTGAACCAAGTAACAAAAACGGTACGGGAATCTTAAAGAGAAAAGGAAATATAAGGAAAAGAGGAGAGGAGATGGTCCGCCCCAATGGTAAGGGACAAAAGTGGAAAACGGACCCAGTACAGGAATCCCTCGGGGTCGCCAACTCCCGAACTCACCAGCCGTGAGCCCCTGAGGGTGTAGCATTATCTAGGGTGCACCAGAAGTGGTGGGGCTACATACACCCTGCCTCCTTAAGGGCCTTGAACACAAGGCAGGAGGTAAAAGGAAAAGAAAAAGAAGGCTGACCCCTCACAGAAGGAGGGTATCAGGAAAGATGAGACAAGGGCCAATTAAGGCGGGAAAGTGAAAGACTCCCTAGGCCTCGGATAACCTAATACCGTCGGGGTCGGAAGAGAACAAGAGTTGACCAAGGGTGGTCGACAGGAAAGAAGACGGAGAGGAGCCTGGCACAAGTAAGTGGAAGCAATGCCGGACTCAGCTGGGGTCCCGTGGTCGCCAACCCACGTCCCACTAGATGTGACCCCTGAGGGGAATTATTTAAGAAACTGTTGGTCTATCTTTGTGTGAAGACAGTGCAACAACTGTAACAAAAGTATTAATAATACTATTATTATTATTAGGGGCTCCATTCATTCCATTCCTGACCCGGTCGGAGACTGGAAGCAGGCTGTAGATTTTCATTCATTATTATACTAGGCTACTACTACTGTACTAATAATAGTAATAATAGAATTTTAAACACACTAACTTCTTTAATACGGGGCTACCTGACCACGTTGTCGCAGCCCCTAAACTATGGAACCAACCTAAGTTCCTTTATGTTTTGTTTTTTGTTTTTTTGGTATGTCGAGTAGCCAGACTTTTATTTTTAACACTCTACCACCAGAGCTACACATGCTGACTCTTATTATTATTATTATTATTATTATTATTATTATTATTATTATTAGACGATTGTTATTATTATTATTATCATTATCATCATCATCTACATGGGGTGCTAGTATTGAGGCAGCTTACCATCACCGGCCGATATGCAAGTCGGGGCGTGATGGCGCAGCGGTCCAGCTGTTGGTCTCTCACCACGGCGGACCGGGTTTGATTCCCGGGCAATGCATGTGAGATTTTCGAAGTGAAATGCCATGTCCTGTGGTTCGGATTCCACATAAGAAGGAGGTCCAGTAGCTCATGATCACGAAATTTACGGTCATGTAAAATCACAAGCTTCCTTACTCCCCATCATCTGCAGCCACAAAATGATTTCCCGTGGCATCCCACGAGCCGAAAGTTGGAATGCCCCTTCATAAGATCACGGCTGCTTTCTTTCCTACCCCCGCGGTGTAGACATGCGCATTTAATCGTACACCACGATCGCAGCAAGTCCGGTGATTGGGGGGTCCAAACTCAGCACCGACAGTGGCTATCCTGAGTTTGGATTTCCCTGGATTCTTCCACGCGCTTTCCAAGCATATGCCGGGATAGTATGGTACTTGGGGTCCCGGAGCACCACCTCATTCACGACCCTAATAACTACAGCTACACATAAAGAAACCACAGGAACACAGTTTATGAGACAAATCCAACACTCACCCAACTACACGGGGCTGATAAACAAATGTCCCAAGCCCCTAAAATGAATTAACAACAACCATCACAACAAGCTTTCAAATCTCTTCCATCATCATTGTTACCAAAAATATTTATTTACTGAATGTCCTAAACAATTGGAACCCTACTTAAAAATAAATAACATTCAGTAAAGATATAATCTCTTATAATATGTATAATAATAATAATAACAATAACAATAACAATAATAATGATATTTATGTTGTTGGACACGAGCCTCCGTCGCTTAGGCGGCAGCACGCCGGCCTCTCACCGCTGGGTCCGTGGTTCAAATCCCAGTCAATCCATGTGAGATCTGTGCTGGAAAAAACGGAGGCAGACAGGTTTTTCTCCGGGTACTCCGGTTTTCCCTGTCACAATTTCATTCCAGCAACACTCTCCACTATCATTTCATTTCATCTGTCATTCATGTAATCATTGCCCCAAAGGAGTGCGACAGGCTTCGGCAGCCGGCACACTTCATATCCTTGCCGCTATATGGGGGCTTCATTCCATTCCTGGCCCGGTCGGAGACTGGAAGCAGGCTGTGGGTTTTCATTCATGTTGTTGGGTACACTATTTTTATTTTTGGCTGGGATTTCGAGATTCCGGAATGTTGTGTTCACAGAATTTCATGTACGTGCCATTACATCCATTGACAGAGGGCTGTCGTATTTGTTCACCTTCATGTATTACATGACTCCGACTAGATCGAACCCTCGAGAAGGATAGCACTATAATGCCTGAGCTCACAGACTCACTATCATTTAATTATTATTATTATTGTTTTATACAGTAGGCCTACATATAACACATTGCTGGTACATCACAACATAACTATACGGGCTTCAGGGAACCAAAGTATTGCTACTGAAACAGCCACTTCTAAGCTGGAAAGTCGAAATCGCCACCCATGAATTTCCAGACGATCGGGTTGTTGAGAGAACTACTGCCTTCTGCATTAGTTTGTCCATTTGAGTATCCAGAACCAGTTCTTTAAGGTCTTGGGGCAAGGTACTTGGGATCACACCCGTAATTGAGACAATGATAGGTATGGTCATTACCCGTTCTAAATGCCATTGCCTTTTGATAGGGCCAACCAACTCGCTATATTTGCTTTAATGTTATTATTATTATTAAAAATAATAAATAACCCCTGGCACTACAGCCCGTGAAGGGCCTTGGCCTACCAAGCGACCGCTGCCCAGCCATTTGGCCTGCAGATATTGGGGTGACGCGTGATCAGCGCATCGGGTCCCTTCGGCCGTTAATCTTGGTTTTCGTGATCGGGGCGCTGCCTCACTGTCAGACAACTACTCAATTGTCCTCACGAGGCTGAGTGCACCCCATTCCAGCCCTCACGTCAGTTTCTAAAATCTCTGACGGAGCCGGGAATCAAACCCGGGACCTCCGGGTGAGAGGCAGGCGCGCTACCCCAACATCACAAGGCCGGCTATTATTATTATTATTATTATTACTATGTGCATGTGGTACCATACTAGTATTAAATTTTGGAAGTAGTTTTCCATGGTTTCCCACTTCTACCCCAGGCAAATGCTGGGATGGTTCCTAACTTAAGGCCACGCCGCCTCCTTCCCAATCCTCACCTGAATTACAAATACCCACATTACTAAAGAAACCACAAAAACACAAGTTATCAGACAATTTCTTCCCACACCCAACCACATAGGGCTAAATGACCAAAATTACCAAGCCTCTCAAACAAAACATCAAGTATATTCCTTCCGTCTTAAATGTTAGTTCTGAACAGAATAAGGGATGTCGGAATTTTGTCACACTGTATTTCATTAGCGTGCCGGACGGCATTGACACATCAGGGCTGATTATCAAAATTATTTTATACGGTGTTTACACTTACAAAGTAGGCTACACTTTACTACCGGTCATAACGTCCCAAGACATTGCGTGCAATTTCAACAACAGCAACAACAACAACAACAGTAATACAAATTTTCTTACGAGACGGGTATCGCTCCCTTTCCTCCTAACAGCTGATACCTCCACTCAACTAATAAGGTCAACGCTCCGATTACGTAACAACTTCTCCTCCGCGCATCGTCCTACCTCGGTCCGCCTAGTTTCCCCCAGCCTGCTGCCTCACCTTCTGTTTGAAGAATTTCGGAAAAAACTAAAAACATTGACTTTTTAATGATAAATTTTCAATTTAAAGATAGGTGACATTTTTTTTTTACCTAGGGAGCTTAGAATAGTCTCTTCTATCACCAGTGTAACGGACTTCCATTATATCAATTACACCCTGTATATATATATTTGGGAAGAAGTTTGAAGTCACTCTAAAAAGATTTATACAAATATATGATGTATTGGTCAATTGCTGCGAATCTGCTCATGAGGAGCCATGTTATGTTCTAAGTGGGAGATGACGCGGTACAGAGTGAGGTCATTGTCGTGAAATCGCTTGGAGTTGAGGGGCGTGTTGCGAAGCACGGTCCTGAATGCTTAATTTATTCAAAGAGCGGGCGCAAAGATACTTGACGGCGAGAATACCATTTGCTTGGGCCATCGGAACAAAGTCGTGTTATAGCGCAGTGAACAGTGAAGTGCTTTCGTCTATAAAACTCAGCTTTTAAGCTAATTAACTGTGAAGAAGTATGTTGTAACTTCAGTATACAACAGTATGCATTTCCTCCGTTGATATTTTAATGAAATAACGAATGTGTATAGCGATATTTGAGAAGAAAATGACTGTTAATACAAAAGTGATTATCTCAGAACAGTAGTAGCACGCTTGCGGGTGAGCTTAAAACTTCATGCTACGCGGGCAAGCAAGGTAGCGAGAACAGAGTGTGCGGTGTATTCCTAACTATAAAAGCTTACGAGAAAACATTGACTGTGAGTGAATATGGACTTTACCTATTTCAAGATATTTCCACGATGTTTAATATTGGAAAGTTGAGAGGAATGAGATTGTGCATTGACTTGAAGAGTGTGATGATGTCGTAAGTTAATCATGCGCTAGGGATGTGATATACGTTGTGAAGCTGGAATGTTTGAGCAACCATCATTTAAACGAACATTTGGAATAATGAAGAAGTGCCAGCGTAGTTCTGCACAACATAACTACATGATGGAAAGGAGGATCGTAGATCATCGTTCACGAGGTCAAGAGAACCAGGGGGATCCCGGTTCAACGCTTAAAGCTTGGTTCGTTCTCGGAGGAGAGATGTCCGGAGAGGTATGGTTCGACACCGGGAAACGAAGTTCGAGGTTCGACGAGGCAGTATTCTTGGATGAAGAAGATGATGGAGGATGGTAATCCACAGTGGAGAATACTGTTGGATACAGTATTTTCCGCCATTTTATTTCGCCGAGAATCATCTAAGGTAGAGAGAAGATCATTTACGTCATTTTTTGAGTAGTAATGCTGTAGTTAGCCTATTTTGGAGCATCAACCATTTCAACATTATTTTTAAATTTATACTTCAGTGGATCTAATGTAGTATTTTAGGATTTTCCATGAGTTGGATTCTTTCGTCAGTTTGTTCATTTTTAGTATTTCATCTGCTTTGTGGATTTTTGTTTCATCTTTGGATTTCGATTTTTGGATTAATGAATTTAAGACTGGTTTCTTAAATTGTATTATTATTTTTTCGATTTTGATATTATCATTGGGAATTTTATAGTAAGAAGAACATTATTTGGGAGGAAGATTCATCGATTATAAAACATTACTCGCATGTTTTATGATATTTTCGACGATCTATGGAAGGATATTGGCACTATTTAAGGTCAATGTTATATGTGATACAACATGAATATCCCTTGAAATATTGAATATATTGTATATACTGATTCGGACTATTGAACGTCGTTTAAAGAATTGTTATTAAACAATTTGAACAAGGAAAACGACCTAAATTCAGCCCTAACAAGAATTAACAAGATACTAGGAGCAAGTATAACCCACAAACAGATTTCAAGGAAAGCTCAACCGTGGTTTGATAAGGAATGTTATGCAGAAAGACAAACTACACTAAAGGCGCTACATATAGCTAGAATCACGTCAACACCAGAGGACCTAAGAGTATATGGGGAAACACGGAGATATTACAAGAATCTCCTAAAACGTAAACGCTTTCAATACATAGAAAAAGAAGGTGAGAGGATCGCCAAAGAAGCAATGAATGATCCATACATAGCCATCAGACCAAGAAGATCGTCAAAATCTAGCAACGTAGAAATAGGAATATGGGAATCGCACTTCACTCTCATCCTCAACGGTACAGGTCAACAAGCGGCATATGAAATTGAATGTAGAGATCAACACGAAGAAATACTCCCCATCACTAAAACAGAGGTTTTGGACATAATCAATGCTACGAAATGTAACAAGGCTGCAGGACCAGACGGGTTTTTCAACGAACATCTAAAGGAATCGGCACAATACCTATCAGAACTATGGTCCAAGCTCTTTACCAAATGCCTTGAAACAGGAAATATTCCCGAAGAATGGAGAAAATCGACCATTAAAACTCTCTATAAAGGAAAAGGTGAAACCAACGACCCCAACTCGTACAGAGGAATTGCACTGGAAAGCAACACCTTCAAGTTACTGACAAGAATTCTAACCAACAGGATAGTATATGAAGTCGACTCCAAGATACCGGAGGAACAATTCGGCTTTAGACGAGGAAGAGGAACCTTGCACGCAATTCAAAATCTGTTAAATGACATAGAGGAAGCAAAACGACTCCAAAAGGGAAAGTTTTATGCAGTCTTTATAGACTATACAAAGGCCTTCGACCTAATTGACAGAAGAAAGCTCACATCGAAACTTCAAAATATCATCGGAAATCACAATCCTTTAACAATCTTAGTAAAAAACATCCTGGCATACAACCAGATCACCATAGATGACGCAGTAAGCAAAACAAAGGAAATCACCCAAACTAATGGAGTGTTGCAAGGCGACCCCCTCAGTCCCATACTGTTCAATATTGCCACAGCCGATGTAACAACAGCAATCCGAGAGAAATCAAAGGACGCGGTGATCTACATATATGCGGACGACATGGTCCTAGGATCACCAAATAAGGAAGAACTCCAACACGCCTTCTCAGCACTGGTAGAATGGGCAGGAAATAACAGTCTGAAAATAAACTGGACAAAAACCCAACAGATGGTTTTTCGGAAAGGTGGGCGTGTAGCAGCAAACGACAACTTGCAATATGAAGAGGTCAAAGTGGAAATAGTGAATGCAGTTAAATACCTTGGGATCACTTTACAGACTACCGGAACATTCAGACTACACATCCAAGACAGAGCAGTGGCTTGCTTGAAAGCCATGTACGACATTATCAACCTACAGCAGCTATCCTTAAAAACAGCTATGCATCTGTTTGACGCAAAGATCCTACCAATTCTCACGTACGGGATCCACTTGATATGGGACCGACTAACGAAGAGAGATCTGGCCACCATCGAAAGAGTTAAAGCCCAATTCCTGAAAACCTTAATGGGCATCTCAAAATACACGCGCTCCCGCCTAACATATGAATTAGCACGGGAACCCTTCCTCGTCGAAGAAATAAGAACAAAATTACAGCTTCCATCAACAAAGAATGCTGAAGCGCACCTAGCAGAGAGAAGAGATAAGAGAAAAGGCATTCCGCTAGAATTTTACAGCACGGATGCCATGATCAACCGGAACTGGACCAGCGCCAATCAGAAACTAAGACATGTGGTGATAAAGTTAGCAGTGCATGGGTACCACCATAAAATATGTAAAAACATGTCCTACCACGCCCCAAATGAACTCTGCGTGTGCTCGTTATGTGACCAGTTCTGTGACACATATCACATCACACGATGTAAAAATAACCAGAAATCACTCTGTGATTATAGCAAGGACTAACATTTAAAATGAACAAAGCATCATACAGTGTTGCTCTATTTCACAAATAACATTCAATTCACAATATAATGACTGGTCATGAATGAATGCTTTAATGCACACATTCCTGATTGATTACTGGATCATGATGTTTTTCACATCAATTAACTCTTTATAGCATGTTTGTTTCACTAGTGTAAATCTATGTTATGCACATTCGTGCGCTTTTCTGTTAATAAATAAATAACATTGATAATATTTTTTATTATTATCTTATCGGCATTTTAAATATCAGACAGAGATGAGTTACTTCTAATTATTCGTGATATGTCGACAATTGAGTATTCTTTTAAAACCATTTGCAACATGAATAATGCACTATTATCATAATTGGTGTTGACATTTAGTATTGCATTATGGCAATCAGTAAAGATCAGTGGGGTGTAACGGAAGTGTGTATTTATTAAATATTAACGACCATTGTTTTTGATCGGAGTAGCATTCAAGTAAACCAAGAAGTTCATACACTGTAATAAAGGCCTAGATAAATGAAAATATTTTGATAATGACAGGATTAATATACTGCGAACAGCGAAATGATATATTATTTTAATGAAGAACTACTGTCGACCAAAATATTATGTGAACTCGAGTTTGAAGGTTGTTTGTGATGTAACCAATAGACCTACATACAATCCAATTATATCATCATTTTTGTCGTTCTATTATACGTTGGTTCATGTGCGTTTTGTATTTTTAATTTATATTTTAATCTTTTTTATCGCAGTTGGATTACAAAAAGTGCCCGTTTTTAAGCGTGTTTCAACCATGAATCACATTTAAGGATTATTATCTCAAAAACCCGTCATCAGATCGAATCCAAATTTAAGAATTATTATCTCGAAAACCCGTCATTAGATCGAATCTAAATTTTAACACAGTATACTCTGGAATGTTGTATAACTGGTTTATTAATTTCAAACTTTTGTGTGTCCCAAAAACAAAGTTGTTATCTTTTTTGTAAGGTACATTTTTCTCGGCTCGGGGTGGTTGGAAGATGTAGTTCTTGGTCGCGTTTTAATCCTTATACATCATAAAGTTATGCTATATGACTGTGAAATACGTACATTAATTCACTTATTTTATATCGGTTTGTATTTATACGGGGAAATAAGACATGGTTCACGAGCTAGCCGCTCCGGGAAAAGTTGTACAGCGTTGCTGAGATGGAGCCCATCACTTCCGAGCGAGGCGCGCGCCAAACCTACATGAACTAACGTAAAATAGAACGAAGAAAATGATGATGTTATTGGCTTTTATGTAGGTCTATTGGTTACTTCACAAACAACCTTCAAACTCGAGTGCACATAATACTTTGGTCGACATTAGTGTGAATGTTCTAAGGTCGAATGGTAATGGCAAGTACGTATCATAATTGAAGTGAGGAATGTTATTGCTATGGAAGGGAGATAGCTGTGTTGATGTTTATTGAATGAAGAGGTAATGATTTTTAGAGCAAAAGTATTTATGTGGAACCTCTAATACGTAGTGTAATCATATTATTGAGAATAATATTGCAGTATAATACAGCATGGTTGTAAGAGTGTTGAAGATCATAATTTATTTTAATTGACCTACAGTTGATAATGACAGAGGAGAAGTTTGGCGGAAAATGTCTTGTGAAAACGTTATAAATATTGGTTGGTTAACTTTATTCAATAGTATTACCATGATTTGTAATTTAACTTATGAGTTTAGCTTAATTGCTAAGCCATATTAGATTGGAAGTACATAAACCCATATAATTTGTAACGATGGTATTGAAAGTAACGAAACTTAATAATGCTAATGAAGATAATCAAAATAATGAGAGTAATAAATGCTAGAAGTGATTAACCATCGAAGAGAATTATTAAACAAATAAGCAGCTGATATAATGTAAAGAGATAAACATTAATAATAATGCAAGTAGCATGGATGAATAAAATATTTATAATAATAAAAATTTAATTTGATGACAAATAATTAATGCGATTGCATAAATATTAATAAATATTAATATTTGTAAATATTTGAAATACATAAATAATTATATAACAATATTTAATAATAATTTTCAGTATTATTAGCGACGTGTATAAACAATTATAAACAATGTATAGTGAGAATTTAAATATTTTAATATTGATAATTTGTAGTGAGGATGTTGGATAAACACTACGACTTGGTAATTGTTTATATTATCAATATTTGACAAATGTTAACGTAGGATGTCGTATGACAGTCCAGTTATTTGAAAGTTTGTATAATTAATGTAAATAGTTTTGTGGAATTTAATGTAAACGGAAGAAGGAAAGGAATGTTGACGTGACATGTTTATTAAAACCAGTGATGTTTTATTTTGAAGAGAGTGGTATTTCAGAGTTTAGTTGAGATGTCAGAAACAGCTATTTGATTGACGAGTGATGTCAATATAAGCTGTAGTTTGCAGTTGAATTTTACATTCAGAGGTTTAATGTATAGATTAAAGGAGGTCAAAGCTAAACTAAATAATACCTTAGAATATTATTATTGGAATTTTCATTTTTCAAACTCTGAATCGGATGATCAGTGTTTACTGTCATAAACAGCTGATCCGTGTTTACATTTGAAACAGCAGTGGATTACCAATGTCAGATAGACATTAATGAATATTTTACTTTCTTGTTTAACAAGCGTGTTTATTAACACATTATTTAATTAATTTAGGGTTGGAATTCCATTCTATTTTATTTTTATTAACTATTAATTCTTTTGTTTATTGTGAATAACCATTATCGTTCGTTTTTACAAACAGACATAAGTGATTTATTTAAATTATGGAAGGAGAGTGTGTTGTGGAATGGATTCCGGTTTAGAATAATCTTTTGATATGCCCCATTTGCCCCGAGAACCGTAAGTTTCTCGTATTCTCCAAATATTAGTGTGGTTTGCCCAGTTTTTAATATTCCATAACACAATCGTAGGACTGGTGTACCCCATGTAGCTCTTGTCGGTAGGATTTTCAGGTTTTTCTAGCCGGGGACCTTCAAGATTCTAAAATCCAGCTGCTCTTCGGATACGACGAGTGTCTTCACATGTTTAAACGGGAACATCTAGTAGAAAATGGCGTGCCACATCTTGTGGGGATGTTTCGAAATAGCATATGGAAATGCATTCGAAATGGCTAGTTCAATTGAATAGTTTATTTTGATATTTTAGGAAAGATTATTCATTCATACATTTATTCGCAAGTGGGGATGTGTCCCCCGGTGGCAAATTGGGTATTGAACCGTTTTTATCAGGTTCATTATTTTTTGTCATATTATTATTATCATCATTTCCTTCATGTCGCATTATTGTGACATACGTTTCTCTGTCTCACCTACTGCGTTCAAACTTTGTAATTCTGCGTAAATGTTTCGTCAGATGGTGAAACTTTTCACCCCTACTGACACTGTGTTACCATTGGTTGAAGCATAACTTGTTACTAAGCTTTGCTTCTCCCATTGGCCCCCTTTATGTTCTGGAGAGGGGGAGTTCTACGACTTATTTTTCCCGAGCGGCGTTACTGCGTTCCTTTTAGAGAAGGTGGCTTCCTTCCATTTCTGACCATCATGTGAAACGGTCACAGCCTAGGTGTGTCGGGCTTTTCGCCCGTGCCCAACGCAACTAAACGTAAGTACGATTCGATCACTTGGTTTTATCTGGCATGCTATCATTTTTGAATTTCAGTTTATCAATTTCCCTTTCTTATGATGATGTGAATTCGATCCATGAACCCAAGTCCCTTCGCCTTTGTTTACGTTAGTTTAGCGAAGCCTCTGTGTTTATTTGTCATCCCTACCTTTCATGTAATCGGTTTTATTTTTACTCAAATCTCTCAGGTCTGAAATATATGCTACTTTTCTGCGAGGCTTACCAACGCTCTGTATTACGTCACAAATTGATGTGCACTCTTTCGAGGTATCTTTCATTTGATTGTCGTATCAGAGTTTGTTTTTTGGGTCAAGGTATCATTGGAGTAACGGAGCCATGTCTCATTTCGCCTCCTATTTGATCCTTCCCTCTGTTTTAGGAAAAGTGTGTGAGCGATGGTCTTTGTGTTAGTCACTGTCCATTCGTCATGCCTTAATTCCTTTGTTTCTTCGTATGTCGTTATATTTAGACATAACTACCTCTACGTAAGCCTATATTTTCCTACAAAGCATATTTCTTAGCTGATCGATCTTTCCTTTCATTTCCTGTCCCGGTAATGTCAATTAATTTAATGTAATACTCATTTTCCTTTATTTTTATGTGTTAATTTTGTGTTGTTTCCTCTGGCTTCGTTATATTACGTAACTCCGTGTCATCCCCCCTCTCCCACCCCCCACCCCCGTTTCCTACATACGCACCCTTCTCATCCCCACCACTCCCCCCCCCCCCTTACCCCATGATTTCACAACATCATGAGCTTTTTGGAAGTCTGTTCTTGGCAAGGGCATTCTAGTCCAGGTCATCCTCGTAAGTAGAGGTGTTCTCTTATTCGACTCATCCATACTCTCTATCTTTTTCGTTTTTGTTTTGTTTTTGTATTTTAAATTTTGGTTATCGAGTCGCGCTTACGGTTTAGTTGCACATTGATTGTAAGTACATTTTAATTAATCTTGTTTCATCTTTGTTAGTGCTTAAGTTCATTTATACACTTTTCTCTTGAGATTGTTTTTGTGTACCGGTACCCCTTTCTTAGGTACCATCTTTAGTCATTAATTTTATTTTATTTGCTATTAAGCGATTTTATACCTCTTCACGTTTACCTTTCATTTTGTGTTTAGATATATCCTTACTCTTATGCGCACCTGTTTTAGTTTACTTTAAATACAATAGTAAATAGTTCACTTGGTTTCGTCCTCTTTCATTTGTAATTTTAAGTTCCCTCATCTCTCGTTCGATTTCGTCGGTCTTGGCTTCGTACTGTAACGCAGTCACGACCTTCACGCTTCTGGGTTCATCGATCAATTAGATAAATTCAATTCCGCTTTTGATTTGTTTTAAACAATTCATTCGATTCCTTTTTTGGAAAGTATCTTTCTTTCGATCCGGAATCTTGGGCCCAGCACGCATCGAAAGAGACATCCTTTCCCCGCTCCTTAGCGATCCTGTTTAAGGTGTTGTTTTCACTTCTACTGTATTTCCTCACGCCTCTGCTATTTTGTTTAACGTAAGAGCACAACGCGGTGCAAATGGTATATCAGAGCGTGGTTTTTCGTGAAATCGTTCCCTTTAAATTACCAAACTTATATTATTTTTGCAATTATTACAATGTTGTCTTTCTGAGTTTAAGATACCTGTACTGAATTGTTCCCCCATCCCCGAAGAAAGTGCGGAGTGTGAAAGCATTTCTCGAGTGAACAAGACATCCAAAGAATCTAGTTCCGAGGTGAAGAGTGCAACAAGTTAGTGAGTACTTCGCAACGCTGGAATAGGACGCATTACGGTATTGTGACCTTTATTTTACTAAGTTAAAGTGTTTTACTTTTCTCCTTGTCTATTGTCATGTCTAAGTCAGAATTCCCACCCGTCAAAAAGGAGTTAAATTTTATGGGCTTTGAATCTTTAACAATGCCCACGCCACTATTGCAAGATACGACACAGGACCTGCTAATGATAGACCCTCCCCTTTTAGATTGCTCCATCGCCCCTGTAGGCATTGTTAATAGGGCTCGCCACAACGAAAATGTTGCATCAGTAGTGAGTAGGTGGGGTTTGACTTTTTCCGGAGAAAACAATACCTCATCAGTTTTTTGTTTTATCCAACGTGTGGAGGAATTGTGTTATTGTCACGATATTAATCCCGACAATATTGTACGTTGCTTACCTATTCTTTTGTCTGGAAAAGCGCTGATGTGGCATCGCACTACTCCGAATTTTTATAAGTCATGGGACGAATTTGTTGGGTGCATTAAGGACCGTTTCACGCCACAAGATTTCGATTTCGCTCTCAAACAAGAAATATACTCCCGTACTCAGGCTCCTGGGGAGATGATCGACGATTATGTAACCTCAGTTCGGCTGTTAGCAGCGAACCTCCCCCAACCCTTTCATCCCAGGGATCTGTTGGAAATTATATACAGGAATTTAAATCCCACTTATAAATACTTCATTCGGCGTACATCCATTTTTTCCATCGAGGACATCATATCGCAAGGCCGTGAGTATGAATTAAATGCACGAGCCTGTTCGAACTATACTCCACCTCCAAGAGCCGATAATACGATTTTCCCCGAGTTAGCCTACTCCCCCCAGACAACACTGTCTAGCCCAGCTGTCGACCGAACAAAAGACGACACCTTACGGTTTAAGCCGTCTGCTCGCCGTGCTGAGTCCCTTTCTAGGAATTCTAACCCAAGCCCTTCTGTGGCTCGTAATTCTTCTGCTGTTTCCCGTGAAAGGACTACAAACACCCCAACAACAATCACACGCAATGTTTCTTCTGGTCGCATAACTTGTTGGAACTGTAATGAACTTGGACATCATTTTAAAATGTGTTCTTTAAAACGCCGAAAATTCTGTTTTGGCTGTGGGATGAATGAGGTCACGACTCGTTCCTGTCCAAATTGTAATTCCAACCAGGAAAACTCATAGGGAGGTGTTCTGAGTTCGACTCCCGGAGCAGTCCTCCATCCAAACTTGACAATGCATCTAATTTCGATGTTGTGTTACAACCAGGAGTCTCAGTAAATTTCGATAATGTCTCGGCACCTGCTATTTTGGATACAGGCGCCACCAGAAGTTTCATCCACCGTTCAGTGGCAGATAGCATTCGATCTTCGCAAAAACACCCCGTACAGAATAAATGTCAGTTCCTCTCTGCGGGATCGTCAGTTATCGACGTTGCCGAAACTATTCTATGTCGCATTAAAATTCACGGATTTTCTTGGAAACATGTTTTTCATGTGGTTAACAATCTCTCCACTCAATGTATTTTAGGAATTGACTTTATGCATAAAACTGGTATGCAGTTGGATTTTATTAACGATTCATTTTGTTTCAAATTTCGCTCAGATAAAATGTTCCCCTTTGAAGAATGTACTTCTAACTACGTTGATGTGTCTCCTGTATTTTCCGTACATCTTCCATTAACTTTGATGTCCGAGCAACGTGATACTCTGAACGGTTTAGTTGAGGAATTTTCTGATGTCCTCACAGAAGATTTAGGTTCTGCTGTAAATCACGAATGCCACATTGACTTGAGCGACAATGTACCTGTTCGAAGTCCTCCGTTTCCTTGTAATCCACCCAAGCTCTTGGCCATGAAAAAGTATATCAATGATATGCAAGATCGGGGAGTAGTGGTTCCTTCCAAATCAGCTTATGGGTCTCCTGCTTTCTTAATTCCCAAGAAAGAAGAGGGCGAGTACCGGCTAGTCGTAGACTACCGAAAATTGAACAAGAAGGTAGTCTTTGATAATTTCCCACTGCCTACTATTGAGAGTGCTTTTCAACATTTCCACGGGGCCAATGTGTATTCGATGATTGATCTAAATAGTGCCTATTATCAGATTCCTTTGGATGCTGAGAGTCGCGACTTCACTGCTTTTAACACCCCTTTCGGGTTATATAATTTCAAACGTCTTCCGATGGGTGTAGCTGTTGGTGCACAAGTCCTCAGTCGCGTGCTAGACGACATCTTGGGAGACCTGAAGTTCAATTTTGTATTTAATTATCTTGACGATTTAGTCGTATACAGCAGATCTTTTGAGGAGCATGTCGTTCATCTTAGGGAAGTTTTCTCCCGCCTCAGGAAGGCCGGCCTCACTATCAATCCAAAAAAGACCTCTTTGGGCTGTACTCAAATTAAATTTCTGGGTCACATTCTGTCAGCCGATGGTATCCGTGTCATACCCGAGCGCGCAGATTGCATTCAGCAGTTACCTGTACCCACCACAGTTAGGGCCTTGAGAAGAGTAATGGGTATGTTCACGTTCTATTCTCGTTTTATCAAAAACTTCTCTGACATTTCGGCACCTCTAAATGCTCTCAAAAAGAAGAATGTGAAATTTGTGTGGGGGCCAGAACAGGACAAAGCTTTCAATGTTTTGAAAGAAGCCCTTATGTCAGCACCAGTACTGCACACGCCTGATTTCGAATCAGCTTTCTTTTTACATTGTGACGCCAGTGATTTGGCCATTTCTAGTGTTTTGAGCCAGCGTGTGGAAGGAAAATTTGCACCAGTGGCCTTCGCGAGTCGTATGTTAAATCAACATGAACGACGTTACTCAATTTTCGAGAAGGAAAGTCTTGCTGTGGTATTTGGATGTGAAAAATTCAGGACCTTTTTGGAACACCGTCACTTTACTGTTTTTACCGACAATGAGGCTTTGAAATGGAGCCTTTCTCACGTAAAAAAGCTTGGACGCATCAACAGGTGGATTTTGAGGTTGTCATCTTTTAAGTTTGATATCATCCACGTAAAAGGGAGCGAGAACCCGGTGGCTGACTGCCTGTCACGCATGTTCGAAGAGACCCCTAGGACTCCAATCGAGAGCGTTTCTATCAGTACACCACTTCAAGAAAATCTTTTCCTATTGCAACATTGTCCTTGGTCTTTTGTGGATATCCGGAAATTCCAGTCTGAGGATCCATTTTGCACTGACCTCCGTGCAAAAATTGCAAACAAAGATCCGGCAGTAAGCAACTTTTGTGTTCGAAATGATGTTATTGGCTATGTTCTTCCTAACTCTTCTAAATTTAGAATTTTTGCTCCATTAGCAGTACGTGATATGCTTTTGACATATTATCATGATTCTGCACTGGGAACTCATGCAGGGATGCAGCGCACTTTCCGTAAGATATCCGGTGAATTTTATTGGCCCTCAATTAAAGTAGATGCTTTTGCTCATGTCAGAAGATGTTTAACCTGCCAGCGTTCTAAACCTGCCCAGAACACTCGTGTAGGCTTCCACCAAGCTGGTATCGTCACTCGTCCCGGCGAACGCCTTTTCATTGATTACTTTGGTCCAGTCGTGAGATCAAAATCTGGCAATCAAGCCATTTTAACTGTCATTGATGGTTTTTCGAAGTTTGTTTGGTTATTCCCAGTAAAGAATATCACTTCTCAGACTACTATCCATTTCTTGTCTAGATATATATTTGGAGTTTTTGGTCCTCCCAAGTACCTTGTGTCAGATAACGCCTCTGTATTCCGTTCCAAAGCCTTTGAAACTATGGTATTTAACTGGGGCATCCAACATATTTTCTTGTCACCGTATCGACCGCAGGGAAATCACGTAGAGCGTTTTCACAAAAACTTGAAGGCTTGTATGTCCGCTTTTCACAATGCCGATCAAACCTCCTGGGATACGAACCTACAGTATTTCAGTCTCGGGTTCAATACCTCTTTCCATTCGTCCGTTCAAACTACTCCAGCGGAATTATTCCTAGGCCGATCGCTTGTCGACCCCTTGCTGCTCAAATGGAATATTGAATATCTTTCCGAACCCTCTCGCACTACCTCTGTTGCTCAAAAATGGGCCATCGCTACCGGTCACCTCAAGAAGGCAAAAGCCAGAGTAGCGAAGCGCTACAACTTAGGCCGTCATGATGTTAAATTCCAAATTGGGGACAAAGTTTTGTGTCGTTTACATCCTTTGAGTGACGCTACCAAACAAATTTCCAGTAAGCTGTGCTTACGTTGGTCAACTCCCAAGACTATTTCACGCTTTTTAAATCCTGTCTCAGTCGAGTTAGTGGATGATCACGATAATTCAGTGACTTCGGCCCACGTCACGCAGTTGAAAAAATTTGTCAAATGATCTTGTGAATTTCGCCTCGCTATAATGTTGTGTTTTTGTTTTCCTTTTATTCTAATTGGATGCCCGAGCTCCTTAATAGCCAACCTAGCATGTGAGCCTATTCTGATCTTAATTCGTGTGCTTCCTTTTCATTTATTCCTGTGACAAGACAGGAGACACCCGTGGCCTTTTTCTCGTACGCGAGTGAGTCGTGTATACTTGACATCTCTGTCAAACTATATCTTTGCCTGAGGCCGTCAGTATATACCTGGTCGGTCACTATTTGCAAACCACCCCTACTCCTCTTTTGCACTGCCCCTCGGCTTAACTCCTATTGTTCGACGACAGACAAGGACCCTTCAACACTTCCTGTTTGACCTTGTAGGAATTTGGTATTTATTTTACATTTATTCATGTAATTGACTTTTTGTGTCATGGTTTTGAGATATCATGCACCTTAGTGTCATCTTGATTTTGATATTTATTGTGAAGTCATATATTTTGTTAGGTTTTAAATTGTCAAGTGTTCTCAGCATATCGTGTATTGTCTAGCAACCATCCAGAGGGTTGGCGAGTGACAACAAACAACCTTTGTGTACCTGAGCTAACACAGCTGAGGGTCTTCTCGGAACTCGTTAACGGACCAGTCACCCTTCACTGGGTCTATACATGGCTTTATTTTTCAGCAGCTGAAAAGGAGAGTACTTTCCCTTTCGAAGACATTATGACACTATTGCATATTCCTCGTTGACGCAACGAAAGGTCCTATATACAGGGTGTCCCAAATGTATTTTTTTTTAAATGTGATCACGATTTAACTTTGTCTATCTTTTCTCATCAGAGGCTGGAGAGATTTGCAGTCCCGAGGTAACGTCCATCTTGAAGATTTCGACATCCGCATCATCATGAACTAGCAAGAACAATGATCACTATTTAATATATGAACTCACTGTATTTCTTTTTGAACGCAGTACTTTTGACGTTAGTGGCTAGTGTTGACGAGCAATGAAGGGGGTACCACCTTCATTTCACGGTCAGATTAGTCAACTGTTCATTTTTTTTGTATTCTCCTAGAGGTCCTTAGTACCCAATTTTTTTTAGTATTCAATTTTTTTCCCCCTTTACATTTTTTTCCCCTCTCTTTTTGTACGAAAAAAGAAATTTCCATGGCCAGGAAAATTCCTTTTTTTTGGGAGAGCAGGGGAATTTTGAACCGTTTTTATCAGGTTCATTATTTTTTGTCATATTATTATTATCATCATTTCCTTCATGTCGCATTATTGTGACATACGTTTCTCTGTCTCACCTACTGCGTTCAAACTTTGTAATTCTGCGTAAATGTTTCGTCAGATGGTGAAACTTTTCACCCCTACTGACACTGTGTTACCATTGGTTGAAGCATAACTTGTTACTAAGCTTTGCTTCTCCCATTGGCCCCCTTTATGTTCTGGAGAGGGGGAGTTCTACGACTTATTTTTCCCGAGCGGCGTTACTGCGTTCCTTTTAGAGAAGGTGGCTTCCTTCCATTTCTGACCATCATGTGAAACGGTCACAGCCTAGGTGTGTCGGGCTTTTCGCCCGTGCCCAACGCAACTAAACGTAAGTACGATTCGATCACTTGGTTTTATCTGGCATGCTATCATTTTTGAATTTCAGTTTATCAATTTCCCTTTCTTATGATGATGTGAATTCGATCCATGAACCCAAGTCCCTTCGCCTTTGTTTACGTTAGTTTAGCGAAGCCTCTGTGTTTATTTGTCATCCCTACCTTTCATGTAATCGGTTTTATTTTTACTCAAATCTCTCAGGTCTGAAATATATGCTACTTTTCTGCGAGGCTTACCAACGCTCTGTATTACGTCACAAATTGATGTGCACTCTTTCGAGGTATCTTTCATTTGATTGTCGTATCAGAGTTTGTTTTTTGGGTCAAGGTATCATTGGAGTAACGGAGCCATGTCTCATTTCGCCTCCTATTTGATCCTTCCCTCTGTTTTAGGAAAAGTGTGTGAGCGATGGTCTTTGTGTTAGTCACTGTCCATTCGTCATGCCTTAATTCCTTTGTTTCTTCGTATGTCGTTATATTTAGACATAACTACCTCTACGTAAGCCTATATTTTCCTACAAAGCATATTTCTTAGCTGATCGATCTTTCCTTTCATTTCCTGTCCCGGTAATGTCAATTAATTTAATGTAATACTCATTTTCCTTTATTTTTATGTGTTAATTTTGTGTTGTTTCCTCTGGCTTCGTTATATTACGTAACTCCGTGTCATCCCCCCTCTCCCACCCCCCACCCCCGTTTCCTACATACGCACCCTTCTCATCCCCACCACTCCCCCCCCCCCTTACCCCATGATTTCACAACATCATGAGCTTTTTGGAAGTCTGTTCTTGGCAAGGGCATTCTAGTCCAGGTCATCCTCGTAAGTAGAGGTGTTCTCTTATTCGACTCATCCATACTCTCTATCTTTTTCGTTTTTGTTTTGTTTTTGTATTTTAAATTTTGGTTATCGAGTCGCGCTTACGGTTTAGTTGCACATTGATTGTAAGTACATTTTAATTAATCTTGTTTCATCTTTGTTAGTGCTTAAGTTCATTTATACACTTTTCTCTTGAGATTGTTTTTGTGTACCGGTACCCCTTTCTTAGGTACCATCTTTAGTCATTAATTTTATTTTATTTGCTATTAAGCGATTTTATACCTCTTCACGTTTACCTTTCATTTTGTGTTTAGATATATCCTTACTCTTATGCGCACCTGTTTTAGTTTACTTTAAATACAATAGTAAATAGTTCACTTGGTTTCGTCCTCTTTCATTTGTAATTTTAAGTTCCCTCATCTCTCGTTCGATTTCGTCGGTCTTGGCTTCGTACTGTAACGCAGTCACGACCTTCACGCTTCTGGGTTCATCGATCAATTAGATAAATTCAATTCCGCTTTTGATTTGTTTTAAACAATTCATTCGATTCCTTTTTTGGAAAGTATCTTTCTTTCGATCCGGAATCTTGGGCCCAGCACGCATCGAAAGAGACATCCTTTCCCCGCTCCTTAGCGATCCTGTTTAAGGTGTTGTTTTCACTTCTACTGTATTTCCTCACGCCTCTGCTATTTTGTTTAACGTAAGAGCACAACGCGGTGCAGTATACATAACAAATACATAATTATACATAACAATTCAATAACAATTAACAATTAAACTGGAGTATTTACATAAATCGTCAGTCTTTTCGTAAACACACCTATAAGGCATCCAACGTTTAGAATGAAGCACTGGTTAGATAGGGATATTCTTCTCTCTTTCTGTTGCACGTGAGACATGTATGACGCTGTCATTTTCTAGCAATCCACTGTTGCCATATCAGTCGAAAATTTTTCTTTGTCGTAAAAACAGCATATTAGGGTAGAACTATGTTTTGACGATCTTTTTTGTCCTATATTAGAACCACGTAAACTTGATAGAAATGCTAGAAAAATTAGATATCCATATTTAAAAAAACGATCAACTGTGTCCCCTTTTTATTAAAATCGATCTTATATCATGTTGCATTGACTTTGTGATGCCTAATTTTCACACACGTGTAGCTAAATGTGCCATCTTGATGATGGATTATTGAAATATTTTATGCTGGCAATATTACAATTTTCATGTAGGTAAAACTTCTGAATATTCTCTCATAACCGCATAGCAGCATTGAAAAAGTTCGTATGCTGCCAACTTTTCTATTTTTAAAGATAACCATGTCATGTCCGTTTGAGAGTTGTAGAGGAATGTTGGAAGAAGTTTTCTACCTGCATACCCCGAGTGTAGGTTTAATTGTTTACACAGGCCGGGCTGTTCATTGACCGCGGATAATATGGATGAAGTTTCGAAGGACAGCGGGGTGCAGCTCACTACTCACAGCTTTATTTCTGTACCCTTCAAGCTTGTATTTCAGTTGTTCAGCAGTCTCTATCTTGAGTGTGTGTGCAGCAGTTCTGTTAGATTTAACGTGTTGTATTTTACGTATTTCACGTACAACAATGGATAGTTTTGTGAAAAGAAAGCGTGGTCAAGTGCTCAGAAGGAGGGAAAAACAGGTCGTAATTAATGTGTTCAGTTATTTTAAGAATCTTAAACCTAACGAAAGTATAAATAATTTAGTCAATGAAACTGCCCTGGCCACAGGAATATCAAATACTAGCGTTTTTAAAATACGTAGTGAGAGTGGGCAGGGTCCAGTACTATCGCCACGCAAAAAGAGGCTAAGTAATACACTTCGCAAGAATAGCAGGAGTGTTAAATATAATGACTTTATAATGACGTTATAGTTAACTTAATTTAATTTCGTTGTATGTGTTATGTTAGCCTACTATTAGTATTATTATACAGTACTTCAAGTCTTCGTCACTGCACAATCGCTGAATGTGCGGAAAGTGTACGCGAAGCGCTTTGTACTGCCTCCTCCCATGGAGTGGCAACCCTGTCGTAACGCGTAATGCTTCATTCTAAACGTTGGATGCCCTATATATGTTTGGGAAAAGGCTCTAAGAGTGCGGCAGGTAGAGAGTTCCAGTTATCAATGACACGGTTAACGAAATAATATTTACCAAAATTTGTACGCTGTGGTCGGCCCTTAACTTTGAAAGGATGATCACTCCTGCTCATGAAAGTGGGCTTTCCCATACGTTTGCTAAGCTCACCCCATGCTGGTTGATTTGTATACGTGTTGTACATAGCGCAGAGTCTAGATTTCATCCTCCTAGCCTCCAGTGATTCCCACCCAAGTTTCTTTAACATACGGCTCACACTGCTCCTGGGATTAATGTCACTGAGCACAAATCTAGCGGCCTTTCTTTGTACCATTTCCAACGCATTGATGAGCCCTACTTGAAATGGATCCCAAACCGCCGAGGCGTATTCCAGGATAGGTCTTACACGTGGCAAATATCCTAATTCTTTAGCAGAGGTACTACTTCCTTTTAATACCCTCATTACAAAGTGCAGCGGTTTGTAAGCTTTAGAAACTACACATCCTATATGAGTACTCCATTTCTTATCATTCCTTACGTTAACGCCCATATATTTGGAAGAATTTTCTTCCACAAGTATTTCCGAGCCAATGTTAATTGAAAATCTTGCCTTCGCCTTTTCTCTATTTTTATGAGACTACATTTTCTTGTGTTTATTTTCATTCGCCCACTTATAGACCAGGTTCAGGTCGTTCTCAAGTACTGCGTTGTCTTGTGAGATAGGTATATTTCGATATATTACACAATCATCCGCCAACAATCGACAGTCATACGAATTCCGTTTGGTAAGTAATTTATAATCGCCAAAAATAACAAAGTTCCGATTACGCTACCCTGAGGGATACCCAACGTTACGGTAATTTCATCCGAGAATAGGCCTTCGACTTTCACTTTCTGAGAACGACCCGTCAAATTTCTTGGATCCATAAAATTATTCTTCTATATATCTTCGTTGAAGCTAATTTATGGAGTAGCATGTCGTGCGGTACGACGTCAAATGCCTTCGCAAAATCTATATTTACGTCATCGACTGAAACTCCATTGTCTAATGATTCGCTAATTACTTGAAAAAGTGATAGCATCTGACTCCCACATGAGTAACCTTTCCGAAATCCATGTTGCCTACCATTAAACCATGTTAATCATTCCCACTATTCCCTCAAGTAGACGCAAATGAGATGCTCCATCTGTTTACAAACGATGGACGTAAGGCTAACCGGCCCGTAGTTGCCCAATTCAAATCTGCTCCCTTCCTTAAATATTGGGACAACCGTAGCTATTTTCTAGTCATCTGGGTTTTGCGCATTGTTTATGGACACACTAAACATCACCTCCAAGTATCATGCCACGGCTCTACCTCCTAATTTAAGTACTTCACTAACAATATTATCAGGACCCTTCGAGATATTGTAACGTAATTTTTGTATTATCTTTACAATTTTGCAGACTGGTTTATTTGAAAAAAGGGAAGCTCCTGATTCGTCGTTAAGGTCCAACACACAGCTATTGGATTTATTGAACATACTACCGTAAAATACATTTAATTCATTAGCAATGGGCTGTTTCTCGGTAATTAATTTACCGTCACCAGACATTATCATGGACAAATTATTTGAATTTCACTTTCTTCTCCTAACCTAAATGTAACATTTTTTCCACCCATCGCCTCCCGAACTAATTAAACCTTGCATATAATTGTCATGCGCAGCCCTCTTTTTTAAGACGAGCTCTCTTGATAAGGACTTAAATTTCAACATATACTTGTCACTATCACATCTTTTATTGTATAATTTCCTAATTTTCCGTTTTAGACTCCTGATTTCTCGTGAGTAGTACTCAGGATCTGGGTTTTCTTTCAGTAATTTAAATGGGACAAATTTATCAATAGCGCTATTTGAAATTTTCAAAAAGTTAGTATACAGGATATTAATGTGATTTCCTTCCGATCCCCATCCTACAAATAGTTCATTCAAATACCCCTGAAATTTGCCCTGATCCGCCCTGCGATACTGGAATATGATTTTTTTTACTATATCAGAGTCTAATTTTGTAATGTCACCGTATCAAATATTTAATTCAACCCCAGAATGGTCACTAATTCCCGGTACTTTCAGACAGTTAATATTACAGCTCTACAGGCCTTACGAGATAAACATCTAAGGTATCCTGAGAAAGGAAAAATAAGTTGTAAAACTGAAAGATAACTTATGATCTAAGTCAATTTGTTTGATAACCCGGCTGATGACATGTCTAGTCACAGTTACGTAACGTAATGAATTAAAATTAAATGATGGTATGAAAATAATAATAGAATAATTTAGATAAATCGCTTAAGGGTTGTTATTAAGTTAATTTAAGTGGCAGTTAGATATTAAAATTCCCAATAAAGTTGAAATTGGTTGCTCCATGGTATTCTAGCTCTGCAATGTATATCATGTTCCTGTAGCAGTCTGTATATTTGTTGTTATTATGGCAATGAAGGTGGAGGAAGTGTATAAAATGATTCCTGAGGTTCAGGGGAAGATGGATTCCCTGCCCAAAGACCTTGAAGGCGTCCGTGCAAATCCACAGAAAGGTTTTAAAAATGCCAAAGACGACGTTGAGAAAAAAATCAAGACTATCAAAAAGTATGTAGAAAGGAGTAGGGATGAAATTAAGGAAAGTGTCATTGGTAGTGTTGTAGACACAGTTACAGAGATTGTAAAGGAAAGTGTAAAGAAGGAGATTAATGATGTACAAGATGCATTAGACAAACTACTAATTAGTGCTACATCAGTTAATGAAAACGTCACTATATTACAAATCAGTTCTACACAAGTGAAAGACAATGTAGGTAAAATCCAAGGTGATATAGTAAAGATACAAGGTGATGTTGGTAGAATACAGGAGGATGTAGGTAAAATACAAGATGAAGCTTCCCTACTTAAAGAAAGGTTAATTAAAACTCAAAACAACATCGCAGATTTTCAGGATAAGTTAGGGAAGGTAGAGACGAATACTGACCAAGACCAAATCAGATCAGGTAGTGTAGAATCCAAAACCTCTGGTATTCAGGAAAAACTTAATGAATTGGTAATTAGTAATTAACATTTTCAAACAGAGATTAGAAAAGAATTGGAACTTAACAAATTGAAATTAGATAATGATACAACACAAACACACACCAATCTTGCTGAACTTAAAAGCAATGTAGATCTTTTAAGAACACAGGTCCAGGATCACAATAAGATACTGAAAGATGACATTGAGATGGATATGGAAAAGATTATATCTGCTCATTTAGTCGTATTAAAAGATGAGTGGAAATATTAAACTCAGATCATGTTTCTAATATAAAGATTGAGCTAGAGAAGAAACTAGCCACGAGAGAGGTAAAAATCAATAAAGATGTGTCCAGTGTAACAGAGGATTTGTGCAAATGGGTTGATGTTGTACAGAAAACTCAGATTGACGACATATCGGACATTAAAGCTGATCTCGATAAACAAACTAAGATGTTAGGAACGAAAATAGGCCGAATTAATGTAGATTTGATAGCTGATAAGGAGAAGAAGTCTTCTGAATTATAGGAGATTAGGAAGAATTTAGAAAATATCAGTCTAGGAGATGATGGAAGTGTCGAAACTATTAAGAACGCACTCAAGGACGAATTAAGGAAATATATTCGAGAAATAATAGGAAATCAGAATGAAACGGATAAGGAAGGTATAGAATTAGATCAAGCTAGGATGACAACAATGGAAGCAGAAATTCGAGATGTTAGAACAAGGAAGGAAGATTTTAGTTTTACGTGACCGTTAATCATGCGATCATGAGCCACGGGACCTCCTTTTTACGTGAAATCCGAACCACAGGACATGGCATTTCACTTCAAAAATCTCACATGCATTGACCGGGAATGGAACCCGGTCCACCTTTGTGAGAGGCCAACAGCTTGACCGCTGTGCCACCACGCCCCGAGATTTTAGAACAAGGTCAACTCCGATAGGACAATCGATTCAAGGAGATTTCGATGTTTCTGATAACGACCGTGAATTAGGAGGTTCAAGACCGACATTACCTATAAACAGAATGAATAACGTAACTTTTATAAAGAATTTCGACTACAAGCCTCGAAAGTTTAATGATACAGGGATGGTCTCACACCAATAGAATTCATCAGACATTTGCGAGATTATTTTATTGAAAACCAGGTGTCCAGGGATAGAGAGATGCGATTGCTAGAACGATATCTTGAGAATGCCCCACTTGAATGGTTTCGTGCATTTAGATACACGTTCGGAGACTTTGATGAGTTTGCCGATTCATTGATTAAGATATACTGGAGTTTGGAAGGGGAACAAGATCTTCGTGAGGTGGTTTACTGAAAGAAGTACTCGAATACTCTTCCAACGAAATACACGGAATACTTTAATATGCAGCTAGCAAAGTTACGTTATCTCCAACCACCCTGTCTCAGGGAGAGTTGATATAGGCAATTTCCAGACAACTTCCTATTGATGTCAGACGCTATATAATTTCGTCAGGAGTAGAAAATCTTGCTATGATGGACGAATTATTACGTAGACTTGATTATACGAGTTCTATGCCGAATATCGCATCTAGCAATAGCAGGCAAGAGAGTAGAGAAGTAAAGGTAGAGAAGGTTAGAGGTATCTTCCTGGACAAGGCTGTCAAATGTAAAATACAGGTCTTGCTGATCTTCAGAATTAATTGCAGAGAATATGAACATGTCTTCATTGTGGCAAATAAGATAAATTTCTATGTGATTTTGGGAACAGACTTTATATCTAAGGTAGGAGCCGTCATAGATATAAAGAATCGAGTCATCAGGTTTAATGAAATCAACATGGAAACAGAAGATTCAGAAGAACAGGAGGTTAATACAGAACTAGATAAAGATTATAGAGAAGATATTTTGGATAATGTAGTGAATGAAGTTGAAGAAGGAAAAGAACAGTTTGGCCTTAGAGTTGAGAGATTCGAAGAAAGCCATGAGGAATTTAAAAAGCTGATAGAAGAATTTAATGATATTTTCGATGATAAACCTGGTTTAATCAAGGATTTCCAATACCGAATTCGATTGACTGATGAAACTTCTTACCAAAAGAAGATATTTCCACTTCCTGAAAAATATTATGGGGAAGTACGAGGGATTATAAAGAAAATGGAGAAAGATGGAATAATTCGAAAACAAGCATCATCTTATATTAATCCCATCACTGTTGTGAAGAAGAGCAATGGATAATTACGACTATGTCTAGATGCGAGAAATATTAACTCTTTAATACTTACGGAGATGGACAGGCCTCCAAAATTAAGAGACTCGCTCAGAAAATTCAAGGGAAAGTCATGTTTCAGCGTGCTTGATCTCACAACATCGTTTTACCAGATAGAACTTACTGAGGATAGTAAACAGTATACTGGCTTCTTGTTTGACTAAACTAGCTATGTATTTCAAAGAGTATCTTTTGGTATCATTAATAGTGGACCAGCTTTGATAAGAGCTTTGGATAGCAAGTTCAGCGAAGAGGTTAAAAATACGCTATGCTACATAGATGATTTAATTATGTCTTCTGGAACTGTGGAGGAACACTTGAAACATTTAAGAATTTTGTTTGTGGATTTCAGAGAAGCTAACATCAAAATCAATTTTGATAAATGCCATTTCTTGCGGGAAATAATAAACTTTTTAGGACATACAATATATCAATTTGGCTATCATCCCAATCAGAAGAAGGCGGAAGCTGTTGTCAGATTTCCAAGACCCACCAAAGTGAAGCAAGTAAGGGAATTTGTTGGCATGTGTCAATTCTTGAGTAACCATTGTAGCCGATACTCAGAAGTTATGGCACCTTTGTACGACTTATTAAAGAAAAACAACGGATGGAAATGGGGTCCTGCCACAGAAGAGGCTTTTGAGAACGCTAAAGAAATGCTCAGAAATAACATCAAGTTAGAGTATCCTGAATGTGACCGCATATTCTATCTAGAGTCGGATGCATCTCGCATAGGAATCAGTGCAGTATTATACCAGAAAGATGAAGAGGCGAATAAACATTATATTGGATTTTGTAGCAGGAAATTAAGAAAACATGAGGAAAATTACTTCACTGCCGAACTGGAAGCGTTAGCTTTTGTAACAGCACTAGAGCAGTGGAAGAAGATATTGATAGGACACCAGATCATAATAATTACAGATCATAAAGCTCTTCAGTTTATGATGCAGTCAGATATGTCCAGCGATCGACTGACAAGATGGACGTTGTTTCTTCAACAATTTAATGCTACGATAGTCCACCAGCCTGGGAGAGACAACATGTTGGCTGATGCATTATCAAGAAACCCCATCAAAAATATCCAGATAAATGCGATACAATTGGAGCAGCAAGATCAAGAGACTTTGGCAAAGCTCGAGAAGATAAATGTATCACAGGAAAGATACACTCCAATCCGACTTATGTATCTTTACTTAAAAGGCTTTATGGACAATGCTGATCCCGATTATGAAAAGGTTGGCAAACGCTCCTATCGATGTGTTTTGCCAGGTGACATCCTCTTTAAGTACACCGACGCGGAAAGGACGAAAGTCAGGATTGTGGTTCCACCCAAATTAATTAATTCATTGGTTTGGCTGACTCAACACAGTATAGGACATGGAAGTCTTGACAAGAGGGTAAACACACTTCAGGAAATGTTTACGTGGAAGAACATGCGAATGTCAGTTGCTGAGATCATAAGATCATGTGATAAATGTCAGAAAGGAAAGTATGCTCGAGAACTTCTTAAGGAGAGACCCAGAGCAATAAATCCTTCTCAACATCTAGAGTTATTTTTCTTGTGACATCTTTGGTCCTTGTCCCACAGGATTCAGGGGAAATCAATATGTTTTGGTGGCTGTGGATGTTCTTTCAAAATTTGTATCGTTGGATCCAATTCAGAAGGCAAGTCTTCATTAGAATAGAGCATGCAGTAATTCCGAAAGCAGGAAAACCAGAATTCCTTTTAACTGATCATGAAACACAGTTAACATTGGGGGAATTCCAAGAAGAAATGGAGAGGCTTGATAACGAGTTTAAACCAGAGCACGTCCCTGTTCGCAGGAGGCCTTTGCCCTTATGGGATTATCTAGGCTATATTTATGATATTAAGCATATATTCTCAAGTGTGAGATGCCCAGAGATAAATCCAAGTGAGAGAATTATGTCAGAATTTGCAAAATTCTGCCGCATTTTCTGCCCAGAGAATCATCAGAGTTGGGTAAAGTTCGTGCCCATCATTGAAGAATGTATCAAATCAACTTTCCACGAAAGTTCTGCGGATATTCCGTTGATTCTTCAAAAGGAAGTAAAGCCGGAGAGACCTTGGAAGAATATGTTTAATTTCATCCCGAAAGATCAAGAAATTTGGAGACAACAGAGAATCGTGAGGGCTAAGGAAAATTTGAGGAAAGCAGCAAATAAACGCATGAAGAAAATTCAAGGAAAAATATTCAGTGCACCTTTCAATGAGGGAGATATGGTGTTAATTCGGAAACCCATTAAAGCGATGAAAATATATACAAAATTATCGATCCTGTATTTTGGTCCATTTATAGTAGGCCTATGGAAATAACTGATATGGCATTGTTTATATTGATAGCAATTTGTCAGTTGGAAGATTTAAAGCCAAGAATCTGAACAAATTCTATGAGAAGATAGACTAAAATTGCAACTTAAAATTCTGTTTCAAGGATTTTTATGTTGACGGAATAAAAGCATTTGCAACGCCCTTATTCGAAAGTTGAGAGGAAAATGAACCCAAATTTTAAGACGGTCGTGATAATGGAAATGCTATTTTGAAACTCTCAACGAATTTTAGTCTAAAATGGAGAAATTTTAAGGACTGCACAACATTATGTATTTTCGACATTGTTAGGAAGAATTATGCTTGTATTAAAGTGAGAACAATGACTACACACGCCAAGATTTGTCCTTGCCAGGTGGAGTGTAAAAGCGGGAAATCGCCTAGCAACAGGAAGGAAATGTTGTGATTGGTCAACCCAGAATGAGGAAATGCAAGGTAGAGAGGGAATTAGGAGGCAAACATGAAGCTCCTCATATGAGTTTCCGCTCATATCCTTTTGTAGAAGGGAGTTGATCGACTTCTGGAACAATGGAAATACGTGGAATCTAATGAGAAATATTATTAATATTTTTGTGAGGATGCTTTAAGTCACTCTACAAAGATTTTTACAATTATATGATGTATTGGACAATTGCCGCGAATCTGCTAAAGAGGCAACATGTTTTATTCTAAGTGGGAGATAACGCGGGCCAGAGTGGGGTCTTTGTCGTGAAATCGCTTGGAGTAGAAGGACGTGTTGCGGAGCACGGTCCTGACCACTTAATTTATTCATAGTGTGGGCGCGAAGCAACTTGACGGCGACGAAGCCATTTGCTTGGGCCATCGGAACAAAGCCGTATTATAGCGCAGTGACCAGTGACGTGCTTTCGTCTATAAAACTCAGCTTTTAAACTAATTAACTGTGAAGAAGTATGTTGTAACTTCAGTATACAACAGTATGCATTTGCTCCGTTGATATTTTAATGAAATTACGAATCTGTATAACGATATTTGAGAAGAAAATGATTGTTAATACAAAAGTGATTATCTCAGAACAGTAGTAGCACGCTTGCGGGTGAGCTTAAAACTTCATGCTACGCGGGCAAGCAAGGTAGCGAGAACAGAGTGTGCGGTGTATTCCTACCTATAAAAGCTTACGAGAAAACATTGACTGTGAGTGAATACTGACTTTATCTATTTCCAAGATATTTCCACGATGTTTAATATTGGAAAGTTGAGAGGAATGAGATTGTGCATTGACTTGAAGAGTGTGATGATGTCGTAAGTTAATCATGCGCTAGGGATGTGATATACGTTGTGAAGCTGGAATGTTTGAGCAACCATCATTTAAACGAACATTTGGAATAATGAAGAAGTGCCAGCGTAGTTCTGCACAACATACTACATGATGGAAAAGAGGATCGTAGATCATCGTTCACAAGAGGTCAGGAGAACCAGGGGGATCCCAGTTCAACGCTTGAAGCTTGGTTCGTTCTCGGAGGAGAGATGTCCGGAGAGGTGGAGTTCGACACCAGACGGCATGGTTCGACACCAGGAGACGAAGTTCGAGGTTCGACGAGGCAGTATTCTTGGATGAAGAAGATGATGGAGGATGGTAATCCACAGTGGAGAATACTGTTGGATACAGTATTTTCCGCCATTTTATTTCGCCGAGAATCATCTAAGGTAGAGAGAAGATCATTTACGTCATTTTTTGAGTAGTAATGCTGTAGTTAGCCTATTTTGGAGCATCAACCATTTCAACATTATTTTTAAATTTATACTTCAGTGGATCTAATGTAGTATTTTAGGATTTTCCATGAGTTGGATTCTTTCGTCAGTTTGTTCATTTTTAGTATTTCATCTGCTTTGTGGATTTTTATTTCATCTTTGGATTTAGATTTTTGGATTAATGAATTTAAGACTGGTTTCTTAAATTGTATTATTATTTTTTCGATTTTGATATTATCATTGGGAATTTTATAGTAAGAAGAACATTATTTAAGAGGATGATTCATCGATTATATGTTATTATTATATGTTTTATGATATTTTCGACGATCTATGGAAGGATATTGGCATTATTTACGGCCAATATTATACGAGATACAACATGAATAGCCCTTGAAATATTGAATATATTGTATATACTGATTCGGACTATTGAACGTCGTTCAATGAATTGCATTCATTTATTATATAATTTGAACATTGATAATATCTTTTGTTATTATTTTATCGACATTTTAAATATCAGACAGGGAAGAGTTACTTCTAATTATTCGTGATAAGTCGACAATTGAGTATTCTTTTAAAACCGTTTGCAACATAAATAATGCACTATTATCATAATTGTTGTTGACATTATGGCAATCAGTAATGATCAGTGAGGTGTAACGGAAGTGTATATTTATTGAATATTAACGACCATTGTTTTTGATCGGAGTAGCATTCAAGTAAACCAAGAAGTTCATACACTGTAATTAAGGTCTAGATAAGTTAAAATATTTTGGTTATGAGAGGATTAATATACTGTTAACAGCGAAATGATATATTATTGTAATGAAGAACTAGTGTGACAGTTCTAAGGTCAAATGGTAATGACAAGTACGTATCATAATTGAAGTGAGGAATTTTATTGCTATGGAAGAGAGATAGCTGTGTTGATGTTTATTGAATGAAGAGGTAATGCTTTTTAGAGCAAAAGTTTTTATGCGGAACCTCTTATACGTAGTGTAATCGTATTATTGAGAAGAATATTGCAGTATAATACAGCATGGTTGTAAGAAAGAGTGTTGAAGATCATAATTTATTTTAATTGATCTACAGTTGATAATGGCAGAGGAGAAGTTTGGCGGAAAATGTCTTGTGTAAAGATTATAAATATTGTTTGGTTAACTTTATTCATATTATTACCATGATTTGTAATTAAACGTATGAGCTTAGCTTAATTGTTCAGCCATATTAGACCGGAAGTGACATAAACCCATATAAAATGTAACGATGGTATTGAAAGTAACGAAACTTAAAAATGCTAATGAAGATAAAGAAAATAATGTGAGTAATGAGAGTAATAAATGGTAAAGAGTAGTGATAAACCATCGAAGTGAATTATTTAACAAATAAACCGCTGATATAATGTGATGAGACAAACATTAATAATAATGCAAGTAGCATGGATGAATAAAATATGTACTGTATAATAATAAAAAAAATAATTTGATGACAACTAATTAATGCGATTGCATAAATATTAATAAATATTAATATTTGTAAATATTTGAATTACATAAATAATTATTTAACAATAATTAATAATAATTTGCAGTATTATTAGCGACGTGTATAAACAATTATAAACAATGTATAGTGAGGATTTAAATATTTTAATATTGATAATTTGTAGTGAGGATGTTGGATAAACATTACGACTTGGTAATTGCTTATATTATCAATGTTTGGCAAATGCTAACGTTGGATGTCGTATGACAGTCCAATTATTTGAAAGTTTGTATAATTAATGTGAATAGTGTCGCCGCCGTAGCGTAGCGGTCAGCGTGATTAGCTGCCGGCCTGGGGATCCTGGGTTCGATTCCCGGCTCTGCCACGTAATTTGAAAAGTGGTATGGGGATTGGAACTGGGTCTACTCAGCCTCGGGTGGTCCAAATGAGTGGAGGGGGTTCGATTCCCAACTCAGCCATCCTCGAAGTGGATTTCCGTGGTGTCCCACTTCGTCTTCGGGCAGATGCCGGGATGGTACTGTAACAAGCTGACTTGTCGAAATCCGAAGAATGGATCGAAGATTCTTGAAGGTCCCGGATAGAAAACCTGAAAATCCCTCCGACAAGCACTTCTATGATAAACGCACTGTTGTTATGATTGTGTTATAGACTACCTACAGTTGACAATGATGCTAACTACAATTGGAGCTTGAGATCCTTACCAAAATCTCGGGTCGGAACGGGTGAAAGGTGAATTCCCTTCCATAACACAATCTCAGTTATAATTAAAATAAATCACGCATGTCCAGCAAATAAAAAAGAACTAAGCTGGTTTATTCTCAAAAGAACAATAAATAATTAATAATATAAATATAAAACACCCCCAACAAATAAACTAAGGCCCGTACGCCTTCTAAAAAGCTGTGCCAAGATCGCACATGATCTTCCACTTCAAATCCACCATCAACTGGAGTTCAAATAAAATAAAGATATTTTTAATGTTAAATTTGCCAATGGCTTTCCGAAATAATTAAACTTGCTACTGAGCTAAAATCAAGTTTTCTGACACATCTCCAGCATCGATGTTTCAATGTAATTTCAATATCATTGAGTTGAAAATCGCCTCAAAATTATCCTAAAATAATCATAATTCGGGCTCAGTACCCCCCTGTAAGGCCACGGCCGCCTCCTTCCCTCTTCCTTGCCTATCCCTCCTAATCTTCCCCTCCCTTCACCCATGAGGCCCCTGTTCGCTTTGCAGGTGAGGCCGCTTGGGCGCGGTGCTGGTCTCACCTCCCTAGTCGTATCCACTCAGATCAGATGTTCCCAGCTCTAGGACACTGCCCGTAAGGGCGTTAGAAGTGAGTTCCCTCGCTGAGTCCGTGGGAGCCACCAACCTGGAGGGTGAATTCGATTTTTTAATGAAAATAGTTTTGAAGAATTTAATGTAGACGGAAGAAGGAGAGAGATGTTGATATGACATGTTTATTAAAACCAGTGATGTTTTAGTTTGAAGACAGTGGTATATGAGAGTTTAGTTGAGATGTCAGAAACAGCTATTTGATTGACGAGTGATGTCAATACAAGCTGTAGTTTGCAGTTGAATTTTACATTCAGAGGTTTAATGTATAGATTAATGGAGGTGAAAGCTAAGCTAAATAATACCTTAGAATATTATTATTGGAATTTTCATTTTTCAAACTCTGAATCGGATGATCAGTGTTTACTGTCATAAACAGCTGATCCGTGTTTACTTTTGAAACAGCAGTGGATTACAAATGTCAGATAGACATTAATGAATATTTTACTTTCTTGTTTAACAAGCGTGTTTATTAACATATTATTTAATTAATTTAGGATTGGAATTTCATTTTATTTGATTAACTAATGATTATTTTGTTTATTGTGAATAAACATTATCGTTCGTTTTTATAAACAGGCTTAAGTGATTTATTTAAATTATAGAAGGAGAGTGTCTTGTGGAATGGATTCAGGTTTAGAATATTCCTTTGATATGACCTATTTGCCCCCCAAGAACCATAAGTTTCTCGTATTCTCCAATTATAAGTGTGGTTTGCCCACTTATTAATATTCCATAACACAATCGTAGGACTGGTGTACCCCCATGTGTAAATGTAGAAATAGAGGCTACAAATTGAAAAATTAATAAAATTTGTACGAGTTTCCAAATGTCCAAATTATAGATGTAAGTAAATTACACAGGATGTTCGACACTCGGCATGGCCTACACTTAAATAGGTTAGGAAAAGAGTATCGTAGCGATGAAATCTGCAAAATTGTCTTTTCAAATGGTAAGAATAGTTCAACAGTAATATCTTTAGAGTGGAAGCCGGGAAACTGGTAAAAGAAGCCAACGTGAGGTTTGGCATTCAGATGAGTATCTTTTGATGTCAAATTTAACTGAGTGCAACAATGGTATTTCAGATTTGTCTAGCAACAATAATATTAACAATAATGATAATAATGTAAATAAATCACCAACACAAGCTTGCAAAAGTAACAAATTTAAAATTTACCACCAGAATGTTCAGTCTCTCTATAATAAAATTGATGACATAAATCTAATGCTTAAAAATGAACTTAAAGACATCTCAGCACTATGTATTTCAGAACATTGGCTAGAAGAGGAACAACTCGAAATAATTCAATTCCCAGGGTTTATACTAGCTAGTAACTACTCTAGATCAAATATTGGCCATGGTGGTACTTGTATTTTCTTTAGAAATAATTTAGATCATGAACAGTTAACAGCTTATGATTTTCTAATTATAGAACAGGATATTGAATTCTCTACCGTAAAAACACAGCAGTTTAAGTCAATAAGTGTATGCTTATACCGTTCTCCGTAAGGAAAGTTTCGTTTATTTATAGATAAATTAGAATTGTTACTCAATAACATAAGCAAAGTAAATTTCGATATAATAATTTGTGGGGATGTAAATGTGGATTTCTTAAAATGTGATAGAAATTGTGAATTATTAACACAGATACTAATTTTCTATGGACTGAAACCTAAAATAAATATCCCAACATGAATAACAAAATTTAGTAAAACCACTCTTGATCAAATTTTTATAAATACAGATAAATATCACCATTCCATAGAAGTCTATTGTCCGGGTTTCAGTGACCACCATGGACAAATTCTGAGTTTTGAATTACCGAAACAAGCAATAATAAAGATAATGGAATAAAATCCAAGTGCAGGTCATTCACTGAAACAAATGTTACATATTTCAATGATTTATTAAATAAGGAAACATGGTCAGAAATGTATAAACTAGAAAATGTAAATGATTAATTTAATGCATTTAACAGTACCCTAAAACACTATTTTGAAACAGCATTCCCCTTCAAACAAAGAACTATTCAAAATAACAAAAGTAGCAATTGGATAACAACAGGGATTATAAATTCATGTCAAAGAAACAAATTTCTACACAAATTATATAAACAATACCACACAACACCTGAATTCAATGTATACTACAAAACATACACTAGCATATTAAATAAGGTAATAAGACTAGCAAGGAAAATGCATAATGATAATTTTATGTCCCAATCATCTAATAAAAACAGGGCTATGTGGTCCGTGATAAAGGAAGAAACTGGAAAATCTGCTAAAATACAAAGGAACATTACACTGACCAGAAATAATAAAGTGATTAATAATCCAGAGGAAATAGCAAACAATTTTAATGACTATTTTTTGGAAATTCCACAAAAATTATTAAATAAATCACAGGTAAATACACAAATTCTAATAATAAAATAAATAGATGCAGTGATTCTTTATTTATAAATCATGTCACAAGTGAAGAGGTAAGAATAGTTATAAAAGAGCTAAAAAATAAATTCTGTGCTGGCATTGATGGCATCCCTGATGCAATTTTAAAGAAATGTGCAGAAAATATAATAAATCCACTTGCGCACTTAATAAACAGTTCAATTCTCTTAGGAACTTACCCGGATATTTTGAAGTTATCAAAAGTAATTCCAGTGCACAAAAACGGTTCAAAATATGAATTAGATAGCTATCGAACTATTACCTTACCAACTGGTATTGCAAAAATTGTGGAAATAAATCGTGTATAAGCGACTGATAAGTTGTATAGAAGAAAAAAAAAAGACTATCAAACTCACAACATGGATTCAGAACGGAAAAATCTACACCGACAGCAATTTACGAATGTAGTAATAGTATACTGAAATTAATTGACAGTAAGGAACATGTAACTGGCCTATTCTTGGATTTATCGAAAGCATTTGATTTTGTGGACCATAAAATCCTCCTCTCAAAACTAAATCAATATGGTATTAGAGGTCTAGCTAATAAATGGATAGAGTCGTACTAACAAGGCGTAAACAAATAGTAAGCTTGAGACACAAAGATAATGGGACCAAATTACTTAATGAAACATTGTCCAATGAGGGAATTATTAAATTTGGAGTACCCCAGGGATATGTTTTGGGCCCACTACTCTTTTTTCTATATATCAATGACATAACACAGAACGTTCATTCACATAAGGAAATTTTGTTTGCGGACGATACAACACTCGTAATAAAAGGTGAAACTAAACAGGGCATACAGCAGTCTGCTGACTCCGTTACAGGAGAGTTAACCAAATGGTCACAAGATAATCGCCTCATAAGAAACTATAAAAAACAGTATGTCTAAATTTCCACACTATACAAAATAGGAATCCTGCGAAGCCCAATATAACATTAAATGGTCATCAAATAGAAAATAAATCAGAAACAAATTTTTTGGACTATGGATACAATAAGACTTGAAATGGAATAAACATATACAATATCTGAATACTAAACTGAACTCGATGTGCTTTGCGTTACGTATTTTGAAAACCTGCACTAGCATGCACACATTTAGAAATACTTATTTTGCTTATTTCCATTCATACTTAAGATATGGGGTCATATTTCGGGGTATGTCGCCAGATGTACTAAGCACGTTTAGGATACAAAAGAGGGCGATTAGAATTATGGCAAATGTAAACACTAGAGGATCATGTAGACCTCTGTTTAAAGATTTAAACATTCTCCCACTGCCCTGCATATATATCTTTGAAAGTATTATGTTGTTTTTTTAAGAATTTAATGAATAAAGGTTTCTTTTTCTTAAAACAAACAATGATGTTCATAGGCATAACACAAGACAAAATCAAAACATTCATATTTCACACACACACAAGCATATACCGTATCAAAAAGTAAGTTTTCACACAGGAGTTAAATTATACAATAAACTACCCCAGTAGGTATATAAAACTTGCCCCAAAAATAAAAACCTTTGGAAGAATGTTGAAAGCTTATCTGCAGTGCCATTGTTTTTACTCTGTAGTTGAATACCGGTATCTATAATTATATTTTACTTTTCTTTTTTAATTGCAATACCTAGCTGTAAGCCTAGGTTGTTGTATTTATACAATTAAGTTTTCATATTATGATAATAGAGTAAGGTGTAAATGGTTGTCCATTAAGATTGCATCTCTTAAGATCTGTTAATATAATAAGTTATAAATAGTTATAGTATTAGTAATATATACCTGTTAGTTCTTTTATTTTATGGATGTAATTTCTGACGTGTCCTATATAAAAAATGCATTGTATACATGTAATTGATCATATGGATTTAATAAAAATCTAATCAAATCTTTCTAGCCGAGGACCTTCAAGATTCTACAATCCAGCTGATCTTCGGATACGACGAGTGTCTTCACATGATTAATCGGGTACCCAGTTCATACTATAAGGCCACGGCCGCCTCCTTCCCTCTTCCTTGCTTATCCATCCTAATCTTCCCCTCCCTTCCCTCATAAGGCCCCTGTTCGCTTTGTAGGGGAGGCCGCCTGGTTGAGGGACTGATCATATCTCCCCAGTTGTATCCACTGTTCCAGATGTTCCCAGCTCTAAGACACTGCCCGTAGAGGCGGTAGTGGTGACTTCCCTCGCTGAGTCCGTGGAAGCCACCATCCTAGAGGGTAAATTCTGTTACAAAATAAATATATATATAATGAAAATACTGTATAGGCCTATATCCGTAGTCCTCCTATTCATCGGCTTGCAGCCGTAAACTGAGCAATATATTTTGCTTTTACTCAATTTTTATTATAACAATGATTAAAACTCTTTAATTGTGTATAAAAACACGAACAAATTACCACACGCTGTTCACCCACGTAAGAAGCAACACAAACTCCTCGCGGTAAATTTATCCTACTTAGTAAGATTCTTATTTTCACTGCTAGATGACACACGAGATATGGCCGCGGGAGTAGTTTTCGATCTGTCATACAACGACTGTGATAAATTGAACAGTTTGGTTGAAACTACTATAGATCCTTCGCTTCCAAAGCCTCTCGGCCAACTGACAGGTTCACTGCCTGAGCACTCGCTGCGCTGCCGTAGCGCTGCTGTCCAACTCGATTGCTATTGGTTGAAGCTCATGCGGGGTGGATACGCCGGTTACATTTAAACATGTCGCTGGCAACTGGCTATCCTACTCATGATCGTGTGTGTTTGTGCTTTTGAGGCTTCCAACTTGACATTCCTTCGTAGGATATTGCATTAATACGGTAGGTATTTATTTATTTCAATAGTTACTTTGCAGTTTTGCTGCCAGGATATGATTTTAATATCTACCCATTATGCTAGTGTTTCTGTTTACGAATTGTGGGCTTTATTGTGATTACTTCGTTCAGTGTAGTATTCTCAATTCAAAATGATTTTAGCTAGATGGCATATTAGAATGATTTTGTGAAGTATTGTGAACTATATGAATGGCTTTACATAGCCTACCCCTACTTTATTGAAACAGAGCTAGGCCTACATTATGTGCAGAATGGTTGTGAACTGGTTGCCTTATTGTGTTTCTTTTCTCTTCTCAGGTAATGAGGCACTTCAAGGAAAGCAGATTATATATACTACATTTGTCCAACAGCCTATAGACAGGAGTTGCCTGATTCTGATGTCCGAACAGTTGTATACTAATCCTATTTCAGCAAAGGTAAGTTACCATATTGATGAAACTTTGATCTATTAATTTTACACCAGTACCGGTATAGGGTAGGCCCAGGTGCTATGTAGGTTTTGATTAGCAATACACTTAGTTCATGCCCCCCCCTCTGATAAATTCATATAACCTATTGCACCCTGGCATACTGTTAGATGTGTGAGAAAGTCACTTGAGGAACTGGAATGTGCCCTACTTCTTTTGATAGTGCATGCCACGTGTCCTTATCTGTGAATGGCACACAGTATACCTAACTGGAATCATGACACTATTGCAGGGAGATAATCAAAATATACAGGTGACGTTATTAGGAATAGTTGCAGTCTTTGCTTCATTTAGGGCTTGTAGACATAGTGAACATCAGCCTCGTATACTGCTTGATTGTGTGTAATCTGCCTGTTAATATGTGTAATTATGATGAGATAAAACTAGGTTGGAAATGAAATGCTATATGAAGCTGTTCGTATGAGCAGACTCGGATGGGTCACGCAATGAGAATGGGGGAGGAGTGATTACCTAAGAGGTTAATGAGCTCGGAGGTAGAGGATACGAGAAGCAGAGATAGGCGTAGGAGGCTATGGTTAGTTAGTTTCAGTGTTTAACGATTTATTAAAGTGAGAGGTGTAGAAGCAGGGGATCATAGAGGTGACTTGTTTGCAAACAGACTGGACTATAAAAGGCTACATGTACAGTATATAGCCTATATAACATTGCAGTGAATGTAATGATTAGGCCTATCGGTTCCCCTTAAGTCAATCACAAAATTGAATTCAATGCATGTTGCATCAAGAAATGCTTCATTCGGTTTACTGATTGGTAGGCTATTTGTGTAACAAATGAATTAATCCACAAATTAATATTGTTCATTTGAGATTTGTACTTGTTTTTTCTTTCTTCTATGGATGTTTTTGGATGGGCTATATAATATCACAGTAAGAGGGGGGCATACACATAGATCTTACTGCTTACTGTGCTTGGGGTAAATTGTGAACATCCGAGATGGTGGATTTGTTCTGATGTATGTTACTGGCTAGTGGCATTCTCCACTTCAAATAACATCTAATATTAGTTCCAGTTTATATATTTATTCTAAGTGCACTTTTGTGCATTCATTATCCTAATATCGAGGCTACAGTGGCATTCACCCAGGGGGTGAGGCCTGTTACACACATCCAGGCCAATTAGGAAAGTAATAATATTGTATTATTAGTATTAATAACAATGGAATTAAAGTGATTGGGTAACTTAGTTTATCCACACTACACTTGTCCCCTCCTTTTATGAGCAGCAAAAGTTCTATATGTGCATGCTTAACATTGTAACCTAGAGAGTAGCTGTGTACTGTCCTTGTCACAAGTTGTTGCTTCAACATCTTTATTATGAGATGTATGTGTAACGACTATTTAGGTACACAATGTAATTTGTTGTAAGGGATTCACCTTCTGTGGTCTTGGGGTATAGATGTGCCGTGCGAGCCATAGAGTAGCAGCGCTGCACAGTCAATTGGCTACACCTGTTCATATTGAAACTTCATATCCCGAGGTCCTGGCTCTGCTAAGACGTTTAATTTTAGTCTGAGGGTTAAAACGGGATACACTCAGCCTCGTGAGGCAGAGCTGATGAGAGATGTGTTCAAAGTCTCATCTCAACCATCCTAGAAATGGTTTTCTGTGGTTTCCCTCGTATACCCCAGGCAAATGTTAGGATATTTCCTAAATTAAGGTCACAGCTGCCTCCTTCCAAATTCTAGTCTCCATTACAAATACACACACACCTACAGCCATCACAATGTCATGGGTAATCAGACATATCCCATATACACTTTCCAAGTACCATAAAGCCACATGACCACGATGTCGCAAAGCCCCTACAACATTATTAGGATTTTAATTGTATTTTTCTCTTACAGATTTGCAATATGCGTGGCTCTACCATGTGATGACAATTATCTACTGGGACAATGACCTGATGAAATTAAATATTACTCTTTTCATGAAAATGTTCTGTGGATTTTATATCTGTAAAAACTAAGAAAGAAGAATATAATATGAACATATAAACATACTTATTTTTGTCCTCATTTTTTCCCTTCCAGTATCGTATCTCATTCATCAGCGGTTAATAAGTTCATATTTTATAGGGTGTGCATCAGTGCATGGTTTGTATTGGTTTATTACATTCTTCTTAGATTACTGTGCTCCCACAACACTGGTGGCAACTAAACCTCTCTTCTACCTGTCTGACATTATAACTTATAGTACTGTGTAGTAGGTGAATGACTTTCTAGTGTTACAAGGCCACGGGTACAAAGGCCGAACTCAGCTGAGACTTATGGAAGGAAATCCCGAAGACACCAGTTCATCTCGCATGACATCCTCTGCAAAAGTAACCTTTAAACACTGCCATTAAAAAGTTATAAACTATAAAAGAAATGTTAATGATAGAAAAACTATCATGAATAAAACATATAATACTAGAAAAATTAAGAGAGGGGACATGGGGAGAAAAGTGGGGGGAGTACTACGCAACTGCCGTGGTACAGGTTTCAAATAATAATAATAAAGGATATCCTGCGTCCTATCCCTCCCCCTAACCCTGTATCCCTCTCTTTGTAACTACATGTAGTAATATTATGATTTATGTCAATAAAATGTATTTATTCACTGTTCCTATTGTTCTGTTTTACGGAAGATCAGATATCAAAACTAAAGATTTCTGGCTGGTATTTTCTATTATATTAATAGTAATAATCCATTATTATGAGCCTTTGTTTTGATATCTGCTCTTAAATAAAATAGAACAAAAGGAACAGGAATAAATAAAATATGCCGACATAAATCATATTACTACGTGTAAATACAAAGGGAGCGGTACAGGGATGGGGGGGGGGGGGGGGTACCAGTACGCGATTAAATAACATTCAAATCGCCAGCGCTTAAAATTTAGTACGCTGCCTCACCGCCAGGTAGCAGGCTAGGCGGGTAGATGACGTAACCCTGACGGTTGTAATCGGAATCAAATTTTAAGCCTGAGTAACCTTTCTCCCCTATATTCTTTGGTTTGGTTTGACAATCATTGGCGGTGAACCTAGAAATCGGTTTTTAATGACGCCTTGAAAGGCTTTAACAAGTGCGTAGATGTGCCCGGCGTAGATCTTGATCGCGAGATAAACCGCATTGTGTTGCTGAATTAGGAAAGAGAAAGTATTGTCATTCTGTAACTGCCTTTTTGAAAATTTCATAGGATGATATATATCCATGAAAATGCGTAGATGTTAATTGGGAGATATGTGCATTGTGTTGAATTAGGAGCAGGAAAGCGAAAGGATTGTCATTCTGTTACTTTGCCTGTTTAAAGTTATCATTTTTCTTTTATAATGTGAATTTAACCGGTTGATTAGCAGTAGTTTTATTCCCTCATTGGTCTAGGGCCTGTTTAGTTATTAGCAAATTTAGTGCATTTTTCAATATCGTAATGTCCTCTAAAGGCTGTCCTGAAGAACCTTCTCCAGGATGCTCTCATGACATTGTTTCCTCAGGAGAATCTTCAGGAAGCTGTTATGAAGACTCTTCGTCTTCTGATGGATCTAAAGGATCATGTGATGACGTAGCTTACAGATTCAAGCCGTTCACTTTTAGCACGCAGTATGGAAGAACTTCAAATATACGGCCTAATATGCCCCGGCCTAGAAGTGGGCATCGTATTGTTTGTGATGAGGGATTCTTGTACTGCTTCGGGGGATATAACCCTGGCGTGCCTTCTCCCAACGACTTGAAAAATGATACTGTTTGGGCGGAATCGTATCCGTTATTCAGGGAATTGTGGCGCTATAGTTTTGCCTCGGATACATGGGTAAGAATTTTAGCTGGAGATGGGTTACCGTATGAATTGGCTTCCAATGCCGTTGTTCAGAGTGGCGTACAGCTTATGGTGTATGGAGGTACATCTGTACCATTTGGTGTATTCAGTAGTAACGTTTTGTATATGTGCAATCTAGAAACAGATTCTTCGATGCATATAGTACACACTAAAGGTTTACTTCCAAAACCAGGGTATGGTCAAGCTGTGCTCTTGCATGGACATTTTTTTTATGCGGTCGGGGGGAGTACAGGTTATGGGTATAACTGTAATATACATCGGTTAAATTTACGAACCAAAATATGGGAGATGGTGTATAATCCTATGTATTATAGTGGTCAAATTAGTGGCCCACGTGGTAGTTATCGCCATGAACTTGCATTTGATGGAAGAAGGATATTCGTATTGGGAGGTGGAACAGCGCTAGAAGTCTATGGCTTCGAGGTTAGTACAGAACAACTTGAGATTTAATTGTAATCAGTTTTGTGTGTTGTTTTGTTTAGTCTATCCTTAGACTGGTTTGATATATACCTCCATGCCCTCCTGTCCTGAGCTAATAGTTTCATCAGTATACAGTAACTTATAATTGTTACGCCCTACATCTGAGGCAATGTCTTTAACAAATTGTAACCTTGGCCTTGCTCTATAGTTTTTGTCTCTGCTCTTCCTTAATTAAACACTTCTCACATAAATTGGATGAATAGTTTCTTTCCACAATTAAGCTTGCTATTTCTGGGTGGCCTAGTATGTGTCTTACCAATTTATCTGTTATCATTAGCACTGTTTCACAGCCATCTCTCCTCTCCCACTTGTCTTAATAAAACTTTTACATTACTCATCTACTATTTATCATTATCCTATAACACCATATTTCAAATGCTTCTCTTTTCCGCTGCACCTACAGTTCACACTTATCTCTTCCATAGATCACCATGCTTTCAAAAATGGTTTTCTAGTGCCTAAATCTATCCTGTGTGTGATGACTGCAGGTATTTTCACTGTAGAAAGCTTTCCTTGCATGTGCTACGCCATTTTTTGTATCCTCTTTGGTTTGTTTGTTGCTGTTTATATTGCTTCCAAAGGAGAATTCTTCTACTTGCTTAAGCTTTTTACCTGCCAATTAAGTGTCAGTAGGGGTATTTTCATAATTCCAGAATGAGGCTTTTAAACTTGCATCAGACTTCATCGTGGCTTTTACATAGGCCTACCTTGTTTCTTTGTTTCATCTTCGGAACCTGCTACTGCACCTGAAATATGTGTTAAATTACTTAAATGTATTTTTATTTATTGCAGTTTTAACAACGGCAACTGTGTTCCAACAGTTTGAATCTCATTCTAATGTCAAAAAGGCGCACAGAGCGGCACACACTGAGCCGCATACATTGTTGCCAACATGTGGGATACAAAAAAAAAAACACAAATTAAAGATTATTTGTGCATGGCAAAAACCAGGGATGTACATATAGCTAACGCGGCCTGCAGCCTAAACCATTGTCAAAATCCATTGGATTGGACAAAACGAAGGTTAGAATGGTAGTGCTAAGGTGTGGCAATGACCGCAAGAAGCTAGCGGGGCACTGTTGGCAAGAAGACCATTGAGTAGGCTAGTACCGTAAGTGCGGGGTTGGCAATACTGTCTTTGACGATAATTCACACTTGTAATGGCAGACACGGCTGGAATTTCACCTATATATGGTGACTGCACTTGTGTTTATACCAGTGGCGGCCGGGTTGCAGTGTTGCACAACGAACAGATAAAATTCATGAAAAACAATTAATACCTGAATAATATTTGTAGTAATAAAAGTTGTATTGTTTCCATTTATATGTATAGGAATTCATAATTCTGTTCTTTAATAATTCAGGAGATCTTATAGCAAGTCACTGTGAACTGACTAAGAACGCGAAGTGCGCCAGCCGTCTAGGAGCGCTCGTCCGTTTGGTCGTTGCCAGGCCCAAGCACCGACCAGATCTCAATAGTGAAGGGTATGGCAGAGATGCTAGACCGGGTCAACCCTATCCCAATAGTTAACTCGGCTGGTCATTGCCCGCTGACTGCAACAAGGAGGCGCAGGCGCGGACAGACACATCCGAGATGCTTCGTAACTGCCGAAACCATGTCTTGCTATGTTGCACATACTTGTGACACTCGCAGTTCTCGCCCTCGTATATAACTTACATTGTTTTGTTCTCTTGAAGGCTTTCATGTAGACTAACTCATATTCCATTTAAGTTAATCCGATGGAAATGTGATGTCTCTAAACTGCGGCATTCGTTAGGAATGAGGTACATAAATTTTACCGCGCAATTGAATACAGTTTTCTCCGATATCAAGCAGTCTTTTTACCTTATCACTTCATGGGCAACTGCGGAAGGGGGAGGGGGGTGCCCCCACCCCCTGAAAACCCGAGAATATTTCGATTGTTCATTGTCACACCAGTTAATTTCAAAAATTGAAGTTACTGATGGTTAACTGATTTAGATGTAGGGATAATTCCACAGTTTTATTTAACTTAGTAATTTGGGATTATTTGAGAATATCTTCAGTTATTTAAAAAATCGGCGAAATGGATTAACATTACCATTTTAATGAACTGCTTGATTTTTATTTTTGTCGATACATGGTGATACTACTACTTTTTACTTGTTTTGAAACAATGAACATTATGACGATGATTCACAAAGAAAAAGCGAACTTCTATGGACAAAAACTCTGAACTAAAAGAAAATATTCCTCTCATTCATGCCATAAAGACCATGTACCCAACGGTTTAAGAGCAGCCAAATAATGAATGTCATGAAGCAAGTAAGAAATGAAACTAAAATTGCCGGGGGGGGGGGGGGGGGGTGTACGTCTCAATATCACCTAGTGACATGTAGGTAATGAAATAAAAAATAATACATGCCTCCACCCCCACTAGAAAAAATCCTGCGGGTATCCATGTACCACCCTAATTAAAGTAGTGCAACACCCAGAACAATTATCCGCCAGCCGCCACTGGTTTATACGGGAACTGGGCTAGCCCTTTGTAGACTACTGTGCAAATTCCTTTTACTGCTAAGCAGCCCTATTCATAATGAATTAAAAACTCTATTCCACGCAGGAACATTATCGGAAAGAGTAAAATATTAACGGAGCTTAAAATATTACTTCCATAATATTACCGGTACGTGACAACTTACCATGTTGTGCTCAATATCTACTGGTTGTAATAGCCGTGCTGTTAACGCCTTAGTCTGAGAATGATGAGGGCTCGGGTTCGAACACCTGGTTAATTATTATCGACTTAAACTATATTTATCATGTTGAGTCATTTTAACAGAATCTACATGAAATTATGATTTATCTCATTTTTATTACAATATGTTGCAAAAAGCAGGATTTGAGAAATGTGATTGTATTGAACATCATTTCTACAGGGTCATTATATATGTGTGCGCCAGTAAACTCACGGCAAGTTAAGCCGGCTGTGACTAGCGCAGACCGCGGGCACGCTTAGGCGGTTCAGATGGTGGTTGGTGCGCACTTTCACACTTAATTACCAAACATATTCAATAATGTGTACCTACAGTGCTCATAGGCGATGCTGAAAATGTCCTCTCTCCCTTGTAACACACACCTGACATCATTTGATGAAAGAATGGACAACATTTTGAAGTACCACAGCAGTGATGGCTTAGATTTCATCTCTTATGTACAGTACTGTTCAAGTTCATCAATCGAATGTGGATTTTTTCTATACACTCTACCTTTTAGTGTTTCCCACAAATAAAAGTCACAGATTGTCAAATCCGGGCTTCGTGGAGGCCACAAATTCTTACTTATGATACGTTCAGGACCACCAAAAATACGCCGCAATTCCGTCATTGTCATTTCGGCAGTATGAGGAGTGACGGAATCCTGCTGAAAGTAATTGGTCATATGTTCAGCATAAGTAAGTTCGTCGCAGAAGGGGTTAAGCATGTCACTGTTAATCGTACCCTCGTGCAAAAATGGCCCAATAATGCGGTGTCCATTAATCGCACACCACGCCTCAATCTTCTCATCATGTAAGGGTTTTTCAAGAACAATGTCTGGCTTCTGGTCACTGTAGTAACGGTAATTTTGTGAAGTAACATGGCCATGTAAATAAAACCACGCTTCATTACCAAAAAGAAATTACTTCAGGATCTAATTCCCCTGAGTTTACCTTTCCTAACACCCAGTTACAAAATCGCAACCTCTTATTGTGATCTGGTTCATTTAGCCAGTGCACAACTGGAAGTTTATATGGCGTCAGTTTCAGTAATTAAGTTGTATTTTTTGCAGAATATGCGGATACGCCCGTTTCTTGTGCTAAACGTTTTAAGGACTTTTGAGGGGTATGTTCCAATCTTTCGCCAATATCGTCTAATTTTTGTTCTGTAAGAACCCAACGTTGTCTGTCAACTCTTTTATTATTTACGGAGCCTGTTTCCTTGAATCGTTTAGCGAGCCTCCTAATTGTACCGGCATTAGGCATAGGTCTGCCTGGAAACTTGATTCGAAATTTTCATCTTGTTTCAGTAAAAGATTTTCTGCTTTTCATTTACGAATTATGGATATACACACGTTCGCTCAATGTGAATTGGTGTCTAGGCATGGCAAACAATCACAGTAATCACAATACTCACTCAACACTAATGTCTTAAGCTTTGCAGATACACGCCCATATGAATGACAAAACACATATGAACTAACGGTATGAGTCAGCGGAGCGTACCAACCACTGGCTGAACCGCGATCTACGTTAGTTACAGCCGGCTTAGCTTGCCGTGTTCACTGGCGCACTCATATATAATGACCCTGTAGTAGTCTATAAGGCTAGAGACTATGGTTTAATCCCTCCTCTTAATTTACACTATAAAATAATATGTGATGTTTGTTGAAACAAGTGTGACAGTAGCATATCTCCAATTCATTCTATGCATTAATCATAGTACCGGTATTTAGTACCGTTACATGAAAACGGATCGTAAATTCACGTTCGTCACAATTTTAAGAATGTCCAAGCTGTATAGTATAGCCTACGAGATATTTGAAATTTTTGATATTCCTCTGCCGTATAAAGTGTACAAATATCGTCACTGTGTGCTTACCGAAGCTGATAATTCTAGTGCAGCCATCGCAGCACTTTTCGATAAACGAAAACGAGCCATGAAATAAAGATTCGGTACCGTACAATTACTGTAGAATACAAATCGTAAAGTGTTCACAGCTGGTAGGAGAAAAATAACAAGCAACTACGGAGTGTCACTACTCCGAAGATTTAATGCTTATCCAGCACAAATAGCACCGAGTAAATATGAACAACTTGCCCACTACATTTATTACCTGGCAGCGCTGCCTAGCGATTGAAAAACACAATATGGCGTTTAATGCTGGGAGTATGCTGCTCCGAACTTTGCCCAGCGATTGAAAAACCGGCCCTAATTCGATAGAACACTTATTCCTAGCTTTTACACTTTTACCTGGCACATTATTGAAAATATATGATTCACATACCTTTCTCGGAGAATTTAAAATTGAAATTAGTTAATTATCACTACTGCACTGGAAATATTTGTTATATTACATAAATAAATGTTTTTCTTTCTTGCTCATTAAACGATGGCAGCCATGTTTGGGGGCGATATCACATCCTATCACTGTTGCCAACATGTCTGATACAAGATACACCACTCGACACATGTAATGTTGTAATTATGTGAAGTGAGAAAGCAGTACCGTAATTGGCAAAACCATTGCCATGGATAAAGATTATTGATGCGCGACTACCCCCGACTGTGCGTGACAAAGACCAGGGGTGTTGATATTGGCGGGCCGCGCTACCTAATCATTATTGGTCTAGGTAAAAACCATTGGTCTGGATGAAAATATTGGGCTAGTAAAATCCATTGGTCTGGATCAAAATGTTGGTCTATTTTTACTTCACCAACTCGCACAATCCATGGTCAAATTTACACTGGAACTTGGCACGCTTTCCTATTAACTTGGCGGCTTTTATTTGTTATATGATACCGGATATGAAGTAGTACCGTATGAGTGGGGTTGGCAACACTATGTGTCCCTAAACCAGGCGAATAATGGCAGACTCGGCTGGAATTTCATATATATGTCGTGATCAAAATTGGGATAGTGGGAGGGTTATAGACAACGGAGGAGTAAACATCTATTACTACATCATCTCCAGTTTTTTTTTTCCGACCATAAGTCCAACCCCTCGTCTACGTCATGGGAGACGGGCAACGGCACAATGCAGGGGCGAAGTACAGTGGGGACTTGGTGTGCCCGAGGACCGTTACGGTAGCTGTGAAGGTCCTAGAGGAACCCTGAAAAGTGACGGCTAACGGGGCTCTGGTGAAGCTACGATAGGCCCAGCAAGCCAGTAGTGGATAAGACTTTTGCTTTCAAGAAGGGAACAGGCCTCGGACAGGACGGATACAATGGATGACGACCTAGCTGTGTTCATGGACTAAGATTTGGAACTTAAAACATAAGAACGCTGACTGGGAAGGTGGAGGAGATAGTGGATATGATGGAAAGAAGGAAGTTGGATTTATTGGGATTGGCAGAAACTAAGTGGAAAGGGGAAGGAAGGAGAGAACTGAGAAAAAGCTATAGACTGTACTGGAGTGGGAATGGAGTGGGAGTAGTAGTACGAGATGGTTTTAAAGAAGTGAAGAAAATAAGTGATAGGATGATGAAAGTGAAAGTAGCACTGAAGGGAGAGACCGTAGAAATAGTGCAAGTGTATGCTCCACAAGTAGGCTGCGCCTCTGAAGAGGAGGAGGAGTTTGAAGAGGAATTGCAGAAGCAGCTGGGAGGAAGGAATTTGATTGTTATGGGAGATCTGAATGCCCATGTAGGAAGAGAAAGACAAGGGTATGAGAGTGTGCTTGGACCAGAGGGTTGGGGCAGAAGAAATGAGGAAGGAAAGAGACTGTTGGACTTCTGCCAAAGGAACAGCCTGCTAGTTGGGAACTCCTGGTTTAAGAAAAGAGAGAGCCACACAATCACGTGGTACAGTGATGACTTGACCAGGAAGTTGGTGGTCGACTATATAACTTACTGTATGAGAAAGAATTAAATAAGAACATCATGGGCATCAAGGTTATACCATCGGAGAATCTGGATAGCGACTATCGATTGCTGGTAATGAACCTGAGAGGGACTAAGTAGAAGAAAGGGGCTGAGGACCAGGAAAGACGTATAAGGATATGGAAACTGAGAGAAGGAGATAGAAGGGTCGAGTACCTAAAAATGGTAAAGGAAGGAATTCCAACAAATGAAGAAAGAGGGGTGGAAGAGGAATGGGCTAGATTTAAGAAGACACTAGTAGGTGCAGCAGAAGCAGTATGTGGGAGGACAAGTAGTAAGAAGAGGTGGAAGGAGAAGACAAAAGATATAGTAAGGTAAAAGAATAGAGCCTTTAGGAGGTGGTATCAAAATAGGATGGTAGAGACAAGGGAAGAGTACCAGGAAAGAAAGGAGGCAAAGAGAGTGGTAGCTGAGGAGAGAAGAAAGTGGATGGAAGAGTGGACAAAGATGATGGAGGATAGTGAAGGTACAAAAAAGGTCCTGTATGGGATGGTAAAAAATAAGGAGGCGGAAGGATCCTACGGATTATGTTAGAATGGTGAACAAAAGGGGACAAGAGATAGAAAATAGAGAAGAACTGAAAAAAAATGTGGAAAGAATATTTTGAATAACTTCTGAACCCAAATGGAAACCACGGCGAGGAGGAAGAAATCGGGAAGAGGAAGATGGACTGCAAACAAAAAAGGACTTAACATGGAAAGAAGTAGAAGATGCAGTGAGGAAGATGAAAGGAGGGAAGGCATGTGGTGTGGATGAGTTGAGTGTGGAGATGGTGAGAGCAGCAGGAGAGGTGGGGATACAATGGTTGTACCGAGTGATGAAGACAGCATGGAAGGAAAGGATGATGATGATGATGATAATTGTTGTTTTAAGGGGCCTAACATCTAGGTTATCGGCCCCTGAGGAAAGGAAGACCCCGGAGGACTGGAAAAAGGGCATAATTGTCCCGATCTTCAAGAAAGGTAGTAGAACAGAATGCAGAAACTGTCGGGGAATAACACTGATGAGTCATTGTGCAAAGATGTTTGAGAAAGTTTTGGAAAGGAGAATTAGGACAAGGATAGAAGGAGGGATGAGTGAAGAACAACATGCCTTCAGAGCAGGAAGGTCCATAGTGGATTTGATTTTTGCTGTAAGGCAGTTACAAGAACATCACTAGGAGTATGGAACAGATCTACCGATGGCCTTCCTGGACATAGAGAAAGCATATGACAGTGTATGCAGAAACAAAGTATGGAAGTCCCTGGAGGATAGAAGAGTAGAAAAATGGACTATAAGGAGGATAAAGGAGATGTACAAGGGAAGTGTGAGCTGTGTGAAAGTGGGAGGAGAGAGATCGGACTGGGTGGAACGGAGAAACGGCCTGAAACAAGGAAGTGTACTGTCACAGTTACTTTTCATTGTGGTGATGGATGACATAATGACCCGAGTGGCACAAGTAATTGGGGAAGGAAAGATGAAAGCAATGGTGTTTGCAGATGATTTGATGATTTGGGGAAACAGGGAGGAGGTGGTACAGGAACAGTTGGACGTGTGGGAAGGAATAATACAAGGATATGGGATGAAATTTAGCATAAAGAAGAGTGAGATGGTGATCACAACAAGGAAGAAGGAAAGAACACAACGGGAATAACAATTGGTGGGGAACAGCTGATGAAAGTGGAGAGTTTCAAGTATCTGGGAAGCCTGATACAAGATAATGGAAGAAACGATAAGAGAAATAAATGATCGGGGGAGACAGGCAGAAGCATTCCGGAGGAGTGTGAGAAGCATGTTATGGAGCAAGGATGTCCCTCAGAACAGTAAAATGATCATACATCGGACGTACTATGTCCCTATCCTGACGTATGCCTCGGAGACCTGGGTTATGAAAGGAAAGGAGAAGAGCAAAATACAGGCCAGTGAGATGAGGTTCTTGAGAAGCAGTATTGGAGCTACAAAGATGGACAGAATAAGAAATGAGAGGACCAGAGAATTAATGAAGGAGGAACCATTACAGGATGGTATAGAGAAATCTAGACTTAGATGTTATGGACATGTAAAACGAATGGAGGAGAAGAGGATACCCAGGAGGATACTCGAGGCGAAGTGGGAAGGAAAGAGACGAGAGACAGGCGGCTGAAGGGGGTGGAAGAAAGCGTGAAGAAGAGAAGACTGGATAAGGGTGGAGGCTGAGAGATTGTGGGAAGACAGAAGACGGAGAGGCTTGTGTTCCAAACAGACCCGGCCAGTGGCTGGAAACTGTGCAAGATGATGACTGCTTGTGCTAGGTGCATTAAAGATTTTTTCCCGCAGGAGTAGGTGTTCTATAGTTCCATAATAATTTCAACCATTTAACTTCATATTGCCTATGGAGTTGTATTAAATTTTCCTTATTCTGTTAGGCAATTTAAGTTTACTACCGGACCTGCGCGAGAACTCTCGCATAATGGGTTGTGTGCGCCCCATGTGTACAGACTACCCGCCCGACCCTAGTGCTATGTGGGCTGTACGCGACACAGTTCTGCCAGGGGCTATCATCTTGTTTATTTGTTTAAAAGCACTTTATAAACAAATATATTTCTGTTGACTTTTCAAGAAATGCAGGATTTTTCCTGTACTATTGAGATGATTTGGAAGATTTTGGAACAAACCACATTTTCCAACTTCCTCTGGTTTAGGAGCTTGAGTTTTGTGAAACATGCTCCTTAGTGTATTATATAAATAAGATTTTTAAATATTTTGATTTTCCTTTCCCATTTTCCTGAATGACCTCACACCGGGCAGCCAGCTCATGCTGCTTATGTTGACCAAGTTAGTATCTGGAAGTGGTCTGCAAACATGGTGGCTTTGAAACGTGTGGTAGCAGTGAATGCAAACCTGATTCAATCAAACAGCAAGAAATTAACTTATACTGTGTTGGTGTTATTTGAGTCTGCAGTCTTTTGACTGGTTGGATGCAGCCCTCCATGCTTCGCTGTCCTGAGCTACTCGTTTCATCTCTGCATAGCCAGCACATCCGAGGCAATCTGTTTAACGCTGGTCTACCCCTACAGTTCGTATCCTCGACCCGTCCTTCCATAACTAAGTTTTCTATGGGAATATTTGGTGTCATTTTGGTCCGTATTGACAAAGTACTAATTTGATTTAATGTTCAATCTCCGTCAATCAATACATTAAATAAGTGCTACACCGCACTAGTTGTGGGACATGTTTCGAACCTTAAAAACGGTCCTTCATCAGCCACAAATGGACGCCGTTAAAACATTACATATAAAAAACACTGAACAAAGTAAAAGAACATCATGCATGTACACATAGTCACTCATAAAACACAATACAGTCCAGAACAAATTAAATATAATACACATTAAAACTTTAAAATCTTATTATATAGTTCATGAAACCCTGTCCATCTTTGTTTCATGATTCATGATTTATTAAATCCTGTCCACTTCAAGAGCTCCTCGCTTGGCGTGGCACACAATGAGACGTTGTTCTTACAGTCAAAAGGTGTCATTATTTGGACGAAACAAACACTCGAACATTCCCATTGAGCGGCATGAATAAGAACTTAATTTCCAGAAAACCCTCTGTGGACAAGAAGAAAATAAAATAAAAATGAATGAACGCGCAGTGTTTTTTATATGTAATGTTTTAACGGCTTCCATTTGTGGCTGATGAAGGACCGTTTTTAAGGTTCGAAACATGTCCCACAACTAGTGCGGTGTAGCACTTATTTAATGTATTGATTGACGGAGATTGAACATTAAATCAAATAAGTTTTCTATTCCTGGTGTCTTAGTAAGTGTCCTACCAACATATCTCTTCTCTTCATTAGCAGTCGCCAGAAACAACTCTCCTCTCCCACTCGTCTTAATACCTCTTCATTTGTAACCCTATCTACCCATCTAATCATCATTCTCCTGCAACACCACATTTTAAACAATTCAATTATCCTCTTTTCTGCTGCGCCAGTAGTCGTAAGTTTCACTTCCATAGAGTGCCACGCTCCAGACAACGGCTTTCAAAAATGACTTCCTAATACCTAACTCTATATTTGATGTCAACAGATTCGTTTTCTGTGGAAATGCTTTTCTTGCTAACCTACTTTATATATCCCCTTTGCTTCGTCCATCACGGGTTATTTTGCTTCCTAAGTAACAGAAGTCAATACTTTTGTTTTTCATGTATTAATTTTCATCATAAATTCTTTCCTCAAGACAGAATCCATACCATTTAAAAACTCATTCAAATCCTCTGGTGTGTCAGTTAAGATGACTATGTCATCAGCAAATCTCAGAGTTGAAATTATTTCTCTTTGAACCTTTACTCCTACTTTCTTTGTCCAATTTCCTTCATTGCTTGTTTGCTGTATAGATTGAAAAGTATGGGTGTAAAGTTGCAGCCTTGCCTTGCACCTTTCTCATTACCAGCTTCTCTCTCATGTACTTTGGCTCGAATAACTGCTGTCTGGTTTCTGTATAGATTGTAGATGACCCTCCTATCCCTGCACTTTATTCCAATCGTTTTCAAAATGTCAAACAACTTAACTTCAATAAACATTATCGAAAGTCTTTTCTTAGTCTACAAATGCCATGAACGTTCTCTTCCTTCCTTTTTCTAGCTTCCATAATCGGCCTAAGAATTAGTACAGGTTCCCTTGTTCTTACTTTTCTCCTGAAGCCAAACTGGTATTTACCCAACTTTGTTTCTATCCTCTTGTAAATTATTCTAGTCAGGTTATTTGAAGCATAAGTGATCAAACTGATTGTACGGTAATCTTCACATCTGTCAGCTCCTCTTTCCTTTGGTATAGGGATGATAACATTCTTCTTGAAATCAAGAGTGTACCTAACCTGTCTCATAAATCCTACACACCGAGTGAAATAACCTGAGCAGACCTTCGTCACCTATGCAGCGTAGCAACTCAATCGGTATATCTATGCCTGGTGCTTTGTTCCTGCTCGAGTCTTCCAATGCTCTTGTCAAATTCTGATCTCAATATTAAATCTCCTTCCTCATCCTCATCAATTTCCTCTTCCCTTTCAATTAGGCTACATGATTCTCAATCTCCTTTCCCTTATACAAACACTCTATGTAAGCTTTCCATCTCTCAACCTTTTCTTCTTTATCTGTTAGAGGTTTTCTATCAGAGTCCTTAATATTACAGCACGTAGTCTTCCTTTCCTTTCCCCAAAAGTATGCTTAATCCTTCGATAAGCTGTATCTACTTTTCCTAATTTCAGACAATTTTCTAGACCTGCTCATTCCTCTTTCAACCATTCTTCTTTTGCTTCCTTGCACTTCTTGTTAACCTCATTTCTCAGACGTCTGTATTCTACTTTTCCCCTTTCATCTCTTGCATTCTTGTGCTTCCGCCTTTCGTTCATTAATTCTAGCATATCCTGCGTGATCCAAGGTTTTCTACCTATTCTTTCTATCCTATCAATGTTTTCTTCTGCGGATTTTGTTATTTCATTCTTCAAAAACGCCCATTGCTCTGCAATTGAAGTTTGTTCAGGGTATTTCATTAGTCCTTCCTTTATAATAGTCTTGAATTGTTGGTTCACGTCCTTCTCTTTCAGACTGTCAATTACCTACCTTTTTCGCTTTTGGCTTTTCTTCAATTTCTTCAACTTAAGTCTGCATTTCATAACAACCAGATTGTGGTCAAGGTTTGTCAGCACTGGGATATGTTTTGCAATGCAAAATCTGGTTTCAAAATCTCTGCTTGACCATAATGAATTTGACCCTTTATCCCCTGCTCTCATCCATGAGTGCATTCTTATATTGTGGTTATTCATTAAGGTGTTAGCTATGACCGACTCATGCTCGGTGCAGAAGTCCATCAGCCTGCTTCCTTCATCATTTCCTTCACCTAATCTGAATTCTCCTACTATCCTCCGTTCTCTTCCTTTTCCTACCAAAGCATTCCAATCTCCCATTACTTGAACATTTTCAGCACCCTTGACATACCTCAGAACGGAAAGTTGGATGCTTTTCAGTCTGTCATCACGATTTTACCCAAATGAGATGGGTTATTCCCTAATCCTGAAAAAAATTTACATGAAATTAATAAATACACTTGGATGATCAGTTTCGATCGTCAAGCGATCATCATCAGTTCCATTACACTTACGCTACCTCAGAATTACATCTATTTCTTTATAGACCTTATCAACATCTCCATCATCAGCTTGACTGGTAGGCATATAGACTGTACCACTGTGGTGCACTTGGGTTTTGTATAGATTGTAGATACAATTATCCATTCACTATTACTGCTCATAATATTCTATCCGCTGCCTAAGTTTCCTAGTCAATATAAGACCTACCCCTGCTTTGCCATTGTTTGATTTACTGATACTGATCCTATAGTCTTCTGACCAAAATTCCTGTTCTTCCTGCCAGCACATTTCACTAAACTCTCACCTGTAGTGGGGATCCTAAGGAAACTTCGGTATCTTATTCCCCTAAACCTTGTAAAACAAATCTACTATTCACTTGTACATAGCAAGCTCCAATATTTAAATGTTATTTGGGCTCACTGCAGGAAATCCACACTGAATGATTTAATGACTATTCAGAATAGGGCTATTAGAAACATATTTAACCTTCCTTACTGCACTCCAGTAAAAGATCTGTACATCAAAAGTAAAATTCTACCCCTCAGCATAAGTGCAGAACTCCGAGCAGCTATGCTAATATACAAGATTAAACACAACACAATACTCTATAGCTCTCCCTACATCTTGAACTCAGACAATCATTCTTATGGAACTAGGCATGCGAAGGACGTAGCCTTATATATCATTCACTCTTCTAAATATGGTAGAAATAGTTTCAAGTTCTCTGCATCACAGTCATATAATAAACTTCCTGATGAAGTAAAAAGTGCACCAACTTTGTCGGTATTTAAGAGGAAAACTATGGAAGTATTGTGGGAAAAATTCGATGCATCTTAATACATCAAATAAGTTAAGTTATGTATAAGATTAAATATCCTAAGTGCTTATCATTTTAAGGGACCTTGGTCTAAACAATCTTAGATATGGTATCAACCTTATAATAGGCCTATGTCCTTATTCATCAATTTGTGTTACCTTCAGAATTTTCTTCCTTGGTGTGTAAACACACATATTACTGTACAATTCCTCTGTACGAGCCTATGGCTCTTTGGAATTAATTGAATAAAATATCTATCTATCTATCTAAGTCTAACCTCAACTTATCCATTTCCCTTTCTAAGGGCCAGTTGTTCCATGGCTTGTTGTACGCCAGGCAAACTCCGGCTGTGTAACAGGCTGTTCGATACCTGCATGTTGCATCAGTTATTTAAAACTAGTATTGTGCAACAGGAGAAACAGCTCATTTGTTGGCAAGGAAACAACTGAATATCGAGAATTATATTCTAATTGCAAAAATTTTATAGGACACACGTTTAATTCAGTTTCAATCTGTTCTCGTATTAATTACGACATAGGCCTATGTTATATTGTTAATTTCTACTAAATGTGCCAAGTTATTATGCAAGGTATCCAGAACATTAAACGACTATCTACTTAAAAAAGAATAAAGAGCCAATGGAAAAATTAGTTCTGTTGTTTAAACTACGAGCTTGGGACATTTATACTTTGTTGTTGTTGTTGTTGTTGTTTCATTTTAGTGGCTTTGACATCGCGGTCATTCAGCCCCGTGTATTTGAGTTTGTGTGAAATTTTGTCTCATAACCTGTATCATTGTGATGGATGTATTAGTGTGTATTTGGGATTGAGAAGGTGGCGGCCATGGTCTTACGTTAGGAACCATCCCTGCATTTGCCTGGAGTATAAGTGGAAAACCACTTCAGTTAGTTATTAGTTTAAGGTGCGGAATAGTAAGGTCATCTGCTCCGAAAACCACTTCCAAGATGGCCGAGAATGGAATTACACACCTTTTCTCAGTTTTGCTTCATGAGGCTGAGTGTACCCCAATCCAGTCAGCCCTCACACCAGAATTAATTTTTTTGGCAGAGCCGGGAATCGAACCTGGACCTACGGGACGACAGCCAAGAATGCTAGCCAGTACACCATGAGGTGGTCCTCAGCCTTGTGTACATAACTTTATCGTGGTGTCTGTGGTAGTATGTGTAATTGCAATTGAGGTCAAGAAATTGGATAGCTGCCCAGAGATATATAAAATAGGTACCATCCCGGCTCTTACCTGGGGAGGAAAACATACGCAGGATAGCCACTGTCGGCGCCTAGATGACCAGTGCAATTGTATTGCAACTTATCACGCTTGCTTCTCTGCTCTGTCGAACTTGGGACAACTTTGTTATCAGTTCCTTGCAGTTAGATGCATGTTGAACTGTGGGGGTCGTGGTGGCACAGCGGTCAAGCTGTTTGCCTCTCACCACGGCGGACTGGGTTCGATTCCCGATCAATGCATGTGAGATTTTCAAAGTGAAATGCCATGTCCTGTGGTTCGGATTCCACGTTAAAAGGAGGTCCCGTGGCTTATGATCTCGAGATTAACGGTCACGTAAAACTACAATCTTCCTTCCTTGCATGTTGAACTTGTCAGATAACCTGTCATCTTTTGGTGATTATACAGCCGTACGGTATTGTGTGGTAATTTCTGGAGACTTGACATATGGTACCATTTAGTTGGAGGAAGTGTGTAAGAAAAACACACAGGATGGCCGCTGTCTGCCCTGCTCTCTGAACTTTAAGTCATGAGTGTGGAGCGAGGGCCACGAGGAGCAATTGCACTACTGAGTAGTTTTAAATATGTCGAATGGTTTTCTTTGCCTTCTTTAGCCCCCTCCAGAGTAAGCACCATGCTCTGAGCAGTCTTAATTTATATTTCACTTACCATTGCCAGGTTGTTCATTTCATATTTAATAATATTTATTGCAGCCAAATAGCCATCAATCCACTTTTGCACAACAATTACACATAAGAACAGATGCTGTCTTATAAATTAGAATATTAACCGATCCCACTACACTCGTTATATTTCCTATCCCTCTTTCCTGGATGAGCTTGAAATCTACTCCGACCACAACGTTGGCATTATGCTCGGATGTCTTCCATTTTCATCTTATGGCCTTCATTTTCAAAATGTTACACCTTAACTCATTGAGGAGTCACGGTCCTTCCTTTTTCTCATATAAATCATTACACAGATTTTAAGCACCCTATAATGCACACATCAATCATTAATCCTGCTGCAACTTAACAGAAGAACTATGCAGGCTTAAATCCCTGTGCTCACAACGACCATCCAGAAAACTTCCTTTTTCCCACGAGACACATTCTAGGGAAATGCTGGAATGGCATCTTACTCCTAGTTCTGGGGTACATATACCCCAACCAGTTAGTTACCAATAAGCACACGACTATAGACTTCCCAGAATATGAAAATTAACACTTATGTACAGAGGGATAACCTCTGTAATAAAGCAGCTACGCATTGCTTATGTTGATTTCTGATGAAAAGGAGAGAGGTGGGTAGGCCTCACGTAAGTCACCCAGTAATAATTAAATGAATGACGGAAGGAAGATGGAAGATAAGATTGCTAGTTGAAAGCCAAGTTAAAAATAAGCTCAGGAGATTAAAGATGAAATGATTAGCACAATATAAAGAGCCATGCAGAGCTGCATTAAACCAGTCCTTGGACTGTTGACTCAAAACCAACTGGAAAAGAAAACCACCAAGGAAATAAAGCTTGGGTGGAGCATATATCTCTCAATGTTTTAAACTGTGCATTATGGTGGAATCAAAACTGTTTTTATTTTTGAAGTCTAAATTCAAAAATAACTTGTGTACTCTATTTGGGTCACTATTAATCACCAAAGTAGCCTACAGTATCTAGAGCCCATATGATAACTTCTTGTGGTTCCACAAACGGCCGGAAGTTACGTTTTGTGGTATTTTGACATTTCTAACATTATTTTTTGCACATCTTGAAATGTGTCAGTTTGCTTAGTGCTAAGTATGTTGTTTCTTATGTAGTGGGAGAGGGCAAATTAATATTATGTTCAGAATTTGTGCTGACACCACATTAGAAACAATAAAAACTCTCCTGTTGGTAAGATCATAATAGATCCAACTAAGATGCTTTAAATTGCCACATGCAAGAATGGATTCTTTAATAATGACCTAAATACACAACTTATTTTTTGTTATAAGAATTCAAAAATGAATAGAACAATTAGGTTGAACTACCGAATTGCACATATCTTAGAAAAGTCCACACAACAAGCTCAAAAGTATGAATTACCTTTTGTCTTTTGTATAGGCAACACTGAAAAAGTGGCTTCAAATCTCTACATGACTTCCCTTACCGTTACCCGATTCTACTACATCTTCCATCATGGAACTTACATTCCTCATAGTTCACTTAGAAATTTTAGTATGTTGACATTAATAATGTCTCATTTCTGCAGTAGAAGGTTATATGCAAGAAAAACAGGCACACATTGATGGTAATGGAAGATTTATTTAATTTGCCCTCATTAGTAAGCATTTGTAGCGTACTTAAACATAGTCCGTAGAACAAAGACAATATTCAATTCATCAATTCCACATTGCCGTGCATTTCAATATTACAGAAATACCTTCTCTTCCTGGTACAAAATTAGAGTACAAATGTTCTTCAGTAGGAACGCATACACAATGGCCTTGTTTCCTGAAAGAGAACCCCTCCTCCTAGTTGCAGGTGAGGAGCCATATTCAACACGTCCCACAACAGTGTGTGTGAGGAACTCTGGAATCGAGACCTTAATATGATAAAAACAGTCAATCTCATATTAGCCATTCTCATTTATGGCAAAGAATGGGCTAGGGAAACGGGTATAAATCGACTTCAGCTCAAAGTAAAAATTCCTTTTTGATTTGAGACTCTTATTTTATTTTTATTTTAAGTTGGTTATTGGTATTGGTATTTTTTTTAATATATATATATATATATTAACATTGGATTTGGTTACTTCCAAATTTTAAATGCAGTTTCTTGATATTTTGTCGCACAACTCTGTTAAAGGGAAAGAAGACTCGTTATTCCGCCCCTTAATACAACCATTAGCCCGAGTGTAAACTATCTGAAGATAATCACGTGATTATCGAAACTAGTCGTCCGAGTGAATTAATTAATTAATTAATTAATCAATCTCAAGTAATGTTTTTCAGGTTTAGGGAATAACACCCATTACAATTGGATACAATCGTGTTAACCGACTGAAAAGCATTTAAATTTTGTTTACTAAGGCAACACTAAAATATGGCTTCCAACATTATTGGAATTACCAGAATTCCTCTTGACATTCGAGTCCAGATCACAAAGTGAAAAACATATTTCTCGAACTTTCTGTAGGTCTTGTATAAGAAACAGGAGGTGTAATGCTTCAAAGGTTTCTATGTGCTTGCTGCAAGGAAACAACAATGTGATGGTGTTTCTGTAACAAACAAAAAACAAAGATAATTTATTAGGAGGTAAACAGAAAACATTGAATTAGACGAACAGTTCAGTAACAAGGAGGTAACAAAAACTGGTGTCTTAATAAAGGAATATAAACTTTTTGGGTAGCACTGAGTAAGATACGAACAATAAAATTTTCTATAGTACATAAATTAGCCAAAATACCTTATCAAATGATGGGAAAAAAATAAGGAAATTATATAGTAATAGATGTTGACTCCTCCGCTGACCGTAACCCACCCTCCATCCCCTTTTTATAACACGACTTGTATAGGTGAAAGTCCAGCTGTGTCCGCCATTCTGCGTGTGAATTATTGTGAAGACAGTATTGTCTACTCCGCGCAGTGATGTGGGCTAGGCAAATGCCCAGTGGGCAGGACATCTATAAATGGGCATTTGCCCAAAGCAGTTTTAAGCACCCAAAATCTGGGCATTAAAAAAAAATACTTTTTATTACTTGTGATTGTTACTAGAGTTTCTGAAACATAATAAAAACCATTAATCAAAGGTATATTTCATGGATGAACTAGTAATGCCCAAATATTGCTAATAATTTATTTATCGTGTGTCAATGTTGTCAATAACATCTAAATGGGAATTAAGTATATCTGGTTTGAATAAAACATTGTATTACTGAGTTAGGCCTGCAGGCCTACTCATTTAAATGTAGGAAATGTAGGGGCACCTGTTACATCTGTTGCCACAGAGCGGACCTTTAGCACTTTTGGTTGGATTCATAGTAAAAAAGAAACAGACTTAACATCTGAGGGGGCTGCCAAATTGATAAGGCGAAGTCTCAGGCTCGATTCCAGTGAAGCACTTTCAATTCGATTTCTTGTTTTTGATTTAATTTGTTTGAGAGCAGAAAAGGAAGCTGATGAATGGGGAGAATGGAACATCTAAGTGTAAGCCCGACAAAATAACTGAAGAGACCCGTAGTCCAGAACAAGGAGAAGAAACCCCAACACCCAGTCAAGAACGAATTATAGGCCTAGAGGAAGATTCAGAATCAGAACTGTCAGAAGAATCTGAGCCAGAACTACTTGAAAGTTCAATAGCAAAAAGTGATGAAGAGGATACAGAAACAGAAGAAAGTGATTAAGATACCCATGGACACAAAACATTAATTTATTATTAATTTCATATTTAAATATATGTACTTTACCTCATGTCCTCATTTGTTTCATTTTTAACTTATACAGTTAATGTAATAGCATACATTATGTATTCAGTATTAGTCATTTGTCAGTAAAATATCAAACTCATTCAAAAATTACAAAGATATGTTGATGTGAAGTGGATTTTTTCCTCCAATTACACAATCAACATTCATAGGCATACACATAATTATGTATAAAATTCCACTTGAGTTGAGAGGCTATAGGAAAATATTAGGACTACTTAACTACTTTTCCAGCAATATAAATTAAATATATATACTGGTATATATATACCTGTTTGTATGGATAAATATATAGAATACATATATGTAGATACATATATGGCTAAAACAATATTTATATAAGTGTTGCATTATGAATATGTTTTTAAAAGAGGTGAATGCCCAAAATGCCTGGGCATTTATGGATTTTGGGCATTTGTCCGGGCATTTGCCCCGACTTATAAATGCCCAGGCATTTTACATCACTAACTCCGCGCTTACGGTACTGCTCTGTAAAACAAAGTAGTGCCCATTTCATTCGTTACTACGCAGTAACCGGTTCATTTGCAAGGCCGCACCCCAACCCGCCCGTTCTAACCTTCGCTTTGTCCAATCCAATGGTTTTTGACAATGGTTATAGCCTAACACATCCAGATCAATGGTTTTTTGTCAACCCTGCCTCACTAGCTTTCCGCGGCACCTCAACCCTACCATTCTGACCTTTGTTTTGTCCAATCCATTGGTTTTTGACAATGGTTACAGCCTAACACGTCCAATCCAATGGTTACAGCCTAACACGTCCAAGATTTTTTGTTAACGGTGATTTTGTACCCCACATGTTGGCAACGATTTGTGCTCTTTGGCGTGTGCCGTTGAGTGCGCCTTGTTGACAGATGAACGTGATTCAAGCACTGTCGGAACATGTCTGCCGTTTTTAAAGAGCAATAAATAAACACATATTTACGTAATTTAGCACATATTTCAGGTTCAGTAGTGACCAGAGTTACTAATTTGAATAGGAAAGGTTCCCCAGAAGATGAAACAAGGTATGTAAACGCCACGATAATGTCTGATGCAAGTGTAAAAGCCACGTTCTGGTCTCATTGAATATTAATGCTTTTTGAGTACCGTGCAGTTTTATATGTCTGAAAAAATGCAGAAAGTGATGCAATCAAATTGGTAGTAGTCAAAGAGTGGCTGTGGTTCTTGGCATAATCCTTTTTAAATGCTTGAACACCCAAGCATGTCTAATTTGCAATTGAGCAATTTATCCTAATCCTAGGATTTTATTCAATATATATATATTTTTTTTTCTTTTTTCATATTACATTTGTCAAGTTTGTGTATTGCTGCTTGTGTATCCTTTCACTGAAAATAACTTACTATAATTAATTAGAATACTTCTTCCTCTCCCCCTCCTTCACTTATGTACTATGGAGCATTGTGCAGTTACTCTGCCAGGATGACAAATAGAAGAAAATAATGCAAGTCAAATTCATATTCTTCAGCATGCCTTGTCGGGTTATTAGGCTGTGTATAGAGTTCCTGTATATCTTCTGACGTTTCACCAATAAGTGCAGTTGGCATTTTCAAACGATTGTTCTGATAGCTTGAAGTGGTGAGGGCCATTCAAACTTTAGTATAGGAATGAAAGGGCCAGATACATTCTAGAAAGAAAACGTATTACATATTTTATTCAAAAACATTTATTAAAATTTATATTAAAAATGCTTAATATTACTAGTTCAATATACCACTTCATTTTACAGTCGATAAATCAATGTGATGATTGGCACTGCTGATACAAGTGTATCTATGTCCACTGTAAGTTTAATAAGGCGAAGTCTCAGGCTCGATTCCAGTGAAGCACTTTCAATTCGATTTCTCGTTTTTGATTTAATTTGTTTGAGAGCAGAAAAGGCACTTTCGAACCCATACGTACCGCCAAAAAGCGAAAACACTTGCAGAGAGAATTTAAGCAGTTTAGGAAAACGTTCTTTAGAAATCAGTTTCCAGAAAATTTCAGGGACATCACATTTTTTAGTCTGGTAGACTAAAGGTCGCAGGGCACCTCACTCACTGCAATATCCATGGGGTTGTTGAACAGTGCAAGTTTTGGTTTTAGGGAGTCAAAATCCTGGAATCTGTTCTGGAACTCTTTCTTGATACTGTATCTATTATTATTTCATGTAACATACTAAAATTTATGTCACATTTTTCTTCTTTCAACTGCTGACAAGATGGGAAGTGTGCCATATTATTTGCCTTCAATGCAATTTGCATTACATCAAGTTTTTTGTGGAACCCCTCAATTTGTCAATAAAGCTGGGAGATATTTTGTTTTCTGCCTAGTAGTTTCAGGTTTAAAGCATTTAGATGGAATGTTACATCTGTCAGAAAAGCAAGATTATTTAAAAACTGGATTTCTTCCAGTTTTTCTTGATACTCATGCCCAATGTTTTCATTTTTGATAAAAGCAAGAATTTCATTCCTCGACCGAAAAAACTGTTGCAAGCAATTTCCAGCACTTAGCCAACGCATTTCACAGTACAATAAAATGTCACAATACTCAGCTTCCAAATTGTCCAGGAATGCAATAAATGCTCTGTGTCTACAGGCTTTATTGCCTCCCCCTTATTAAATTTACAGTATTTACAACAGTTTTCATTGTCTCACTGAGCCTTATAATTTTTCCACAGAGAGCCTCCTGGTGGATAATGCAGTGGAAAAACAAAAAATGCAATCCTTTTCCTTTACACAGTCCTACTAAACCAATGTTAGGACCAACCGTTGCTTTAGCTCCATCTGTTGCAATGCCAGAGCACTTCACAAAACCTCCATATTTAGAAACGACATCATCCAGTGCGTTTAATATGTCTATACCGTTTTTGCTGGTTGCTAATGATCTTAATGCCAACAGTTCTTCATGAATTTCAAATTCTTCGTTTCTTGTACTGACAAAGATATGGAGCTGGCCGATGTCAGCGGTATGTGTGCTCTCATCTAGAGCTAGAGAGAACCTGAAACTTCACCAGCCATCATTAATTCTCCTACTAACTGTATGATGAGACAAGGAAACTGTTTCAACATTTTTAGCCATCCTATTATCTCCAAATGAAGATGCCATTTTTACAGCACATCTCTTAATGAGCTCACCATCCCTAAAAGACTTTTTATTTTTAGCTAGCTCTAAACATACCTCATAAGATGGCTTTAAACCGGCAGTGTTTGATGGTTGCTGAAATATATTCTTCTGTCTTGTTAGTTTCAGCTTCAAATCATTAAACACACAACTTCTGGCAATTCGCTGGTATTGATCATATTTTGATTTATGCAAGCTGGCATAGTGTCTGCTTCGAAACACCTAAGACTTGAGAACAGATAACACACTGTGGTTTTCCATTATGTTCAACAAAAAAAAGTAACTTTCTTGCCACTTTGACTCAAAATGTCATTTCTCATCTTCAACACGCCGTTTATTAAGTCCCGCCATATTAGGTACCGCTCTCGCAACAACAATGACAACAAACTCTCGTCGTACTATATCTCTCGAACAACCTCTCTCGTCAAAAACAACCTCTTCGATCAGCCCTGCGTTCCCTTTTATAGGGAAATCCATCGCAGCACACGAACGATCGTGAACTGATCCGCAGCCAATCACTGGCAGCCAACCAGTTGTCTCCTGGAGGCGCTTCTCGTGTCATACGTATTCGTGAAAAGACAATTCTGATTGCTGGTTCGGATTCCACGTAAAAAGGAGGTCCCGTGGCTCATGATCTCGAGATTAACGGTCACGTTAAACTACAAGCTTCCTTCCTTGAATGAAAGTGAAAATTAAAGTTGGCACGCCACGGATTATAACTGTCGAAGAGTGAAGGGCAGTAAGAAGGGCAAGGGCCAACAAAAATGAACAGGCGGGCCGCGGGTTGGACCACATTGATATAGGCTATTGTAACGTTCTCAAAAAAAAACATGAAACTTGAGCACCCTCAAATGCCAACTGACTGCGCCAGGATTTGATCTTGCAATCTTAATACATTGGGATGCTCCGGTCCTATACGTGGAGGGGTTGGTAGTGAGTGGAACGTAACAGTATATTGTGCCCGTTTGACGAGGATTTCGGGGAGCCACAGACCTTAAATGACCCTTCCAAAACCCTCCTCCAACGAGAAGACATATAGGACGGGGAGGAATGCATTCTTGGACTGCGAATGCACAAGGAAACTGTACTGGGGGGGGGGGGGTGTCGGGTATAATGAGAGATCAAAACTACCAGTCCAGAGGAATACCAACACACATTACAATAAAGAGGCCAGGATTGCATTTAAATCACACTTGATTTATTCAAGAAGTGGCTGACCCCTAACCTACTTCAGAGAGGTTAAAAACGGCTAATCCGTGCTAATCAGTTGAAATATAAATTTACTCGTCTCCGTGCGAAAAATCCTAAAAATTAAGCCTCTCGAAGTCCTACTAAAAATGAAGAAATCAACAAAGCTAAGAGAACGACACGTAATTCATCCCTACACAATTACTTCGGAGATTGCAATAATAGTGATAATACAAACCTGAATTTACAGCAAAGAATGATATTTACTTCTTTACAATGCAAATAGTTCGTTACATTTACTGCACAATAAGTTTAAAAACTACGCTATGATGGTGCCATCTCTTAACATTTAACGTTACAGTAAGTTAAGCTAATATCTATCATACGTTAACAGTAGCAATGATGCAAACGAGAAGTGTTTCATCCAAAATGTATTACAAAGCAAAATCTAAGCACATTCTGAACCTAACAGATTAAATGGAAAAAGCTATCCTAGTTTACAACACAAATTTATTACAAATAACCCTTGAATATTGCGCAATTGGTGCCACTGACCTGCCTACTCGCAGCTCCACTCTTTGTGAAGTTGGGTCATGAATGTATGGGAGAGAAAAATTATGCCGGCGACTGCATGAGCAATTCATGGCTAATGTCGCATTGTCAGGTTAGCTACCATGTTTAAACGCGTAACTAACTGATTGTCGTCTCACAATAAGGAATGCTATAATTGTATTTAAACATGTCGAATATCAAAATCTAAGCATCGGTCATCAAGGTTTCGTTACGTTTAGTGGGTTTATTCATCTTTACAAGGATTTCCTAACACTTCATTTAGGTTTCAGTTTAGATTTAAAAAATCCTGCTGTTTGATTATTATGATCTTATTTATTAAATCATCTTTTAGTCCTATCAGTTTCTCTGTATTGGTTTAGTGGCCATGTTAAACTCGAAAAGTGTGAAAAATTGGTGTAAATCAAACCAACATCATTGGAAGAAAAACCTCTTTCCAAACCTTCGTGTGCACATATAAGTGCTTATCAATAACACTGGGTCCGTCGGCCACTTGCTCAGTCAACGAAACAAAAGTCGTACACGTCGCTGGCTCAAATAGTACCAAAAAGCGTATCTTGCAACTAAGGGTAATCAGATCCTACCTCTGTAGTGCTTAATAAATGTAACAATGGTTTTCACTAGCCTTATAGAATTCCAGCCTGTGGAAAAGGTTATAATCTGTTGTACAAAACAGCTGTGGATTCTAAATATTCTTTTAAACGTACTCAAAGTGTGCATGGACTGCGATTATATCATTAAACTATGCAGTCAAGAAACATGTGTTAATAAACCTGGGTCTTCTTTATAGTTTCAATATGACCCCTCACATCGCACTCAAGATAGCCTGCTTGGCTCATCTCAATAATTACAGCATTGGATCATATTCGTCAGATTGTCAATCGAGAAAAATAAAACAAAAGAAACACTCCCATGTGTTTGTGTAGCGTGAAACAGGTTTCCTGCGGTGTCTGCTAGCTTACACTTTACAGCCTTCTAAACTAATTCATTTATTAAAGAGTGCGTTGCGTTCGCGACCACTAGGTCGACATAAATGACATTGGCTGTGCTACGGCCTTGAAAACATCTGGATACTTGGGCTAACTGTACCCAGTGGAATGTAGTTGTGGCATGATTATATAACAGAATGTTTTTACGTAAATGGGCTCCGTTCGATGCACTGTTCTCGAGCTCTCAAAAGTGTATTTACAATTATAATGGCAAGAGCGTTTGTCCCAAGCTCTGGCAAATGATACGGTATAATGTAGTATTAAATAATCTCTAGAAATAAAGCGATGAATCCTACCTAAGAATGTGCTATGTAAGGTCTTCTATTACTAATCCTCCCTGCCATGATCGTACATAAAAAGAATCGACTTTCAGTCGGACTCACATGATTTCCTTACACGTCTCCAGCGTGTATGCATTGCCTGGTCTCGGCGGCAAATGCTGCGGCATGGTGATAGTAGCCAAGGAACTCCGTCCTTTCTTCAACAAGCTCAGCCGTCGCTATTCAACCCCTCCATATCGGGATTTTACTCCATACTAGCCTCCATAATAGTTGGGATAGTAAGCGTGTCCACGTGGTGTTTAATAAATGAAGTTAGCTCCATGATGAACAGATATCCGTTGTTTTCACTGGCTTTAATTGAGTTGTAACATTGACTTACGGGATTCCCAGATTCTACACTTGTGTAGCGGGTTGGTGCAAAAAATGGCCATGTGTTCATCCGCTCACAGACTCTAAATAGTAGCTTGTGTCACTGAATTCACTCAAAACTTGCGTATTAATTAAACGCACACCTATTACTTTGAATTATTCACTTCACACTTTAACTGACAATATTTTAACAATTTGAACAGTCTTATTCGTTCAGCAACCATGTGCTCATTACCGTGTTAGTTTCCGGCTTGGCGGAAAAATACTAATTTCACAAATATTGCAAATTCACTTTAACTTACGGTTTTAAATTGCTCTGGCAGCTTTGTTGCGTGCATTAGCACATTACTATTCACTCGATGAAACTTCTCACATGTGATATTCGTAGATTTGGACGACGGTTGAAAAAAAAAAGTCTGCTCAGGACCTTGCCTGCTATAAAAGTATGCTCATCAAAATGCCGGATGTTCCGATCATGTCACCAGTCAAGGGTGCAACTATAAATATTCTTCGCATTCTCTGCGGGGTTACATCTTTATTTCCTCTTATTAACAAAAATCAAATAATTCTCCAGCGCTTCGAAATATGTACAAACATCTTCTAATAATTCAGTCTCCAAGACATATAAAAATAATTCACAATGGCGGCGCGGCAACTTGTGGTTCATCAAATTAGAGTCACTCATACTTTCTCTTTGGGAGTCCTCGGTTCATCCACAGAAGTTATACTCTTCATGAGCCATGGATGTCACATCGCAGTTGTGAATTCGGGCTCAATATAGTATACAGCAGTCAGCCTATCACACATGAGTAGATCAATAACATTGCCACATGGGCTGTTTTCTTACGAAATACGTTTAGTTCTGTCTTATTACCGTTTTGATGACTACTCTCTTGTAGCAGGGGTAGTTGTTTGATTCCTTATATAAATACCTGTGGTGTGGGTAGGCTTGGTACTTATTACTTGGTAATTATTGGTCTAGGCGAAACCCATTAGTCTAGAGAAAGATTATGCTGACTATTTCCACTGTGAGTGTCCCAGGGGAGCATAGGCCCTATATGACTAACGTGGCCCTGTGGCTAGCAAGGTAGTAAAATCCTGTATTAACGAAGTTGTGCGTGTCAAAGGCAAGTTCTCGTCTCCTTCACTGTTAATTGTTAGTAACTTAAGGTGACATGGACTTTATTTATTGGTTTAACTTCACAGAATGCATCTAGGAAGCATGTGACCTGCTTGGCAAAATTTTCCAAGCACACAAAACAAGGAATAATATGCACCTGTGTAGAGGATGGGAATGAAAGACATTCCATATCGTTGGCGGCGAGGGTAAGAGAGACGCAGGCTTTTAAGACAACGGCACTCACTGTACTGGATATATGTGATATAGGGCCCGGATTTTGATGACCTAAAGAATACTAAAAAATTACCTTAAAATGTTGACTTTATGACCTTGACATTAAGTAAAAATGACCTTAAAAGAATAAAGAATGACTTAAAAATTACCTTTATTTGTCCCTTTATTTGTCGATCTTCTTGTGAAATATGGCAAAACCACTTACATTTTATCACAATAAGTCAGAAACACCTTTTTCAGGTTGTCATTTTTCAAGGAACGTCGATTGTCCACCAATAGGGACTTATACATTGCAAAAGTTCTTTCCACGTCCACTGAAGACACAGGAGCAAACTTTAAGCAGCAAATATCGCCGGCATCTAGTTCTTCTTCATCGAAGGAATATTTCTTGCTTGACAGTACAACAGCAATCTCGCACATTGTGTCAAATCCACTGTTCTTTTTCGACACATTTTCCATTTTAGCAAAGACAAGTTTATCCACTTCACCTTCAACACAATTTAAATTACTTACAGCTGATGTCACCAATTCTATTTGAGCTGACATAGGACATCCACGTTGTTCCGGGGAAGTGATTCGTGGCTAAAATCCAGAATTAGATCTGATGTAGGTCAACTGCCCTTTAATTTCAGAGTGAGAGAGAAGGTCCTGGTATATTTTTATGCTAGCTGCACTGTCACTATCAAAAGAGTCTATGACTTTTTTTTTTTCACAATTTCAAAATGTGCACAGTAATAATTACAGACATCTAACCAGGTTCCTCACCTAGTGAGAATTGGAGCTGGTGGAAGAGGTATCCCACCCATGAGCTTCACTTTTGAATATATTCAAACGAGATGGTGATTTCAGAAATACTTTTTCCCATTTCCGATTAATTTATCCACGTCTGAAAAATTACCCCTTATTTCTATGCAACTCTGTGGCAAGCATGTGCCAAGCATGTTACATGTACCATCTTTGAATACAGTGCCTTAAGGGAGTTTGCAGCCTTTACCATATATGGCGCTGCGTCCGTGAGAAAGAGAAGCACAGAATCATGTTGAACACCACGAGGCCACAGATAATTCATTGATTTGTCAAATAATTTGGCTATGGTGGAGAAGTTTGCTTTCTCCAAGACCTCACAATTTAGAAGGAAAATTTCACCACTGGTTTCTGGATTCATTTCCCAAACAATAACATTTACAACATAGCGACCCATACATTCTGTGGTCTCTTGTTGTAACACGATTCAATATAATTTTTTCTAATTGTCGACTCATCTGGGCTGGATTTTCCAGTGTATTTCTGCAAGAAATCTCGGAATACATTGTTATTGAGTTTATAGAATGGAATGTTTGCTGAGACAAAAGATTCACGTAGCTCTTCATAAAAGACTGAATTCACTAGTTTACACTGGTACACTGCCCGAGTAGCATCTGTAGCATTTTTCTTGCTCCTGCAGCTTGAAGACCGAGTTTATGTTTCTCCCTGTTCACCTGTTGCTCGACAGTGAATCTCTTCTCTGCTGAAACCTTCACTTCACAAATTTTACAGTACAATATGGCACCATCACTAGTAAATACAGTATCGCCATACTCCAAAATAAACTGTTTTAATTTCCCGGATTGATATTTTACTTTCGGCATGACAAATTAAAAATCTCACTTCAGTATCTGATCTCAACAACTTGCCTTGGGGTCTGTGAATGCCTGAATTGCAACCTTGCCCTCTAAAGGAATGTGGGGGGTGAAACCACCTGCTATTGGATGACCCTCAAAAGTATCAGGTAGTTTCACTCCCACATTCCTTTGGAGGACAAGTTTGTCAGACAATAAGACAGTCCCTTTTAGTTGGACGAGTTCAAATATTTAACTACATAGAATAGGGGAGGCCACATTGTAATAGATTTCCAAGAAATTATATATTTCATGCCTCGGAAACTTGAATTTCCTAATATTAAAAATAATGCCGTTAAACTTGTCTAAAATGGCATAAAACCGGTTATCTTCCTAAAAATGACCTAATAAATGCCTTTTAACTTTAAAAAATGCCCATTTCGTCAAAAATGTCAAAAAATGTAAAAAACAATGACCAATAAAAATGGCTTCATTTCACTCCTCGTGATACATTTCGTATGTATATTCAACTGAGCATCGCCCTACTGTCATCAGAAAAAAGATGCAAAGTCATTGAAATCCGGGCCCTAGTGATAAATTACGTAATATGTGTTTTTGTTTATTGCTCATATGACGACAGCAGCCGTATTGGACAGAGCATGAGGTCTCGTTCAACTTGTGGTTGCCGAGTTACTTGGGGTCGTGTGGTCATTGTAGCTTACGAGGGGAACACGCCAAGTGTAACAACCCGATTTCTCGGAAACTTCGTTAAGTGAAAGAGGGGTCGAAATAAGCGAACACATGTTTCAGCTTATCCGTAGACACTTGGCCGTTTCCGAGAAAATGAAGGCCGAAGTGTGTCCGAGGTGTTTATGTGCCGTTTAGCGCGTAATAAATTCAACTGACGCTGTGGCGCAGGGGTTATATCCACGCCTTCACACTTTTGCGCCCAGTGTTCAAATCCCAATTAATGGTGTGTGTTTTTTTTATAATTTACTGATGTCTATTTACAATTAGTACACAAATGTTTATGAAGTTAGTGGATACAAGGGTGTTGTGTCGATAACTACAACGTTAAAAAGGAACTCAGATTCCTGTTCCTAGTCAGATTCTTCATCGGCATCTCTCGTACGAGCATGCTCTTGGAACACGGTCAAAAAACGACACACTCTTGCTGATACCCATACACCGCACAGTACGCTATACCAACTCCTTCGTTGTTGCTACTGCACGACTGTGGAACAATCTGCCTCGCTCTGTCAGAGGAGCAACCCCGTCCAGCTTCAAGCAGCGTTGCCAGCAGTACATACTCACTAAGTAAATGAAAGTTGAACTCAACATTTTTGCTTATATTCTTACGTCGTATTACATATTCAAACTTTCCAATTCTCACTTTCTCATTTACTCTCTATTTAGATATCTAAATAACCTCCTTCAGTAACGACTAATTATCTTCATCATCATCTTCATCACCATCATTAGTCTACTTTTTTTTTCAGTAGCCTATTTCCTTTACCTTACTGTAATTTTAAACTTACTCCTAAGTATCTTAGTTATTCGCCCTAACAATGCAACAATTAACAGCCTACACCACCAAGCTAATCCAGTTAATATGTATTTTATATTGTATAAAAATTGCAAAATTGATAGATTTAAGTTGTATTTGTATTGTATATTATCAAGCTAATCCATTTCATATGTATTTTATATTATATCAACATTGTAATATTGTTAGATTTAAGTTGTATTTGTATTGATCATCATTTATTATTTGTATAATCTGGTTAGATGGAAGAGAGGGCCCAATGGCCCTAATCTTGCCAGTCAAAATAAATCTATCTATCTATCTATCTATCTATAGCAGTTCTCACAAGTAACTCGGTGTTGCCTGTGATTTTTACACATGTGACAGCAGTCTTATTGTTTGGCTCTGCCAAGAAATTTAATTCTGGTCTGAGGGCTGGAATGGGGTATACTCGGCTTGATGAGGTAAAACTGAGAAGAGGCTGATTTGATTCCCACCTCAGCCATCCTGGGAGTGGTTTTCCGTGGCTTCCCACTTCTACTCCAGGCAAATGTCGGGATTGTGTCTAATTTAACGTCATGGCCACTTCTTTCCCAATCCTCACCTGAATTAAAAGTACAAACACACTTGTTTTTTATATTATTTTTCTCCTATTTTTAGTTTGTTTTTAGTTTTATTACTGCAGATACCACAATTACCCGGGTTGTAAGACACCTGTCTAAATGACCATGATGTCCAAGCCCGTCATGAAAGAACTACTACTACTACTACTACTATTATTTATTCAATACCAAAAAATCAGTGCTGCTACTATTTAGATGCCATTTTCTACACTTGAAAATGCAAATATTGGGACGTGAAGTTTGGACTTTCAGCAAACCTTTTACCGTAGCTCATAACTATAGGTAATCGTTTTGGAACACAAGTTAAACAATGGGTGAAAATACGCTTGCGTACTTACGCCGAACTGCTTCTGAAACCCAATTTTAAAGCTCATCAGCTCGGCCCCCTAGAAAACTTTTAGATATCTAGATTTTTCTAGGGATTATGGGGACATTAACTTCGTGGGTACCTAGTTTTAAGTTTCTAGGATACCTGGAAGTGTTGCGTTAATTCAGGTCTATTTTCATTTTTGTCTTTTTAATACATACAGTAGTTACACCAGGACATTACCTCCTTAACATCTTGGAAATTTTCCTCAACACTTCCTCTGGGTTTGATATTAAGTTAGTTTAGACATTCAGGAAACGTTTTAGACCACAAAAACTATAGGTCATTGCTTTGGAAAAAGGTTTAATCGACGGTTGAATAATTGCTTGCTTACACAGTTCTTCTCCTAAGCTGCCATTTGAAATCCCTCCAACTCTGTCTCCTCTAACAATTTAGAATATTTTAGTCTCGTTATAGTGATCTTGTATTGGCTTCAATGGTACTGAGTTTCATATTTCTGGGATGTCTGGAAATCCCTCATTGATTCATGTTTATTTTCAGAATTTACCTACACATCACTCAACCTCGGCCATGGTAGCATTCACGAGCTTGTAAGTTTGTCCACTCCTAGCGCGGGGGTGCATTTCTCACCCCAACACACAGTCTCTAGAGGAATTGAGTTAATGTTGCACACAATGTATATTTAGAAATAATTATTGATGAAGATTGCGACATGATACAATAGGAGTTAAACAATTTGGGTTTATGCCTGGAAGAGGGACGATGGGTGAAATAGTCGCATTAAGACAGTTACTGGAACGATACATAGAGCTGTATGTAGTGTTCATTAACCTAGAAAAGGCTAATGACAAGAGTTCCTCAAAGATAAGTTTGGAGATGCATGAGAGAGAAGTGAGTGCAGGAGAAGTATACAAGGTTGGTGAAGGAGATGTATGCGGGAGCTGTGACACAAGTGAGGAGCAGTGTGGGTATGACCAAGGGGGTTTCCAGTGGAGGTTGGATTACATCAAGGGATAGCACTTTGTCCATACTTGTTTGACTTAATTATGGATGTTTTGGTGAGAGAGGTTAAGGGTGAAACACCAGGGACTATGATGTTTGCTGATGATATCATACTTTGTGAAACCAGTCTGGCCAGGTGAGAGTCAAAATTGGAGGAATGGAGGAAAGTGTTCGAAGCCAGAGGTATGCGAATCGGTCGGGCAAATACATTATATATGGTAGCAAATGGGCTATCTGGAAGAAGTAACTTTGGCAGCAGTCCTCAGGTTCAAGTATCTAGGATCAACCTTAGAAAAGGATCTTCTTCTTTCTCTTTACATCATTCCCAGAAAATTGGAGGTGGCCGAGATGAAGGTGTTATGATGGATGTGTGGTGTGACCAGGCAGGACAAGATTAGGAAGGATTGCATCAGAGGAACAGTTGAGGTGGGACCACTGAGCAAGATACCACTGAGCCAATTAAGGTGGCTTGGACAAGTAGAACAAAGAAATGAAGACTATGAGGGGAAGAGAGTGCAGATGATGAAGGTCCCTGGAAGGAGGAGGGTTGGGAGACCTAAGCTAAGGTGGAGAGAATAGGTTTCCAAAGAAGTGGGAGACCACCTAAAACCACTTCTGGGATGGCTGATGCAGAAAATTTGAATGCACCCCATCTCAATTCTGGCTCATGAGGTTGAGTATACCCTGTTGCAGGTCTCAGATCAGAACTCAATTTCTTGGCAGAGCTGGGAATCTATTCCAGACCACAGGGGTGACTTGTCACTACACTACGAAGTGGTCAGGGTTCACGACTGATGAAGATGGGAACTGGCAATCCTGAGGGTTTCCTGAGCTGGGTCCATTTTATCCTCTTTGCTGTGACTATCGGGTGATCCCTCTCCTCTTTCCCTATACTGTTGATGGCCATACTTCCTTCCTAGTCTTTTATCCCTCATTCTTAAAGAGTTGAGGGTATTTCTTTTCCCTCTCTTATTTTTTTATATATAGTATTATTTATTTCCACTTGAGTAAGTTAATGAGTAGTTGGTAGTACACACATTGAAAAGAGTTTTGCATCACCCCTGTACGTTGTGCTGCTGTTGCAGCTGGTCCAATGTCAACTGGAATGCTGTCCCTTAAGTTGTTCATAAACATACTGACAAACCGTCTGTAGTCCAATCTGCAGGTAGCATACCGCACTGGAAGTTTTAGCACCAGTAAGGGTGAATCAGAGTTATCTTGAGAACAGTATAGTGAATGTTCATAATGGTCCAACAGACATCGACAAGTGATTAGGTAATCATCACTCTATGCCAAGAAGAATTGTCAACAATGGAAGTTTGTTTGACATGTGTGCCATTATCAGAGTGATAAGATTTGATCATGGAACTGGTTCTGGATGATGGTTAGTGGGGAGGACTTAGCTTGTCCAGGCCATGTTGCTGAGGAACAGAGGAACCACGGGCTGAATTCTATGGAACTCGTTCGGTGCTCAAGGGGGCTACAGGATGTGGCAAGACCACTCAAACCGTTACGAACATGTTGCATTATGCCCATCTACGTTCTCAACAGCCATGGCTGGGGTCAACTCTTAATCATCTTTAACATGTTGCAATCCACTACAGGTGGTCAAGAATCGTGCAAGGGGCTCTTTACCTACATATGTCTTATGTGCCTCGCCCCTGATGATCTCATGTGTTTGGAGGAAACCCTGCAGCACAGTGTTAAAAAAGTGGTGGCGCATTGATCTTTTGGAGGTGGCACCGTTCCGGGTCACTGGTTACCTCTCATGGTGGTTCAAGATATTGAAGTGCTCAACAGTACTGGGACAACATTCTTCGACCAATAGTAGAACCATATCGCCAGTAGTTTGGTGGGGACATCTTAACGGGCACTATAACTCTCTTGAACAAGTACCTGCACTATGCTGGTATCTGTCGATTGAAGTGGACTTCCTGTTTCCCTGACCAAGTAACTTTCGGTCAGCCGCATGGACTGCAGATTGTGGGGTGACATGTGGTCAGTGCGACATGTTCCCTTGGTTGTTAATCCTGTCTTTCCTCACCGAGGTTGCTGCATCTCAGATCAGACAGCTACTGAATTGTCCTCTCGAGGCCGAGTGCACTCTCATTTCAGCCCTCACATCAGTCCTAATGTCCCTGATGGAGCTGGGAATCGAACCTGGCATCTCTTGCGTTAGAGACAAGCATGCTACCCCTACACCCCAGAGCCAGCTGTCTGCATGTGATGAATAACCTTCAATGTGATGATGATGATGTTGTTGTTTCAGTCTTTTGACTGGTTTGATGCATCCCTCCATGCTTCCTGTCCTGAGCTAATCATTTCATCTGTGCATAGCTACCACACCCTACATCCGAGGCAATCTATTTAACATATTCTAACCTTGGTCACCCCTACCGTTCTTATCCTCGACCCTTCCTTCCATAACTAAGTTTGCTATTTCTGGGTGTCTTAGTATGTGTCCTACCAACCTTTCTCTTCTCTTTATTAGCAGTCATTACAAACATCTCTCCTTTCCCAGTCATTCTGAATACCAGCTTTTCTCTCATGTCCTTCCGCTTGAATAACTGCTGTCTGGTTTCTGTATAGATTGTAGAGCACCCATCTATTCCTGTACTTTATTCCAATAGTTTTCAATATGTCAAACAACTTACCCCACTCAACATTATCGAAAGCCTTTTCTAAGTCTACAATTGCCATGAACGTTCTCTTATCCTTTCTTATTCTAGCTTCCATAATCAGCCTAAGACTTGGTACAGCTTCCCTTGTGCCTGAAGCCAAACTGGTCTTGACCCAACTCTGTTTCTACCTGTCTTTCCATCCTCTTGTAAATTAGTCTAGTTAGGATCTTTGAAGCATGAGTGATCAAGCTGATTGTACGGTAATCTTCACATCTGTCAGCTCCTGTTTTCTTTGGTATAGGGATGATAACATTCTTCTTGAAATCAGAGGGTACTTCACCTGTCTCATAAACCCTGCACACAAAGTTAAATAACCTGATCAGAAGCCAGGAAATGGTACTAATTCAATACTTGATAACTAGTGCCTATTCATATAAACCCACTCGTGTAAAGAATTGAAAGTGACATTCATTGTTGCTCTTCGATCAGTGTATTATAATTTTGCTGAGTGTTGTGCTATAGCTGAAAAATGCTGCTATTTGTAATTGTAGTTTGTGTTTGATTGATTGCAGGTGATCAAAGCATTCAACCTGGATATAATGGAATGGGAGGAGATAATTTCTCGTCGAGATCCCAATGTTATGCCCGGTATACCGACTCCCAGGCGCTGCCATGGCTGTGTTCAGTTGCCCCGAACAGCTAGCCAACGGAATGAAGTTTTCATATGTGGAGGCTATGGTGATGAGACCATCCTCTCAGATTTGTGGAGATTTGACTTAGACACATACCAGTGGACATTGTTTCAGCATTGTCCTATGCCAAGGCCTGTATATTTTCATTCAGCTGCCATTACACCTAATGGCCAGCTGTTCACATTTGGTGGTATAGCAAAGGTTGGGGAAGCAGTTGAAAGGACAGCAGAGATATATACCACATGGCTCTGTATTCCCAAACTAAGCGAAATCTGTTGGGAGGTTCTAACACAGAAGTACAATAATTTGTACAAAACACCTCATTGGAAGCTCCGTGAATTGGGATTTCCAGAGAAATATATTAAGAGACTTCGTTAATATGGTGTAATGTCTAAATTTCAAGATCAGCTCAGATACATCAATTTTAAGATCACCTCAGAAACACTCAAAGGAAATTTGCAATCATAAGGCAAACGGCTTCATGTTGCAAACAGTATTTGTGTTTTATTATTCGACACGTACAATGCTTGTGTATTTAGAAGACGGAAGCCATACATCGGAAACATCTTTAAAGAAAAGTACAGCAAATTCAAACGAATATTATTTTGGTTATATGCCGTGAATGTACATGCATCAGTCCCTGTTTTAAAGTTGTAGTAATTTTGCCTTCAAATCATCGATGCTCCAACATTTCTATAAAAGACCCGCTTTTGCAATCATTGTTGTATTACTTGTAGGTGAAAAATTCTCACAAGTGATGAGGTGTGGCATGGATTTAGGTACAGTGCAAGTTAGAAAATTAACTTTCATCAAAATATGACATGGATTATCAACAGTAAAGTTATTTATGAAGGGTGGGGGTTCATACTATAAACCCCACCTTCCATTTCTAGTAGTGAATTGGTTACAAACTATATCTATGGTTTGAATTGTGCTGTGGTAGGCAAATACCAAATTTCACTGCTGTCATTCTCATATTAAAGAAATAATCCTTAGTTTTTGGATGAGATTCCCCCATTACTCCACTTTTAATGAGTGATTTGGTTACAATCAGTGGTTTTAATTATACCTATTATGGTTACAAATACCATATTTAACTTCAGCCCACTCAGCCATTATCACGCTTTAAAACATATTATTTTCAGAGGGTTCCCATAACCCTGCCTTAAACAAGTGGCACAGTGAAAACTAGATCTATAGTTTGAACCATGCTTAGGATGGGGACAACGAATTGCACTCCAATCCAGCGAGCTGTTCCTGCGTTGTTATAGGGTTCCACAACAAAATACTTTCGATCATTGAAGCCGGAAAAACAATGAAATTGGTTTGATAGATCTAAATACGAAGTTCAGTTCAATCCAATACCGTAATTATTTTTGCATGCATTCATCATCAAACAGCAACATAATGGAAAAGTTTGTATATTGGTTTTACTTGGATCCAAATATTTATAGGATCTTCCTAGAGAACCATAATTGATTAGGAATGCACATTCTCCTTGGAATATTGTACCATTGAAAGTTGTGAGATGTTCCACTAAAGAGGAAAGCAGAAAAAGCTGGCATTGATAACTTTGCAATCGTTGGGTAATAGAAGAAAAAGGAACTGAGAGAAGTGGTGAGAGAGGATGCATTTGATTGTATTCCAAAGTTTAGAATGCTACCGCCAAGTTAATTTTTGCGACATTCACTGGTCATGCTGAATTAAGCTGCAAACAACTGTATGTTGGTACTGAAATTATGGAACATTACATGCCATGCCCTTTCCTCCTGATTGGAGTTAGGTAAAGCTCAGACAGGACCTTGTATAAAACATCAATTTCAATTTGGGCTTAGGTTTGACAAATAGAATTACAGAATTCTCTTGAAAGTGTTAATGGTTTAACCATGTTTAAATACCGAATTCTGAGAGGTCTCTGAAGTTAAGTAACACTGGATGACCTCGTGCTGTTGGAGGAATGAGCTATGAAGAGCCAGTTTTTATGATCTGGCATATTTTGTACTCTTACAATGTGTGATGGATGGCATCTTTTCTACACTACACTGCCAACTACAATCTGTGTACCCTCATGCTCTTAAGTCAAGTCAAGCCTTTAGTTCCTTTTGGCTACAGATTTAACCTGAATTGTATTAAGCTGTTCATCTGTTATCCCCCTTCTGAAGTGCCTGATTTTAGTACTGTACAGGTCTTCCGGAAATGATGCACTGTATAATCTTCTTTGAGTGTTTCTAAGCGTCATAAGTATGAGAAACAAATTATCAGGGAATTTCAGTCTTAATTCAGTAATTTGTGTTGTGAAAAATGAAGTGTTCCATTTTCAGTGCTATAATTCTATCATTGATGTGAAAATTCAAAGGATTTTTGTTAAGCAGTTGAAGGTGTTAGAAACTAAAGTTAATTTTCATTCTTTTTTGTTCCAAACCTATCATTTGCAAATTTGATGCAGAGTAGGAAATGTGTCAATTGCTGTAAATATGGTATACTGGATTGAACTTCAAAGTGAACTTTAGTGAACTTCAAAGACAGTGACAGGCGGGTTTAAGGATGGCATGCAGTTGGTGCATACATTCTTTGTTTAGCCTGACATTTAGTAGATGATATATTTATTATGAGACTGATATGACACTGTTTCAGCAGTGGAGCCAAAGACCACCAGCAGATGGCTGTGCTGTTTATACAATGCTCATACTTACGACTGATCGATAAGTGGGTAGTCAACGTGGCAAATCTCACTTTCATTACTATTTGTTTTCATATCTGAGTTGCTACCTCTCATTATAGAGTGGCTCTCGTGTCTTCTAAGGAAGCTATATCCAGACTTTCTACCAAGGAAAAGTTACTCAACAGAGTCGGCGATCAGACCCATCCAGAAAGCATATTCAGTAAATAATATGATTGGTGTGGATTTCACATTATAGCTGAAGAATATGTAATCTGTAAGAACTAATTTAGGTACCAAAGGTGGACTGTTGAAAAAACCAGAAGTGGGAATTGTTGGACACACAGATTGCAGAACAAGAACTAAGTAGTACAGTGCACGAAGCACAATTATTGAAGTGAAATGTGTCTGCAATGTGTAGGTCTTATTTAGTAGGTGATAGATGTATTAGGAGACTGATATGACACCGATGAAGCAATGGAGCCAAGGTCCACCAGCAGAAGGCTGTGCTGTTCATACATTGCTCATACTTACAACTGATCGATAGGTGGTAGTCAACGAGACGAATCTCACGTTCATTACTATTTGTTTTAATGACTGAGTTGCTACCTCTAATGATAGAGTCGCTCTCGTGTTTTGTAAGGAAGCTATATGCAGACTCTCAACCAAGGAAATGTTACTCAACAGAGTCTGGAATGAAATCCAGGCCCATCAAGAGAGTATATTCGGTAAATAATATTATGTTCGGTGAGGAATGCACATTATCGCTGAAGAATATGTTGTTATTTGTAACAAGTAATTTAAATGCCAAAAAATATGGAGTGTGGAAAATACTACGAGTAAGAATTGTTGGACCTGCAGATTGCAGAACAAGAACCAAGTAGTACAGTGCATGACGTGCAATTATTGAAGTCACTCTGCAATGTGTAGGTCTAATTATGTAATCTATTTTCCTAAATTGCCAATGGCATAGGAAATGCTGTATACTTCATGATTTAAATATGTTAACACATATTTTATTTTAATAATAGTCTCTTTAAGAGTTATGAATTACATGTCTATACTTTATGGGCAGAATGTCTTGAAAGCTAGCACTGAGCAGTGGTATTGTTGGACCAGACCAGAATGCTATCTATACTGTACAGTATTCAAAGGTTGATTTTAAAAATGGTCTTGATGCAAAGTTTATAGAAGTGTCCCTATAGGTGTAAAGATAACTGAATAGTTAGACTATAATATAATGCACTACTCTAAAACTTTACTGTGAGATATATATATATATACATTTTTAATGATTCTGGTTTAAGAGTTAAAGCAAACCCTTTCTGATATATGAAACCTTCATTTTAAACCTACATGAATTGTATTTACTTGACACATACAGTATTTAAGATTCAAAGGAAAATCTTTCCCAGTGGCATAAACCAAACTGAAATGGCCTTCCATGGAAGATTTTGTGATTGATTGAACAAGACTTCTGTATGATAACCTGGTATGACCTCCACGTGTGTCTAACACTGCCTCCCTTCTTTAAGGAATGCTTCTGATCAACCTCCTTATGCCCCTTTGCAGAATGTAGTTGCATACGGGTGGCTTTGAGTTGCTACTGGACAACTTCGGGCTCTTCTATCGAATAAATCGCGTAGGTGCACAATAGGATTTTGATCTGGGCTCATTGCTGGCCAATCCAAGGTCTGGCTAATAGCTCAGTGCATTCATGGTTCCCTCTACTGTGTACAACTTAGAATTATCCTGCTGCAAAATAAATTCTGGACTGAAACCAACTGCAACAGGTAAACATATGATCCAGCACCAATGTCCTCAATGTAACTCAGAGCTTGAAGTTTGCCTCTGAATATGACAAGGTGTCCTGTTTTTCACAATGAGACCATCCCAGTCCATCACTGAGCCAAAGTCCATCTATCACTTTCTTGGACTATGGCTTCTTCTCGACAACCATAACAGTTGTGACTCATAGGGCAGTGGTACTGTGTCATAGCACTACCCTCACAATCTGATACCAAAACTAGAAATAAATCTTCAAACTTTTCATTTCGCACTGCATGCTAAATTCAAATAGCATGCCAAATCCAACTGCCTCATATAGCAAACTCTCCGGCTTAAGTGAGGCTGCCCACAATTCTCATGACCCTGTCAGTGTTAAAGTAGTTGCAGATTTGGTGATTATATGTGGCTGGAGCATGCCCAACGCCAATGAGGCAACTTGTTCCTGGGAGAGTGACCTAAGTAACCGCTGGGGTGCATTGTTCACCAGGGCCAAAACCTTCCTGACACAGCTGGACAGCCCATTGGCAGTTCCTCTCCATTGTGTGGATTTTCTGTGTCAAGTCAAAGGGCAGCTCCCAAATTCCTTGACCCAAATAATTTCAATTAGGCTTACATTCACTAATACAACCACCAGAATAGCACAGTTTATCAGTTTAATTCCTCGCACACACAAGTACATGGGGAGGAATACCGAAATCTCCCCAAGACCATAAATGATGAAACGATAAAAACAATTTCTTTTTACTTTATTTTTATAATGCCGACACTATCGTTTGTGGTAGGGCCGATCCACCACTTTACTATGGCGACAGTATGGAACGTGTTCATCACAATGAGATGCACCGTCATTAAGAGATTGCGTTGGAAGTAATGACACTTTATTTCATACTCAATTTGGTTTGTGCCACAATGACACTTCAATATTGTATAGGCTATACGGTACAAAGTCAATAAAGTATGTGTTTGTTGAAAATAAAGGTATATATCAGAAAGTGTTTGTCTTAAACTATTATTGTTAAAGTTGCACGTCATGGTAGCGTTTCTGTATTTTTTATAGTTCCGTATATAAATGCTTGATATAGTGTCGTGTTGCTTACTGTATTAGTGACCTGAATGCCTGTAAGGCCCTCCTAGGTGTTTTCTGATTGTTAATTAGTCAAATCATTAGAGGCCATGGTCACCAAATCTACATTAAGTTACTCTAGATAGTTCATAGTTGTGAAAAGTTATGAATCCAGCTGGCTATTATTGAAATATTAGGAACAACTTTGTCATGTGGCAACAGCATAGCCGACATAGATTACTCAACAAGGTGAATTACCATGTATCTTGGAATTATTTTAACAGTGGATAATTCAGTCTTTTGAACCACTATTATGATACTTTTCAGTATTTTTGAGAGAGATTCAATATCATAGTTTTCATATAAGTAGCCTACATTGTGATTTTAAGCAATAAGGTGTGCTTTGCATGAAGAAGATATATCCAGGCACATAAGAAAAGTTGTGTTGATATAAGAGAAAATTAATTTCAACAGCCTCCTGGTAGCATTATAGGCTTCTTGAAATATATATTGCAACTATAAACGCTTGTGAAAATTCAAATATTAAAGAGTTAATTAAGGGAGCCCAATTCATACAGCAAGAAGTTCCATAATGTTAAAATTAACTTAAATGCCAGGGTTTTTTTCCTCTTTTTTTTTTTTTCTTTTTCTGTTCATGGAAACACTAGGCTATAAACTGAATATAAAAAATGAGACTTTTTGTTATATTGAAAGTAAATAAGCAGCAGAAATTATGCTACTATAGCATTGAGTAGAATGCAAGATAGGCCTTAATGAAGATTGTATGGAACAACAACAAACTAGCCCTAGATTGAAAGCAGATTCTGTGCATGATAACTTAAAATATTTCAGAGCAGCCTCCATCAATCAAATCGAAATGAAATATAAACACTAGAAAAGTACATTGGACTGCATGAATGTTGAAGAGTATTTCAAACAGTATATGAATTCAGAGAAAAGCTGTTGTAAAATGCCTCCCTCTTCACCTTGCTTAGGATGTTTCATTATATCACTGCCTTGGTCTTTTGGGGTTTCTACCCACATATTGTATGGCAGTGCTTTTTGAGGATTCAAACTGCCTCGAGGATGATAGCTTGACAGACAGATTTTAGATTTACAGTGATCTAGAGCTCCAGAAATTAAGTGGTTTGATTATAGATCGAGTTCTGCATACAAATTTTAGCTGTGCTAATATTATCGATCTAATCTTGAGGATTTAAGAAATAAAATATCACAAGCCAAACCAGAAAATGAGGAAATCAGCATCCTTGTTTACAAATATACTGCAAGTTAATAGTAAAGGAAATTTTATTTTTCGTGAAAGCTATGAAGTTGTTTCCTGTCTCTAGGACTGGGTGAAATTTAGCCTCAGCAGAGGTTATCAAAAGAAATATTGAAACATTTTATTGGATCAGTTAAGTTCATTTCAATAAACCTTTAGTAACTTTAGTATGTAATGTCATGTGAGAAGAAATGAGTACCAGAATCATTAAAACTTAATAGTAATAGAGATTGTTCTAAATTTTGCCTGGAATTTGGAAGAAATATGCTTTAATAAATATTTCCCAAAAGTCAAAGAGAATTGAAAATGTGTGCTTTCTTACTGGAAAGAAGAAAAGGTTTCAGTGAATATTTACAGTTAAGTGCTAACCAAGCAAAAGAAGTATAGTAGTTTGGGAAATTTATATTGCACTGAAAACATCTAGTGAGGCAAAAAAGACAAATGAGCAAACTTCTAAAGAATTTAAAATACATTAGGTTGTGCAGGTTTAGGAAAATCTTGCACCTGTGTTTGTGCAACTCCGTACTTGCTAGGTATAAAAAGGAAAAGAAAATTGAAGGAAGCTGAAGACAACAAATTAAGTGATGTTCCATTATATTAATAACAAAGTTGTAATAATTGCAAACACAAAGAAGGAAATTGGCATAACTTTCATTTTGTTCACAGGATTCTTTTATGTTGCAATTTTTCCTAACTAATGAAATAGAAATGTAGGTTTGTGGAAAATCTTAATGGCATCCTATGAAAGTACCAGATCTAATCACAGAACAGGCGACAGAAAGAAAAGTTTTTCAATGATGCAAAACTATTGTAGAAAAGATTTGACCTTCCACATCTACTTTGGTTATTGGGTACAGTTATAAAACTTCTTTTTTTCCACATTTCAGACACAAGGGAATGCAAAATACTTCTAAATTGTATATGTTGTGCCAAAAGCAGCCGCTGACATCTACATCAAGGTGTGGCTCAACTGAATTATCCACAATCGAAAATTATTTTGCATTGTGGTTGCTCTAGATCACATGTATGGAAATTTAAATAATTTTCTATTTACCATTTTGCAATGAAAATGAATTCAATCTACCATAATCTGAAATGTGCAATTGTCACTTGAGTGACATTTCACCAAGCGCCACCTAATTAAATTGACTGATAGGGGGGTACAACAGAAGAAAAGTTGCTAAGAAGTGGTGACAGGAGTGTTTGTCACTAATGTGAAGAGAGCTTATCGAAAAGTGCCAGAATCCAACAAACCCATGAAAGGATATAATTCCCAAAAAATAGTCTTGCAAAAATGTAGTATCTTAATTCAAGTTTCCATTATTTCTGAAAACATTAGGGTTCATGTTCAAACTGTTGACAATAGATGAAGAGTTTGTTTCATTGACTTTCGCGGCTGACAGTAACTGATATTATATTTTTTGTTTAATTTCTGCTTATTGTTGCAAACGTATGTTTAAATAAGTTCTAATATGAGGAATCATAATAGTCCCAGTGGGCTTAATTCTTAACATTCTCGGCTCTATTGAAGGTATCGAGATATTTATGAAATGTTATTTTTGTTTCCTTTTAAGGACTGGTGACATCACTGTCGTCATTCCTGTTTTATGAACTGTATTAGTTGATTGGTTGGAAATGAATTCTGTCGGTGTGTTCTGATTTGTTTCATTGGTGAAAGCAAAAATGATATATATTTATATTACAAGGAAACAAAATATGGTACACCTTTCTTTTGCCAGCAGTTCGACTTAAATAAAAGGAGCTTTGTTCTGGGTTTGATCCTATCAAATCACATGAAATTCTACATGTCAAGAGGATTTGATCAACATTCAAGCAGCAGCAGCTATTGTGGACTACCAATTGATTCTGAACTAGCCAGATTACCTAACAAACTAAAACAAACTCTGTTTCAGAACAAGTTTTCAGCTTCAACAACATTCTCTGCATTTAAGAAGACCCAAACATTCAGTATGACAAAGTAAGTTTACGAACCAAATCATGAAAAACCATGACTGATGTTGGCCCGGTCTAAAGCTAACCCATCGAAATAAACTGAGAGTTGTTAATAGGGGGTTAGATGCAAGCTGTAAGAGACATGCTACTGACATTGATGATGGATGAAGGTTATGTGGCTTAAGGCTCAGTGAAAACAAGAATTAGGTTCAATTTTTAAATGAACAAGGAAACATCATTTCAAGGCTAGGTATATTTATATAAAAACAAAGGTTTGAACTTAAAGATTCTATTCTACCTTGCAAAAGAACTTTTTCTCAAACGTGTAAACAGAAAAGTTTGAAAATCATTCCGACAGTCGTAACTTTTATTCAGATAGATCTTGAAGCTGAAATTAATGGTATGTTGCAAGTGCCTTGTGCAATTTTTGGGGAGTATGAAAATTTTGAGGAATATAACTAGAGAAAAGTCACAAAAGCAAGTGCTACAAAACATCTGCAATGAGCTAAAAGCTCTAAGACTTATTAGAAATGTACAAAAAATAAAAATAATACTGATTGCAGAAATATTTACTTCGAAACTAATGGGCCAAAATGTTTTCGTAAGAAACCAAGTGTCTATAGAAGAGCCAAGAAATGCTGAAGCTGTTATAAACGCTTATGAAACTAAAGACAGGAGGTTAGAACGGCTTTGTTCTGGCAGTTATTATAAATCTCGGGAAACGTCAGAAGTACTGCCTAGTTCTCTTAGCTCTCCGTAAGACAAGATCAATTTCTCAAGGATATGGAATGGATTCAACATGTGCCACTGCATCCATTGCTGTAGTAGGAAGATGTGTTAATGTCGAAGTTAAATTGTGGTTTGCAAATCGAAATACCAGGAAATCAGTGCTTTCAAAAACAAATTAATATTGATCAATGTAATCTAATTATAATTTTAAGGGCTCCACTTAATTATAGTATTGCTGTGGTTCCTTTGTAACTATACTGCCTGGACTGGAGAGGTGTTTGGTTTGAAGAGGGTGACATATTTGTTAATCCTTTCTATACCTACGACTAATGATATGTAATGTGCTCATAGAGTGAAAAAGAAATTGAAAGGTGATGTCTGACCAGCCTAACAACCGTCGTCATTCCTAAGGAGAGGTTGCATCTGATCTCACCCACTGGCAGTTGGGGAATAAGTATGTAGGGCATTTTGAGAGGGGTAGATGGAGCAGTGACTGTTGCTCACTAGCCACTTGGCATAATGGAAAGAAGAGGAGCCAAGGAGCACTTGCTGCAAGAGTTTCAGAAGAAATCAAGTACTGGAATATGATTGTATTGATCAGTTCAGTCCATGCATGTAGGGCATGCTTTGAACTCTTTAAGGGATTCACTGCTTATAATGGCTCTGATGCCCGTGCATTGTATGCAGGAAAATACTAGCCAAGTTCTCCAAAAGAACATGATTCACTTGAAAATTGTAAACATTCCATTAATAAATTTGCTAAATCAGGCAAAGGTATTGTGTGAATTAGCATATAGCTTGTGCTGGGGAAGCATATTCTATCGCACAAAGACTTGTCCTGCACAAAGGGCTGAATAGTAGGCATGTTGGATGGAGACTTCAGATAAGAAAATTTAGTGTGTACAGATTCAAGTAATACTCTGGAATGACTCATTTATGCACTTCCAGATTCTATGAAAGTGGTTGTACTTCAGGAATTGATAAGTTATGAGTATACAATTGGATGAGTTAATGGTGTTCCTGGAATGACTGTACTGTTAGTATTTGTTCGATATACGCATTTCAAAGCGCTTAACAAATATGTGGGAAGCAATCCACACTGATTTGCTATTAAATACTTACATTGATTTGTAAATAAGGATATGTGCTGTTGATGTACACATGCTAAGAAACAATTTAAATAAAGATCCATTGAATAACTTGAAATCTACAAAACCAAACTATAACTGTAATGCAACATGTGGGGGAACAATTCTCACCTGGAGTGAATTATCATTCTGCAAGTGTTTTGTTTTTTAAGGCATCAAGAAATCTGACAGAAATATTACTAACCATCTTTTAGAACCCATTGTATTTCTACATACAAAGAGGCTTTATTGCTAGTATGTGTAAGTACCCCATTATTGAGGATGACTTGCTCCATTGTAAATCTTCGCAATGCTATACAACTAGAGAAGAAATTTAATTCTGCTAATTGCTTTGGATAGGATGTGTGAGCAATGATGCAGAAGATATAAAAGGGGCTGTACACAAATCCTGAGTGTTGCACCATGAAGCAATATTATTTCCCAAGAGGACGGAAATGTCATCCATTGATAGAATGTTATGGTACTAATTATAAAATACGGATGTATGGAAAGATATTAATACTTCGTTTTAAGAAGGAGCTCATCCATTACAGTGATACGGAGTTGGTATGCTTCTGTAACTTTTTGCCTTGTGGGGTTTTACAATATAAATTTGTTATGCCTCCATATTTAAACACAGGGAGTCCAATGTAAACTATTGAAACACTATTAGAATTTGTCAAATTCTGGTGACATTAACATGATATTGAAGGAGCATAAACTGTTGGAGAGGATCAATTCTTCAGACATATTCTGTAGCATAAGGGAGGCTAACCCACTGGCCAACTACAGTAAATGAAAATTAAGAAGACGGCAAGAAATGGACCCCAAAAGGAAATGATTTATATCAATGTCAATTGTGTGGTATTTCGCTTAATACTAGCATATTTAAGAGCAAGTTTCCTGTGGAACACTAATATAAGTTTGTTCCTTGTACTCGTGAACTTTTCCTAATTAATTTTATCAAGAAAGACATTCCTAATCTAAAGGCAAAGTGCTTGTGATGATTTTAAAACATCATAGTGAACTGTTTGTTTCACTTGGGAGATAAAGGAGGATAGGATGTCACTGATATTAAAATGTTTACTAAAATTTCGTCAAAGAACTCATATTGAATAGAAGAGTGTCTTTTTCTGCTCTGAACGAATTTATGGCTGAAATACAATATACAATCACACTGTTTCAAGCATCACTTACAGGATTGATTGGTATCTTCATCAAAATATATCCCTGTAAATATAATGATGCAATTTCTTCAATACAAAGTTCATATAGGCTATAACGATGCAAGATATCAGGCAATTTTAAGTGCAACAGTTTTAAAGATTTTTGGCCTGATTTCAGAAGTTAGAAGATCAATCGAGTGAGTGACATGGTACAGAGTAATGGGAGAATATCCTAATATTGCTAAGCATGCGTTAAAAATGCTTCTTCCATAAATCATGACAGATGTGAAGCAGAATTATTGTATTTTGTTTCAATGAGGATCTGACACGAGGATGCCATCGGCATCTATAACTCCTGACTAAAGGAAAATCTGTGATAATGAACAGCAAGAGCATCGATTATATTTAATCTCCATTCCATTTTGAATCCTTCGAGATGTTCGTGAAATTTGTATGGTGGTGTACTTAATATTCAAACTAATATTGTACATATTAGAAAATTCAAAAATTAAATGATTGCTGAGTGCACAAAACAAGTGAGTGTTTGATAAGTAATTTCTATAAGAAAGCATGTTTTACTCTTTCTCTTAGCTGATTGCATTAAGTCACTGTTCACATTGAGTCTGCATTAGTTGTATGCTCAGAAATCTAAGGTTTGACGCCAGATGCTTACAGTAACCAACCTGAGTGATTTTTTTTTCCCTGGGTTTTATTATAGTTTCTCTCTCTTCTACAAATTCCACAAGTTTTCAGACCAATTCCACATTCACTTAAATACATGGGCCCATTGACTAGAGATGTCCCTATAGTATTTCCAACAGGAGAAGGGATGGGATCTGCGAGGAAGTGCCAATGTTGCTTAACAGTCTATTGTTCCTATTCAATAGTCGCTGTTGCTACGTTAATATGGGCCCGGTTGCCAGTACTACTAATGCCTTTGTGTTTCATTCTTTTACTTTGATTTGGGAAGTGCCATATATATTAATTTTCTGGTTAAAATGTTGATGTTAAAATGTAATTCAAGACAGTCAACTCAGGTAGATCTCCTTGTCACATACTATTCTTAACTGGGATTGTGATTAACTCACATGAACAAGTAGCAAAAATGGTTTTCAGTCACGAGGAGTGTGCGGCAACACAGAACAATAATTCAGGCTTTGACTGCATGCAGTCTTATTCATATTTTCTTAGGATCAACTTTGCATTAAAAGAGCACCAAATAGCATAGAGGTGCTCATTAAATCATACTCCACGTTTGAAATAGGTAGCTGCATGTTCGAGATTTTGAGTTTTGAATTCTGCCCCCGACAGTGGCTATTCTGCAATTGGTTTTTCATGCTCCCTTCAGGTTAATGCTAGGATGGTACCTTGTTTCAAGTTCCGGGCCATATATCCCATTTCTTGACTGATTACAACCGTGATCACGGGGGTGGGGGCAGATGTTGACCAAAAAATAGCTTATAATTAATAGAATGCTCTTAAATTTATGGAAACTGTTCTAACTGGAATAAAAATTAATTCTAAATATTTGACCAAACTGAGTATGGATCAAATGTAGTAAGAATCTATTTCTTGCTTAGATCACTATACTTAAAACAGAACTAACCAACCCCTTGATAGACCCAGGAAACTGCGGGTATCCAAGAAATACTTCCACCCTGCTCATAGCCCACGGGTTATGGGGCATGACGGCATTCTCGCTGCATTGCCTCGATTTCAGTTCATGGAGTGTTGCTACTCATATCAAGCAGTTAATCAATTGGCCTCGGAAGGCTGACTGCGACTCAATTCAGTCCCGGAGTCTCCTAGGCGAGAAACAAGCTTGCTGTCCCTACGACACTGGGCTGGCTAAATTTGAGTTATTTCATTTTGAGCCACTCTTTTATTCATTCAATGTTATTCTTTCGATGCCTATATTGAACAATTTCAACATAGATAAACCTGGACTCTTCCTTATTCACTTAATATTGGTCAGTTCACTTGCCCACGAAAGGGTATTTTAAGATATCCAACTGCAAGAAACATACAGTATAATGCATTAAAACGATCTATAGTATGTCAAAGTAAGTAAAATAATGTCTTATTTCCTTTCACTAAGAATGGATTTCTATCTGGCGGTTGGTGGTGAAAAATTATGGGTGTGCAGTCTTTTAAAAGATCGTCCAAATTTAATATAAATGGATGCATAACTAAGCATGCAAAAGAACAGTTCCATCACGATGTCACATTATTTTCTCCAGGTTCACTAGTGGCACTTCGAGAAGGTTCTTTGACACCTGTTCTATGTTTCTCCTGAATGCACAGTGAAGCTCTTATTTTCCTAGTACTTGTAATTCTTATTCTGCATTCATGTACGCTTTTGATTGTTCATGTTTGTCATTTTTTTTATGGCCTAGGCAATTTGTCTTTGACACGTGCAGACATTACCAATGGTGGCTCGTGAGTTTTACCGAGGGGGGACTCAACCGTATAAAATAAGACATATTTTAATATAATTTTATTTACCTCACCAATCACACTTTTGTAGAGGAAATTCATTCTTCTGGACTTGTCAGTGTAACTAATGAACTTCTCTATTACTTTATTGCTGAAGTTTGGAATTTCTTTCACCATTTGTTTCTCCATTGATGGCATCCCTAAAACTGTTAACCTGTCCTCCCCCATAGAATTCCATATACAGTATATGATTTTATGAACTTCAGAGTCAAAAAAGTCTTTCAGTTTCACATATTGGCATTGTCACTAATATTTTTAATGCCTTTATTTCTTTAAAAAACAGTAGTGTAGTCCATATGAAATAAGGAAATCAAGAGTTTTTAAACACCTGGATATGTTGCCATTTGGAGAGAAGTTGGCCCGTGAGTAGTAAACACCCAATTCATGTATGAAATCATCTCTGTCAATTACTGGAAAAGCATCACATAAACGGTTTACATCTTCAACAGGTAGCCGTCTCCTCTAGTCTTCATAGTTTTCAAGCAGGGACAATTCGGCTTCTGAATTAAAAATCTATCTCTCACCCCAGCGAGCATTTAATCACACATTTCACTTGCAGCGGCATTTAAATCGTGTGCGGAGCTTCCACATCGCCTTTTTAGTAATGGCTCTTCTTGTATTGTCTGGATTGAATTCGGTAAACTGTGTCCGATATACAACAGTCAATATAGTCTCAAAACAATGCAGTGCTCGTATTTTTGCAACGTCTGTTTCGATCTTTAGCAATTGAGCATATAAAATGTCCACATGCGGCATCACTTTATTGAAGAAACTTAACCAGAATGTGAAGGTATCATCATTCAGCCACTTCATAAATCCAGCAGCTTGGGACACTGTTTTAGCAGTGTGAGGTTTTGGCGCCTCAGATTGAATTTTTTAAAGCACAGCAGAATTGAATCGTTACCCTCAAAAATTGTCCTTTTCAACCTCGAACGAAAATTCCAACTGGTCTCGCACACTCTTGGTATTCTTATGCTGCATATTCATCTAGTGCGGCTGTTCTTTCTGGAGAATTCGAAAAGAAAACTGACATGCCTTTGAGATTTATAAAAAAAAAAACTTTTACACTGGAAACAGTAGACGCCTTTTCCTGGAGCCTGTTCAAATGACGGGCATAGCAGTAAATGCAATGCGCATTTTTATAGACCTATTTGCTATGATATTGACACCACCATGTCCTCGAAATACTACAGCGCCATCATATGTTTATGCAATCAATTTTACGGGATGGTCTTGTAATAACAGTTGCAGTACTTGTAAAATGCATTTTGATAAACCTACTGCAGTATGGTTTTCTGCATTGAAAAATCCCCAGAAACGCTTGTGTACCGTTCCGTTCAATTCGTATCGAAACACACTGTCTGGGTGCGAGTCGATACGTCTGTAGTATCATCAACCATGCATGCTAAGAATGATGACTGCCTGATTTCGTTTTTATGGAATCTCTACAAACTTGAAACATACATTCCATGAGTTTGTTTTGAATTGCTTTTGAAGTACCTTTAAAACCTTTGCATTTTCAAAATGTGTACATAGTAGTGGATCAAGATTCTTGCTGTATACTGTTAACTCCAAAAAATACACCTTGATTATGCGAGGAAGCCGATCCATAGTGACCACGAAGAGGCAGATTACATGCACCACAATTTCAGTATATCAATTATTTTTGGACAGAACCTCCCAATTTTTTTATATTTATTTTTTTATTTTTATTTTTTACCAATTCATTATGAGCACGAACATTCTCCATACACGCACTACTTAAACTTTCGCCAATGTTACATCTTCCGAGAAATTAGACACTGACAGTATTATGCTGATGTCTAGTTGATTTCTTATGTTTCTTTATTTTCACATGTAGGTGTTTCAAATCGTTCACTCCTTTGTCCAATTGTCATCACCTCCATACAGTAAACACACAAAGAAGCACGAGTTACTGTCCTCAAGTAGTGTGCCTGTGCCAATCCTACCTAGTGTTATGGCCGCCGCACTCTTGAATGGCGGGCTTTTCAAGTGATTATTTATATTGACTATTAATTATTTACTTATTTATTATTATTACTATTTATGTATTTAATTTCTTTTATTTAATGTTATTTATATAATTTTTATTTACCATATTGTTTGTACTTTTTAGATTTTGACAACGGTGTACTTTTTAGATTTTGACAAACGGCCTAACTACACATTTTTAAAATTTTATTTACCGTAATGCTTTTATTATTTCTATAATTTTTATATACTATTTATTTTTATCTTCCCAAATTTTGCCGAAGGGCCTAACTACACATTTTGAAAATTTTGATTTTCGGAGTATTTCATTTAATGTTTAAATTCGCTATTTATAAATAAAAAAATATTTTGTCAGGGCTTAACTGTGCATTTTGATTATTTTTTTTTTTATTTTTTTTTTTTTTTTTACATTTTTTAATATTTTAATTTATTTTATGTAATTTTTATTTACCTTTTTTTTTTGTTTTCTTTGATTTTGCCAAAGGCCCTACCTAGTGACACTAGGCGCGCAGCTAGTGGTGGGCCCCTGGCGAGCGAACCAATAACGCAAGAGACTTGTATGAGGTCTTGAATTACTGGGGGTGAATTCCCCTTTCCCATGGACCACTGATTTACCCCAAAAAAAACTAAAATATCATTGATTTACAACCACCCACCCCCCGATATCTTTGGAACCCGTAATTTTAGAAAGGCGTGCTAGGGTCGTTTTACTCGCGATGAACCCCTCTTTATATTGAATAAGGTTTTTTTAGATTTGTCTCAAAGGGGATTAACGACATGGGAGGAAGCCATTTTATTTGTACGCGACTATATCTTACAGTGGACATGTGACTAGTGGCAAGCCTCTGGCAGTGTTTTTAAATGATTATGTATGGATAATTTACTTTTGATTTAGCTAATGACATGACTATTGGATTATTAGTATTATTAGATAGTTATTGATTGATTGGTTGCAAGGCAGAGATATTTTATATAGGCGGGAAGGAGAGCGGATATTTGTAATGGGTGGATGGCCAACCGCCAATTATTTAATATTTATGGCAGGCATGCTTAACACGCACGGCTATATAGGTAGTCGCACGCGGGAATTGCTCAAGATTATGAGGCAGTTTAAACAAGAATAATTCTGTTAGAGACCGTGGGAACCTGTCCCAAGGTTGTGAGTATGTTAGGTTACAGACTGGCCAAGTCTTGTTTGCTGCGAGTGAGTGAGAACGAATTATTACAGGCTACAGTTATTCTCACTGGCAAGTTTTTGACCATTTTATCTCGTTTTTGGGCTTGAGAGCGATACAAGTCACGGCCGATTTCTTTCTAATATTGAGATTATGGGTTGCGGGTTTTGAGTTTAATGCCTACGTGCAAAACCCAAATTTGAGTTTCATACACCCCTAAATATTCCTAAAATTACCCAGAATTCCCTAAAATTTACTCAAACAAATCTTCAGATTTCCCAGATTTTTACATCCAATTCCCCAAACTTTTCCCAAGAACCCAATAAAATTCCCCAGGAGCTAGTGAGTAAGATGGCTGCAGCGCGCACGTGACTAGTGGTGACCCCCTGGCGATAGGCAACCCGATATCTTGCAAACCAGTGATTGGAGATGGTCGTGTCGGATGTCGAATGACTCAAGATGATTTCCCCTTTTCCATGAACTACTTATTTCCACCCACCCCAAGATAAAAACTACCCTTACCCGGGGGTGAAATAGTAATTTCTTCTGTATGCATGTGCACTCGTGGCTCTTGTAAGATGGCGGGTTTTTTAAATGATGATTTACTCTTGGTTTCTGATTTTCCAAACGAATAATTAAAGAAAGATGTATAAGGAATTAGGTTACTCGGAATTTTGTTTCCTTTACCGTGATTGCATTTAATACTTGTAATTTTGCTGATTTCGAGATTTCGCAAAATCATAATCTTAACTTGATTTAGGAATTAAATTATTACAAGTTAGATTTTTTATTTTTAAGATTATTAATTTTTAGATTTTGCTGTTGAGAATTTGTGAACAAATAATTGATTTTTATTAATTGCAAACATAGGACAAGCATGATATAACAGCTTAGGCTTTCACGGCCGGCGTTCATAATTAAATACAAGTTTTTCGGGCTTGTATTTAATTATAGGACAAGCAGTTAAAGTACCCTAGAGCTAGCCTGTATCTTTTTGGTAAACCGCGCTGTAAGAATTTAAACAAGTACATTTTGTTTGAACATGGCTGTACCTTTATTGACTTGAGATTTCCAAAACCGATAATTTGATATTGTTATACAACAGCTTACATGAAAAAGCGCAAACCCTTTATTACTAAGACAAGTTTTTTTTGTTGAAAAACGAGCTAACTAGAAATTTCAAAGTTGAGTTTTATATTTTTTTGAAATTGCAAACGTTTTCAAGAGCAAGAGTAGGTTTACACGAAGTCTTATAACATGGTACCTGGCTGTACTACAACAGGATAGCGCAAGCAAGCGATTTAAGATGGCTATTAATAGATTTTAAATTATTTATTTAATTATTATTTATTACGCACGGCAATGCATATAGAAAGATGATTACACTATACGTTAAGACTAATTTTTTAGGCCTTGAATGGCCTTGCGATAATAATTTTCTAATCAGACACAAGTTAGCAGCCAGGGAACACTTTGGTGGCTGCTTGTTTCTGACCAGTGGGTAGGGTTCTAGAGAATGGCTTGCCATTTTGGTTCATATACAACAGATGTTTATATAGAAACCGAGCGATTATGTTGATAACAAAAACGAGACATTATACCAGAGACTGCTAGGATAGACAAGTATCATATCTAAGAGGCAGTTATTTATTAATTATTTAATATTTATTCATTTCCCAAAATTCAAAAGTAGGCTAAAACTTTACATAGATTTAAAAAAAAAAAAAAGAGAATTGTTAACACTTACTTGTGCTAGAATTCTCTTTTGTCAGCCTCTCTTGGTTAACTTTTGTTTTTTGCAAAAGAGACGGTATTAGAATACTAAGGGTCTATGATGTTATTGCTATAACACCATGTAGAGCTTACCAAAACGCTGTTGTGTAACGGTAGATGCTAGTTAACGGGCGGTGACTCATTACTAAATCCTGTTACACGATGCCTGAGAGGTTTCCTAAAATTCCCTGAAACTCCTCTAAGTGCCCATAAAATTCCCTATATTTACCATAATTCCCGTAAATGCACCTTAAATTCATTATATTTACTCAAATCTATAAAATTTACTCAATGTACCTTATTTCCCTAATATTCCTTTTTACGTTTGCTCTTTTACAAGTTGATATTTCCATGGTTTCCCACACTTTCACCAGACAAATACCGAGATGTAGACCATGACCTCTATTTTACACTTTATTGTACAGTTTTATTTAATACCTTTTGTTTATTACAAGCTAAGCATTAGGAAGGACAGCCCGCTATAAAAACTGTCTGGTACCCGAACAGCTTATTTTAAAATCTTTATGTTTACCCAAAAATATTGAATTGTTAACACTTACCTGTAACGGGATTCTCTCTCTTGTAATATCCATGGAAGGGAACATAGCTCTCTTGCAAAACCGACTGTATTAGGCTATCCGAGACCTACTGTCGACCAAAGTATTATGTGTACTCGAGTTTGACGGTTGTTTGTGACGTAACCAATAGACATACATAAAATCCAATAACATCATCATTTTCTTCGTTCTATTTTACGTGAGTACATGTAGGTTTGGAATTTTTAGTTTATATTTTAATATTTTTTATCGCAGTTGGAACACAAAAAGTGCCCGTTATTAAGCGTGTTTCAACCATGCGTCACATTTAAGAATTATTATCTCACAAACCCGTCATCAGATCGAATCCAAATTTTAACACAATATACATTGGAATGTTGTATAACTGGTTTATTAATTTCAAAATTTTGCGTGTCCAAAAAACAAAGTTGTTATCATTTGTGTAAGGTAACGTTTTCTCGGCTTGGGGTGGTTGGAATATGTAGTTCTTGGTCGCGTTGTAATCCTTATACATCAAAAAGTTATGCTGTATGACTTTAAAATACGTAAATTAATTCACTTATTTTATATTGGTTTATATTTGAACGGGGAAATACGACCTCGCCTCGCTCGGCAGTGGTGGGCTCCATCTCAGCAACGCTGTACAGCTTACCCCGGGGCGGCTGGCTGGCGAATCATGCATTATTTCCACGAACAAATACAAACCGATATAAATTAAGTGAATTAATTTACGTATTTCACAGTCATACAGCATAACTTATTGATGTATAAGGATTACAACGCGACCAAGAGCTATATTTTCCAACCACCCCGAGCCGAGAAAAAGTTACCTTACAAAAATGATAACAAGTTTGTTTCTTGGACACACAAAATTTTGAAATTAATAAACCAGTTATACAACATTCCAATGTATATTGTGTTAAAATTTGCATTCGATCTGATGAAGGGGTTTAGAGATAATAATTCTTAAATGTGATGCATGGTTGAAACACGCTTAAAAACGGGCACATTTTGTGTTCCAACTGCGATAAAAAATATTAAAATATAAATTAAAAATTCCAAACCTACATAAACTAACGTAAAATAGAACGACGAAAATGATGATGATATTGGATTTTATGTAGGTCTATTGGTTACTTCACAAACAACCTTCAAACTCGAGTGCATATAATACTTTGGTCGACAGTAGGATGTTAATACCACAATCGTACCCGGAACTTTTCCGACCCACTCTTGTGTAAATTCTAGTTATCTGGCCCTAACTTATATATAGCTCTCTACACGTTACTCGATAGCATGAAGATATTTTAAAATATAATTAAATTTACCAAAATTCTCTTTAAGATACTTAAAATGTTTAACTACACGGTGTTGATGACTGATATGACCTGAAGTTTTTATACTCTTTAACTATATGCAACTAGTGACCTGAGTACATGAGGCTGATAACTATGATTTTCCAAGTTGATTACTAAAACGAGACTAATGAGTAATTACCGATATAATTCAATTTTACAACACACCTTAGTACACGGTGCTAATAGCCAACTACTGTTCACGTGACTAATGACAACACGTAACTATACTGAGCTGATGACCAAGCTATTCCAATTTTCCTATACACTTAAACACACGGGATTGATGACCAAAATATTCCTTAGCAAGCCTGGAACCAAACAAGACTGAACAGCTGTCCCTAGCAGCCAGTAGCAAGGCCACAGAAAGCACTAGTTAGCTGAAATATAATACCGTGTGTTTCCGCCTGTATGTATACTGTTCACATTGACTCTCGCTAGCAGTATCAGTCTTGCGAGTTGAGATACAAGAGAGAAAATGGACTACTTTGTGGTGTAGTGGCTAGCACTCGAGGCTCTCGCACCGGAGGTTTAACTCGATACCCAGCTCTGGGACTAGAACAGAATTCTCTATAGAAAGAGATGGCGCTATAACTTAGTGTTTTTCTCCTATCGCGAAGGTAGTAATTCGATTAGGCTACTGGTTCTGCCAAGAAATTTATTTTAGGTCTTAGAACAGGAACGATGTGTACCCTGAGAAGACATGGGTTCCATTCCCGCTTCAGCTCTCCTAGAAGTAGCTTTCTGTGGTTTTCATTGTCCCTTGGGGCTTGGGCAGTGCTTAGGTTGCTTACCTCTTAACTAAGCAGAAAAGGTTCAATCCCCTCCCCTAATTAATGTATGGTAGATTTTTAAATTAAAATTTTACATTCTGTGATTTGGATTCCACATACAACTAGAGGTCTCTCAATACCTCTAGGGATTTACATCTTGAGTGCTTGGCGACCGCGGGACCCCAGCTGAGTCTGGCATTACTTCCACTTGTGCCGGGCTCCTCTCAGTCTCCTTTCCTGTTGACCTCTCTTGGTCAACTCCCGTTATTTTCCAACCCCGGCGATATTAGGATATCTTTTATTTTTATGTATGGGTAATACCATCACTACATACATACATACATACATACATACATACATACATACATACAACGTAATGGTAGACATATATATTACTATTTGGTATAGAAGATTTTCTAGCTCTACTATTTTTTGTAGAATATTATAGATTGCTACTTAGAACTAATTGTTTTGACTTTATACATCTTTTTATATATAATCATACCCATACAAACATCCCGAAAGAATATACTCTCCAACAATGTTCCAGCTGTTCCAATGAGCCTCACCTCAACTTACCTGGATAGGTTTAGCTACTTTAAGGTTAACGATTATTGGAGTGGGAGGTAGGGATAGTAATTAAGGAAAACATACGATACACATGTAATATAGCTATTAATTTAATTTTTACAATATTTACACACAGAATACATCTCTTTCTTTCTTTCTTTCTTTCTTTCTTTACGACTTCTTGCTATAGTCCTATCATGACGTTTTGAGGATATAATAAATGCTTTTTAAAAAACAACACTATCTTTAGTAGCAATATCTTTTTCTCGGTCTTGCTTTTTAACATTTTTTTTTTTTTTTTTTTTTTTTTTTTTTTTTTTTCAACAGCAAACTTGTTTCGTCCGAAGCACCACATTGATGATCACTCACACTTAAAACCTAACCATTTTTACTGTTTAGATCGCCTCGACATCTTTTTGACCTCACTTTTGAGCATCGCCAGAATATTATTCCATTCACATTCTGTCGCTTATAGTTATAAGAATAGCCTATATAGAGTGCACGTTGTTCACCTTTGTTGGTTGTAGTAAGCTCCATAGTAGCAACTGACTTGTCAGTCTGATTTGCTTACTACAAAGGTTACAACAGTCGTGGTGAAGGAATGATTTAGCGTCAGCTTTTTATGTTAGCTTATATTATGTCGGCTTATGTGTAGGCTTATTTCTATCTTACCGAACATCATTTCACTGTGAAAAGAAAAAAACCATTTCATCATCTGTTCTCTACAGGTCACTCTAGTTTGTATTCTAGTAAAAATAAGAAAGGTGCTGTTGATGTGTGATGCCAGCCTTAGATGAGCTTTCGCTCATCACAGGGAAGTGCCGATTGAAGGTAATATCTAGGGGCGAATGACTTGATGTTCTGCCCCTTAAAACAAGCGAATTCTGAGCACTTAATTTTATTGTTTTAACTGTAAACTTGATAGAACTTCCCTTGCGTTATGCAACACTGTATTGTAATAAACTTAAATTGTGCTACCAAGCCTTAGCCATTGCATGCTGCTTTACCCCTGTGGTATATCAGAAGGTGACTTGTGGGAGCTTGTACGAGGATAATAAGGATAGGATAAACAAAAATTTTGCCAACAAAAAATTAAAATACTTTCACTCCAGTGTGGGGTAAAATGCTGTACTCTTTGTTCACTCGATTTACTTTAGACTTTTTCTTTATTTTTAACTCATGTCTGTTTGCCGAATTATTTTCCTTAAGTCCGAAAAGATTTTAGAGATATATTGGTTACTGTACTGCAAGAGTTGATGTGGAATATATTATCGCTGAACATATAACAGCATATCTGACAATGTTATTCACATTTGTTTTCCTTTGCCCACACCTCCCAGCCTATGTTGATGTACTGTTTAGTCCAAGAAAACAATTTTTCTTGTGTTCACTTTCCTGTGAGCAGAAATAAAGGAAGATAAACTTTAAATATACAATTTGGAACATTTAGTAGTGCCAACTATGTATCCACTACTAAATGAAAAATTATACTTGTTACGTCTACAGACCAGTACTGTCTTCAACTCGCTGCCAGCGATGTGGAAGTCTTCGAATCTCTTTAGCAGTGCTTACTCTGTTGATGTTTCTGATAAAGCTATCTACTGCCTGGTGTATCTCGAGCTTCATGAGCTTGGTCCTACGAATACGAACCTCTGCTTATTAACCAATCCAGTGAGTGGGGCCGTCACGACTCGCCACCAGAAATGTAAGTTCATCAAACCCCTACTAATGTGAAAGTTGTATTCTTGTCTACGACTGCGATGGTGTCATCTAAGCTTTTGCCGTTTTACAGGGACAGACTGTTAACGCACAGTATTCCCGTAACTTTTTGTAACATGACTTGAGATAAGTGCTGTAAAAGAAGCAGCACACTTCCTGCAGAACCCTTCTATTGTGTTGCATGATATGAGCACGCACGTAACTCATTTGCATGGTCACTGGGATTAAGTGTTTTTCCATCCACCATATTCACCAGGCTTAAGCCCTTGCGATAGTGACTTGATCCCAAAGATAATTAAACCACTTATTTGCATTAATTTCTGTACTGTTTCTGAAATTCTACAGGCAGTAGTTTGCTCCATCAGACACATCAACAGAACAAGCACTGCTATAAGGACTCGACGACTTTCATATTGCTGGCAACGAGTTATAGAGTATGTTGGTGCTACATTGAAGAGCTGTAGATGTTTGATGCAGGTATCACTTATCTCTTAGTAAATAAATAGTTGCCACTATTAAATTTCCAACCTACGTACATTGTACTACAAGACTGGGTGACTACAGGTGAATCGACATTCCTACAGTACAGTGTATGCAAGGTTCATTTTTCTGTACACTTAGCCTCCAAAAGATAGACTAATGTAAATTCTTCTCTTACAAGGGAACTGTCCATACGGTCATTTCGAAACCGACGATGAAATTTCGTAGAGATGATGAGAAAACCATAAATTGGCGATGTACAAAAAATTAGCTGCCATTTCGAACTGCAAGGTATCAAAATCTTATTACAAAATCCGTGTGACAATGAGACTACTGGACAACCCTTGCATCTTGCTGGCTCGTGCGGCGCACAGCGGAGTGGAGTTGCAGGTGTGCTGGAGAGAGAGAGAACGAACTGGCAGGCTACCACGTGCCAAGGACACTTCATTGTTAGGGGACGAATGTGAAACATAAATGAGGTTCCTTAATCGTATGATAACAGAAATATTTTTGGCACCATGCACAACGAATATGCACTTTAAGGCCGCATTGTTCTAAACAGTTTTCCTTACTTATTTGAAGGCAATATTTTGCAGGTACTTCGAACTCGGGAGGTCTCTCCGTTGTGTAATTGGTTGCGAACCACGAATGTTTAACCATGTCCTTGAACAGCGAGGAAGGAAATTGAAAATGAATGAAGTATTGCATTTTCAGTACGCTGTTGCTCTGATATGCATCAAACTGAACGTCTTCACGATCCGACACAATGTCTGTTAAACGACGATACAAAGCTTTCCATTTCCGGAAGAAAAACTTATCCAAGGGTGTATTTACCCTGTCGTGCCGGGAGGAATCTGGAGAATTGCTATACTGTTACCTGGAGGAATGTCTTCAAGACAGCTTTTATCACTATAAGTAGTCCAGGAATCTAATAGTAGCAAACACTTCTCTTCCGCAAATGGGAAAAAGGATTCTTTAAACCAGTATGTTAATTCCTCTTTCCCCATTTTTCCTGATTTTGTGACTGTTACCGGCATGAAACATTTCTTTGGAAACTCTCCGACCGAAAGTTCCAGTTGCCTCCTGTAGTACAATGAATAATTTCGGGAAAAGTGTACCGGCCATACTAATTGTAGGCGTAATTGTGTACAAATGGGTGAGTGCATGAACTGATTGAGCAACTGTTTCTGTATGTTTCTCACCAACAAACGATAGTCCTTTTCGCTTTCATTTCGCGCATGAAACCACTCTGATCTGTATTGTATATTGAAGAAGGGCTGTAGTCTAAATTCGCTCTGTGGCTGCTTCTGCAAATTTCTTTGCGACTTGATCTTTTTCGTCTTCTTGCAGATATACACGGGATATATATATTTATACGATGTCGCAGCACCTAAAATCAACAACATATTTTCTCACTCCCCTGTTTCATTGTCACCATACACTATCCATCACTACCATTGAGCTATCTGAATAACACGTACTGTATTAACCCTCTATAGGGCAGAATTATTATTAATATATTTTGTTTGTTGTTATTTAATTATTTTATCCTAATTTTAATTTATAAATTTTATTTGTGTTATCTTTTTAATTTTTATATTTATATATTTTTAAAATATTATTTTTGTATAATTTTTATGATCTATTTTTATACAGTATAACCCCTCAAATCCGAACTAATTGGGGCTGTAGCCTGTTCGGATTTCAATTTGTTCGGATTAGCCGAAAGATATCCATAACATGATGACCAGCCTTCGTTACGATATAGGACTGTAGCCTACATTGAGCGAGGCAGGCTGGTTTGGCGCAAACAGCGACCGTGAAATAGTGAGTCTGGTCCAAAGTGAACATGACGGCAATGTAGCTAATGCCAGTGAGGAAGAAGAAATTTCGGCAGACAATGTGACTTATACTGAAGCTGCATCTGCTGTTGACATCGCATTGCGCTTCGTTGAACAACACGCAGCAGCCACGCCAAACGATATCATCTTAGTGCGACGCTAGCGCGCAATTGCCTCAGCAGGAAGGTTTTCGTCACTTCTACAATATTGAAGATAACTGATTTCAAGTGAAAGATTAAGTGATATTTTGTGTGTTTCTATTGCTATTTCATTGTTTTAGCAAAGTGATTACCTACGGAATAATAATAATAACCAACGTTTCCGTTTCTCAATCCTGGATGGGATAAGTAGTCTACGTAGGCACTTTTACAATATGCTAACTGTACTTCTTGTTAATTTTTCAACTAATTATGTAAAATGCGGTCATAATGCAGAGTATATGATTGTTTTATGAATAAATAAATAAGTTTCTCTTTTTTGCATGTATTTTTTCCTCGTTCGGATTACCCGGGATTTCGGATTTCCGGGGTTCGGATATGAGGGGTTTCACTGTAATTCTAATTTTGTAAGCTTATTTTTTTTTAATTATAAAAGCTTACTTAATTTTGATTGTAATTTTAATTTTTGCAAGCATATTTATTTTCAATTTTATTTCATCATATTTAATTTTTTACGTTTCAATTTTAATTGTTTTTGTCAAAGGAATTAAATTTCATCAAGCATCTTTTTCACTGAAATAACGTAATGCATACTCTAGAACATTAGCCGGATTCATGACTGCTCTCTCAAAGGAACATACAGTATGTTAACTGCCTAGCACAGAGTGCTCAGGGTTACGCTCACGCTTCAGCTGGTCACCAGGGCTGTCCACGTCGAGCTATATGCTACCGCGTGCAATCCTATTAGAAATCTCCGTGCCGATTTCAGGACCTTCCAGTTCCAAATGGCAGCTCATTTTTTGTTCATCTCTAATTTATGGTTTCCTCATCATCTCTACGAAATTTCATTGTCGGTTTCGATATGACCGTATGGACAGTTCCCTTGTTAGGTTGAATATCCAAATATGGCTGGTAGGCATGACCAATCGTAAGGGGGAAAATGAAAAGGAAGGGCTTTGTCAGATATATATAGTAATACATGTTCAGTGATATATTCTATCCTAACTCGACGATATTCAGCAAGGAGTCTCTTTGAGTGACTGTTTTTTGAGACAGTGTTCTAGGTGTAAACGTCAACGTTCCTGCTGTGGTCAGCTACTCTTGGGAGTCTAGTATGATATTTTTGTCATTTTTGAGCTAATTGCATACTTTACCGGGATTTATAGTAGTTGCTGATGTATACATATCTAACGTTGTCTAAAGTACCCTGTCAAAATGTAGGCAGTGGGCGTGGATGGGACTTTCATAAAGGTAACATTTTATCCTCTCAGATTGACAGTTGGGCAGTTTCTTATTCTGCTGATAACATATCTATCTTTTCACATTTTAGACTACTTAATATATGTACTGGTACTATGCACGTGGAGAAAACTCCAGATAGCATATCAACCTACATAATAGTAAGTATTTCACAGAGTGTTTCTCAGATATTACCTTTCATATGCCATAATTTTAAGGTAATTGCCACTGACTCATTTTTTCTGATGTAGTTCCAATGGGGCATGCCAGGAGATGCAATACTACTGAAGTATGGTACAGCATGTATTTTATGTAATGCCTACATAGGAGGTGCTGACAGACTAGATCAATATACAGCTTGCTATCGCTTCGATATCAGGAGCAAAGCCTGGCACTGGTCATTTAATAGTGCCTTTGCAATTACTCCCTAAACAACGTGCTTTGCTATATAGTCTGACTTCTAATGACAGATTGTATGCCCCTCAACATCCTTACATAACATGAAAGGTCTCCTGAGGAGTGTTGCCTGAAGTATACTTTGATGGTAGCCTTGAAACTTGAGTTTAATGCCAGAAACCTTCCAAACAATGGATGGCATGCCCTCTGTTCTGTTATTTCATACCCACTAGAAGAAAATGTACTTACAATAAAAAGCATTGAGTTTCATGGACGAATGTAGTCTAAATAGCTGTCAGCTGTGAATTCAGCAGCTACTGTATCCACGTCGGTGTTAGCCTTTCACGATTTGATTGCCGGTGGTCGAGACGGGAACTATTCGTTGTTTACTTCTGTCACACTGTCAGTCTGCTTAGTTGACAGGTACAGTTGCGCGAGTAGGATATGACTCGTCTCCAGTAGCCTCATCCTTCAACTGTCCGTGGTGACATGAGCTCCTGTGACGTGATTTCCCTAATTCCTAAATAAAACAATATTAGATACCCCATCATTATTTTTTTTCGTTCACAATATAACTTCTAACACAAATAGCGCGCGCAATCCTGCTTGACTTATGTGCAGACGGCACTCCGTCATCGCTGTCCCCCTCTGCTCGTCCCGCAAGGCTCCTGGTGCAATAAACAACAAACGCTGGCGCAGCGGCAATCAATTCTTGAAAGGCTAACAACAAAAGGAATGTTGTCCGTGTTGTGAAACATGTACCCAAATGTATTATTTACTTTCATATATTTGGTAGTTTCCACTATTATTACAGCAATATTTTCTAGGAACAAGGTACTGGGTCAATAAAAATTATAGAAAGGTTATATATCTCTAATCCTTAAATGTCTCTGCTAGCCATCCCATTCACGTTCTCTGTCGACACGTTGGCCAGGAAAATACTCAGGAAATGATTTAGAAAAATATCAGTTTTCTTAAGTTACTTTGATTACAAGGATGGACCTCGCTGGAGGATAATGACATTTTTTGAAAGTTCATTTGTGCAGAAGTTTATTAAGAGAAGTGTTATTTAGCGAGTTAATGCGCAACGCTCCTTTTCCACATTGTTTATAGAACATTACAACGTCCTACCCTTAGAGGTTATTGTTTCCAGGTGATGGCAGACATGAGCTTGGTGTTGACATTGTTATCCACATTCACTTTTTACAGACTAGTTTACTGAATCTGTACAAGTAAACAATGTATTTTTCTTTGGGGGTGGGGGTATACAGTGACAAAGGATTTACTGGTAATGACAATTGCTCCAAGGGCAACAAATAGCATAAATACACTTGATACCACCTAGGAAAATTTTTGTTCTGCTATAGAATCGTGATTGTTATTGGAGAAAGCGTGTTTTTATACAGAACAAAAGTCTTTTGATAGAAACATAAAACAGCACAAATGCACATTTATCTTGCATGTACACTTCTTTAGTTTGAATTTTTTTTTTTTTTTTTTTTTTTTTTAATTTTTTTTTTTTTTTTTTTTTTTACAAAGTTGCATAGTATATAATCTACTTATCCAGATTTTCCAGTGGAAACTTGTGGTATTTCTTGGTTTTCAAAGTGAGACCTATACATTTGAACTTACTTTTGGTCCGATTGTACAGTACTCATAATCTGGCATATTTACAAACAGTCTCTAAGTTGGTCTATAGCATTCTATGAAATTCCGAATACTACTGTATTGTGCATTTCATGAAACATGCCTACTACTTCTCACAAATTGTTCATAAAAATGCTCTAGCTTTTTAAACATAATTGGCTCAATATTTGTGAGAACATCATGGAAGTTGCTGGAATTCAATTTTCTTCCTTGCAAGGTTTATTTCAGTCTTCAGAGAGAGTTGAAAGGAAGGCGTCGAATCCCATTTATAACAATAGATAAGTTACATTGCTGCCGAAGAATGTTTAAAAGTCACTAGATCTAGCAAAAAGCAGTGCTTTGTTCCCGACACTGGTTGATACGTTGACCAAAACAACAAAACTAGCATTAAATAAGAGATCTTAACCTGTAGGTGGCAGAAAATATTATTTTCCCAACACACAGAAACCCTTTCTACCCACTTTAAAACAGTAACAGAGGCCGGAGGTCCATACTGTAGATTATTGAAACGCTTACATGGGCACATCCACACAGAGTAGACTGCTACTGCTCCAGAGTTTGAAGGTATACCTCCCCCTGCACACCACTCCCCAGTCGAAGGACCACTGCCTCACACAGATACGTACAAAACCGTTCAAAGAGATTTAAATTTGGAAATACTAATATATGCAGTCGGCTGATTTAGCAAACCGATCGGTCATTGTGTAAAGTATACACTATGTGTCGTATATTCTTGCATATTTGTGGGTGTGCACCTGCAATTATCTCAATACCGTAGTCACCGGCCGCCACTGCAGTTAAGCATTCCTATGTTAAATTCCGCCTAATATTTTGTTGCAGACTGGTACCTGTTCTGGGCATGTGTTCCAGGGGGGTAATTTTCCCTATTCTCCCTGTAATATTCACCCAACAAGAGTAATATTGGCCTAAACTCGGGTGTCCAGCTCTTCCCCCAAATGTTCAATAGGTTTTATATGCAGGCTCTGACTAGGCTACTTTAAAAGAGTGACCTATATTTTCCTTGATATATTCCTATATGTAGGCTGAAGAATACTTCAGATTATACTGTTGGTGCCTTTTCATGCATATTTTTTGCATAGACAGGCATTTGTTAGATCACAATATAATGATAAAGCAGTCCATACTATTTCAAAGAAAGGACGCTTGTAGTTTAACGTGACCATTAATCTCGCAATCATGAGCCACGGGACCTCCGTTCTACGTGGAATCTGAACCACAGGACATGGCATTTCACTTCGAAAATCTCACTTACATTGACCGGGAATCGAACCTGGTCTGCCTTCATACTATTTCAAACATCGTATGAGTGATCTAGTCACTTCCTTGAACCCGCCCATACCAGTATACTGCCGCAGCAATGCTTTGGAGTCACTGATCTCTATACATGGATCGCTGATGGCAGCTCTCCGCTGCACGAGAAAGTATGCCAGGTTGAGCGTGCGGTCCGCCATATTGGCGTACCCATTCTCGAGCTCTCCTTAAGGGGAAGCAATGATAATCTAGTAAATTTTAAATCGTAATTAATGGTTCTTTGGAACAAATAAAAATATAGAGATATGTTCACTCATAGCATAAGGGCATTGGGATCACTGACAGGTTATTCCGAGGTCAGTAAATCTCCGGAATAGCAATAAAAATGAATGTATAATAACGACTGACAAATATCAACTTGGGTGCTGAGTACACGCAATTAGCGATCAGTAACAGAGTAACGAGTGAAAAATAATTTCTGGAAACATTCTTGTAAATTGTATATATATATATATATATATATATATATATATATATACCACGAAATTTTGTATTCTAAAAATGATGTACCTATAAACGTAGCTCACTATACAGGTCTAGATTCGACATATCTTAATCGGTGCTTGGAAATGAATTCCTGTTTACATGAAATAACGCGCAGTTTAAACCCATCCCCTCACTTCTCTCCCTCTCACCAACACTTCCCCCAAGTAATCCCAGCACTCTACATCAAATTCTACATCTTTTAATCACGCTAGCAGCACAATAAACTTCATAATATAAGGAAACTGATCAGACCAAAAAACTGCACTTTAAGCTAAACCAAATTCACTTCTCAGCTCGACATAAATCATAATACAACTTAAAACCTATACAAAACATACTCTCCTTACTGTTTTACAACTATCAAACTATTCGCTCTCATAACTGAAAAACCCTGAAATGGGAACTAATTTAAAAACGCGATAGTCTAGCCCGATTAAGTCTCCTGCAGCATTACCACTTATGTATACTTAACTTCACAATAACTTCAAAATTATGGCTAAGTGACCTATCTGCCTGAGAAGTAAAGGTATTACCGCCTTGCCTGGGATGATGGGTCACCAAACCGGTACTTGAAACTAAGATCTTACGCTTTAAATAACCAAATTCAGCCCATTTTACAACTGCAAGAAACACTGCCAGTATAAATACATGTATAACATCAAACTACCAGTAACCCATCACAGAGCCGGATTCGCAATATTGCACCATGCGCTCGCTGCCATCTTGCTACACCTGTCATTGTCTATTTGGCTTACTGCTGCCTTAGCTACCAGCCATCCATGTATAGAGATCAGTGTTTGGAGTTCATAACTGGGCCAAGCATTGTTCCCTTTCCATTAGGGACAACAAACTACTTGTTGCTATCAGATGAAAGCAGTTTTAACTCGCCATCAGCACTCCGCGAGACTCTTTTGACTATTGATGGCTAGTGAATATTTTCTGGGACGTGGTGGCGCCGTGGTAGAGCTGTTGGCTTCTCACCAAGATGGACCGGGTTCGATTACCGGTCAATGCATGTGAGATTTTCGAAGTGAAATGCCATGTCCTGTGGTTCGGATTCCAAGTGAAAGGAGGTCCCGTGGCTCATGAAAGCATGGTTAACGGTTACGTAAAAATAAACGCTTCCTTTGAATATTTTCAGTTGAGGAAAACAATTTTATATTATTGTTGGAATGATTAGGTTGTGACAAGCACTGAGCTCTCAGTAGATGGCTAAATGTAGTAATTTGAAGATAAAATTACTTTTGTATGGTTTCTGCAGAAATCTGTGGATTGGATAAATCTTTTTTTTTTTTTTTTTTTCCAATGTGTCCACTCAATATGATACTTTTCTTGGCATTTTTGCCCTTGGCCTTGTGTATACATCACAGCTGTTGTGACCGATCGCAGGCTCTGGTACCGGACCTAAAGACCCCCTTATATTTTTGTTCCTTCGTGATGTACCGTTTCCTCTCTCAAAGAAATGCTAAAATTTCAAAAAGAATAGCTGCAGGGGATGATGGATAGGCTTGTTTGATTTCAGTCATTTTATCTAGTTATCTTTCGTAAATTTCTTACTTTCCTGTTTATGACTTGCCTCACTTTTCCGTGTTGTCTTGGACATTGTGACATTTTAAATATAACTTGCTGTTGGACTGAAAAGTATGAACTTTCCAATAAGTAAAAGGGAATGTTTTTTTAGAAACATCTACAAATGAACGCACAGTAATTCAATAAAGTGGCTTTGCCTGGTTTATATGTCCCTGGCCCTTTTCTAGTGGAATCATGTATGGACAGTTTGACAAGTTTTGCCAGTGTCTTCAGCAAACTGTGATCAAGATCATCAAACTTTAATTACAACCTGCAAAGATTCAGTAGGCTATTCCTTCCTCCTTGTCCAAACCATTGAACTGCTGCATACACAAAACAATTTTAGAACTGGAATGCCATAACACTTGTTCCATCGATATGCAAAATTGTTGCAATAAAACTGCTGATCACTTGATGTTATTGTGTACATTAAAATTGATTTGTCGAAACACTAGTTCTCTGCTGCATCTGAATCTGCAATACATCCCACCGTACAATATAATTATAGGCTATTGGTTCTGCTGTAGATTACTTGTAGTATGATAGGGGCGTGGTGGCGCAGCGGTTAAGCTGTATGCCTCTCACCAAGGTGGACCGGGTTCGATTCCCGGTCAATGCAAGTGAGATTTTCGAAGTGAAATGCCATGTCCTGTGGTTCGGATTCCACGTAAAAAGGAGGTCCCGTGGCTCATGATCTCGCGATTGACGGTCACGTTAAACTACAAGCTTGCTTTTTTATTACTTGTAGTATGTAAATTGATAACTGCCTTTATGCTCCAAATCTAGATGTGTTAGTTTCTAATCATCCACATTACAAAATGGTAAATACTACGATGGTGAGTCATTTACATGTGCACCAAGTGTGATTCAGGGCACCCACGATGTCAGCTGCATGGCACTATATGTAAGGCCTACTGTGATAAGGTGAGTTCTTGTAATTCCCCCAACGAAACCACTGCTGTATTTAGATAAGTATTTATAGCACCTAGTTGTTCTGGATAATTGTAGAGAGTAGTGATAGTTATCACATGCCACTTATATTGTAATATTGTATTTATCCAGGAAAAGGTTTACTGGACCCCATAAGAATCTCCCTTTGCTACTGTATCTGTGATGGGTAAGGAAGTGAGCCACTAGTTATCTTGCAAGGTCAAAGATAATAAGTGTATTTGCATATTTCAACTCAATAAGTTATTCCATCAAAATGCTTGTTGGGGAAAGTAAAATTTAACAAATTATCGTACGAATGTTATTTTTAATGCCTTAGATTTGTTATTTTCCTTGCATGCTTTTGTGTTCTTGTATATTCTACTATTTTCTTCCAAGAATTTTGATTTTCAGTTTCAATTCAATATTTTATCAGAATCTGATATCATTTGGTCATATGGTTCTTCAGGAAAAACACATAAATGATTTAAAGAAGTTTCTTGTGTTGTTGAATAATCTTACGTCGCTTGTTGTTTGGTAAACAGAAAGAAGTGGCATAGGTGCCTGCTTCGAGGGGGTAAGACACAAACCATTTTCTGGCCCCTCAAATTATGAATCCAGGGATAACACTCTCCTCGTGATATCACTGAATTAATTCTATGATATTTTTTTATTTGGAAGCATCGAGAATTTATTTGAGCAATTGACTAGGACAATCGAAGCTGAAAATTGTGATTTCAAGTGTTCAGTCACTAGTGGGAATGAGTCAAGGAGCAACACTTTTGAAATTTAGTCTTAGGATTGGAACAGGATACACTCAACTTTGGGGGGGAGATGACCTCGCTGTTCCTCCCCTTAATGCAAAGACAACTAACACTTCACTTCTTGAGTGAGGCAGAACTATTCAGTTCTGCGTCTCACTTTGCTGAGCTGGGTATCGAGCCAGAGCCCTCGCAGTGACAGTCACTATGCCACGAGGTGGACATGCTTGCAGAGGCCATTTCCGTAATGTAGAGGTAGGAGCGATGTTCCTTGGTTCATAATTTGAGGTGTGTGAAAGTGGTTTATGTCGTCCTCCCTTTTTCGAAGGTGGTACCTATGAATTTGTCACTTTTTCCCCTTGTAGCAAATAACAAGCAATGTAAGAATTGAACAACACATGAAACTTCATGATCTATTCTTTCAATCACTTTTCCCAAAGATACATTCAACTAAGATTCTGATTTTGAGATATCCATTCAACTTTGAAGCAGACTATACCTGAGGGTGAAGCTACGACATGCACACTGCTGAATTTCTTGGCAAAAATACGTCATGCTCGTGAAAGAAGTCGGTACCATTTTATTTCAAAAACTTTTCTTGGTTCCGATATCTGAATGTTTAATCAAGGCAGCGAAAAAGGCATGAAAGTTGTTCTATGAACCTCTGAATACCATACATAAAAGTGAAAACCGAATATTGATATCTTTAACAGTTGAGAAGATATTTGAGAGGGACATTTTAGGTGGTTAACCCTTATAATCCCTTTAACAAGATAGGGTCATTCGAAATTTTCTCCGAAAACTTAACACCGATACATTTGGTGGACTTAGGAAGTGTCAAACTTCAAGTGTTGCTAGTCACCCCTTTTTGTGGTACTACAAAAATATATATAACTCCCTTTTCTTGCCCACCTTAGATGAATGAGACGAATTTGGCTCCAAACAGCAATTTAGTTTTACAAGAAAAATTTCCTGTCTTGATGTTAGCCCTTCAGCTTGATCCTTATACTTCAGGGCTAATTGTAGGGAAGATAAGAATTTATTTTCCCTTGTTTTCAAGATGGGGTCCAGTTCATCTCGGCCTGGCTTCCAAATGAATATAATAGTTAAACATTGCTTTCTAGAGTTTAAAATGTCTCACATATATATGTGTTGTGTGGAAAAATGATGAAATAATATTCTTTTAGACAGACATTAAGGTAGGTTTGTACAGTCTGACAGAAAAATGAATGTGCTATTTTGAATCCGTTAAATCACGTAATACATTTCAGTTACCAAGAGAGTGCGCAGTTAAATTGTCCGATATTTACAGAAAATGCATGAACAGGCATGTTCAAAACTTCTTTCGCACATTAAATTTGATTATGAGTAGAGGCACGATTTTATGGTGAGTTAAATGATTGTATTTGTATGTGTAAAATCAGTCAATTGCTGGATTAAAACAGTAAATATAACATGAACGATACAATTATCGCGTGATGATTAAAATTTATGGTATTCAGTATTAAAACAGAAATTTAATAATGGCAGATGCTTAGATTTTGCGTTCAAGTGTAGTGAGAAACCTGTTTCATTGTTTAGCATCATCTTAATTAACATTGCATTCCACTACTTTCTGGGCAGAAGAATGCAGTTATCACGACTGTAAGAGATGCATATCGAGCTCGGTTCTCACTTTCTCATTTAATTTTTCTGGTCGCCACTATATTTGAAGCAGTAAGACATCAGAAGGTGACCCTTTCACATTCAGCATTGAATACTGATATTTAAATGCACTTAATACATTCTAGAATGATCGAGACATGTTCTTCAGTACTCGTCTTAGCACTGCTCTTGGCAATTCAGATATTATTTTTCGACTCCAGAAAGAGCTTTAATTAAAAATCACAGCTGAAGATTAAATTTTAGGAAGTCTGCGCCTGTTGCATCATCAAAAGGAGGAAAATTATTTACAATATTAATTGAAATATTGTCCTCCGTGACACGTTGAATAATAATTATCGGACTTTGAAATATTTACACAGAGCATTTCAGGATATTTTGCTCATTGAATCAATAATTGTCATGATTTAAACAAAAGTTTTGCGATGCAAGTTATATGTTGCATTACATCACAAGCTTAAAAATTGACGTCTAGGTTGGAGTTGATTTTATGTTGCAGAACAGCTCCATAAACTGCACAATACCAAACTCGTGCCTCTACTTATCAGGCGGGAAGTGCTATCTTGCAATGATCTTAAGAACCAAAACTGGATAGAATAATTTGTTTATTCACTTTTGCTTGTTGACGGCTTGCTGGGTCAACATGTCCCAATTTATACTGAAATGTTCAGCACGACTTCCTGCCAGATGAAATAGTGAAGCAGATGAAAGCATCAAATAGATTCGGTCATCAGACAGAGCATGTGTTGCCATCACTACTTGTGAAAGTCCCAGTTACTTACTACTGTAGCTACTAAACCCTGCTTTCTGCCTCAGTATTTCATCTGTTTCTAAATGCCCTGCTTAATTCTTACTAAGAAATGGAATCATTCCATCATTATAAAGTGATATCTCAGTTAAAGATAGAAACAACGGTAAATTCTGATATTCACAAAAAGAAAATAAGGTTACTTTCCTCATTGCAATATGAAATATAGTGAGGGAATAATTGCTTGCGTGTAGTGTCAAATTGATAAATAGCAAGAAATAGTACTTCTGAAAGTTAGTAAATTATGAATTGTTTCGATATTGAACTGAGGTATCAATACGCATTGTTGGCTTGATATTAGTGTTGTTTTATTCCAAATATTATTTGCATACTGTAGAAGTAGAATAAGACATCATGGTCAACAGGGTGTGAATTAAGCTTTCTATCGAAGTGGGATATCAGCTTACTAATGTCGTTGTAAGGAAATATATATCTGCTGATTTAAAAAATCATCATTATTGGTAGTGTTGCAGAAATATACTAGAAAAACTAAATTAATTTATGCAAACTATAAAGCAAGTTAGTCATCTCTCATATATGATCAAGATATAAGTCCTTAGAAAATCATAAACCCACATTGTTGTGTGAATTGGTTATAGATGTAATCATGCAAAAGCCAGCGAGGGGCAATTTGGGTAACCAAGAGCAAAAGCCTCCCCTAAAAGTTTGCTCACTTCCTCTGTTTGGGCTATCCCAAGCGTGTTTTTCATCATGTTCGGCACCTTCTTTATATGTGAGGTACAGCTGTAACGCATCCTTCTCTACATGTCACCAAGGCACTCAACATTTTCAAGAAGAAAGGAAATACATCAGGGACCAGATTTAATGCCTTCCGTACTTTACAAGTGTATCTTTACCCATACTAGCAATCGCAAGCACTGCTCAGGCATGCATATCAAACACAGGCAAATGGAAACTTCTGTATTGGTGTGTGGGATTGGAGTTGTCACCGAGTGGAAGGAGTAGCACTGAATAGTTACAAGAATGTATATGCTACCACAGCTTTAAATGGCTGATTACATCTATATTCGCATAAGGTAGGGTTTAGCAAGCATTTCGGTGGATTGTTTTCAATTTACATTATCTTAGCAAGTACGGGACAATAAATAAACAGACGGTTTATTATAAAGCACAGCTGTGTAGGGTTTCAATGCATTGCAGTCAGTATGTATTGCATCTTATTTGCCTTTCATTGGTTTATAAAATATGTTAATGATTGTTCAAGCGATAGAAGTTAGACTATTCCTGACAGTGGTATAAAATGTTCATGATGGGAGATTGTTCCCCCAGGGGGAATATCCCACATTAATTTGCACCCTGTTGGTCAAATATTAAATAATGAAGTATAGTTTCTGTATGCTGCTCATATTATGTCTTAGGATCTTCATCAGTGTGAAACAAAACAAACAAAAAATGAATGATGTCTGACTCTGAATTTAATATTAAATTGCATTGTAATAACTCAAGTTGAGAATTACAGTTGGACTGTATTTACACAACCCCCATTTCTAATATATATATATATTGTACTCTCGTATGTCATTGCTGAACTTGCAATACCACATATCTGACAATGCTCTTCCTTTGCAATATTTTCCTTACGATTGTCCATATCCTCCATACATATGTGGATATACAGTCCAACAGAACAAGTTATGTTAGGTCCATTTTCCATTCACCCATAGCAGAAAAATAAATTTTACTGTAGGAATGTACTGTATATTGACTTGTAGTTATGTACTCCTGCATTGGACAGTGAGCACATCTCCAAATAGTTGGGTTGGGAAGGCATGACCGTAAAGGAAAAGAATGGAAAGGAAGAGCATTGTTAGATAAAGTTACGTGGTTTTGCTAGTTAAGCAACAACGAAATAACTCCAACACCAAGAAGTTGTTGTGTTGGATAAACGGAGTTGTGAAGGCGTGTTTGCACATCTGAAAGATGACTATTCAAATTTGCGTGCTAGTGCACGAAGAGTGATGCTAGTAGTGCCAGTATGATCTTGCGTTAAGTACACTTCGTGGCCGTTAGTCATTGTCCGATGTTTACGTTGAGGGTAGATGTACGTCAAACATGCCTTTAAGGAGAATACGGAGGTAGTTTCAGAGTTTGAACGGAGCCGTGCAATAGGACTTCAAGAAGGTGGATGTTCTTACCGCGATATTGTAGAAAGACTTAGCAGGGATGTATCCACAGTGCATCGGTGTTGGCAACAATGATCACGGGTAGATACTGTCTCTAGAAGACAGGGTCCGGCCGTACAAAGTCCATTACGGAGAGGGAAGGCTGCCGTATTCGCCGCATGGCTGTGGTCTATAGTACTGCATCTGCAGCAGCCGTTGGCACTTCAGTGTCGCAGCGAACTGTAACAAACCGATATTTTGAGATAGAGCTCCGAGCCAGACGTCCTGTAATATTCATGCTACAAACTCCGAATTACTGCCATTTGCGACTTAAGTGGTGTCAAGCTAGAGCTTATTGGAGAGTGGAGCGGAGGTCTGTGTGTTCCCGGTGATAGCGGTTTCTGTCTAACGAGGGTAACAGCCCGATTTTCCAGAATCTTCGCTCAGGGAAAGAGGGGTCGAAATAAGCGATCACATGTTTCGGCTTATCTGTAGACACTCGACCACTTCCGAGAAAATGACTGTTAAAGCGTGGCCAACGTGCTTTACGTACCTTTTAGCGCGCAACTAATTCAACTGAGGCGGTGACGCATTGGTTATCGCCGCGGCTTGACACTTTTGCTCCCCATGTTCAAATCCCGATTAATGCTGTTTTTATTTCGATATTTTTTTCATTGATCTACTGATATCTATTGACGATTACTACACGAATGTTTCTTATCAAGTTAGTGGATGCAAGGCCGTTGTGTCGATTGTAAGATTACAACTGGGCCTTCCCAACGCCCCCATCCATCGAACCCATATACTCGGAGGATAGAATGTGTTCTCATACTAGCCCGCACGAGAATGCTACACCCGGGTAGTGTCGGGTTGGGTGAGAGGTCAGTGGTTATAAACAAAAACAGCCCAAAAAGAACAAACCCAAAAGTACTTAAAGCTAACAATAAATAGTCCAGTCTTAGGTAAAAGATCACACATTTATTCACCAATAACAAATCCCTAACCTACTTCGGAGGGTATAAATCGGCTAATCCGCAGATCTAATTTAAAAAATAAACAATCAGGTAATCCCTCAACTTAAATCAAGCTAAACCTTCTCGAAGACCTTTCACAAATTAATTAAATTGCAATCAAGCTAGGAATATGATACGTAATTAAGCACTAAAATAATTCATGAAAAATACGAATAATTACACCCTGAATTTACATCAAAACAAGTGAATTGGAACGTCGACAATAGCAAAAGTATGTCAATACATTTAACAGCACCAATAAAAATATCTAAGTTATGATGGTATCACTTCCAACATTAACGTTATTTTAAATTTTGTTAGCTAAATCCTATATTTACGTTAAACTGTAGACGAGATGCTTCTACATCCAAGAAAACAAACAAAGCTATGCACGATTTTATGCCTAGCTAACAAACATTTAACTAACACACACAGGGTACTTAGAATGGGCGTACATCATCAAATAAATAGTACACTCCTATCATTTATTCATATTTATAAATCCTTCCTACACAAACTTAATGTTGTTTACATTAAATCGTCATCTGCGTGTAACGTTAGGATGGCGAATGCGTAGTTATAACTACGGCTCACATCGCTTCATTCTTAATCGCCGGTGCCTTCAGGTTGTCACCGCGATTGCAATCAGTCGTCTCAAAAATAGTGTGAAAGCTGTCCTAGTGTATCTAATGTCTAACAAGCGGTCGAAGAACGAAAGAACATCGCAGAAAGCGACGTCAGCGAAACAAAACATCAGAGAAGCAGGCAAGAATTAGTTTGAAGTTGAGTATTAGGTCATAAATTATTCCCTCATCGTGTATGAAAACAGAGAAGAATGAATAACTCCACTGCATGTGGAAACTAGCATGAAGACTCCAGAACACACTCTTAAAATGGGAGCATCCAGCTCCAAAATCGTATACATAGGCGATCCACATAACACTACGTCCTAGTGACGTCATACAATTGGCTCTATCAGCTCATAACTTTGGTCGACTGGGCAAAAGTGGCCTCGTGACATTCATAACCAATAACACATCGCTCTAACAGCGGAAATCCTCGTATGAATAAATCATCTACGGTAATAAACACATAATATTCGCCCTACATTATACATCAAAGGTTATCTGTGCTCGTAAATGGAAACACACTATAATAAATTATTATGGTCTGAAACTCCCCCTAATACATTATGCTTGTTGCAGTAAATTAACAAAGTTACTCTGATATAAAATGAAACACACGGCGTCAAGCTGGCTGTGACCTCTCTCACTTCATCGAACACAGGACATTTTACAAGTCAAGGCAAAGCCTTCTGTCGTTCATTTAGTCGTCTCGCTTATTTAATCGTATCTGGAATAGTGTCTGACCTTGGCACAACACTCACACGTTAGCAGAATAAAACAAGTTTCTGCGAAGCAACACCGTTTGCCCACTGCCTTGTAAATCTTACAGACATGAAAATCAAGTTAGCTGTGGCACAAACAGTTACAAAATTACATCTCGTACCTTTCTATAAATGCTAAAACAGCCATTTAAAAACATTGCCTCGTCGCTATCTTATACGGTTTGTTCCAGAGCTCTTGGAATCTCAACTAAATATTCCAGGTAGTATAAAATGAAAGATAAAACAGTTTGTTTCTCCACTAAACTTGAAATGATACGTCGGAGTTGGTTAAATATTTTATACAAGACTTAGCTCAAGTCTTCCACACATTATAATGGTCCAAAACTCTTGAACTGAAGATATTCCACTAGTTCATTGTGGTATTAAATAAAGAAAATACATCGTTCAACTAAAAATGTGGAATACACTACGCCTACTTGCAGGTAAAATAACTGGAATCTCAAAGATTTATAAAATCATATGTGGCATCCTGAGACCTCTCCTAGAATAATATTAGACTAACTACAAGTTCCCTGACTGGATAGAGTCGTGCTAATGGTGATCTCTAAAACTAATCTACGAGCCTCTAACGCTCTACAAAAATTTAATCTTAACTCACGGACTCGTACTTAGTTCTGAGCATTATGGCAACCATTGCCATTGATGTGAGTGACCATGTGTTCCGCTCGATTGAGCTTAGATATACAGTATCTTCTGTCTCCGTCTCTTGGATCCTCAATATTGGTCTCCCCAAGCATGGTTAAAATTATTCCATCATCCTTCTGGTCTTCAATTGGGAATTATACCGCGTGTAGTTGGTCTGATGTTCCATGATGATTATATCACTGAATTTACGTATAGTTTCGATCGTTGTGAAAAATTGAAGCAATGGCTTTACACTTGCAGACAGACGACAAAATTGGCCATTGGTCTGCCACAGACTTTAGACACTGGTCATTCACCGTCACCTCACTGATTCAAACTTTCAAAGCACTTTCAGTTCGCTGAAAGATTACGGCACCTTTATGGGATTGCCTCGTGGTCAAGTTTTCCACTGTTCACAAATGTCACGATAATTCACAAAATACTGTTCTCACTCAATTTGAACAACGTTATAAACTTCTCCCGTGCTCACAGTGCGTATTAAATTTGCAATTCTCAAGTGATACAAGCTGATATTAATTCAAGCACGTTTATTTATGCAATAGAAAAATTTTCCTCCGCCGCACGCGGGTCGCGAGTAGAGAAGTACTCTCTCTTCCGGATTCGACTGCTCAATTCAAGAGTTATCACCGCCACGTTGAGCAACTGTATTGTGCCAAAAATATGTTTGTGGCATAAAGATACCAGGTTTTACCAGTCGTAAAATCCTTGAATTAAATTTCCTCTTCGATTATTAATGTATTGTCTTTACATTTTCATCCAATGTATAGAAATCTTCCTCTTGGCAATGTTTAACAGTCTAAAGCAGGGGTCTCCAAACTACGGCCCGCGGACAGATTTTGTCCGGCCCGCGGAGAGCTAGCATACTTGAAAACTCCTTTTAGAGAACATATTTTTTTATAGCAAATTAAATTTAGTTTACTGAAGTATTCTAATTTTATGTTGAATAATTATTAATATGACATCTACATTGATATGGTCATGGGCTAACTACTCATAACATTGTTGTAGGCTTATTGTTATTGTTTTTGTGATAAATTGGATAAAGAAACACAGAATTGTAATGAGTAAAGACATGTATAACATGCAGACATATGAAATACTAATGAGATTTATGTAATTGGGATTTTCCACTGACAATAGTTTGTAGTTGTAGACTAATTTTACTTGTACCAATTATTAAAAGAGATTTAAGATGCTCATCAGTTAATTTAGATCTGTAAACATTTTTTGTGTACTTCATTTTGGAGAAGGTCTTCTCACACAAATAAGTAGTACCAAAAACAGAAAACAGCCCACGAGCAAATTTATGCAAATTATCAAATTGTGTCAGTGGAAGACTCTTATAAAATTCCAACAAAGATGAGTTTTGATATTTGTTCTTAATTATATCACTGCACTGTAGTTCAATCATTTCCATTTGAAGTTCCGGGGCTAGGGTTTCAATGTCAGTATCAAAAGGATCCTGAAAAATCTTAATTTGATTCGCAAAGGCATCGAAGTCCGAGAAACGAGTATCAAAATTTATTTTCAAAGCACTCAAAGTTTCGATTGCAAAATCGATAGGAAACTCAGTCTCAGTGGTGTGGCTGAATATTTCACATGTTTTAAAATGTGAAAAACATTTACTTCGTAGTTGTGATTGAAACAGTATCAATTTCTTCCGGAATGATTTGATATTAGTGTATAAATCAGGAAGATGCTGGTTTTCTCCTTGCAATCTCAAATTCAGTTCGTTCACATGTTTTGTCAAATCAACATAGAATGCTAACTTCCACAGCCATGCGTTGTTTTGTAATTCAGTAAGAGGGCGATGCTTTTCATTCAAAAAAAATTCGATCACTGCTCGAAGTTCAAAAAAGCGCTGAAGGACTTTCCCACAACTAAGCCAACGTACGGCAGTATGATAAGGTAAGTCATTTTCTCCAATCTCTTCAATGAATTGTCGGTGATTCAGCCCAAAAGATCTCATAAAATTAACAGTTGATATGACTGGTTTCAGAACTTCAGACATATCCAAACATTTTCCGCACAAAGACTGTTGATGAATGATACAATGTAAGACTAATGGTTTTGAACCACCGTCATTTTCTACAGCCTTTGACACAAGAGCGACCACTCCTTTATCTTTCCCACTCATGTTTTTGCCTCCATCAGTTGTAATACATTTCAAGTTTTTCCATCGAAGGTTCTTTTGATTAATGGCCATTTCAACTCCTTTAAAAATATCTGTACCAGTAGTTGTGCCATGAATACTATACATATCAAGAAGTTCTTCATGCACTTCATAGCTTTTATCTACTCCTCGAATATAAATCAACACCTGAGCAGTATCTGACACATCCGTTGACTCATCCAAGGCCAAAGAAAACCACTCAACATCTCCATTTTTGTCGAACAGTTGAGAGGATATATTTTCAGCGATGTTTTCTACCCTTCGAGCCACAGTGTTTGCTGACATACTGACAGTTTTTAATAAATTTACCTTTTCAGGGCACATTTCTTCGGCTGCTGCAATTATGCATTCTTTGATCATTTCTCCATCGGTGAATGGTTTTCCACGTTTTGCAATTTCAAGAGCCACACGAAAGCTGGCACGAGTTGCAGCCTCTTGTTCGGTTTTGAGTTTTGTAAATGAAGATTGCTGCGATTTCAATCCGCGCTTCATAGCTCCGAATTTTTCTGTCCGCAAACTTCCTGTATATTTTGAAAATGTTTTGTTTCATAATGACGTTTAATGTTATATTCCTTGAGAACGGCTATGCTTTCATTGCAAATCAAACATAGCGCCTTGTTACTGGACTCAATTACGAAATACTGAATGTTCCACTCATCTTTGAATTTTCTGCATTCACTATCAATTTTTCGCTTCTTTTCCATACTACTACATCACACACAAAAGCAACAATTTAGATCAAAATACTGTTACAAAGATGTCTTAAACTTAAACACGCACAAACACGTTTTAAGGAGGTACGCACTATTTTATTTCACAACAGTGTCATAGGAACTGACTTGTGGTTGCGCAACTAGCCTTCTTATATATTCCAATTACTGCCATCTAGAAGTGAGTGGAAGACACCAGAACTCGCTCGAACCAACGAGATTACTCTGTACGTGCTATTAGCGCCATCTGTTAGCGATAGAAGGTACTACCTATTTCCGCTTGTGTCCACCAGATGTCGTGTCACGTTACTCCTCATGGCTCGTACTCTACGACTAATCTAGAAATTACAGATAATGACAGGAAAATTAATAATATGCAGTGTTGCCGTTTTGCGGACTTTAGTCCGATTTGCAGCCTTTTTTCAACGTTGCGTACTTTTTCGGACTTTTTTTTCATCAGTGGACTATTTCACTTTTTACCACCGGCAACAATGATAATATGGTTTTGGCCCTCGGAACTTACTGGAGTAATCAGTATGGCCCTAAGGCTGGAAAGTTTGGAGACCCCTGGTCTAAAGGATAGCATAATTGCACTACTCGAGTCAAAGTGATCCTCCTCGGGTGTCCTTGGTTTCTCCATTAGTGATCCCAAAGAAACCCTTCTCAAATGAGCTGCTCGTGCTCAATATATATGCTATAGAATAATGTGCCAGAAGATGAATATTATGACCATGATTAGGGCTCGGAATATTCGAATAGAGAGTAGTGCGAATACAGCGAATATTATTCGAATATTCGCAACCTCACGAATATTAAAAAATGAAGCCTATTGTACTCGACGTATTTATATTGCATCTTTGCCGCAAAAAGTAATCTGGCTATCAACAAAACACGTCTACATTTTTTGGGTAATTTCCACCCCCCTCCCTCTCTTCGTGCGCAATTTTGCATTTGTCTTCTTACCTTTGCTTCTCGGGCGTTCACGATTTGTTACCCACTTGTTACGTTTTACCGTGCAACGGACGTGTCTTTCTGAACCGGTCATAAAGCGAACCTCTGACGTAGCCTACGCAGCGGCGTCGATGCGCGCACGTGAACAAATTAAAACGTGTCAAAACAAAAACGATTTGCGGGGAACTGTGGTAGTAGGTGTGGGGTGAGGTGGAAGCGTTCGGGACGGGGCGGGATATTTAGGCTTGCAGAAAAATAAAGCCGGGAGAGATAGTCACATTTGTCGTGCGTCCATTGGCATGCCTGCTGCAGGTAGTTCATTTGGATGACAACTTGGTCAGCTCCACAGATTACCTACTACTACAGATGGCCAACAGCCATGCTAATTCTTGGTACCTAAGACTTCAGCGCTGTCTGGTGGTTGACTGATGTACTAGCAACACGTCGACCGGTAGCGCCACCTATGAGCAGATTTCGTAAACACTAACCCTCCCGCCCCCTCCACCCTGCCCCTTCCCCTCGTTCCGCTAAATATTCTCGTCCTAAATGCTCTGCCCACTTCAATGTTCCGAAAATCACAATCTCCCAATACTTATGGCACGTTTTTAAGTGTGGATATAATAATATGATCTACAAGAAATAAATCACATTCAAAATACAAATAACAGAAAAAATTAATAAAAATAATAACAAAGTGGGAAATTGTGAATTCCAGAACTTTGAAATGAACAATCACAGCATTTAGGACATAACCTCATCACTAATATACATTTTTAAATTTCTTTCAGTTGCAATTGGAGCATATTGCATTGGTGACAAAAATTAGGCTACTACAAGGCCTGCAGCATATTATTACTCAGCTTGAAAATGGCCCAAGTAGGCCTATAACCAATTAGTTATTAGAAAAAACTACAAAGGAAAGGTACTGGGAAGGGAGAAAATTCATATTTTAAAATGCTTGATGCTGTTAGCAATAACAGTAAAATTTTAAGAGAGAATGCTAAGGATCAGGTGGTGTAACCAGATCCTCATCACACTAAAATTGTTAGTGTAATTAGTGCCAAATACATTAGGGGACAGAAAAAGAATTGGATATCACAAAATATCTATACAGTAGTTCATTTCATATGCCCTTTAAAATATATCCAGTTAAAAATTTTGAAGGGTGAAATGCAGTAGGTAGGCTACACTAAAAATTATCATCACACACTAATACAGTACATTCCATGACGTGCTGTAAAGGGGAAGGGAGAAATAGGACTTTCAATGAAACAAAAGAAAAACACTCAATAAGCTAGAATTCATCATGTTTTATTTAAAAAGTTGTCAATGAAGAGAAGATAACAGCAAGAGCCAAGATCAAACTTAGCAAAAATACAGTAATCAAATCTGGTCCTCCTAAAAGTATGTGTTGAGGCATGTTCCTTTCTTCTTTCTTGCCAAAGTATAACAGTAGGGTCCAGCACATAATAATGGACCTAGTTCCTCCTTGATGTAATGGCTGACACCGATGAACCGCAAATTCCTACAACACATACCAGTGTGTATGTTGAAACAGTAAACTTAATAAATGTGTAACTTAATGCTTGAAACGGGGAACTTGAATTTGCTGACATGTGTATGTTTGCACCTACTATAAGTTAACTACATTTTAAAAGAATCATTGTGTTTTTGATATTAATTCATTTAGGGCTTTCGATAACATATTCATTTAGCCCCATGTATTTGGAAGTGTGTATGATTTGTTGATATTTGTTGTTTTAACGGGCCTAACATCTTGGTTATCGGCCCCTAATGGTTTGGGTGATCGTGAAGATGAAAATCAAATGTAAACTATAAATGAAACTAACTACAAACTTATATAGGCTACTAGAAGAAGAAATGGAAAACAAAAGGAGAATAAGGCAAACAAAGGACAGGAGGAAAAGAAATGCCCTCAAACCCTCGAAGAATGAGGATCGAGACACTTGGAAGGAAGGAGAACCACGAAAGGCCCCAGAGGCAATGGAAAAAAAGGGGAAAACCGACCCAGCTCAGGAATCCCTCGGGGTCGCCATCTCCCGAACTCACCAGCCGTGAGCCCCTGAGGGTGTAGCAATATCCAGGGTGCACCAAAGGTGGTGGGGCTACATACACCCTGCCCCTTGAGGGCCTTGAGCAGAAGGCAGGAGATAACAAGAAAAGAAAAAGAAGGCTGACCCCTCGCAGGAGGAGGGCATCAGAAAAGATGAGACAAGGGCCAATTAAGGCGGGAATGGAATAGACTCCCTAGGCCTCGGATACCCTAATACCGTCGGGGTCGGAAGAGAACAAGAGTTGACCAAGTGAGGTCGACAGGCAAGAAGACAGAGAGGCCGGCACAAGTAAGTGGAAGCAATGCGGGACTCAGCTGGGGCCCCGTGGTCGCCAACCCACGTCACACTAGATGTGAGCCCCTGGGGGAGTGTATGATTTGTATGATAATCTGTGTTATTGTGGTATCTGTAGTAGTGTGTATACTTCCTGTAATTCAGGTGAGGACTGGAAAGGAGGCAGCCGTAGCCTTAAGTTGGGAACCATCCCAGCGTTAGCCTGGAGAGGAAGTGGGGAAACCTTGGAAAACCACTTCTTGGATGGCCGAGGTGAGAATCGAACCTACCTCTTCTCAGTTCTGCCTCACAAAGATGAGTGTGCACCGTTCCAACAGTCAGACCAGAATTAAATTGCTTAATCAAGCTTGGAAACTAGCCCAGGACCTCAGGAGTGGCAGCAACCACACCACAAGGTTGTCTTACTACAGAATCAATTGATGAAAAAATCCCTCCATGTAAGCTTATCCATTGGCATCCTACGTGTTGAAAAATATTGTAAATAACGTGTGGGAATAAAATACTACCTATAGGTATATCAACCATTACATTGGCATACAATAAATCAATTATATTTGTCTTGTATCTATCTCGTGGTTACAGAATATCATCGACAGAACCTAACACTTATTAACTTACCAAGAGTATAAAATAAAAATTGGCAGATAAGGGTGGGGTTATCGGGCCAATGGTTCCATGGTTTTATTGGATTTTCACGTTGGACTTAGTTCCACAGGACATGACGTCCGAAACGGGGGAGGAGCTTACGGTCAGCTGTTTGCAATATGGCGGCGAGATAGTGACGAGACGTAAGAAAGACAGTGATAGGGTGTGCGTTTGTTATGGATTCTAATTTATGATGGCAAAATACTACATATTTTCTTTTATTGATAGAAATATTTTTATAATCAATTTAAATGAAGTGCTTAATTACTACCAGTTAAAAATATTACCCACCTGTAGATAGTTAATTTACTGTCTGCCGTTACATTTATGAAGCCTGTACTTGGGAGCCTAGTGGTGTCGATGTTTTTATTAATTTCACAATATATATCTCCAGGGGCGGATCTAGGGGAGGGCGACCGCCCAGGGCTCCGAGGTCTGGGGGCCCCGCGCCAAGGATTTTTAAAATTTAATTAATTAATAAATTATACGTTTCAATCTTTTCAAACTAAGTTATAATTCATAGTCTTCTTTTCAGTGCAGCTATGCCCTCCCGTGACCGTTTAGCAAGTTTAGATTTCAGTGAAATAATATAAGACTTCAGCCGGGAAAAGAAGTCGCAAAGTGATATTTTAACATTTCATAGTTGACATAATCTTCATCAAGGGGACATAAAGGTTTCTTTCATTTTCTTAAAATAATGTACTGTAGTGTATTCAAAGTATGGTAACTATTCTTTATTTTATTATTATTGCAAAACTATTTTCCATTTGATTTGATTTTTTTATTATTACCTATTGTTGTGGGCCCCACCTTATCATATCGCCCAGGGCTCCGCAAGGCCTGGATTCGCCACTGTATATATCTCACATAACACAAAGGACGACTCCCTGATAATAAATTGAATCCAGCAACCCTGAATTTGCATGAATGTTTTGGGTTCAAAGAAGCGTTACTTGGGATGCTCAAATCATACTTCAATATTGCTAATATTGACCTACATACTTGCTGTTCAAAGGCAAGAATATAAATTTATTAATCTCTTGCCACAGACAAGTTAAAATGGAGGCATCCTCTTTATCAATATATTTAATTAAATATTTAAAATACAGATATTTAACAAAGCTGGAGTCTCCATTTGAACTTGTCATAAGCAAGCGGAACAGATCTAAAACTACACTTTAAGCTAAATCAAATTCACTCCCCAGCTCGACATAAACCATAATACCAATTAAAACCTATACAAAACATACTCTCCTTACTGTTGTACAACTTTCAAACCAACTATTCGCACTCAAAACTGAAAAACCTTGAAATGGAAACTAATTAAAGTTAGAATAGCCTAGGCCGATCAGGTCTCCTGCTACATTACCGCATATGTATACTTAAAATCACTACAACTTCTAAATTAGGCCTACGGCTAAGTGACCTATCTGCCTGAGTAGCATAGGTGTTACCGGCCTGCCTGGGATGATGGGTTTCCAAACCGGTACTTAAAACTAAGATTTTACACATTAATTAACTAAATTCAACAGTAAGGAGATCATAGACAAAAACACAATTTAAGCCAAATAATACTTCAATATTGCAAATATTGAGCTACATAGGCCTACTTGCTGTTTAAAGGCAAGAATATAAATTCTCTGGCAAATTAAGGCTAGGGACAGCATTTTTCTTAAGTTTTCTAACCATTCGACTATTGTCAATCGGAAGAACCCCTAAAATAAGTTTGCGAAGAACGGATTACATTCTATGTACGACACAGAAGTATTAGGCTACAAGTTTATCAGTATTTTTGATGTAGCTAAATCCTTGTGAGTACAATTAGAGACAATAACTATCAATAATCAACAGTATCGGTGCTTACGCAGTGGAAAGAAGTCGTCTTCACAAAAATTCAGACTGCACACTGTCATGTAACGTGTAACACGTTTTCCAATTGACAGCGCCGTATCCCATCTTTCTCTCTGAACTTTTTGTACAGGAAAGTAGTGAAGAGATTTCGTACCCATTTTATACGATTTGCAACCGTATACAGAGCAGTACCTCCTCGAATTTGACAAATTCCTTTCTGTTTCCATCAGGACATCAATGTTTCACCATGAAAATAAACCTCACCAGTCACAATGTTACAGCTTCAACATTCTACCGCGTGGCTGCGCCATCCAACTTTTCTGACGTCAATAGTTACACATTGGTAAGACTATAATATGATCCTAGGCCATTATAACTATTAGACCATGGGGGTGTATGTTAAGTTTTAATAACCTGTAATTACAGTCCTACATCAGTATTGCCATTACTACCAATTCGACCAACTGAACACCGAGCCCAAACACTGCATTCCTACCATAACATAAACGTACAGCTTATTTTCCTGTGTATCTACAAAAATAAATACAAAGTGCCCATAGCATGAATATGCAAGGAAACACATCTACACATTTGTTTGTTCTTGGCTTATTAGAGGAGGACAGGTGCATTTGAATGGTATTTGGGTCGCAGAACATTACACGAGTCGACTACTTTAGCACCATGACTTAGCATAAGTATATTCACGTTGGACTTCGTTCCACAGGACACGAACACATTAATCTATATAGTTACACATTGGTAAGACTATATGATCTAGGCCATTAGACCTATTAGACCATGGGGTGTGTGTGTTAAGTTCTAAAAGCCTGTAATTACAGTCCTACATGGCATTACCACCTATTCTAACTGAACTGATCTGTTTTGAATACTGTAATAATTTGAAATTCAAGGAAGGGGAAAAATTAAAGCTTAGACACGTTTTCATGAATCATGAGATTTATATTCTATTGCAATGTGAAATTAATTAATTGATTATTCACACTCCTCAAGATCTTCAGTACACACATGCAATAGGCTCATTTAAATATTTCTGCGAGTTGTAATCAAGTTGTTGCAATGGTTTATGGAACCCAACCTTATTCATCTTGTACGGTACTCTACCGTAGGTCTACATTATAGGCCTATTAAAAAATCCATTACGAGAACCCACAGTACCTCGTTCCACTACCCACTGCCAAAACATTACGGTAACACAGACTTCTTACCTGGTCATAGACTGGATCATTTCTTAGGAGAGTAATTGCCATATATTCCTCTGCTATTTCGAGAACAGCGATTTACGATTTGTTTTTTTTTCCTTCTTCCGGTGATAGGCACAGTTCACAGAATTTGGTAGGTCTACCTATGGGATAAATAATAGTGAAAGTTAATTGATATGTCAAGTAGAATGTCACCTGCGTCTAATATCAATTCAAAACTAGGCCTATATTTTTCACAGCCACTACAGAAACACAAAACTTAAATTCCTAAAATAAGCGTACTTACTCGCCGTAGCAGAAGAAGAACTGTTCACTTCTCATTACCACGAAGACAATTTGATATAAGAAAGATGAGATAGAACACAACATTAGCTTATTTGTATACGGCCAATATTATTACATACAACTCATAAACAGAGCCGCCATGGCATGGTCAGTGCCGCCAACCCAGTAGAAATAATGTTTATTTAATGATAAGTGCCGTAATTATCGTCTGTGAGCAAGATACACACATCAAAAAAAGTTTTGCATCACCTCGGTTCCCAGATCTCCGGCATATAGACGTTGACTGTGTATATTGTATCCAAGATACAGTCCCTTTGACTGTTCATAGATGTCACTAAAACTGCTCAAAGATGTAAACAACCATGCATGAGCAGGGCCTATTAGACGGAGGGGGTACGACAGCCGATCAGTTCCAGTCATTCCACCAGGACGAAGGTACGCTGCTCATGTTGTCTGTAGTTCTACCATGCCTAGAAGGTCAATACCGCAGTTCGATCGCGTCCGCATTGTTACTTTGTGTCAAGAAGGGCTCTCAACAAGGGAAGTTTCCAGGCGTCTCAGAGTGAACCAAAGCGATGTTGTTCGGACATGGAGGAGGTACAGAGATACAGGAACTGTCGATGACAGGCCTCGCTCAGGCCGTCCAAGGGCTACTACTGTAGTGGATGACCGCTACTTACGGATTGCCGCTCGGAGGAACCCTGACAGCAATGCCACCATGTTGAATAATGCGTTTCGTTCAGCCACAGGACGTCGTGTTTCAACTCAAACTGTGCGCAATAGGCTGCATGATGCGCAACTTCACTCCCGACGTCCATGGCGAGGTCCAGCTTTGCAACCCCGACACCATGCAGCGCGGTACAGATGGGCCCAACAACATGCTGAATGGACCCCACGGAATTGGCATCACGTTCTCTTCACCGATGAGTGTCGCATATGCCTTCAACCAGACAATCGTCGGAGACGTGTTTGGAGGCACCCTGGTCAGGCTGAACGTCTTAGACACACTGTCCAGCGAGTGCAGCAAGGTGGTGGTTCCCTGATGTTTTGGGGTGGCATTATGTGGGGCCGACGTACGCCACTGGTGGTCATGGAAGGCTCCGAAACGGCTTTACGATACCTGAATGACATCCTCCGACCCATAGTGCAACCATATCGGCAGAATATTGGAGAGGCATTTGTCTTCATGGACGACAATTCTCGACCTCATCGTGCACATCTTGTGAATGCGTTCCTTCAAGATAACGACATCGCTCGACTACAGTGGCCAGCATGTTCGCCAGACATGAACCCTATCGAACATGCCTGGGATATGTTGAAAAGGGCTGTTTATGGACGTCTTGACCCACCAACCACTCTGAGAGATTTACGCCGAATTGTCGTTGAGGAGTGGGACAATTTGGACCAACAGTGTCTTGATGAACTTGTGGATAGTATGCCACGGCGAATACAGGCATGCATCAATGCAAGAGGACGTGCTACTGGGTATTAGAGGTAGTGGTGTGTACTGCAATCTGGACCACAAATGCTGAAAGTCTAGCTGTATGATGGTACAACATGCAATGTGTGGGTCTCATGAGCAATAAAACGAGCTGAAATGTTGTTTGTGTTGATCTCTATTCCCTTTGTATTTAACGGTTCCGGAACTCTTGGAACCGAGGTGATGCAAAACTTTTTTTGATGTGTGTAATTGCAAGAAAATGTCAATTAGGAATTATGTGTATATTTATTGACTAAATATAGTGATATGTTTGCAATTTAATTACAACGTTGTATCATGCATATGTTGGCATCACGATATACAGGGCTCCATACGACTGGCACGTGCAACTACACCGATGGTGCCAAATGATCCCTATCTGGTTGACACCCCCTGAGTCAGCTCACTGTCAGATCAATTTCGTCAGAGTTAAAGATAGCGGCTTATGTGATCATGAGTACCGGTGCGCCCCCAGAACACAAGAGTGGAGCGATGATTTATTTTGATCGGTCTGAAAACCTGCAGTCATCAACATGTAAGATTTGCAAGAAATCACTGAAAAATGGGTCAACAACATCCCCGTTGTGGAACCATTTACGATATGTACACGGAAAAGACGGCGAAATAGCCGACTTTCTTGCAGCCAACGACCCTGCTCAGCAGCACCGTTCTGGCCAGTCAAGGAAACGGAGGTGAGTAAATTACTTTGTTTTAGCAGTTTTTCCTTTTATTCTTGAGTTCGCTAAAAGAATTACCGAGTTGATAATCACGGATTTCAGCACCTGCGACATTTGAGATTATTATTCTCATTTTTCCACTATTGATACAAAGTTGCTCATAGTCCGCTGTGGATATGGCGGCGCATTCGATTTTGTTGAATGCTTAATTGTTTTGGGGAATTTTTATTCTGTGACCTTTTGTATCCGATTTAAAGAATGTTTATTCCTATTTCTTGACGTTATGCGATCATTAGTATTCAACTGCTTACCAAATAAAAATTAAGAAGATAGCTTTCATACTCAGTCAAACGGCACTGTGTTTATTAGTACCGCTATCGTTATTTTGTCATGACTTTGTTCAAGAAGTCCACGTTCACTCGGTTGTTCTAAAAACTACCCATGTTAACTTATGACGTAGGGAGAAGGTTACCTGAATGGGACATTCGACTCTCAAATGCAAATATCTAAGTAGCGGCGAAAGCAGATAAAACGTTCAATAATATCTCACTTTGAAGGTCCTTCAATTACCTGTGAAATGAAATATTATTTATCGTCATATCTCCCACCGTTTCCGAGATATTCGCATTTGAAAATGAAATGTCCCATTCAGGTTACCTCCCCTTTAATTTGTGTTTAGACGAGTGATTTCCTGAAATTAAATAAACGTATTTTATTAGCTGGGGGGGAGGGTGGGGGTGGAAGACTCTTATCAGGTATGCAAAGAGTTGCGCACTTTAAACAAAAAAGATTTATTAAACTATGCTTGTAAACAATGCTTTGTAGTCTGTAATTATAAATGTCGCGACACTCGACGGCGGATAGACTTTTCTGAAGGCATGTATTTGATTGAATTGAGCTTCCGATCTACGAAGTATTTTTCATCAACAACTTAAGTTTTCCTTTTTTTTTTTTTTTTGCGCGGGATTTTGTGAGAGTCATTAGGGGTCATTCAATAATTACGCATGGGGAAAGGGGGGAGGGAAACAAACGTTACGTTCTCTTACCAAGAGGGGGGAGTTAAGCAGTCTCATGTAAAGTTGTTTAAAAATCAAATTTTTATACAAAAACTCTTAAAAGTACAGACTTTTTTTACATTCTAGTATAATTGTATTCAAAATTCCGTAGTTGAAGATAGAAAAATTGACTACGAAGCTCAATTTTGCATTTTGGCAAAAAATTTCGTCGAGAAATATCCTGCTGGGCCCTTGCGTAAGATTAGAAGAGGGGGAGGGGGGTTTAGGAAATCCTGACGTTCTCTTAGATGGGGGGGGGGTCGAAAAATCCGAAAAAAGCCCTTGCGTAATTATTGAATGACCCCTTAGGTCATAGGGGCTGTGCATAGCCTTGCCGTTTCTTAGCCTCATACAGTTAATTAAACTTTCACTTTCTTTTTCAGTAACGATGATGAATCTTCGGTGGACGAACCAGAGACCGATACCGGAGTCGGAACATCATCGTCATCGTTGGGTACCGAAATTCCGCGGAAAAGAAGCCGGCATCCAAGGGGATATCTCACGTCAGACCAGCCATGTAGTCCTGCCAGGAATCGCAAAAATGGTGGCTATTGATATGCTACCTTTCTCTTTCGCCGAGGGACAAGGTTTCCGAAATCTTCTATCTATTATTGAGCCTTCATATCAACCGCCATGTGCGAAGGCTATCAAGAACCGTATTCATCTCATTATGAGGAAGCAAAGGAGGATGTGAAGAAGGTAATATCGAAGGCCGATTGGGTGGCCTTCGATTGCGATTCTTGGACGTCTCTCAACATGGACCCGTACACCACAACAAACGCCAGTTGGATTGATGCAGAATGGAACAAACAAGTCTGCACATTGTCTGCATGGAGCACAACGGAGAGACACGCCAACGAAAATATTAATAAAGATTTAAGGAAAACTGCAGCTGAGTTCGACATCCCGATTAAGAAAATGAGCGGTTGTACGACCGACAATGCCCTAAACGCTTCGAAAGCAGCTGACGAATTCGTGGAGGATGGAGGCAGTCGATGTGCAGCCCACACCATTCAACTGGCTGTTCGCAAGGGACTTAAAGAACCAGCAGTGAAGGAAGCTCTTGAGAAAAAAAAAACGCAGCACTAGTTACCCATTTCAAGCATTCCGCCGTCGCCACCGCCGCCCTACGCGAAAAACAAAATAAAATCTACAAGACGGAAGACAGGGTTCAGTTGGCTCAGCGATGTGCTACGCGCTTCGACTCTGAATATCACATTTGCCAGACAACGAATAAGAACAGGACTGCAATCAACGCCGTGCTTGGAGACCAAACAGTCACAAAACCATCTGTGGCAACAAAGCTTGAGTGGAGCAATTCGGAATGGTCTTTGTAAAAAGAGATTGAGGCTGGTTTGAAACCACTGGAAGTGTCCACCTAGTTTTATGCTCGAATCAAACTCCGACCTTATCGATGACTAGACCAATCATCCGTGGTCTAATCGACACTCATCTGGGAGGTGGCTCGAACCTGGAGGACGAGGAGGATGACGACCCAGAGAGCAAGATATCAACAATTTCTGGGGCTCTTAAAAGACGATTTCGCGTTAGTGATGAAGAACCGACCACAGGTGTAAGTTTAACCCAATTAGCGTCTGCTGTGGATCCACGTTTCAAGAATCGTTTACACGAAAATGCACAAGACACGGAAAAGATTTGGGCGGAATTACAAGTGCAGATGCTTTCTTGCGATACCGGAGAAGATTCGGATGCTTCACAACCACAACAAACAGCCGGGTTGTCGGGATCCTCACTCTCGTCCAGCTTTGAAAGGGACCCCAACTTCATTTTCAAGCGTCCAAATACGTCCCCGCGCAGGAAAACTGTGGCCGAAAAGCTGGAAATCTTTAGGAACGCCCCCGAAACTGTAGGTGACCCCCTGAAATGGTGGAAGGCTAATGAAAGGTATACCCCAAAATAAGTCAGTTGGCGAGAAAGTACTTACGCATTCCCGGCACCTCCGTTCAATCAGAAAGAATTTTTTCCACGGGCGGCAATATTGTTAATGCCAAAAGAACATGCCTTCATCCTGCCAATATTGACAAATTATTATTTTTTTGTACCAAAATAAGACATTTTTCTCGCGAAGTAGTCTTTGAGTTAAAATTCTGTTGACACTGAAATTTCGGCAACCTTTTCTTATTTTTGTTTTTCTTTCAAGTACTCGTGTCGATAATGTTGTGCTTATGTTGATGGAAATGCGCATTTGCACGAAGAGTTTCTTTTTTTATTTGGTTTTGTAAAAAAGTTAGGCACTATATCGTCGTTTTCCCAAATACGAGTTAGCTTGTATTCTGTTTTCTTCCCTGAATTAAAGAATTGACATGTTATTGAAGGTTCCGTGGTTTTTAATTTATTAAATACCATGGGTCAAATAATTCTTTACATCGTACTTTTGTCTTATTTTGCCGAACTATATTTATTTGCTGAGTACAAAAGTTGTACTTGTCTACTTATCTTCAAATCATAGTGCGCGTTTCCTCTAAACGGTAACAGTACTGCTTTTCAAGCTTCAACTAAATTTCTTATCTTTGTTGATCAAAACTTTTAATTACGTTACTAAATTCTCTCATATAAAAGCACTGACATACTAAATAATTAGCAAATGCATAACCTGTTCCGCAATAACTTACAGCAAAAAACCAGTTAAGACGAGAAAAAAGTCACATAATAACCGGAATAGCGTATTAACCGGCCGCGGCTGAAACGCACTCGCGAAGGCTGAATTCATAGATAGAGGGATGAGACAAATACCGTAATTCGAACGATACGAATAAAATATTCGTGCGGAACAGTCAATCCAAATAATGAAAACCAATGGGCATACCTTTCAAATTACTCGAATACAATATATTCGAATGTGCACGAATACGTTATTATTCGAATACCAGAATAACAATGGTATTGGAAGAGTATTCGCGAATTATTCGTGTCTCTCACATAGTGCCAAATTATTCGAATCACAGTCCGAGCCCTAATCATGATACATGATTTTTTTAAATTAACACAGCCGCCATTTAAGATTCTCATATAAATTGTACTAAATTAGACGTCTTTATATTGAGTCTTGTTTGAAGATTTTCTGTGCTAGGTAGTCGCGAGAAAATTCCATATAACTACTTAAATTTCGCGTCGCCACCATGTTTTAACTGCGTTCATCAGATTATTCAAAGACCCATAGTTGACGTATGTCATTAGCCTCTATCAACATACAAAATTTCAGCTTGATTGCTGAAATAGATTTGCAGATATTGTGAACCGTCTAAATATTTCAGATGAACGACATGTTAGATTGTTCTAACATAGGTCATTGAGTTATGTATCACTAGATCAAGATTATTGCTTAGGATCATTATTCAAACGTTTATTTCGATCACTTGATTTGGACAAATAAATATTAAAAAACATTATTTTAAAATTTTGTACAGCCGCCATCTTGAGGTAATTAAAGCAATTGGATAAAATTAGATGCCAGTAGCTTAAATCATTAATTATTGTTTGCCGCACCAAGTTTACTGTGCTCGGGTGACTAAATCGCAAGAAAATGCAATTTAAATATTTTAACTTCGCTTGGCCGCCATGTTGGTTTTGTAGATAACAGGATTTTCAATGACACATAGGTGAACTTATAGTAATATTCTATCTATCACTATACGAAATTTCAGCGTGATATCGGTAATAGTTTCGGAGATATAGAATAGCGGAGAAACACTTCGTGCGGCCGCCATGTTGATTATTTAGATATGTACGCCATACAATTATGTATGATTAAATGAAATTTATAGCATAGGCTTATTATTCAAGCATTCACTTCGATTGCATTATTAGGACACAAGAAATACAAACCTAATGTTATAATTCGCACAGCCGCCATCTTGACGTTATGAAAACAATCGAATTAAATTTGATGCCAGTAGATTAGAATTTGTTTAAAACTTTACCGTACCAAATTTCACTGCGTTCGGATGGTTAAATCGCGATAAAAATCCATTTAAATGTTTCAACTTCGATTGGCCGCCATGTTGTTTTGTTCTTAGCAGGTTTCTGAAAGTCACATACGTGACCTTCTAACAGTGCCCTTTGTCACCGTACAAAATTTGAGGGTGATGTCAATAATTATTGCGGAGATATAGAATGCCGGTGAAATATTTCGCGTGACCGTCATGTTGGATTGGTGAAATATATTAAAATTTGAAAGGTGCGGTCGAGGTCGAACGAGGTAGTAGTATGTACTTACCGAGTTTCATTGAAATAGCTTCTGCCTTTTAGATTTTATTAGCGGGACACTCACACGGACATAAGGTGATCTCATAAGCCTACTTTTCCATAAATGAAAATAGGCTAAAATTTGCCAAAATGATGGAGGAAGATCCAAACGTTACCATAACAACGCTAGCTTACGAGATCACATTCAGCTTTCCATATGTCTCTGTGGGAGATAACATTTTGCGTGAAGAAGTAGCAGACAGTTAGACATCAGTATCGAAACCTTACATAATAACAGTGTGTGCGCCAGTATAGAAATACTTCCCAAATGACGGAAAGGCTTCCGCCCCCAAAAGGCAATAAAATGTTAAAACTATGCATAAAAACACAAAAAGCTAAGTTATTTAAGCTTAAGTTGTAAAATAATATCTCACATTGAGAGGTATAATATGAGGTGTGTCTGGTCCTTGTACGAAAACCGCCATATTTTTCCTATAGACGCCTGCCTGAGTGCCAAATATGCTGAAAATCAGAAGAATATGCTATATTTTGAAACGCCAATGGACCTATGTTTGATCTGGGTATAAAAACTATTTTCATGCAAACTTTCAGCTTAATCTGTTGGGTAATGATTGCGTGAAGGAGTAACAGACAGACACAACTACATTTTTTTTAGCTAATTTCATGAGAAAGCAACCTATTGCAATGGGTATCATGTTGCCACTTACGGAAAATTTCTACCGTGGTAATTTGAGCCGTCAGTTCGAAAAAGTTATATACTCTTATAATATCACTTTCTTGTGGACACGATAACTACCGTCATTTTGCAACAATCACTTTTAAATGTATACAAAAAATATAACCATTCAAATTCTTGGTCGAGTTTGTTAAGGGGCAATTTGGACCAAGAGGGTAGAAATGGATGGCTTTTTTTTTCGAAAAAGTGAAATATTGATGTAACTTCCTTAGTACCGGTTTGTGAAAAATCGAACCCATTCAAAGTTCGTATAATTCTTCGTATTGTAACCGATCAAGGGGCTGAGGATCGATAGCATGCCGAGTTATCTTCAGGATCACTCGCATACCGAGCACGCAAAAAGTTTACTGTGTTTCCAGTGCCGGGAATTTTATTGGAGCGATAGACGGAAGAAATGATGGAGCCTGAATCGTAGTAAGTACGACATCGAATCCATGGAACCAAGAGGATGTTAATAATAATGATTTTGCTGTGAAGAAGCACAGGGAGAATATAGAAGGGATGGCCTACGTGAGCAAGACAATACGAGCCTCGCAGCTGCGAACAGCGTTTCTAAGATGCTGGGAGACAGGAGTGGGCATTTTCTCTCCACAGAGTTATTGTGAGCACCTCAAGAATTATTTACAACCCTCTACTCGAGATAATCTGCCCACGCCAAGCACCACAGAGGCCAATGTCCCAGAACAATAAGAAAGTAGTGCGAGATGACCCAATTCGCGATCCGCATTTGCGAATATTTTATTAAAGAGCCAGATCAGAGCTGAGACCTCGCTGGTAATTTAGAAATTTTGATCTCGGCTACGTGTTGAGATTGACCGGAGATATAACGACTTAAAGAGGCAAACCGCGGAGGAATTCTAATTACCCCCTCCAACGTGACAGACATGGCGCGAAACCCAGAACTACATAAACGCGTCATGATGCTATCATCAATTAAAAAGTATCTGCCGATCGATTTCGAAAATTAAAGATGAATTGAAGCCCTCCAAAATGAGAGCTTTAAGGAAAACTTATGATCACTGAGATGCGATCGCAATCCTAGAGTGAAATTAACCCGTTGTGGTAAAATGACAGAACTATTATAGGCACTTGCCCGGTGGAGCAATTGGAGGGAGATTTCAATCTCCACCAATAGCCCAGGCATTCAAGTCAAAATATCGCCTTAACCTAAAAAAAAAAATGTTATAAAGCTAATTCTTTCCGAATCCATTAATTCGACCCTAGAGAACAACATATCAAAATACTCGGCCGTAAATGTGCCGGCTTCCTTGATTTCCAAGCCTGGAAACCTGGAATTCCAGGAATTTTTCAACGCAGTCCTGGAACGCCCATAAAAACCGAACGACTCGGCCTAGGTAGACAAAAGTGGTGTCAAATGAAAGAGAAACGCATGCAGACTCCATATATAAGGTTTTATGCAATGCTTTTCTCATTTCGGGGTGGATCGTAACAAAACAAACGCGCGAAATTCAAAATTTTTGTAAGTTGAATTCATATGCACGTTTATTAGAGACTAAGACGGCAGCTCATGAAAATGTTCTGAAGTGAAAATTTCCAGAAAGTCATAGGCTGTCCCCTTATCAGCTATGAACGGTACTGTGGCGATCAGAAATTAAGTAACGCCCGTAAACTCGAGTCAGCTATTTATGAGAATAGTGTGTTTTGAAAAACGAAACTGATAAAGCGGTGTAACTTACCTTCATTATGAGCTGGAGCCAACTCCACCCTCTCTTTTTGACGGATGTTCAATGCGCAAAACGGACAAGTCAGCGTTTGCGTCTCTCTTTAAGCACTCAGAAATTGGCGATCAACTTTGTCCAGAGACCACGTATGTCATTGACGGAGGCTATCTCATGTACGCTGTTAGTTGGCCTCGACTGGCAACATACGGAGAAATTTGCGACCTTTTTCGTCAGACACGTTATGACTCGATATCCATCTGCAATTGTTTTCGACGGATACAATGGCCAGCCAACTATGAAAGAAGCGGAGCAAAGGCGACGCGCTGCAAGAAGGACCTGTTTTGATATCGACTTGACCGAACATTCGACATCGACAACATCAATCACAGGCGGACTTTCTGACGAACAGGAGAAACAAATTTCGACTTATTGATGTACTTGTTTCAAGATTTGAAGCTGTAAAAGTTCGAGTATACCAGGCAACTAGGGACGCCGATCCTCTCATTGTGCACACTGCTTTGGAGATAGAGAGCTTGGGGAAGTCTGTAGTTGTAGTCGGCAACGATACCGATCTTCTGGCAATGCTGATTGCTAGGCGTCAGACGGGAGATGTCTTCATGCTGCACCCAGGGACTTCCAAGTGCCCCGGAAAGCTGTACGATATTGGTGCTATTCAAGATGAAATAGGTGACATGAAGAACTGCGTGCTGTACTCCCACGCTGTCTCATGTGGTGATAAAACATCTGCAATCTACGAGAATGGGGAAAAGAAGGCTTACAAATTGCTTCAAAAAAGTGTGGATCTTCGGGAAGAAATTGTCAAAACATACACAAATCCATCTGCGAGTCGCAAAGAAGTTTGCACTGTTGGAGAAAAGTTCATAAGGGCACTGTATCCTGGAGGAAATGAATTGGAGAATATCGATTATCTTCGACATCGTGTGTACCAGATGACCATTGCGCGCCAAGGTCAGACATATGTTTTTAACAACAAATTGTATATCCGCCTTAGTCAATACATAAACGAAAATAAATTATAATTACACTTGCTTCTGGTACGTGTTTCATGGATTAATAGCTTTTATCCCCTTCATCAGCCAAGACAAATATCCGAAGAAAGATATAAAATAGCGTAGCACTCAACAAAAAAATGGCTATTTAACTTAATATGGTGCACCATATAAGTAGGTCACAGAAAAATGTTGAGCAAAACTAAAAAATATATGAAACAGCGATGATATTCAGCCATCAAAACACAGTGAATCAGTGGACAGTTCATTCGTGAATCCGCTCCAAAACACTGGTCGAAGCTTGAATTGGCAAAAATCACAATACTTCACCATATGAACACAACCAATGAAGAAGCCTTACGCTTAACAGGTCCATAAGTCAAATCAAATGCCTGCATACAAACTAGGCGAGCGTGGAAAGAACAACTTCATATAGCATTCATATTCATTTGCATCTTAAATTTTATTCTAAATAATAATTACTTTACATTCAACAGTAAAGTTTATAAACAAAATGATGGCTTAGCTATGGGTTCTCCATTGTCAGGAATACTCGCTACATTTACCTCGACCATTTAGAAGAAATTAAAATAAAAGATAAAATAATGGGGATTACGTTTTTGGGTAGATACGTTGATGATGTGTTCATCATTATTGACGATAATATTCAAAAGATTGATAGAATTTTAGATCAACTCAACAATATTGATAATAATATTAAATTTACCATGGAATCCGCCACAAACAATAAGATTAATTTTCTTGACACAACCATTTTCAAAAAAAATAATCAGGAAACCCACGCAAACCCATTCTGTTATAAGGCAAGATTCAAACCATCCTGGCTGTCATAAAAAAAAGCCACCTTCATTAGCCTTGTGAACAGAGCCATGAATTTACCTCTTTCCAAGCAAGATTTTGACAAAGAAATTGAGATAATATATCAAATTGCCAGAGTTAATGGTTATCAACATCAATACATTTTTAATATTATCAACAAATTAAAAAATAAGCCCATCACACAACTTCAACCTGAGCATAAAGAAAAGCCCTCATACGCAGTTTTTACTTATTTTAATCATCATACTTATAACATCACTAACAAATTCGAAAAGCTTAACATGAAAATAGCTTACAAAACTAACAATACTATTCAGAGCATTTTCTTTAATTCCAATTCTTTCAACTTGAAGGATAAATTCAGCAAATCCGGTGTTTACAGATTAAGTTGTAATGATTGTAACGCCAATTATATAGGTCAAACAGGAAGAAATTTCACCACAAGATATAATGATCACTTAAATGCCACTAAATACAGAAAGTATTCAGCCATGGCCGCACATATGGAGGATTCAGGCCACAAATTCACTAGTATAGAGAATGATTTAGAAATCTTACATTACACTAGCAAGGGTACTATGATGAATGTTCTCGAATCCATTGAAATCAACACAGCACACAGTATTCCAGACCCAGTGAATCTTAATGAAGTCATTTTCGATTCTAATATCTTATTTGACACTCACAAAAATAACTTAACTAGTAAGTCCAATAATAAACCACCTTAGATGCTCTTTAGTATAACTCTTCTACATGACATATTTATACATAATTACATACTTATTAATATACTGTTACACCCCTCTGCCATTACAATACCCTACAACTTGATTTTTATTATATTATATAATTTAATTTCCACTTTGAACATTTTTCCCCAAAGAATCTATTTTTTTTTTCATAGTAGCGCTCCACTCATACATACGCCCTACTACAGAACTAGCTATGGCAATATTTATCATCTATTGCTACCATATATATGAGTGTTGGAATGGGCTACACCCATAAATTCTTTACAATAATTTTCAAACATAAGACAATCTTTTCATAATTGATACCTTGATTTAACCTGAAGTAAGTTTTTCAAATATTATTAAGTTTGCATTCGTTCTATATCATTATAAATTAATTTTTCATAATTATTTCAGTCTATAAAGTTCCCCTTGGTCCATTTTATTATGGTTTTTTGTTTTTCCTTTGCTTCTTTCAGGTTATGCATTGAGCTAACCTCATTGCTATATGAAGTTGTTCTTTCCACGCTCGTCTAGTTTGTGTGCAGGCATTTGATTTGACTTATGGACCTGTTAAGCATAAGGCTTCTTCATTGGTTGTGTTCATATGGTGAAGTATTGTGATTTTTGCCAATTCAAGCTTCGACCAGTGTTTTGGAGCGGATTCACGAATGAACTGTCCACTGATTCACTGTGTTTTGATGGCTGAATATCATCGCTGTTTCATATATTTTTTAGTTTTGCTCAACATTTTTCTGTGACCTACTTATATGGTGCACCATATTAAGTTAAATAGCCATTTTTTGAGTGCTACGCTATTTTATATCTTTCTTCGGATATTTGTCTTGGCTGATGAAGGGGATAAAAGCTATTAATCCCTGAAACATGTACCAGGAGCAAGTGTAATTATAATTTATTTTCGTTTATGTATTGACTAAGGCGGATATACAATTTGTTGTTAAAACTATTTAGTACGTCAATACGGAACCATCATGGTGACTAGTTTAAATAATAGAAGGTCTGACTTCTCAGTTTGAACTTGCGACTCTTCCTCCAACAAGGGAAGCTCTACGGCAGCACTCAATGCGGACTTAATTTTCATTCATTCATTCATTTATTTGCAATGGGGGGTGTGTCCCCCGGTGGCAAATTGGATATACATAAAAAATAAATAATTATACATAACAATTCAATAACAATTATACAACAATTAAACTGGAGTATTTACACAAATAGTCAGTCTTTTCTTAAACACACCTATATGTTTGGGTAACTTTCATTGTTTTCCTTTACACTACACGTATACAACATTTTTCTGGGATTTCTCAGGAGAGTTAAATATGTTGAGTTGATTTTAGGTTCAAGAATGGCTGGGAAGAAACCTCAATCCAACAGAGTGGAGCTGGCAAGCCATTGACAACTCTCTTTTGCTCTTTCCCACAACCCTGCCACCAGCTCCTGACTCTCTTCTCCTCATAATTGCCTGCGATTGCAAGACGGACTGAGGAGTGCGTTGTGGATGTAGACGATCCGGCCAAGACTGCTCAAAAATGTGCTCTCAATGTCACGGACAAAATTGTCATAACGCAGTACATCGTTATGAAACAGATCAGGATCTAGATACACCCGATGTCACTTAAACTACCAGTTTCTTGTATTACACCTTTTAATCCAATGCCTTTTTCCTATGATTTCGAAGGCTTAAAGCATAATTAATTATTATGTGTGTAAATACAAATTTCATCTTGTGTTTCTTCCGTAGAAAAAAAATCATTAGCTCAACCTTTACTTTCCAGGTGCTAACGGATTAGGCTAAAACCCCGACGACACAACGCAACCCTGCACTGTCAACTGACTGCTACTACACGTTTAATTTTCGCAATAAGTTTACAATAATAAACGTAAAGCAAACATGACAGATGGTCATAAAAGCTACAAATGTGGTCTTAGTTATATCACGCCTGATTTTTGGTATGTACTTCATTTTCAGTCGTTGCTGTACCTGCAGCAAAAATCAAACCTCAAAAATTTTGAATTTCGCGCGTTTTCTTTGTTACAATCTACTCCGAAAGGAGAAAAACATTGCCTGAAGTCTTATATATGGAATCTGCATGCTTTTTCTTTCATTTCATACTACTTTTGTCTACCTAGGCCGAGTCGTTCGTTTTTTACGGGCGTTCCAGGACGGCGATGAGGAATTCCTGGAATTCCAGGCCTGGAAATCAAGGAAGCCGGCACATGAACGCCCGAGTATTTTGATATGTTGTTCCTTAGAGTCGAATTAATGGGTTGTGAAAAAATTAGCTTTATAACATTTTTTTGGACCTAAAAACCTTATTTTCCTGGGCTACATAGGGAAGGTGAAGTAGAATGAGTAACAGGGTAGGGACGGAGATAAGACGTTTGGATACAACCAAAGAACCCAATCAAAACTACTTTTATTAACAAAAGTAGGAAAAAGCAACATATAGATATAGAAAAGGTATTGAGATCTAAAGGTGATAATAATGTGAAACCCCTTAGCAAATCAAGCAGGGTAGTGTGAGGGAAGGGATGGCCCGTGGCCCATTTACAATAGTTGACGTTATTAATACGTATGATTAAATTTGAACATTGTAGAAAGAAATGGATTGTTGTGCTCGAAAATTAAAACTAAATCTCCCACAAGAAAAAGTACTAATAAGAGATTTAGCTAAGTTAGACACAGTCTTGATTGCGAGAAAACAGTAATCAAGATGCATAAACTGAAAACGACCCTAGGTAGGAAGTTAGCTGAGCGAACTATACCAGCGATAAACAGTCAAAATGATTTGTGAGAAACTGAAGTAATGGGTAGACAAAACTTGGATAAGAGCACAACAAAACGTTATCAAAAGTTCACGTGGAGCTTGTCAAATATATGCCAAGCGTGAGACCGAGGGAAAAGTAATAATATTGATTAGCTTTGACAATGATTAGGCAGTGTATTTTTTAACCCTAAGCGATTGCAAATGTTACAAGATTCAAACGGGGCGGCCGTGGCCACAAATTTTAAAACTGTGCCACGCGCATAGAAATAAGCAATTCAATTGCTGTGAGGTTAGCATACAAAAAGAGCAGTGGCTGTTGAAAAGTTGGTCTCAGACCAGAATTAGGCTTAAAAACAATTATAAAAAGAAATGCAATTATTGCCTAAATTAGGATAAACAAGTAAGAATATTGAAAGTTGACGTGCCACAATAGACACAGTAAAGCTTGAAAAGGGCTAAGATAGTTAATAATTCATTGATCTTGAGATCCTGGGCACAGCAAGTGCCTATGCATTAGAACAATTCAATGCAAGTAGCGAGAAAGTTTTTAACTAGAACATGAGAGTTGAAAGAATATAATGATAAGCACTATAAGAAACCTTGCAGGCGAAGGCAGTAAAATTGGACTCTGAACTGAGCCTTTTGACGCAAATAAATCAACTTGCAAGTTGAAAAACAAACGAGGGTGCATAAAAGGGATAATCCCGGCCTAGACAAGTGAACAACGAACCTGCCTTCAGTGGTGCGAGTGGTAGTGGATCAATGAGCTGCTCGCAGAATTCATTTTCAGATGAGGTTGGAATAGAGGTGTCGATAGTTTCCAATCTCCAGAATTGTTCTAAGTCAGTACTGACGAAATAACATTGAGAAGTAGGCTGAGAATCGTAATGAGGAAGTTGACCAGTGATAATCCAGCCGAAGTCTGTGTCTCGAACGAAAACATCGGAGGCTAGCTGGCGCTGTTGATCACGTAAACTATTCCAGAAGACACTGGCACTGAACAAGATGTCAACAGGACCGTAACGTTATAAACGGAATCGGCCAGCCTCAAATAAGGAGGAATATTTAAGTGCGTGGTATCGACAGAGCACTCGGGGTATTTTCGCCTATGTTATTCAGAATGAGACAATTTAATTTTAGGAAGGTGTTTCTCTGACAAGTGTCTTTGAGTTGCAACTTAGAGAATTGTAAAGCCTGAGTTTTAGAACTATTAATGCCGGATACTTCAATGGATGTTGGTGTCACGGAAAGACCAAGTTTTTAGACTAATGACCTCGACACGAAATCGTGTGTCGCGGCTGAGTCCAAGAGGCCTCTAGCACGAATCCAGTTACCCAATCTATCCTGGATCTCCACTTCAACGGTGGATAACAGCAATTGGGCACTGCGCTATGACTTAGAATTGTGAACGAAAGAGGAAGCATTAGGGCTTTCAGCGTCATCGCTTTATTTCGAGTTGGGGGAAGTGGCTGATGACTTCGGTTTCTCATGACGATGAAGTAAAGTATGATGCGACTTTTGGCAATGAAAACAGAGTCTGGTGGATTGGCAATTAGACTCAGAATGTTTCGTAGAAAGACAATTAAAGTGAAGACAATTTTGGACAATGAGCTTTTTCCTATCATCGATAGTAAGTGCTCGAAAAGCAGTGCAATGGTACAAATTATGAAATTTCGGACAGAGTAGACACTTCGGAAGGTTGTTAGGCATTTTGTGGGTTTCGCCTTGACTCTTGAATGCAGCGGAAAAGGTATTTCTGTTTTATGAAGACCTAAGCTTGTAGCTACTTGAGGAAGCTCTAGATTTCGGAGCGATTGAAACATTATGTTGTGAGCTGTTGGAGGCGTGTTCACCTTGAGTTGAGAGCGCAGTTAAAAGTTGTCATCTACTACTGATGAACGTGACTAGATGCTCATAGAAATACTTATCATCATGGGCAAGCTCGACTTCCCATGATTTTAAGGTGGCGACGTCAAATATCGCAGTAACCAGATGAATGAGAAAGGTATCCCAATGTTCGGCAGGGTGCTCAAGCTGATATAAAGCCTTGACATGGAGCTGGGTAGTATCCACAGGAGTTCTTTAAGTATTGACGTCATTAAGACGTGTAGCCGGCAAGTTGAAAAAAGATTGCATATGGTGCTGTATGAGAAGACGAGTATTGCCATACTTTTCGCTTATGAGATTAAAAGCAATATGGTAATTGTCAGCGCTTAATGGAAGAGCTACGACCAGTTGTACCGCTTGACTATGATGAGGTGATCTTAAATAATGTAATTTATGAAGGGCTGGAATAGTAGCATTGTCATGAATTAGGGAACAAAAAGGTTCGTTAAAGGAGTCCCACTGATTTTCGTCGCCCGAGAAATGGGGAAGTTCAATCTTTGGAAGCAACGGTCTAGGCCTGAGAGTGCTATCGCGTGACGCAGTTTGTAGAGTTTGAGTTCTTTTTTGCTCTTCAGATATTTTTTTGGATTAAAGCGTGGGCAGCAGCAACAGCCTCATAGTACAACATCTCAACTTCATCCCTGTCTCCCTCCTGATTAAGAGGGACGGATTCGATCTCTATTTGGCATGCGTCATACCTTTCGTAAGACTGTTCGTAATTTTTTAGACGTTGAGAAATTATGTCCAAGTTGTATTCTTGAGGAGTTAGTTCTTTAAGAAATGTTCTAAAGCGAGTAAGTTGCCCTTTACATGAAGCGCACCTGTTGATAAGGTTATCATCCAGGGGCGCCATATTCAAAAATGGAAGTTGGAGTCCAACTTACGCTTCCCGCAGAAAGGTGTAAACAGGCTGTCCAGTAGGCAGCAAAGAAGTGTGAATACCGTAAGGCTGGACTGCAAGAGCGTCGTCTGTCCTTCACATTCACTGCTTAAGTAGTTTAGAGCTGAAAATTCCAAGTAAATATTAGTATTTAGCAAGGTATTGACAAATTGGGTTCCAAGGGTTTCCGGCACCAAGAATATGGAGCAATTTGAGGGAGTTTCCAATCACCGCCATAGGAAAGATGAAGTAGAATGAGGAACAGATTAGGGAAAGAAATAAGAAGTTTGGATACAAGGGAAGAACCCAATCAAAACAACTTTTATTAACAAAAGTAGGAAAGAACAAAAAATAGATATTGAAACTGTATTGATATCTAAAGGTGATAATAATGTGAAACCCTTAAGCAACTCAAGCAGAGTAGTGTGAGGGAAGGGGTGGCCCGTGGCCCATTTACAATAGTTGACGTTATTAAGAAGTATGATTACATTTGAAAATTTTAGAAAGAAAAGGATTGTTGTGCTCGAAATTTAAAACTAAATCTCCCACAAGAAGAAGTACTAATAAGAGATTCAGCTAATTTAGACGCAGTCTTGATTACGAGAAAACACTAATCAAGATGCATAGACTGGAAACGACCCTAGGTAGGAAGTTAGCTGAGCGAACTGTACCAGCGATAAACAGTCAAAAATAACTGTGAAAAACTGAAGTAAAGGGTAGACAAAACTTGGATAAGAGCACAACAAAAAGTTATCAAAGTTCACGTGGAGCATCTCAAATATCTGCCAAGCGTGAGATCAAGGGAAAAAGAATAATATTCATCCGCTTTGACAATGATTAGGCAGTGTATTTTTTAACCCTAAGCGATTGCCAATGTTACTAGATTCAAACGGGGCGGCCGTGGCCAAAACTTTAAAAACTGTGCCACGCATATAGAAATAAGCAATTCAATTGATGTGAGGTTAGCATAAAAATTGAGCAGTGGCTGTTGAAAAGTTGGTCTCAGACAAGGATTAGGCTTAAGAACACCAATTATAAAAATAATTGCAATTATTGCCTAAATTAGGATAAACAAGTAAGAATAAACAAAGTTGACGTGCTACAATAGACACAGTAAAGCTTGATAAGGGCTAAGATAGCAAAGAATTTATTGATGCTGGGGACAGCAGGTGCTTATGCATTAGAGCAATATAATGCGAGAAAGAGAGTTGAAAGAATATATGCAATATAATGCTAATAAGCACCATAAGAAACCTTTCAGGCAAAGGTAGTAAAATTGGACTCTGAACTGAAATGGCTTAGATACCACTTGAATTATTTAAACTGAATTACGTTAGATTTTAATTTCAAATTGTGAAGGGCGTCCTCGGACGTAGCCTCAAAAATTACAAAAATGATACTCATAGGTTACTTAAGCTTAGTTTGTTAGTGAAGGGTGAAATGGGGGAGGGAAGGAAATAGGTTTTTTCCACTATAAGTTCATGCATGTAATTTATGTATGCGAAACACTGTAACTTGCGAACCAGACTGTTTTTGTGGCACGAAGTACTTTTGAGTTTATAGAAAATGTTTTGTAGATAAACGTTACTGATTATTGTTGTGAGTTATTTTCCAGTGGAGAGGTTTTATATTGTGATTTTAATTCAGTTTTAAGCATTGATGCAGTTCTTGGAAAGTCTTGTGTTATTAGCAGAATTAACCAATACGCCGTTAGAAGCGGAAACAGGTGTATTTCACTGTGACGTCACAGACTTTAAATTTGAAGAGAATGCTTAGGGAACTTTCTAGATGAAGTTTAATGGATTTGATGGAGTTTAATGCAAATCTCACGGAGGCCCAATTTATTGGTATTTGACAGAGTTTATGAATATTCCCACGATGCGCCCGACCAATAGTCACAGTTTCACATTAGAATAAACTCCCTCGGAGGAAATGTAAGAGTAAAATGACAACGATACTTCGTCATTACAGAATTGCAGTCTAGCCGGCTAGTTAAAATTCAATAACTGAGTAATAGTAAGCATTAAAATAGCTTCATAGCTAGATTAACATATGATTAGTAACTTATCTTTCCATGATGATCCGACGGTGTCGAATAGTGCTTGTCAGCACATGACTTTCACAAGATGTCGGGCGTGGAGGTTGCCTCGAGCAGTGAGACCGAGTGAGTCTTCTAAAGTTCACGAGAGAAGTGAGTGAGCAGCGAGCTCCCAACTATGCGAGCCGAGAAGAGGGGAAGCGAGGGAGGAAGGATGGCATAGCAGATACCAACATGTGCACTATAAAATAGTTAAAATACAAAAGTTTCTTTTCTTAAGGCAGAGTCCACAAAGTGAAGAATGGGCGTAGATTGCTATCGGTGGCAGGTGAGCCGAAGTATTAAACATTCTTCAGAAGCCGTTGGCAAAGAGTTCACGCTGGCCGCCAGGAACAATTGAATTCAGCGAATTGCCGTATGAAGCGTTGCAGGGCGAAGCACGACGCTACTGCTAAAGAGGGGGGGGGGAGCATCTCGATTTCTAGAACAAAATAAGGACAACATAAGAAAATGCACAACAAGAGAACTAAATGCAAATAAATCTCTGTTGGTGGCTTTCACGAAATAGAAAATAAGAAAGGCAGAGAAAACTAAACAAGACCCAATGTGGGTGCATATTACATGGAACGTATAATCGCCAAATTTACCTCCCGGACAGGAAGAGGGTAGTCAACTTGAAATCTTTGATCCGTGAGGCTGCACTGCGCCGCCCTGAGAAACGAAGCCGCTTGGTAGCGTGAATCCCGGTGTGACTTAGTGTTTGCGTAGCTGAATGCCGCATATAAGTAAATTAAGTTATGATATTTCAGTGAATTAGTTGACCTATGTGAATTATAATACGTAATAACAACTCAAGTAGCCGAGACAAGGATATTAATATTTTGAAAGTACTGAGCCCTAATTTTGAATTATTAAGGAATAAAATTGAGAATATTTTTATTAGCCCATGATAAAATTTAACCTAGGAGAATCGAATCTGTAAAGTGGCAGAAAACTGGTTAGTTGACAAGTTACAAGTAGAGACGCGACGCAGTCATGCGCTCTGTGAAGCAAAGTTGGAGCATGCCAAGGTCACCCGACCCATAGCAACGCTAATTTACCGCGTATTTGAGATTCATTATTATAAATTATGTCATTGGATAGGACTTGACAACCAATGAGGAGAGCTCTAGTAGAGACCATTATTATTGAAAACCTCGTACTCAAATGGAAATAATTACTTATAGGCCCTAAAGAAGAGATTTAATCCATTAGAATAATGAAGGAAATGAGAAGAGGAATATAACAATACTTTAAAAGTCATTGAAGGACCTAAGTTGACAGAAATAAGCTTCGAAGGATCAAAAGCAAAGTTCGAGCGTGAATGCAATATGGCGCGAAGGAAAGTCGATTAGAGAAGTGGGGAGCGAGTAAGCGTGGTCTGTTCGTCTTATGAACTAGAGGAGAGTAGACGTACTTCGACCGTCAATTTGTAGGCTAAGTGAGCCCGACAATCAGCGGAGTGTCTTGACCGCTATCGAGGCCGCCTTTGTAAGATGAAGGCGTTGCCCGGTGAACAATCTAGTGCGAGTTAAGCTCAGCATAGACAAGCTGTTATTGAGTATTAGGAAGTCGAATTACAGAATCATTCAATTATATTCTGAACACATATAATAAGACGACTATCCACTTCAAATCTAGTGAGAAATTTCGGCGCAGTTTAGCAAATATAGCGTGTTTTAGATAAACATATTACTGCAGGAGAAAAATGCGTATCTCAGATCAGTAGAGAACGTTTTCACAAGTCGCAAGTTAGCAGTGAGTGCTTATAAGAATACAGCTTCGAGAGAACTTGAGTCTTTAACAAACATTAAGCGATATATGAACATTGTAGCGAACTATTATTGCAGATTATACAGAATGACTTCGATTAGAAACATGATTTTGAAAACTACATTTGAACTTATAAAGTTGATTACAGTTATGGAGTAAGTTAAGATGCGACTGGGGTATATCACGATGAAGATGTGAGATGGCGACATAGAGCAACATTCATCGTAACTACAACCATGTACGACGTCATGTAACTGTGATGTCGAATACATTATGTACATCAATGTATTCACAAATACTTCGAGTTCGACTACGAGAATAAGAGCAATACACTGCAATCATAGAACATCTACATGAACATTTCATCGATTATAACGATTCCATCTTTAGTTTTCGAACTATATTTCACCAAAGAAGATCAATCATCAGTATAGCTAAACCATGGCATGATTTATCGTAACGAGAGAACTTCAGGGGAATCATCATTCAAGAATGAAGCCGCTAGGGTCGATCGCAGCGAAATGCTTCCAGCTTGGAATCCAGAACGGGAGGAAGGTCCGCAGTTCGTATGCCAGGGTACATGTGAAATTATTCCGGGAGGGAATCCATCCTTTCCCGAGGTCGCTGATTCAACATAGAAGGTAGACCTGCCTTCATTCTTCAATAGATCTTCCGAAAATAGGGCATTTCTTAAATACCTGTCTTGAACTTCGAGAACGTCTTTACAAGGTAGACGTAAACCATTTATGTATGTATTTTGGTGAGATTTCTGAGCAACATTTCTCCATGTATTTAATATATTTCATTCGACGTTTTTGATTTCAACGTCAGTATCAAGTGAGATGATAGTCCTTATTCATCTGTACATGAGATTTCAACGATGTATTTTCAGAACTTACTTGAATGATATTTGGAAATTTATTTGATGATTTTAAATAATTTAAGACGTTCGTAAATTATTCTTCGACGTCAAGTTTTTTTGATTTAACAGGATTTCAGACAATTTGGGAGTCTTTCATACCCAGTTAGAGTCACTTTTGGAATAACTGACTTGGGTATTTTATCTGTAAGAAGCAATATTAGTAGGGAAGAAGAATTGCGTGTGATATTATAATAGGACAATAGCTCCGACGATCTAGGAAGAACTATTCGTCAGATATAGGCAACGAACATTGATATTAGCAATGATATTCCTATTAGGAATATATTTCATGATTATGACTACCATTTACTAGAATGAAAGCATTGAACTGTCGTAAATGTAACTTATAGAGCATGAGGTCTTTTCAGAAGACAGTAATTTCAATTGACTTAGGGAATATTATAAGGAAATCCTAATTCCAGTCAACATTGATCTTAATTCGATACTTCTATAACAATTGTTGTTATATAACACAGATTGTAACGTTTTGTATCGTGTGAACGTAACTTTACAACAGTGTTTGAAGGATGTCAGTTTGGAGAGACATTATAGTATATTTATTACATGTTTTAGGAACCAGAGGTTTATATGTCATAGTATCTTTACTTAGTAAATCTTCGCAGGTCTTTCCGTTAATAACTTCATTTGTCAAAAGATTATTAAGACTACAGAATATCAGTAGATATTGTATAAACAATGTAACACAGTTGTGGAACAGTGGGGTTCAAGTAATGCAATTGTAATGTGAGGTTGAACGAGACCATTGATTCTCGAATGTATGAGTTTGTGAAGGTAATAAGATGAAGTGGATGCCGTATTTAACGTTATGAGAACGTATTTTTGTACAGGATTCTCGGTGAGGAGAATTTACTGGAGCAATATGAAGATGTATACCGTATTAGCTGATTATTGCATTTATTACTGTTGTGTTGTATATTAAAAATTGTCATGTGTATTTGAGTTTATGAATACCCAAAGGAGTGAGTAAATCTCCGACATTGAAGGGTTAGACAGTAGTGTTGAAAGACTGGAACAGTATTGCGAACTGATAATATAACCTTTGATCTATAAACTTTTATTAAACATTTTATTATATACCCGATATCGTAATAATCAGATGCCTGAAGTTAACTGATTGGTCATCGTAGACTTATTTGAGACTTATACCAGAGATTTACCAGAGGCATAGTATCTTAGCTAGATCTAATCTTGAAACAGAGATAGCATCTCATAGAAGATGAATAAAACTGAGACAGTTTTAAAATACAGCAGAGAAGGAACTAATACTATTGGATATAGTATATTTAACCATTAATATTATTAAATATTAATAATCTTGATTATTGTAATTGTTATAAACAATTAGAGCCAGAGAATATTTATTGTAAATATTTTAAACCTTTTGAGTTGGTAATTATTTAATTAGTCAATTAGTATAATTATGTGTGAGTGTATTTAAATGTTTTGTAGACAGCAGAGAATGCCGGTGAAGGCATGTATACAGTTTTGTTTGAATGGTGAGCGAGAATGTGCAACTTTCCGTTAGTCTAGAATAACGAGGAGTATTGCGTGTATGAAAGCAGTTTTAAACATTTCATTTGTGTATTTTGAAATGATTCTCCACTTTCGAGTATGTTAAGAATGCCATCCGACCGCAGTGTGCCATATGCAGGTGTGGAGAGGGAGAGCCCGTTTAGCGAGGATATTATATAACAGGCGCAGGTGGTCAATGTTGAATGAACCAACCAGAGAAATGGAAACAGAAGCCTGTCATTTGAGACTTGTAAATCTCAGTTGCTTGGTTGAAAGCAGAGAGATGAGTAGTTTTATCATTTGAGTGTTTGGGAGTTAAACACTTCATAGAACCGTATAAATGAAACTGTGTACTTGTTGTAAAGTCGTGTAGACTTGAGCGTATGTGTTTGAAAGGAAGGAGTTCGATCTTTGTTCTGTTTATTGTTATTATTTATTATATTGTTATTTTGTTTATAGGATTTTTATTAATAAACTTTTGTTCCTTCTTTATATATATTCATGGAGTAGCGTGTTCTTATTTCAACTATGATGGATAGATCTAAATTATGGTAGCCCTATTCAGGTAAGGATTCCTTCATACCTATACGCCCTGAGAATTAAGGTAAGATTCTCGACTTTACCGCCCAATTTATTTTGTTATTGAACCGTAACTAGATCAGCGCTGCTGTGTGTAGATCCTGGAGTACTCGCTGGTTGGTCCTAGGAGATTTTTCTAGTCGGGGACTTTCTAGATCCTGCGATCCTGGGATTTCCAGCAAGAGGCTTCTCGATTTATACGGCGACAGTACCAAACGGGTTAGTGACCCGAGACAGTATTCAAATAAGCGCTACGCCGTCCGTACCGAATTCAACTATACGGATCGCGAGATGCAGGCGAATAGAGGCAGCGTAATGTATATCCTATGCATCAGAAGACATGATCTGGCTGGCATTTGTTGAAAAAACCTTTATAGCCAAGTTCTGAGTATTAGAAACGGTCACGGACCTAAGCCAAAACAGCCGAGTCGAGGATCGAACGGGTAGTCCATTCGAGGAACGTATTTCGAACTGTAGGAGCCCGTACGCCAGTGCCGTTATTGTCGGACGATTAAAACGCAGGGAAAAGCCATTGCGTGTGTTTTATTGGTGTAAATAATTAATTGAATGTTATAAATTTGTGTTTCGTGAATACTTAACTGTAATACACTTTCTTGCTAAGATCGTGCCTAGACCAAGCATTTCATGTGTGACAAGACACGAAGATGAACACTATGCATGGACTCAGCCATGAGAGGCTAGAGGCATCAGTTCGGGAGTCGAACGTGGTCATCCCAGGAATCTGTCATGGATTTGTCATCGCCAGGAAACGATCAGCATTAACTTTTCAGTAGAAGGGAGCATGAATACGGGATCGGGTAGCGGGATACTTTGTACAGTAATATTTAGAATTTTGTGGCTTTGGTCGCCTATTTTCTGTGTAGCGAATTAATATTATTTTGGGTCAACATGTTTGTGTTCGTATTTTTGACTTGTTGGTAGATTAAGCCTGAGCTCAGACACTTCCTGAGGGAAGATGATTGAAAAGAAAAGGAGAAGGGTTTAGGAGTGGAAACGATCTTAGGCGGAGAGGAAGAGAATCCAAGACAAATTAAAGTGATAAGGTAGTGAGAAAAATTAGATATACTGCTTTAAACTTGTAGAAGTAAGGTGAACAAGCGGGAGTGTGAGAGAGGATAACGGAGAGAGCAGCGTGCGCTGAGGTTAACGGCAGGCTATCGCTAAGTGCTCTTTCCCTCCCGAGCTGGTATTTGGGTACTATGGGGAAGGCTGGTGCACTGGCAAGCAAAGGTTTGTCAGTTGAAACTGATTTATGTACCATCCCTTCAAAAGGGTGAGATTTTCTGAAGCATTCTGAAATGCTAGAAATATTTAAATTAGCCGGAATAATTGTATTTCCCGACACTGTCGGATCCCCAACAGAAAGGCCGAATGCCCCCAGAGTGGGCAGAGATGAAGCAAATATAGTGCTTTTAGCAATATTTTTATTATTAGTAGTAGAAATCTTTGGAGAGAGCCAATTATTGCGTTTAAAGTAGGCTGAACTCTTACCCAGCAGGATGCCGACTAAAAGTTTAGAAAGGATGAAAACCCAATCCTAATTTGAACAAAACAAAAATTTTAAACAGTAAATCATAAGTCAGAGCGAAAATCTCTACAAGTAGGAAGCTGGCTGAGCGGGCTATACTTGCCTTAATGATTTACTAGAGTTAGCTGTGATAGCCAAAAGAAACTTTATAAGCGTTGTTAATAGAAGTTTTGCTCTAAACGCAACAAGAGATGGAGTTTTTAATAAACTTTTCATTCAGTGATTTGCCTTTTTCTTTGAATATAGAATAATTCAGGAGAAAAATTAGGGAAGAGAAGGTCCTGCCTAACAGTTCTTCTAGCAATAGATGTAGAAAAATAATAAAGAATTCATTTAACAAAGTGATTAAATTGAACAGTAATAACAATCTAGATCTCAGATCTATTTTGAGCTAAAGGACAAATGTTTTGCTTTATAACAATTATAGTTCTCAGACTAAAAAACACACAAAGGTTTTCGAACTGTGCATACAATTAAAAAGTTTAAAGCCTATAATGATGATAATAATAAAGGACTTACAATTTGGTTTAATATTTCGTTAAATTGGTTAGATAGAATACCAATATTTCAAAAAAAAAATGCTTTTAGAATGCCTTAGTAGCAAGCGAAAAGACTGTGAATTCCTGGGCACAGTAGGAGAATAAAAAAGAGATTAATAAGTAGATTACAACCACTTGTAATTTTACAGACATTAAGAGATGCTAAATTCTGATGGGACAGGTCACTTGCACTACACAAATTAGATAAACGTTTAACAATTAGAAAATTCGAACTTCCTGGTTGAAACAGGAAAAAATACGTATTAAAATGTGGATTTATAACCACATATAATTTTACAGAGTGAATAAATGTTAAGTTTAGCAAAATGGGAGGGCGCCTAATTCTAGGCGAGGCCTCGTTGGAAAAAAGTAACTAGTTTAAATGTATACTCTAAATTGTTAGTAAGGGAATTAGGAGTATAGGAAATATGGGATTAAAGTCTTGGCCAATTTTATTGAAACGAGCAAATCGCGACGCGGAAGTAGCCACACATTCACTTTTGAAGCACTATTGCAGTTTGTGGAGATGCACTGAGTTGAACTTTAATATGTTTCTGGCGTTATAGAGTTGTAGGTTGCGATTAATAGTTCTATTTAACTTAAAGTTCAAAGTAATTTTGACGATGTTCAGTATAGTTCTTCACGGTTTAGAGTCTATTGAGGATGGAAAATTCCAGAGCTGTAGTGACAGTTTAAAGGAGTAAGTAGAAATCCCGCGAAGGCAGACAAGTTAAGTTTTAGACAACTATGAGTTTGACATCAATACCCCATTGTAGGGAAGGTATTCCCTTATTCAGTACAAGAAATGCTAGATTTCATGACTTTAGTAGCGAGCCTAGTTGGCTAAGAATGATAGTTCCCTGGGGGGGGGGGGGGGGCAGTTATTACACAATTTTGTGAAAATCCCAACACTGCCTATATCATTCATTAAAAGTATTCAAATGTTGTTAAAAACCTTTCAAAAATGGTTAAAATCAATGTAGGTAGTTACTTATCTTGCCATGATGGATTGAAGTTTGAAGTTTCCTGCAGCCGTTACACCCAAAATTTAGACATGGCGTCTATTTGAATCACCTCCTCTGAGAGAGGACTGAAATGTTCAAGAAGCCGTCTGGACTAGAAGTGAGCGAGGGATTTGAGCACACGAAGAACCAGAAGACGAAGGGGAGGGTGGAGGAGAAAAAGGAACAAAAACCAGAGTGGGAAATATTTGAAAAATAAAAACACATTACATAATATAATTTGCTTCATAAAGTAGGGTATTCAAGGAGATGGTAGCCAACGACAACGACGACATCTGCTTGAGCGGTTTGAAGCCATTCTTGAGATTGCTGAATCCTAAACTTCGACAGGTTGCCGCGAGGTGAGCTGGGGTTGAAATCCAGAGAGTAAATAACGGAAACAAACTTGCATAGATTTAAAAACTCATTCAAAGAAAAGGGGAATACAAAAAGGGTCCCTGTTGGTGTCTGCGAAGGGAAATAAGAGAGACTAATGAAAAAAGAAAAAAAACGTGTATTCCAAGAAATACACCACTTGTCAGCCTGTAAAGATAATCCATGTTTGCTGTGGGCTTTTGACAAAAAAAATAGCTGCCATTTCGAACTGGAAGGTCCTGAAATCGGCACGGAGATTTCTAATAGGATTGCACGCGCTAGCATATAGCTCGACGTGGACAGCCCTGGTGACCAGCTGAAGCGCGCGTATCCTTGAGCGCTCTGTGCTAGGCAGTTAACACATGTTCCTTTGAGAGAGCAGTCATGAATCCGGCTAATGTTCTAGACATCTAGAGTATGCATTACGCTATTTCCGTGAAGAAGATGCTTGATAAACTTTAATTCCTTTTACAGAAACAATTAAAATTAAAACGTAAAAAATAAAATATGATAAAAAGAATTGAAAATAAATATGCTTGCAAAAATTGAATTAATAATCTTGTAACATTACTATCAAAATTAAATAAGCTTTTACAATTAAAAATAAACAAGCTTACAAAATTATAATTATAAAAATAGATCATAACAATTATACAAAAATAAAATTATAAAAATATATAAACATAAAAATTAAAAAGACAACACAAAAAATATAAATTAAAATTAGGATAAAATAATTAAATAAATACAAATAAAATATATTAATAATAGTTCTGCCCTATAAAGGGTTAATACAGTACATGTTATTCAGATGTGATAGTGTATGGTGACAATGAATCAGGGGAGGGTGAAACTATGTTGCTGTTTTTGCTTATTTTAGGTGCTGCGACATTGTGGTCATATACAGTGTGGTCCACCCGACCCTTGTTATTTAGTTTTATGAAACCCAACTAACATCGCATTTCTCCCGATGGTCGATATTGCTCTGCGCTGTGACTGTGTGACAGCAATGTAATTGGGTCATGGGTCTAGCAAAGAAAAACCGACCTTAAACTTTTCCCCGCCACGGCCGCCTCCTTCCCAATCCTAAATTGCAAATACACACTTAATTACAAGCCCGCAATAACTCGGGTCATCAGACAAATTCTACACACACATCCAAGTAAACATATGACTTACTGCTCTTTGAAATAACACACATACACGTAATACGATCGAATTAATATCTTACGCCACGTGATCTGTAATAGTAGAAAGTTAAATCAACACCATAAACCGTGATTGAAGACTTTGAGATGGACTTAAACGTTTGAGGTGGGACGGCTACAGTAACTAAAGCACATTTAGCGTGCATCTGCCATGTGTTTGTGGCTGAGAGGGTTAAAGCCTGACCGTATGAGGTGGGCACGAGCGGGTAGAAGGCTGCATCGAATCCAGTAGCAGGCGTACTTTTTTGAACGAAAGCCCACATTCCATTTTAGTCGGGATGTATCTCCATTGCCATATTTATTGCCTTACGACGGATTTTTGTGAAGAGTACGTTGAATTTTGATGATTTATAAAGAGAATACGATCTAATTGGTACGTTATGCCACGTGATCTGTAATGGCAGAAAATTAAAAAACTGGCATGAATATTAACATAACATATCGAAGTGTTGCTCCGGAGGTCCGGGTTCGATTCCCAGCTCTGCCAAGAAATGTAATACTTGTCTGAGGGCTGAAATTGGGTACACGTAGCCTCGTGAAGCAAATATGAGAAGAAGTGGGTTCGATTCCCACCTCAGCCACCCTGGAAATGGTTTTCCGTGGTTTCCCACTTCTAATCCAGCCAAATTCCGGGACAGATTCTATCTTAAGGCCACGGCCGCCTCCTTCCCAATCCTAAATTGCAAATACACACATAATTACAAGCCCGCAATAACTCGGGTCATCAGACAAATTCTACACACACATCCAAGTAAACGGGGCTAAATAACCGCGATATTCTAGCCCCTCAAATGAAACAAAACAACAACATATCGAAGGATATACTGATCGCCAGTGCGTGCATCGAAGTATATGTATTCCTTAGAAATTCCCATGGTATTATTAGCATACTTTCGATTTTTGCAAAAAATGAAAGTAGACTTATGAGATCTACACAGGGCCAAAAATTGTGTGTCTGTGTGTGTGAGAGAGAGTGTGTGTACTCTGAATGTCTGCCCCCCCCCCCTATCAATTCGAACACGGTGAAACCGAATTGAACGATATTTGGTACAGAGGTAGAACTAGCAAAGGGCACCTCAGTGTCATGTTTTATATTGCCGCCATCTAGACGGAAACGTAATGGCGGCCACCCAAATGTGCAAAGCTTAAATCAAATTACGAATAACTTAATCATCCGATCTCTACCAAATTTTGCAAAAACATATATTTATATGGCGAGCGTCTTTTGACTAAACTACAAGGTAATCAGCCCAAGAGTTTGCAGATGGCGGCCATGTATGTGTGCAAATCGATTCCCCCTATCATTTCAAACACGGTGAAACCGAATTGAACGATATTTGGTACAGAGGTAGCACTAGCAAAGGACACCTAAGTGTCATGTTTTATATTGCCGCCATCTTGATGAAAACGTAATGGCGGCCTCCCAAATGTTAGAAGCTTAAATAAATTACGACCAACCTAATAATCTGATCTCTAGCAAATTTTGCAACAAAATACCTTTATTTGGGTGGCATATTTTGACCAAACTACAAGATCATCAGCCCAACAGTTTGCATATGGCGGCCATGTATGTGTGCAATGGATTCCCCCTATCTATTCAAACACGGTGAAACCGAATTGAACGAAATTTGGTACAGAGGTAGCACTAGCGTAGAACACGTCAGTGTCATGTTTTATATCGCCACCATCTTGACGGAAACGGAATGGCGGCCACCCAAATGTTCCAAGCTTAAATCAAATTACGACTAATTTAATCATTTGATCTCTACCAAATTTTGTAACAACATATACTTGTATGGCGAGCGTCGTTTGACTGAACTACAAGGTCATCAACACATTAGTTTGCAGATGGCGGCCATGTATGTGTGCAAATTGATTCCCCCTATCAATTCAAGCACTGTGAAACCGAATTGAACGAAATTTGGTACAGAGGTAGCACTAGCAAAGGGCACTCCAGTTTCATGTTTTATATCGCCGTCATCTTGATGAAAACGTAATGGCGGCCATCCTAATGTTAAAAGCTTGAATCAAATTACGACCAACCTAATAATCTGATCTCTACCCAATTTTCCAACAATATACCTTTATGTATAGAGATTCTTTTGACCACACTACAAGGTTATCAGGCCAATAATGTACGGATAGCGGCCATGTAAGTGTGCAAATCGATTCCCCCTATCTTTTAAAACACGATAAAACCGAATGGAACGATGTTTGGTACAGAGGTAGCACTAGCAAAGGCCACCTCAGTGTCATGTTTTATATCGCCGCCATCTTGACGGAAACGGAATGGCGGCCACCCAAATGTTAAAAGCTTAAATCAAATTACGACCAACCTAATAATTTGATCTCTACCAAATTTTTCAACAACATGCCTTTTTGTGGGAAGCATCTATTGACTGAACCACAAGGTCATCAGCCCAATAGTTTACAGATAACGGCCATGTATGTGTGCAAATCGATTCCCCATATCAATTCAAACACGGTGAAACCGAATTGAATGATTTTATTTTACAGAGATAGCACTAGCAAAGGGCGCATCATATTCATGTGTAATATCCGTATAGCACGTTGTATTTCAAGAAGCTACTACAACCAACAATCAATTATAATCCTTGAAAAGGACAAAGAGTTATAACAATACCCATGCATTTAGGAGAAAGTGGGCTATACGTTCTTTACCGAACATCTTGTTTTGTTATTAAATTTTAACAAAAAGTCTTAGCATATCTTTAGGCCCGTATCACACGACACTCGCTGGCAAGGAAGCTGCTGTGATCGCTGGTACAAAATCCTGTATGATTCTGTCTCTTCGTTAGTACACCTGCTTGTATGACCGAAGTGTATCACACGCTAGCATTTTGTACGCTAAGTTGTATGAAATAAAACCGAAGGGCTGTCATTTGAGGGCATTATTTGCGGTTCTTTCGCCTTATTAACGCAAAGCGGTCGCGAAACTTGCTTTAAGTAAATTAGAAAACATGCCAGGTACTGAATGAATGCATTCCAATCAATATTTAGGATATAACTGTAATAATTGAATATTTTACCATACGTGTTAATAAGAAGCGCAACAAAAACCTCGAGAGTGTGTTGGAAATGTGTGCAAGTGTTATTGCGCCCGCTCGCTCTTTCGAAGATCCCGGGTTCAAGACTATCCAACGGCAGAATTTTTAAATTCTTTTTAACTATTTTATTATACCCTCCCTACCTCGTACAGCAAGATTTCAACTTGGTTTTGTTCACATTATCTACGAAGACGATAGGGAAAGCTATTTTCCTGCCTCATTTAAATGGTTATTTTCCCTAAATACTGTTCAAAACCATGGATGGATACTATTCGTTAAAATTATTACTTTTTTAGTCGATTTTACCCTCCAGGTTAGGTTTTCCCACGGACTCAGCGAGGGATCCCATCATTGCCGCCTCTATAGGCAGTGTCCTGGAGCTTGAAACATCTTGTCTGCGGGATACAACTGGGGAGGTGGAATCAGCACCTCGACCAGGTGGCCTCACCTGCAAAGCGAACAGGGTCCTCTTGAGGGATGGGAAGGGAGGGGACGATCGGGAGGGATAGGCAAGGAAGAGGGAAGGAGGCGGCCGTGGCCGTACGGTAGGTAACATCCCGGTATTTGCCCGAAGGCGAAGTGGGAAACCACGGAAAACCACTTTGAGGATGGCTGAGGTGGGAATCGAACCACCTCTACTCATTTGGACCACCCGAGGCTGAGGAGACCCCGTCCCAGTCCTCATACCTAGTTTCAAATTTCGTGGCAGAGCCGGGAATCGAACCCAGGTCGTCGGGGGTGGCAGCTAATCACGCTGACTACTTCGCAACGGAGGCGGCTCTATTCGTGATAATTAGAATGTTAATAGTTCAATATTTATCCCAGAATCATAATATGGCACGTTCTGTAATTACTGCCTTGATACGAGGCTCAGCGGTAACGTTCTCGCTTGCTGTGCCGAAAGTTGCAGGTTCGTATCCTGGCGCAGTCAGCTGGCATTTGAGGGTGCGCAAATGCGAGGGAGCCGTGTCAGTAGATTTACTGGCACGTTGAAGATCCCCTTCGGAGCAAAATTCCGGCACCCCGGCGTATCTAAAAGCCAGAGCATTTAAAAGGGACGTAAAACCAATAATGTTATAATTATCTGTATTTACTGTATGTTTGGGGCAGATGACTTCGTAGTTCCTCCCCTTAAAACCTCACTAAATAACTATTACTGTAAGTGTATAGCAAGCGCTTTTCGCACAGACGCCGTTGAAAGAAATTATAGTTTCGGTCTGATGTATTTATTCGTGAGCCTACCCACATAACAAATCTATTTGTTATGTGGGTCCAAAATTTCGAACACTTGCTACCTTGAATATACAGGATAGGCTACCTTGCTTTCGTTCTACAGATCATTATGTCGTCGTCCAATCTGGCTGCGTACCATCGGATAAGTACGGTCATTTTCAGGACCAAATAAAAAAATCACTCGTTGGAACAGATAAATATGCGTCCATAATACACCCACAATAAACGACATTAAGAAAAAAATGCACTAGTTCAAGGTTCGAACCTACTACAATGCGATTTCGTTGACGCTACTCCTGCACTTCTTGATTTAGCCACCCTAGCTACCGAGAACCATGTTTTATTGGTGGCACGTATTGAGTCTATTCGTAGACGCTTCATGTGCAAATGTAAGAAGGTGTCATTCGAAGCTCTGATCGTTTCAATCATGCATTATATTTGAGGTCATTGAAAGAACACTGCCACTATTGATTTCTAATATATTCGCGAGGATGTACTCAACGGTAAAGTTGTACAATGGACGTAAAGGAGCAGGTACGAATGTTTTTAGGATGACTGTGATATACGCGTTAGTTGGATTGCCTTCCTCCAAAAAAAAAAAAAAAAAATAGGGGGCTGGTGGACCACACTGTATATATATCCCGTACGTATCTGCAAGAAGAAGACGAAAAAGATCAAGTCGCAAACAAATTTGTTGAAGCAGCTACAGAGCGATTTTTAGACTACACCCCTTCTTCAATATAGGCCTACAATACAGATCAGAGTGGTTTCGTGCGCGAAATGAAAGCGAAAAGGACTCTATCGTTTGTTGGTGAGAAACATACAGAAACAGTTGCTCAACCAGTTCATGCACTCACCCATTCGTACACAATTATGCCTACAATTAGTATGGCTGGGAAACTTTTCCCGAAATTATTCATTGTGCTACAGGAGGCAACTGGAACTTTCGGTCCGAGAGTTTCCAAAGAAATATTTTATGCCAGAAATATAATTGTAACAGCCACAAATTCAGGAAAAATGGGGAAAAAAGGAATTAAAATATTGGTTTAAAGAATCCTTTTTCCCATTTGCGGAGGAGAAGTGTTTGCTACTGTTAGATTCCTGAACTACTTATAGTGATAAAGGCTGCCTTGAAGACATTCCTCCAGGCAACAGTATAGAAATTCTCCAGATTCCTCCCGGCACTGCAAGGAAAATACAGCCCTTGGATAAGTTTTTCTCCCGGCAATGGAAAGGTTTGTATCGCCGTTTAACAGACATTGTGTCGGCTTGCGAAGACGTTCAGTTTGATGTATATCAGAGAAACAGCGTACTGAAAATGCAATCCTTCATTCATTTTCAATTTTCTTCCCCGCGGTTCAAGGACATGGTTAAATATTCGTGGTTCGCAACCAATTACACAACGTAGAGACCTCCCGAGTTCGAAGTGCCTGCGAAATATTGCTTTCAAATAATTAAGGAAAACTGTGAAGAACAATGTGGCCTCAAAGTGCATAATCGTTGTGCATGGTGCCAACAATATTTCTGTTTTTATCATGCGATTAATGAACCTCATTTATGTTTCACATTCGTTCCCTAACAATGAAGTGTCCTTGGCGCGTGGTAGCCTGCCAGTTCGTTCTCTCCCTCTCCAGCACAACTGCAACTCCACTCCGCTGTGCGCCGCATGAGCCAGCAAGATGCAAGGGTTGTCCAGTAGTTGTGTTGACACACGGATTTTGTATCAAGATTTCGATACCTTCCAGTTCGAAATGGCAGCTAATTTTTTCTACATCGCCAATTTATGGTTTCCTCGTCATCTTTACGAAATTTCATTGTCGGTTTCGATATGACCGTATGGACATTTCCCTTGTAAGTAACAGAAATCTCCTACTTCCTTGAGCCATTCACCTGCCAATTTGATGTCCATAGAGGTTTCTGATTTATATCGGCTGTATTCCAATATTTTTGTTTTACATTTGTTAATTTCCATCATGAATTTTCTCCTCAAGACGCAGTCCATACCATTCAAAAACTCATTCAAATCCTCAGGCGTGTCGGCCAAAATGACGATGTCATAAGCAAATCTCGGAATTGGAATGATTTCTCCTTGAATCTTCACTCCCACTTCAAAGTATTCTCCAATTTCCTTCATTGCTTGTTCAATGTAAAGATTGAAAAGTATTGGTGATAAGTTGCAGCCTTGCCTTACACCTTTCTGAATACCAGCTTTTCTCTCATGTCCTTCAGCTCGAATGACTGCTGTCTGGTTTCTGTATACATTGTAGATCACCCTCCTATCCCTGTACTTTATTCCAATAGTTTTCAAAATGTCAAACAATTTAACCCAATCAACGTTATCAAAAGCCTTTTCTAAGTCTACAAATGCCATGAACGTTATCTTATCTTTCCTTATTCTACCTTCCAAAATCAGCCTAAGACTTAGTACAGCTTCCCTTGTTCCTACATTTCTCCTGAAACCAAACTGGTTACACCCAACTTCGTTTCTATCTGGTTTTCCATCCTCTTGTAAATTATTCTAGACAGGATCTTTGAAGCTTGAGTAATCAAGCTGATTGTACGGTAATCTTCATATCTGTTAGCTCCTACTTTCTTCGGTATAGGGTTGATAACATTCTTCTTGAAATCAGAGGGTACCTCACCTGTCTCATAAATCATACACACCAAGCGGAATAACCTGATCAGACCATCATCACCTATGCAGCGTAGCAACTATATCGGTATATCATCTATGCCTGGTGCCCTGTTCCTGTTTAAGTATTCCATAGCTCTGTCAAATTCTGATCTCAATATTAAATCTCCTTTCGCATCCTCATCAATTTCCTCTACCACCCTTTCCATTACATAATTCTCAATCTCCTTTCCCTTATACAAACACTCTATGTAAGCTTTCCATCTCTCAACCTTTTCTTCCCTATCTGTTAGAGGCTTTCCATCTGTATCCTTAATATTACAACACTTAGTCTTCTTTCCCGCAAAATTATTCTTAATCCTTCGATAAGCTGTGTCTACTTTTCCTAATTTCAGACAATTTTCTCTACCTGTACATTTCTCTTTCAACCATTCTTCTTCCGCTTCCTTGCATTTCTTGTTAACCTCATTTCTCAGACGTCTGTATTCTGCTTTCCCATTTTCATATCTTACATTCTTGTGTTTCCGCCTTTCATCCATTAATTCTATTATATGCTGCGTGATCCACGGTTTTCTACCTATTTCTTCTTTCCTACCAATGTTTTCTTCTGCGGATTTTGTTATTTCATTCTTCAAAAGTGCCCATTCGTTTGCAATTGAAGTTTGTTTAGGTTTTTTTTATTAGTCTTTCCTTTATACACTTCTTGAATCTTTCGATTACATCCTTCTTTTTCAGTCTGTCTATTGCCCCCCTTTTTAGCTTTTGACTTTTCTTCAGTTTCTTCAACTTTAATCTGATTTTCATAACAACCAGATTGTAATCAGAGTTTATGTCAGCACCGGGATATGCTTTACCTTTCAAAATCTGGTTTCGAAATCTCTGCTTGGCCACAATGAAGTTGATTTGGTAACGCCCTGTATCTCCTGGTTTCATCCATGTGTATATTCTTCTATTGTGGTTATTGAATAAGGTGTTAGATAATTTGACCAACTCATGCTCGGTGCAGAATTCCATCAGCCTGCTTCCTCGATCATTTCTTTCACCTAATCCGAAATCTCCTACTACCTTCCCTTCTCTTCCTTTTCCTACCACAGCATTCCAATCTCCCATTACTACAACATTTTCATCACCCTTGATATACCTCAGAATTTTATCTATTTTTTCGTAGACCTTTTCAACATCTTCATCATCAGTTTGACTGGTAGGCATATAGACTTGTACTACTGTGGTGCACATAGGTTTTGTATTGATTTTAGTTACAATAATCCGTTCACTATATTGCTCATAATATTCCACCCGCTGAACAAGTTTCCTACTCAATATCAGACCAATCGCTGCTTGGCCATTGTTTGATTTAGTGCTAATGGCCCTATAGTTTCATGACCAAAAGTCCTGTTCTTCGTGCCAGCGCATTTCACTTATCCCAACCAAATCCAACCTCAGCCTGTCCATTTTCCTTACTAAGTTTTCTGTCCTTCCACTGCCTAGCAGACTTCTAACATTACACGCTCCGATCTGTAGAATGTCAGATTTCCTTTTCGTCACTTCTGTGATGTTAACCCCCTCTTGAGTAGTCCCCAACTAAAGATCCGAACGGAGGACTAGTTTACCTCCGGTTTGGAATTTTTCATGGGAGGAGGCCATCATCACATGTAATTATGCATAGAGAGGTGCTTATCTTCGGGAATAGCAATACGGCTGTAGTTTCACGTTGCTTTCAACCGTACGGCAAAACGCAGTGTAGCCATTAGTTGGCTAATGTTATCAATATCTTAACCGTCTATTATACAAGTAAAGAATTGATTTATTCTGAAATTCTGCTAATCCCTTTCAGAATAAAGTAATAGAACAATTCTACTAACAAAAATACTAACATTCTACTAACAAATAAATACCAAACTTCTATTAACGAAAAATACTGAAGTTCTACCAACAACAAGATAGTACCACTAAAACAGTCACCATGGACACTCACATGGACCCTCGCACATCACAGTCTAGTGAACTATATCTAATAAACAATGTAACTGTCACCAGACACACTCACATGGACCCTCACACATCACAGTCTAATGAAACAATGGACTATATCTGTAATATGTCACCCCCCTCCCCCAAATCAGGTATTTAAAGTAATTATTAATGTTTGCAATCTTGACAGCTGAGTTTTTGTAATGCTTTTTATGTGGTTTTATTAAGTGAGGAAGAGCATTGGGATACCGACTCCGCCTGATATTTTGAATTTTGATTCTAATTTGTTTATTTGCTTTGCTTGTTTAGTTTAACATGTAAATGTATTTTTATTTTTTATTTTTGACAGTTTGTTCATTTCCTGTTGAGGGACTGTAATTGTTCTCAACCTGACCGCCTGGTTCTGAATAAATTATAGATTTTGTAAAACCTGTGTACGCCATTTCACGTAGTTAGAAATACCTGTTTCACTGACCTAGGCCAAATATATTTGGATACCAAGGAACGTTCCACACCCGTGGTTATTATTATTATTATTATTATTATTATTATTATTATTTTTATTATTATTATTATTATTAAGGCCCAATCGGGTACAGTATAAGGGCCAAAAAAATTACGTATATCTGTTAAGTTTTATGTTAGCACCAACCATTGATCAAAGGAGTGGAGAAAATGGAGTTTTGAGAGAAAAAAATACCTCCCTTAATAAGCACAATATCAAGACCATTTAAAATGATCAATAGTCCTCTAACATTACCTAAAACTTTAGTCCGAAAGAATTTTTTGATATGATCCACCCTTACGCCAAGGGGATTATAAGAGACTAGCAACCCATCCCGGCTGCGCCCGGTATCTTTAACGGTTTACCCACGCAATTCAAATAAGCCGAGGGAACAGAGAAACTCCAAACACATACAGTATATTCTTCTCTGAAGTCTTTGCTCGAAACTACTCGACAGTTTGATACTAGCCGAAGCTGGGCTCGCCCGCTACCTTGTAAATTCGCTCCGAAGCTAGTCATTTAAATTTCCACTGAATGGAGATTGTTGGAAGAAATGAAAATGTAAAAACACTTATAGTGGGCGATGTATTAAACATAGAAATATGTTGTCGTGGACTTTTCTGTAACTAGAACTTTTCATGCTGGACAATTCTTACACTCATAGTATTGAACCCTTCAAACCTGGGACTTCTAGGATGGGACTCTCTTCTGGAGGCCGCACTCAGTCCATTTGCTTAACTTAAATTACCATCCTAGGACTTCGGAGTTGGAATCACAGGGACATAACTACAATCACACGTCAGGGTATCTGAACAAAACAATGAATGTATTAACTAAAATTAACTACTACAAAGAAATGGATTTAAAAACTATCACCCCTCCATAATTGAATAAAAGCAAAACTGAAACATCCACTGAATATAATAATAGTAATAATTATATTAATAATAATAATAAAAGAAAAGCTGACGCCCTCATAAGGACGCAACCATGGGTCCATGGCCCAGAACACGCCATAAAGTACACGAATTTAAGAACAAAACAAAGTTCAATCAAAAAAAATGAAAAATAAGGGTCTGTTCTCATCAAAGATAAAATAAATGTCAAATTCAACCAACACTGAAACACGCGCCTGACACATTCAATTAACTATCGTCCATTATCGATCGCCGGTTGGTTGATCGTCGGTGTATGGTCTACGTAAGTGAGGGATGATCACCTATTTGTTGAAGATAATTTCCTGCCAATGCAATTGCCAGGTCATGACCTTGTGTCGGGTGTTGGTGGTACCCAGCAACACACAACAAAATACACTATAAAACACAATAAACTCCTAACGTACCCTACCTTTATCTGAGTGAATCTATAAGTAGCCTAAATGTAATGCTCCTGCAAGCACTTGGATGCCTGACTAACATTTACTCACGGACACATTACACAAAACGCACCATAGCACAACGTGCATGTCGTCCACAGTGACCGACCTGAATGTTTCTAGGATTCCTATCCCAGCACTATAAAAAATACTATGGCGACGAGTCACCTCTATACAAAAAGACACACAATCAGCTGACCGCTGTCCCGAAGTTACTCTAATAAAAATTCACACTAAAAAATATAATAAATATAAATATCTACACAAAAACACAGCATGCTTCAATTCAAATAGCATGACGCATCACTAAATCTAGTGCTTGAGTCAAAATACTCCAAAAACACTGAGCAATCTCTACAACATCTTCAGGCCCAAAATCACACCCCCGAACTCAACCAACAAGTCATGATTTTTTAACGGACCAGGACAAGGAAAAACTTCAAAATGCAGACCACAATAATTAAATAAAATTCAGCTGGTCAACATCAGCGATTATTTACGTTAAAATCAAATCCTTCAATGAAACTCGGCCAACTCAGTGATTTCAATACGCAGACAACCTCATATAAAACCGTGAGCAATTAATCCTTCACGCACCACAGCTGATTCAACATGGAAATGAACAGGGATCCTATGATGCATCCTGTACACACGTCCTGTTCGGGATTGCCTTTGCAAATTTGTCCCTGCGGACGAACACTAAAGAAAATCACACTAGGATTTATCAATATCCTCTGACGACAACTGTGGGAATCAAAGCCCCCACATTACATACATTCCACGTGCAGGAGTGGATTAAACCAACCTTCCCCACGGATTTCCTCATAAAATTAGCAATCAACTTCTTACCTGAGCTTACAAAATCCAATAAATACTTGAAATCACTGTCTGCCTTAATCAAATTACCAACTCGTGGATAAACATCCATTAAATATTATCTCCCAAAATATAACTTACGGCCGCGGTGGCCAAGAGCGCTAACGTGCTACCTTGTGCCTCACTGGCATCGGGAGAGCGTGAGTTCAAATCCCACCTCGGTCGTCCTGAAAATGGTTTTCGTGGTTTCCCATTTTCACAACCAGACAAATGCCGGGACGGTTCCTTTTAATAGGTCCACGGCCAATTTCCTTCCAATATCCCTTCCCTGACCCGTCCTGAAAAGAAAAGTACATGGCCGTTGGCTGCATTAATAAAACTACCGAAAATATAACTCAGACTTCACGCTAAGTGATGGGTACTGATGACCTCCAACTTCAATGCATAATTACCTTAATAAAAACATCACTGGTCTGTTAAAATTTCTACATTGAAAGTAAACCACCTCCCATGACTTATAACACCCATTATGAACAACTGATGGGTGCTGATGACCACCGTCCCTTATTTGAATAGTTTAGGTTACTCTTCCCACTGGAATCAAATAAGTATAGGTGAACTAAAGTCATTATGGACAACATCTTACGGCACGTCAGCATTTACACTTATTAAAACAAATACAAATTGAAAGTAACTTAAATCAAACAGATATCAAAATATTTACTAAACACTCGTTCTTGTCGCCGACCCAACCCCGACCAAAAATCAAATGATTAAAATTGGGTACTCATCCTCAGCTCTGCATAAATCGTCACGTAGGCATACCCCACGGGTATGACTTTACTCCATCTCCGCCTCTTATCCATCTTGGCCAGCTGCATCATCATCAATTCAAGGCGTTGATCGTCTCGTCCCCGCGATGTTCCGTCTTCTTGATGATGTGGGAGGGCTGTCGATTATGCTAAGAGTATAATTATCAAACAGGACCACTACCTATTGGTGTGCCTATTGCGTCCACACTGAACAGCACACGACCCCGTATTATCCACCCGTGTCTGTGTCAGACTACTCTACACTGGAGAAATATACTCGGCTGTTCTATCACCGTGCTTATTTAGCTCCCAAATCACTAGCGAACAACTATGACGAACTTGCGTAGTCGGTTGGCAAATCTTTGTTCCCTATAAACCAGGCTACTCGATTCACCCGGATCGTGTTCCTCTCAAATATAGTTTTGCACAACTTCTAAATAAAAATGTTGCGGGAGACTTCCCGTCTTCTAGACACCTCGTCTACTAGCTATCCTCGAACAAAAGCTATGAACAATAGACTAATAATCTTCTCGCTCTAAATACATTAATCGACTCGATGCTTACATTGGCTCGACGGCTGACTTGCAAATATCTCACTTCTCCCTAAATCCGGAAACTCTGCTCAATCAACCTCAAGTATACCAGACCCAAAACCAGGGGCGTATATAAGGGGGGGGGGCATCCCCCCCCCCGAAATTTGTGTCACATATATTATTTGTTTATGAATTAAAACATTAAAATACAATATAATCATGTACTATTGTTACTAAGTGACGTATGGCAAAGTTGCAAAGCAAGGCGAAGGTATGGCGATGTAAACTGTGTGACAATCAGTTTGCTCTGATCTTATGTGTAACAACATTACCTCTTATTACTCTCCAGTGCCTTCGCTCTTATGAACGAACCAAGAACAGCAACAAGTGCCCTTGAAGCGTGTGACAAAAGCGTTTTCCCTAACTTTTATACCCTTATGAAACTTTTGGCAAATTCCCCTCTCTCTGAAGCTACCGGTACTGCCAAACGGAGTTTGAGTTGGTTGAAAACATACTTAAGAAATTCTACTTCTGAAAACAGACTCAACTGTCTAGTATTGTCATCTATTCACAGAGACATACATCACTGACGATGAAGTTATGAACCGATTTGGCAATGCTTCAAGAAACCTTGACTTTATAATTTTAATAGTGTGAGTTGTAAATCAAACAGTAACATTAATTCTTTCCGTGTAAACACTATCAAGTGAGCAAGATGATTGTATTAATAAAAAGTAACATAAAATGGTATTAGTTGTGTTTGACATTAACCATACATTAAACATCAAAATAAATGGATTGAAAAACTGAATCCAGATAGCTTTAAAACTCATCATTTTGCACCAAATTATACTAACGTTTCCCGGGGAGATCCCTGGACTCCCTATTCTTTGGGCCTATACCATGCCCCCTAACGCCTGGTTGGGCACCCCCCGAAATAAAACTCTATATAAGCCCCTGCTCACAGTACACACACGACCTTTCCCCTGAAGACATGGCGCTCCGAATGTAAGTGCATGTACGAGCTGGGGGCCTAATCATACGAATATCTATGCTCACAACGGAGTGCGCACAATAGGATATAAGCCAGATATAAGATGCCACACAAACGTTAATTGTGCAAGTGAGCACTTACTGGTGTAGCGACCAGCATTCTTGACTGTCGCCCAGGAGGTCCTGGTTCGATTCCCGGCTCTGCCAAGCTATTTAATCCTAACAATAACAACGTGGGGGGGGGTATTTCATGCCCAGCAGTTCTATCTTTTACGGTTTATTCATGGTATTCCTTTTCTACGCTTACTGTACAGAAAGTTATTGTCTATTTTGAATCCGGTTACCTAACCACACATTTACTTTTTTAAAATTTTAATTCTTGTATTAGATATTAACAATTTTCTTTTGGTGGGCACGGAAAACTCTCCCGTAGGTAGTTCGTGTGCCTCGTCATACTGTGCACTGTGGTAAGGGCAAAAGTACAACAAAGTGAACAAAACCACCATAATTTGTTCTGGTTGCAAGCGGTACACTTGCGGAAAACACAGTAAAGAACAGTCGTATGTTCCACATGTGTTAAAGATGGTGAAGAGTATGATCAGCAAATAATTTACTTTCTAAACTTCTTTATTCATGATTTTTTGATTTTGTTTGCAACTGTTGTCAATTAAGTTATATTTTTTGCCATTTAAGGTTCATTTAAGGTATGTTGATTAAAGGATGATGCAAATCACACAAAAGGAATTTATTATGGTGGTCACAAAATCCCCCCGTTGGTAGCCCGTGGTTTGAAAAATAGCATGGTATTGCTAGGGTTAAATCTAGTCTGAGGGCTGGAACAGGGTTCGCTCAGCCTCGTGAGGCAAACTGGGAAGATGTGGGTTAGAATCCTACCTCAGCCATCCTGAAAGTGGTTTCTGATTTCTACTCCTGGCAAATGCCGGGATGGTTCCTAACGTAAGGCCACGGTCGCCTCCTTCCCAATCCTCACCAGAATACAAATACACACACTCTAATACAGACACCACAGTAACCCAGATTTTCAGACAAGTACACGGGGCTAACGTACCAATATCTCCAAGCCCCTCAAATGAAACAACAATTATATCGTTATTATATCACATGACGTAATCTACACCCTATGTCATTCTGAATAACATTGCTTGTGGACTCTTTATAAGGCTATAGAAATAAAGAAAACAATTTATTGGGATCAGTTTTTGTTTATTGGAGACCACCTTGTGGTGTACTGGCTAGCACATTGCTGTCCATTCTTGGCTGTCACCACGGAGGCCCGGGTACGATTCCCAAGAAATGTAATTCTGGTCTGAGGGCTGGAACATGGTACACTCAGCCTCGTGATGCAATCATGGAAAGATGTGGGTTGGATTCCTACCTCAGCCATCCTGGAAGTGGTTTTTCTGTGGGTTCGCACTTCTACTCCAGGAAAATGCCGGGATGATACCTAACGCAAGGCCACGGCCACTTCCTATGCAAATCCTACCTCAATTACAAATATACACACTAGTACAGACATCACAGTGACACGGGTTATCAGACAAATTCCACACACATCCAAATACACGGGGCTACATGACCACGATGTCGCAAAGCCCCTAAGACAATCATCATCAACAACAACAACAACTCTTGATTTCACCTGTGAGGTCCGGATTCGATTCACGGCTCAATCAAGACATTTAGTTCTGGTCTCAGGCTTAGAACTGGGTACACTAAGCCTCGTGAGGTAAAACTGTGAAGAGGTGAATTTTATTCGATTCAATTTAAAAAAAGAAAAAAAAAACAACATAATTGCCGACTCCACAATAACACAGGTTATCAGATTTTGTGTTTTCACGTACTTCTGTATTCGAAAACTTCTATAAAAGGCCATATACCCTGAAAATTATATTTCTTGCCTGGCTGTTCGACTGCCACTCGGCTTGCTACGGAACATTGTCATGAGTTCAAAACTTCAGCTCACAGCACTAACTTCTGTAAGCTCCACTACTGAATTGATACAGCAATACCGTCACTCTTCGTTTCCTTCCCTGGCAAACCTAAATATATCGAAACCTAAATCATTCTCTCTTTAATTATCCTTTCAGTTCAAGGGCAGATGTTATCTCCCCAACGGCTGGTCGTATCGCAACAGGCTTTGGACAGTCAGGTTCAAAATTTTTAGCTCTGTAACATAGGGTCATCAAAATAATTGAAGAATTAATTATTTTTGTGCACGGAGAGAAATGACGATTCCGTACGGCACAGCGCGCCCAGCGAGCTGAGTTAACTAGGCAACACCGCGCTATGCTATTGGCTGGCGCGGGTGAGAGAGTGAATCTGGTTCCTTCCTCATGTTCACAGTTGTTTTGGGTCTGGTAGAGTTGACACTTGTATTTTTTTTTATTATTTTATTATTATTTTTTTATATATATTTTCTTTTAATATAAAGCGCAAGGCGACGCGGGGTACCGCTCTACCCGGCTGAACGGATACTGTGTCTAATGTCGCGCGGAAGGATCTCTATAATACTTTTCCAAAGGCCTCCTCACTCAGCATAAACAGAGTTGTTCAAACTCGGCTTAAAATTCATGCACGAGAATTCTCTATAGCTTAAAATGATCCCACCAAGTCGTAACTTAAGAATATATATTTTCACTGTTCCATATCGATCGTAGGTTCGACTCTCAGGAGCTCGGCATACCCATAGTACCACCATGAGTCGGGGAAGTCCCATGCCCATGTGACATGACTATGACTCTCCATTGGTTGGCGGGCGGATGGATATAACTGATCAAAAACAAATGCCAGAATCTAAACTTTTATTACAGCATAATTCCACATTAAAATTTCCAGTTATTTTCACTCATCGATATGCTTTTTTCCTGAATTAATTATAAATTTACTGGACCAGAACTCAAGTCTTTTTGACGTCACGAAGGGGGCGTGACCATATTTCCTGTCTCTAGATTTTCTACTCCTTTCTTAGTTTCATCAAGCGATAAGGACAAGGACGGGGCATTATTACCTCCGGGATCCACTGTTAGATGGTGCATTTCTGTGCGAAGTTTCATTGTCCCTCGTCTCCAGTGGCCACAACCTCAAAACAACATCCGTTTCGCAACACTCTTATCTGAGAGGCGTCGCTTTTTTTAATGTACATACGATAAATAAGTAAATGTACATAATTCTGCAACAATAGAATATCATGACACTTAGATGCTAGCCAAAGCATTCAGGTAATAGTATGTAGATATTTTTAACGATTTATCCAGCGTAAGTTTAAAAGGCTCACGGACGGCAGGTTTTTCTTCGACTCGATTCACTGAAATCGTTACTGCTCGACTTCCTTTGGTCATAAATGAATGTTTTTCTACAGAAACCTTCCTCGAGAAATCCTTTACAGAATGGTGAAAAACGCATCAAAATCCATCCAGTGGTTTTAGAGATTACCAGTTACATCCAAGTATCGGGGACTTTGTCTTATACTGTACTATGTAGAGATAGAGAGTAGATGTGTGAGAGCTGTATGAGTGGATTGGGCATGAGCCCCTAAACTAGGAATCGGAAAATACGTGTGATAGCTTAAAAGAGAGGGGGCCACATCCCCGTTCCAGAGGATAAGTCATGTCAACCCGAAAAACCAAACACACCCCTACCACGGGGGAAAATAAGGTTCAGGTGGCCCATAATGAGGGCTAGTGGGTCCCTCAAAATGCCGGCGGCGCCAGTGGCGATAACGATATAGCAGCAGTTGATGGGAACGCGACCCATGGATGGCCCGTAAGGGTGCCACCCGGGGGTTATAACCCCACCCCCAGATGGGGATGAGGGAAGGGGCTTCCTCGTGGTCATGGGATGCTGTGAGCGATAGCCTGTCAGGGGTGCATACACCGCTACCACGCCCTACCCCAAAATAAATAATAATAATTCATCAGGACGTCACGAGGGGCTTCCCCACGGTCATAGGATTCACGTGGTTTTCCTCAAGGTCACGTGGCTTCATGAGAGGATGCCTCAAGGTCATTGACACCTGAGGGCACCGTGGCCCACGAAAGATACTGGCCCCAGTGCGAGCAGCCATCTTGTCTGTGACGTAGGCGAAGTAGTGACTCCGGTTGAGAAGACTTGTTTGTGAATAGCAGTGTGAGAATAGTTAGTGTTTTATAAAGTGTCATGTCCAACTTTACATCCAACTTGTGTTGTGGTGCATCATGTAGCTGCAATAATCACGTAGCCTACAGGGTAAGTGTTAACACTTTATTTCTCATTAATGACACAGGTTAATCAAACGCAAGTGTGGTGCAGGTTATGTACGAACTTACGTTAGCCTAATATTGTGGATGTTAAGGACTATTAGAATGCATGCTAAGTTAATTATCTGAGTTAAAGTTAGATATTTAATGAATGTGTCTCTTTACAGGAAATCAAAATGCCGAGATGCTGTAATGTGGCTGGCTGTAAGAACAATTACAGATCCCAGCATGAAAATGTTTCTACATTTTCTCTCCCAAAGGACGAAAAATTAAGAAATATATGGCCTAGAAAAATTCCCACTGACTTCTCTAAAGTGAGCAAGCCTATAATTTGTATAAAACATTTTCCTGATAGCTCTGTTTTCAGGACAGAGCAAGTTGATGGGGAAATAAAGACATTTGCTAGGAGTTACCCGAAGTTGAATCCTGATGCAGTATCTTCAATATTTTCGAATTTGCCAGAATAGCTATCCATTCCTGGGCCTTCTTCTAGAAGACTGTGTGATGCAGAGGTAGAAAATCTCGGATAAAGCCATAGAAGCGAGCTTGGAAGACTTCAGACACTACGAAGAAGAGAATTCTGTGCACAGTCTATCGGATATATCTGAACACTTCTCCTCCAACAGGAATAAATTTAAGCAGGAATGGACACACATCAAGACAGAAGACAAGTTGGTGAAGTACTTGAAGAATTTGAGTGATGCAGTGCCCATAATTACAGGTTCTGTGTGTATTCTAAATAACCTCAGCATTGAGTCAATGGGTTGCAGATTCCCAAACATTAAGTTCCACAAAACTTTCTTTGCATTACTGATAAAAATTCATTTGATGAACTAGCCTACTTCAGTTCATTGAAAATTCTGAGTGCGATGAAAATGGAAGAAAGTTGTCAGTAGTGAATGCTCCTGTGAACACCCTACAGAGAAGTTTTTCGAGTGATGATTGCACACCCTTATAATTTTTAATAGAGCAAATTAATTTTTTAGATGTTAGGTAAACAATCGTAGGTACAGTGGAGACACGTTACTCTTGGCAGCTTCCATATAATATGTTCACTTGTCATCAGTGTACAAAAAGTTACATCGGAGTGGTCATATTTATCTGCCTCATCCATCAAATCTTCAAAAGTTGCTTGGTAAGTTTGATTTGAGTACTTTTGACATTATTGGGAGTATTGAGTAGCCTATCTCAGTCTAAAGAAGAATAATTTCTTGAAAGATCATGAATGTTCATAAATTAATTTTACCGTAGTTCATTTTAATGGAAAAGTTGAACTGTACTCTTCTAAAGTCATGGCGAGACAAAGCCATTGGTCGCTACTTGGTTAGGCGACTATCTGGACCAAAATTGTTAGTAGGCCTAGTACAAGCAAGGAGGTCTGGGGTTAGGTTTGTGTTTGTACGCAAAGAATACTCTGTATTGCCGGTACCAATAATGAGCACTGGCAGTTGTCAAAGCTAACACGTGAGGAAATGCTGCGTTGCCACTGAGGCAGATCATGACTCATAACATTCCAAGAAGTTTCCAGGAAGACACAAATACTGGGATCTGTGGTGTGTCAGCCGTATTCGTGTGAAGGGTCAATTAAACATTGCGATGCACGCGAGTTTAGGGGAATTTTTAGTTGCCTAATCGCTCTAGCTGCTACTAACTTAATTATGGGTCTATTCCTTTCATCGCCCCCTCTTCGTCACTTGTGTCTGAATTGGATCTGGAATTGCTTTCCAGGGAAACTATGAACCAATCTACCCTATCATCGAGTATACATTCACGTTTCGTAGCCTCATCCAGTTCTCGTTGCACTATTAACACAAAACGCTTCCAGTTTTATGAAGTCACTTCCCTAATAGCCTAAACGGTAAGCTTCTCAACCTCACGGAGTGTGAAATTCTTATTATGCCGTGCTAGATAACCCTTCACTTGACCCCATATCATTTCTATAGGATTGAAGTGGCAATGATATGGGGCAGCGTGATGATCTCATGGCCATGCTTTCTCGCCAGTTCATCCACGTGGTAGCCTACATGGGTTTAGGCTTGCGCTGCTGTATAAGGTTGAGAAGGATATTAATTCTGAATGAAAGTGGAACGCGGCTTATACACTTGTAGCAGACATGAATGTACTTTTACATACCTTGTGTCCTTGTTTCATTTTTTGGGCGATATTACGTATTGAAATTAGGAACCCTAATTAAAACTTACTACTGAACCTCATATATGTGCTAAAGTACGTAAATATGTGTTTTTGTTTTTTGCTATTTTAAAAACAGCTGCCATGCTTCGATAGCACTTGATCTCGTTTAACCGTCATCAAGGCTCACTCTAGCAGCACGCACCGAGGCACACATGTGAGATACAAAATCACTGTTGATAGAAAGAAGTGGGATGCAAAATCACTGTTGATAAAAAAAAGAATCATCGGGACACGTTAGGCAGTAACCATTGCCAAAATTCATTGATCTGGGCGCGTTAGGCTGTAACCATTGTCAAAAACCATTGGATTGGACAAAGTGTAGGTAAGAATGGTCGGGTGTAGGTGCAGCCTTGGCCGCGCGCTACTAGCGGGGCATGGTTGACACAAAACCATTGATCTGGGCGCGTTAGGCTGTAACCTTTGTCAAAACCACAGTTGTGCGGGAAAAAATACACATACTTATTACAGGAGAGCGATATACTGCATAGTTATTACAGAGCAGATAACAAAAAACACTCATTTCAGCCGTACAGAGATGCGAAATATTGCACACTCTAGCATAATTAGAGTCGTGAACTGAGTGCAGCGAACGAATGATGCCCACTAGAGAGTAAATTGGGCACTTTTTTGTTTCACATAGTACCGTAAGGGCGAGGTTGGCAGTACTGTTATGGTACTTTTTTGAAGATTGATTTGAACAATGGCGCTCACTGCTGTAATTTTCGCTATATTTGGAATGGCTGGGTGGGTCACAGACGGCGGAGGAGGAAACATCTATTAAAACATTGCTTCCTGATTTATTTCTCATCCTTTTATAAGGTATTTTGGCGAATTCATGTATTATATAGAATGTTATCGCTCGTTCTATGTTCATTCAGCACTACCGAGAAGGATTCCATTTGTCCGAGAGCTGTCGCATGGTAGGTTACACGATGGTGGTCCAGCCATTCCAACATTCGTGACTTCGTACTTGAAGTTGTTGGAGCTTATTCTATCTGACCTATGTGGTACGAAGCATTGTCCATTACAATAACACTGTGTTCAGGGATGTTGGGTAACAATTGTTCCTGGAACCATTTTAGTCCATGTCTTCATGGTAATCACGAGTTCTTTTCGACCTAAAGAGCAAAAGTGTATTATTAACAAAGCCGTGTGATAGCCCGGCATATAGAATAATAAATCGACCCCCTCTGCCTGACGGCCCTTCCTTGTCCCCTGAACTGAGTTGTCACTCCAACCCTTAGATACTGTGTGACCAGCATTGACCCTCATTTCACCTAACCACACAATATCGATAACATTTTTGCCCTATTAACTTAAGTTTTGAATTTTCCAGTAGCCTATTTTCACCCAATTTTCACCAAATTTTGAAGGTTCTTTAAAGTGAGCATAATTAAGGGAATTCTAAACTTTGGAGCTATTTGGTTCAGTCATTTAGAAATTATAACATTTTATGTAATAAATATGCAAATTTTGAAAATGTCCCAGGTAAATCAAATTTAAAGTTATCAATCTAAAACTTATATGGAATGATCATCAATGGTCTACAAATAAAAATTGGTATTACTTTTAAAATCAGTGCAAATGGTTTATTATTAAAATGTTTTTATCTTAGAATGACCTGTTGTTCTGTTAAAATATGTCATTTTTTTCAAATTTGAACCTAAATATTTCTGAAAGTTATTAATATTTTTCAAAATGGATTCCACACATTATTAAGACCACAAAGTTGTATGTGCAAAACAAGTTTGAAGGTAATGGGATCAAAAGGCAGGCAACTGGAACATTTAAAATGCTGAAAAATATAGTATTGAGAAAAACCTAACTTTATTAAGAAAAACAGTATTTTAGTGGAATTTCCTGCATCAAGACTTCCCTGAGTTGACAAATCACTTTTCCCACACTTCAGAGGTAACTTATTACTAAACCCATCTTTCTCCCTGACGTTGACACGAAGATTTACTGCCACATTCACCACACAGTTCTGTAAACAAATTTTGGAGGGCACCCATATATGAATGAGAATGTGCTTGTCATTAACACTAGGTCTAACAGTATTCTCCTCACTAAAATAGGCCTATTCCAGTTTTCTGACACTGGCAGAAGAAGTAGTTGCAGCTGTTGAACTTGCATTACTTAACTTCACATGTAATATCACCCCACTGTTTGTCAACATTCAAAATAGCACTATTCCATTTCTTTGTTTCACAGACTTTCGGTTTACGCCATCGACTAGATACAGAATACATCTAATAAACTGCACACAAATCTCTAAAATACCATTAACTTACACAAGTTCCACCACTCACAGTAAACCAATAAAAATATAATTCTTGCGAATAAACTTCACTAAAGCCACTGACCATCAAAATAAACAAAGACGCATGGTTCCACTATGTATCCAAAATGGCCTATACTTTACTACAAACCAAAATACTTCTGTTCGATGTTAAATATGTGCATGTGTATAGTAATGATATTCTTTTAGTGAATGCCATACAGCTAAAAATTATATGGGATAAGAAAATAACATGTACGGTAAGAAAAGTTTCACACTTGACAAACATTGCCTAGGTTACTCATAACTGATAAATTGACCAACAGATGGCACCATAAGCTTGTATTCAGATGATTGGCATGATAATCTTGGCCAAGAGTATGAAATTACAACAAAATTGAGGGGGTTTTTGGTTCTAGGAAGTAGGCGTTGCCCATATCAAGACCTAAGCACGTGTTCTTTAAAAGCCCCCATAAGGTATTTAAAAATGGCCGTACATAAAAAACAAATGTATATTTAAGTGCCCCAAGTGATAAGGTAACTTCTAGGGCATGAAACCAGATTTTGGTTTTTTGTTTGTAATTTTTGGCCTACAACTCAGTAGGGTCTCCCCATTTCATGTAGGAACTGACACCTCAAAGCCACAATATCTGGCCTCTCCATGATCACCTTCCCCCCATTAATTTTCTTATATTTAAATCCCAGATCGTGCAACACTTTCAGTGAAGAAAGGCTTCCTTGAAATAATTGTGCCTCTCTTAGCAAAAACAAGAAGTTTGCGACATGTTGGAATTTCTTTCCTAAAATAATATCTATAAATATGCCGTCTAACAGCATCTTGTTGAAAGCCATCTAAATTAGTGACCACCCCTTCTCTATGCCTCTTCTTCCCTGGAGTTGATAGTTTAGACGGGCCAGCATCATCAGACAGGAACTTCCCTTCCGTCACTCAGTATGCAGTGATTTCACTCACACCAAGAGTCTTGGAAATTCTTTTCCTCACCTGAACAAATGGAATCAGAGGTTTCTCCCGTAAGCGCATACTTTCCTCTTCTTCCTCCATAAAATTCCTCACCGCACATACCATCTCCTTTACTTGGCTATGGAGAGTCACACCACGGCCTGAAGTTGTTCTGTCGCAGAGAATGGATCCTGGGCCTTCCGCGAGCATGTACCGATGCCATTTTTACACAACGAAAATAGACACGATGATGCAAATAAAAGAAATAAACTCAAAATCTGTATATACACACGCTTCCAACAAAAACAGAAGGATAACGTTTACTGTAGCCTATGAAAGAATAAGCAAATGCACTTCAATATATACACGGGATATTACTAATGGCAGTGACGAGTTAGTTCACAGTAGAACACTGCGTCAAACCATGTGCTCACTGTTGTGTCAGCATTCATTGCAACACTGCTCGCTGTTGCTATGGACACAGTTACCCCTCTTGTCTCCACTCCTCACCTCACTATTCAAGCGGATGGTAGCTTGCACTTTTCATATTTTGTAAATCAGAGTATAACACATAGAATTTAACATGTATGCAGCGTTTAAACCCTAAGTGTTGTCCACGTTGTCATGGAAGATGCAATTTTGTGTCTAGGGGAATTTTGTAAGTGTGAATTCCATTCCATGTCCACATTAAAGCTATTGACACAAGTTGGCAGGCTTGTTTTGTTGAGATAAATTAGAGATGAAAATAGTACAAGAGTTAATACAAGACTCTATCGTTGCCAAGGCTGCAAGATACCAATATAATTGATAGTGATTTTGTACTGCATAAGGAAACAGTAGCAAGGCAGCTGGAATCAAGTTAGACATGTCCAGTCCTCAAATTGTGTTCATGCATCTTTGTAACGATGAATTTGTAACCCACTAAGCTCCAGTGAGATTGAGAAATGGTGTCAGAAAAATTTAAAATCCTGAAGAGATCATGAATCATCAGCAGGGTATAATGGCTGTAGGCCCTATGTGCAGTGCAGGATTTTTTGAGAATGTTAATAGCTGGAGGATATTAGATCCTAATAATCGTCAGTAATATATCCAAGATCAGCAAGATATCACCTTTATAGCCTACTTGGTGAAACCTGCAAACTTCATTTTCTACATTCTAAGATTCTTCCAGACAATGTGTTAATGTGCTTGAGATGCTTATATTTATAACCAATATCCTAAATAAAATAATGTCTGTAATACATTTTGTGTGTGCTTATTATAATTTAGTGTAAACATTACTGTGTCATTGGAGGAAGATTACTTGCAATTTGCTAGTGTTCTTGAAGATACGGGCATAGTTTTGTACTCCAGGGCCCTACCAATCACCACATCCATAATTCTCTGTTAAAGCTCTAGATTTACCCATTTCAAACCGATTTACCCAGTGTGTAGTACTGTTAACTGCTTATTTTCCATGTGGCCTGCAAGGATGCCCATGTTCTTTTTCAGGGGGAATGGATGTGGTGAGGATTATGCGATATTTTCTGGGAGGAAGGGGAAGGGGGGGACTGGGTATGTTATAAAATTCTTCATCCCTAGACCACCAGGGTGAAACAAAAAATAGAAAAAATAATTAAAAGTTGAGGAATGCTTTCATTTGAATAATTTGAAGGGTCTCGTTTGACATTTGGTGGAGATCTTGGACATCTTATTGGGAGGGAGATACCATGTCCGTGTAGCCAGCATAGATCCAAATTACAATGGCAAGTATGGTCTTTCTTTAATTTTAATAAATGGAACAGTTCCACCTACATGGAGTAGGGGTAAGTAAAGTGGCTTCTTGTCCAGATGACCTGTTTTGCGAAGGAGTATTTGAAACCTGATATAGGATTTAGTCTTCAAAGCTTCGCACAAAGGCTCTTGATAGAATGATTTGAATCCCACTCCTTGCATCCTGGAAGTGTCTTCCCAACTCAACTGTAAATAAAAGCTAACTGAAAACCACTACCATATCCTTTTCTATTACAAGTACAGTACACACATAAGTGCATGGGGCTGATATCCACGACATTTCAATCCACTGGATTAACTCACAATGAATAAGTTTCCAAGGTCCTTCATTTGTAGTAATATACTTCGTTATAAAAATCTTGAGCCCATAAAACCATAAATTTGACCTAAGCCTAACTGGGAACGGGAGAGAACCGTTAAACATGTCCAACATGAAGGTAGTTGCCACAAGAAGTAAACCTGCCACTGTAGGGGATTGGTGTCAGATAAAAGGCTCTCTGCTAAAGGAGGTAAGTATAATCTCAGCAATTCATATATGTATCTGAAGTAGTCCTATGCATTAAATTTTTGTTGTTGAAAAAGATTGTCTTATGGTAGGCCTTCTCAAAAAAGCAAAATGCTAAAAACCACGAGTGTAGGCTCAAATTTCTTATATTCGTTTTTATTATTTTGGGGCATGAATGACCCTTCCCTTGCAATAAATGAAGCACTGAATACTTTCTCCTAATGCAATGCTTGGTTGTTTCTTCTTTTTTTAAAATTCCAGCTGCTTTTAAAGTTAAACTCACATGTAAACTGGTATATATGGAAACAACTTATTGATGAACGAAGATAAGAGGATAATATGTACAGTTTTGTATATCTGCATAAACTGGAACATCCATTCAACGTTTGTATTACACTGCTTAATATTCTACTGCTCTAAGGTTTTGAGCTAGTGATAGGGGTGGATTTCTTCCACAGCTTTTAACTTTATTTTTGAGTATCCTTAAATTCACAATAACAAATTACTCGGCTATTGGTAGGCTTCTATAGATGAGAATACCTTGGTGCAATCAATGCGGCGAGGCGAGCGAGCGACACCACTCCTCTGACGTCACAGATCCGCGCCATGGCCTGTCTTTCTCGTCGGCCACGTGAGGGCACGTGATGACGTCATCAAGAGAGCGGTGAGACCAGTGGCGCCATCACGATGGTGACAGGGGCTTCCCTAAGGTCATGGAGTGCATGCAAGCTTCCTCAAGGTCATTGGACGTCAGTTGGGGATATCCCGTCAGAGATGCTAACCGAGGAGTGTAAAATTCCCCAGATGTCTCCCAAATTCCCCCAGATTTCCTCAAACTCGCCCCGATTGCGCCAAATTCACCCTGATATTTCCAATTTTTCCGATATGTCCCCTTACTTTTTCCAAAATTCCATAAATTCGCCCATAATTCCTTAATTTCCTCCAAATTTCCCCCAAATATCCCCAAATTCACCCAGATATCCCTAAATTCTCCCAGATTTCCCCCAAAGTTTCCCGAAATTCCCCATATTCCTCAAATTCCCCCAGATTTGGGTAAGGGATTTAGCGAGGGGATTCCCCAAGTTCACATGACTTCATCAGAAGATGCCTTAAGGTAATAGGACATGGTATCCGAGCGATGAGTGTGAGATAGCCCTAAAAGTGTGAATGGATGGATGAGGTAAACAAAAACGGTTGCCATGACAACCAGATCCGTGCTGGGTGGGGTAGATTTCTAAAAGGTTAAGCGAGATGATGATAAAGGGCGAGCCATTGAGGAGGGGGCGAGGGGGTGTTCGGTTGGCGGGAAAAGATGGTAGGGGAGGTCATATGACTTTATGGCGGGAAGCGTGATACTCATAGTGAGAAAAGGATGGCGTGACATGTTCCTTGGCCAGGCCACGTGACTGTACAGACAAGTGGATGCTTGTCTCGAGACAGCATATGACGTGGTTAGCCATGTTGGTTCTTTATTAAGAGGCTGATGTTAATTCCATGTATGGAGAGGACACATGGTATGACTCTCTATCTCACCTACCGGGTTGCCTGGCGTACCCATGATCGACGATGTGAAGAACGGTAGGGGTAGGGTTGCCAGACGTTCCGTTTTACCCGGAACAATTCCGTTTTCTCTTGTTTTGTTCCGCGTTCCGTTTTAATCTTTAATTTCACACCAATTTTCAAATGTCCCGCTTCAGAATTGATAGTAATATCTAGCTTGATTTTCGGTGGTACAGGAGCAAGTTTAAAAGAGAAAATGATTTCTATGTCGTTGTCAGATAGATGGATGCATGTTATAGATTTATTAGGGGCAACAAAATTAAGGAATATCTTAGTCCGTATGAAAGAGCCTCCGTGGCTCAGGCGGCAGCACGCCGGCCTCTCACCGCTGAGTCCGTGGTTCAAATCCCGGTCACTCCATGTGAGATCTGTGCTGGACAGAACGGAGGCAGACGGGTTTTTCTCCGGGTACTCCGGTTTTCCCTGTCAAAATTTCATTCCAGCAACACTCTCCACTATCATTTCATTTCATCTGTCATTCATTTAATCATTGCCCCAGAGGAGTGCGTCAGGCCTCGGCAGCCGGCACAGTTCATATCCTCGCCGCTAGATAGGGGCTTCATTCATTCCATTCCTGACCCGGTCGGAGACTGGAAGCAGGCTGTGGATTTTCATTTCTTAGTCCGTATGAAGTTAATACTCAGCATTTCCCCCTCCAATGCTTTTACGGAGAGAGTTCTTTTCTGTCATGAATATCAATTGGAGAGATGATAGAAACAGAAGCTCCATTAGTTTGATAAATCAAGAAATGTTCACATATTACAATTATGACAAAAATTGTAGTGAATTTTATCAGAAGGTACTTATAAATAAAAAATCCTTGCAAAGAGTAGTTCAAATGAAAAGTATTTGTAAGTTGCTGGTGACATATATATCGTATGGCCTCGGGTGCCGGGTGCAAGCTTTGTTATTTGACACCCAGAGGGTAGCTTGCATGTCGAATGTCGATGTTCCTTGAAGCACTATGAAAGTCAAGGAGGTTAGATATCTAAGCACCTTGAACACTATAACGCTTTCTAGTAGAGAAATGAGGAACTTTGGGTTGGCGGAAACTCCCGAGATTAATTTTGCCATTATGAACACGGCCTACTGAATTCAAATGGGTTCTTTGACATGCCAACATCATATGACATGCATGTCGTAATTTTTGCTGCCTTTTAAAAATCACTTAACACGGCCAGGAGTGAACCTGCAAGCTTGGGGTTAGTAGACCGACACGTTAACCACTCATCCACCGTGGCAAGCTATAGGCCTATATGATGTGTCAGCAATATCTAATTTTAATTTTGTGTTTTTGATTATGTAATGCTTACTTAGTACATGTGTGTATTATTTATTACAACATTTAACAACCTTAATTTAAAATAAAAATTACAGTCAGCCTGAAAGACTGGGCGTTATATCATTTCAAATGACGCATGCTACAAATGCTACACATGTTAGAAAGGCTCAGGAGGGCTTCTCGCTTCGCTCGAAGCCCCAGGACTCTTTCAACGGACTCCATTACCCATTAACTTAAGCTTCCCGCCCGGGCACCTCTTTAAGGGTCACCCTGTATTTGAGTCTGACATCTTTTACAACTCTTTAAGGGTTACCCATTATTTGAATCTGATATCTTGCAAACCTCTTTAAGGGTCACCCTGTATTTGAATTGAATCTAACATACTGTACACCTCGTTAAGTGTCACCCTGTATTTTGCTCTGACATCCTGCACACCTCTTTAGGAGGCACCCTGTATTCTTATCTAGCATCTTGTATATCTCTTTAGAAGTCAACCTGTATTCTTGTGTGACATCTTGTACACCTCTTTAGGAGTCACCCTGTATTCTTGTCTGACATCTTGTGCACCTCTTTAGGAGTCACCTGTATTCTTCTCTGCCATCTTGTATACCTCTTTAAGAGTCACCTTGTATTCTTATCTGGCATCTTGTATATCTCTTTAGGAGTCACCCTGTATTCTTATCTGGCATCTTGTACTGTATTTTGCTCTGACATCCTGCACACCTCTTCAGGAAGCACTCTGATTCTTATATGGCATCTTGTATATCTCTTTAGAAGTCACCCTGTATTCTTGTGTGACATCTTGTACACCTCTTTAGGAGTCACCCTGTATTCTTGTCTGACATCTTGTGCACCTCTTTAGGAGTCACCCTGTATTCTTCTCTGCCATCTTGTACACCTCTTTAAGAGTCACCTTGTATTCTTATCTGGCGTCTTGTATATCTCTTTAGGAGTCACCCTGTATTCTTATCTGTCATCTTGTACACCTCTTTAGGAGTCACCCTGTATTCTTTTCGCTTGGTTCAAAGACCCTGGTCGCTCGACGCCCCAGGACTCTTTCAACAGACTCCATTAGCCATTAACTTCGGCTTCCCGCGTGGCTGCATGACGTCACGCACTCGCCGTCCTTTACCCATTAACTTAGGCTTCCCGCGCGGCTGCATGACGTCACTTCCGTCTCCGTAACGCAACCGTCTCTGTCCCGCATAACTTTAGACTCAAGCATAACGACGAAGTCGACAAGATCATTTGAAATGATAAAATAAAACATGTTTTGGGACGTGTGTTCCGTTTTTCCATTCTTGAAATCTGGCAACCCTAGGTGGGGGAGTCAACATGGTTCCGGTTAGAATGGGGTTCAATCAGGTGGTAAAACAGCCGAGTTTCTCAATTCAAGTCGTGAAGAGTTGGATGAATTGTGGGGTAAACTGAATGACAAAGAAGCTCCTGTTACAAAGAAGCATCCGTCTGACAATAAAGATGACATGAAAACTTCATTGTGTGGTCTATACTTTAAAATAGTTGATCACTTCTCAGCAGAAATCACTCAACAAATATTTTACAGTACACCACGCAATCGAAATATTCTAATTTATATATGCAGTCTATTCATGAGCGCCCGCAGGATTTTTCCAGGGTGGGGGGCAAGTGATATTTTTCATTTCATTACCTACCTGTCACTAGGCGATGTGACATACCCCGCCCATAAGTCTATTTAATCATTTATTTATGTATGTATTTATTTTGCAATACTAAGGTACACAGGCATAAGCCTAATTATGTTTCTTCTCGACATATCAAGTTCAAAAATACAAATTGCATCAATGAAGGAAAGAGAGAAAGAAATACACAATTGATGAACAAAATGCAAAGCTATAAAGGAAATTATGAAAGTGAGCATTGCAGATTAGAACAAAATACTGTACAACTAAAAAATGTGTGTCGCCTCCGTAGCGTAGCGGTCAGCGTGGTTATCTGCCGCCCCGGAGGTCCTGGGTTCGATTCCCGGTTCTGCCACGAAATTTGAAAAGTGGTATGAGGACTGGAACGGGGTCTACTCAGCCTCGGGTGGTCCAAATGAGTAGAGGGGGTTCGATTCCCACCTCAGCCATCCTCGAAGTGGTTTTCCGTGGTTTCCCACTTCGTCTTTGGGCAAATGCCGGGATGGTACCTTCTGTCAGGCCACGGCCGCCTCCTTCCCTCTTCCTAGCCTATCCCTCCCAGTCTTTCATCCCTTCCCCTCCCTCATGAGGCCCCTGTTCGCTTTGCAGGTGAGGCCGCCTGGGCGAAGTGCTGATCACACCTCCCCAGTTGTATCCATCCCGCCAGATGTTCCAAGCTGCAGGACACTGCCCATAGAGGCGGTAGTGGTGAGTTCCCTCGCTCAGTCCGTGGGAACCACCAACCTAGAGGGTAAATTGACTTAAAAAAAAATATATATATATATATTTAAAAAATACCGGTACAGCCTTCTACAAAAAAGAAAGAGAGAGAGATAGAGAGTAAAGAGTACCCAGTATTCCTCGATGAGATTTAGGGTGTTATGTGAAAATTAATTTCAAAAACCATAATAAACAAGCATTAATTTATTTCTTGGAATAGAACTGATTTTCCGCACGTTGTCCTCTTATAGTACAACGATTGCGACCCCAAAGTTTCAAGATAGGTTTCGCCCTGGCTTAACTGATACTTCCCTTGTCAGAACCTACCTTTCCTTTCCCAACAGCCACACCCCAAGGTCGCTGACCTGTGAGTTGTGCAGGGTAGATTGCAGACAGCGTATTGTAACGAGCGATTATTGCCTGATGGCGCAAAACGGCGCTACGCCGAGAGCGTTTGGATACTTTTCATGCAGTCAACAAGTCATCGTAGAAAATTGCCGCTACTACACTCGCACAAAAGCAAGCTGATATGAAGATATTTCGATTGGGCAAAGCCTGGATGAATGCCAAGATGCAGAAGAAAGTGACATTCAATAGTTAGACGTCGATAATGACGATTATGGTTTCAGAAGTGAAAGGGAAGAGGATATTGTACGGAAATAATTGACTGTCAGTGAGGAAAACGGAGATTCCGTAGATATCAAGTGCGGGAGCGATGCAACGGAAATCCCGAAAGTCTCCATAGTCAAGCTAGTGTGTCTAGTCACACTTATCTTTATGTAGAAAATGGAGAATAAATTTCGTTTTCATATTGTTTTCTTCAGAAATGTACAATCTAAAATTAGAAAGGTGATAACAGTCTTTTTTCATATAGCCTATATTAATGTTGGCATGAAAAAATACTTTTTTTTTTCATATAGCCTATATTAATGTTGGCATACCGGGTGAGTTAGCCGTGGTCGTTACGGCATGACTGCTGGCAGTCGCTCACATCCGGGAGGCGAGGATGTTCGAATCCCCCCGCCGGCAACCTTGAAGATGGTCTTTTGTGGTTTCCCATCTTCCTTCCAGGCAAATGCCGGGGTTGGTCCCTAACTATAGGCCACAGCCGCTACCTTCCAACTCTTCGTCCTTACATTCCCACTTTCCTCTCCAATGGTACTTGTAGCTCACCCCTTGGGTGTCCGTCTCGAAGCAGCTACAAAACTGGCGAGCCGAACATGGCCTCGGACACTCCCGGCACTAAAAGCCATACGCTAAAAAAAATGTTGGCATAATCCACACACCTCTAGTCTAGTGTGTCTTAAAATATAATGTTATTAAGTGTTATAATTATCTTTTGCGTATTCATAAAATATATTTCAACATTTTAACCAATACTTTCTTTACTAGGCTTAAAAACATAACTGCGGGTAATTCACGGAAGTTCGTGCATTAATTACCGCAAAATATCGGGAGTGCACTTTTAATATTAAAGGAAGGAAGATAATAGTTTTACGAGACCGTGAATCTTGTGATTATGAGCCACGGGACTTTTAATATTAAAGGAAAGGGAGTTAGACCAATAACAAGAACCAATGATTTTCTACGTTTTCGAAGTTTTCTACTGTGAAATTTTACTTGAAATTATTTAGAACATGCAGTAGGCCGCTCGAGGTTGCACAGTTATAAATACCAATGATATTGTGAACTATGCATTTTAATATTCATTAGCACAACGAAACTACTTCTGCTAATGAAAGGAACTTCCGCGTGTTACATAGGCCTATTACATCCAACCGAAATGTTGAGTAAAAGGCTGTCCGTGTAATCAAAATAAATTCACACATAAATCTCCTATAACGTTTAGAATGAAGCATTGGTCTTATGACGCGTCACTCCATGAGAGGAGGCAGTACAGAGCGCTTCGTGTACACTTTCCTCACATTCAGCAATCGTACAGTGACGACGACTTGAAATGAGTAGCCTACTGTATATTAATACTAATAGTAACATAACGCATACAACGAAATTAAATGGATGCAAAGTCATTGTATTTAACATTCCTGCTATTCTTGCGAAGTGTATTACTTAGCCTCTTTTTGCGTGGCGACAGCACTAAACCCTGTCCACTCTCACTACGTATTTTAAAAACAGTAGTCTTTGATATTCATGTAGCCAGAGCAGTTTCATTGACTAAATTATGTATACTTTAGTTAGGTTTTATTCTTAAAATAAAATAACTGAACACATTAATTACAACCGGTTTTACCCTTCTTCTGAGCACTTGACCACTCTTTCTTTTCACAAAACTATCCATTGTTGTACGTGAAATACGTAAAATACAACACGTTAAATATAACAGAACTGCTGCACACACACTCAAGATAGAGACAGCTGAACTACTGAAATACTAGCTCGGAGGGCACAGTTATACAGCTGCACCCCACACTGTCCTACGAAACTTCATTCATATAATGCGCGGCAATGAACATCTTGACCTGTGTAAACAATTAAACCTGCACTCTGGGTATGCACGTAGACACCTTCTTCCAACTTTCCTCTACAACTCTCAAACTGACATGGTTAACTTGAAAAATAGAAAAGTTGGCAGCATACGAACCTTTTCAATGCTGCTATGAAGTTATGAGAGACCATTCAGAAGTTTTACCTACATGAAAATTTTAATATTGCCAGTATAAAATATTTCAAGAGTCCCTCATCAAGACGACACATTTAGCTTCATTCCAGTGGCGTAGCCGGGGGGGGGGGGGTACTTTGGGTTAGAACCCCCACCCATTGTAAAATCGGCATGGTTGTGTGGTAAATAGGCGCCACAAAGTCAATGCAACATGATAAAAGATCGATTTTACTAAAGTGGGAAATAGTTTATAGTATTTTCAAAAATATTGGATATCTGATTTTTCTAGCATTTCTATCAAATTTACTTAGTTCTAATACTGGACAAAAAAGATCGGCAAAACATATTTCTACCTGAATATGCTGTTTTCTTGGACCAAGAAACATTTTCGACTGATATGGCAACAGTGGATTGCTAGAAAATGACAGCGCCATACATGCTTCACTTGCAACAGAAAGAGAGAAGAATATCCCTATCTAACATGTGCTTCATTCCAGTGGCGTAGCCAGGGGGAGGGGGGGGGGGGGTTACTATGGGTTAGAACCCCCCATTGCAAAATCGGCATGGTTGTGATTTTTGTCAGTTTCACCACCTACTTGGTGATGTACAGTTGTCGTCTTTCGGCCCGGCTCCACATTTGAGGCTACACACTTCTTCGTGACAACGTATAACCACAGTCTATCTACTCTACACAGTCCCGAAGCTTCCCTCATAGTTTTCTAACCCCGCGCGCCGCGCGACATTAATGGCCTCACGCAATCATGTGCCGACTGCGCTGTGTTGGTGTATGTTATTGTTGCTGGATTTACTGTATGTTATAGCATTGTGTATCAGTTACCGTATATCTTTAAATCGTGTGTTTCACAAGAGATTTGCAGTGCAATAAACAGATCAAATATTAAAAGCCATATTTCAGTGTTGCTAAGTAACCTATATGATCGCTTTTCAGTCAGTCAACACGAGTGTACGGTACCCAATTAGATTTGGCGGGGAGTGGCAATTTATCTCCTAGTGCTTGAAATAAAAGTACATGAATTGTCATACACTTAATAAAACACTTCTCACATACGATGAGGGGGTTTGTATAGGGCTGTTACTTTTAATCGATTAATTTCAGATTTCGATTAATCGATTAATCGAAACCGAATAATCGATTAATTATCGTAAATAACGATTAATCGATTCATCAATTAATCGATTAATCGGTTTTCATAAAAATCGATTAATCGGTTATTCGAATAATCGATTAATCGGTTTTTGACTTGTTTTGCCGATTAATCAATGTATTTCGCATTTTTTAGCCTATTTTCAATTTTGAAAAAATAGGCTTATGAGATCACCTTTTGTCCGTGTGTGTGTGTGTGTGTGTGTGTGTGTGTGTGTGAGTGAGGTGTGTGTGTGTGTGTCCCTAATAAATTCTAAACGGCTGGAGCGATTTCAATGAAACTCGGTAAGTTCATAGCACTATTCCGGGCGACCCCGACCGTGCCCTTCAAATTTTGTTACGTCTCACCAATTCAACATGGCGGCAGTGCGAAATATTTCACCAGCATTCAATATCTCCGAAATTATTCCCGATATCACCCTGGAATTCTTTGCGGTGATAAAGGGAACTACTAGAAGTTCACCTATGTGACCTTTGAAATACTGGTAACTACCAAACCAACATGGCGGCCAAGCGAATTTGCGACTTTTAAATAGACATTTATCGCGATTTGACCAACCAAACGCAATAAAACTTGGTACAGTATATGTTTATACACATTGTAATGCACCGACATCTAACTTCGTTCAATTGTTTACATAACCACAAGATGGCGGATGTGTGAAATATTTCACCGGCATTCTATATCTCTGAAACTATTAGCGGTATCACCCTGAAATTTTGTACGGAGATAAAGGCCACTTTTGGAAGTTCATCTATAAGACTTTCAAAAACCGGTTAACTACAAAACGAACATGGCGGCCAAGCGAATTTGAAAATTTTAAATAGACCTTTCTCGCGATTTAATGTTCCAAACGCAATGATATCTGGTACAGGAAATGTTTATACACATTGTAATGCACTGGTATCTAATTTAGTTCAATTGTTTACATAACCTCAAGATGGCGGCTGTGCGAATTTTAAAATTGAGTTTTTATTTCTTGTGTCGTAATCATGCGATCGAAGTGAAAGTTTGAAAAATGAACCTACGCAATAATTTTCCTTTAATGGTACTGCCCCCGTAATTGAATTATATAGAGACCACGGTGGCTATTTTGGAAATTATAGTGAAAGTTATGGCTGTCATAGTTATGACGTGGGTAGTCATGACGTAAGCACGGATGACGCAGTACGTTATGCCAGCAGGTTACTTGAGCTGAGATTCTCAGTGACGTCAGCATTTATTCGAGAAGGATCCGAGATGTACGACGCAGTCGCAGGAAACGTGGAATTCTGCTGAGGAAGAAATTATGCTATTGGAGGGGAGACTTAAACCAATGAACGATAGTCTGAAGGAAGACGGAGATTGCTGAAACTATGGTATTTTTATTACTTTTTGGAATGCAGAATTGTGGAAATCCATTTGCAGTAGAGGCATTGATCTGGAATTTTGGTGAAATTTATTTTCAGTTTTTGAATTATGAAAATCCGTCATGTATTGACGAAGTTGGAACTTCTAGCGATGACGCAGTAACACGCGATGGAAGGGATAGATACGCCCCTCATGAAGTTCATAAAAGGCCTTGCGCAGAAGAGAGGAGCCTCATTCGCTCATTCTCTCAGATTATAAATCTATCGTCAGATTTCAAATAGTCTTTTCAGTGAAACGTCGAGTGAGTTTAGTAGTGAAAAAGTCGTCTTTGTAACGCGTGGCGAAGCCACTGCATAAAACGAGAGTCGAACATACAAGCAGTGCAGGTTTACTGTGAAGTAAATCTAGGTGAAGTTGAAACGACACTTATAACGCTTCTACAAGATTAGCTGTGAACAGTTAGCGGTCGCCTATAAGCTAATTCTCTTGTGCATTGCTACAGTAAGGACTGTAGAAAAGCTGAACAATTTCGAGGAAGTATTTTGGAAGTTATTGACAATATTAGACGACTGACAAAAGTGATTTTCTCGCCACAGGAGAAACACTTTTTGTATAGCCAGACTCAACGCTACGGCTGACAGGGCTAGTGAAATAGGGAGACTTCAGATTGCTTTTGTGACACAACACTGCAGTATAATGGAGCAATTTAATAAGGCAGTTTGTTCTTCTAATACTATTACCGAAGAGAACATGGAAGGCTAAAGGACTTAATGCAATTGGGACATATTTCAACGGAGTAAAATAGCAACATGGAACTTCGCTAATTGCTATTCCATACAAGCGAGCATGTGGTAAATAACCATCTACACCCATGTTTCGTGAGTAAAGGCTGAATACTATCAAACAGCCATAGAAATGATTTCATACTTTCTGAATATGAATATTTCTTCGGAAATTTATACAAAAACTTCATGGCGATTTTCAACTGGAACTTCAGGGATTTTTCAAGAGAGGTCAGGGTTGTCCCGACTCACAAAGAAGATTATTGCCGGAAGGATGTCGTTCGTCTTCGTGAAGCAGTTCGATTCTCCGATGGTGCTGTTTCTGGTTTCGAGGATGGAGCTCAGCTTTAACTTGGTGAAATGGATCCATCAACAGTCTTCTTTGGGGAATTTTCCTCTGGAACGTCAATCGGCAGATAAGGTAGTCGTGAATGTTTATTGTATTTGAGTTTCTTAGCAATATTTGAGCAACCATTTTTCCCATATTTTGTCCTCATGTATTTTTGCCCGATATTCTTGTTTGAGATTCCTATTCTCAGTACACCTTGATGAGTTATACCTTTTTCGACGTTTTTATTAAGACATTGTTATGTCATGGGCATAGTTAAATGATTTTGAATCAGTTGAGACTGATATTTAGATTTTTCAGTAATTTGCTTATTTTTGTAGTCACGATTTGACTGTAAGTTAATGATTTTTATGGCAGATTTAAATTCAGACAGCGTGTCACTTTATTAAAGTAATTCTACCCCAGTTTAATTACTTTGACCAATTTTCTGTCATCATCAAGAAGGAAGAACATTTAAATGATTTTAGAGCGTTAAAATCCAGTACGTTGTCGACGATCTTGGAAATACTAGTCGGTATTTGAATTGATTACAACACAGACATTTATCGTCAGTCATGAACGACCATTGCATCTTAGGCAATTTTGTGAAAGATGAACATTAATTATGAATTATTGAATGCATTAAATTCGTGAAACTTGTGTTAGGTTTTTTCTCATATAGAGATTTATATAATGATGTTTGCATTCCCCAGTCTAATTGGATTCTATTCGACTATTATGCAGTTAGTCGCACTTTGTTTGATGATAGTATTTTTATACTACAATTCTTTGAAGATGTTAATCTTAAATTTTGATAGACCAGACAGGCGTATATAAGCGTATTCACTATTAAATTTGTTTGTGATTGGCAAATTTTTATTTCATTTCGATTCATGAATGAAATCCACGAAGTTTAAATGACAACAGTTTTGAAACAATTATTGATATATGAATTTTTAAGTGGAACTATGAATGTATAATCGATAGTGCAGCGGACATGTTGAAAGTCGCTGACGTATAATGCCCGTAAATAAATGAAGGAGATTCCCACAGTAGTTAATAATGATAAAGAATTATTTGTGGAAGTTTTGTAAATGCTGTGGATGATTTTAATGCCATATAGATTAATATATGATGAATTTTGGGCTATTTTGAATGCAGTTTGTGCATTATTTTGTAAGCGAAGTATTTTCCGCTAGAGTGTATTGTCATAGTTCGTTGAAAATTAATCAAGTGAATTTGCTGTTATAATTAACAAGAGTTTGAAAGAATTTGAGATAAGATTTTGAATAAAGATTACCGTCACAAATAATTAAAATTATTACAACCTTTATTAAACCAGATTGTGACATTTACATGTATAACTAACCTTCATTGGTCGATTATATTAAACACGATTTTGAATTTACCAACCGGATAAAACATGTGGTTCAATGTATTTCTTAAATTATTAATTTAAATAATTTAAATGTTGATATTGTAAATAATAAATGTAAATATCTTTGACAATAATGTGGAACGAAAGAAATGTTAAAGGCGTGTTTAAAATTTTTGTAATTATTTTCGACAATATTATAAACAATTTCTAATTGTTATAAATAATTTATGTGATTTTGTTATAAACATTTAAGAGTGTGTTTATACTCTAAACTATGCTGATTAAACATTTGGATGATAACTTAACAAGTTTAAGGATAGTCAAAATAATCCAGTGGGATGTGAGTTAAACATTTGAAAGATTTGCGTCAATATGTATGAGTTGTCTTGTAGACATTTAAAGCTTTAAAAGGAGCTGAATTCTTACACAGTGTGGTGTGAGTAGGGAGCCCCATTTGACGGGCATGCGCCAAGTTGAGGAGTAGACCAGCTGGCTCGACATCTGGTTACAAGCAGGCGAGGTCGATACTTCGGCCTTGTGCCTATTAATAAAGGTGTTATGTTTATTAAACGAAACCAAATGCTCTATATATGTCGTTCCCTGACTTCCTCATCCAATCCAAATGTGTTTGAAAATGTTACGTTATTTTGAGCTCATGGGAGCTAACATATTGTTTGATAATTTGCAAGTCCTTTAGGAGGACGTAGTCAGATTGACATAGGCTACTGATAGCCACGTTTATTTTGTTGAGTTGTGAAAATCATACTCTTTATTTGAAAATAAAGCTCTTGTACAGTTCAAAGTTCTCGTCTTCGGTCTGGTTCATTTTTAAATGTCATGGTGAAGGTTATTGTGAGAGCATACTTTAAGGATCCTGTTGTCAACCCAATCCCCGAGATATTTATAAGAGGTAAGTAAAGTAAGTATGAAACCCCGTCTATTTTGGTGTGTTCCACAATAATTTTTTTTTTGGTAACTTCTGTGTTCAAACCTCGGTAGTATCTGTCAGTGCCATTTTCATTGATGTAGCTGAGCTGGTGCGATTGATTGTTGGCAATCCGATTGAGGGGGCGGATATCTGACAGCCTACTATCCGGGTAAACGGGGACAGAAGGATTGGCGCACCTAAAACGTTGGGGCTCGATTCAACATAACTGGATTACCAGGTTGAACGCCAGTAGGATTGGCAAACCTAAAACGTGTGGTTCGATTAGACTCAAATAAAGAGGTTGATTCTTTGTTAGAGGTCTAGGCCAATTGTAGAATTTAAGAGTGTGATTATATAGGAATTAAATGTTGCATTGTAGTAGGAAAATTACACTCAGAAAAGATCAGATCTTATACGACTTGAGAAAGGTTAAATGGGCTGGAAACTTAGGAAAATCGCCTATGATCTGGAATCTTATTTTATTTGACCGGCTTATGACATTTTAGTCATATTAAAGATAAAATTAAATTATTTGGATTGTAAATGTAAAATTATTTGTGATAGGATATTTTAAAATGAGCCAGGGAAATTTGAACATGTGCTTGAGTTTGTTTCAACATAGGGTGTCTTCGAAAGTTAAGACAGAAAATTGATCAAATTTATATATGGTGAAAAGTGTTGCTCAAATGTTGTTATTTTGCTCTTTTGATGTATGTCCCTACAGCAGTCTAATTTTTGAATAATATTGTAATGGCAGATGAAAGTTTGAAGATGATGTTAGCGGAGATGTCTGCTAACATGAATAGTAATATGAAGCAGATGATGGAGGAGAATGCTAGTAATTTGTCTGCTAACTTGAAAGCAAGCATGAATAGTAGTATGAAGCAGATGCTGAATGAAAGTATGAAGGAGAATAATAGTCGAATGGAGGAGAATGTTAGTAATTTGTCTGCTAATTTGAATGCAAGAATGGAGGAGAATGCTAGTAATTTGAAAGCTAGTATGGGTGAAAGTTTGAAAGGTATCCAAACTAGTGCTGCTATCTTAGAGGATAATATGTCGCGTTTACAGATTAATACCCAAGGAATTGAGAATACTGTAACTGACATGCGCTCCGACATGTCCAATGTTAAAATAGATGTGTCTAATATGCATAAAAATGTTGCTGATGTTAAAATAGATGTTGCTAATGTGCATAAAGATCTTACGATGTTGAATTTAGATGTTGCTAATGTCCGTAGTGATATTTCTTGTGCTAGGGCTGAGGTAGTTGTTGTCAAAAATGATGTTGCGACTGTCCAAGACAAGGTTGAGGAAGTCCAAAGAGGAATCCAAAATGTTAGAACTGATGTGTCCAATGTTCAGGTTGATATTAATAACATTCATTCGGATGTAAACGAGATGCAAAGCGACATAAATAAAATTCAAGTAGAGGTCAACACAGTTTTCGTAGACGTTGCTAAAGTCCAAACTGATGTAAATAAAGTCAGGGAAGAGATAGAAAATTCGAAAACTCTTTGTACACGTAATATAAGTGCATTAACGACTAGGCTAGTTGATGAGTCAGTTAGAACGACAGCGTCTTTAGAAGGTTTAAAGTTTGATGTAGAGGTCATGAGAACCCAAGTATTAGACCATAATAAAGTATTGAAAGAGGATATTGAATTAGACATAGCAGAAATGTTAACGGAAAATGTAGCAATATGGAAAGAAGAGTGGATTAGGTCAAGTGGGGAACATGTAACCCAAATTCAGGATCGTATTGAAAGGAAACTTGCCAGTACTCAAATTGATATTAACAATGAAGTAGTACAGATTAGGAAAGATTTAAGCGTCAGGATGGATTCGCTATCCGAAAGACAAGTTGAAGATAGGACAAAATTAGATCAGGATGTGCAAACATTAAAATCTGCATTAGAGGAACAGATTCATAAAGTTGTCTCTGATGTGAATGAAGCGACGAGTAAACTGCAGAATTTGAAGTTAGGAGAGGCTAATTTAATGGAGTCCTACAAAGAAGAGTTAATCAAGAAAGTATTAACGGAAATCACTGACAAGGATACAGTAGGCTTGGCTTGCGAAACCAGTAGGAATTATGCCAGAAGATATAACCTAGATCCAGAAGAGAGAGACGTGACTCCTGAAGAACGTATATCCAGATTCAGGGAGGAAGATGACGAGAGGAATATGGAAACTGAGTGGAACTACAGAGATAGTGGGAAAAACTACCCGGATTCATATCCGAGGAACGTAACGGTCATCAGGAATTTTGAAGATAAACCGCAAAAATTCAGTAACACGGATAGTTTGACACCTATCGAATATGTAAGGAACCTCAAAGATTATTTCATCGAAGCTCACATTCCCAGAGAGAGAGAGATGAAGATAGTGGAGAGATATTTGATTGGAGGACCCCTCGAATGGTTTCACGCATTTAGATACACATTCAGTAACTTTGACGAGTTTGCAGAGGCATTAATCAAACGATTTTGGTCCATAGAAGCGCAGAATTCGTTAAGAGCGGAGGTGTATTCAAGAAAATACTCCGGTACTCTTCCAACGCGGTACGCTGATTTCTTTACGAGTCAATTATCCCGCTTGAGATTCTTACAACCCCCATTGTCCACGGAGCAACTTATTGATGCGATTTCTCGTATGCTGCCAGTTGAGGTGAGAAGACTAATAATTTCGTCCAACATCAGGGATTTAACCAGCATGGATGAATTACTGAGGAGGTTAGACTACACAAGTCCAATGCCTAACGTGGTGCAGAAAGGTCAAAGGCAGGAGTATAAAGAAATAAATACTGTATATATGGACCAAGTCCAACAAACTGACAAGCCAGATGAGGAGAAAACTGACAATGTAGGTCCTCACAGGAATAATCAGTTTCGAAATAACAGATCGCAAGGTTACCGACCATATCAACAGAGAAGAGGCTGGAACTATAACCGAGGAAATTACAATGGAAGAGGCAGATATTATAACAATAATGGTTATAACCGAAATTATAACAGGAATAACCAGAGCCAAAACAGAAATCAGAATACTCAAGGTCAGGTTATGACACCCGATCAGTATCAGGAAAGAGAGAAGGAAAGCCAGCAATACCTGAAAGAATTACGGGAAAAAGAAGCAGACAACCAAAAGAAAAGGCAGGATGTTGTAATCGATCCTGGGCCTTCTACGAGCCAACAGAATTTTGAGGTCGGTAACACAAAAAAAAACGCAGATTTCTCAACGTCAGTGAGAACCTGTAAATACATTGCCACACCACACCTGATTACGATTAATGAGATATATGAAGTGACTGATGAAGATTTGCTAGAAGAGAGGAGTATAGTTAAAGAGGAAAGACCATGTGCCTTACCCATTATTTCTGTACGGATAGATGGACAACAGTACAAAGCCCTGATGGATACTGGTGCAATTATCTCCATCATTTCAGAGGAATGTTATCAAAGTCTGCTAAGAGGAGAGAACATGACAGTTCTACCTGTTTCTACCGTCAAAGTGAGAGGGATATTCCAAGATAAGGCAGTGAAGTGCAAGATTCAAGTGTTATTGAACTTTGAGATCAATGGAAGGAATTATGAACAGATCTTTATTGTAGTGAGCAAGATCAATTTTGATATGGTGCTTGGAATCGATTTTATATCGAAGGTCGGAGCTATTATTGACATGAAGAACAGAAGTATTAGCTTTAATGATGGGTACATAATCACAGAAGAGATAGAAGAACAGGACGTGAAAAACAGTCTGGAAATAGACCTTAGGGAAGAAATTTTGAATACTATAGTTAATGAAGTGGAAAATTTAGCAGAAATACCCAGTAGAAAAACTGAAGGATTTGAAGAAATTCAGGGGGAATTTGAGGATCTGATAAAGGAATTCCAAGATATTTTCGATGAAAAGCCTGGATTGATTAAGGATTATAAATACAAGATAAGGCTGACAGATGAAACCCCTTACCAGAAGAGAATATACCCCATTCCTGAGAAATACTATCAAGAAGTACGAGGGTTAATCAGACAAATGGAGGTAGACGGGATTATTAAAAAACAGGCGTCGTCTTATATAAACCCCATCACAGTAGTGAAGAAAAGTAATGGTCAGATACGTCTTTGTCTCGATGCCAGGACCATTAACTTGAAGATTCTTCCAGAAAACGACCGACCACCCAAGATTAGAGATCTGCTTCGAAAATTCAAAGGAAGAGCATGTTTCAGCGTTCTTGACTTGACGACTTCATTTTATCAAGTTCAGCTAGAAGAAGATAGTATGCAGTACACTGGATTCCTATTTGACCAGACGTCATGGGTCTTTGTCCGAATGCCTTTTGGTATGGTTAACAGTGGACCAGCACTTATTCGAGCACTTGATAGTAAGCTCACTGACGAAGTGAAAGAAAATGTAATCTGCTACATCGACGATTTAATCGTATCTTCACCCAGCGCCGCAGAACATTTAGTGCACTTGAGAAAGTTGTTCGAGAATTTACGGGAGGCCAATATCAAGGTGAATTTTGGAAAATGTCAATTCTTGAAGCAGGAAATAAATTACTTGGGGCATACCATTGATAAAGATGGATATCATCTAAACATGAAAAAAGTAGATGCGATCACGAGATTTCCAAAGCCAACTAAGGTGAAACAAGTCAGAGAATTTGTAGGAGCATGCCAATTTATTAGCAGCCACTGTCCAAGATACTCGGAAATTATGGCTCCTCTGTATGACTTGCTCAAGAAGAATAACAGATGGAAATGGAGTACCGCTGCAGACGAGGCTTTTGAGAAAGCAAAAGAGATGCTCAGAAATAATGTGAAACTGGAGTACCCAGACTTTGAGAAGGTGTTCTATATTGAGTCTGATGCATCAAGAGTAGGCATTAGTGCAGTCTTATACCAGAAAGACGAGGCAGGCAACAAGCACTACATTGCGTTCACGAGTCGGAAGTTGAAGAAACACGAGGAAAATTACTTCACGACGGAGCTTGAAGCGTTAGCTTTTGTAACAGCATTGCAAGCCTGGAAGAAAATACTGCTGGGACATAAGGTCATCATTATTACTGACCATAAAGCACTACAGTTTATGCTGCAAACTGACATGTCGAGTGATAGATTGACACGTTGGGCTTTGTTCACCCAACAGTTTAACGCCACTATCGTCCACCAGCCTGGGAAAGATAACTTACTGGCTGATGCTCTATCACGTAACCCTATTAAAAATGTGCAGATACACCATGTACAATTGGAGCAAGAAGATCAAGAAACCGTTAGGAGGTTAGCCCGAATTGGTGTGTCACAGAAGAGACACGCTCCAATAAGGAAAATGTACAGGTTCCTCAAGGGTTACATGGACAATACTGATGTTGACTATGCAGTTACACGGAGAAATTCACGACACTTTGTCTTGAGTGGAGACATCGTATGCAAATATGCTGACTCTGCGCATACAAAACTCCGAATAGTCGTGCCACCTAAACTTGTTGTCAATTTAGTGTGGGTAGCTCATCACGCAACTGGACATGCCGGTTTAGATAAGACTCTTAATACTCTTAAAGAGAGATTTATCTGGACTAACATGCGTTCCAGCATTGCCAAGATCATTAGATCATGTGACAAATGTCAAAGAGCAAAGTATGCTTCTGCTTTATTAAAAGGATAACCGAAGGCTATGATTCCTTCTAAGCCAAACGAACTTATGGCGACGGATATATTTGGCCCCTGTCCGAAGGGATATCAGGGTAACCAGTACCTGTTGGTTACCGTGGATGTTTTCTCAAAATTTGTTACAATGAGTCCCATGCAGAAAGCTAACACAAGGAACGTAGTAAGCAGACTGGAAAATGCTGTATTTCCTAAAGCTGGTATACCAGAATATCTACTGTCAGATCATGGAACGCAATTTACATCCGTGGAATTTGCAGCAGACATGGAAAGGCTTGGCATTAAGCACTTATTTTCAAGCGTGCGTTACCCAGAATCGAATTCCTCAGAAAGATATATGGCTGAATTTTCGAAATTCTGTCGAATTTTCTGTCCTAATGATCATTCTGGTTGGGTGAGATTTGTACCCCTTATAGAGGAATGTCTGAACTCTACAGTGCAGGAGAGCACAGGAGAAGTGCCAATGCGACTTCATCTTGGAAGAAACCCAGAAAGGCCGTGGGATAATCTTTTCAACCACATTCCTAGAGATCCCGACCTAGGAAGGCAGCAGAGGATTGACAAGGCAAAGGAACAACTCCAGAAAGCAGCAGAGAAACGATTGAAAAGAGTAGCTGGAAAACGTTTTGGTGCACCCTTACAAGTTGGAAATCTTGTATTATTACGCAGACCTGTCAAGGCTGATATGAGCAAGAAAATATACCCCAAATTTGGAAATGTATTCATGGGGCCGTTTAGGATTACGAACGCCTATGGAAACAACTGCTATGAACTCTACGATGATGAGAATAATGTCATTTACGGCAAGTTCAATGCTGGAAATTTAAAAAGATACTATCCTAGAGTAAGCCAGTAATAATTCAATTTCGTGTTCAAGAGAGTTGAGGTACTTGTAACACTGAGTTTAAAAACAATTTGCAACAGTTTTTAAAACGTGGTGAGAGGAGAATGCCCCCGTAATTGAATTATATAGAGACCACGGTGGCTATTTTGGAAATTATAGTGAAAGTTATGGCTGTCATAGTTATGACGTGGGTAGTCATGACGTAAGCACGGATGACGCAGTACGTTATGCCAGCAGGTTACTTGAGCTGAGATTCTCAGTGACGTCAGCATTTATTCGAGAAGGATCCGAGATGTACGACGCAGTCGCAGGAAACGTGGAATTCTGCTGAGGAAGAAATTATGCTATTAGAGGGGAGACTTAAACCAATGAACGATAGTCTGAAGGAAGACGGAGATTGCTGAAACTATGGTATTTTTATTACTTTTTGGAATGCAGAATTGTGGAAATCCATTTGCAGTAGAGGCATTGATCTGGAATTTTGGTGAAATTTATTTTCAGTTTTTGAATTATGAAAATCCGTCATGTATTGACGAAGTTGGAACTTCTAGCGATGACGCAGTAACACGCGATGGAAGGGATAGATACGCCCCTCATGAAGTTCATAAAAGGCCTTGCGCAGAAGAGAGGAGCCTCATTCGCTCATTCTCTCAGATTATAAATCTATCGTCAGATTTCAAATAGTCTTTTCAGTGAAACGTCGAGTGAGTTTAGTAGTGAAAAAGTCGTCTTTGTAACGCGTGGCGAAGCCACTGCATAAAACGAGAGTCGAACATACAAGCAGTGCAGGTTTACTGTGAAGTAAATCTAGGTGAAGTTGAAACGACACTTATAACGCTTCTACAAGATTAGCTGTGAACAGTTAGCGGTCGCCTATAAGCTAATTCTCTTGTGCATTGCTACAGTAAGGACTGTAGAAAAGCTGAACAATTTCGAGGAAGTATTTTGGAAGTTATTGACAATATTAGACGACTGACAAAAGTGATTTTCTCGCCACAGGAGAAACACTTTTTGTATAGCCAGACTCAACGCTACGGCTGACAGGGCTAGTGAAATAGGGAGACTTCAGATTGCTTTTGTGACACAACACTGCAGTATAATGGAGCAATTTAATAAGGCAGTTTGTTCTTCTAATACTATTACCGAAGAGAACATGGAAGGCTAAAGGACTTAATGCAATTGGGACATATTTCAACGGAGTAAAATAGCAACATGGAACTTCGCTAATTGCTATTCCATACAAGCGAGCATGTGGTAAATAACCATCTACACCCATGTTTCGTGAGTAAAGGCTGAATACTATCAAACAGCCATAGAAATGATTTCATACTTTCTGAATATGAATATTTCTTCGGAAATTTATACAAAAACTTCATGGCGATTTTCAACTGGAACTTCAGGGATTTTTCAAGAGAGGTCAGGGTTGTCCCGACTCACAAAGAAGATTATTGCCGGAAGGATGTCGTTCGTCTTCGTGAAGCAGTTCGATTCTCCGATGGTGCTGTTTCTGGTTTCGAGGATGGAGCTCAGCTTTAACTTGGTGAAATGGATCCATCAACAGTCTTCTTTGGGGAATTTTCCTCTGGAACGTCAATCGGCAGATAAGGTAGTCGTGAATGTTTATTGTATTTGAGTTTCTTAGCAATATTTGAGCAACCATTTTTCCCATATTTTGTCCTCATGTATTTTTGCCCGATATTCTTGTTTGAGATTCCTATTCTCAGTACACCTTGATGAGTTATACCTTTTTCGACGTTTTTATTAAGACATTGTTATGTCATGGGCATAGTTAAATGATTTTGAATCAGTTGAGACTGATATTTAGATTTTTCAGTAATTTGCTTATTTTTGTAGTCACGATTTGACTGTAAGTTAATGATTTTTATGGCAGATTTAAATTCAGACAGCGTGTCACTTTATTAAAGTAATTCTACCCCAGTTTAATTACTTTGACCAATTTTCTGTCATCATCAAGAAGGAAGAACATTTAAATGATTTTAGAGCGTTAAAATCCAGTACGTTGTCGACGATCTTGGAAATACTAGTCGGTATTTGAATTGATTACAACACAGACATTTATCGTCAGTCATGAACGACCATTGCATCTTAGGCAATTTTGTGAAAGATGAACATTAATTATGAATTATTGAATGCATTAAATTCGTGAAACTTGTGTTAGGTTTTTTCTCATATAGAGATTTATATAATGATGTTTGCATTCCCCAGTCTAATTGGATTCTATTCGACTATTATGCAGTTAGTCGCACTTTGTTTGATGATAGTATTTTTATACTACAATTCTTTGAAGATGTTAATCTTAAATTTTGATAGACCAGACAGGCGTATATAAGCGTATTCACTATTAAATTTGTTTGTGATTGGCAAATTTTTATTTCATTTCGATTCATGAATGAAATCCACGAAGTTTAAATGACAACAGTTTTGAAACAATTATTGATATATGAATTTTTAAGTGGAACTATGAATGTATAATCGATAGTGCAGCGGACATGTTGAAAGTCGCTGACGTATAATGCCCGTAAATAAATGAAGGAGATTCCCACAGTAGTTAATAATGATAAAGAATTATTTGTGGAAGTTTTGTAAATGCTGTGGATGATTTTAATGCCATATAGATTAATATATGATGAATTTTGGGCTATTTTGAATGCAGTTTGTGCATTATTTTGTAAGCGAAGTATTTTCCGCTAGAGTGTATTGTCATAGTTCGTTGAAAATTAATCAAGTGAATTTGCTGTTATAATTAACAAGAGTTTGAAAGAATTTGAGATAAGATTTTGAATAAAGATTACCGTCACAAATAATTAAAATTATTACAACCTTTATTAAACCAGATTGTGACATTTACATGTATAACTAACCTTCATTGGTCGATTATATTAAACACGATTTTGAATTTACCAACCGGATAAAACATGTGGTTCAATGTATTTCTTAAATTATTAATTTAAATAATTTAAATGTTGATATTGTAAATAATAAATGTAAATATCTTTGACAATAATGTGGAACGAAAGAAATGTTAAAGGCGTGTTTAAAATTTTTGTAATTATTTTCGACAATATTATAAACAATTTCTAATTGTTATAAGTAATTTATGTGATTTTGTTATAAACATTTAAGAGTGTGTTTTATACTCTAAACTATGCTGATTAAACATTTGGATGATAACTTAACAAGTTTAAGGATAGTCAAAATAATCCAGTGGGATGTGAGTTAAACATTTGAAAGATTTGCGTCAATATGTATGAGTTGTCTTGTAGACATTTAAAGCTTTAAAAGGAGCTGAATTCTTACACAGTGTGGTGTGAGTAGGGAGCCCCATTTGACGGGCATGCGCCAAGTTGAGGAGTAGACCAGCTGGCTCGACATCTGGTTACAAGCAGGCGAGGTCGATACTCCGGCCTTGTGCCTATTAATAAAGGTGTTATGTTTATTAAACGAAACCAAATGCTCTATATATGTCGTTCCCTGACTTCCTCATCCAATCCAAATGTGTTTGAAAATGTTACGTTATTTTGAGCTCATGGGAGCTAACATATTGTTTGATAATTTGCAAGTTCTTTAGGAGGACGTAGTCAGATTGACATAGGCTACTGATAGCCACGTTTATTTTGTTGAGTTGTGAAAATCATACTCTTTATTTGAAAATAAAGCTCTTGTACAGTTCAAAGTTCTCGTCTTCGGTCTGGTTCATTTTTAAATGTCATGGTGAAGGTTATTGTGAGAGCATACTTTAAGGATCCTGTTGTCAACCCAATCCCCGAGATATTTATAAGAGGTAAGTAAAGTAAGTATGAAACCCCGTCTATTTTGGTGTGTTCCACAATAAATTTTTTTTTGGTAACTTCTGTGTTCAAACCTCGGTAGTATCTGTCAGTGCCATTTTCATTGATGTAGCTGAGCTGGTGCGATTGATTGTTGGCAATCCGATTGAGGGGGCGGATATCTGACAGCCTACTATCCGGGTAAACGGGGACAGTACATGACTCTATGGCCTATACATTTAACAATCCAACATGGCGACCATCCGAAATATTAAGACGGCTCTGAATATCTACGAATCTATTATAGCAATCAAACTGTTTTTTTAATAGTCATAGGGGCTATGAACTTAAGTTCACCTATAGGACTTTAAATAACCTGGTGATCACAAATCCAATATGGCGGTGACGCGAAGTATAAATATTCACATAGACGTTTTTCGCAATTTAACCATCCGAGTGCAGTGAAACTTTGTACAGTAAATCCTGATACGAATGTTAATCCACTGGCATCTAATTTATTTCAATTGTTTCCATAACCACAAGATGGCAGCTGTGCGAATTTGGGGGACGGAATGTCAATCAACGATCGGAAGGGGTTGATTTCGTGTCACCACTACTTCTAAGGACCTTTACAGCGCTTTCAGCGATTAAGACCTCGTTTCAGCCCTTAAAAAGGGCCTGATTCGAAAAATCATACAAACGGGGGTAGCAGGGGAAGGGGTGGTGACACAGGCACAGCTTCTTTTTTGAAACGTTAGGGGAAGACCCCCCATTCACAGCACTGATAAACATCTCAATTAAAACCTTTCTTAGGGGTGAATCGAGAGGGGGTGGTTTGGTCCCATGCCATTTGAGGGTGTTAGGGGGTGTGGACATTGCCGGAGGCCTTACGAACTTACTGCAATCAGCAACTGAGGACGGTGTGCAGGTTTTTAGGTGGTTAAACACACCCGGTACCGTCTCAGACGCCCCCAGTGGTAGTCCATGTTTAGGGGATGATGAAGGGGGTTGAAAATGCCCAAAGGTCAAATGTAACGATTTCAACGTGTCTGTGGAACCTTTAAGAGCAAGACTGATTCACTTTCGACTGCTTTGGCAACCTGCGACAAGTCCTACAGCGTTTTTCGCAAACTGCAATTTACGGTTTTCAAAAATGGGCTGGTTTTGGGGGCGCTATCCCGAAAGTACACAAGTTGGGGAGTTGTGCTGAAGCATGTGCTTGGTAGGCGTCGGGGCAAACGTCATACTGAGATTTCGACCTTGTGCAGTCAACTTTCCAAAGTTGGTGGCCTTTGAAAAAAGTGGTGCTTTAATTTTTTTGAGCAGTATATATACTTATGCTAATTTATCTTCGACTAGTCAAACGTTAGAGTGTTTTGACTTAACGGGGTCGGTTTCGAGATTTTTCTAGTGAAGTGCTCGTTATTTTACTTCCGTTTTCATCGGTTTAAACTCTCTGTATCGCGTTATTTATTGATTATGTAAACATAGATGGTATTATCAACCATATAACTAGTAATATATAGGCCTATACCTAGAAAGTATATGAACGCAGTGGCGTATATAGGATTATGTTTCGGGGGAGTCCAACATTTTGGAAAACAATTTCGTTTTTAATGGAATGAAAACATGATCAAGATCTAATAATTTACAGTCCAACCCATCGGAGTATATACATGTATATGTTCTGGAAAGTTCGTTATATCTGATTTTTATATTCTTTTAAAAATTATAAGTTATAAGTGACAATTTTTTATTAACACCACTGTTAGCCTCTTAAAATAAAAATAAATGTACTTTCTGGACAAATTTGATGTTCAATTACAATTTGTTGTGTTGAACCTGTAGAAACACACTGCACGAGTTATATAGAGCAGGTAGGTGGCAATGAAGACAAGTTTGCTTTCATTGTGGCTGACGATTTGACGAAGCACATGTACGTGTGAATAGAACATTTATTTATCAAACAGCATGCCTCAACAAAGTTAGTACATCCAACACAAAATGAAATGTACCTGTGATAATTGAGGTCATGCTCGTGGAGTGGTGTCGGATACAGCAGTAGGAACATATTTTGTTCCCTATCTTCATCTATGTCTTCTGGCGTGGACGTGGAGCCATAAAAACTTGAGCGATATTTTGGTTTCGTTAGGATACCGACCAAACATTTTATTTGCATTACTTTTCCCAAAAATAGCACAAGTGGTATCACATCCAGTGAAGCCATGGATTAATAGAATGTACTGGCAGAATTGCAAGGCCTGAAGTTGTTGGGAGGAGTAAAGTCTGTCATCTGTGTTGCCTCGTCCAGGCTTCATGAAAAGGACATTCGTGTCTCGTGGTGTGAGTGCCATGAGTAAGACGAGCAGGTCTAGGCCTACGTCCTCGACAACTACCACCACAGTTGAATGAGGGGTATTTTGTAATCCACGCCTGACAATGCTGCAGTCATCGTCTCCTTTGGCTATGGTGAATTGTAAACTTTTGCACCCCAGGCCTGCGCTAACATAGTTATCAGCTTAATTTTGTTCTATTCGTTGGAAAGAAAGTTAAGCTGATAACTATGTTAGCGCAGGCCTGGGGTGCAAAAGTTTACAATTCACCATAGCCAAAGGAGACGATGACTGCAGCATTGTCAGGCGTGGATTACAAAATACCCCTCATTCAACTGTGGTGGTAGTTGTCGATGTTCTCTCCGATGTTGTTCGCCTCTTTTCGTGGAACTTGTGTCTTCATCAACGTCAAACACAACAGCAGAGTTGTAACAGTAATGGTTGATAACGTAAGACACATATTGGTTGCAGATGGAGGCGAACTTAGTGTCGTTGTTCCACTTTTCCCTATGAAGAAGAAAGCCACCATCGATTACCGCGAAACAGCCCTTCAGGGTGGTTATTTTGACTGCATGAAGGAATGGCATCGTAGAGAGCGGACTTTTTCGTTTTCCTCATGATCCCTTCGTGAAAAAGATTCGTGGGATATGGGGCTAACTCACACTTCAACCGCTCCTCTACATCCCCTTTAGTTTTCTTGTTAATTACGGTTCTCTGGAAAATCATAAAAGGCTCGACCACCTCTACTTCATTGTACAGTTTGATAGTGCTGCTCATAGCAGCCAAAGGGACCACCGGTACTGAGTTTTTCTTACACTGCTTAATTTCTGTAAAGTTACTTCGAACAAAAGTCCCCTTTGTAGGGGTTCCAATTTCCAATGCTTGGTAACAGTCGATGTTGCTGGGTCCTATTACTCCGGTTGAAAGGGACATCAAAGAATCACGTACAGCAAAAGGCGGGTGATCAGCCAACTACTGTGCGAACTTTCTTCTGTCTTGGTCATCTCTGCTTATTCGTGATGTTCAAAAGTTGACATGCTGTTCTCCACTTACAGAATGTACGCCGGCAAACTGCTCTAAGCTTAGTGAAGAACATATGGCTGTACCTGTACGAGCCCCTCCAACCCATTATCCAACACAGAATCACTCATGCCTCTCCCTCGTGTTAGTCCTCCTTAACTTTTCACATCACACATCAGTGTCACTTCAATCGCCATATCAGACTACACTCCAGCCATTGGTGTATCAGTTGAAATAGCCACGATCTATGAAAATCTCTGGAGTTTTCAACCTTACCGGTTTGGGAAAGGGATCAGTCACTTAGGCCTATCCCATGGTATCTCATATTCCAGAAGATTATTTCCTTTCCTGGGTCATCAGATATCCCGGAATATTATTAATCCTTCCGTTTAGATCGTCTGTTGTCCACGCTCGACGGTTTTTTATTCGATGTTTCGCCGTCTCTGTCTTTATTATCTCCCAGTATCAATTATTTCCTCTACTTCTTTCTTATATTCTTATTGACACCGTGAACGGCCAGGGTGGTTGGGCCTACTTACCTGTATTTAGAGGTCCGCCTCGCTTCAGCAACCAAAATCACCTCCAGATGACATGTCCCAACAGAAGAGCTCCAAAGGGGTGGAAGGAAAATGGAGAAGGGGAACGCACAGGCTATTCTACAGACACCCCCCAATAACCGACAGAACTGCTGCCGGCGAAATAATGCCACAACAGCTGCTTAAAAATAAAAATAAAAATTTAATGTTAAAAATTTAAAGGAGCACCTCCACAGAAACAGAACATGCTTGCTTGCAAAGCAAAATAAAGGGACAAGAATTAAATTAAAAATTAACATGTTATAAAGCCCAAAGATTAAAATAAAATTACAGGCATGATTAAATGAGAAAGGGCTTGATAATTTACAAGGGAATGCAATACCGATCCGACATGCGGAGATCCAGGCCACGATGAAAACGAGAAATTAAAAATTAAATTAACAAAATAAAATTGGATCAGAAAAATAATTCCATAATTTGCATGACCGAGAAAAACACAGGAACATTTACCAAAAACACAAAGTTAAACCAACAAGATTAAATTTAAAAAAAATATTAAGCTAACACCACAACACGTCTGAGCTTCGCGGTCGGCGCCAAGAGACTGACCTCGAGACCAGAATGCATTTCGGCAAAACAAAAAACAAACATGGCCACTAAAAACAGGAGACCGCATGTCTGATCAAATTACGGCAAACAATTTAGCAAAACTAAATTTTAAAATCAGCAGAAAGAAAAGAACGGAGGAAAACAATTACGTCTAAACACTATTAACATGAGGGCGGAGCCACGGATCGTAAATCAGATAAATAATATGCCAATCCCAAGATTGCCAAAGGAAAATAAATAATAATTTAAAACGTAAAATAAACTTAGAAATGTGTCTCCAGAAGGCACGAAGAAAACAATAACATTTTTTTTATATCAGGTAACGTTGACAAACAGAAATATTATGCCTATAAAACAAAATAAGGTACAGAATTAAAACATTACTATAAGACGATATCGGAGCTCCATAACAATGATAAATATAAATGTATAATGCAACGTACCTTACATCCTTCTCAGTGGAGACACAATGAAAATAAAATAATTAACACACAATATAAATAAAATATAATACGTCTCTAAATTGCCTTGAAAATGGCCCACCCAGCACATGCTTCATTTTGGCATCACAAGCACTCCTGTTGTATCCAGATGCGATTTACTTTGCATATTTCCACTTCACGGCGGAACGATGAAATTAAATCCTTATGTAGCACAGGCGTTTCCTTTTTCTTGAATATGTATTCATATTTTGAAAAAGCTAGGGGCCAATGCCCCTAGCGCAACGGATAGATACTCTTCCAACCAGCTGGCTTGTTGTTTACAAGACGACAGACAGCAACACACAACATGGCGGAGACCTCCGCGTCAGAAACAGCATTGCATTTATGTTAATGAAATTGTCCAATCACAACTTGACACCTCAATCAACAATGTGATAATTAAGTAACAAATTTGGCGGTATCATGAAGTATATATAGTCTTTTGTTTATGACGTAGAATATAATTGCCTTCAATTATGCCACGAATAGGAAGAGTTTTATAAGGCACAACCAACGCACTCCATTGGAGAAGCAGGAACCACGTGAAGACACCCCGAAGTCCGACAGCAGCTGCTATCTCGTGTTCACAAACGGAATCAAGTCACCAGGCGGTCGATTCAAAATGTCATGAATTCCATCCAGGGTTAGATACATGTTTGAAACGTTGGGACGGGCTCTTGCACGTAACAGTCTCCCTCCCTTAAGCGTGAACACCGTTCACGAATATGCCTAGGCATAGGCAGAACTCCTTAACTAGTCGATTCACCAAGCATGTTTCCCGAAGATAATGTTCACCAGTTAACTCCAATTGATGGATAAAACCGCATCGTTTTGGTTAGGAAGAGTGCAGGGTCAGATTATCAGTGATGGGATAATTGATCACCTCGCAAACCACTTAGTCAACAGCATCACTGTGTCCATCAGTCTTCAGAAACGCAGAACACCAGCACCAGCAGTGCTTTCATAGTCCGAGACACGTTAGGTAATTTTTTTAATAAGTCCAATGCAGTTCGCTTTAAACGACGTAGGTGGAAGCAATGTGCCATATATCATGCGACGCGTGGCCAGCCATTTACAAAATAGAAGTTAATCTAATTTCAAAAAAGGTTTACAGAATTTACAATTTCTTACTACATTTTACAAAAGAGAAACAAAGTTGAATTTATATGAAGAAAACATTTCTGACCATGCCCTAGATCCGTGTTTACAAAATTTCATTTACAAATTTACCTTTTTACAGACTAGAAGTAACTTTCAAGATGACATGAGTTAAACGACTCTACATTTAGAAGGAACTACGGTAGAGGAATGACCACTTAAATTCCCAAAGAAACATGTATATAAATTTTACCACGAGTTATGTCTCCCACCGAGTCCAACTTACATACTCGCATCTTCCATGAAAACACCAAATTTAGTTTCAATATTACAATATACCATACAAATGGGAATTTCCCAACAGTTACAAGTTGTATCCCCGCAGAGTTTGCATACCCATTTAAATTCAAAATTCCAGAAGGAACAGATGCCTGAAGGCTTCAACGAAGGTTAGGGATACTCTACATTATACAAAATCAGTTTACAAAATTTATGGTAGCATTTCCTCATTAGAAACCTCTCCACCTCGTTTAATGTGCGACAGATGCACTCTGGAAATTTTGTTTGCTTTGGGGTTTCTAATAAGCAGAGTAACGGGAGTCAGGAATGCCTCTACATAACATGGGCCCTTGAAACGAGGGGTCAAATTGCTTGAAACTAGATTACTGACGCCCTTGGGTTCGAAATTACGGGCGTACACAACATCTCCAATTTCCAAATCAGTCGGCTTGCGACAGGCATTGTGTCGCTTGGCAAGTTGGTCATGTGATACCTTAATATTCTCTCTAGCCTTGTCGAATTTCGCCCTCATATCTTCGGGCGTGAAACTGTCTGGAAGGAGATCGTGCAGGTTCCACAGATTAGACAATGGAGAATTAGCCATAAAGGAAAACATTAACGAAAAAGGGGTGGCTTGCGTGCTCTCATGCACGGCGGTGTTGAAAGCAAAATTGAGCCAATACAAATTAGAATCCCACTTGGAATGGTCGTCGTGGTGGAAAGCAGTCAGAGCAGAACGGAGATTACGATTGACTCGCTCAGCGAGAGACGGGTTAGGAAAATAGGGAGTGGTTGTTACATGAGAAATAGCATAATCAAATAAGAATTGACGGAACTGATGAGATACAAAGCACTTGGCATTATCTGACACCAGGTACTGACATGGCCCAAAAGATGAAAAGATGGAATTAAGACACTTTATGACGGAACTGGTCGTAGCCTGTCTGGTGGGGAAAATCCAACTAAACCGGGTGAAACCGTCAGTGCAAACAAGCGCAAATTGGTTTCCCCGACCAGAGCGAGGGAACGGCCCAACATGGTCGATAAAAAGCCTCTCCATGGGTCTAGATGCCGGTTCAGATGACAACAGGCCAACCTTAGTAGAAACCGGAGGTTTGCTAATACTACATGCAGCACAATTCCTAATGAGCCTCCTGATGTCGCCATCCATACTTTGCCAAATGAAAAACTGTCTGATTTTAGCTCGGGTCTTGAATACTCCTAGGTGGCCACCAATAGGAGATTCGTGATAGTAACGAAAGATTTCCGGAATGAGGACCGACGGTAGCACAATTTTAGGTAGACGGTCATGACGAGACGAACAACACAATACACCGTCCTTCAGAGAGTAGGGCTTGATCACTTCATCAGAATTGATTCGATCAATTAGGCTAGATAAGGAGGGATCTTCTTTCTGGAATCTCCTCACATCTTCAAAAAGCACAGGGGAATTGCTAAGAACGACATTGACACAATTTACAGCTGATACAAGGTTTACGGGTTCACATTCTTGAATATCCTCTTCAGCTGTTTCCTCGTACATGCGGCTTAATGAATCAGCTACCGCATTTTCGGACCCACGAATGTGGTGGACAGAGAACTGGAATGACAGAATCCTAGTTGCCCATCTGGCAATCCTACCAGTTTTACGGGGTTTCCCTAAGACCCAGCTCAAGGCTTGGTTATCGGTCTCATGGAGAAACTTAGTGTGCTCAAGATACATACGGAATTTTTCTAGAGCGAACAACACAGCTAAACCCTCAAGTTCGTATATGGAATACTTCCTCTCTGCGTCCGTTAAGGTACGAGAAGCGTATGCAATAGGTTGCCTACCCAGATCAGATTCCTGCAGTAGGACACAACCAACACCACGACTAGACGCATCAGTCTGCACAATGAACTGCTTCCCAAAATCCGGAATGGCTAATACAGGGGCGTTAGAGAGCGCAAGCTTAAGATCTTCGAAGGCTGCCTGCTGAGAGGGACCGCACTCAAACTTCACAGCCTTTTTGCGTAATTGATTTAGAGGAGCAGCACGGTCGGCGAAGTTACTGATGAACTTACGGAAGAAGTTCACCATACCAATGTAACGAGCAACACCCTTGGCGTTCTTGGGTGGTTTAAAATCTCTGATGGCCTGCGTACGAGACTGGTCCACAGAGATACCAGATTCGGAAACAATATGTCCCAAGAAGGAAATTTTGGGCTTGGCAAAGTAAACCTTGGACAATTTGACGGTAAGGCCAGCGTCACGCAATCGGTCAAGTACAACCTTCAGATGATCAACGTGTTCCTCGAAGGACTCAGAATAGATCACCACATCGTCAAGGTAGTGGTACACAAACTTGAATTTAATTTCTGAAAACACCTTGTCCAGAAATCTGCTCAACACAGCGGCTCCGGTGGATAGGCCAAACGGGACACGGGCATACTCAAACAGGTTCCAGTCAGTGGAAAAAGCAGTAACATGCCTGGATTCCGGAGAGAGGGGAATTTGGAAGTAAGAAGAATTTAAATCGAGGATCGTGAACACCTTCGCGTTGCGAAACCAACTAAAGCATGTGTGAAGGTCCGGCAAAGGGATGGATTGCAAAACAACTTTTTGATTAAGAGCCCTATAGTCGACCACCGGCCGAAAACCACCGTTAGGTTTTGGCACAAGAAATAGAGGGGATGAGTAGGCAGAGATAGAGGGTTGGATTACACCTTCTTCTAACATCTTAACGATAATCTTACGAACTTCAGCCATCTTGGGCGGGGCAAGGCGATACGGGCTGGAACGCACCGGCACAGAATCGGTTAGCTCAATCTTGTATTCCATCAAATGGGTTACACCCAACTTGTCCGTAAATACATCACTATACTCCTGACATAACCTCTTAATGGCATCCTTTTGAAGACTCGTTAAATTTTCCAGATCGAGATCCTCAATAGTCATAGGTTCACTAACAGAATTGACAGCAGGAGAAGATAAAACCGGGTTAAATGATAATTTACTCTGCGGATTAAACTTAAACCATAAGTTGCGAGCACCAAAATCAAGAAGCATACCAACGTGTGACATGAAATTAGCTCCAATGACCACAGAACAAGAAAGATTTCTGGCAACAAAAAATTTAAACTTCCAAGAAAAATTTAGAATATGAATTTTGACTGTCATACTACCCAAAATATTTAAGTTTGAACAATTTGCCGAAATAAAAGATTCATTGTTAGGCTCTAACTCAGGAAATTTGCAAACACTCTTCATAGATAAAAACCAGTCCTCGCTTATAAAGGATGCAACACTACCAGAATCAAGCAATGCCGAAACGGGCTCGTCATTAACACAAATTTCAATAAACGGGGATATTCCTTTAGCCACAGGAGAAATTCCAAAATCATTACTCACTCTAAAACGATTACAAGTAGATGACGAGGACACCCGCACCACAGGTTTCACATTATGTTTAGAATTAGGCTGACTTGCCACGACATTGCTCACCGACAGGTTAGGTAGGTCAGCGACATAAGCAGAATTAGCACGTGAAGATTTAGTTTTCAACGAGTTATCAAGATTTTCATTAGCAGGGCGACCAGAAACTTCACACGGTTTTCCCAAACTCTCATGCATAGATATATCCTTGGAAGTAACATCCGAATTGGTCTCCACAACATTCCGTCATTGGCGATACACAACCTGGTTACTCGGACACACCTTCTTGACATGTCCCACGCCACCGCACGTGTGGCACTTAATATTGGGTCTAGGATGGAACATAACCTTAGGCGGGGGACGAGACATCAAGGAAGGAGGGGGACAAGACATCAAGGAAGGAGGAGGAACATTAGCTACCCGAAGGGAATCTGCATGTTTCACAGCCATAGCCTCTATAACGATCTGTTTCAGCTCGACAAATGACGAAGGCCTGGTACACATAGTCAGGTATGACCTATATTGAGGCGAAAACCCATTTACAATAGATGACACCAACTGTCGTTCAGTTAAAGGGGATGCAAATACCTGGGCATATACCTTGATGTCACTGACATAGTCGCTAAGTGACTCGTCCAACCTTTGGACACGATACAAAAACCTTTGCTCGAGAGCACTAAGGGCACTCGCAGGGACAAAAAACCACAACACTTCCCTAATAAACATGGCTAAGGACATGCGGAGGTGGCTAGCTTCAATTAGCTTATCGCGCAGCATACCGGACGCAACAGGATACAAAAGTTGAAAAATCTGAACTTCCGACATACCAAAAATTGAGGCATGGTTACCCAATTCGACCACTTGCTTTAAAAATAGGACCACATGGGTAACGTCATCTAGGTTGAAACTCTTTAACTTAGTTAAGAAACCAGAAATAGGATGAGGAATCGACCCATAATTAACGGTAGGCGAGAATGTAGCATTTGGAAAAGAGACATTGTTACCAGGGTGGCCCGCTCGCACACCCTCTACAGGAGACAAAACATTTACATTGCTAGAGAAAGAACGGGGATGCAAAGGGTCTGCAGGACCCAGGAAATCATTAGGTGACCTAACATGAGAAGAATGACCTATGCAGGGTTAAGAGGTCTGGACGAGCCAGAAGCAGGCAACAGAGGGGCAGGCCAACTACTACTAGTAATCGATCCCAAAACCTCAGACCTAGTAAACAGAGGTGATTCACGTTCAACCCCAGAAGAACTCTCCAAATTCACAAGGTTATCTCTTAAGTCAATTAAATCGAAAACACTATTGTTGTCGGCCATTTTAAAAAACACAGAATGCAGACAAACAATATAGAAGGAAACAAATTTTAGGAATTACTAGGACAGTTTACACTTTCACAACAATACCGTAACTACCAATTACCAACACCACAGATTAGGTTGACACTCGAACACAGCCACCACCTATAATACAAGATCATGCACAATGCTGTCCAGAACTGCATACTGTGCCCTTTTAGCAAGAAATATGCCAATCACAGTATACCAGCGTAGCTCAATTCGGAATTTTCGGGGCAGCGGTAAGTTCCCCCACTCTGTGACTCACATATTTTGGATTAATTAGAGGATACACTTGCAAAAATAACAACAAAATCAACTCCTATTTTTAACACATTTAATTAATAAAATTAATGGCGCTACAAACACTTTAACAATTTAATTACTGACCCATAATCATCTACTTGTTCCAAATGAACAAGGAATCACAAATATAATAAAACAAATATTGTATTTAAACATATGGTTTCCACATAAACCAACAATTCCTACTTAGTCTTACTTCCATAAAGCATCAACTGTAAGTTTTATATAATTCCGAGCTCTTTTGGCTCCATGCTTTACATAATAATGGTGTCATTCTTGTACACCTCAAATACTATCTTTTATATTTTCTTAATTCTCAAAAACAAATGTATAATTACATTTAAAATTTTATGTTAATTATCTAACTCAATATTTTGGGCATGTCCACACATTCAGCTGTTATCATCTCTCTTTATTTTCACAAATATATTAAGGTAATCAGGAAATCAATTGTGTACTCCAGAGCGTGAAGATACTTGACACAGTCAAAAAACTATAGTTACTCCCGAAACTTAGTTGCCTTCAATTAACTCGTGGAATCCTACGTCCATACATCATTACAATAGGGATTGTTATTTATCTCTTATGTCTTATAAGACCATTATCATATAAGAAACTACGATCTGAACAAGCAAACGAAAATATCAATCTACAAGGACCTCGGTTCAACGCCCGGGTCGTTAACAACTTTAAACACTCCTGGTGTATTCATTTCTCTTTACAACATCTTACGAGACGGTTCCTGGCCCACCCTTACTCTAAGAGAGCCAGGCCATTCTACTCGGGCGCGATTTATGACACGGAGGGTGACGGGCGACTCTCTGTCTAACCCACGTTAGCAGCTCATTTCCAAGGCTTTCAAAACAAACCTTCACATTATACTCAGTCCTGGGGAGAGACCGGGCTTTTACTGTACCGTATTCATTCAAACAACTATTCTTTGGTTCATAGACCACTTTCGTAACCTTGGCATTTATTAATTATGAGAGGGTCCTCATTGATTGGGAAGATTAATACACATTCGACGACGAAGAATTAAGGGGCTTTTATCATAAGAGGATTCTGAGTTCGAATCTCTTCACATGCCTCGGGAACCATTCCCTTATAGAGGACTTTACACAATGCGATTTAGGGTCAGCCAACGGCTAAATAGACCTACGCTCAATACCATACACTTTGCTCCCTTTCAAATACATACACAATGCCTCGTGATACTACGTCACAAATAGAGGACTTATACAATTATCAATTCACTACAATCAACTACCCTCCATAAGTAATTTACCAAGTATTTTAACTTCTACGCGTTCCTAGCGTGACATTTTAATATTATTTGCGCTCCTTTGCGCTCTGCATTATTTTAAGCCAAAATGTCTTCCCAAGAACTGATAAATCTCATTAGTAATAATTCATATTATTTTAATTCTTATATTAATCTTTTCCGTTGCCGATAAATCGCTCCCTTTTAAAATATTCCCTTGAACATCATATCTTACACATATATTAAGGCTTTAACGCTCTTATGTTCACATCAATTTATTTGATCTTTATTTTATATTTCCATACTTAGTTATTAGTATTATCTTTATTCTTTACACAAGCTCAAAAGCTATTTCTTTCATATCTCAACTTTACTTTATTTAAATATCTTTCATGATAATTACTGATATTTCGCTTGCTCTTATGACATTTGTTAAATACATTAACATTTTATTCACATATTTCCTCTACGGGATTTATTCTTTACATAATCATTTATAATTTCTCAATTTTTTTTATTATTGTTCAGACCGCGTTCTTGTTTATTCAGTATTTATTTCTTAAAACACATCCCTTTTACTCAAAAACTCCGGTGGATTTGTACACAGTCAATTCCTGACTCCAAAATAGAATGAAATTCAGTACTCACATGTTTTTAAGATCGTCCCATGATCTTTATTCTTGTGCGGTGCTTCATTTTGGACCCACTTTGAACTTTTACTCCATATTAAAGGAATTCATCTTATGTATAAACACTTCTTGACATATATTTAAGACATTTAACATTGACGACATTTTTATACACTGATGTGTCCCTTTTGAACACATAATAAACACTAAAAATATTAATTTAACACACAATCTTGATAAATTTACACTTCACAATTCTTGATCACTAGGCCGTATTTCTGAGCCTATCACACGTGACCTTCTTACTTCCCGTTTCCAAGGGTGAAATTTATTCAATGTCGGCTTCCTATCCTGCAGAATACGAAAGTCTCGAAACATCTACTGTTCCCTGGAATCCAAATTCTTCTACTCCTATCCTGGATGACCGGCTATTTATCTAGCTTGAACGGCTTCTTTGTAGATCTGTCTTATCGATCCTAGCGAAAGTCTATTCGGATCGAGGTCTCCTCAATGACCTATAGATTTAGTTTATAGCAGCTAGTACTTCTCGAGTCTAGTACTTTTAGAATAGTTCGCCTGCTCTCTGGAGATAATGTTTATAGTCTCCGATCTTCTTTATTTGATCGGTTCTCACACTCCTACGTTACTGATATACGTTCCAAACCTTATTCTGTTCTTCCCTTTTTGGGTTCTTTAATTTAGATAACAGTTTATCTTTCTGGTACGGTACTTCCGTACGTTATGATATATTCGTTCGTCTATTTAACGACCTATCGCCTTTAAGTCCGACGTTCGCGGCCTGCTCTGACTATATCTTACGAACTTTCACTATAACTTGTATACAGTCGGGCCTAAATCCTGTAACTAGGATTTTCCTAATATTTCAATACGGCGATACTTTAAATTTCTTCTTTACCACTCCTTATGGAGGCAAGCAAGTTGTTAATACTGCGACGCCTATGGCTATCGGATATTACTTCTGCGGTGCAACACAGCGTTTCTCCCCTCAAGGAGTACTGGTAACTGTCTTCGATGTGACGCAGAGTTACGCCCCACACGGCTGTCTGAATATTGATGTGCTGTGATGTAGTCTTACGCCCCTCACGGACTGCATTAACGATGATCGTGACACAGTGTCACGCCCGCAGGCTGACAATAACTGCATGATTGGCTTGGTGAAGCCCGAAGCTTTATACTATTTCACTACAAAAAAATAAGACTCTAGCCTTTTCTGTGGCCAACTTCTAAAATAATGGTTGCACAAATATAAAAATTATACCTTCCGAAAGCTCGTCTTCTCAATGTCAAATAATCTCATTGCACCTAAGAATCGATCGTGCAATTCGGAGATATTAATTAATTTCTCGTCGTCAGTTGTGTGGGTGTTGCATTTCTTTTGCTTTCTCCCCTCCACACAGGCCTTGGTAATTCCCAAATGACGTCGTCTTGCGTTTGCAGTTTTTTCCTGCGCAATTATTAAATGGTTTCTCTTTACTGAAAAATCTCTCATTCAAAATGATTCACTATACTGTACTTGTTTACTCATTATTATACTTGTAAACGGGTTAAATTTAATTATTCCTCTTCTGGCGCATAAGCGGTGTTGTCATTTTCCAGCAACGTCAGCTCGATTTCCGACTCAGGCTTCCTTGTTTAATCCTGGGAAATTTCCACTCGGTTATTAATACACATGACTCGCTCCCTTCTGAATGTCAAGAGGGATGATATCATCCTCTCGAACACCTGGTCCTCGTTGGTTGCACAACCTTAGGCTAGCATCCTGGCTGGATCTTTCTTAAAGTTACATTAGAAACTGTACGTTTCTTTCATTTCTTCCTCAAATGCATGGATTCGCATCCCTTGGACCCTATGGCACATGGGTTCATCTCACCCTTCCTTAGGATAAATAAATTTTCGAAAAATTTTTGAGGAAATTTATTTTAATTAATTTTATCTTCTTTATTCCGTCGAATCCATCATAACGTCGTCCGTATTTACTGTTGTTTTATTTCCTTAAAGTTCCTTCCACTAATTGTGTAGGTTGGGTATGCTCTGTCTTTACCCTTTCTTTATCCTTTATTACATTGAAATTTTCTTCTTCAATAAAATCAATTACTTCTTTAAAGTTCCTTTCCTCTCTGGTCTGTGTTTAGGTTGGGTCTTCAAAAGTTCCCATTCATTCATTCATTCCCCTAGCGGACGTCTCCACTTCAGGGTCATAAATTTCTTGTCACGTTCGGTATTTACAACTCTCTACCCTCGTCTGGCGAGCTCTTCCAAACTTGAGTTAACAGTTGATTTCCTTTCTTCTTTTCTCAAGACGGACGTCTAGTCGGTCTGTTCTCTATTCATTATATATTTTCAACTTAATGACTTTCTTTTAAATTACTTTGCGGGTGCAATTAGCTTTACCCGTAACTCCATTCATTATAATTCTCAGACTTCAAGTTTGTTACACTTCATTTGATTTGTAAGAGCTCAGTCTGACCTCACCTGACTCTTTCTGGTTTTCTTCCCCCTTCCTCATCTCTCTTTGAGATGGTATTTCAACAAATATTATTATTCCCTTTATTCTTCGACGGTTGCAAATGGCATAACCCGTCGGCTTATGATGGAATAATCCTTTTCCTTCACCTCGTATCGAGATGGCATTTCCAAAGAGTATTTCTTTTTTCGACTCTTCCAATTCTTTAAGTCTTTCAGATCTCCTTTCTTTCTCTTCTTTTTATCGCCCCCTTTCTTTTTACGGAGCTTCCAGCTGAAATATGCCTGGGCGTCCTCTTTCTCCAAGGCTTCATATGTTATTCCTCCTCCTTTCATTGTTTCCATGGGGTATCCATTTCCTGGTACACCAACTACTAATTTCGGTCTTCCTCTTTCTTGATTTTCTTCAGAGACGTCTCCTCTCATTTTTTCATTGTTCCCAACAATCTCATCTTTTTCTTTTAGGTTTCCTTGGCTCTCGTTGGCCTCGGTGTCCATTTCTCTTTTCTGTCGTCGGCATTCCTGACATTTTATCACTAATTCAAGGATCTGTGCCTTCAGTTTTTCTTCTTCTTCGTCTAATTGTTTCCTATCTCTCTTATCCTGAATTTCTTGTGGGTTTTCTTTTTCACTTTCTGTGAAATCTTGAACCTCTGTTTCCATCGGTGCTTCGTTGACATTTTCTATATTTATTTCATTTAATTTCTCTATTTCTTCTGGAATTATTATTTCCGTTTCTTCAACTATCAATTCCTTTGTTATCTCCTGTTCCGAGATTATATCTTGATCTTCCAGCTCAACCTTTTCATCAAAATGAGTCTCTTCAGTTTGGAGCTCATTTTCATTTCGGCTGTCCTCCTGTTCTGGAGTTACGATTTCTTCCTGAGTTTCCATTTGTTCCTCAGGAAGGATCTCAAGGTTTTCTTCAGTTTCCACTGGAGTTATTACAATTTCTATTTCTTGTTCAACTTCTTTAATCTCAATTTCGGGCTGTCCTGGCACCGTTACTTCTTTTTCTTCTTCAATTTCTACTTGTTTTTCAGCTTGGGCAACTATTTCATTTGCCTGACGGTTCTGCTCCAACATGTATTCCTCATATCTCTTCTGAGCAGCCTCTAACATCTCTTCGTATTCCGAAATCTTAACCTTTCTCACTTCAGCTAACTCCTGAACAGTTATTATACCTAGTTCATCATACATGCTCCTTATGAACTGATGCATTTTACTCCTTTCCTCTACCATATAATCTTTTTGTTCCTTCACATATTTCCGCCTTTCGTATTCTTGATAATCGGTCTTCCACCAAATCTTATCCCATTTGTCTCTTATTTCCCATAGTTGATCCATTATTTCACGTACGTCATCAGTCAGTATATTTATCTGTTTCCACGAAGCTAATTCTATTTTCCCTTCTTTCTCCATGCGTTTCGCAAATTTCTTTTTCGTTTCTCTTAGAGACTCCTTCACATTAGGGATTTCTTTATATATTTCTTCCGATTCCTGTTTGGATATTTTATACCCATTAACACATGCCCTCTGACAGAGTTTGTCTATCTTCTCAATTTCCTCAGAGATCCTATCTCTTTGTTCCTCAATTCCTTCTTTTATTCTTAATTCGCGATCTTTTAACCCCCAAAGTTCCCTCCTCATCTTATAGTGCTCGTCTCGTATTCCATCAATTATCTTCAAGAATTCTCCTACTTCCTTCCAGGTCGCCATTTCTACCTTTTCCTGATCCTGAACGCAAAGACTATCGTTCTTTTCGCTTCCGCTTTCCGAGTCTACCTGAACCGGCATTACTACGTGAGACTTTGAATTACCTTCATCATTATCATTATCTGTATTAATTACATTCTCCCTTGGAACCAGTTTACAATTTTCCTTTTCCTTTTGGAGCTCTAAAGGCTCAACATTTACCCTTTTGTCTGCAGACATGTTACCTTCTCTTCGTGTAACTTTGTCTCCAGGTGCAAGCATGCTTTCTACAGAAACATTTATAATTTCATTATTTGGGTACTCTTTCTCACCTGTAATTTTACCTTTATCTGGGCTCTCGGCCCTTACATTCTCAGAGAGCCTCCGCCTCTCTTCACTTAATGACATCATATTTGAATACAGTGGGCCACTAATGCCACCACACTGGTACATGTTTGACAGATGATACTCTGAATCAGTGTGTCCCAATTTCTTTAAAATCTTACTTTGGTACGGGTATTTACTTACAACGTACCCTTTTGATACTTTTATTCAATTTCATAAAACCTTTATGGAAGTATTTAAAATTCAAAATTTCGAAAAACCTTTTTTTTTTCAAAAAATGAAAATTTTGATTTTTCGAGAAAAACTCGGGTTTTCCCTAGGAAAACTCAGCCCTACGTACTGGGCGCCAAATAGAAGAGTGTTGGGGGTTGATAATATAATAATTCAGGGCTGCTCGGTATGAGTTTCCAGGGACCCATGCGGTCAGTTAATATTTTATGTTGTAGCTACACCTATCATTACTTTACTTTACATGATATGACCGTCTTAAGTGTTCCTCTAGTTATTAATCCAGCACATTACTTATATGACCCCCATGTGCCCTTTTAGCAAGAAATATGCCAATCACAGTATACCAGCGTAGCTCAATTCGGAATTTTCGGGGCAGCGGTAAGTTCCCCCACTCTGTGACTCACATATTTTGGATTAATTAGAGGATACACTTGCAAAAATAACAACAAAATCAACTCCTATTTTTAACACATTTAATTAATAAAATTAATGGCGCTACAAACACTTTAACAATTTAATTACTGACCCATAATCATCTACTTGTTCCAAATGAACAAGGAATCACAAATATAATAAAACAAATATTGTATTTAAACATATGGTTTCCACATAAACCAACAATTCCTACTTAGTCTTACTTCCATAAAGCATCAACTGTAAGTTTTATATAATTCCGAGCTCTTTTGGCTCCATGCTTTACATAATAATGGTGTCATTCTTGTACACCTCAAATACTATCTTTTATATTTTCTTAATTCTCAAAAACAAATGTATAATTACATTTAAAATTTTATGTTAATTATCTAACTCAATATTTTGGGCATGTCCACACATTCAGCTGTTATCATCTCTCTTTATTTTCACAAATATATTAAGGTAATCAGGAAATCAATTGTGTACTCCAGAGCGTGAAGATACTTGACACAGTCAAAAAACTATAGTTACTCCCGAAACTTAGTTGCCTTCAATTAACTCGTGGAATCCTACGTCCATACATCATTACAATAGGGATTGTTATTTATCTCTTATGTCTTATAAGACCATTATCATATAAGAAACTACGATCTGAACAAGCAAACGAAAATATCAATCTACAAGGACCTCGGTTCAACGCCCGGGTCGTTAACAACTTTAAACACTCCTGGTGTATTCATTTCTCTTTACAACATCTTACGAGACGGTTCCTGGCCCACCCTTACTCTAAGAGAGCCAGGCCATTCTACTCGGGCGCGATTTATGACACGGAGGGTGACGGGCGACTCTCTGTCTAACCCACGTTAGCAGCTCATTTCCAAGGCTTTCAAAACAAACCTTCACATTATACTCAGTCCTGGGGAGAGACCGGGCTTTTACTGTACCGTATTCATTCAAACAACTATTCTTTGGTTCATAGACCACTTTCGTAACCTTGGCATTTATTAATTATGAGAGGGTCCTCATTGATTGGGAAGATTAATACACATTCGACGACGAAGAATTAAGGGGCTTTTATCATAAGAGGATTCTGAGTTCGAATCTCTTCACATGCCTCGGGAACCATTCCCTTATAGAGGACTTTACACAATGCGATTTAGGGTCAGCCAACGGCTAAATAGACCTACGCTCAATACCATACACTTTGCTCCCTTTCAAATACATACACAATGCCTCGTGATACTACGTCACAAATAGAGGACTTATACAATTATCAATTCACTACAATCAACTACCCTCCATAAGTAATTTACCAAGTATTTTAACTTCTACGCGTTCCTAGCGTGACATTTTAATATTATTTGCGCTCCTTTGCGCTCTGCATTATTTTAAGCCAAAATGTCTTCCCAAGAACTGATAAATCTCATTAGTAATAATTCATATTATTTTAATTCTTATATTAATCTTTTCCGTTGCCGATAAATCGCTCCCTTTTAAAATATTCCCTTGAACATCATATCTTACACATATATTAAGGCTTTAACGCTCTTATGTTCACATCAATTTATTTGATCTTTATTTTATATTTCCATACTTAGTTATTAGTATTATCTTTATTCTTTACACAAGCTCAAAAGCTATTTCTTTCATATCTCAACTTTACTTTATTTAAATATCTTTCATGATAATTACTGATATTTCGCTTGCTCTTATGACATTTGTTAAATACATTAACATTTTATTCACATATTTCCTCTACGGGATTTATTCTTTACATAATCATTTATAATTTCTCAATTTTTTTTATTATTGTTCAGACCGCGTTCTTGTTTATTCAGTATTTATTTCTTAAAACACATCCCTTTTACTCAAAAACTCCGGTGGATTTGTACACAGTCAATTCCTGACTCCAAAATAGAATGAAATTCAGTACTCACATGTTTTTAAGATCGTCCCATGATCTTTATTCTTGTGCGGTGCTTCATTTTGGACCCACTTTGAACTTTTACTCCATATTAAAGGAATTCATCTTATGTATAAACACTTCTTGACATATATTTAAGACACTTAACATTGACGACATTTTTATACACTGATGTGTCCCTTTTGAACACATAATAAACACTAAAAATATTAATTTAACACACAATCTTGATAAATTTACACTTCACAATTCTTGATCACTAGGCCGTATTTCTGAGCCTATCACACGTGACCTTCTTACTTCCCGTTTCCAAGGGTGAAATTTATTCAATGTCGGCTTCCTATCCTGCAGAATACGAAAGTCTCGAAACATCTACTGTTCCCTGGAATCCAAATTCTTCTACTCCTATCCTGGATGACCGGCTATTTATCTAGCTTGAACGGCTTCTTTGTAGATCTGTCTTATCGATCCTAGCGAAAGTCTATTCGGATCGAGGTCTCCTCAATGACCTATAGATTTAGTTTATAGCAGCTAGTACTTCTCGAGTCTAGTACTTTTAGAATAGTTCGCCTGCTCTCTGGAGATAATGTTTATAGTCTCCGATCTTCTTTATTTGATCGGTTCTCACACTCCTACGTTACTGATATACGTTCCAAACCTTATTCTGTTCTTCCCTTTTTGGGTTCTTTAATTTAGATAACAGTTTATCTTTCTGGTACGGTACTTCCGTACGTTATGATATATTCGTTCGTCTATTTAACGACCTATCGCCTTTAAGTCCGACGTTCGCGGCCTGCTCTGACTATATCTTACGAACTTTCACTATAACTTGTATACAGTCGGGCCTAAATCCTGTAACTAGGATTTTCCTAATATTTCAATACGGCGATACTTTAAATTTCTTCTTTACCACTCCTTATGGAGGCAAGCAAGTTGTTAATACTGCGACGCCTATGGCTATCGGATATTACTTCTGCGGTGCAACACAGCGTTTCTCCCCTCAAGGAGTACTGGTAACTGTCTTCGATGTGACGCAGAGTTACGCCCCACACGGCTGTCTGAATATTGATGTGCTGTGATGTAGTCTTACGCCCCTCACGGACTGCATTAACGATGATCGTGACACAGTGTCACGCCCGCAGGCTGACAATAACTGCATGATTGGCTTGGTGAAGCCCGAAGCTTTATACTATTTCACTACAAAAAAATAAGACTCTAGCCTTTTCTGTGGCCAACTTCTAAAATAATGGTTGCACAAATATAAAAATTATACCTTCCGAAAGCTCGTCTTCTCAATGTCAAATAATCTCATTGCACCTAAGAATCGATCGTGCAATTCGGAGATATTAATTAATTTCTCGTCCTCAGTTGTGTGGGTGTTGCATTTCTTTTGCTTTCTCCCCTCCACACAGGCCTTGGTAATTCCCCAATGACGTCGTCTTGCGTTTGCAGTTTTTTCCTGCGCAATTATTAAATGGTTTCTCTTTACTGAAAAATCTCTCATTCAAAATGATTCCCTATACTGTACTTGTTTACTCATTATTATACTTGTAAACGGGTTAAATTTAATTATTCCTCTTCTGGCGCATAAGCGGTGTTGTCATTTTCCAGCAACGTCAGCTCGATTTCCGACTCAGGCTTCCTTGTTTAATCCTGGGAAATTTCCACTCGGTTATTAATACACATGACTCGCTCCCTTCTGAATGTCAAGAGGGATGATATCATCCTCTCGAACACCTGGTCCTCGTTGGTTGCACAACCTTAGGCTAGCATCCTGGCTGGATCTTTCTTAAAGTTACATTAGAAACTGTACGTTTCTTTCATTTCTTCCTCAAATGCATGGATTCGCATCCCTTGGACCCTATGGCACATGGGTTCAATACGTCACCGCCTGCTTGGCTCGAGAACAGGAAGCTAAATTACAAAAATTTCCACAAAGCACATGGCGAACAGCTACAGACAGGGCTCCAGGACGACATCACTCGTAGCATGTAGGATATCAGAATATTAAGAAATCCCCATTTCCCATGCCAAGAACACATGTCAGTCACTCACCGAGCTTCTTTTTCAGTGGGGATGCTGCATACAAACAGGATAAAATACAGCAGCAAACACCTCGCTTTGACCAGGTCACTTGCATAACAGCACATGGATAAGATTGCAATAAGATTGTATCTATTAAGATTTGCTATTATAATAAGTTATAAATAGTTTTAATCTTAGTAATATATACCTGTTAGTTCTTTTATTTTATGCATGTAAATTCTGACGTGTCCTATATCAAAAATGTATTGACTGCATGTATTTGATCAAATGGAATTAATAAAAATCTATCTATCTATCTATTCAGAGGCAAACATGAAATAAAACAAACGACAAGAATTAGCTTTACATAACATCAAGTGCACTGGCATGACAAGATCCCACCAACAACCGCTCCATCAGCATCGGAGGGGTCCATAAAACGAGCCTGCGGGTATTGAGGAGGGAATAGTTACGGAAGTGAACTCGAGCTCGGTCTGCTACCAGAATGACACCGTGAACGGCCAGGGTGGTTGGGCCTACTTACCTGTATTTAGAGGTCCGCCTCGCTTCAGCAACCAAAATCACCTCCAGATGACATGTCCCAACAGAAGAGCTCCAAAGGGGTGAAAGGAAAATGGAGAAGGGGAACGCACAGGCTATTCTACAGACACCCCCCAATAACCGACAGAACTGCTGCCGGCGAAATAATGCCACAACAGCTGCTTAAAAATTAAAATAACAATTTAATGTTAAAAATTTAAAGGAGCACCTCCACCAGAAACAGAACATGCTTGCTTGCAAAGCAAAAAAAAAGGGACAAGAATTAAATTAAAAATTAACATGTTATAAAGCCCAAAGATTAAAATAAAATTACAGGCATGATTAAATGAGAAAGGGCTTGATAATTTACAAGGGAATGCAATACCGATCCGACATGCGGAGATCCAGGCCACGATGAAAACGAGAAATTAAAAATTAAATTAACAAAATAGAATTGGATCAGAAAAATAATTCCATAATTTGCATGACCGAGAAAAACACAGGAACATTTACCAAAAACACAAAGTTAAACCAACAAGATTAAATTTAAAAAAAATTATTAAGCTAACACCACAACACGTCTGAGCTTCGCGGTCGGCGCCAAGAGACTGACCTCGAGACCAGAATGCATTTCGGCAAAACAAAAAACAAACATGGCCACTAAAAACAGGAGACCGCATGTCTGATCAAATTACGTCAAACAATTTAGCAAAACTAAATTTTAAAATCAGCAGAAAGAAAAGAACGGAGGAAAACAATTACGTCTAAACACTATTAACATGAGGGCGGAGCCACGGATCGTAAATCAGATAAATAATATGCCAATCCCAAGATTGCCAAAGGAAAATAAATAATAATTTAAAACGTAAAATAAACTTAGAAATGTGTCTCCAGAAGGCACGAAGAAAACAATAACATTTTTTTTATATCAGGTAACGTTGACAAACAGAAATATTATGCCTATAAAACAAAATAAGGTACAGAATTAAAACATTACTATAAGAGGATATCGGAGCTCCATAACAATAATAAATATAAATGTATAATGCAACGTACCTTACATCCTTCTCAGTGGAGACACAATGAAAATAAAATAATTAACACACAATATAAATAAAATATAATACGGCACTAAATTGCCTTGAAAATGGCCCACCCAGCACATGCTTCATTTTGGCATCACAAGCACTCCTGTTGTATCCAGATGCGATTTACTTTGCATATTTCCACTTCACGGCGGAACGATGAAATTAAATCCTTATGTAGCACAGGCGTTTCCTTTTTCTTGAATATGTATTCATATTTTGAAAAAGCTAGGGGCCAATGCCCCTAGCGCAACGGATAGATACTCTTCTAACCAGCTGGCTTGTTGTTTACAAGACGACAGACAGCAACACACAACATGGCGGAGACTTCCGCGTCAGAAACAGCATTGCATTTATGTTAATGAAATTGTCCAATCACAACTTGACACCTCAATCAACAATGTGATAATTAAGTAACAAATTTGGCGGTATCATGAAGTATATATAGTCTTTTGTTTATGACGTAGAATATAATTGCCTTCAATTATGCCACGAATAGGAAGAGTTTTATAAGGCACAACCAACGCACTCTATTGGAGAAGCAGGAACCACGTGAAGACACCCCGAAGTCCGACAGCAGCTGCTATCTCGTGTTCACAAACGGAATCAAGTCACCAGGCGGTCGATTCAAAATTTCATGAATTCCATCCAGGGGTAGATACATGTTTGAAACGTTGGGACGGGCTCTTGCACGTAACACTTATCATTCTGTGGGATATCACAGGATACAATATCATAATAATCTTAGGCCTACGTATCTTAATATTATGTCCACAGTGTATTAAGTATATTCTATTTCAGACGGGGAGGGGCCTTATACATGCATATTAAAAGGATATGAAAAAATATTCGCCGTTTGAAAGGCCTAAGCTAGATTTTTAGTGTTTATTTGTGTTCCAAATTAACAGTTGACACACATACTTTCATATATTATATATTAGTTATATGGGTAGTAAATACCATTTATGTTTGTATAATCAATAAATAACGTAATACAGAGTGTTAAAGCCGTTGAAAACGGAAGTAAAATAATGAGCAGTTAACTAGCAAAATCTCGAAACCGACCCCCATACGTGAGAACGCTCTAACGATCGACAGATCGAAGATAAATTAGCATAAGAATATATATTCTTGAAGGAAATTTAATGCTCTACAACTTCTGTCCCCACAAGTTTCCTGTAAAATGGAAGTCGAACGGTTTGGAAGGGCAAGTTAGACGAGAAACTTGAGGCGCTACATATTTTTCTTCAAATGTTCCATGTTCACCGGCTCATATCTCGGAGACAGTAACACATAAAGATACATATGATTGTACTATTTTGTAGATCATTTAATTTCCTTTAAGATTTAAAAGGATAACAATTTCTGTGCGACGCACCATTTTAATGTTATGCGCCAAAAACTAAAAAAGGGGGGCTTTGAGCCCCCCCCCTTGCGGCACCTGAAATTGATAGGACTTTATTAGGTGTTGTTCAGGGGACCTCCCCCTACACATTTGGAACTACATGATTTAATGCAGCAAACGCATCATTTTTGGTCTAATTTGACTGGACTAAAGGAACGCGAAGCCATTTCAATCCAATAATCCAAGCCGTCTTCCTTGCAGGTTGCTGCAGCAAGCGCTGCATCTGTGCATGAAGCGAAGAGACCAGCACAGATTACCTACGGAGACCAGGATTTGGCACTACTAGTAGTTATTTCAATGACCAACAGAGTTCTCTATTCACAAACGAAATTGCGCTCCCGGCAGAACACAGATTACCGGCGGCAAACGCAAGTTTTTGTTCTAAGCCAAGGAGTATATAATACCAGTCTTCTTACTCCCGTGTTAAATTATTTTCTTTAAATATGGCTTCTAAAAATCAATCATTTCTCTCCGGCAGGGGCAACATACGGAACTAAAGCTCTGAGTTGTAAACTTATTTTTATGAATATTCTACAGAGCCAGTCCCTTCGTTGATCAATTGAGTTAAATATCATTATCGGTGACATCATTAGCTGTGACAAAATGCTTCACAGGCAGTGAAAAGTGATATTTTGAAATTTGTAGTTCATTTTGTAATGTTGGCAGCAAACATATACAGCTGTATTTCGATATTTTTTTGTTCCTTTTGTATTGCTTCGAGCATACAATAGGATAGAGAGGTCTTGACCAGCGGAACCATGCAGGAAAGAATAAGAGGAGATGCCCTGAGCTCGTTTGAGTGAAGCCAAGCGCTGCAACCAAAGTGGGCGTAACCTTAACTCGTATTCTGTGACTTGCATGAGGCATTGTGCATGGCTAAACCTTATTTTGGCCCTGGTTTTTATCGCGCTCCGGTTATGCAACGTTGGAAACGTAATAACAGTAGTGATAAGTTATTTAAAAAAAACCTCTTCAATTCTAATCTCAGCATATGTACAATATATACAATCATTCCTCTGGAAATCCCAAATTATCAAACGGCTGTCGGTCAATAATTACGGTAGGCCTACGTAATTAATCAATTCGAGGCTAATCGTCAAGTTTCTACCCCCCACAAAGAAAATACCGTACGGTACCGAAACGTATAGGCTATACCGTATTTTTGTGCAAATATGCATCCTATTTTAATTGTTCTGTTTATTAATTTTGAGGTTCGTTTTCTTGAATATCAAAATGTGTACGACCAATGAGTGAAAGTGTCTGTGCTCGAAATTAGGCCTAAAAACTGATGAATGCCTCAACACCAATAAGAACATAAAACTCAATTTGGTGTAAATAGCCTACCGTAATTAGTTCGGCATCATTAATTCCCAAGATGTTCCTTCTTTGGTATAACTCGCATCTTCAGACACCCGTATTAAATTTAATCAATGTTTCAGCGTATTATTACGTTTTGCCGCGTCTTCCTTACAAAACTAGCCTCGCAAAGGTGCTCTCATATTTCTATTTAAATTGGCTTTTAAAACGATAACGCAGCTTATTTTTTGCCAATTACCGTGATGTACTGAGTGTATTCTGCCTATCCAAGAAAAAATCTTGACTTGTCATCACAGTTTTATGTCACTAAAATCCATTAATAGTTGGAGTGGTTTACGGCTTTAAGCATAGGAACAGCCATTTTCTTGCAACCAAAGTGGGCGAGCTGCTTGGCTTCAGCAGCTTGCGCTAGGCAGCGCAGCGAAGGCATCTTTCTTTCCTCCATGAGCGGAACATGGGGCCAGAATAAGATCAGCTGATGTTGGTATAAAATGGCGCCTATGCCCAAGTTGCAGCGTGAGCGTAAAGATTATACGTAATAATTATCGATATATGAGCCCATTTTTGCTGTATAATATATTACAAATATATAAAATACGCATATTCCTATACGTAAGATGCTGAATGTGAAGTTATATAGCGAAAATGGTATTGCGCTGCTTACAATTGCAGTCAGAGGTTTGAAAAAGGGAACAGGCTATCTTTTCACGGGTAAGAGTTAAAATATATGACCTAAAATACACAGACTTGACTACATACATTTCCCTAATACAGCTGGCACCCAACGGCGTAACCGTGCTCGTTAAATCATGCAGCATGCTCGGATATCCAAGGTCGAATCCCGGCGCTGACTGCGGCTATCCCGAGTGTGGTTTATTCCCCAGGTTTTCCACACTCCCTCCAAGAAAATGCCGGGATAGCACCTTAGTTCAAGTCCCGAGGCACCTACCTCATCCCTATCCCTAATATAGTTACACACTACTACAATCATCACATCAATACAGGCTATCAGACAAGTTTAACCCACACCCAACTACACGGTGCTGATGACCAAGATGTCACAAGCCCCTTAAATGAATTAACAACCACCAATTGAGCTATACACACTACTGCAGTCATCACAGAAATTTAAGTTATCAGACAAGTTCAACACATACTCAAGCACACAGGCCTGATGACCCGGAAGTCCCTAGCCACCAAAAATGAATTTACTAAATATGGAGGGGAAGGGGATAACATTAGGATATTTGTAAGATTTATTGCTGTAGGTGATAGATATTGGGAATGGGGATATCATTGGTTTTCTTTTAAGATGCAGTGCTGGATATCACTTTGTACGCATAATTAAATGTATTCGCTTATTTCAGCTTCCCTTCAGACCCTGAATTGCTTAAGCTATGGACCATAAATATGAAGAGAGAGAGAGGGATTTCAGCCATCAAAATATAGTAAACTTTGTTCAAAGCATTTTGAACCTAGCTGCTTTGATAAAGAGAGGTTTGGTCATCCATTTCTTCTGAAAGGATCAGTTCCAACTAGTTTTGGATTTCCGGAACACTTGAGCAAATTTCAAATTTTAATTGATCATAGTTATAATCAGGTTAATGGATCCGATCGGGTGATTATCGGCCAACTTTCTTGATTTATAAAGCAAAACCCGCACAATAGAAGCATAGAGCCTACATGTTACTAAAAGAGTATGCTAGTACTAGTATGCTTTGTAGAGTTTATTATTTTAGATATGTAAAAATATCACAAATATAACCAAGTCAGACAATTATTACGGATAAAATTATACGTAAACATATTTTATTCAGCATTTTATAATTTCCTAACCATGTAGGCCCTACAGACGTCACCTATGCATTCCAACACTGATATGTCAACACACCAAAATATCGCATATAACGATTATACTTCACACTTTTCATACAAAAAAGAACAGCAATATTCAGAAGGAATTGTATTTATCGCCACCTTCAACAGAAATAGTCTGTTAACCACAAGGAATACGCTTGAATCGGGATTTTAAGTCACTTCATAATGCTATTCTTATGGGAGACATCTTTGTTTTGCCCAACATCAGCTGATCTTATTTTGGCTCCACGGTCGGCCGGTGGAAGCATAGCTGGCGCCCTCTCTATCCTATTGTATGCTCGAAGTTGTATTGACGTTAGTTCATCAAATAAAACTCAAAAACCTATTGCCTGACACGATTCATCTGTTAAATGCTATAAAATCGTATATCGAGTCAGGTTAACAAACACAGAAAACCTCCAAATCACACTGCACATCCCTGACCCGCCCCCTTTGTCGTCCGATCCTACATAACCTCCAAATCTGACTATGAAATCACTTGAATCTCTTCTATTATCCTACACAGCTTCCAAATTCTTGTTTGAATCCCATGAGCCTCTTGCAAATGTGTTACAAAAAGGAGGGAGAAACATAGAAATTAAAATCATAGGAGGTTGGTTATTGAAAAATTAGTTTTTATTTTGCATTACACAATGTAGTACATGAAATACAATTATCGTATAATGTTATAGAAAGAACAACACTACTGAAACTGCATTCTCGTCCAGGTCCGTTTCATGCAACTTGTTCAACTGGAACTAGTGGGCAGATCTGTAAGAATACAAACATAAAGCTATTAATATAATAAATTTGGAATGTAACTTATAAGACATTTAACTTGTAAGAATGCAGCCTAAGCTTCTCAAGAAAATATCCTGTAAATGGCCATGGAGGATTTCGGCTATTAGGTCATGGATTTTACTAAGTGTACAAATCATATACAGTGAATCCAAAAAGTATTCGTCTACGTGCTGTTTTGAGAATGAAACCGGTCTATAGACAGTCAAAAGCTGAAAGTAAACAAAAAACAAATGTAGTTAGATGGCGCACGGGTCAGTACATCATTATTATACAAAACCGAAACTACATTCTATGCGATAACAAAAATAACAAAACGTAAAAATGCACTTTTTCACCAGATCATTAAGTATTCGTCCATACTGTACATAACAACAGAAATTAATATTTGGTAGGGTTCCCCTTTGCAGCAATGACTGCTTGCAACCGTCGCGGCATGGAACGGACCTAGTTAGCCGTGGTGGAGGATGGAATTTTGTTCCATTAGTCTTGCACGGCTTGTTTTAAGTCGTTCTTGTTAGAAGTTGGCCGTTTCGTGATGTTATCTTCCAGCACTTTCCGCAGGTGTTCTATTGGATTGAGGGGGGTATTGAGTTGTTTTGGGGTGTTATATGATAGCCACAGCTTAGTATTTAGAGCTGTGTGTTTCGGATCGTTGTCCTGTTGGAAGATGTACGTGCCTTGCAGACCTAGTTTTTCGTCACTAGTGTTCAAATTTTCCTTTAAAATATTTATGTGCATCTTGTGATCTATTGTTCCTTCTATGACATGTAATTGTCCTACACCTGCTGCACTCCTGCACCCCCACACCATGATGGAACCCCCACCGTGTTTCACTGTGGGCACAAAGTTGTGCGGCTGCATCTCCGTATTTATCATTCGCCAAACCATTCGCCTGCCATCTGACCCAAATATGTTGTATTTGCTTTCGTACGAAAATATGACTTATTCCAGAAGCCCTCGTCCTTTAATACATGTTCGTTGACGAAAGCAAGCCGTTTCTTGCGATTCATTGCATTCACCTAACATTTCTTACGAGCTACCCAGCCATTATACCCATTTTGTTTGCAGGTATTCCTTACTGTATTTAAACACAAATAGTGCTAAATGTTCCGGCATAACTCAACAAAATGACAGCGTTTCGCCCCGGTGTGCTATTGGGCTCTTCAGTTGGTTAAAGCACACCTCACCAAGACACTGTCAAGTACACACTGGGAAGGCCATTGCAAGACGTATTTGATACATGTGTATCCACGTCACGAGCAAAGCCAGTGCACTATGGGAGTCGAAACTCCACTCCAAAGCAATTATAACCTTACCTTGGCATTGAATATACAATTTTCAAAAGAAAATTATGTATTGCCCGTTGAGCCATTATATATTTAAACACAAATAGTGCTAAATGTTCCGGCATAACTCAACAAAATGACAGCGTTTCGCCCCGGTGTGCTATTGGGCTCTTCATTTGGTTAAAGCACACCTCACCTGTGTTATGTGCCTCTCCTCTCCAGCTCACCAGCCAAGTTCGGTGCACTAAGTCTTGGATTTTTCTTGATTTCTCGCGTAATAAATCTCTCGTCTCGATCGGTCAGTGTCTGAGGACGACCACTCTGCGGCTTGTTTTTGAATGTTTTTGTTGTGCACAAGCGATCCACCACCGACTGAAACGTTGATCGAGGTCTGCCCACTAGCTTTGCAATCGCATAGGACGATTTGCACTGATTATCCAAGCCCAGGTGAGTTTCCTCTCCGTTACGCTTTTCTCTTTAACTTTCCGACCCATTTCACAACTTGCACATCTCCAGAGCCATTCACAATGTTTTGAGTGAGTTGCGGAAGGCTGACACCAGCGAATGCGTGATTCACGAGTGACGTTTCACCCCGATCTCTCATTTTAAACAATCATTCCAAGCGTAGACGAATACTTTATGAACTAGGTAATAACGGAGCTTTCACGTTTTGCTATCCTTGTTATCGCTTAGAATATAGTTTTGGTTTTGTATAATAATGATGTACTGACCCATGCGCCATCCAACTCCATTCGTGTTTTGTTTATTTTCAGCTTTTCACTGTCTATAGACCGGTTTCATTCCCAAAACAGCACGTAGACGAATACTTGTTGGATTTACTGTATTGTAGATAGAGGATAGACAATTAAAATGTCAAGACGCATGCACGACACAAACTTGCAACTTCCAGCTTAGACTTCCATTACTCTACATCTGAGCTTACATAGAGGGTAAATCTGTGTCATTGGTCCATGCGTTAGCATGGTCAACATATTGCTTCAGTGGTAGGGCAACGGCCATCAGAGTTGGATGTCACAGGTTGAGTCCCACATGCTTTGTACATTTTTACTTTTATCTTGCATCTATGTGGCTTGCAAGCCCACTCTTTGTACAACACACACCCTGATAGTTGAAATTTCCTTGCTTGTCACGAAACACCAGATATAATGGGCTTTTATTGTATAAAATCAGAGAAGAAAAAAGAAAAAATGGAAACGAAACACAGCAAGAGAAATTTCTGATGCACAAAACAACAGTATAAAAAGCAATAAATAGCTGCATATACGAAGGAACACAAAACATGCTACACCTTAGAACAGTACTGATATGGCACAGGAAGGTATATCGAAAGGAAAGTGATTTATTCCTTTTGCATAGATTTACATGAGATGACATAGTTTGGCATCCTTGAAACATGAGTCACCTTCTGTGATGTCAAGAGTAACCTACATATCGAGACTCCTGTCCTAAAGGTTCTGGCTTTGATTGCGAAGAAAATTTTGTTCTGGTCTGAATGGAACATGCAAAACTGAGAAGTGTTTGGCTCAGTTCCCACCACAGCTATCTACTCAAATGATTGTTCCTTAATTAAGGCCATGGCTGCCTCCCATCCAATCCTGTCTCACCTACAAATGCACATAACCTACTACCATACTACAGAAAACCTATACAATACATACACAAGTTGATATGGCTAATCACCAGAACATTCCAGCAGCAGCAACCCTTGATAACATGGGTTTGCAGCAATATATGAGGCCACATAATGAGCCATTCATATTTCAAGATGTTAAATAAGGAAGATTTGGTATTTAGTGCAAACTTTCAGTGAACTTATATGATGAAACTACTGTACCTGTACCCTGTCAAAATTCTGACAATATTAACTGTCGAAATTTTTATTAACTCTGAAATATTCCAGCTACAACCAAATACTGAGAGCTGTAAATGTGCTACTCCTCTTGGTTACCATTAATTTACTGTGGGTCAACTGATTCATATTCCTGACTAGATATCAAGAAGCTTGTGTTCTATTCCAGGTGGTGTCTTCACATTGTCAGGTTGATTGTTTTAGAAATATTCTTTTCCTTCAAATTACTAAAAAAAAAAAAAAGATACGAGCCTTACAGTAGTCGCATATGATGTGTAACATCTGACATGTTATCCTACTCGTATACTACACAGCTTGGACATTCTTAAAATGTTAATTTACACTCCATTTTCATACTGGTACTATGATGAATGTATAGATTGAATTGGAGATATGCTACTGTCACGTTTGTGGCGCAGCGGTCAAGATGTTAGTCCCTCACCAAGGTAGACCGGGTTTGATTCCCGGTCAATACATGTGAGATTTTCGAATTGAAATGCCATGTCCTGTGGTTCGCATTCCACGTAAAAAGGAGGTACCGTGGATCATGATCGTGAGATTAAGGACACGCAAAACTACAAGCTTCCTTCCTTCCTTCCTTTTACATTAATAATTCATAATAACAAAGTGACACACAACGTCGACAGTACTCTCAAATACTGTGAGCACATTCCTCAGTAACTATAACATTCATTATTCTCAAGGCTCTCATACAGTTCGTCGTAAACAATCAAAACATGGCTTCCTACAATCATGAAATGACCTAGTCTCACATATGATGAAAATACAGCTTTTATTCCACTCATATAACAAATTTCTGTTATGCATTTAATATTTGACTACTCACCCACAGCTTGACAATAATGCCACTTACTTAAATGTAATTTGTCGTCTTTGTCCTACCCCATGTGATATTCAACCTTCAACGTGAAGCTTCATAAACTGATCAATGACAAATGAAAGTCGGTAAAACATTTGCCACTGTGCTCGTCAAACCAGTGCCTGCTAAATGCACTGCCTACTGTATTGCCATAACATTCTCGCGCTACAGAGCACACACTGCCTTGTTTCCAACACACACATTTTCAATTGTACATCCAGCTGGCAGTGCGTCTTTACTTCCGTCCCATTTTTCTGGCAGTGCGTCTTCACTTCCGCCCGATTCACTTCCCTCCCCAATTTTCAAAATCACTCCCACAAAACTATCCAGCAACCGAGCGGAAAGATGTTACACATCAAAAAACATGGCACTACAGCCCATGAAAGGCCTAGGCTTACCAAGCAACTGCTGTCCAGTTATTTGTCCTGCAGATTACGAGGTGAAGTGTGGACAGTGCGTCGGGTCCCTTCGGCCGTTAATCTTGGTCTCCGTGACCGGAGCGCTGTCTGTCGGACAGCTACTCAATTGTCCTCATTTGGCTGAGTGCACTCCGTTCCGCCGTCACGTCAGTTTCTAAAATCCCTGACGGAGCCAGGAATTGAACCCAGGGCCTCCGGGTGTGCTACCCCAATACCACTAAATTACTAGGCTACTGATAACGATTTCATTGGAACTAAACTATGACATCTGCAACTTGCAAGACACCAATGCCCATCCAAGTTACAACAGCTCAGAGTCATGATTTGTTCTGAAACAGTTATTTCAATGCTCTCAATATTAAGTATTCACGTTGTTCTTGCCTAACCTTGACATTACCATTGTCACGAATATGCCAGCCATCCTAGTTTCTCATCCAGGTGGCAAATTGGTTATGGAGGAGTTACAAGCTGAAGAATCTATAACATGAATGTAATGAAATAGGAATCCATAGTACAACTATTGTATTACATAACATATCAACTTGAATATGTAAAGGCTGAAAAGAAATATTTCAGTAAGAAAAGAATATCCGAGTGGACAGCGCGTCGGGTCCCCTTGGCCGTTAATCTTGGTCTCCGTGACCAGAGCGCTGTTTGTCAGACAACTACTCAATTGTCCCCATTTGGGGCATCACCCCCCAACAATTTCATTGAAGTTTCCTGGCTCCATAATCAAGGCAGTATGTGCAAATGTAATAGGGAATAGGTACCCCGGGAGTTGAAATGAAGTACTATCCCAGCATTTGCCTCAAGGGAGTGTCGATAAACCACTCATGATAGCCTCTGCCAATGCCAGGATTCAAACCGCCGATCCCTGGACTTGCTGCATGGCCGTAGTGCATGACTTATCGAGCATGGCTGTGCCAGAGTATATAATTCCAACAGAATGGTATCAGAACTTAAAAAGGCAAGTTTCTAACGCTTCTAATGACTATCATCTGCTTTAAGAACATGTCTCAAATAAACTTAATTATTCGAGATGAAAACCCTAAGAAAACAGACTGTTACTGAACCTGAAAGATTCATCACCTCAAAGAAGTGATCCATACGCCTCACTGCTGCGTACATAGGCGCCGACTTCTGGGGGCAGGGCAATGCACTTTCTGCCCCCCCCCCCCCCCCCCCAACTGAAAAATCCAGGGGCATCACCCCCCCCCAACAATTGCATTGAAGTTTCCTGGCTCCATAATCCAGGCAGATATATCATTTAACCTGCGAGGATGAATGGGTATTTTTTACCCATGGAAAATGAATTGATAATAAGTCCAGGTCTAATAGATAATTTGACCTCCACCACTCACTACTTTCCTAATGGACTGTTCCAATCTGTTGTGATTGCATTCCATATTTTGAGTTCATTATTGTGATGAACCTGAGCCTCCGTGGCTTAGGCGGCAGCACGCCGGCCTCTCACCGCTGGGTCCGTGGTTCAAATCCCGGTCACTTGATGCGAGATCTGTGCTGGACAAAACGGAGGCAGACAGGTTTTTCTCCGGGTACTCCGGTTTTCCCTGTCTAAATTTCATTCCAGCAACACTCTCAACTATCATTTCATTTCATCATTGTCCCAGAGGAGTGCGACAGGCTTCGGCAGCCGGCACAGTTCATATCCTCGCCGCTAGATAGGGGCTTCATTCATTCCATTCCTGACCCGGTCGGAGACTGGAAGCAGGCTGTGGATTTTTCATTGAAATGAACCGTGAATGTAAGCGTGAACAATAATCAGCAGTTAGTGATCATTATTATTACATTGATTGTTGAACATAGTAGCAATGGTGTGTTAAGTCTATTATTCAGAGCTGTTGTCTTTTGTTCTCAAAATGGATAGATTCTTAACAAAGGAACGTGTTGAAAATGAAGATGTTCGTGCGGGGGATCAGAAAGGTGAACCGGTGATCATTAGTGAAAACGTAAGTAATAGTTCACGTGATATGTCAACAAAAATTCAGGAAACGAAGGGTAAAGGGCGTAGTTTTCAGTTATCCTGGAGACGCAGTTTTCATGCACTGCTGAACGATCGTTCTCGGGTTTGCGAAGATTAAAGACATATCTTCAGTCGGTGATGAGGCAGGATCGCCAAAACAGTGTTTCTATGATTCATTGTCATCGTGAAGAAGCCTTGAACTTACAGTAGATCTTAATTCAGTGGCAGATGAGTTTATTAGCAGGAACGAGCTGCCCTTTGGCGGAAAACAGTAAAGTAAGACTCATCAGTCATAACATTGTTTATCTTCAAAGTTTAGATTATTAAGCATTTACCGTATTTAATTCAATGGTAATTAAAAGCGCATGTAGTGTAATAATGACATTAACATCTTCACTAGCAGTAGTACTATAGGCCTACCCATTTTACTAATACCTGACCAACAATCCTGCGCCCCAAAACTTTTTAACCTTTATTCCAATCATGAGTCATGTTACTTCACCATCTGTATAAGGTAATTAATTCTAAATGTTGAAGAGAGGGCGGCATGATTGATATAACTAGTGAACCACCAAATTCTTATTTCATCACTGCTTAGCACTACTCTACGTATGGGTGCACAATTGTTGGTCTAGGCGAAAACCATTGGTCTGTCTGATGCGATATAGTACCGAATGCGTGGGGTTGGCATACTGTACATGTTGCCAAAAATGGCTGAAGTCAGCTGGAATTTCACTTATATAAGTCGTGTTCATATTTGGGACGGCTGGGTGGGTCACAGACGGTGGAGGAGTCAGCATCCATTACTACAATGTTGTTCGAGTCTTCAGTCTTTTGACTGGTTTGATGCAGCGCTCCATGACTCCCTGTCCTGAGCTAATCGTTTCATCTCTACATAGACACCACACCCTACATCCGAGACAATCTACATCATCTCTAGATATTATCCCGACTATTAATTCAGGTATTCCATACTTTGAGGCAAGCAAAGACAGTAGTCTACAGATAGGGATTTATCACACAGGCAAATTCCTTGGGAAGCAACGAGAACATGAACCTTTGCCATACACAAATAAATACGTCAGGTAGTACTCCTCAATAATACCATAATAAACCTACATTATACAATGAGACCGGCTGAAGTATATTATCGGCACAACACCCTCCAGAAAATTGGATCAAAAGCATTTTAGACCAACTGCTAGCGTCGTTCCGGATATGAGGGTTAGGCTATATTGGCCAGTAGTCTTCCAGATTACTGGCACGCCACATTTCATCACCAAACAATATTTATATTTCATTACAAACGATAGAAAAACTCATATTTTCTCCTTTTTTTCTTTTGCTCACGAATCAACATTAATAAAACTTCTACACCATTTACAAAAATCTTTAATAAAACCAAATATCCTGCCATCTTGCAAAACAAGAAATAGATAATCGGCAGCAAGGGTCGCCATCATAGTGTAAATATCAACAGTTGCAATATTGTTTAATAAAAAAAAAATATTGTTTAGATACAACTGAATGATTGTATTTAAATCAAGCAATGTAATGATGCTTACGATTATATACGATGAACTTCTGAAATTCTTAACAATAGATTTCGTTTTCAAAGATGCAATGTACGCCTAAAATATATTACAGTTGTAATCCTGTTATTGTCGGTGTAAGCCAATCACATATAAGAGTTAAAAAACAAAGATCTAGAACTACCAACATACACGATCAGTTCATGTTAACTTCGTGCAATTTTTCCAACGTTGCATAACCGGAGAGTGACAAAAGCACCTTTGTGAAATTAAGATTCAGCCAATTCTGGTCAAGATGCGAAGGCCTGTATCAGGCGCGGGACGCGAGATTGCATTTTCTAGTTCACTTTTAGCATTGAAGAAGGATACAGCTTCCTGATTGGCTGTTCCAACGAAACCCAACTGCAGCAATGGTTGTGATTAGCCAGTTTAGTTTCAGAGTGGAACCAATCAGCAATGTCGTTCTATGTTTAAATAAATGTGTAGAACTCGCGCTTGTTTTGACTTAGTATTTTCTTGAGTTCTATGAATTGTAATGTTCCTAGCAATCGTAGTATGATCCCTGCAGCCTAGGCCCTATGTGTTTCCGTTTCTTCTTAAGTAAAGAATCATTACCGGAATGTTTTCATTGATTGATGCCACCTTGCACCACTTATATGCAGTTTTTTTTTTTTTTTTTTTTACCATGGAACCAATCTTAGAGCAAGGAACCAACCATACTTGACGTCCAAATATGACAATTATTAACTGAGACATGTTTTGAATAGGTTTGCGTGTAATGGATTACACCACCTAATCTGTCTCAATAACAAATTTCATGTCCCTTGTGAATTGTGACTTATGTGTACGGTATGTGTTGTGTGGAGATAGACGTGACAGATATCACATACAGTATTGTAAAAAACGATCCAAGTCACTAGTCAATTACGCTCAGAATGCCTGAACACATTACATCTAATTTTACAAATATTATTTTCTTGTATGGCCATTGGCTTCAATCAATAAAATAAAAATTACGACAATACCACTAAATTTTCGTGTGTGGTACTAATAATTACAAATTTTGTCTAGAGCTGAGAGTGCGATGTAGCAGTGATTTCGGGTGGGGGAGGGACGAGACTCGTGATATTGCGAGGAATGTTATCAACATTTGTATAACAGATTTGTAATTTCTTTAATACTGATCTGATTTATGTGGCTGCTCATTTGATTGAATAATTTCACACTTTCTTTTGGAATTTCAAGTCTAATGGGATTGTACAAGGTAAGTAGGCTACTAAAATATATTGATTAAAACAGTTAATACTACGATTATATAGCATAGCCTGTGTGTTCATTTTCGCTCAACTGAATGTTTTCAAAACTGTTTTATAATTAATTTGTGCATAGATTTTTATTTAGATTTCATTAAGAACCCTAAAACACGTGAGGACGAAGTAGGAGAAACTCCACGAAAGATAACTTGTCAGGATGGATTTTGAAATTTGTGTCAAGTAAGTACCATAACCTACAAGGCCATGTTCTTTAAGTGCTTTATTCTATGTTATATTTATGTTTATCTTCAGTCAGGGCACAAAGCCCACGTAATAAAAATAGTTGTGATCTTTTGAAATAGTCTTCTGACTGCATTTTTTGTATATTCAATCCAAACATAACCTAAATATAGCGTACCAAAATCTACACTTAGCAACATAATCTTAGTTTGAATTAGCCTTTTATCTTTTGACTTCCACAAGTCATATTTCCGTGTGTAATTGAACCACAAATTGTTTGTGGAATGTGACCTGAATCCATCCCAATGTGATAAATCCATTATTCACATTTCACTTGGACACGACTTTGCTGTTAGATACGATTTAACACATTTTACAGGGAGCAATGCTATTTGTTAACTAGAAAGTATGATTGACGCTTTGCATGGCACAGTAACTATTGCTTGTGTCTGTATTCTGTGGCATTTCTTTCAGGGATAGGCTAGCAGGCAGATAAAAACTTTAAACATTTAATTTCCATCTGTTTCAGTAATGGTTGCGACTGATTGTGGTACCTCCTGCTATTACACAGAAGAGCTATGTAACATCATGGTAATGTAGTCCTGTATACTTGGGTCTGTGTGTATAATGTGAGACATTGTGGTTTGTATTCATATATGTACATGCAATTAAAACTAGGGTAGCAGTGCATGACGTATGACTCCGTCATAACGTTTCTCAAGTAGGAAAATTAACCAAATATCTGTAGTAATGGTCAGGAAAATATCTGGATATAATGTAGTTATAGATGTTTAGTACTCCGCTGTCTATAACCCGCCCGCTGTCCCAAATAGGATCACGACTTATATACATTAAATTCCAGCTGTGTCCGCCATTTTCACCATTCATTATGCACTAATACAATATTGCCAACCCCACATTTACGGTACTACTACGTATATGTGCGGTACCTTGAAAAAAAAAAACAAAAAAAACAATGATTGCAAAGAGTTGCTGAAGCTGTTACAGAGACACCACAATGAATGTGTGATTATTGTTGCATTTTGCCACTGTAATAATTCACGCTTTTTAATTTCATCGAAACCAATACTGTTCTACATACAAATCAAACCTAACCTGAGGCTTACGGCCCAGACCCCCTTGCTTGTGGTGCAATCAGTATTTTTCGTCCAGACAGTCCCCAAACCTTGCACAGGGGATTCCGGTAAAGTGAAGTTGGCACCATTGCCACATACAAACATTATTTGCAAATGCAAATAATTCACAAAAGCCCAATTATTTCTTTTTTCACATAATTACAACGTTACGTGTGTCGTCTGGTGTATTTTGTACCGGACATGTTGGCAACTACTGACGTCAATGTGTGCACCTCGTGAGTGATCACTGCGGCAGTTTCACATACCAAAAAACATCTGACGAATATGGCTCCGGTTGTTAAATATAACACATATTTACATGATTTAGCACATATATCGGGTGCAGTCGGTGCAAAAGTGATCAAGGAAAGTAATTAAAATTGATAATGTCCCCCCAAAAGATAAAATAAGGTATGAAACTGATATATTGTCGAAATTGAAGCGAAAAGGAAAAGGCTAATTCCATGGAGATGTACACCAAGAGGTTGATTATTTTTTCTTAATTTCCTGGCAAATTTTCATTTACAGAATATTCTATGGAGTTTGAACTTTAAGAATTTAAGTATAGGAATCATGAAAACAGCTGCTATGTTGGCTATACTGTCAAGAAAAGAGGGCTACTCATTTGAGGATCACAAAGCGCAAGTTTTAGGCACAGTTTTAACAGCTTGGTTTTCAGGTATCTGAATAAGATTTTGGTTCTTCTGAAACATTTACAGTAACTTCTAGCCTTGCACTTTTAAAATATGTTATTAGATATTTATGTTTGGAACATACTTTAGTACATTTGATGATTGAAACTAAATCTATCAACTGTAGTGTGAGTCACATGGAAAACCAATGTTTTTCTTATTCTATGGCTAGTATTACAAATACAACAATAGTTATTTTTTTTATCCTACTATGCTTTGAGGTCAACAATGGTACATGGTCACTTTCAATTAGTTATTATAAGGGGCTGGTTTATTGCATAGAATATTTCTGTAGTGTGAGTCACACTACAGTTTAAGGTTATGTATCTTGGTTGAGATCTATCCTTGATTCCTTTCAGTAATGGCAAAATCAGCTGGTGAACGTAAAGCAGAGCAAAGGTTCAAATTGAAAGCATCAGGGAAATATGAGGAATTTCGAAAAAAAGGAACTCAGAAACAAAATTTGGCCCGAAAAAGGAAGGAAATTATGACAGTGGAACAAATAGAAGATCAACGAAGGAAGAAGAGGGAAGAGATGAGAAGATACAGAGAGAAAAAGAAACTAACAGTGGTAGAAGTAAATAGCACTCCTGAGAAATCATCTTCTAAAGTTTTCAGATCACGAAGCTCATATGGTAAAGCTATTGCCAAAGCAAAGAAAAATCTCCCTAATAGCCCTAACAAACGCAGAGCAATTGTCACCAAACTTTTTCATGGCTTTGCTCCAGATACAGAACACAGTCCACAGAAACACATTGCAAATGCTGTATCAGCAGATGTTCAAGAGACAGTTGCGCAATTTTATAATTCGGACACAATATCTTACCTAGCTCCAGGTTTCAGAGACTATATTATTACTCGTGACTCAGGTGAAAAGAAAATAATACAGAACGTTATCTATTTCTTACATTATGTGAAACATACAGACAGTTTAAAGAGCTGTATCCAAACATTAAAATTGGACATAGCAAATTTTGTGAATTTAGACCTAAACATGTATGTTTACGATGTGAAACGCCATCAAATCTCTGTTTGTGTGTTCATCATGAGAACATTACCTTGCTTTTAAAAGTATGCCCCTTCCTTCGAAATTCAACAACAGATTTTATACGTGCTGTAGTATGTAATGAGACCTCTGAGGATTGCATGCTACAAACTTGTAGTAAATGTGGGCAATTGGTAAAGTTTCACGATCTGATACAGTCTGCTAGTACTTCAGTGCCAGATGGGATCTGGAATGCAGACATACCTTACCAACAGTGGACATCTGATGAAACAAATACAGTATGCAGAGTAAAATTGTCTGGTACTCTAGATGATGTAGTTCAGAAGCTAGAAAGTAAACTCCAAAACTTCCTTCAGCATGCTTTTGTACATCAGCAGCAAGCACAAAATTTCAAATTTCTAAAAGAAAATATTGAAGACAGTACAATTTTAATGCAAATAGACTTCAGTGAAAACTATTCTTTCTCATATCAAGATTAAGTACAGTCTGCCCATTGGTCATCTAATTCATGTACACTTTACACCTGCATGGTTTATATTAAAAAAAAACAACTTAACAGTCCCGTATCATTACCCATAGTTGTGTCTGATTACTTGCAACACAATAAGTATGCTGTAGCAGTATTCAATGATGCAATTATTGATACTGTAAAAAAAAATGTATCCAAATCTTACCGTCAAGCAAGTAATTTATCAATCAGATGGAAGCGTACAACACTTCAAGCAGAAGTATTCATTGTGCGTGGGAACTGTACATTTTGATCAGTTCCAGTGGCACTTCTCAGCTACCAGTCATGGTAAAGGTACAATTGCTGGTCATGGTGGGTCCATTAAATGCAGAGTTAGGGAGGCCACTATGTCAAGAACAGTAGACCCTCAGACGGCAAAAAACTTCGCAGAGTGTGCTAAGAATATTTGTTCAAATATTACCATACTTTACGTCTCGGAAGAAGAAATCAATTCAAGAATTACCCAGTTAGACAAGATTTGGTCTCCAAATGGAACTGAAATTATGAATATTCCTGAAACACGAAAAATGCACTTCTTTAAGAAAGTATCACCCTACATTATGAAAGTAGCTAATGTGTCAAGAAATCCCAGTCAGTATAAAATTGTTGATTTGATATCTGGCAGAGCTGAAATTGAAGACCACAGTGACCGTGGAGTGGAATCAAACAAGACTGTCACCTCAAAGAAGAATTACAGTATTGGTGAATGGGTTCTAGCTCCTTTCCTTAGAAAGAAAACTGTCAAGCACTTTGTTGGACAAATTATACTATCTTCCTCATCTTTTGTAACAGTCAAATTTCTAAGATTTGACAAGGAATTTAAAAAGTTTTCATGGCCTCAAATAGATGACATAGCTGATATTGATGCACACAATATAATACTTAACTTACCAGAACCAATGTTTGATTAGCGTATGAGATATGTATTCCCAAATTTTAATTTCAAAGATTTTGTAATGGGTTAGGAAAGTAGACCTTAGGAGCAAGTTTATGTTATAACAACACTATCCAAATTCATTAAATATTCCTTTAGAAGGTAGTGTAGTGTGAGTCACAAAAGTGCTGTAGTGTGAGTCACACAGTAAAATTGAATTTGTTAGCTGCTAAATTGTTTTTTATAATTTCCTGTTTATTGTATGAAAACTTCATTACTTTCTGCATGATATACCATCAACAAAATATTTTTATGAATGTAAAAGAGGAAGAAATACTAAATAATAGAGAGCTCCTCAAATTCAGTTCCTCGCCTGTAGAGTGAGTCACAGATATGTATCGACATGCACTGCTGGCATTTAAGAGATCAGTTTTAAAACAATTAACGAATATAACAATAAGGCATGTGTCTATAAACATAAAGTACCATTAAAACTCAGCAATTCTTCTAGGTTTGTGCCGTGTCTTGTGTGGGGTTTCGCCTAGGACACCAAGCTAGGCTCATCGGCGGGCTCTTGGTGTCCCTGCCCGGACCCCCACAGGAGTGACGAACTGCGCGCCACCTCCCTTTATATAAGGTGCAACTGCACCACTTGACTACGAGAACTAAAAGCTCAAGTAGCCTTAACCTCCCTATGAAGGCTTCCAAAAAGATGGTATATTGGCTTTCACGGCCGGTGAATTAAAACTCAGCAATTCTTCTAGGTTTGTGCCGTGTCTTGTGTGGGGTTTCGCCTAGGACACCAAGCTAGGCTCATCGGCGGGCTCTTGGTGTCCCTGCCCGGACCCCCACAGGAGTGACGAACTGCGCGCCACCTCCCTTTATATAAGGTGCAACTGCACCACTTGACTACGAGAACTAAAAGCTCAAGTAGCCTTAACCTCCCTATGAAGGCTTCCAAAAAGATGGTATATTGGCTTTCACGGCCGGTGAATTAAAACTCAGCAATTCTTCTAGGTTTGTGCCGTGTCTTGTGTGGGGTTTCGCCTAGGACACCAAGCTAGGCTCATCGGCGGGCTCTTGGTGTCCCTGCCCGGACCCCCACAGGAGTGACGAACTGCGCGCCACCTCCCTTTATATAAGGTGCAACTGCACCACTTGACTACGAGAACTAAAAGCTCAAGTAGCCTTAACCTCCCTATGAAGGCTTCCAAAAAGATGGTATATTGGCTTTCACGGCCGGTGAATTAAAACTCAGCAATTCTTCTAGGTTTGTGCCGTGTCTTGTGTGGGGTTTCGCCTAGGACACCAAGCTAGGCTCATCGGCGGGCTCTTGGTGTCCCTGCCCGGACCCCCACAGGAGTGACGAACTGCGCGCCACCTCCCTTTATATAAGGTGCAACTGCACCACTTGACTACGAGAACTAAAAGCTCAAGTAGCCTTAACCTCCCTATGAAGGCTTCCAAAAAGATGGTATATTGGCTTTCACGGCCGGTGAATTAAAACTCAGCAATTCTTCTAGGTTTGTGCCGTGTCTTGTGTGGGGTTTCGCCTAGGACACCAAGCTAGGCTCATCGGCGGGCTCTTGGTGTCCCTGCCCGGACCCCCACAGGAGTGACGAACTGCGCGCCACCTCCCTTTATATAAGGTGCAACTGCACCACTTGACTACGAGAACTAAAAGCTCAAGTAGCCTTAACCTCCCTATGAAGGCTTCCAAAAAGATGGTATATTGGCTTTCACGGCCGGTGAATTAAAACTCAGCAATTCTTCTAGGTTTGTGCCGTGTCTTGTGTGGGGTTTCGCCTAGGACACCAAGCTAGGCTCATCGGCGGGCTCTTGGTGTCCCTGCCCGGACCCCCACAGGAGTGACGAACTGCGCGCCACCTCCCTTTATATAAGGTGCAACTGCACCACTTGACTACGAGAACTAAAAGCTCAAGTAGCCTTAACCTCCCTATGAAGGCTTCCAAAAAGATGGTATATTGGCTTTCACGGCCGGTGAATTAAAACTCGGCAATTCTTCTAGGTTTGTGCCGTGTCTTGTGTGGGGTTTCGCCTAGGACACCAAGCTAGGCTCATCGGTGGGCTCTTGGTGTCCCTGCCCGGACCCCCACAGGAGTGACGAACTGCGCGCCACCTCCCTTTATATAAGGTGCAACTGCACCACTTGACTACGAGAACTAAAAGCTCAAGTAGCCTTAACCTCCCTATGAAGGCTTCCAAAAAGATGGTATATTGGCTTTCACGGCCGGTGAATTAAAACTCAGCAATTCTTCTAGGTTTGTGCCGTGTCTTGTGTGGGGTTTCGCCTAGGACACCAAGCTAGGCTCATCGGCGGGCTCTTGGTGTCCCTGCCCGGACCCCCACAGGAGTGACGAACTGCGCGCCACCTCCCTTTATATAAGGTGCAACTGCACCACTTGACTACGAGAACTAAAAGCTCAAGTAGCCTTAACCTCCCTATGAAGGCTTCCAAAAAGATGGTATATTGGCTTTCACGGCCGGTGAATTAAAACTCAGCAATTCTTCTAGGTTTGTGCCGATGAGCCTAGCTTGGTGTCCTAGGCGAAACCCCACACAAGACACGGCACAAATCTAGAAGAATTGCTGAGTTTTAATTCACCGGCCGTGAAAGCCAATATACCATCTTTTTGGAAGCCTTCATAGGGAGGTTAAGGCTACTTGAGCTTTTAGTTCTCGTAGTCAAGTGGTGAAGTTGCACCTTATATAAAGGGAGGTGGCGCGCAGTTCGTCACTCCTGTGGGGGTCCGGGCAGGGACACCAAGAGCCCGCCGATGAGCCTAGCTTGGTGTCCTAGGCGAAACCCCACACAAGACACGGCACAAACCTAGAAGAATTGCTGAGTTTTAATTCACCGGCCGTGAAAGCCAATATACCATAAAGTACCATCATTGTTTTCCTAATCATCTCCTACAATATTAAAACTGCCATTAGTGCCTAATGGCATGTCTCAGTTGTAGTGTGAGTCACGCTTGGAATTAACCAAAAGAGTGATACGTCGTGCATAATTAATAAACTGAGATTGGGCTAAAATTAGGAACCTTCGCAGCATTTGCCTGGAGTAGAAGTGGGAAGCACGGAAAACCATTCCTGGGATAGCTTATCGAATCAAGCTCTTCTCAGTTTTGCCTCACAAGACTATCTGTACCGTACATTAATTCTGAATAAGGTATCACTCTTTTCTTTTTTGCTTTCTTTTTTGATAATATATAATTTTCACACCTAATTTCATCTTCTGGGGGGGATATTATCAATTGTAACTACTAACCTTGGTCACTTCGGCACCGACTGCACCGGATATATGTGCTAAATTATGTAAATACAGTATGTGTTTTTATGTATTGGTCATTTAACAACGGCAGTCATGTTCAACTAGTGATGTGGGCCAGGCAAATGCCCAGTGGGCAGGACATGTATAAATGGGCATTTATCCGGGCATTTGCCCAAAGCAGTTTTAAGCGCCCAAAATCTGGGCATTTAAAAAACTTTTTTTTTTTGTCTTTTTACTACTTGCGATTGTTACTAGAGCTTCTAAAACATAATAAAAACCATTAATTAAAGGTACATTTCGTGGATAAACTAGTAATGCCCGAATATTCATTCAGTCATTTGTTTATTTACAATTGGGGGTGTGTCCCCCGGTGGCAAATTAGATATACATAACAAATAAATAACTGTACATAACAATTCACTAACAATTAAACTGGAGTATTTACACAAATAGTCAGTCTTTTCTTAAACACACCTATATGTTTGGAAAAAGGCTCTAAGACTGCGGCAGGTAGAGAGTTCTAGTTATCAATGGCATGGTTTACGAAATAATATTTACCATAATTTGTTCGCTGTGGTCGGCCCTTAACTTTGAAAGGATGATCGCTCCTACCCATGTAAGTAGGCTTTTCCATACGTTTGCTAAGCTCACCCCATGCTGGTTGATTTGTATATGTGTTGTACATAGCGCAGAGTCTAGATTTCATCCTCCTAGCCTCAAGTGATTCCTACCCAAGTTTCTTTAACATTTGGCTCACACTGCTCCTGGGATTAAAGTCACTGAGCACAAATCTAGCGGCCTTTCTTTGTACCATTTCCAACTCATTTATGAGCCCTACTTGATATGGATCCCAAACCGCCGAGGCGTATTCCAGAATAGGTCTTACAAGTGACAAATATCCTAATTCTTTAGCAGAGGTACTACTTCCTTTTAATACCCTCATTACAAAGTGCAGGGATTTGTAAGCTTTAGAAACTACACATCCTATATGACTACTCCATTTCATATCATTTTCTTACGTGAACGCCCAAATATTTGCAAGAATCTTCTTCTACAAGTATTTCCGAGCCAATGTTATATTGAAAATCTTGCCTTCGCACTTTCCCTATTTTTATTAGACTACATTTTCTTGTGTTTATTTTCATTTTATTTTCAATCACCCACTTATAGACCAGGTTCAGGTCATCTTGAAGTACTGCATTGTCTTGTGAGTCATGTATCTTTCGATATATTACACAATCATCCGCAAACAATCGACAGTCACTGCGAATCCCATTTGGTAAGTCATTTATAAACGCCAAAAATAACAAAGTTCCGATTACGCTGCCCTGAGGGATACCCGACGTTACGGTAATTTCATCCGAGAATCGGCCTTCAACTTTCACTTTCTGGGAACGACCCGTCAAAAATTCTTGGATCCATAAAATTACTCTTCTATCAATCTTCGTCGAAGCTAATTTATGGAGTAGGGTGTCATGCGGCACGACATCAAATGCCTTCGCAAAATCTATAACTACGGCGTCGACTGAAACTCCATCGTCTAACGATTCGCTAATATCTTGAAAAAGTATTTATTTATTTATCATATGGCTTTTAGTACCGGGAGTGTCCGAGGACATGTTCGGCTCGCCTGAGTCTGTAGCTGCTTCCAGCGGACACCCTAAAGGACGAGCTACAAGTTCCGTTCAATTTCAAGTAGTTCCAACTTTCGCCACCAGATATCAATGATACCTAGTGGTGAACGTTGGAACTTTGATAGAGCGTTCTGACGAAATCTAACCTAACAAATTTTGCTTTACACAAGTTTAGTCTGTGAAAGGATCTTTTACATGCCATAAATCTATGACATGGGACCGCCGGCTTTACTTCCCCTCCGAAGGAAGGCATACTGAAGGATTTTTAACGCTCTTAAAAAATCCGACGACTTCGGCCGGGTTTGAACCCACTATCTTGGGTATAGCAGTCCAGCATGCTACCGACTACACCACCGAAGCCGCTTGAAAAAGTGATAGCATCTGACTCTCACATGAGTAACCTTCCCGAAATCCATGTTGCCTATCATTAAACCATGATAATGTTTCCCACTGTTCCCTCAAGTAGTCCCAAATATTGCTAATAATAATTTACTTATCCTGTGTCAATGATGTCAATAACATCTAAATGGGAATTAAATATATCTGGTTTGAATAAAACATTGTATTACTGAGTTAGGCCTGCAGGCCTCTCAGCTGAATGTAGGAAATGTAAGGGCACCTGTTACATCTGCTGCCACAGAGCGGACCTTTGGCAGTTTTGGTTGGATTCATAGTAAAAAAAGAAACAGACTTGCATCTGAGAGGGTTGCCAAGTTGACTTATCTAGCCTACAATTGGAAGCTGATGAATGGGGAGAATGGAGCATATAAGCGTAAGACCGACAAAATAACTGAAGAGACTCGTCAGAGTAATCCAGAACAAGGAGAGGAAACCCCAACACCCAGTCAAGATTGAATTATAGGCCTAGAGGAAGATTCTGAATCAGAACTGTCAGAAGAATCTCAGCCAGAACTACTTGAAAGTTCAATAGAAAAAAGTGATGAAGAGGATACAGAAACAGAAGAAAGTGATTAAGATACCCAAGAACACAAAACATTAATTTATTATTAATTTCATATTTAAATATATGTAGTCTGCTATACCTCATGTCCTCATTTGTTTCATTTTTAACTTATACAGTTAATGTAATAGCATACATTATGTATTCAGTATTAGTCATTTGTCAGTAAAATATCAAACTCATTTATAAAGATGTGTTGATGTGTTAAGTGAATTATTTTCCCCCAATTACACAATCAACATTCATAGGCATACGCATAATTATTATGTATAAAAATTCACTCGAGTTGAGAGGCTATAGAAAAATATTAGGACTACAGTACTTAACTACTTTTCCATCAATATAAATTAAATGATTTTGTATATTAAATATGTATGCTGTTTACATATATATACCTGTTTGTATGGATAAATATATAGAATATGTATATGTAGATACATATATGGCTAAAACAATATTTATTTAAACGTTGGATTATGAATATGTTTTAAAAGAGGTAAATGCCCAAAATGCCTGGGCATTTATGGGTTTTGGGCATTTGTCCGGGCATTTATCCTGGGCATTTGCCCCGACTTATAAATGCCCAGACATTTTACATCACTATGTTCAACAGCGTATTTAGTACTGTATGTTAAACTGTTGCCAAAGCGCACACATTGACGTCACTAGTTGCCGACATATGGGACACAAAATACACCACAACTACTCCCACTCGGTAGCGTTCTCGATTGCTGTGATCAAGGTTGCAGGATTGAATCCTGGCGCAGTTAGCTGGCATTTGAGGGTGCGCAAATGTGAGGGAGCCGTGTCAGTAGATTAACTGGCACGTTAAAGATCGCCTTTGGGGCGAAATTCCAGCACCCGGCGTCTCTAAAAGCCACAGTAGCTAATAATGTTATTGGTTTTATGTCCCTTTTAACTACCCCACTGTGCATGGCTAAAATCAGGGGCGTATATATGGCTAACGCGGCCCTCAGATTAAAACCTTTGTCAAGACCCATTGGATTGGACAAAACCAAGGATAGAATGGTTGGGTTGAGGTGTGACCTTGGCCGCGGGATACTTGCGGGGCACTGTTGACGACACATTAAGCTGTAACCATTGTCAAAAACCGCTGAATTGGACGTGTTAGGCTGTAACCATTGATCTGGATGAGTTAGGCTGTAACCATTAAAAACCATTGGATTGGACGTGTTAGGCTATAACCATTGTCAAAATCCATTGGTCTATATTCAACAAATTTTACTATTAGAAAAAATATACACTGTAGTTCCGTAAGCGTGGGGTTTACAATACTGTACTTGATGGTAACTCATGCGCATAATGGCGGACACAGCTGGAGTTTTACTATGTAAGTCGTGATCTAAATAAGGGATGGCAGGTGGCTTATGGGCTTCGGAGGAGTAATCATTTATTACTTCATCATTCCCTGATTTCTTTTTCTTCATTAGAAAAGGTATTTTGGCTAATTTCAGTACTTAAGAAAATTTTATCAACAAGTGGTACTTCATTGAGTGTTACCATCATCGCACATTTTTTAATTGCCGCCATGGGGTACATCCAAGCATACACGCGAACGCTAATGCACAGAATATAAAGAAAGCATGTACGGTGTTTAAGAAGAAATCATGTGAAAATTTTGCGGCATCAAAAAATTGTCTATTTTATTGTTAAATAAGTGTACTACTTACAGTGTACATGACTGACACTGCCTGTGAAGTATTTACGGCAAACTTTAGTCATCTGTTTAAGTCCGATATGGTGAGATTTAAGAAACACATTTTAACCGGTAAAACATTGAAATTACTAAGTGTGGTAATAATTCTCATTGTAAGGCGGTTAGATGAGGACCATTATCAGCAATTCTTGCCATGTGGCAATTAAGGTAGGACTAGGTTGCAGTTTACACCACCATTTTTGGCAGGTGGCTGTGAGAGCTCGCACATTGAAATGTTTAGTAGAACCAGCTGACAGGAGACTTGCTTAGAGCATGTGCTCCGCTGGTAGTCTGGATTCTCGCCAGCTGATTGGAATTTTATCTTCAGTCCATCATTTTGATCACAACTAAAAATAAAATAAAGTCGCCATACCCAGAAAATTATACGAGTGTATGTTAATTTAGTTGACCTGCGTAATAAAACCCTCAAAATGAACCTCGTAGTTCACAAGTTAGACCGTAGTTTGATAGCCAAAATAATCAGCCGTTGAGATAAGCGAACGGCTGACGTGTCACCCCTTTTGTTTAGATCATTGCAGCACCGAGTGCTTCGTCACAGAATGATGATATTGAATGTGATACAAGACGTAGGGATTGTAGGCAGCTTCCATACCAAGAGTTACCGTAGTAGGTTCGAGCACGACTTTAATCATTGGCATTTTAAGCTTGTTGGAATACGACAACCCTCCATCCCTCAGAGACCGTTAGCTGTTAGAATTGAGGTTAAAGACGACAATCACTTTAATTACGCTGATGCATTTGTAGCCAAATAACACATTTATCAAAATCATCAATATCAATGATGCAACTGCATACCTGATGGGCCCTTCATGATGTTCCAAACGAGGTAATCTGTTCCTCACTGTTACTTCCTTCTTTAATAATCCTTGTAACGGTCCTCTCTGGCACTTTTGTTGCAGCTACCATTCTATCCTGTAATTAAGACCTCACCCGACGCTCCTTCACTTTTCATAAACAAATTCACATTATTTATAACGTCATGAGTTTGGCTGTGAAGAGGTTTGCCACAAAGTTTTGATTGAACACTAATAAAATCTTCTCTATAAGTTCCCCAACACGTACACAATGAACTAGAAGTAACCACTATAAATAATCGTCAACTACTGCATTTCATTTATTCATCAGCAGAGCATGCAGCACAATTTTGACACCGTCCAGCTTATCTCGCTACAAAAACTCACGTATCAATTGCACATCGCTGAGGCTCGCAGGCTGTCCTTTGTACGTATGCGCAGGGCTGGGGCTGACCAGCCAAAATCAGTGGCGTAAACTGTATGCCCTAGGCTAGCGACATAATTCTTGCCATGCGGTGGTTAGACGTAGGGTTTAGTGGGTGTGTGAAACCATGTAAGTCATTGTAAGGAAGCTTGTAGTTTACGTGACTGTTAATCTCGAGATCATGAGCCACGGGACCTCCTTTTAACATGGAATCCGAACCACAGGATATGGCATTTCACATCGAAAATCTCACATGCATTGACCAAGAATCGAACCCGGTCCACCTTGGTGAGAGGCCAACAGCATGACCGCTGCGCCACCACGCCCCGTAAGTCATTGTGTTACAGTTTTCGTACAAGCACGATACGTACCTGTCTAGGGGAAATTTTTAGTGTAGTCGGTGACGTCATGGATGACATGCGGACATTGATCATCGTTAGTTTGATGTTTTGGCTTGAATTGCCATATTTGTTGGCTGTATGAGGTTTCAAAGAGTGCTTTGTTACTTGCCTATATAGTTACATGTGTTCAAGTTCAAGGTGTGGTGAGTTACGAATGTTCATACATTACTTTTAGTTGCCCAATTCAATTGGAAAGTTGCACTGTACTCTTCTAAAGCCTTGGTGAGACAAACCCATTGGTCACTTCTAGGTTAGACCACTGTCCGGACGAAAATTACTCCTTGTACTAAGAGCAAGGGGCTCTGGGGCATTAAGCCCAATGTTAGGTTTGTGTTTGTATGTAAAGCCTTATGAACACACAGAATCTAACCCACCATTGGTCGCTAGAACGAAAGTTACGCTAGTAGTCGCTCGTTGAGCAAGGTGCTCACACTATCATATGACTTGTTTATATAATACATAGCAACTGATTTCATGCGTTAATGTATTTCCAATTTGAAACAGTAAGAAAGCATCTCACAAAATTTAAACACTTAGAACTAAGGTTTTACAATCTTATGTAAACGGCAAGATATTCTCTTTACTTTTTTTAAATCAAATACAGTTAAAACCGTCTCATTCTTATTGGTACCCTGGAATACTCTGGAACTGTCACGTCGCAGCAGTTGGATATTTATGTTCATTGTATTCACATCCACAGTCAGTGTCACTATTTTTGCCCTCGATCTTATCACATGGAGTTTCGCCAAACCAAACTAAAAAGGCACAACTTGAATTCATTGTCACTCAATAACTGAACCAAATTTTGATAAGTTTTGAAGAACACTGTTACAACCATGAAACTTTACCGCACAGAAATTAGTGCCAATGTGACTGCTGAGGGAAGGTTTTAATTTCTCCCTTCCTGTATCTTCACAAGGTCATGGAAGCAAGTGACAATGCATCCGTCCTCCCCTCAAAGTGGGAAGGTATACCGACATTCAAGTTCAAAACCACATGATGTTTAAAACACAGGCTAATTTTCAACAGCTGTGAGCATTTCGCTCATATAGTGACCACTAGTGGGTTAACATGCATGCATTGTTTAAACCTATAGTGTTGTCCATGACATCATGGATGCCACCATGTCAGCTCGGAGGTCCGGGTTTGATTCCCGGCTCTGGCAAGATATTTAATTCTGGTCTGAGGGCTGGAACAGGATACACTCAACCTCGAGAGGCAAAACTGAGAAGGGATGTTTTCGATTCCTACCTCAGCCATCCTGGAAGTGGTTTTGCCACTTCCAATCCAGGCAAATGCCAGGATGGTTCCTAACTTATGGCCACAGCAGCCTTCTTTCCAATCTTCATCTGATTTACAAATACACACTAGTACTGACATCACAATAATACAGGTTATCAAACAAATTCCACATTCACCCAAGTATATCGGTCTACACGACCACTATGTTACAAAGCCCCTAAATCAATCGACAATGACAACTGTATTCTACCTTTCTAAGAAGAAATCTTCAAGTTGTCATTGCAGTTTTGTGCCCCTAAAATCCAAGACTAATTGGAGTGGTTTTTGGCTTAAGCATCAGAACAACCATCTTATAGTATCTCAAAGGGGAGGTGCCATTAGGCTTCAACAGCTTGTCTCAATTCTGCCTCCATGGCCTATATATGCAAGAAATGAACATTTTACAAAAATAAAGACATATTAAGCAAATACCGGTACGTACTATTTTATTTCTCTCCTACTCCTGAATCCTTCTCTGAACATTCATCTTAAATATGCTGTATAACAGGAGTCAACATTTTTGGACCAATTATAAAAATGTATAAGAAGAAGAGTACATGTTCATCTATAGCTCCCCAGCAAAACTGGAAAAACCTTAAGTAAGTATTAATATTTTTATATAGTGGTTTAAAAGGCAATTTAGAAAAGCAAAGTTTGAGGACTGATGAACAAGATGCCCCTAACTTGAGCAAGGACTTCCTCACAACTTCATGGAAGGTCTTATTTATTTTGGTTACTTTAGGATACAATCACATGGGTTTGTTTGGCGACATTTTGGAGTTAAATAATGTAAGTTGCAACACCGAATGTGGCATCCATATTTGTTGACATAATTATATTATATATATTCAGTCATTTGGGCCACCTATGGACCACTGTGCTTTAGCTGTTGTCTGCCAATTCTGGTGTTTTTGGTGGATTGTTTGGCAGCTGCTTTTTTTACTGGAATCTTGAGCCTTTCTATTGGAACAGTAATCTTCCATTTTCTTGCTGAACTTTATCTTGCATGCCTCGGACCATTTCCTGAATGCATTGTGGTTAACTTCTGTAATGGATGTGAGGAAAGGCTTGGTTTCAACTGTCAGACGGTAGCGACTCCTGTAATTTAGTGTGTCTTGCTGAATATTAAGTTCAGCAAGATCCTTCTCAACTTGTTTGATCCACAAGGACCCAGTGGCTTACCCTTCTTGGCTACCTTGAAGATCTTACAAGACAGACTGTGGTGGTCCATTCTGTACAGGTGGCCGTAGAAAGCCAGGCGTCTCCTTCTGATGGCATCGGTGAGGTTTTCCTGGTGTTTTATAGAGTTCGCAATTTGGTTTGTACCATCGTCTTCCATCTGGCATGACCCTTGGTCCCACTATTTCCCATAAGAATTTCCTTTCCTGTACCTCGAGTGCCCTTACGGATGTGTTCTTAGTTAGAAACAGGCACTCAGCTGCGAAGAGGATTGATGGTCTAACTCAGGGCTAGATTTGTGACGGTACACAGTACCGTAACCTCTGATCGGGGGAAAGGTCGAATATACAGTAGCCTATAACATAATTTTTTGAACTGTGGAACGTTAGCCGTAAGTCAAGGTCAACTTGGTCTTTGTCTGGACTGTACTTCAAAGTACGTGGAATCTTGGATGCTTCGGAGACAGCACTCCGGTCTGGATACTAACAGCAAGGTGAGAGAGAGAGAGGAGGCACGTACAAAGAAAACTTTTCTAAACTTTGAACAATTTTATAAACTGTGAGGTAAAACATTTTCAAGCACAGTACCTTTTATAATAAATAATTATTTCAGAAAACAGTGAAGACAAAATTATGAAATAAGAAATAAAAGATTCTTGGTGAACATGTGTGTATTTTCAAACCGACTGTATTTAATTTTTAAAATTATGTAAAATAAAAGTTGAAATAATGTACAGTAAGTTACAGTGTTTAAATGGTAGCCTAGTTGGCCTACATTAAAATTTAATATAGGCCAATGGCTATGGTAAGAAAAATTATGCTACAGCGGTCTCAATTTAATTTAAAATTGCAGTCAAAATTATACTCTGTGAGCTGCCTGAAGGGTATTGACATTTGACCGGAAATTCCACTTCAGCCATCACCCCTCTGCCTCTTGATCAATCCATGTTCGCGTAGTTGATGTCATAATACTCTGCATTGCAATATCACAGCCCACATGCGTCAGTGTCTGGTTAGGTTTGTCACTGGCTTGTACAGTGCGATTACTTGTTATTCTAACTGTTTGGCAACATTGTACTCTGACCACATGGCGAGGCGAGAACTATCAATCTCCTATTCTGGCAGCTCACAGAGGATAGATGGCTATTTTGTCCGCAGAGTAATTTTTAAAGGTGTTCAGAAAAGCGTAAAAATATCGGTTTTAGAACTCTATATTTCAATATTCCATAAAGCCCCTCCCACTACCACCCGGTAGCCCACGGTAGGCCTACCGAAACTTCATTTTTTACAAATCAAACATTGGTCTGACTGCTGCATTATAGTGTCTTAGTTTGACATTCATCGACTGATGTTTCGAGACTTACAGTTTTCTGCAAGCGTAGTATGCCTTGTCTAGTTGGATCCTCCTCTGCTCAAGAGCCATTATTTCACTGAAATCTTCTGAGGCCCAATCTTTACTTAGTTAAGATTGTTTTTATTTTTATTGTACTGAATGTCATCAAATTGCATCATATTTGCTAATGTGACCTAGGTCGAAAAATAATGCAGAATGAAGCTCTCCCCAAAAATTTGCCAATGTTGCTCCCCTTTAGTTTTATGTCTGTACAGATAGGCTACCTTAGTCTCACAGGTAGTGGGGGGGGGGGTCAAAGGACAGCTGTATAGGAGCAAAAAAAGAAAGAATTCAGTGCAGGAGATCATCATCATCATCATTTCCCCTTATCCAGCTCCTGCCGGGTCGGGGTATTTATGGCACTTCTCCACTTTCCTCTTTCCTTCCACAATTCTTCTTCCACGATCTTGTCCCAGTCCAGATTCCTTTTTCTCACGCTGTTCTTCACTGAATCGATCCACCTTGTTCTAGGTCTTCCCCTTGCTCTCTTACCCTTGCACTTGGCCTCCAGCACCTGTCTTGGTATTCTATTTTCCTCCATCCTCTTTACATGTCCAAACCACCTTAGTTTATTCTTCTCAATTCTCTCATTTAGTTTTGCCATCCCAACTTCCTTCCTAACATCTTCATTCCTCACTCTGTCTTTCCTTGTCTTACCTATCATACTTCTTAGGAATTTCATTTCACTGGCTTGGATTCTACTCTCTTGCCTGCTCGTCAGGGTCCAAGTCTCAGCTGCATAAGTTAATATGGGTACATAGTACATTTTATACATTACCTCCTTGCTTTTCCTTGGTACTTCCTTATCCCAAACAAGTTTTCTTACACTTTGATAGAATGCATTGCTCTGCTGTACCCTCCTGTCAATCTCCATGTCCAACCTACCAGTTTGCATCAATTCACTTCCTAGGTATTTGAACGTGTCCACAATTTCCAAACTCTGAGATATATACTGTATATATTTATTTTTTTATTTATTTATTTATTTACATAGGTCCCAATGAGCCTGAGCTCGTGTTAGGGACAATCAAGTAACATAGTTACAGCATGGCATATATATAATTTTTGTAACATTATTGTTCAATTTAATAGTAACTTATATTATATTGCTAGTGACTAATTTTACAGAGATAATTCGGTATGATACATTGCATTGCTTAAGGCTATTGTACATGGGCTATTCATTCCTTAATAGGAAGTCTTTTGTTTTCCTCTTAAATGTTTTTATAGAGAAACTTTCCCTTATGCCTAATGGTAGCGAGTTGTATTCTTTTATTATAGAGGACATAATTCCTTTAGTTCCAAATTTAATGGATTGGGAATGGCTGGTGAATATTTGATTTACTCCTCTTGTTGCATAATGATGAATGTCATTTGCATGGGTAAAATGGATGTGTGTGTGTATCAATTTGTTTTCTAATTTGTATACAAATACTGTTGCTGACATAGCTATTTGTTTTTGCAGTGGCATAATTTTAGTTCTTGAGTATAATTCATTTGAGGGTGTGAGCCAAGGAAGTCCAAAGATAGATTTTATAGCACGTTTCTGGAGTATCTCAAGTTCTTTTATCAGCTCCTTCTTACAATATCCCCATATGAAATTCATGTACATTAGATGTGAATGTATCAGAGCAAAGTATATATTTTTCAATTGTTGGCTAGTAAGACAGCTATATCTTAATCTGAAAATAATACCAATTAAAGGGCTGATTTTATGTTTTACATTTTCTACATGATTTTCCCAGGTTAGTGTACTATCTAGTGTGATACCTAAGTATGTTGCCGATTTAACCCTTTCTATTTCTTTGTTGGCTATGTTGACTATGTTTGTGGTCTCAGTCTTGTATGATGGTTTATGGAAGAATAAATATTTTGTTTTAGTGATATTGATAACCATTTTGTGTGCTCTCAACCAATCCACCAGCTTATTGAGATCATAATTAATATTTAGCATAATTTCCTGTTCAGATGTTCCCAGATAGAGTATAAAAATATCATCTGCAAATAGTTTAAGCTTGCCTTTCAATTCTAATAATACTATATCATTAATATAGGCCAAGAAAAGAATTGGTCCTAAGACAGAACCTTGAGGTACTCCTGTGTCAATTCTCATTTGAGACCCTTTTACATTATCGATTGCAACATATTGTTTTCTGTTAGTGAGGTAGTTCTTGAACCAATCATGTGCCACTCCTCTGATGCCTGCAGATTCTAGTTTATTAAGGAGAATCTTATGGTTAACCAGATCGAATGCTTTTTGAAGGTCAATTAGTACACCAGCAGCTAGTTTGTTTTCATCTAATGCCTTTTCTACATCAGTTACTACTTCAAATATAGCACTATCAGCTCCTCTATTTGGAATAAACCCATATTGGCAGTTTGCAAAGTAATCATTTTTCATGAAGAAATTCATAAGTCTTCGTTTAACAACGCTTTCTAGAACCTTGCTGATGGCAGATATAATATTAATGGGTCTGTAATTTGATGGGTGGGTTTTGTCTCCTTTTTTGTAGATCGGGACCACCCTAGAGACTTTACAGGCATCGGGGAATATACCAGTCATCAGTGAAAGATTTATTATTTTGACAAGATATGGTGTAAGGCCCTCAAGACACAATTGTAGCATGACATTAGTAGTGTTGTCCTCACTTATATTGTTTTTGTGTTTTAGGGAGTTTATAATTGATTGGGAGTTTATAATTGATTGTATTTCATTAGCATCAGTAGGTAACATAAAGATTGTCTTAGTGCTAGTATTTTTTTTATAGCTTGCAATGTCCGAGGTAGAACCGTTTCCTTGATTTTCCCATATACTGTTAGCAATATTGACATAATATTTATTAATTTCATCACATATATTTTCCTTTTTTTCGACATTTGTGCCATCGACTATAAGTTTGACAATTTCATTTTTCCCCTTCTTTGGCCTATTTAACATCTCATTAACAACACTCCACACTTCCCTCTGATTATTTGCATTTTGAATTTTTTGGTCAAAGTAGTTTCTTTGTAGGTTTCTCTTAAGTTTTGTAACTTGGTTGCTAATAATTTTATATTCTTCTAAAATTTCTGCAGATGGATTTTTAACTTTGGTTTTTGTATATATCTTATCTTTCCTGTGTATTAGTGCTAAAAGATCTTGTGTGATCCAGGGTTTTATTAGATGTATTTAAACCAAGTGATTATTCTTAGAAGATAATCGTGTAACGAAGGATTGAGGAAGTTGCCTATAGAACATAATACCTGTAGTATTAAATATTTTATTTTAAAAAGTGTGGGCTACAGTGGAGAATTGAACCAGATTTTATCAAGATCACCTGGAAATAGCTTGTTAGTAATTTTCACCCCACACTGCGAGGGCAGAACGTCCGGTCATCAGAGGTTCGAATTCCGGAGCTGACAATAGCTATCTTAAATGTTTCTACTCCATCCAAATGCCTTAAAGTCCCGAGGCGTATTTCCCATCCCTGTCCTTAGAAGTTACGCACACTATTTAAGTCATCACAGGAATGCAGGTTGTCAGGCAAGTTCGACACGCGGCTGCTGACCAAAATGTCCTAAAGCCCTCAAATGAATTGACATCTAATTTTCATCCCCAAACGAAAAGTCCGCCTTACGACCTGTGGTCGCCATCCATATATCAGTAGTGAGGCAGTGGGGAATTAAACATTAGCCACCTCTCATGTAAAACCACTTGAAATCTGGAGATATAGGCCATGATAAAACTAAGTTAGGCTACTTCGCACTTGTGCAGCAAAAATGAACTATTAAATAGATGCATTTAACTACATACTACTGGAAATTGATTGAGTTAAAGATACGAAAAAAAAAACACGATACAGTATATAGTAACAAATTACGAAGTTAAAACGTTAGTTGATAACAAGATTATACGAAATTCTGAAAAAGCAAGCGCTAAACACTTTCATTTTGGAACGACATCGCTGATAGGTTCCACCCTGTAACTAATCACATGCCCTGTTTCGTCCAAACGGCCAATCAGGAAGCCGTATCCGTCTGTAATGCTAAAACTGAACTAGAATTTGCAATGTCGCGCGCGGGACACTGGGCGCGTTCAGCGGGCTCATTGCTGGCCAGCAAACGGTCAGCAGATTCTGAGTTTGCCGTTCAGCGGGCTTGCTAGCGGATGTGACGTAGGTAGCAAGGGCTCAGCAGAGCCAGCAAACTTTTTCTCTGCTAGCTTGCTAGCTTGTTTCTGCTGACTTGCGGCGCATGGCGGGGAATCAAATTGATCAAGTTCTGCACGTTCGGCGAATGAACCTATTAGGTTTCTTAAATTCTAGAGACGAAGATCTACACTCAAGAATGGCGACAGGTAATATAATACAATGTTTGTCAATAGCATAATTGTTGTAATTGGTCCTTTTACGCTTCTAAAATTCAACTTTAAACTCACTAGGCCTAGGTCTTGTTGTTTTCTTGAAGGATGATGACTTTTAATGGTTATTTTATGTTGTATTAAGGAATTGGTTTGGTCAAGGAAAAATCCGATTCGTATTCTTTATCTATTTTTGTGTATGATTTAAACCTATTACAGTCTTCCCGCTGTTAAATCGGGTTGAAATTAAATGCCACTTTGTACAGGTAGCGCATGAACACGATATTTAGAACAGAAGCTTTTCTTAACTCTGTTAACCATAATTTTGGGCTGAAAGATGTTTTAAATGTAGCCTTCTGTGTATATAGGCTACCAAACAGCTTTCGGATTTCTCATGGCCAAATTATTCTGACTTTCTGTTTCTGAGCATTTTTATGTCTCTTCCTTGTATGTTAGGTCACGAGTTTGCCACTAATTATAGGCTATTGAAGAAAACTGCAGAAACATAGAGATGGCTGTATAATCTAGAAAATCGGCCCCTACTTCTTTAAAACTAGTACCGTATTGTACTTGGGATGGTATTTGCAGAACATGTTAAACCTTGCTTTAATGGTAATTCAGTGGTTAATTTACGGACATTTGGACGGATGAGTAGGGCCTAGGACCTATAGGAAGAGGTATATACATTTTTAATCGCATCTGATATGGTACCTTATTGAAATATATGGGGGAATTAAATAACTGAACGGCTTGGGGCAACATAGTGATATCCCTCATATTATTAATTTTAAGCTAAAGCAAAAATAGCTTGCCTTTCCACGACCTCTATCTTCCATCTCCTAGTCATGCCTTTCACTACAATTATTTACATACAGTGCTGTGTTTTACCACTATGGGCAACAGTAATATGAACAAACTTCTTTGATTGTATTTTATGGAATTAATACATGTTAATTTTGTGGGTTATGTTGCCTCAAACAATTGGCTTGTTCGATAGTAGGGTATTTAATGATAATTGTTTTGAATGTAATAATAATGTTATTGGTTTTACGTCCCTTTTAACTACCCTGGCTTTTAGAGACGCCGGGGTGCCGGAATTTTGCCCCGAAGGGGATCTTTAACGTGCCAGTAAATGTACTGACACGGCTCCCTCGCATTTGCGCACCCTCAAATGCCAGCTGACTGCGCCAGGTTTCGAACCTGCAACCTTGGGCTCAGCAAGCGAGAACGTTACCCTTGAGCCACGCAGCCAGCCAATTGTTTTGAAGGGTGGAACAGCGAGGTCATCTGCCCCGCGTAACACGTAGGAGAATTAAATAACTGAAGGGCTAATTCAATATTTCTTTACAAATTTCGACGGATGTTTAAATAAGAAATCAGCCTAATATTAATAAGACTAATTAAAGGAGTGGACTAGCCTACAATAAAATTGAATTTCAAAAGAAGGGTTATTCTTATCGTCAGGATGTCTACCCCCTTATTATTCCCGTTTTCAACAGGGTCGGGGATGAGATACGATGAACGTCTATGTGGCGGGTGGTTTATACCGCCGGATGGCCTTCCTGACGCCAACCTCGTGATAACTTAAATTAATGAAACTTGACTAGGAGATGGAAGATAGAGGTCGTGGCCTATTAGAAGGTAACTTACTGGCCCGGTATTTGCCTGGACCTGAAGATTGGAAACCACTGAAAACCATTTACATGACGGCCGACGGTGGGATTTGAACTCACGTCTCCCGAGTCAGCAGATAGCTTGGTTCCACGGCCTAGCGCTGCGCATTAACAGGGCTGTCTACAGCTCTGTCGCATAAAAGTTATTATTTTCTATGTATTTAGCATAGACCATGGACCAATAAGTATGGTAGCTTCAAAGGAACTCTGTGCATTGCTCAAAGTTCCCGCGTCAGCTTGTAGCAAAGCGTTCAGGCGGGCTCACGCTTGCTAGCTTAGCAACAAGTCAGCAGGCACCTAGCAGGTTAGCAGATTGCTGAGCCCGCTGAACGCGCCCACTGTTATGGGCGATTATAATCAAAACAAAGATCGCCATGTGCGTTTTGTTTACTGTTTGGGCCCGCATGCCGACAGCTGTTGCAGTATACTCCATTTTTAGTGACTTAATCTGTATTATGTTGGATCCAATACTAAATTGAATAACAAGTGACTAGCGGTGTTATTAGAAATGGCGACAGCTACGTTCGCTCTAAACCAGGCGCGGGACACTGTTATGGGCGATTAGAACCAAAACAAAGGCCGCCATGTGCGTTTTGTTTACTGTTTGGGCCCGCATGCCGACAACGGTTGCAGTATACTCCATATTTAGTGACGTAATCTGTATTATGTTGGATCCAATTGGCAACTCAAACTAACACTTGGGGCGCTGCGGTCGGTCTGGATAAGTAGGATAAAAATACTCAATAACACGCGTTTGATATGGAACACTTTTTATTTTTCGGTTATAATCAGTAAATGTGGTCCCTAAAATAATGACAGTGTTATTTTCAATTGTATATATGTATAAATGTGCGATACACGTGATCTAATTTGTGAGTTACACTGGAGTTTATGTGTCAATTGCATATTAACAAGCATCGGTTGTCTGCTGGTATTTGTTTTTGTGCAGTTCGAGTCATGGCGGTGTTACGTTTAAAAGCTATATTTGAGTTTGCTCACTGTACCATAGAATCTAGAAATTATTTGCTGCTTGGTAGGGCGAAGGGATGAGTTTAACTTGTATTAAAACTCGAGGTAGACAGGAATTGCTTGATTTGGATGGTAGGTATTAACCCTACGAAGTCAACTTAGGCCTATATGACTCCTAGTGGAATGGCTCGGATATCGCAGAGCGAGGTGATGGCGGTTGGTAGGGTTATTGGAAATGAACTAGGGAGCGGGGAAGGATACCTGACTGATGAAGCTTGGCTGTCCTCGGCTGGTGCAGGCTTGGCTGTCTTGGTACGGTTTGGCTCGCCGAGACTGTGCTTGGCTGTCTAGGTGCGGCTTGGCTCGGCGTAAGTGAACAACTCGTCCTGTCGTCAGTGAGTGTAGTGGTGAGTGGTCTAACCTGCTCTTCTTGTCCGTATTTATTTGGTATCGTCACCTTTCGGCTATTGCTATTTGCATCTTTTGGAAAGTGATGAAAACGTATATCCGCAGCCCTCTTATACATCGACTTACAGCCGTAAACTGAGCAATATACTTTGCTTTTACTCATTTTGCACTCTTTATCAACGAGTAAAACTTATAACTTATGTATAAACACGAAGAATTTACCACGATCTGCTTACCAATACAAGAAACCATATACAAACAGTCACCACGTGACAAATGTACCCTACTTGGTAAGTTTCTCAATTTTACCGCTAGATGTCATATCAGATAGCTGGAGTTGCCAATACTAAATTGAATAACAAGTGACTAGCGGTGTTATTAGAAATGGCGACAGCTACGTTCGCCCTAAACGTGGGATAACATAATTGATAAGTAGGGTAGGTTTTAATTGCTGAGATGTAAACCTTTGTCATAGTTTCTGTCGGTATAATTATACTGACTAATCAGAATTTATGGACTGTTTGTTTTTCGCGTAAAAATCCGAACATAGGTATGATAGTCCTGTACATATTGGACAGTATGTAATTTATTCCTGCCAAATGTACCAAACAATAATTGTTTTCATCTTGCTGAAGACTTCTGTCAAATCTTTGTAAATGTGCAGGATCAGCTTTAGTTTAGTTAACGGTAGGCTACTTAAGTAGTTTGATATGCGGAAGGGCCTATCCATGTCCATAATTTTCCTATCTATGCTAATACTTGCATGCATGCAGCTGTCTCAATCAAATACTACAAGTACAGTATTAAAAGATACAAAGTGACTTGTGATCGAAGCACCCAGGTTTGGACACTGGTCCTATTTTGACATACACTCTGCATGGCTGTGACTTCTGGTGTCATATGTGCCAGGGAACAAGGCAAGGATTGATACAATCCTAGGCATGGGCGAAAAAGTCGAAATGAAGTCTACAAAGAATGTTTGTTGGCTCTAGGAATGTATGTTAATATTGTTTGTGTACTTGCTAGAAGATATTAATACAGATACCCTCCAGCAAAATAATAGTAGGCTTTATTGACTACTTTGTTATCTTTTGGTCCTCTATTATGCTTAGCCTAAAGCCTGCAAGGTGTAGGCCTACTACATTATTGTATGTAAAAGCCTAGGAGTACAGTAGGGCTTCATTCAGTAGTGTACGTTAGCCCTTAGCTCCTTTTGGGTGCTGCTTCATTGTAGGTTTCATTCTTACTGTGTTAGTAATCATCATTTTATATTTGCAGCATGTCAAATTGTACCTCCCTATTTGATGGTGGAGCCTGCTAACATGCATTTTATAGCTGAGAGAACAAGGGTTGTTCTGGCATCGTAGGGACATTTTTCTTACACTCAGGGTTAAAGTTCTTTTAGCTTGACCACCCAAAATATGTAAGAAAGTTAGCATTGTAATCCTGTGCATGACAATGGAGTTCAGTACCTATTATTTGTTCTGGGTGCTGAATAGCACCCAAATCTGTAATGGGTTCTTTACAGTCTAGCTGGAAACTATTCTCAATGAGTGAATGACAATTTGTAGTCCCAGGAAGAAAGGCTACCATGTTTTCGTCACCCCTATACCTTGTAGACACACAACTCCCTAGTCTTAACCCATTAGGCCTAGATACATGCCTGGACACAATTCTTGTTTGACCACCTCGTGTAGTGGCTAGCATTCTCGGTTCTTTCCCCTGAGGTCTTGGTTCGTTTCCTGGCCCTGCCCATAAAAGTAATTCTGGTCTGATGCTAAGCCTCATGTGGCAATCCTGAGGCGAGGTGGATTCGATTGCCACCTAGGCCATCTTGGAAGTGGTTTACCACGTCTACTGCAGGCAAATGCCGAGATGGTTTCTTATTTATGGCCACGGCTGCCTCCCTCCCAATCCTCATCTAAAGTACAAAGACACTAATAGCCTACAGTCACCATATTACAACAGGTTATCGTAAAAAAAATACACACACCTAAGTACATGGGTCTCAATGACCACCATGTCCAAGCCCCTCAAATGATAAAAGCAACAACAAAACAACTTGTGTTAAAAGTGGTAGTGCTATAGTGTTGCAAACTTCTGAACTATAAGAGAACCCTGGACAAACTTTTCTGTTCACAAATCTGTTTCAGCTTTATCACATTCGTCATTTGAGACCTTCTCTAGCTTCATGAAGATAAGGGGTAATAAATGAAACAAGTATCAGGCGCCCAGCCTACACTAGGACTGGGCAGAAGAGCAACTCACGGGTGCTGCTCCTGTTCACAGTCCTACTGCAAACAAACATTCCCCCACTCCGCTTCTGCTATATTGAAAGGAGGATTACCGATCATTTGCATATATGTGGTGTTGATTTACAATAATACTACTACATGCATTGCATTTATCTGTGTAGGCCTACATTGAAATTTAATTTTTGCTTCGACTTGTGCTTTGGACATTTGCAGTTTATCTTCCACCCGGGGCTGGTGCAGTTTTCCAAAGAGGGTTTCCGAGGCTGGAGTTGGCAGTCGGGTGGCTTAAAACAGTGTGCCATCAACCATCCAAGTAGCCTACTGACCACGTTCAAGATCTCGTGTGTTCCTGTGTTCTCAACGAGCTTAACCATTGGTATTCACATCTCTGAAGGTTGTTTTCAGCTGCACAATCAAATGTTAAAGACAAAATGTAAACATGCTGAAAGCGGTATTCAAATAAATGAAATCTGTCTTTCACAAAGTAATTATCAATTCTCGAAACCTACTCCTCATCCTGAATTCACATTACTGTATAGAATATGGAGGTTATATTGATCTCATGCGGTAGAGGAGGGTGGGGAAGAATTTATGGGAGAATGAAATATATGAACATAGCATTTCATTGTAACTACATTAGTGGTGAATAAAGTAACTGGCCGAAAACGCCCTTGAGCAGCACGGTTGGGGGCGAGGAGGGGTTACGAATGTTTTGAGGTTATGTTGGCACAATGAAGCAAACATTAATTACTCTTGATTATGTCATTTTTAACAGCTTTTAGTCATTATTAAGAACATTTATATTGTATTAAAAGCACCGGTAGGCTTCCAAATAGTCAAATAAATGGAAAAAAAGTTTTCGTAGATTTGGAAATCATACCAACATGTCACACCAAAACTCATCATTAGTATTACATTTTTGGAACGATATCGCCTCCTGAGGTGCAATAACGAATGCTTTTGATTCAATGTCAGACACTGAAAATCTGTTCCGAACGTAGTAATGTGCGTTCGTAATGATCGCAGTCAACCGTAGTTACTTTATATGCGAGATTGGTAGCCATTGTAGCCCAAACATTGCCACGTGGACCTGAAATTCTACGAAATTCTAGCCAATATAAGCGTCCAGAAAATTAGCATTGAGTGTCGTCTCTCTTATTATATGCTCCTTGGCCTGTATTGAGCTTTGACTATGCTATCAGTTGTGTTCGAGTTGTATGCATGTGTGCAAGGTTAGGTATTGGATCTCGCTGTGCGTCGTAGGGAACATCGTACACTATATTTATCAATGACTCCTGTTATGGTTTGACGAAGGGATTGATTAGTATTTAATTTTTTAAAATCTGGAACATTATTAACGCTATGGAACAGAAAATGAAGAAAGTGTACAGAATTGTTTTAACTGGGGGTAAGTAATTAAAGCGGCGAAATTCCGCGAAACATAAGAAATTTATTTTTTACTTTATAGGTTATGTGGTGCATTTAAAAAAAAAATTACATCAGTTTTGGCTACTTTCGTAAAGTTCGAGCGAAAAACTGTTCTTTGTACTAAAGAGGCTACTTATAGACAAGTGCCTCGGAGCGAAGGGCAAAGATTTGGAATTAAGGATAATTAGAAAGAAACTTCCAATTGATCTTAGCGGTGTCAGTATATTTATTCCTCAACTGTGGATTTGTGAATACTTCTGCCGCTTGACGTTAGTTATCTTTAGCGTAATGGAAATTTTAAATGTATAGAAATCTTTACAGTATGGCATGTTGATCACTGCACATTCGAAGTGCGAATCCCATGCTAGCGGTTACGATATAACTTAATCCACTGTTTGTTGGCTTTGTTTGGGTGTCGTAATCGTTTGTTGCGATATTCACGTATGTTGCAGAATAGTTAGTGATTCACTGAAAATTACTTTCAGCAACAGGTTAGGCTCAGACTGAAAATTGCTGTCTCTCCGCAGCGGCACGTGTTCTCTTTGCGGTCGGTTCCTCAGAAGGGTCAGCGTGTGTTGAAAAATGTATAGAAATGTGCACCTGGTGGCTACAGAACCTGGAAATCAGGGAAATTTTTCTCTGGAGACTTAATCAAAAACCAAAAATACAACAAATTCTGCGTCGAGCGAGTGAGAATTATTTTGCAGTCGTAACCTGACGCGGCGAAAAACCAAAGCGATTCCCCTCGCTGACTAAATCATCTCTAAATGAATCGTTAAGGCAAGTCGTCATATTGCTCATATTGGCCCGTATTGACGCAATTGATTCAGTAAGGGCGGAAAAATTAAATTTTACTGAAGAGGGGAGGTACCATATCAGCAAGATTGTATACAAATTAATACATTATCCGCTAAAAATAATATCAGGGAATTGTGTGGCAACATCAGGGAAAAACAGAGAAATTTGTCAAGCAAAGTCTGTCCCCACCAGGGTGCAGATGTGTGCAGAAAGCGTGTGATCTATAGCCTGCCTACTTTTACGTAATGTTGCAACATAAAATAATTTCGAGTAGGAACATGATTCCAAGAGTAGATTTTCAGGACCAGAATGATGACAATTGATGGCTTACAGTAAGCAATTGACGTTATTGAAATTTGGAGTTCACTGGAGTGTTTCCACAGGTGCATTCTAATTGTGAAGATACAATTACAGTTCTTGCTAAACTAATTACTAGGTGCAAAGTTATATTTATCAGAATTGATTTCACAGTTCCATCCTCAATACTTGTAAGATATTAACTTAATAGTTAGAATTTTGGTTGTGTTTTGTGTTCATTAGAGCGGTGCGGGTATGACATGCTTGAGATACGAGTGTGTCTGACCCTGGCTACGTTAGTTTGTTGATTGTAGGGTTTGCAGGGTAAAGGGGGAACTGCTACTCTAATGCATTTTCAATTCGGCTGCAAACAACACTTGGGTCCTAACTTGGACATCGGCAATCCAAACTCAAATGGGTAATACTTGACTATCAAACACACGGTATGCTTGCAATGGTTTGCTCAAAGTTGTTGGTTTCCCCTGAGGTGCTACCTATTAACTTACGTGTGTTGTTCATAGGGTTACATCACAATATGAAGATATCAGAAATCATCCCAGGATGTTGGTATGACATTATTGTACCCATTTGGACACGTGTTGAATTGTATTCTTCACCCATTCTGATTGGTTTGCACTCAGCTACTACTGGCAGCAGTAAACCGAGTGACAATGATGGGCTAAATGGTGGCAGGTCAGATTCTTGCCTACTATGCCTAGTATTGCATGAGGGGCCATGTCATATTTAAAGGGATAAGAACCCCTTCAGCAAAAAATCCTTAAACCCGCAGCATGTTCCTAAGACCTGTCCCTAAGCATCTGTTATATCCCTGGATGCTTAAACGAGGCAAAAGTTTAGTTCCTGGTAACGTCCACTAGATCAGTGATGCACACCTGAGCACTTGGGCGAAGTAGGGAACTCGTTGGTCGTCTTGCTTGGCCGTGAAAGTGGGGATTGGTAGCGGCAAGGCTTGGAGGACTGACCCCATGTTACTTACAGTGTCGATAGCAATGCGTGCTGTCACTGAATACCATCCAAGCTTTTAAAAACAGTGCTGTATTATAACTGCCTGAAGATGTACTGAAATAGTGAAGGCATGAGGAACCCCACATCAACAGAAATTTTACTAGATTGTTCGTTTCTGGTTGTTATATTAAGGGGCGTAACATAAAGGTCATCTGCTTAGAAATATATTGGAAATGAATTTTAACATTATGTAGGAATGATGCAAAACTATTAATATCAGTCACTTGGGAGTAGTTACATGGACAATCTTTACAATAGAGAGAAAGCTGAGTTAAAAATAACTACAGTAGGCTACATTTCAAACAAAGTAAAGTAGATTAAAATAAGTTAATGCTACAGTAATAGCAAATCATGAATGCTTCATTCTACCAGTAAAACCAATGTCACGGTGAGAAGAAGATGCTTGGAAGAACAAGCTTAAAAGAACAATGATTGTTCTTCATTTTTCTGCAAACAAATCACATAAATCTCTACTTAGTATAAAACAAAGCCCCCGATTCTTGGATGTTACGTGTAAACTCGAGAACCACTGGATGGATTTTGATGCGGTTCTCACTATTCAGTAAAGGATATCTCGAGGATGATTTTTGTAGAAAATAATTTATTTATGATCAAAGGAAGCCGAGCAGTAACGATTTCAGTGGATAAGTCGGAAAAAAAACTGGCGTCCGAGTGCTTTGTAAGCTTACGCTGGTCAAACCGTTAAAAATATCTAAATACTATGAGTGTAAGAATTGTTTAGCATGAAAAGTTCTACAAAAAAGTCCGCTAGAGCATATGTCTATCTTCAATACATCGCCCACTATAAGTGTTTTTACGTTTTAATTTCTTTCAACAATGTCCATTAAACTACTGAGGCGACAGTTTACGAGCTAGCTAAGGGCGAGACTATCATCCCTGTTACAGCCTACCTAGCGGGCGAACCTATTGCCCCAGATACAGCCAGCAGCAAACCGTTGAGTCATGTTGAGTTAAGACTTCTGAGAAGGATGGTTGTGTTTGGAGTTACCCTGGATTTGTGCAACTCGTGTTTTCTTCATTTCGCCTGTAAAACACAGTCAAGTTAAGATTGGACGGAAGGGGGAATTTAGTTTCACTCACCTCACCATTCCCTGGAAGTGCAACTAGCATTTTGCCTGTGAACTTTTCGTTCCATAAAATTCAATCAATTTAAGATTGAACGGAAGGGGAATTATATTATATTAAATTATACCGATTGGCGTATAATCTCTACTTAGTGTAAAACTAAGTACCCGATTCTCGGATGTCGCGGGTAATCTCGAGAACCACTGGATGGATTTTGATGCGGTTTTCACCATTCTGTAAAGGATATCTCGAGGAAGGTTTCTGTTGAAAATAATTTATGACCAAAGGAAGTCCAGCACTAACGATTTCAGTGAAAAGGTCGAAAAAAAAAGTGGCATCTGTGCGCTTTTTAAGCTTACGCTGGGCAAACCGTTGAAATATCTATATACTATGAGTGTAAGAATTGTTCAGCATGAAAAGTTTTACCAAAGAGCCAGGGAGAGCATATCTCTATCTTCAATACATCGCCTATTATGAGTGTTTTTAAGTTTTCATTTCTTCCAACAATCTCCATTCAGTTACTGAGGTGACAGTTTACGAGCTAGCTAGGGGGCGAGTCTATCACCCCAGTTACAGCTTAGCTAGAGGACGAGCTTATTGCCCCAGATACAGCCAGCAGCAAACTGTCGAGTCGTGTTGAGTTAAAAACTTTAGAGAAGAGTGTTTGTGTTTGGAGTTTCCCTGGAAGTGCAACTCAGCTTTTCTTCATTTCGCCTGTGAACTTTTCGTTCCGCAAAATTCACAGTCAAGTTAAGATTGGACGGAAGGGGGATTTGTGTTTCATGCACCTCGCCATTCTTAAATTACGTCTGACAAGAATTTGTTGCACGTGCATCTCCATGATAATATAATTAATAGTCCAGTCAGTGACTTTAACCCACCATGCCGAGACTTAAAACGGATATTGGTCGTTGTTCATTGACATTGGGGGAAAAAAGCGTTTATCACGTAATGCATTCATAACTGTTCCCGGGCGAAGCCGGGTCGGGTTGCTAGTATAGTTATAAATCCTAGAAATTTAATTAGTGCACCTGGAGGCACGGTTGCTTGTTAGAATGTCATCAAACTCTCTTAACTTTTTTTGTTCATGACTATGATTATAATTATCAAGTTCACCATCAATAAAACAACCTATAACTTACAACACTAGTATAACTTACATATTTTACTATATAGAAGAAAAAAAAAACATGTCGGCAAATCGGAATCATAAGTAATAATAATGGTATTGGTTTAATGTCCCTTTCATCTACTGCGGCTATAGATACGCCGGTGTGCCAGAATTCCGCCCTGAAGGGAAACTTCAACATGCTAGTAAATCTACTGATGAACATACTCTTATTTAAGCGCCGTCAAATGCCAACTGACGATGCCGGGATTCAATGTCACTAGTTTGGGCACAGCAGGTGAGCTGAGCCATGAAGAGTAAGAAATCAAAAAGTAATGATACTGTTATGTCCATTTATAAAATTTTAACTTGGTTGAAAAAAATTAAAATACAGCGAATATTGAAAGGAATGAAAATGAAATACCAATAGGTATAGCTTATAATAAATTTATTAGGTTACACCTTAGTCAATAAGATTGAATTAATAAACATTAATTAATACTAGTTTCGGCCATATTATGGCCTTCTTCAGCAAAATGTTTTTTGAAAAGAAAGGAAACTATTGTAATTATGAGCAAAGTTTTGAAATAATATTTTACTTGTTTTTTTTTTCCGGTGAAATCTTTATAAAAATGGTTAAAAACAGATCTGTAACAAATGTGGGCTTTAATTTGATGATAATATAAAAATAATTTTGTTAAAATGATATGTATCTAAATAGTTGGCATTTGTATATTTCTTTAAAATAGACTTATTTTTTTTTCTTTATAAAATATCTTGAGATGCTCAACAGGGTGTGCTTGCCACGAGATGAATAAGAGCTCTTTGCGGAGTGGAGCATAGGTTGGAATATGTACTGTATTTATCTTCTGGCTCCAATGGAAATTTTGAAGTAATAATATGGAAATATAAATGGTCCTTTTTTAAAAAAACTGTTGTCTTAATGTAAGGTTATGAAGTTGGATTTTGTCATATGTTACTGTATGTGTTGATTTTCATTAGTAGTTCTTGTGGATATTAATGCAAGATGTTCAAACCATGAACTAGACCGCGCTGCCTAATAATTATTGGTCTAGGCAAAACCCATTGGTCTGGATTTATTAATTGTTCACTTCACCAGAACTGGGACCAAACCAGAACGTGGTAGATTATTGAACATATATCAATCACATACCTTTCTGGGAGTCATTCGGAATTAAAACTACTGTCAAATATCACTGCTGCACATTGAAAATACTGTCAAATATCACTAATATTGCTTAAATGATGGGTTTTATTTGTAGCTTGTTCAACGATGGCAGATATTTATGGCAGACACATTGACGTCATATTGCGTTGCCAACATGTCCGCTACGAAATACACCACACGACACACGTAACTTTGTAATTATTTGAAAAAGTAAATAATTGGCAAAACCATTGGCCTGGATAAAGATTATTGATGCGTGACTACCCCCGCTGTGCATGACAAAAACCAGGGGTGTTCATTTTAGCTAACGCGGCCCAAACAATTATTGGTCTAGGCGAAAATCATTGGTCTGCTGAATGTGATATAGTACCGAATGCGTGGGGTTGGCAATACTGTACATGATGGTAAAAATGGCGGACACTGCTGGAATTTCATCTACACTGACCGGCAAAAAAAGTGGAACACTACAATTTTTTATGTAATTTCTTAATTTATTCCACTAAAATGTACCGGTTTTCTAATATTTGCATTATTCATGTAAATGTTAGATGGTTGGCTACAGAAAATACCGAAACATGTTCTACAACACGCTTTAACTCGCAAATTTCGTTACATTTCACAAATCTAACAATTTTCTATTTTTTTAGTAATGTTCTTTTGGGCTGGTTTTTATCAAACATATTGCCAAACAAAACAGTGTGAATTTTTGCACTGCACTGCACGGGAACACTGGTCACTAAAAATGAGTGTTTCCACCCTTAGCGTCCATGACAGCTTGTAAACGCTCAGGCATACTGTTCACAACTCGTCGAATGGCATCTGCCGGGATGCGATCCCATTCTTCCAGCAGCGATGTTCTCCGTTGTGCCAAGGTGGTATGGTCACGCTGTCTGACGTTCCTTCCAAGCATATCCCATACATGTTCGATCGGGTTCAAGTCAGGACTACGAGCTGGCCAGTCCAGGGTTTGAATCCCCACTTCCTGCAGATATTGTACAACACAGCGAGCAGTATGAGGACGGGCATTATCCTGCATCAGCATGAAATTCTGACCAACGAAAGGCGCAAAGGACATCACATGGTTCATCAGGATCTCTTCGATGTACCTTTGGGAATTGAGCGTCCCGTGATCGATGCACACCAACTCAGTGCGGGCCATAACGTTGATGCCACCCCACACCATAACCGAGCCACCTCCAAATGGAGTCCTGGAGGAGAAAGCAACAGTCTGTACCTCTCTCCACGCCTTCTCCACACTCTTTTTCTTCCATCAGGAGATCTAAGGTTAAAGCGACTCTCGTCAGTGAAGAGAACAGAGGCCCACTGCTCGTGGGTCCATCCCAGATGCTGCCTTGCGAAGCGGAGACGCGCCTCTCTGAGATGTCGTTCGAGTGCGGGTCCACGTGCAGGTCTCCTGGACGAAAGATGAGCTTCTTCAAACCTTCTTCTTACTGTTCGCTCACTCACTCTCAAATTTCTGACATTTTCCAGTTGTTTTCGTGCCTGGACTGCTGTGGTATGGCGATCACGCAGAACTTGCAGGGTGAGAAACTGTCATCCCTGGCACTTGTGCTTCTTCTACGGCCTGACCCGCGTCTCCTGTCGTATGTTTGGAGTTCTCTGTAACGTTGCATTGCACGGTGAATGCTACCGAGAGATGATCCAATGACCTCAGCAACATAACGGAAGCTGCGGCCATCCTCCAACAATGCAACTGCCTGTGCAGCTCCTTCACAGCTAAGAGGCATGTTTTAGTGTGAACTGCACATGGATAACCTACTAAAATGTATGACAATGGTTCCCAGGTGTTCAACAAATGCCAGTTGCTATCCCTAGGACAACAATAAGCGAGCGGCAACACTCATAAAGCTTAAGCGCTTACAGTGCACTTCCCGCCATGAAACCATTAAGATAGGCTCATCGAAGATTGGGGGTAATAAACCACCCTAAGAAATGTCATATTATCAATTTCTATTCACGGATGTTTCAGATGTGTGTTCTAATGCGTGAAAAGCTTTTAAAATGTGATTACATCTTTTTCATGGCTAATTTTATACTTTTTACATTACTTTTTTAACTGTTCCACTTTTTTTTGCCGGTCAGTGTATATAAGTCGTGATCCTATTTGGGATGGCTGGGTGGGTACAGACAGCGGAGGAGTAAACATCTATTACTATATCTCCAGACTTTTTCCCTACCATTACTACAGGTATTTTAGCTAATTTCAGAAGTGTAGATTTGTTACCCATTAAGTTAATTACAGTGGTGCAAAAATAATTTACGCACATCAATTACAGAGGAGTGAAATATTACTCACATTAATATTACACAGCAGCAAAACATTACGCATATTAATTACAGTACGCGTGGATGTAATGTAGTAGGGGTGGAAGTTACTTTTTGGGGGTGGGAGGATTACAGTACCGCCTATATACACAGTAGTACCGTATTCGTGGGGTTGGCCATACTGTATTTGACGATAATTGAAGTGTATAATGGTGGACGCAGCTGGAATTCATAATCTAAAATGGGATGGTGGGTTATGGACAGCGTAGGAGTAAACATCTATTACATCATTTGTTTTTCATCATTAGAAAAGGTATTTTGGCTAATTTCAGTACTTAAGAAAATTTTATCATGCAATGAGCTCTCCTTCAGCGTTGTCCCTATTAATCCCATGTATTTGATCATTTCTGGTGTAATTTGATCATGTCCAGCAGCTTTCCCAAGTTTCATCCTTTTAATTGCGATAATTATTTCTTCCATTGAGGAAGGTTTTCTTATTTCATCTTCTAGTTTCTCATCGTTATGTGGGTGTTCTAAAAGCTCTTCACTGGCTGCATGCAGGTTGCAGGATCAAATCTTGGCGCAGTCAGCTAGCATTTGAGGGTGCGCAAATGCGAGGTAGCTGTGTCTGTAGGATTAATGTCATGTTAAAGATCCTCTTCGGGTAAAATTCTGGCACCCCAGTGTCTCTAAAAGCCGCACTAGTTAAAAGGGATGTAAAACCAATAACATTGTTATTGAAAGCTCTTCAAAATATTGCTTCCATCAGTTAATAATCTCTTCCTCTTTGGTAAGTAAGGTCCCAGTGTTCTCTTTGACAAATTTTAAGACATTCTTTCTCTTTCCTTAGACTTTTTAGGATTTTATAGAAGAGTTTTTGGTTTTCTCCATATGGTTCTTCTATCAAATTTCCAAACTGGGCACCCCACTATGTAAGAAGAAGAAGAAGAATCCATTTTCCAGTTCACAACCTTGCCCCGTTTTCTTTGTTTAATACATCCTAGTTTTCTGTAATTCTTTCACCGATTCTATTTCTTTCCCGTTTATCCCTATCACATTCCACGTGCTCCAAACCTTAGCCCGTAATTCTCGCCAAATTGTCATATTTTTAGTCAGGCCGCCTTTCTCTCTCTATAAGCGGCTTCGGTGGCATAGTCGGTAGCATGCTGAACTGCTGTGCCCAAGATAGCGGGTTCAAACCCGGCTGAAGTCGTCGGATTTTTTTAAGAGCGTTAAAAATCCTTCAGTATGCCTTCCTTCGGAGGAGAAGTAAAGCCGGTGGTCCCATGTCATGGACTTATGGCATGTAAAAGATCCTTTCACAGACTGAACTTGTGTAAAGCAAAATTGTTAGGTTAGATTTCGTCAGAACGCTCTACCAAAGTTCCAACGTTCACCACTAGGTATCATTGATATCTGGTGGCGAAAGTTGGAACTACTTGAAATTGAACGGAACTTGTAGCTCACCCTTTAGGGTGTCTGCTGGAAGCAGCTACAGGCTCAGGCGAGCCGAACATGTCCTCGGACACTCCCGGCACTAAAATCCATACAATAAATAAATAAAATCTCTCTATATGTCCTTTTAGTGTGATTATTTCAGAATAGCAAGTTATTAGCCTACTGATTCCTAGCTTGGTGGGATGACTGCTCCCTTATGGCATCCCTGGGTTCTTCTCTGCTTAGCTTTTAACATTAGATACTTCCTGAGAAGTATTTGTAATCGGCTCACTCAGGTGCACACCAGGGCTCCTCCTTGATTCAGGCTTGGGACCAGCCGTTGGGTTTTCAGAGTTCATCCTAGTGGTGGAGTTTCCGTATATACAACACAATCTACCGGGAAATGTGGTGTAGGGGAATATATTTCGAGATCGTTTCTTAAAGATAATTGAGATATTAAATTACGTCAATACAGACCACAATGAGCAACATTGTCAATGTCTTAAAGATAAAGCAAATATACACCATGGCATGGCTCTCTTGCATTTAGGCACCCTTAAATACCAACTGACTGAGTCAGGATTCAATCCTACAACCTTGGGAACAGCAGGCGAGAACAGTACCGCTGCACCACACAATCAGTCCTGTCACAGCAACCAGTGTCCTTGATCGCGGAGGGTATAGTGAAACATGTTAAGCGTTGGGAGTGCCTGAACAACTGTGTAGGTGAAAATCTGTAGACTCCCTCACATTGTCATGTGTATTTTGTTGTGATGTAATGTACTGTATATTGTGCAATACATAATTGGGTGCATATCTAGACAACACTCTGTTTCATTTAATAAATCCATAAACAGGGTGTCAAAAAAATGTGTAATAATTTACGAAGTGAAAGTATGCATCAAAACAAGAATAACATGTCTATACAGATAGATCCTTCATCATCTATTTTCTGCCATCTGAAATCTCTTCCTCTTTGGTAAGTAAGGTCCCAGTGTTCTCTTTGACAAATTTTAAGACATTCTTTCTCTTTCCTTAGACTTTTTAGGATAATCATAGTTGATATCCCTGACTTGGAATAATGGAAACACAAGTCTCGTTGTGAACATGAGTAGAGTCGTATTGGTGCTCTGTCAAACAGGGTCAGTTTATAGTCTTGTTAGTCTGTGTTAGTGTATGTTATTCTTAACTCTGGGCACGTACCGTCGTGTCTTACTTACTTTGATGGGAAGAGCGATGCATTGCAATGAATGGGCGTCACAATGAACACCACCTATGAACAAGTGTTCTGAACTCAGAATGTAGGTGCTGCAAGACCCATGTTTTGATGCATGCTTTTACTATGCATCTGTTGGTCACTTGATCAACGCCCAGAGCAAAATCTGCCTGAATCTCCATGCACAAAATATTGGATACCTCTTAACATCCTGTACGGGTTAAATACAGACATGGGCGTAAGTATTCGTACAGCCACTAATAAACAACCTAAGTTTTAATTTTGAAAGTCGCAGCACAAACATGAATACTTCTCATGAACTGTACTGTACGCTATAGTACAGATAAACAATCATAACATGTCGCATCCCTTGAGGCTTGAAAAATGCTAAGTGTCACTTCGGCTGCGTACAGTTCGGTGGATATGTACTGCAACATGGTCAGTCCGTAATTCTCTCGCTATCGGACAGCCCTTGCCCCGCTCCAACATGCACCGTGTCGTGGTAAGACATGATACACTCACAATGACGTGTGTTGCGCTGTAGCGTAGTAGGTTAGCTGTCAGGTTGTAAAGCCGTTCATCGCCGAACACAACAGTTCGAGTCACGCCGTGAATATTATTGTTGTGAAGTAACACACCATGATGATGTCATGTTACGAAAACATGGTTTAATGATAGGCAACATGGATTTCGGAAAGGTTACTCATGCGAGAGTCAGATGCTATCACTTTTTCAAGATATTAGCGAATCGTTAGACAATGGAGTTTCAGTCGACGACTTAGTTACAGATTTTGCGAAGTCATTTGACGTCGTACTGCACGACATGCTACTCCATAAATTAGCTTCAACGAAGATTGATATAAGAGTAATTTTATGGATCCAAGAATTGTTGACGGGTCGTTCCCAGAAAGTAAAAGTCGAAGGTCTATTCTCGGATGAAATTACCGTAACGTTGGGTATCCCTCAGGGCAGCGTAATCGGAACTTTGTTATTTTTAGCGTTTATAAATGACTTACCAAATGGAATTCGTAGTGATTGTAGATTGTTTGCGGATGATTGTGTAATATATCTGAATATACATGACTCAAGACGACCTGAACCTGGTCTATAAGTGGGCGATTGAAAATAAAATTATAATAAACACAAGAAAATGTAGTCCCATAAAAATAGGCAAAGGGCGAAGGCAAGATTTTCAATATAATATTGGCTCGGAAATACTTGTAGAAGAAGATTCTTGCAAATATTTGGGCGTTAATGTAAGGAATGATATGAAATGGAGTACTCGTGTAGGATGTGTAGTTTCTAAAGCTTACAAATCTCTGCACTTTGTAATGAGGGTATTAAAAGGAAGTAGTACATCTGCTAAAGAATTAGGATATTTGTCACTTGTAAGACCTATTCTGGAATACGCCTCGGCGGTTTGGGATCCATATCAAGTAGGGCTCATCAATGAGTTGTAAATGGTACTAAGAAAGGCCGCTAGATTTGTGCTCACTTTAATCCCAGGAGCAGTGTGAGCCGTATGTTAAAGAAAATTTGGTGGGAATCACTGGAGGCTAGGAGGATGAAATCTAGACTTGCGCTATGTACAACACGTATACAAATCAACCAGCATGGTGTGAGCTTGGCAAACGTATGGGAAAGCCCATTTACATGAGCAGGAGTGACATCCTTTCAAAGTTAAGGGCCGACCACAGCGTACACATTGTGGTAAATATTCTTTCGTTAACCGGGCTATTAATAACTGGAACTCTCTACCTGCCGCAGTCTTAGAGCCTTTTCCCAAACATATAGGTGTGTTTAAGAAAATCTGACGATTTGTGTAAATACTCCATTTTAATTGTTATTGAAGTGTTATGTATAATTATGTATTTGTTATGTATACCCAATTTGCCACCGGGGGACACACCCCCAAGTGCAAGTAAATGAATGAATATGAGTTAGCGTACCTTCTACGTTACGACCTTTGCGGTATGGGGACGTGCGTTATGAAGCAGCAGCACACCTTGTGGCAGTTTTCCAGGAGGTTTTGCCTTAATTGCACGCCGTAATTTCTCCAGTGTTGTGCGGTACCGTTCCCCAATGATAGACACACCAGGTTCCTTGAAATCAATAAGCAATGGGCCCCAGTAATCAAAGAACAACGGTGGTTTTCGACAGACATGCTGCCCTATACACATTCGTCATTCTCCGATGGATGTCCACCGGTGTTTGTCCTTCGGCAGCCAAGAAAAGAATAACAGCGCGTTGGTTCTGTTTGGACGCATTTTTTTGTACTAACGTCGCCATAGTTCCCGTTGCCGCACGCATCTCGGCAAGACACGACTGCCACACTAATCCCTTGCCTACGTCATCATCATCTTCCTAGCATTAATCCCGCTTTATTGCAGGGTCTGCTTTTCTGCACTTTTTCTTCCATACTGCTCGATCTTGAGCGTCTCTAGTTGTGGCATTCACTAGTTGCATGTCCTCCCGCATAGTATCCAGCCAGCGCTTTCTCGGTCACCCTCGTGATCGTCGGCCTTCTGGACTGATGTCAAGTGCAGTTCTCGCAACTGAAGAGTGATTGCTACGCAGTACATGGCCATACCAACGCAGACGGCTCTCCCGCATTTTTTCATGGATTGGAGCCACGCTAAATGTAGCTCGAACATTGTCATTCCTGATGCGGTCCAGTCTAGTAAGTCCCTGTGTCCAGCGACTCATCTTCATCTCCATGACATGTAGTTGTTCATGTCTCTTCGTTACTGGCCAACATTCAGTACCATACAGTGCTACTGGTCGAACGATGGTTCTGTAAATTTTCAACTTCAGATATAGTGGCACATTCCGGTCAAAAAGAACTCCAGTAACTTGGCGCCATTTCAGCCAAGCAGCGTTGACTCTGTTTCGGACATCTGGGAGTGTTTGGCAGTCTGAACAGATTAGCGCACCCACGTATTTGAATACAGATGATTTTCGGAGTTCAGTGCCATCAATGTGAATAGATCCTTCACTTGATACTCCACACTCCATATACTCTGTCTTCCCAATATTAAGTCGTAGGCCATGGGTGTCTAGTGCAGTTTTCCAACATTGAACATGTTGTTCCAATTCTTGGCGAGACTTGCAGGCTACAATGATATCGTCAGCATAGAGATGGGGTTGCAGCGATGGTGTCAAGACAGATGATGAACAGGAGCGGGGACAAAGCTGACCCCTGATGAACACCAACTCTGATGGGAAAAGTTGCGGAGTTTCCTGAAGCACATCGGACATAGCTGGTGACATTCCGATAAAGAAGCTGAACCCATTGAACATATGCTTCTGGTACCCCATGCTGTCGTAGTGCATACCATATTAGATCACGAGGTACCCTGTCGAAGGCCTTTTCAAGATCCAAGAAGGCTATATGGAGTGTTTCCGCTTTTCTAGGTGCCTTTCCATCAAAAGACGAGCGGCGTGAATAGCATCGATTGTCCCTGTACCTTTCATAAAACCACACTGGTTTGGGGCATTCTTGATTTTGTCACGAAGGCGTGTATCCACGATACGCTCAAATATCTTCATAGTGTGGCAAAGCAGGCGAATCGGTCGATAATTTGAGCAGCTGTGCACATCTCCTTTACCTTTCCAAATTGGTATTGTTACACTGCTGAGCCAAGTAAGAGGAGCTTCGTTTTCATTGATGATCTTGTTGAAGAGATCTGCTAGAAACTGAGCTGCTTGTGATCCAAGCATCTTCCACACCTCCGATGGGAGATCATCCGGTCCAGTTGCCTTTCCATTTTTCATTTTCTTCATAGCGGTCTCCACTTCGGCAACCGTGATGGCTGGTACTGGACCAGGTACAGGATCCGCAGCTGGTAGTGGCGGATGCGGAAATTCTTCGTTGCTAATATTTTTGAAGTGCTGTTTCCATCGGTTAAGGATCTCATTAGATTTCCGTAGAGGTTGTTGATTTTCATTCTTAATGATCATAACATGTCCAACATCTTGAGTGGAACGATGGCGATTTTTCGCCAGTCCGTAGATATTATTTGCTCCTTCTGCTGTGTTGAGCTCTTCGTACATGCTCTTGTAATGGTCTGCTTTAGCCTTTGCCACTTCATGTTTTGCCACCGACTTCAATCTTCTATATTGCTGACGATCAAGATCCAGTCCCGATTGGAGCCAGGTCTTATACGTTAACTTCTTCATCCTGATGGCATCTTGGACGTGAGAATTCCACCACCATATCTCCTTATTGATAAAACTGCGTCCAGGTTTTGATTTACCCATGATGTCAGTAGCACAAGTCTTAATATGTGTGGAAGCCTTTGCCCAGATTTCATCAACGTGTTGACCTTGTTCTGGCATAGATAAAGAACCTATAGATGTTTTCAGCTGGATGTGATGTTGTTTTAATTTCCACCATTTAATTCGTTCCGATGTAGATTTAAGACTTTTCTTGCCGAGATCAAGGCGAATCCTAAAATCCAGGAGAAGCAGATGATGTTGGGGTGCAATAATGTCTGATGGTATGACTTTTACATCAGTGACAAACTTCAGATCACTCCTTCGTATCAACCAATAATCAATCTGCGTATTTCTTCCACCACTACTGTAGGTAATGAGGTGCGATGGTCGCTTTTTGTAAAAGGTGTTAGTCACAGCTAAGTCTAAGACCTCAGCAAATTCCAGGATTCTGTTTCCATCCTCATTTCGCTCTCCAAAGCCTTGTCCACCATGTACTCTGTCGAAACCATTTCTATTCCCTCCAACGTGGCCATTTAAGTCACCACCAATGAACAGGAGTTCTTCTTCAACAAACTGTAGGTAAGTTTCGAGGTTGTTCCAAAATTCACCCTTCTCATCATCCGTGCACCCAGTTTGTGGAGCATAACATGAAACCACACGTAAGGTTTTCGTACCAGTGTCGATCTTATTAGACATCAATCGGTCAGAAAGACGGTTTACTTCAGAGACATGATCTCTGAACTTTGTACTCACAGCTATAGCTACGCCATTCCTGCCTGATATCTTTCCGTGGTAGAATAACTTGTATCCTTCACCAATATCCTTGGATTTTGAGCCAGACCATTTGGTTTCCTGGATGCAGGCAATATCTACTTGTAGGTTCTTCAAGGTATCTGCAAGTTCTCGGCTTCGACTCGTAAGAGTACCAATGTTAATGGTTGCCATTCTGATTTGTTGGACTCGCTTCTTTAGCCCACCCCGTCCTTGAGTGGGAAGCCCTTGCACATTTCTCACACCATTCGGGCGATGATGATGCGCGTCGCCTACGTATCCGTGCTTATACAGAGTGATTCGCCAGCTCCTTATTTTCTTCGAGATAGGCAACCCAACTAACGTGTATATCATACCATCCTCAAAACAGTACCTGCTCCTTTACGGCCTTAGTACAACTTTACCGTTGCGTTCATGCTCGCGAATATAGTAGAAATCATTGGCGGCAGTGCGATGTCAATGACCTCAACTATAATGCATGTTTAAAACGATCACAGCTCCAAATAACACCACCTTACGTTTGGACAGGGAGTGTCTATGGGGTCTGCGAATAAATTCTGTATATGCCAGCAACATACCATGGCTCTCAGTAGCTACGGTGGCTAAACCATGCTTTCCTGCTGTTTCGTCAGGCAAGCTGCATGGTAGAAGGTATGATCCCGGGCTGGTGCATGTTTTTTCGCTTAATGCCGTTGACAGTGGATGTAGTATGGCCACATATCTACCTGTTCCAACGAGTGAAATTTTTATTTGGTCCTGTAAAGGACAGTTTTATACGATGGCACGTAACCAGGCTGGACGACGACTTAATGACCTGTACAACGAAAGCAAGGTACCCTGTATATTCAGGGTAGCAAGTGTTCGAAATGTTGACCACCTTGGTTTAAAGGGAAATTCAGACTCCCTCAGGCTACCGCACGTGTCGCGTCAAAGTTCTCTGTAACACCGGGTTGTAAACCATTCCTCAATCTTACGCTGTGTCAAGTCAAAGCACTCTGTAAACTCGGGATGTAAATCATTCGTCATTCTTACTTTCGACAAACTTAAAACTTGATCCACTTATAAGAAATGCCGTAGTGTATTGAGTTCATTCCATTGTTATCATGACTTCTCTTTCTAAAGATATGGTAAGAGAGAAACTGAAATTATTAGAAATGAAATCTACTATCTGAATGAGCGCCTGCTGAATTAATTTTCAGGTGGGATTATTTTCATACAAACAAAATAAAGTGTATTGGCATGCTTGTTGAATTGATTTTCAAATTTTGATCATCTACTCGAGACCAACCTAAGTCATCCTGGAAGTGGTCTTCCGTGGTATCCCACTTCTACTCCAGATAAAATGCTGGGATGGTTCGAAATTTAAGAACACTCCTCCTACCTTCAGTTACTAATACACAAACTACTACTGATACCATAATAACATAGGTTATTAGACAAATTTACACACACAAGAATGTGATGATCACGATGTCCAAGCACCTACCCACAATGCAGTGGAAACGCACTTGGCTAGGCGGTACGATCGAGCTGGCCATGGGTTAAGCCAGGGGTCTCCAAACTACGGCCCGAGGGCCACATCCGGCCCGTGGACAGATTTTGTCCGGCCCGCGGAGAGCTAGCATACTTGAAAACTCCTTTTAGAGAACATATTTTTTTATAGCAAATTAAATTTAGTTTACTGAAGTATTCTAATTTTATGTTGAATAATTATTAATATGACATCTACATTGATATGGTCATGGGCTAACTACTCATAACATTGTTGTAGGCTTATTGTTTTTGTGATAAGTTGGATAAAGAAACACAGAATTGTAATGAGTAAGGACATGTATAACATGCAGACATATGAAATACTAATGAGATTTATGTAATTGAGATTTTCCACTGACAATAGTTTGTAGTTGTGGACTAATTTTACTTGTACCAATTATTAAAAGAGATTTAAGATGCTCATCAGTTAATTTAGATCTGTAAACATTTTTTGTGTACTTCATTTTGGAGAAGGTCTTCTCACACAAATAAGTAGTACCAAAAACAGAAAACAGCCCACGAGCAAATTTATGCAAATTATCAAATTGTGTCAGTGGAAGACTCTTATAAAATTCCAACAAAGATGAGTTTTGATATTTGTTCTTAATTATATCACTGCACTGTAGTTCAATCATTTCCATTTGAAGTTCCGGGGCTAGGGTTTCAATGTCAGTATCAAAAGGATCCTGAAAAATCTTAATTTGATTCGCAAAGGCATCGAAGTCCGAGAAACTAGTATCAAAATTTATTTTCAAAGCACTCAAAGTTTCGATTGCAAAATCGATAGGAAACTCAGTCTCAGTGGTGTCGCTGAATATTTCACATGTTTTAAAATGTGAAAAACATTTACTTCGTAGTTGTGATTGAAACAGTATCAATTTCTTCCGGAATGATTTGATATTAGTGTATAAATCAGGAAGATGCTGGTTTTCTCCTTGCAATCTCAAATTCAGTTCGTTCACATGTTTTGTCAAATCAACATAGAATGCTAACTTCCTCAGCCATGCGTTGTTTTGTAATTCAGTAAGAGGGCGATGCTTTTCATTCAAAAAAATTTCGATCACTGCTCGAAGTTCAAAAAAGCGCTGAAGGACTTTCCCACAACTAAGCCAACGTACGGCAGTATGATAAGGTTAGTCATTTTCTCCAATCTCTTCAATAAATTGTCGGAATTGTCGGTGATTCAACCCAAAAGATCTCATAAAATTAACAGTTGATATGACTGGTTTCAGAACTTCAGACATATCCAAACATTTTCCGCACAAAGACTGTTGATGAATGATACAATGTAAGACTAATGGTTTTGAACCACCGTCATTTTCTACAGCCTTTGACACAAGAGCGACCACTCCTTTATCTTTCCCACTCATGTTTTTGCCTCCATCAGTTGTAATACATTTCAAGTTTTTCCATCGAAGGTTCTTTTGATTAATGACCATTTCAACTTCTTTAAAAATATCTGTACCAGTAGTTGTGCCATGAATACTATACATATCAAGAAGTTCTTCATGCACTTCATAGCTTTTATCTACTCCTCGAATATAAATCAACACCTGAGCAGTATCTGACACATCCGTTGACTCATCCAAGGCCAAAGAAAACCACTCAATATCTCCATTTTTGTCGAACAGTTGAGAGGATATGTTTTCAGCGATGTTTTCTACCCTTCGAGCCACAGTGTTTGCTGACATACTGACAGTTTTTAATAAATTTACCTTTTCAGGGCACACTGCAATTATGCATTCTTTGATCATTTCTCCATCGGTGAATGGTTTTCCACGTTTTGCAATTTCAAGAGCCACACGAAAGCTGGCACGAGTTGCAGCCTCTTGTTCGGTTTTGAGTTTTGTAAATGAAGATTGCTGCGATTTCAATCCGCGCTTCATAGCTCCGAATTTTTCTGTCCGCAAACTTCCTGTATATTTTGAAAATGTTTTGTTTCATAATGACGTTTAATGTTATATTCCTTGAGAACGGCTATGCTTTCATTGCAAATCAAACATAGCGCCTTGTTACTGGACTCAATTACGAAATACTGAATGTTCCACTCATCTTTGAATTTTCTGCATTCACTATCAATTTTTCGCTTCTTTTCCATACTACTAAATCACACACAAAAGCAACAATTTAGATCAAAATACTGTTACAAAGATGTCTTAAACTTAAACACGCACAAACACGTTTTAAGGAGGTACGCACTATTTTATTTCACAACAGTGTCATAGGAACTGACTTGTGGTTGCGCAACTAGCCTTCTTATATATTCCAATTACTTCCATCTAGAAGTGAGTGGAAGACACCAGAACTCTCTCGAACCAACGAGATTACTCTGTACGTGCTATTAGCGCCATCTGTTAGTGATAGAAGGTACTACCTATTTCCGCTCGTGTCCACCAGATGTCGTGTCACGTTACTCCTCATGGCTCGTACTCTACGACTAATCTAGAAATTACAGATAATGACAGGCAAATTAATAATATGCAGTGTTGCCGTTTTGTGGACTTTAGTCCGATTTGCAGCCTTTTTTCAACGTTGCGTACTTTTTCGGACTTTTTTTTTCCATCAGTGGACTATTTCACTTTTTACCACCGGCAACAATGATAATATGGTTTTGGCCCTCGGAACTTACTGGAGTAATCAGTATGGCCCTAAGGCTGGAAAGTTTGGAGACCCTTGGGTTAAGCGAACACCTGCTCATTTGAAAGTCATCACAACAGAAGAAAAGAAAATGAATCTTTTCCATGAACGTGAACATTAATACTTCTAATGCCCAACGACTAAAAAATCGTATTCGGACCGGTAAGAACGTTTTAGATAAAGAAAGTGTAGTGTCCAACGCAAATGTTCTATCTATCTTTGTGATGTATTCTGCACTACGTACAACGTGTGAGTCTCCGTGGCTGAAATGGTAACCCGTTGGACTCCCGACAGAAAGAATTGGGGTTCGATACTTGTTAGGTTCTTATTCTAGTTTTTTTTTCTAAGTTTTATCGTCTGTGTCGACCACTTTACCTATGTATTACTACGGAAATGATACGAGAGATCACAGTTGATTATTGGGGAGGGGGCACTAGAATTGTAATATAGCGAGCACATGCATTTTCTGGTTGGATTCCATGAACGATACAGTGTTCGAATATGGTATTAATCGAAAAAAATCTTAATATGTACACGTAAAATACAGTTGTCTTCTTTTCGTTTAAATGTAATAACAAAATAATACCGAGGGAAATTCTAAGGAATGTGTATACCACTTCGATGTGAGCACTGGCGATTAGAATCTCCTTCGATATGCTATGTTAAAATCCATGTAGAGCTTTAAATCATGGTTTACGGTATTCATTTAACTTTCTGTCAGTACAGGTCACGTAGCATAACCTACTATTTCGATTGTATTCTCGTCATAAATTAGCAAAATTACGTCGTAAGTGAATAAATCGGGTAATGTGACTTGTAAGTGTGGCTTGATATTATATGCCCACTAAAATGGAGCACGGGCTGAAGTTCAAAAGAGTATGCTTACAGCTGGATTCGGAGCACCATTTCCTCGGTCACACTTACCACGTCAGATTGGACTTTATTAATCGCCTCAGCCACGAAGACAACGAACACATTGTGAGGTACACGGGTACTAGTTAACTATGGACGTTCCACCTCGAACGTTAATATTCGTGTCAAATTCTTCCATTATGTCTTATAGTGTTCATTTATCTTTCTGCAAATTACAGATCACGTGGCGTAACCTATTAGATTGTATTACATGTACGTGTGTTCTTCAAGGAGCAATAAATCACATGTTCGTAGAATGTTCCTTAGTATTTGGCGCGGAAGTGATTACGGTCGTTTTTCCTTTACTAGGCCCATGGCTCAGTTTACATTGCTGTCACACAAGAAGAGCGCGGAACAATATCGACCATCGGGAGAATTGTATTGTTAGCTGGGTATCATAAAACTAAATAAATAGGGGCTGGTGAACCACTCTGTATACCCGCATTGGAGTCGCGCAACGTTGCATATTCGCGGCAGCAACGCCCTAAAGCGATTTTTTTAATTTCACCTTATATAATGTATATAATGTGGTCGGAAACAACGTGAACCGGGTATATCATCGCTAAAGAGTTGATCATACTCATATATAATTTTAAGAAAAATAAAGTCTCTGATCAGTTTCTGAAGTTAACCAATCAGATCTCTTCACGGGCTAATTCAAATGGACTTTCCGGGACAATGTTGCCAATTATGCACGTGACTCAAGACTGTCTTGAGAGCGCCAGTAAAAGAAAACAGCTTCGCCAGGGCATCGATTTGAACATGGTCCTCCAATCTGACAGGATCATGCCATTGCATCTAAGCTACGGTGACACCGGCTGTAAGCCACAGTGTGTTTGTTTTGATGCTGATTTCTCGGCAGCAGTAGTCATTTATCGAAATGTTTGTATTGTTATTACGAAATAGTTTGTTTTACTCAATAATAATGTTAACATGTTAGAAAGCGTATGAGTTGGTAAAGGTGAGTTACCAGGTGTAATGGAAAACGTTTTCAAGTATTAGGATTGTAAATGTTAGTTGTGTACGTTGTTGTGACTGGACTTCTTGTTTATATATATGTTGTGTGTTTTACTGTGTTATTCCCTCCCTGTGAGCACTCAGTTTTCTGTTACATTGAGTTGGCTGCCCTGCTGGGATTAGCGCGGTCGGGCAGCTGGAGGGCGAGAGGAGAGGGCTATTGCACTCTCCGTTGAGACAATGGACAGGCAGGCGAGTCTTTCGCTTACAGCGTACAAGGCCATACGCTTCCGCGGCATCATAGACATGCCTTATTGAGTGTTGAATATTTATTGTGTTGTATATAGTTGTGAATATATCTGCAGTTCGTTCCATGCGTTGTTTTATTAAGTGTGTTTCGGTGCCGGTATGTAATTCCTTGCCTTGTGAACCTGCACCACCTACTACATGCTACCAGAAAAATTGCGTCCCCAACATATTGGTCCTTCGGGCCGGATGCGACGATTGTGTTTAAATACGTGAAGTGTGAATTATAGTGTACAAGTATGGTGAACTTGCTATAAACTGGAATTTACTGTGCAAACACAAACAGCTAGGCGGGTCATTCTCCACGCTACGCCGAAGACCTCCGACTGCTGCCGAACAGACACGATCCAGTCTTCACATCAAAACAGCTAAAGGTACCTAGACTGGCTTATTTAATTATCATTGCTCGCTCCTATTGCTCATTGTTATATTATCCTACCCTTATTCCTAGTTTGTCAGCATGGATGAGGCAAATAGAAAACGATTAATCACCACACGTGCTGTAGCTAAAGCCAGCCTCACGTGCATGGCAAAATTTGTGAATGAACTTCAGGAGGTAGATAATCAAGCCATAATAGTGCGATTAAAAGAATTGCCTGTCATACGTGATAAGTTCGAAGGGTCTCAAACACAGTTGGAAGTGTTTGAGGACTTTCAATTGCACGCTGAAGATAGGGATGTATTTGAAACAATGTATTTTGATCGGGAAACAAAAATGACCAAATTGACTGTCTCTAACAATGGCTCTGTTAGCGGTAGGTCAGGTGACAACAATCTAAATTCCACTTCCAACCATAGTTCAGGCTCCAAAGGAATTAAATTACCTACAATTCAAATCCCTTCATTTAATGGTCAAGCAACTCACTACAGGCATTATTACGACACATTCATGAGCCTTATTGTCAACAATGCAGATCTAGACAACATACAAAGATTTCACTATTTACTGAGTTCATTGTCTGACGAGGCACATGCTCTCATAGCCAACCTCCCAGTCACCAGCTCTAATTTTGAAATAGCTCTTGATACAATTTCTGAACGATATGACAATCCTCGTTTAATTGCTTCTGCTCATATCAGGCAATTGTTAACATTACCGTCTATGAGCAAGGCGTCAGCAAGTGATCTGCGGGCACTTCTCAACCAAGCCTTGAGCAATTTGAATGCTATAAGGACGTTACAATTGGACGTCCCATTGGATGACTTACTTGTGTCACAATTAATACTGGAAAAGGTCGACATATCAATACGCAGGGAATATGAATCAACACTTAACTCCAATACTTTTCCAACCTTGCATGAATTGTGTGAATTTCTCGAAACTAAGTGCAAATCAATTGAGATCATAAATTGTAATCTACCTAAGCGTAGTTTAACAAACGTTAAATCTCCTGTTCTCCACAAGCACAAACATGGCGCACAAGTCCAGCAATCGTATGTTGCAACAAATTCACAATGCATGTATTGTAGTCAGACGCATGCACTGCATAAGTGTAGGAGTTTCGCACAAGTTCCAGTTCATGTGCGAAGGGAGTTTGTAAAGAGCAAGAATTTGTGTTATAATTGCCTCAAGTCAGATCACAAAGTTAATGACTGTAAATCGGGCAGCTGCCGCATTTGCAACAAGTGGCACCATACACTAGTACATATGGATGCACACCAACAATCACAACAAGGTAGTCACTCTTATAACCCTCCTAGGAATGGTAGCTCAGAACAGCAAGGGCAATCCGAAGGAAGGTCAGGAACAATAAGTTACTGCACATTCAAGATAGAGCCAACCACGCACATTCTCTTGTCTACAGCTTGTATCAAGGTTAGGGATAGTACAGGAGGATGGCAGATATGTCGGGCGCTGCTTGACCCTGGTTCTCAATCCTGTTTTATTACTGAATCCTGTGCTCAGCGATTGAATCTTCCTATTCAAAACAGGAGAGTTCCAATTCAAGGAATAGGAGACACCACTTCAGAGACGAGGCACAGTATCTGTCTTGAAATATCCTCACACACCAACAATTTCACTACATCAGTCGAATGCTTGGTACTTACTAAGGTCATTGACGACCTACCAGGACACGTTATTGATCCTACTGAATGGAACCTGCATAAGAATCTTCCTCCAGCAGATCCGTCATTTCATCAACCTAGTAAGATCGACATTTTGTTAGGAGCTGAAATTTGTGCATATATTTACCGATCTGGTAAGGTAACCAGGGACTCCAATCACTCTGTCCTGCATGAAACCGAATTTGGATGGATTCTATCGGGGAGGTATGAAACAGGGACTCACCCTTCCACTATGCCACGACGGCCGGTAGCATCATTCTTTGTGAAGACCGACGTTGATATTCAGAATCAACTTCAGAAGTTTTGGGAATTAGAAGAAGTGGGTCGGGCTCCGCTAACTAAAGAACAACAATGTGAGGCACACTTCGTACAGCACACTACAAGAGATCGTTCTGGAAGATTTGTGGTTCGCTTACCATTCCATGAAGATCCGGACAAATTAGGCGATTCATTTACGATGGCATCTAAGCGATTTCAGCTACTTGAACGAAGACTCAGTAGGCATCCTGATCTGAAGCAAGACTACGTGAAATTTATGGACGAGTTTGAAGCATTAGGGCATATGGAGCCAGCCTGCGCGGCTACGACATCTACATGCCTCATCATGCCATTCTTAAAGAATCCAGTTCGACAACAAGGACAAGAGTTGTTTTTGATTGCTCTGCTAGTTCCAGCAATGGTGTATCCTTGAACAGCTTACTTATGGTTGGGCCTACTATACAGCAAGATCTCTGCTCCATAATTCTCAGATTTCGAGCTCATCCCATTGCATTCACTGCTGACATCGCCAAGATGTACAGACAGGTACAAGTAAACACCCAGGACCCTACCTACCAGCGGATTTTGTGGAGAAAAGATCAGACAGAACCCATCCAAGAATATCAATTAACAACTGTGACCTACGGGATGGCAAGGGCTCCCTTCTTGGCTACGCGATGTCTACAACAGCTTGCTTCAGAAGGCGCCCAGGTCTACCCCAAGGCAGCAGAAGTTATTGCAAATGACTTTTACGTAGATGATTGCATGTCTGGATGTGAAAACATCGAAGATGCACTTGAAACGCAATGTCAGTTGATAGAATTACTCCAAGGGGCGGGATTTCCACTACGCAGATGGTACAGTAATCATCCTGGTCTACTTGAGTCTTCCCGCAGAGCTCAGAGAGACCCAACTTCCTCTACGCCTCGACAATGATGACAACGTTAAGACTCTAGGGCTATTATGGCATCCTGCTGCAGATAACTTCCAAATAGTTAACAACATCCACTTGGTATCACCTACACATGAATTCACGAAGAGATCTGTGTTGTCAGTCATCTCTGCCATTTTTGATCCGTTGGGTTTCATCAGCCCAATAGTCATCCTTTGTAAAATGTTTCTACAGCAGCTCTGGCAGCAACAGATGGCTTGGGACGAACCACTGTCTCCTGAGTTATCACAGATTTGGCAATCATTGTACCGTCAGCTTCCTCTCATAGACAACATCCGCATTGCCAGGAGAATTCTTGTTGATAATCCTATGGTCAACATCCAGTTACATGGCTTCTGGGACGCTTCATAGAAAGCATATGGAAGTTGCATATACCTGCGATCCACAAACGAGAAAGGAATTACCACAGTGAAGCTCTTATGTTCTAAATCAAGAGTAGCACCTTTGAAGAGACTGTCACTCCCTCGATTGGAACTCTGCGGAGCTTTATTGCTGGCACAATTGCTTAAGAAGGTAACCCGAGTTTTGAGATTGGACATTTGCCGAACATATCTCTGGACTGATTCTACCGTAGTATTAGCATGGTTAAATGCACCCTCTGCTAGATGGAAGATCTTCGTGGGGAATAGGGTGGCTGAAATACAAGAGAACACTACAAGTGCTGAGTGGAGACACGTGCCATCACCCGATAACCCAGTGGACATGATTTCTAGAGGAGTCTATCCCAATGATCTCATAGGAAATCAGCTATGGTGGGAAGGACCAACTTGGCTACGAGAAGGTGCCACATCATGCCCTACTCTAACTGATGCTGTTACACAGCAAGACACTCCGGAAGAGAAATGTAAGACAAGCTGCCATATCACCACAAGAATAAACGATGACATCACTACAAAGTTCTCAAGACTGAGAAGATTGCAGCGTGTAACAGGATACTGTAATCGATTTACAACAAACTGCAGACGAGCACGTGAAGAAAGAATAACTGGTGACCTCTCTCTGCAAGAATTACAACAAGCGTTGCACCAATGTATCAAATTGGCTCAACTTACTGCCTACGGAAGGGAGATACGACAATTGGAACAAGGGCAGCCTCTTATTCACAAGAGCAAATTACTTTCTTTGAGTCCCATTCTAGATGGCATGCGTCTTCTGCGGGTAGAAGGTAGATTGGAACACTCTGATCTTACCTACGATGAAAAACACCAGTTGATACTTCCTCCAGGTCATCACCTAACAAGATTAATCGTGGAGCACGAGCATCGTCGCATGTTACATGCTGGTTGCCAACTTGTACTTTCATCGTTAAGGCAACGATATTGGATAGGAAGTGGTAAATCAGCTGTCAGAAACATTTTGCATCGCTGCCTGGTATGTCATAAGTTTAAGGCTCAACCTGCACATCAATGGGGCAACTGCCACTTCCCCGAGTTGAAGCTGTCAGGCCATTTTTTAACTGTGGCGTGGACTTCACTGGACCGTTTTATGTGAAATCCGGCTCCCGTAGATCAAAATTGAAGGAGAAGTGCTATAATGCCATATTTGTTTGTTTAGCTACTAGGGCTGTTCATTTAGAAGTGGTGAGCAATTTATTTACCCATGCATTTTTGCCGCTTTGAAACAATTTGTGTCACGCCGAGGACGATGTAAGAAAATCGACAGCGACAACGGGTCCAATTTTGTGGGTGCTCAACGAGAACTTCGGGAACTGCAAGCTCTTCTGAAGTCTGAACAGCTGAAGACTGAGATAAGGAACTTCACAAATACCGAGGGCATCGAATGGATCTTCATCCCTCCTCGCGCACCCCATTTTGGTGGATTATGGGAGGCTGGTGTAAAGTCATTTAAGCACCACCTGCGACGAACTATGGGAACTATGTGCCTCACGTATGAAGAGCTGACCACCCTAACATGCCAAATCGAAGCATGTCTCAATTCCAGGCCTCTGATTCCTCTCTCGTTTGACCCTGCTGATCCCCAAATTCTTACTCCTGGCCACTATTTAATCGGAACTTCCATTACTAGCATTCCCCAGCCAGATCTAGGTCCCACTAAGCTTAGCCTGTTATCTAGATGAGAAATATTGCAGCAGCGACTCCTGCTGTTCTGGCGCAGATGGTCACAGGACTACCTCCATCAGCAACAGCGAACCAAATGGACCAGCTCCTGCTCAAATGTGCAACCAGGTGCACTGGTCATTGTACGTGAGGATAACCTGCCTCCCTTATCCTGGAAGGTGGCATTCGTCGAAGACGTTCATCCTGGTGCTGATGGACTGGTTCGTGTCGTAACCATCCGCACTCCGCATGGCGTTTTCAAGAGACCAATCACCAAGTTGTGCCCTCTCCCAGCGGATGGGGATGTGTAATTAGTGCTCATAGTGTATTTACGTTCTTGATTTGACTTGTCTGTTTTTATATTTTATATATTTTTTATATTATTGAAGAAAGTGAACATTCTTGGCGGCCGGTATGTTGTGACTGGACTTCTTGTTTATATATATTTTGTGTGTTTTACTGTGTTATTCCCTCCCTGTGAGCACTCGAGTTTTCTGTTACATTGAGTTGGCTGCCCTGCTGGGATTAGCGCGGTCGGGCAGCTGGGAGGGTGAGAGGAGAGGGCTATTGGGTTACTCTCCGTTGAGACAATGGACAGGCAGGCGAGTCTTTCGCTTACAGCGTACAAGGCCATACGCTTCCGCGGCATCATAGACATGTCTTATTGAGTGTTGAATATTTATTGTGTTGTATATAGTTGTGAATATATCTGCAGTTCGTTCCATGCGTTGTTTTATTAAGTGTGTTTCGGTACCGGTATGTAATTCCTTGCCTTGTGAACCTGCACCACCTACTACATGCTACCAGAGAAATTGCCTCCCTAATATACGTAATCTCGATGAATGAAGTTTTCTTGAAAATAAACATCATGTTTGCTTAAATTGCTTTTAACCGACTCCCCCACAAATAAAAAATCTGCACTTCCGCAATTTAAAAAAATATATCAAATAACTTTTCACTTTTAGCTCTTCATTAACACTATATTGCTTTGTATTGTTTTTAGTTCCATTTCAAGTATGTTACTTTGCAGCGTAGCTGTTCTCGTTAAATCACGCTCTATGACTGCATGGGGGAGCTGGAACTCCGGAGAATGAAGGTTTAAATACCAGCGCTGATGGCGGCCATCTCGAGTGTGGTTGGTCTCCGGGTTTTTCCACACTCCCTCCAGGCGAATGCCTTGGTTTCAAGTCCCAGGGCACCTACTCCAAACCTAGCACTAAAATTACAGTTAGTCTACACACACTCCTTCAGTCGCCACAGAGACACAGGTTATCATACAAATTCAACACACACACTACTAAATTGGGCTTTTCGGCAAAGCCCAATCGTCAGCTTGCTCGCTGAGGCTGGTGTACTTCCTGTACACCCGAGGCGCCAACAAGTACTGCTGACCTATGCTGCGAATATACGGCAGATGCCTCTTCATCCGAGCTATCCATGTGTGTGTTCCATAATCCGATTCGCTCGTCCGAGCCACTTCGCCGGCAGGCATACGCTTGGATGACTCATATCGGCAGTTCCGCATTTCTCCAGTCTCCTGTATTGTCAGAGTACCTGGTAAGGTATTCCGTGGATAGTCCTTCGCCCTTATATAATCCTGGACCTGCACACCAGCCCTAATTCGAAAACTGAATCCTCCGTCTATCGGAGGCTCTTCCAGTCCATGGTGGGCTGGTATCCCGGACCAGGGCTTCTGTTCACGGACGGTTCGAGGGTAAACGAGAAAGTAGGCTGTGCATATGCGGTTGAGGATCGTCACGTCCTCTTCCCACTCCCCGAGGTTTATAGCGTGTACACAGCGGAGCTGTATGCCATCTTATAGAGGCTCTTCGGTACACGTTATCTGACTACCACCAGCGCTTTCTTGTGTGTACTGATTCTCTGAGTGCACAGCAAGTGATCGATGTGTGTTTCTCGAAGCATCCACTGGTCCAACGTGTGCTTGACGTGCTAGTCAATTTGTGTACCGCTAGTGCCAGTGTCCCAGCCACATGGGTATCGCGGGAAACGATCTTGCAGATAAGGCTGCGAAGGAGGCAGTCACACTGCCCTCGCTACCGTACAAGGTGCCTGTTAGTGATGTACGCTCTCAGTTGCGCCATCCCATCATGTCACATTCGAGGAAGCGTGGCGGTCCACGCCACTGCCAATAAACTAAGACTAGCGCTAAGAGACATCAAGGAGGCAACGAAGGTATGGAAATCCACGTTCCGATCTAGCCGGGAGGAACCTGTGGTATTGTGTCGACTCCGGATCGGCAATGGGATTGCTATGCACTCTCACTTGATAATGAGAGAACCCCCCTCCCCTGTGTGTACTTGCGGTGCCCTCCCCACCCCATCCTACCGTGGCACATATTCTCCTGGATTGTGTGGGCCTGGCCAATCTGCGAAGAAATCTCAAACTGCATATCAACCCCTCCCTTGTTCTACGCCATGACGGGCCGTCAGTAGACCTCGTCATCTGCTTCATGAGGGAGAGTAGATATTTTTTCAAGTTCTAATGTAGCTTAAGACTTTTAATTTAGGTTTAGTCTGGTCAGTGTTTTTATTTTTACTGTTCAATTTGCCTTATTAGTTTCTTTTATCAGCCCCACGTTTTCTTCTTTTATCCAAGTAGGCATATTTGTTGAGGCTCACTGTCTTGTTTTATACAAACCATTTTCTTTTTCATCCCTGGCAGTGGACTGTTTATATCTTAACATGTCATAGCATTTCATTAGGAGTCGATAACCGTGATGTTAGGCCGCTTAAACAACAATCATCATCAAGAATCGTGTATCCATACATTACTACATTACTTCACAGCAAGTCTTAATTATCGCAACTAAGGCAACTAGGCATCTTGCCAGCTGGGTAAATAACTATTTACACCAGCCAGGGCTCACGATCCGCTGTCGTAATCGGGACATGCTCTTATTAAAAGCAAGTAATGCATGTTTTTCTTACAGTGCATTAAATTGAATTCTATGATTTGCTTCATATTGTTAAATGGCTTTCTGTATACTCTTCATATTGTACCTGTTTATTGTGCGTACATGTAATGTTATAATTTTCTACCAACCCTGTATATGTGTGTGTTTAGCATCCAGTTAGATTTCAGGCTTCATTGGAGGGAACATAAATAATACACCTTCATTACATAAGTGTTGGAGTCTTATATTTCTTTATTGAAACACGAGACTTGTACTCGTATTTGTCAAAGTCGATTTTTCTTTGTCCATATTGGTGTTTACAGGGTAATTCATTCCTCGGGTATTTTTTCATTGAGGTGATGGGCTGGTAATACATAATAAAATTTAATTACGGTACTTGCGTGCAATTTGTGATAAGACACCATTCTGAGCAATTATCATTTATCATTTAAAATATTTTAGTTTATTCAACACCTTTGCTGTTGGGCTACTGTAAGTCGGCTTCCGGTGTTTGACTCATATTTCAAAAGCGGCAAGGCAGAAGCTGGATTTCATCTCTCTCATCTCATGCGTGGGCAGATGTTGGCTCAACAAACCTACCCCTCTCAATAAATGGAGGGTCGGTATTCGGCCGCGAAAAGGAAAGAATTCTACTTTGGCAGTATGCTTCTCCTTAGTAAGTTATTCCCCTTGTGTGGATTGCTGCTAACATGTGAAATGTTGATTGATATTTATTTTCTTGACTGCTAAGGTTAAAAGGCACATTTGATTAAGATTTGCCCAGAATGATATCTTCTATCGCCAGTTGAACACAGGTATCCTATAAGTTACAACCTCTAGGTCTATATTGAAGAAAGGAAGGTAAGAGCCATGTCCGATTCAGTACCGGTTTCGTGCTGCAGTATTATGCTTCTGAGACGCAAATTCAAAATAGGGTGAACACGTAATGCTACAATACACAATGCTTTACTGTGTTCGTAAAACATACAAATAGAACACACATGGCAGTTGGTGCGAGCCCTAAGCCGTTTACCTTCTTCGAATCGTAGGTATGCTATGTTTATTTATCTGTGCATATGCCATAGCAGTCGTTGCTTATCTCTTGAAAGTGGAACAACACAGAGATCTAATATACATTAGGAAGTATGATACACGTAGTAGTCATTACATTCGTGGACTGGCGCCTGGGGTGTAGGCCGCCATCAGAATCAGTGAATCGTACATTTTGCCGCACAACTCGGCGTATACTTACACAGAACCACATCGTCGCTCATAAATATTGGTCGTTGGCCGTTGTGCACGTCTCCAAACGTTCGTATAGCTGCTGGAAACACCGCTGAAAGATATTGGCAGGAAGGTCCCGTATGACTTCTCTTGTGGCAGTAATGATTTCCTCTGCCGAAGGAAATCTATGCCCACGCAGCCTTGCTTTCAATCTGGGAAAGAGAAATAAATCGCATGGTGTGAGGTCAGATGAGTACGGAGGGTGTGGCAGAACGGTAACCTGTTGCCTTGCTAGTTGCTCTTGGACAAGCACGGAGCGATGTGCCGGGGCGTTGTCATGTAGCAACAACCACTTCCTACGCCAAAGCTCAGGACGCTTATGACGAATTGAATCGCGTGGACGGTGGAGGATGTTATAGTGGGTCTTGTTGACGGTTGTTCCTTATGGGATTAATTCCATGTGAAAAACTCAATTAGTCGAAAAGCAGTTCAAGCATCACCCCTTCGACATGTCTGTCTTTTTTTTTCCAGTCGTCTCGATGATTGAGATTTCCAGGTTGCCGATTGTCGCTTCGGTTGTGGATCGTAAAGTAAACACCATAGTTCGTCTCCTGTTATGATCCGGCTGAGAAACGTCCCATCATCGTCAGCACTAGTGATCAGGTCACCGCAAGTGGCCATGCGATCGTCTCTTTGGTCTTGTGTCGGGATACGTGGTGCACTGTGCTGAGTAACACGACATGTTCAGATAATCAGACATACTTTTGTGGCACGTACCATGGCAGAAACCTACTGTTGCTGCAAGATCTATCGATTGAGACTGATTGACACGCACCAGCATACCAACTTCTTCGATCCTGCGTAAAACTCTTGTTCTTCTTAAACACAGCACTGCGACTGAATGCGTCGTCACCGTACACTTGCTTCATTATCTGAAACGTTTCACTAGCGGATTTGCCCAATTTTTGACTGAACTTGACGTTTGCCCGTTGCTCAAACTGTGTCATTCTCAAGTTCAATGTCCCTTCACAACAGCGCCTGTATTTCTACTGACACTGTATGCACACAACTGCCTATTGCTGGGATGAGAGGATGACTCACACTGCACCATCCTACGTTGCAAACTGTCTGTTGTAGTGCATCATATTGTATGTTGTCACCAGTTGGGGCTTGCCTGCGCGCATTTCGGAAAGGTAGATTAAATAAACGTGTCGCTTGGAATAGTTTTTTTTTCTGTGTTGTACATTTTCTTTTGATAATGAATAGTTGCCATGAATGAATCCTTCATAATGTTCACCCAGATTGGCTGCATGGCGTGTTAGGAAGCGTCTCACGTACTGTTCTAAAGGTTACAGGATCGAATCCCCGCGTAGACGGTTGCCGTTGGAGGGTGTTGAAATGCGATAGACCCCTATCTATTCCTGTCGGCAGATTTATTGACACGTAAAATATTCCTTTCGTGGCAATCAGCCGCATGTGATTCGTTAATGAGTGTACTACCGCACACCGAACTGCAGGTATACTTAAACTTGTCAGTGTTTGATTCTGAAAGGAATGTGAAACTTTCCGTTTCCATTCCTTGCCTTTGAGCCTCTCCGTACAGTGAGTACCAGGAAATCAGCCATCGTTTGTCAGTGAATGACTTAAATGGCAATAATATTCACTGCGAATATAATACAAGTGTATAACGAAGACTGGATCAGAACAGTTCTCTGTGTTGTTAGTTCCTGCACCTGAACGGCAGCTGTGAGTTGCGCTCAACTTTTGAAGTGACTTGTATTTGAAGGTCCGAGTGGTGGGGACATACATCGCCTTCTGTCGTCTTCGTCCTTATCCCACTTCCTCCTTCCGCAAACACATTATTTTCTACTATGTCTTGTTTGTTGGCTAAGAATTTCCCCTGCAACGACTTTGCCACTTTAGGAATGGGATCGAATCCACACGGAGTATAAAATCAGGGGATGGAGAGATTGTTGCAAGACCTTCGGTTTCCAACGCTGTTACTATCCCAATCACGCTCTGTAGCAATCAAACGCCTGGCATAGAGAGCGTGATCACGTCGAGACCGATGTACTCATTCCCCATCAGGTTGCAATATTTTTATCTCCCACATACACGTTCAAACATACTGTATATGTAAGATTTTCTGTGTTGTACATTTTCTTTTGATAATGAATAGTTGCCATGAACGTATCCTCAAATACTGCTGATGTAGATATTGGCATCGCAGCATCTGTTGAAAGTGCAGCAATGTCGTGCTATGCGATGCGATCTCGGTTGTCGCACGTTGTTTTGCTATAATTAAAAAAATATATTGCCAATCGGTATTTTATTTTAGTTATTTTTATTTTAGTTATTAATAAATACGCCAATATCTTTCCTCTGGATTTTCACGGAAGAATGAATCACCCTGTAAATGCGAAGATGATTTGAAGAATAATCTACTTTTATTCCCCTTCTGTCAATTATATTGTATTCTTGCATCAGTTTCATTCCACGTTCTGACTTTGTGTTGATTTTTTTTTCAGACCCTCGCTGAAACTCTCATCGCTTTCCTCACATTGAATCCATCTCCTCCGTGACATTCGTTGATCAAGAATCTTTTGAAGAATGTTGTTTTTGATTCTTTAAAGGGCTTTGCGACATCGTGGTCGTGTAGCCCGTGTACTTGGGTGTGTGTAGAATTTTTCTGAACACCTGTGTCTCTGTCATGTCTGTACTAGAGTATTTGTAATTGAGGTAGGATTTGGGTAGGAAGCGACCGTGGCCTTAAGTAAGATACCATCCCGGCATTTGCCTGGAGTAGAAGTGGAAAACCACTTCCAGGATGGTTGAAATAGGAATCGAACCCGCCTCTTCTTTGTTTTGCCTCACGAGCCCTCAGGCCAGAATTATGTTTCTTGGCTGAGCCGGGAATCTAACTCGGGCCTCCGCGGTGGCAAAAAAAGAATGCTAGCCACTACGCAACGAGGCGCCCATATGAAAAATGTCCAGAGATTTGTAGAAATATGTTTGCTTTCCGTCGTGTACAGCTTTCGGTAAATGCTGCTTTAGCAAATTCGCCCCGACGTACCGTACTATGCTTAGAATATCAGATGTTAATACTTGATTTGATTGCTGGAAATGGTTTTCCGGTTTCCCTCTTCTACTCCAGGCAAATGCATCCTACATGGTCGCAGAATTCGTTGAAGGACAGGAAGACGACTGCTCATAGAATTCTCGTTGTGGCAGATAACCATTATTGTTGACATCGTATACAGGATGTTAGGAAAATGTATGCTCAAATCCCTAAAAGCATTATAGGAGTAATCAAATGTGGTTGATATGGCATTCTTCGGAGACTGGCACTCCCCACCTCGTCAACGTGACAATCGGCTCCCCTCCTAAATGTTGTGGTAGGAACAGAAAAATATAACGAATATCAATAACTTTCTTAATTTTCCTTACGTCCATTGATATTCCCCAATTAACGCTGTACCATGATGATATTGATGAGAAAGAGGAAGGTCTTTAGCTTATAGGCTGGTTTACACAACCTGAGAGGTGATCCTGAGTCGGAATTTAAGGGGTAGCCTATTTCATTTACTTCTGCCCTTCTCCTAGCCAACAGCACGTGGTCTCTCGTACTGGTCACCTTTCCGAGTATTAACCCCACCCAATATTGCTTAACTTGAGAAGATCTCAGGGGAGTCGGTGTTTCAGTATCGAAAAGCCGTTGAATGTCATTAACGTAGAAGTAAATTAAATTCTCAAATGAATAAAAAAAAACGGGAAGTTTGTAGTTTTACGTGACCGTGAATCTTGTGATTATGAGCCGCTTGACCTCCTTTTTACGTGGAATCCGAACCACAGGACATGGCATTTCACTTCGAAAATCTCACTTGCATTGACCGGGAACAAACGATAATTAAATACTAGTTGAAGTGTCATTGTTGCTTCTTTGGTGGGTTTGGGAAGTCTTGTTCTGTCCCGTGTACTTCGTGGGTATAGAATTTGTCAGATAACCTGTGTTATTGTGGTGACTGTAATAGTGTGTGTAAATGTGATTATTTGCCTCTAGTTCTGGGGGAGGTGCCCCGGGACTTGAAATAAGGTATCTCTGAACTGTTAGCTACCTAGTTCAGATGAGCGTGCCTTAGACCGCTTGGCTACATTGGTGGGCTTCTGAAGGTTGGAATTATATTCTTCGTGGGGTCGCCCCGTCGAAAAACTTACCTCATAATTATTTCTACACTTCCAATAATTTCCTTTGAATTTTTGGATGACTTGATGGGATGAAAACTGAAGGAAGCCTGTGATATTTGGGTCCCGAGGCATAGTCGTGTTCGTTAAATCGTGCACCACGGCCGCGAGGGCAGCAGCAGCAAGTCCGTAGAGGTTCGAATCCCGGCGTTGACAGAGGCTATCCTGAGTGTGACCTTCCCCGTTTATCTCCGCACTCCTCCCAGGCGAATGCCGGGATATTACCTTATTTCAAGTCCCGGGGCGCCTATCCCATCCCCGTTTCTGAAACAGTTACTCTACTACACAGTCATCCTAGCAATACAGGTTATCAGACAAGTTCAACACACACCCAACTACATGGAGAGGAAGAAGTCTGGGGTAGAGTCTTCAACTCGATTCAAAATTTAATCTCTGAGGAAATGTTCGGAGATTATTTATTTGTCATGGGAATGAAGTGCTATTTCTGCCAGAATGGTTGGACTCAAAAGGTTCCCAGAGAATAATATGGTCAGATGTATTACATATTTTTGAGGGAACAGAACACGCAGATGCTAGAAGTTCATTAATAACAATTGTGGAGAAATTTGTGGCATGATAAACCGCACATTCCAGGACGTTTCTTCGACCCTGAACAGGAAAAGTCAACACTTTGTGTAATCTCTTCTTTGTTACCCAGTTTGTTTTCATCCAAAAATTCTAAAAAAAAACAAAACACAATTTTCTGCCATGGACTAAGAAGTTTCTTTGAATGCCAAGAAATTCCTACCCCCTACTTGGCCAGAAAACTGCCCAGATCTCAACCGTATTGAAAACTGATGGAAGATGGTTGGCAATGCTGTGGCACAGAAAAAAAAAACAGCTGGTAGAAGCCATCTGTTGAGTGTGGTTCCATGAAATTTCAGAGGACCAAATTCAAAATGTAATACTCTCAATGCCCGGGTGATAAGATGCTTAGATAAAAGAAAGGGGGGAGGCATCATAAAATATCAATTCTGCCATTTTGTTACCGATTAAGACTGACACCAGTGTTTTAAAATATTGCTAATTGAGACCATTCTCCCTTGGAAACAGCAGGATAGCTGATCAGTTGTAAAATATATTTTTCTCTGTTTTATTTGAACGTTGACTTTCATCAGAATTGTATGTATTGAGTGCCAATTATTCCTATTTTAGTTGTAACATTACTCATTGTATACCAATACACTAGAAAATTATTGTAATTTCTAAACATTAGGATGTTCAGAAAGCATATTAGGAATAAAATGTCGCAATTTATGGGTGATGCAAGAATACTTCCAGTAATGCATAACAATTACCAACAAAGGCACGGCAGCTACGAAGTTGTATCTACGCCGAAGGCCTGGTTATCTCTACACAGCAGAAATACTTCTTGATAATTCAATCTACTTCATATCTGCTCTCAGTTGTCTGGCAAAATACTCAAGGTAACCTTTCTGGCGGAATCCATGCAGGATCAGATCTTGTCTCTTACATCTGAATAATATGAAAGCCAACAAAAAAAAAGTATTGTCTGGAATAAATTACAAATAGCCTTCAGTCGGCATCCGACCTATTTGGTAGTTGTGTAGGACCGCACTTTGCCCTGTAAAGATGTTATGCTATTGGTTTTAAGTCCCTTTTAGCTTCTGTGGATTTCAGAGACATCGGGGTTCCGAAATTTGGCCCCGAAGGGATCTTTAACGTGCCAGTAAATCTGCTGACACTGCTCACTCGCATTTGTGCACTCTCAAATGCCAACTGACTGCACCAGAATTCGATCCTGCAACCTTGAGAACAGCAGGCGAGAACGTTACAGCTGCGCCACGCAACCAGTCGCACTGTAAATAACAAGCCTTGGAAGACTAGAGCAAAGGTATCTATCTACCAGGAATAATCTGCTGCAAAAGATGACATGTTTCAAATACAACCCTCTCACACTGAAAATGATGTCACCTGCTCAATGTTATCCGGTAGCTGAATACGCAGTCCCTTTGTCGACATGACTTGGGCATGTAAGATAACTGGACTTTGTGCCGAACTATACATGCCATCTGACAGTAGGGTGCCTGAAGCCATTTGTACACTTCCAGTGGCATTACCCTACATTTCGTGAGATGGCAGGTGGCAAGTATGAAACAGAGGTGGGACGTCACACAGTTCAATCATTCCATGAGCAAACAGCGGTAACAGGTAGACTGAAGTTCAGGTCGAGTTTTCTCGAAATACTTAACACCCTGGGAATGATAGCTGATGATGAAATATGCTGAAGAACGCTCACCAGGGGCTGAGGGGGAGTGACTGTCGTGGAATAGTTTGCACCTGCTTCGAACTTGCACCATAAGGTGCAAATACAGCATGTATATCTGGGGATACTGCTGTGGTCCGGTCTCCTGTTTCCGTGGATATCCTGCAACCACGGGGAACCTGCAAATTTGCACAGTGCCTTCTTCTGCCGCAGCATGCGAAAGAGTTCGGTTACATGTTGTATAGTGCATCCTAATCTTGTACTTCTATTTTAACTTGTGTTAAGTGTATTAATACTCTTTTGTCCATACTTTAAAATTGCCATGACTGTAATTATTGTCGTGATATATTTGTATTTAATGTTTAACGTCTGTACATTCGCTTAGACGAAGATTGAACGCACTCTTTGTAACTATTTTGGCTAAGTCCCAACGGGGGGTTTACACGAGAACCTTTTACTGAGGAGTTAGGGATTATAAGTGTAAATTTGGATGTTACTCTGCCCATTCCTTTAAGTTTTGGTCCTTGACCAGAGGACGAAACAATAAAACGAAACTGGGACGTTACCAAGTGTGCACTCAGTTTGTTTCAACGACTGTTATGACTATTTACTGTAGGTAATTTTAAGCAGTTTTTCTTAATTATTTTGTACACTTCTGTTTCAATACATTAATGTTATTTTTTTGGTACTGTTGTATACATATTTGTATTTTGTTGTTAAATAAGCTGTATGATTTGAGTACGATTAAATAAATTAAAATCATATTTGCTCATGGCCTCATAACCTTAGCTGGCTCATACGAACAGTCTTGTACAGCATGCTAATTCCTGATTTGATCTTTCTCTTTTCGTTACGGATGCCCTCCTGAAATTGCCCTCTCTTGTCCGTATCAATACCTATTCATAGTGCTTTAAAATTTGTGAAAGCCAGCTTATGAATCCATCCAGCTGTCGCTCCCGAATGCCGATTGCTCTGTACGGGCACTTAAGTCTGGTATCTAACATCTTTCTTGGGGAATACAGTACAAGGCAACTAAGAACCACACTTCGATTGTATTTTTCTCGCCTATAATACTTACTTATCCGGCGCTACAGCCTATGTAGGGCCCGGGCCTTGTCGACCACCCAAGATATTTCTAACTTGCCGTGTTATCGTCCATGTTTCAGACCCATACATTACAGCAGGTTTCATAACCGTTTTGTACACTGTCAACTTCAGCTGCCTTGAGACGTTTGAGGAGCGCAGCATTTAAAGAAAGCTATAATAACACCTGTTGCCTGCAGCTATTTTTGCCTTTATCTCTGTTGGCACTCTATTATCTTCAGTGATCATTCCTTCCAAATACTTAAACTGGTTTACTCTTTCATACCCTTCAAACTGCTTGACACCTCTCCACCTAGTTTTGCTTCTCGTGTTAATCATATATTTCGGGTTTTCCTTATTTATGGCAAAGCCGAAGGTGGCTGCTTCTATTTCCAGAACTGCATAGTTCTCTAGCAGATATCCTCTATTCTTCCCAAGCATAGCTATGTGATCCGCAAAAGCCATATTCTGGGTCGTTCTGTTGAAAATAGTACCTTCCTGTTTGCTTGGCAACTTTCTCATGACAGCCACCAGAGCCAAATTGAATAAAGTAGGTGACAAAGAATCTCTTTGTTTAAGTCCTTGGTGGATCTGAAAAACATTGGAATATTTACCATTAGCTTTTATTTTTCACTTGGTGTTACTTAATGTCATTTTCACGAGTCTTATAAGCTTTGAAGGTACCCCCAGCTCCCGTAACGCCTTGAAGAGACCGTTTCTATGCACACTGTCATAAGCTGCTTTGAATTCCACATACAGCTGATGTACCGTTACATTGTACTCGTAGCACTTTTCCATTATTACTCTGTGAACATGTGATCCGTAGTTGCTCGCTCTTCTCTGAACCCACACTGGTATTCCCCAATAGTGTTTTCAGCAAATGGTCGTAATCTCTTGTTCAATATCCTAGCAAGGATTTCGTAGGAAACACTAACCAATGCTATTCCTCTATGATTGTTGCAAATAGTTCTATCGCCCGTCTTATGTATTGGTACTACAGTGAGTTCCTCTCATAACTCGTCCGGCCAGCGCATCGAGCTTATCTGCCTCGCGTTGACTGATCACTTCCTGTTACACAGCGCGCACTTCCCAGTTCTGGTCCGTGCTTATAACGGGTATTAAGTTAGTGTTGATCTGTCGCTCCAACTGTTCTCGAGTTGTGAAGTGTTACTTGGGTATAATTCTCATAATGCCTCCACGTATGTACACGGTAGAGGAAAGGGTATTTATGTACGATAATTATGTGAAAACAGAGTCTTGCAGGAAAGTCGTTAGACGTTTCATAACACATTTTCCAGGTGTACGCTCTCCACATAGAGATACCGTGCGGAATCTCGTAAACAAATTGAGAGGAACTAGTTCTTTACTCGATAAGAATCGAAGGGTTAAAAAACGTGTACTAAAGAGGAAAAAGTAAATGAAATCTCAGAAAGATTAGAACATACGCCTACAAAATCCCTAAGACGACTTGGACAAGAAGCCGGGATTTCGAAGACCTAAGACGACTTGGACAAGAAGCCGGGATTTCGAAGACCTCAGCATGGCGGGCTACGAAAATGTTGAAACTGAAACCATACAAGATTACTGTAGTACACGAACTGCATCCACGTGATCATGATAAGCGGGTACGATTTTGTAATTGGATGTTACGAAACGTTCATGACGAAACAATTGATCCACGCTTAATATTTTTCTCGGACGAAGCTTGGTTCCATTTACACGGTTATGTTTCGACGCAGAATAACAGATATTGGAGTGCAGAAAACCCCCATCGCATATGCATATACGAAATTCCTCTTCATGACGAACGGGTCGGAGTATGGTGCGCAGTGAATGGATACAGAATTATAGGACCTATATTTTTTCATAGCACAATTAATGGACAAAGATACAGGGATAATATACTAAAACCTTTTTTTGACGAACTGACTGACACTGACTGTCGAAGTGGATATTTTCAGCAAGACTCTGCCACCGCGCATACAGCTCATGACACATTAAACCTAATTGAGGAAATTTTTGAAGATCGTGTTATTAGTACGGACTTATGGCCGTCACGGTCCCCAGATTTAACAGTTTGTGACTTTTACTTATGGGGGAACTTAAAGAATAAAGTGTATGCAAGAAACCCCCACACGTTGGACGAACTGAAAGAACATATCCGGAGAGAAATGGCCTCAATTACCGAAGACTAACTTATGCGTGTGAATCGGAGTTTCCTAAGGCGATGCCGGAAATGTATGGATGTAGGAGGCGAACATTTCCAACATCTCCTGTCATAAGTTACGACTTTAGTTTATTAATTCTTCCTTTCTTTATTTATTTTAATTGTTATCTCATCTCATGCACGGATAAAGTGAGCCAAGTGCTGTTCTGTTCTTATTGCTATGCATGCCGAGCAGGGAGTGCTGAGTCAACGGGAGATAAGCTCGGTGCGCTGGCCGGACGAGTCATGAGAGGAACTCACTGCATAATGGATGTGTTCCAATGTTTTGGCATTTCTTCAGTTCTCCAAATTTTCCGAATCAATCTGTGCATCTCCTTTAAAAGCTCTATACCTCCATACTTAAATATTTCACCTGGTATCTTATCTTTTCCCGAAGCTCTATAGTTTCTCATCTTCTCGATAGCTTCAGTCACTTCTTTCATAGTTTGTTCCTCTTCGTCATCATTGCTGCTATGTTCTTCAACCTGTTCCTCTTCCTCTGTTTCTTGGACTTCCCCCGATTTCAATAGTTCTTTGAAATATTCTTCCCATCTTTGTAGAATACTGTTTTCGTCTCCAATCAGATTTCCTTATTTATCTCTGCAAAACGTTGTACGAGGCTGTCATCCTTGTATCTCGTTAATTCCCTCAAACATTATTTTAACATCCTTATCAGTTCTTTCTAACCTAGATGTTAGGCCCCTTAAAACAACAATCATCATCATCAAGTTCTTTCAGTCTCTTTTACTCGAATTCCCTCCTTTTCCTTCTGCAAATGGTTTTTGCTTTATGCCTCTTTTCTCGATAATTCAGTCTAGTGGTCCGTGTTTCTCGCTGGAGCAGCTTTCTCCTTGCACTATTCCATTCTTCAATTGCCTTCTCGCAGTCATAATCATACCACTCACTTCACCTCTGTTTTCCAGTTTGGATTCCATCGTCTGTCGTATTGCTCTTTCCATTCCTTGCCAATGTACTTCAGGGCTAGCTTCCTTATCTATAGCCATCGCTCTCAACGCTTTATCAATTTCATTTTGGAATTCCACTCTTTCCTTATCATTGGTGATTGAGTCCAAGTTATACTTCCTATCCCTTTCTACATGGTTATCGGTTGTTGTTGACACTCTGTCTACACTTCACCATCACCATAATAGTGGTCAGTCTACGTCTGCCCCCCCCCCCCCCCAAAAAAAAAAACAAAAAAAACGTGACATCCCTAATGTCTGAGCCATGCCTTCTCTGAATAAGCACATGGTCTATCTGGTTGACTGTGGCCCCATCCGGCGATTTCAAAGTCCCTTTATGGATGTCCTTATGTGGGAATATGGTGCCACTTATTGTGAGGTTTTTGCTTACAGCAAAATCAACCAGTCTTAATCTGTTTCCATTGCACTCTTCGTGTAGGCTGTACTTTCCCACATTTGTTCGAAATGGGACTTCCCTTCCTATCTTAGCGTTCTTATCCCCTAGAATCACTTTCACATCATTATCTGCTACAGCAGAGGTGGCCAAAGAGCACGCTGCAGCGATAGTGGAGAAGGACTATATGTATGTCTCTCTCGCTCGCTCCCTCTCGTACTGCCTTCAGTCCTTCACTGTGTCGAACGTCAAAGTGTTGCGCGCACCGCTGTCGCTTATTTTACTAGCTGTAGTGTCACTTTACATGATTTGATCGTGGGCATATGTAGCGTAACGTTTGATTATGGCTGTTGGTTTTCATTTTTCTAGCAGATTTCAAGAATTTTCAAACTTCCATCCGCTTTTTCTTTGTTCGTCAAGACATTTGCAATGTAGCACTCGACTTAAGGAAAAATCTGCCTAATTTGTATTCAAAATGTCCGCCTCGTTGCGTAGTGGCTAGCACTCTTGACTGTCAACGCGGAGGCCCGGGCTCGATTCCCGGCTCTGCCAAGAAATTTAATTCTGGTCTGAGGGCTGGATCGGGGTATAGGCCTACTCAGCCTCGTGAGGCAAAAGTGAGAAGGGGCGCGTTCGATTCCCACCTCGGCCATCTTGGAAATGGTTTTCCGTGGTTTCCCACTTCTACTCCAAGCGAATGCCGGGATGGATCCTAACTTAAGGCCAAGGCCGCGTCCTTCCCAATCCTCATTTGAATTATAAATACACTAATAAAGCCATCACAATAACACAGGTTATCATAAAAGTTTCACACACACACAACCAAGTTCACGGGACTATATGACCACGGTGTCGCAAAGCCCCTAAATGAATCAACAACATCTATTCAAAATTACCGCAGCAAGGATATCCGAAATTTTATCAATGTTTGGAGCAACGTATTCCTGCGAAACGTTTTTCTCTGCATTGAAACTTACAAAATCACGGCATTGCGCTCTGATGTCTGACGATAACCTGCGAAACAGTCTCATGTTGTTTGTTTTTCAAACAATCGTACCGAACATTGAGCATATTGTAAATATGAAAACTAATTGATACAAATTGAAAAGAAAAAAAATGTGACCGAAATTGCAATGTCTTAAATGATTCCTATGATACCTTATCAATATTTCTGACTATTTTAATACTAAGCACGCAATCTTCAAGTACCGGTACGCGGGGAAACGCGCGAAGAACAATATACATGTGTCGGACAATTAACGCATTGGGCGAACTGCTTGTTTGTTATCAATACGTCCGGTACGAAGGTGATCCCAACTTGCCTCGGTCCGATGCGCCGGCAGTCAGGGCAGGTAGTCCAGCCAGGAGAGGCAGAAGCGAGCCTTCGGGCGCAGCATAGCTGGCACGCTGAGTGTGCAAAGACTGGCCGCCCCTGTGCTACAGCATCATATGTGCCTTCAAGCTGTTCATAAAGGGAGTCCTTATCATCGTCGTTCACTTCCTCTGTTGGGGCATGAACACAAATCAGCGTCATGTTGAAGAATTTCATTTTAACTCGCATTGTGCATATCCTTCCACTTATTGGTTCAAAATTAAGTATTGCCGACTTGTATGCCCTGTAGACAAGGAATCCAGTTCCAAACCTGGTTGTCCCACTACTGTTGCAAAACTTTGTGTAATCGCCAGAGTCCGTCATGCATGTTTCCTTCCACCTAATCTCCTGCACAGCTGCTATTCCTATTTTGTACTTTCTCTGTTGGTCCTTTAGGTTCCTGAATGCCCCTGTTCTATTGAGGCTCAATACATTCCAAGTAGCCATTACTAGACGAGTCCTTATCCGTTGCTTGGTCGTCATCGTTAAATGTGTCCACGTGTGTTCGACATTTTCGTGACTAGAAACATTTTCATGTTTTCACCCCTGCGCACTACCAACAGGGGGGCATGTTGGATGACTGCCTTTTCTGTCAGTGATGGTCCTTTAGCCTTTAAGGATCCTTCCTCTTCCTACAAGACAGTAGGTTCCTACTGTTAACCTCAGTAAGCAGGTTGCCCCTTCCGCCAGCTCTGCCGTACCAATAAGCTTTAATTCCGCCTTCGCTACCGTTGGGGTCTTCACCGTCGCTCTGGCCAGGGCCCCTTACAAGATACTATCGCCCGGGGCAGGCGAACCAAGGTTTTTTTGAGAGGTGTTACTCCTCTATCACTCGCCATTGGTCCTGACTTTTGCCAGACAGAGCCTGGCTTCCTTACCCAAGGTCCAGGTTGGTTGGTACACTCGCCTATAATGCCAGATGTGAAAGTGCACAGTCTTAAGTACTTAAAACAGCCTATCTGTCCTAATATGCTTTCTGCTCTGTATTGTAACTTCGCAGGATCCTTTCCTATAGGCATCATTGTCTTATTTGGAAACCGTTATTTGTGTCACACTCCCTTCATTTCTGATTCAATTTCCAATATGACCGACTGGAATTTTTCGACAGAGTATATCATCTCTTCATGATCATCAACGTAAGATCAACCGATTATGTGGCATGCTTTTCAGTAACTCATGTATAAAATAAATAACAGGTATTAGGTTACAATCGTGTCTGATTAATGCAAATGCTTTGAACAAAGGACTCATTCTATCCTCAACTCTCCGTGGAGCTGGGGTTTCAATAGAATATATTCAGTATCGTGTTGGAAGTAGTTTTTCAGTGTTACCTTAAGTAATCGAAGTTTAATTCAGTCAGTCAACACGAATTGTACGCATAATGGGTGTTTTCCTAACACTGATTTTTTTACACGAGATTATTAATCACAGTTGGATGACCCGATTTGATTGTCAAGCGACCATCATTAGATCCTTTATACTTAGGCTATTAAATCTATGTCTACAAGTATGGGTGATGATATTTACAATATGCACACTTATATAGGCCTAGTTGTAGAAGTAGTTAAACTAGCACAACTAGTCAGGATTTGTTAGTTATATGTGATTTTTTGTTAGGATACTGAAAGTGGTGATTGGCTTTCATGTTTGCTTGTTTAGTGTGATTTTGATCTGATCATGATCGCTTGACGAGCAAAATTGATCATCTAAGTGAATTTAATAATCTCGTGTACTTCTTTTCTCAAGATTAGGGAAATTCCCATTACAATTCGGTACAATTCGTGTTGACCGACTGAAAAACATTAAATTTAGGATACATTCAGTTAAATGTCTTCCATTAATACTAAAATCCCTCAGGATGCTTAGGCTGTTGTTTTCCTTTCGCATTCCATAGATCTACACTGTAAATGACCGTGATCAGCACGTCAAGAGCAACTAAAGCTCATAGACTACGGGATGTCGCGTTACAATTGTCTGCTATAGTTCTCTCACTTTCCTTATTAACGACCGGCTCGCCTTTGAAACCTAGCTGAGTGACTGTTTAAATTCCATGTCTGTGGAGCCGGGGCTTTCCCAGTTCGAGGCACATCGTTGCAAACTCTCCTTCGTAGTCGCTGAGACAAAGCAGCGAGACCGGACAGAACTGCGTTCAACACTGGGCACCTGACAAGCGAGCCAGGACTCCAAGTGGAGTCACAGGTCAAGTCCCATCAGCAATTGGTCAGCAGCGAACAATATTTATTGTCGAAGCGTGGTACTGCCTAACGTTTGAGTCGCCGGTCGTTAAAGATGAAAGTGAGAGAACTATACGGTGCAAGTAAGTCCAGTTTAAGATAAAAACGAGAAAAATATCAGGATTTCTTTCTAATAATATCCATAACAAATTAAAACTGATTGTTAACTATCTAAAGTTCAGGTTTTTGAATGCTACCTAATCTATAATTGATCCTATCCTACTCTCATATTGGGCATCGAAAGTTAAAGAAATACAAAACATATAGATAAGAAATCCCTCCTGGAAAAGAATCGCCGTACATCCAAGTCCTATTAAATCCCTCAGAGAAGTTCTGTCAAACAAAAATATACACGGCTAGGTTTGTGGTGATAAATAAAAGAAAATTCGATCTGAATTCAATAATAATCCCATACGAAATGATCCTTTTAATATTGTCGCTCGAGGCTTGGTCCTTAAATATTGACATCACAGGAACAATTGAACCAAAATGAAATATTGATAACAAAATAACCCTTATAATACATTACTAACAAGATAACCCAATAATGACTCCCATCCTGCATTGGTCAAAGCCTGGTTCATCAACGTTGACATCAGAGGAACAACCGAGCCCAATACATATAACATAAGAAAACCCTATCTTAATCACAAAATTCACCACTGTCAACATATAACGTTAATTCCAGCTACATCCTAACACACAGCTATGTAACCAGACGTACAATCACATCGTCGATAACCATACAAAATGTGTACCATCTTCCTCAAATACTGTACCATTATTTTCAATACAATCTTCCTGATAATACACTACCTACAACAAAATCGCCATCCACTACGAAAAATCAAACACAGTCGAATGTCATAAATCACTATATTTAAGATCAGCAGTTCATCGTAACAAAATTTATAAGTAATTATTTATGCAAAAAAATGTACGTAATAATTGCTATAGATAGATTTATCCATCGTGTGTTAATCTCAATCAAATTATTTTATAATGTTGCTCGTAGTGATTTGTCACACGTGGTTCTAAAAAGAAAAGATAACAGTACTACTAAATAAACGTTACTTGTAACTTAAATATAAATAGCCAATCATCTTTGCCGTATTTTATAGCCTACTTTCGATTATTGTTAAAAATGAAAGTAGTCTTATGAGGTCTACTCGGACCAAGTGTGCGTCTGTGCATGTACGAGGGCGAGTCAAATGAAAACCTTAAAAACGCAATAAAAATTAATTTCTCGCCCCATTGTTCTGAAAGTTGACGGTAGTATTACTAATGTTGTAAAGAACGCACAACAGGTGGCAGCATACTGCAGACAAGCGATACGCTGTTACAATGAATGAAAATCCACAGCCTGCTTCCAGTCTCTGACCGGGTCAGGAATGGAATGAATGAAGCCCCCATCTAGCGGCGAGGATATGAAATGTGCCGGCTGCCGAGGCCTGACGCACTCCTCTGGGGCAATGATTAAATGAATGACAAATGAAATGATAGTGGAGAGTGTTGCTGGAATGAAATTTTGACAGGGAAAACTGGAGTGCCCGGAGAAAAACCTGTCTGCCTCCGTTTTGTCCAGCACAGATCTCACATGGAGTGACCGGGATTAGAACCACGGATCCAGCGGTGAGAGGCCGGCGTGCTGCCGCCTAAGCCACGGAACGAGTTTAAAATGGCTGACGTGCACCAATGACGAACAACGTTCTCTCATACGGTTTTGTGAGCAGTGAAGATACGAAACCTATTGAAATCCATCGGTGAATGAAGGTCCAGTGTGGTGAGGCATGTTTATCGCTGCAGGAAGTGTACGAGAGGAGTAGGAAGTTCAAATACGGCGTGACTTCTGTGGGCGACTCCTCGCCCAGGTCAGGCACACCGCGTTGGGACACCTGAGTCTATTGCTGCAGGTGAAGCCATTGTGATGACGGATGACATAGCTGCAAATTTGAACATAAGTCATGGCTCATCACATCACATTATGCATCACAAAGTTTTTGCAAGGGGTGTCACGGCAGCTCACTCCAAAACTAAAAGAGTGACGCATTGACGCCTCTAAAGCAATATTGCGATGCTTTGAACAGAAGGTGATGGCTTTCTTGCGAGAATCGTTACAGGAGGCGAAACCTCGTTACACTACCACCAACATGAAACCAAGAGTGCAAGTAAGGAATGGCGCCATTCCTCATCACCAAAACCCCAAAGTTTCGGACGCACCCGTCTGCAAGGAAGGTTATGTCGACTATTTTGTGATGAACGAGGCGTTATTTTGGAACACCGCACGCCTAGGGGAAACACCATCACCAGTGAGTCATATTCCGATATGCTGAAAAATCATATTTAGCGGTAAAGTAGAACCATGTAAGTGGCTTCCTTAGACTAAGTCAAAAGAACAGCGACCCCATACGTTCACGATGGTGGCTGGGAATATTCCTATTAAATGAATATATTTAACTCAACGATATAAAATCACAATTAACGCAAAATTTAGTGAGAGAGGTGTACCAAACAAAAGATCTCTCTATCATTATTGCTATTATATAGCTGAATACAGTGCGCAGCGGCCATCTTGAAATTATTAAATATACAAATAACAGTCTATATTGTAGAGATACAGTAGAGAAATCAGCATTAATGAGGACATTATATGGGCTTTGTATGCCAAAAGCCAAAGAACATCTCCGCCATATATTCCATGTGGTATGAGCATACTACAGGCCGCCAGGGAATGTTCTCCGCAGTGCCTACAAGCTGCTGCGAGAGATTACGTCACCAGTTACGTTGGCAGCACGGCTGTCGCTTGTATCATAACAAATAAACAGTAAATCTTATACTCACCAGTCATTCATAACATATTGTTGCACTCTTCCAATACGCACTGACGATTTCGACAGCCCACACATGTCGCCTTCAACCTATCAAGGACACATAATAAACACCATTGGTATATCAAGACTATCACATAAAATGCAAGCTTGTTTGTGACCTTACCGTACTTTTAAATTAACACCACAACATGATCTCCTTTTGGGGCTTCCTTCATTTTAATAAACTGCGACTGATGTAGGATTTCACGGCTGGCGAGAGAATCTTCGGCGTGGCCGTGTTCTGTTATCCGTGATGTCTGCTAGAATCTACAAGAGGAAATAGGCCACGGCACTTTCGCTCCGCTCCCACTCCGATGTCTTATCAAGTGACCCATCCACCTAGGAACAAACAGCCAGCGGAAGTAAAACAAACATAAGTGCAATGCCTTACATCAACAGCGTCGCGATCAGAATAGGGAGGACACACAAGCGCCACTCCATAGGTACTATTTACAGGTCGACACAAAGAGAAATCCAGTGAGTTTCTGAGGAACCCCGCCTCTGTAGGCGTATATAAAATTCTGCGTAGAAGCGACTAAGTGGACGACAAACTGGACAGAAATATTCCATCGAACTACCACGCCAGACTCGATAGAAAAACAATTGAAATTTATAATCAAGCACATAATTTCAAGAGGAAAATGGAAACTGAACACATAGGATTTGGGGACTAGCAGTAAACCACACCCCGCAGTTTTCCAGTAGATAGAGTTGGGTCAGACGATTTACCCCTCCTCAGCCTCACTGGGCCACTAACCACACAGAACAAGAACGAAAGTTCTACCCGAAGTTGCTAGAATCTTTCATGTTTCGTGTTAATCCACAAACATTCCAACAGTCTATGTAAAACTGCACTAACGTCACTTCAAGCCATTGGAAAAAGTCTTTAACAAGTAGTTCCGTGAAGAACTAAAGCCTATTTTCATATATCCTACTTATGTTAATTGCCTCTATCAACATACAAAATTTCAGTTTGACTGCTGTAATAGATTCGTAGATATTGAGAACCGTCTAATATTACGGATGGTCGCCACGTTGGACTTTTATATTGTAGGTCTTAGAGTTATGTACTATTACATGAAGATAATTGTGTACGTGTAGTATTCAAACTTCAATCGCATGATTAGGACACAAGAAGTAAAAACGAGATTTTAAGATTTCGCAGAGTTTCACATCAACGTGGGTCGATGAATGTCCTCGTGTTGTTTTAGTGGCTTGCCCGCAGTGTTCGCCGCAATCGTTTGCGACGACGTGCCGGGAAGAGGGGCCATCCAGATGTTGTCAAGAGGTTCACAGGACCAACACTAGGTATTGGGGGTCTACGGAACACCTTCCTCATGAACATGGACTCGGAAGCCACCTGCACGCATTACATTCCAAACAGTTTGTTGTGTAACGTGGGATATCACTGTTGCTCGAATTTCCGCTGCTGTTGCGCGGGGTCCATCCGAATGATGCGGCTATCCGGTCTGTCTAGTTGGGTCTGTGTTTCATTCATCTTTATCCATTCCATCTCTCATCCCGACGCGCAGGTCGCCCACGGGCGTCGATTAGAAAGACCTGCACTCGGCCACTCAGGAGGCTACACGACAAAAAAAAAAAAAAAAAAGGGTCTGTGCCGGGGCTGTGGATGTACGTACCTGCATTTGACCACTGCTGTCATAACCGTGGTACTGTCGGTTAACGCGTGCAATTACAGACTAATTATTCGAGTTCTCTCAAACTAGTCCGCATCGTTGCGTAGTGGCTAGCATTCTTGGCTGTCACCGCGGAGGCCCAGGCTTGATTCCCGGCTCTGCCAAGAAATTTTATTCTGGTCTGAGGGCTGGACCGGTGTATACTGAGCATAGAGAGGCAAATCTGAGAAGAGGCAGGTTCGATTCCTACCTTAGCCATCCTGGAAGTGGTTTTCCGTGGTTTCCCCACTTGTACTCCAGGCAAATGCTGGGATGGTACTGTGCCAGTATTTTGTATAGTATTGGAACACTGACATGTTTGAGAAACATATTTGGTATTTTTATGACAACATTTCAACCTGCAAACGAGAGCAATAGCAAGCTGACGCTCGGTTAGGGGATTGGATAAGCAACCCTGCAACGCATCTCAGAACATGTGATCGGGAGAGGTACAGTTACTCCACAAGATGGCTACCGTGGAAGCATGGCATTGATGTACACTATTATAAAGCATTACTGAGATTTCTGAGGGGATCGACGACTGGGAATTACATTGTAACACAAGAAGAAATGATTTGAAGACATTTATGGAATTATTAACACACATATTATGATATCAGATGTTTATCGCAATTATGCTGTGACAACTTCGATTCTTATATCGACTGGACAGAGTGGTGTTCTGGGTAGAATTAGTCCAGCTGGTGGTAGCACGGTTCGGAGAGAGACACTTCATTGCCCGCTGTCAAACTTGCTCCTTGGCTCGGCCAAAAGCAACTATTAGTAGACCTATCACTTGTACTTAGTGCGATTTGTGAAAGTCCGGTACGGTACAGTACGTCTTGGCTTTTTCTAGCAAGACACGGGTGAAATACACATGGGACGAACGCTTAGCCCAGTGTTTAGACTTGGTGCATCATGAAAGTGACGCGAGTGAACTTTGCGTTCCGCACAGATTTTTCTGTAGCACTATTGCTATCACGAAAAGACTTAATATATACAGTGGTCATTCGGCATTACAGCATGAATATTAACACTACAATAAAAGGAATAATGTACCAGTTTACTACAAGAAAGGCAATGAATTTCTAGACACTGAATAGGAATGCAGCACATAAGCAGAGTTGAACATATGGAAATGATCAAAGCTGAATAATGGATTTCATTAGCAGAAGGCTATTTAAAAGGAGATTGAAGGCAATCTGTATAATGACACTGAGATAATTACCACTACGATATGGATCTTCAAGTGAGAGAAGAAGTGGCATCTTTCTCTTTTCTACAATTGGACTTGAGTCAGTTTCCGAATGATGAACATTGTGTTCCGGATAGCTGTTTCGAGTGGAAGGGTGTTGGGTTCGAGTACGAGCAGTCCTGACCAATACTTCACCTACTCCGCGCTATGGACAAGGGTTCGATCTCTACAAGGGATGTATGTTTCAACATGCATTATAAGTTCATCAAGACAACTAAAGGTAGCTGAAAATCCTTTTTATCAGTAGACTGTATGAATCATGTCATATCAATAGAATGTTCTTTTTTTCACCAATTTTTATTCAGTAGTTAGAAAATGGATTTGAGGATTAGATCTGACATCTTTGTCATTTCTGTTCGAGGATCTACTTTAGGTTTTGAACCTAATAAGGATGCACCTACATAGTAATTTCTGTAGTTAATTTTTAATGTAGTGTTATTTTTACAACATTACTTTTTCTTATTTTTGTAATAATTCTGAGCATTATAATTAGTTGAGAAGAAGCATATTACAAGAAGATTTAGGACCAAGACTACGATATCATTATATAAGTATAGGAGATAGGAAGAAGATGTCCTACCACGAATACATGAACATTATTTTTCTGCATTAATTCTGTTAAACCCTGAGCGACGAAACAGAATATTTTCGACAGTCCATACAGCATTTTAAATGGCCGTATATTTTTCGTCAAGCTTATTATAGATATGGAAGTCTAGTAACATGTTCGATGTGGACAATTGCGATTTTTTGGATGAGGCAATTACAGCTAATATTTTTGCATTACATTTTTTGGTTTAGACATAGTTATTTAGATACAGTTTGTTCTGTTTTCGACTTTCATAATTCTTTTTTGGAATACTCCTGTTTTGATTCCGTGTGATTCTAATGGATTAGTTGTATTCTACTCATACTAGGCATCTCCATGATGTAGTCTCATACGAATTTCTTAAGGGGAGATCCCATCTTTGAGTTTGTTTATGCGAATCTGAATTAATTCTTTAACAGTAATAAATTTATAATATCTTGTGAGATATATTTGTGAACATTGAGATTATAATGTAATGCAGTATAAATGAGATGAAGCTCACGTATGTATAAAATATTTTTCGTCATAAAACAATTACATTTTGAGAAGTTATGAATGCAATGATTCGAACATGTAATTACGAAATTATTGTTACAGTTTTTTATGGAAGTAGACTATAACACTTCGACATTTGTGTCAATTATGAACCATGATATTTTACGATATTTGTATAAACGTGTATGAATTTTTGAGAATGTGTGGAATATTATTAACAGCTATTGAGAGCTACTTTACGTATTGGATAATTTAACTGTTATGTTAATTAAGTATTTTTGAAGCATATTTCCGACGTCAATGGATGATCAGGAATAAATTAAGGTGGATATTAGGAATCTCATATGTGGAAAGATTGTCGAATTTTGAGTATTGTGCGAGCTATTGAGCTATCGCTGAATTATGTTAATGAATTATAATTAAACGTGAAATATAGTCACGAACATCGTTACTAGAAGGCTGGTAGTTAAATAAACCCACCATTTAAAATATCATATGTGCATAAAACAATTCATGTAAATTTGATTGCTAATAATAACACATATTTTTAGTGTGAAGCTATGATCTGAAAAACATGAAATAATTTGTATAACATTAAAGTAATAAGTGAAATATTAATTTGAGATAATTGAACTATTAATTTCAGACAACTCAAATTTGGATTGAAATATTAATTGGAATGACTTTACGTTCGATTACCTTAACTGATCGTCGAATATGACAGATTATGTCAATGAGACAGATTTAAAATACTTGTTAATGGAATGATTGATAGTAATGGCGAAATTCGGCACACGAATTTAATTGTATATCTTTGTAAATATGTAAATATAAAAATCTGCTAGGGTATCTGTGTAAAATAACTTGTAATATCATTATTCATGCATAAGAACGTTCACGATTTGAACATTACTAAATGCTGCAACTTCATGCAGTATATTTCAGCCAGATTTAAGGCAACTTGCATATTTATTTATCATTCATTTAATTTTAAATTCTATAAATGATTTGGTGATTTATAATAGAAACAGAAAGTGCTAGGAGAACCAGTGGGTAGATTTAGTCAATGCTTAGCCTAACACCCGAGATTAATTTTTAGAGTTTTCGAGTTCATTTTGAGCTTTTTTTTTTTGTCCTTTTAACCACTGGCATTTTCTTATCGCATTATTTTATAATGGGATGTCCTTATCCCAGGGTGATCCTTGTTGGTAGAATTTGGGGGGTTATTTCAGCCGGGTACTTCCAGATTCTACGATCCAGCTCTTCCATCGGATATCAACAGGTAAGACCATGTGGATACGGGTACATCCTCTAACTTAAGGCCACTTCCTACCCAAATCCTACCTCAATTACACAAATACACACTAGTTAAGGCATCACAGTGACACAGGCTATCAGACAAATTCTACACACACCCAAGTAGATGGGACTATATGACCACGATGTCGCAAAGCCTCTAAAAGAATCAACAACTCAACATCTCTCAAACTGCAATAGTGTAGTTGGTAGCGTGCTCTTCCCTGACGTCGAGGCATGTCAGTAGGGGAACAGTTAACTGCACAGGCTGCAAGTCAACTTTGCTACACCGTGGTCCGTGTAGGCCTACTGGAGGTGGTCGATCACGTGGGGAGATGTGTGTTAACAATTCAATGGGCCTGAAAATGTTGGCATTTACATACCTACATGCCGTCGTTCCATACCTTGAAAATCAACACAAACGACAGATTCCTTCCTGGTGTCGCAATTTCGTTTTTCATGATTGTATACCATCATACCAATATGAACTAAAACAATATTGTCAACAAATCCCTTGCGTGGCCGCCCCCATGGTTATGGGATGTGTGTTGTAGTTTATGTAACCTTTAATTATTGTGAGATATCAGCAACGATGTCAGTACCCACTGTATTAGTAGCAGCAAGAGTAACATAGCAAGTCATTAGTATATATTCCCTATCTTGTTTTTTCATGACTGGCTGCGTGGCTCAGCGGTAACGTTCTCGCCTGCTGGTCCCAAGGTTGCAGGATCGAATCTTGGCGCATTCAATTGGCATTTGAGGGTGCGCAAATGCGAGGGAGCCGGGTCAGTAGATTTGCTGGAACGTTAAAGATCCCCTTCAGGGCATAATTCCGGCATCCCGGCGTCTCTAAAAGCCGCAGTAGTTTACAGGGACGTAAAACCAATAACATTATTATATTGTTTTGTCACGAGAATAACGATGTCAAAATGATAGCCTGGATAATTTTTAATAACTGTGATCGTTCCTCTGCCACACAGAGGAATCGCATTTTACGAAATTTCTTCCTATAATATCATGGCACAATTCACAGAATTAGGCACATATGAAACAAATAACAGAGAAAATTAATTAATTTACTACAGATACCAAATAATACTTACACCTGCGACTAGGATTTGTTCGCCAGGTGATATTTGGAAACGCAGCTTTTCTTACATCTACTATGGAAACCTGTTTAAATTCTAAAAATGAGGCATACGTTGTTCTTACTTGCAGTTCCATAAGAACATCCGATCACTTCTTAAAACCTACAAAGAAAGAACGAAAGCGATGCCAACTTCCTTTCACCAAATATAGTTTTATAACAGTAAACAGCTGAAATGTTGATAGGAAACTACCAGTAAACACAGGAGTGCAGCATACCAGAGGGGTCATGTCTAAGCAAGAGAAGTCTAATTTTTCGAACCTATGGAATTTACAGCTCGCTCCTGTAGGTCTAATGTTCTGCCGTTCTGCATTATGCTTGCCAGTGTGCGAACGTGGCATTGTGAACTTGCATGCCTTAAGGGGAGACTGTACTCCCTATACCAACAATGTTAAATTACCAACTTTGAGGTACACTTGCCTCAGAGACTATCCATTCTATATGAATTAAACTTTATACACATGTTTAATGCTTTCTTTTGTATCTTGTGACATTTTGTTAAGAGTCTCAAATTGAAAAAATAATTTGTATGCATTTTTGAAAATTTTGTGAAAATATTTCATTATGTTTGCATATAAAACACTATGTACAAATTTCTATTTGACGTGGGACCTTGAATAAATGTCATAATGTGTATTTATATTGGTCGAATAAGCAGTGAACATTTCATATATGTATGTTGGATAGTTTCCGAGAAAAGTGTACCTTTATGTAAAAAAAAAGTTTTGAGAAAATTGGTGTTAAAGTTAAGACATGACAATCGAATGGCATCAAAATATTCCAGCTCCGTAATCACCATCATTATAGTTCTCTGCATCCTCCGTGGCCCTTTTAAGTTGTCTGGCATGCTGTCTGGACTGTTACTTGGTGACTTCCAACTCTCTTTCAGCCCTTTTCACCCGGACCGTATCAATTTCTGAGCAATATGTCACCATGTTCAAACCTTCAGGACATAAAGTTTGTCCACACTACCGTCATTGAATGATATCACTGCATCATACTCACCCATCAACAACGTTTCCTACCCTACAAAGACTGTTCTAGGTATTTTGTTACAAATCATATTATCGAAAGACTCAAGCAAGGCTCTTTCTTGCAGTAATATCTTCATAACACACAATCCTGTCACATACACCACATAATTTACCCTTCATAAAACTCAAACAGCAGCTAACAGTAGCTATACACACACACACACATATATATATATATATATATATTATAATGTTCTCATTCAATGATTTTTAGCGTACTTTTCACATTTTGCAAAAATGAGGGAAAAGTAGACTTATGAGATCGATCTGGGAAAATGTGTGTCTGTCTGTCCTGTCTGTCTGGCTGTGTGTGTGTCCCCCTATCAACTCCTAAACGGCTGCAACAATCGAAAGAAAATTTGGCAGGAGTAAAGGTCTATACCTGAATATCTCAATGCCGTATTTGAAAATAAGTCAGTAGTACCAACTGCTGAAAAATCGCAATTGAAATTTGAGCTCCATGTTGGATATCTTGGAAAGTATGGATGGGAGCTATTTCAAAATTGACACACGTATAGATAATAATATTTCAGTTTAATTTCCAGGAGGCCATACATGGCAGTGTTGCCAAAATGATTCTAAGCCTGCTGATAGGTCCAATTTTTAAATGCATATAACTTCTACACTAGCAATTGGAATTCAACCAAATTTCGTATGTGCTATGTGAACAAAAAACAGATATCACTGAGTGTATTCTTAAGAGCCACCAGGGCTGCCAACTGTTAATAAACGTTCTCAATTTATTTGATCTAAATGCCAATATATCAGAAAGTATGCAAGCCGACAGGTTTAAACTATGCACACGAATAGTACCTGGCATTCTAGATTAATTTGGAGTAACTAATATACGTCAGTGCTGCCAACATGATTCAAATGCATGTAACTTCTATACCAACTAATGGATTTCATTCAAAATTGGTACAACAATAGATCATATTATTTCAGATTATTTCTGACCAATATATGCATGACATTGTTGCCAACATGATTATACGCGCGCTGTTAGATCCAATGTTTAACTGCATGTAACTTCTATGCCATCCATTGGACTTCAACCAAATTTTGTATTCTGTACCTTAAGAGATGGAACTAAGAATATATTCAGTCACCAGGGCTGCCAACTGTAGTGCTCTAATAGGCTACATTTTGCCAGGTATACAGTATTTCGAACTAATTAGAAATTTCGATATTACCAACTTAATTTCGTCATTATTCTTGATAGATCCATATAGATTAATCATTGGCATGAATGTTAAATTTTAAGAAAAGTAGGCTATTTAGTTTGTCACGGAACTTCTTGTTTTACTAGTAGAATCGTCATAATCTTCACATACACTCTCATTCACACCATTTACACTCGTATCAGTAGAAGATGGCTTTCGTTTCGAGGTACTACAAATATTTACATTTGGAGAACATTCCTATCCCCACTCTCACCATTATCACCATGTACACTACTGTCGACCAAAGTATTATGTGTACTCGAGTTTGAAGGTTGTTCCTGAAGTAACCAGTAGACCTACATAAAATCCAATACCATCAACATTTTCGTCGTTCTATTTTACGTTGGTTCATGTAGGTTTGGATTTTTTTACTTATATTTTAATATTTTTTATCGCAGTTGGAACACAAAAAGTGCACGTTTTTAAGCGTGTTTCAACCATGCGTCACATTTAAGAATTATTATCTTAAAAGCCCGTCATTAGATCGAATCCAAATTTTAACACAATATACATTGGAATGTTGTATAACTGGTTTTGTTAATTTCACAATTTTGTGTGTCCAAGAAACAAAGTTGTTATCATTGTAGTAAGGTAACTTTTTCTCGGCTCGGGGTGGTTGGAAAATGTAGTTCTTGGTTGCGTTGTAATCGTTATACATCAAAAAGTTATGCTGTATGACTGTGAAATACGTAAATTAATTCAATTATTTGATATCGGTTTGTATTTGTACGAGGAAATAACACATGGTTCACCAACTAGCCGCTCCGGGAAAACCTGTACAGCGTTGCTGAGATGGAGCCCATCACTTCCGAGCGAGAAGCGCCATGATGCGTGTGGGCACCATTTCGGCAACGCTGTACAGCTTTTCCTGGAGAGGCTAGCTGGTGAACCATGTGTTATTTCCTCGTACAAATACAAACCGATATAAAATAAGTGAATTAATTTACGTATTTCACAGTCATACAGCATAACTTTTTGATGTATAACGATTACACCGCAACCAAGAACTACATTTTCCAACCACCCAGAGCCGAGAAAAAGTTATCTTACAAAAATGATAACAACTTTGTTTCTTGGACACACACAATTTTGAAATTAATAAACCAGTTATACAACATTCCAATGCATATTGTGTTAAAATTTGGATACGATCTAATGACGAGTTTTTGAGATAATAATTCTTAAATGTGACGCATGGTTAAAACACGCTTAAAAACATGCACTTTTTGTGTTCCAACTGCGATAAAAAATATTAAAATATAAATTAAAAATTCCAAACCTACATGAACTAACGTAAATTGGGACGACGAAAATGATGTCATTGGATTTTATGTAGGTCTATTGGTTACTTCTCAAACAACCTTCAAACTCGAGTGCACATAATACTTCGGTCGACAGTAGTTTCTGAATTGTTAACACTATCCTCAGTATTTACAGGTATAATCTTCTTTCTCCCATGACCTCCTTTACGCTTTGCATATACTGTATTTTTCTTAGACGAGGCATTCTGAACACACGAAGTCAAAAACTCACATTTCCATAGAAGCAACAACAGACATGGAGGGAAACGAATGAATAACGTAATGTGGATGCAGAGCTACAACATACTGTACATAAACAAAATTCCCAGCATAAGTCAGAGAACTATTATAAACAAGATATTACATGGAGAATAACTTCAAGGAAGAAATGGAGGGCGTGGCACCTAGTACAGAGGTTTATTTAAATTGCCATTTTAAGCCCTTAAAATGACTTTCAGGAAACACCATTTTATTCCAATAAATAGGAGTCCAAACTACCATAAAATGAAAGAAAACGAAATTCGAAAATTGTCGTCAAAACTGACTACAGTCTCCCCTAAGTAAAATAATGACAACCCAGCTCCACACAAAATTGTATTATATCGAGATATTTCAGAACTGCTATGCTATCCAACTTTCGAAGCACTCAAAGTGAGCTAAATCATAGGAACCATAAATATTATATCTCGTTGAAAGGAGCTGCATAATATCATCGCTGTTAGTAACTTGTAAACTAATGGTACTACACCCGTATTCTACCCTGCAGATGGCATGCCTGTCTTCGTACAACCATGACAGTGATGACGTTGGTGCCTTTATCAGCCAGTGTACGTAGAATGTATTGCCGTATTTATCCAAGTTCACTGTGTACCAGCTATGGCACAGGGAAGCCGCCTTTACGACTCCTTGAGGTGGAGGGCATTTGGACGAATGGAAAGTAGACAGCCGCAAGCTACATAAAGTACCAGATGTGCATTGGTTTGTTTGTCGGGTGTGGCACCAGTTTTTATAGTCCGAAAACCAGGACAAGGATGACTGAAAGAGAGGTCCGTTGGTCATAAGGGTGAGACAATACATCCCCGGGACTGCACGGTAGTTGGCATCTGACCTCACAGCAGCCACTGGAACTGTTATATCGAGGCAAAGTGTGTGCAGAAGGCTTTGGCAGACATTCCTTGACTGTCTGCGGCAATGCTCTGTTTACGGATGAGTCCCGATTCGGTTTTCAGAATGATTCGTGACGGATTCGCATCTGGCGAAAACCTAGAATACGGGTTTGGCCCTCAAACAGTGTGGAAAGGAACCAATATAGAAGTGGATTAATAATTATGACCCCCTCGGAGCCCATTCTTCATAAACTTGTAGGGGTAAACTGGCAAAGTATCGTGACGATATCGTGGCTTGATAGGTTGTTTATTTCGAGGTGTTGTGGGCTCAAAATTTGAACTGAAGTACGATAATAACACGCCCTTATAGAGCACAACTGGTTGATGACTTACTGCAAACTTAAGATATTGCTAGCATGGATTGGTCTGATTGCTCTCCCGACCAAACCCAATAGATGTGTGGGATGGTCTCGGAAGGCGGGTTGCTGTACAGGAGGAATGGATGTTAATACCGCAAAATAAGATTGATGACAGCATACCACGTCTTTGCCGGGCCAGAGGTGCTAACATAGCTTATTTAAAAGAAGTAACCCGTGTTGTGACGTTTGTAACAATGGATACATTTTGCAGCAAAGCAGACAATGTTGGTTTATGACTGTTTTTTTCAACAACAAATCAGCAAATAATGTTACAGTGTTTATTTTGCTTATACTATATTTTTCACTATATCTGAGACTATTTTGTGATAAAAAAAACTAGGTTGAAAAGATATCCGTGTGTTTTTATTTTGGACACTAGTGTAGTTTCCGATATTAAGTTTATATTCACAAGAAAGCGGTTCATCGTCGGGAATCATCGCGAGGCCCAAACGTCCTGGTCTTTAAGCAAGTAGTTCCGTGAAGAACTAAACTCATGGATTATACTGGTCATTTCTATCTCACAAGACGTGTTTCTTTTGTTGGGATTCATAATTTTCCTAACGAGTGCATTTACCTCACTGTAAATTACCTAAAGTATTATGACTCAATTTTCGATCAGTTGGAAAAACGAAGGATCAGAAAATATAATCGCATGTCTTAAGAATTACTCTATATGGTCTTCCAATTGGTTGGATAGTACAGGTGGCAGTGCTCTGGATTATTTGCCGGACGGTTGTAGATTAGATTCTCGCTGCTTACTTTTATTCCTTTTTTCTTTTTTTCTTTCTTTTTTAGTTTTTTTTCTTCAAATGCCTATTTATCCACTTTCTCTACAAAATGTTTTCAAATGATGTAAATGCGTTGATTCCAATTATATTTTAATGAAATGTTTTCATTTTTAGCCTACTTCCGATTTTTGTCAGGAATGTCCATGTATGTATGTATGTATGTATGTATGTATGTATTTACACTAGTGTCCAAAAGTTAAGCATAAGTTACGAATAAGCAGGGCAACAGGAAATTGACCGCAAATCGCATGACGTATGCACCTACCAACCTTACGTGTTCGCTCTGAATAGGAAAGGAGTATTCCCTACTTTGACAAGTGGCGTAACCGCAAGGTAAACACAGCTAGTGCCTGCGCCTCAAATTCCCTCAATCGTGTTTGCCCTGTTTAAGTGTGCGGAGTGTAGCTTCGTGGTAAACGTGACAACATAATGGCACACCGGCGCCATTTGGACCCGTTTAGCAGGGTAGAATACTTGGCCGCCTGGAAGCAGGCCGAAGTCCCCGTATCCTTGAATGTGCCACTAAGTGTCATATCCAGGCTTTGGAGACGATTTCGAGACACAGGAGATGTTAGTCGTAGGCCAGCACCAGGTCGACCAAGAGTAACCACACCACAGCAGGACCGATATCTGGCCTTAACTGCCCGACGAAATCGGAGTGCACCTGCAAGACAATTGTCGGCGGTGCTTGCAGCCGTCTCAGAGGTTGTCGTTTCCCGGCAAACTGTGTACCGAAGGCTCAGAACAGCAGGGCTGTTTGCTAGACTTCCAGCGGTGTGCGTCCCACTCACTCCAGCCCAGAGAAGGGCCCGTCTACTGTGGAGTCGTCAACGTCGAAACTGGACCATGAATGAATGGGGGCATGTGCTTTTCACAGATGAATCCCGCTTCAGTTTGCAGAACGATTCCCGTCGCACATTATTCTGGAGAGAAATGGGTAGCCGATACAACAGGAACATCGTGGAATGGGACCAGTATGGTGGTGGTGGCGTCATGGTGTGGGGCGGCATCATGTTGAATGACCGTACGGACCTGCACATCTTCATGGGTGCTCCGAGGAACACTGTGAACGCTCGGAGATAGAGGGGTGAGGTACTGAGACCACACGTTCGACTCTTCAGAGGTGCGGTTGGTCCAGACTTCCTCTTAATGGACGATAATGCCTGACCGCACCGTGCTGCTCTGGTGGATGAAATTCTTGCTGGGGAAGATATTCATCGCATGGACTGGCCAGCGAAGTCTGCGGGTCTGAATCCTATAGAACATGCCTGGGATGCATTTGGGAGGCGAATTGCATCCCGTCAGTATCCACCAAGGACCCTCCAAGACCTTCGCATTGCCCTTTCGGAGGAATTGGATCGACTACCACAAGGCTCTTGGAACATCTGATAGAGAGCATGCCACGTCGCTGCGAAGCATGTGTGGCCGTTAGGGGTAACCATACACCCTATTAACAGCATATTTTGTTGTGGAAGACATTGCCAAGTTTTATTAGTTGTTGTCAAAGATGTACCTTAGCTATCAGATCCTTCTGACATTGTTTTTTGGACAAGTTGTGTGACATGGTGTGTGTGATTTAGCTTCCGTTTGTTCAGCAATCCGTCTGACATTCCTATCAGGCGGTGTCGCCTCGTTTAGTGATTATGCGTAACTTTTGCACACTAGTGTAGAACGAAAGTAATGAATAACGTTATGTATTTTAAGATAAAACCGCGAAATTTAGCAGTATTGTAGAGCCTTGTAACGGGCTTCCTTAGACCAAGTCAAAAGAACTGCGACTCCATATGTTCAAGATGGCGGTAGGGCGTATTCTTAGGATCTGAATACAGTATATTCAAGTCGAGATATAATAGTTCAATTAACGCAAATTTGTTAAATAGGAGTATAATACTAAAGACCTCGCTAACATTATTCATAATAAAATCACGCTGAATTTAGCGTGCAGTGGTCATCTTGCAATTATAAATACAAACAAATCCCTCTATATATTTTATGGATGCAGCGTCTCAAATTAGCATCAATGTAGAACCGTGTTTCGGATTTGTACACCAAAGGCAAAAATACATCCTCGCCATATATTCCAGGTGGTGGCTAAGCATAGGGGACTAATGAAGCTTCAAAATCAATAACTGAAGATCCAATTGCTCAATTAACACGAAACTTTGTAAGAGAGGAGAAGAAAATAAAGATACCTCGCTTGCTTTAGACTATCACTCTACATATAGCACAAAGTCGTCATCTTGAATATATCAGATGTAAATATCATTAATGTATTATTTAATCTATTTGCAATCATAAAAGTCCTCTCGGCACGCCGGAAGGCGTAGGTAGATTTCACCGGACAAACTTGGGGATAGGCTATAATAGGCAGAATATGCAGATTTTCGTAGAAGGATCAGACCTCATTTATTGCGAGAAGGTATTTTATAATTGGAGCTTAATTAACTTTGTTTTTCGTCATTTTATGTTTATTTTAAACATTTTATTGTCTTATGGGAACTGTAACCTTCTTGTCATTTGGGGTCCATTTTTATACTTGTGGTCACACTATCCTTATGCAAGGTTTCGACACTGATGTGTAACTATGTAACGGTCTGTTACTTCTTCACGCAAAATTATATCTCCCGCAGAGATTTTGGTTGGTTCCTCAGTTTAGGGGCTGCGACAACGCGGTCATGTAACCCCGTGTACTTAGGGATGGCTGTATTAGTCTGTAATTCAGGTAAGGACTGCAGATGGTCAATTTCAAGCAGTAGTTCCTAATGTTGCTACCAGGTACTACCGTCAACGACACCTAGCTGTGAACTTGGCTACTAGATGCCACCGCAACCAGCAACTCGCAACGAACGTTGGAACTTCCCCTCCAAAGGAAAGCATACTGAGGGATTTTTAGCGCTCTTAGAAAATCCGACGACTTCGGCCGGCTTTGAACTCGCGACCTTGGGCATAGACATTCAGCATGCTACCAGTTACGTCACCGAAGCCGCTTCACACTTAGATGGAAATCTGAATCTGATCTCGTGCAAATGCGTTATCTTGGCAACGTCTGATGGCTCATCCCTCATCAATTTAGTAGTGTTGCCATGGCAACCACTGATAGCTCTTGGCATTTTCTTATCATTCCGAAATTATTTTTCTCATCCCTTGGCATAATGGTCGGTTATATAAAAAATTCTTTCAGACAAAAGTTTTAGGTATTTATTAGGGGAATATTGTCCATTTTGTACGGTTTTGATATTGTGCCTATTAAGAGAGAGATGATTAATGTTTCCCGAAAAACCCACTTTTTCCCACCCCTTTGGTCAATGGTTGGTGCTATAAAGAAACTCTTCAAACATAAATTTTTGGGCTTTATCCGACACATAGTATGAACGTTGAACGGATTCGATATTTCACATATTGAGAGAGTTATATCAATATTTCACTTTTTCGAAAAAAAGCCCCCCATTTTCACCCCCTTCGACCGATTTAGCCCAGTAACGAACTCGACCGAGATTTTAAGGGTATACATATTCGGTAAAAAATGCAAAGTGATTGGTGCAAAATTACGGCAGTTATCGTGTCCACAAGAAACTGATATACATACACACATCAAAAAAAGTTTTGCATCACCTCGGTTCCAAGAGTTCCGGAACCGTTAAATACAAAGGGAATAGAGATCAACACAAACAACATTTCAGCTCGTTTTATTGCTCATGAGACCCACACATTGCATGTTGTACCATCATACAGCTAGACTTTCAGCATTTGTGGTCCAGATTGCAGTACACACCACTACCTCTAATACCCAGTAGCACGTCCTCTTGCATTGATGCATGCCTGTATTCGCCGTGGCATACTATCCACAAGTTCATCAAGACACTGTTGGTCCAAATTGTCCCACTCCTCAACGACAATTCGGCGTAAATCTCTCAGAGTGGTTGGTGGGTCAAGACGTCCATAAACAGCCCTTTTCAACATATCCCAGGCATGTTCGATAGGGTTCATGTCTGGCGAACATGCTGGCCACTGTAGTCGAGCGATGTCGTTATCTTGAAGGAACGCATTCACAAGATGTGCACGATGAGGTCGAGAATTGTCGTCCATGAAGACAAATGCCTCTCCAATATTCTGCCGATATGGTTGCACTATGGGTCGGAGGATGTCATTCAGGTATCGTAAAGCCGTTTCGGAGCCTTCCATGACCACCAGTGGCGTACGTCGGCCCCACATAATGCCACCCCAAAACATCAGGGAACCACCACCTTGCTGCACTCGCTGGACAGTGTGTCTAAGACGTTCAGCCTGACCAGGGTGCCTCCAAACACGTCTCCGACGATTGTCTGGTTGAAGGCATATGCGACACTCATCGGTGAAGAGAACGTGATGCCAATTCCGTGGGGTCCATTCAGCATGTTGTTGGGCCCATCTGTACCGCGCTGCATGGTGTCGGGGTTGCAAAGCTGGACCTCGCCATGGACGTCGGGAGTGAAGTTGCGCATCATGCAGCCTATTGCGCACAGTTTGAGTTGAAACACGACGTCCTGTGGCTGAACGAAACGCATTATTCAACATGGTGGCATTGCTGTCAGGGTTCCTCCGAGCGGCAATCCGTAAGTAGCGGTCATCCACTACAGTAGTAGCCCTTGGGCGGCCTGAGCGAGGCCTGTCATCGACAGTTCCTGTATCTCTGTACCTCCTCCATGTCCGAACAACATCGCTTTGGTTCACTCTGAGACGCCTGGAAACTTCCCTTGTTGAGAGCCCTTCTTGACACAAAGTAACAATGCGGACGCGATCGAACTGCGGTATTGACCTTCTAGGCATGGTAGAACTACAGACAACATGAGCAGCGTACCTTCGTCCTGGTGGAATGACTGGAACTGATCGGCTGTCGTACCCCCTCCGCCTAATAGGCCCTGCTCATGCATGGTTGTTTACATCTTTGAGCAGTTTTAGTGACATCTATGAACAGTCAAAGGGACTGTATCTTGGATACAATATACACAGTCAACGTCTATATGCCGGAGATCTGGGAACCGAGGTGATGCAAAACTTTTTTTGATGTGTGTATATATATATAACTTTTGAACTGACGGTGGTTTTGGGGTCTGGGGGATGTGAAACGCGAAGATATGTCGAAATTTTCCGGAAGTCGAAGTTGCAATAGTTAGCTTTCTAATGAAATCTACCTCTGGTTGGTTCCTCAGTTTAGGGGCTGCGACAACGCGGTCATCTAACCCCGTGTACTTTGGGTGAGTGTAGAATATGTCTGATACACGGTGTGAATTGTAATGGCTGTATTAGTCTTAATTCAGGTAAGGACTGCAGACGGTCAATTTCAAGCAGTAGTTCCTAATGTTGCTACCAGGTACTACCGTCAACGACACCTAGCTGTGAACTTGGCTACTAGATGCCACCCCAACCAGCAACTCGCAACGAACGTTGGAACTTCCCCTCCAAAGGAAAGCATACTGAGGGATTCTAGCGCTCTTAGAAAATCCGACGACTTCGGCCGGCTTTGAAACCGCGACATTGGGCATAGAAGTTCAGCATGCTACCAGTTACGTCACCGAAGCCGCTTCCCACTTTGTCAGGCGGCTTCGGTGGCGTAGTCGGTAGCATGCTGAGCTTCTATGCCCAAGATAACGGGTTCAAACCCGGCCGAAGCCATCGGATTTTTTAAGAGCGTTAAAAATCCTTCAGTATGCCTTCCTTCGGAGGGGAAGTAAAGCCGGCGGTCCCATGTCATAGATTTATGGCATGTTAAAGATCCTTCCACTAACTGCACCTGTGTGAAGCTAAATTGGATAGGTTAAGAATGTATACAACGCTCTTAGGTTTCTATGTTCGTTACCAAGAGCCGACTGCGGCGGCGTCTAGTAGCTCAGTTCTGAACTTGGCCTCGTAGTCGTTGACAGTGGCGCTTGGCGGCAAAAGTAGGAACTATCTGAAAAATTGTTAGTTGCAGTACTTAAATTAACAAACAGATAACACACACTAATACAGTCATCACAATTAACACCGGTTATCAGACAGATTCTACACACACCCAAAGTACACGGGGCTACATGACCGCGTTGTCGCAGCCCCTAAACTTAAGAACCAACCAACCACTTAGTCAGATGGAAATGAAATGAAAATCCATAGCCTGCTTCCAGTCTCCGACCGGGTCAGGAATGGGATGAATGAAGCCCCCATCTAGCGGCGAGGATATGAACTGTGTCGGCTGCCGAGGCCTGACGCACTCCTCTGGGGCAATGATTAAATGAATGACAGATGAAATGAAATGATAGTGGAGAGTGTTGCTGGAATGAAATTTTGACAGGGAAAACCGGAGTACCCGGAGAAAAACCTGTCTGCCTCCGTTTTGTCCAGCACAAATCTCACATGGAGTGACCGGGATTTGAACCACGGACCCAGCGGTGAGAGGCCGGCGTGCTGCCGCCTAAGCCACGGAGGCTTTAGTCAGATGGAAATACTGAATCTGATCTCGTGCAAGTGCGTTGTCATGGCAACGTCTGATGGCTCATACCTCGTCAATTTAGTAGTGTTGCCATGGCAACCACTGATAGCTCTTGGCATTTTCTTATAATTCCGAAATCATTTTTCTCGTCCCTTGGCGCAATGGTGGGTCATATCAAAAATTCTTTCAGACAAAAGTTTTAGGTAATTATTAGGGGAATATTGTCCATTTTGTACGGTTTTGATATTGTGCCTATTAAGAGAGATATGATTAATGTTTCCCGAAAAACCCACTTTTCCCACCCCTTTGGTCAATGGTTGGTGCTATAAAAAACTCTTCAAACATACATTTTTGGGCTTTATCCGACACATAATATGAACGTTGAACGGATTCGATATTTCACATATTAAGAGAGTTATAGCAATATTTCACTGTTTCGAAAAAAGCCCCCCATTTTCACCCCCTTCGACCGATTTAGCCCAGTAACGAACTCGACCGAGATTTTCTAGATATACATATTCGGTAAAAAATTCAAAGTGATTGATGCAAAATTACGGCAGTTATCGTGTCCACAAGAAACTGATATACATATATATATATACACATACATAAATTATATATAAACTTTTGAACTGACGGTGGTTTTGGGGTCTGGGGGATGTGAAACGCGAAGATATGTCGAAATTTTCCGGAAGTCGAAACATGGGACCCATTGCAATAGTTAGCTTTCTAATGAAATCTACCTAAAACTCAACAAATATGTAGTCTCACATACTGTAGAATGCTTTCTATGAAGAAGGTGCATGATAAGAGATTCCATACATTGAAGATGGTTGATGGGCCTGCTTTCCTAGTGTTCCAATCTAATCCTCTGGGTGCAAAGGAGGAATTACAAGGAAGCTTCGTAAACCGGGAGTCTTATATATGGTACAACTCTTAACTTGCATCACAAGAACATTCAATTACACTCCTTGAAAAGGACAAATAGATTTAAGTATACCCATACATTTAAGAGGAAGTAGGCTATATATTCTCTACAGAACCTCTTATATCTTTCGTTCTGATGGCCTTAACATTTGCAGCGGTTCATTTGAGCCACTGCCAGCTCGATCGCATCTCCTAGCCACGTGTGCATCTAGTGCATCTTGGGTAGTGGAAACGTTTTGAGAAAGGAATATCGAACGAGGCTGAGGAGTATCGGACATTGTGATATTATCGCAGTTATGAGCTGTACTCAATGCTACTGCCGTCGCACTATTCGCACTTAAGCTGCCATTAAGCATTTATAGACATATCAGTGAGGTGTTTGCACTGGTATGATTAATATGCCCCCATTAAGTAATTGGTGTCGATTTCAAACAAAAAAATCAGAGTTTTGAATAACTAAAATTGACTGGAGATTATGCAGTAAAATGTTTCGTATGTGTATTTTCACCATCGTAGCCAATTATTGGAATGTAGTTGCTCAAAGAACAACCAGTTAGAAGGCGGAGAAGAAGGTTCATCGTTTTCTTTAAATCAAATTGAGTCAATAGGACTAATAGTTCATGAGCCAAGGGCTTTCGTTTGGATGTCCTCCGCGACGTCAATATATGAGTTTTTTTTTTAACTTTAGGGTTTTGGACATCGTGATCATCACATTCTTGTGTAAATTTTGTGTAATAACCTATGTCATTATAATGTCAGTAGTATTTTGTGTATTTATAACTGAAGGTAGGAGTGTTAAGGAGGTGGCAGTTGTCTCAAATTACGAACCATCCCGGCACATACCTACAGAGTGAGATAGCACGGAAAACCACTTCCAGGATGACTTAAATGGGAATTAAACCCTCCTCTTCTCAGTTTTTGGGTCACGAAGCTGATAGTACCTGGCTCAAACCCTCAGGTTAAAATTGCATTTTCTGGCATCTCAATACGCACCCCCGAGACCACAGAAAGTGGCCCGATATTTGATATTAAATACACGAATATCCCGCAAAGTAGGTGTCAAAATGTAATTTTAAATTAACGCATAAAGCGTTTGATTCATAATGCTGTTATATTAAACATTCGAATTTCCTGCAGTATCGTGAACAAATATCAAAAATCATTTATTTTTCAAACAAGCAAATAAAAGCAGTTAAAGATAGTCTATATTAATCTAAATAAGAAATGACATACTGCGTGAACATGATCACTTCCAAAAAATGCATTGGAACTTACCGCAATGAGATGAAATTGAGGCACCATTAATAACATGTACTCATAGTACAGATATAGATATTTAACTGAAATATTTTCGAATTGTTTATATTAAATTACATCCAATTCTATGGATAGAAATATGATGAGATAGTGAGGAAATGGACTCTTTTGTACCCAACGAACTACATAATTTGACGGACAGCAATCTATTGTTTCTGATGTTATCTGAATTAGTAACACGCAATACAAATTCATAAACAATAATATATGTGATATATTCAGGCAATTCGGATATTTTAAGGGAGCACCATACCCCAAATTCGGTATATTTATAAATAGTATTTAGCTTGTCGAGTATTGAGCCGGCTTGAATGACAGTGGTTTAAGTCAGTAAATTGCACAATCTGACTTATGTGTGGATGTGTTTTCCGTTTTAGTTCCTCTACTTAGTGTGATAGTGATGATGGTCAATTGTACACAAACTGGCCACTAGGATCAGCACCAACTTTGTATATGGAACTGAACAGTTGTGTAGTTGAGAATGACACTGGTGTAAGTCACTTACTAGGCTACGGATGGTTATTACCAGTGACTTAAGCTACTGTAATCGATGTTTTGCAGCTTTGTGTGTTTTGATTCGTTATATTGCTTTAGTGACAATGTGTATCTGCAAACTAGTGAAGACTTATTGCATTTGATTGAAGAGACTGCAAAAAGACCTATGTGGTGTGTTGAGGTTATGACATAGCTAACATAACTTCCCTTACGTGTGAACTATTATAATCCTCAAAACAGTATTAAAATGGCTAGGCCTAGTAACATGTTTGAGCCTTTGAGCAGTGATTCTCAGTTTGAGGACGATCCTGAAAAAGATCCCGTTTACAATGTAAATCTGTTACTTGTCAGCTATTCGTCTACAACAAATTCTGAGGACTTCCTGACAATTCACAACATACACCCCGAGTCTAATGGGCCTGATAATAAAATTAAATCTAGAAAGAGGACCAGAGTTCTTGCAAATCATAAACAAAAACAAGCCAAGCGCCTTAGAAATCCTGGTCAACGATATGTCAACAACAACGGGTAGAATTATACGTGAGAAAAAATATTCTGATTCAAAATGCAACTGCAAACTGAAGTGTAATGACAATTTTTCAAAAGATGAACATAATCTATTTTTGAGAACTTCTGGCGAATACGTGATTTTCGGAGGCAAAATCCGCACATTTGTGGTCTGATCCAGCAACATGTATTAAACAAAGGAGACCAAGGAAAGTGGAAGGGTTAATAAGGGGAGGGTCATACAAATATTTTTTGAAGTCCGAAAAGGGTAGCGTACTGGGCAGTTCGCTACTCCTGTGGGGGTCCGTACATGGACATCAAGAGCACGCCGATGAGCCTATCTTGGTGTTCCTAGGCGAAACCCTGCACAAGCCACGGCATAAACCTAGAAAAATTGCCGAGTTTTAATTCCTTGGCCGTGAAAGCCAATATACCATATTTTTCAAATTGATCTGTTTGTAAGTTTAGTTATAGTCATTCAAACTGAAAACACAAAGTTGTCTGAAATAATATCAAACAGTGTCATAATAACCAAATTAAAAACCTTCCGAACAATAAATACGTATGTGACATTTCACTTTAACTTTCGTTCTTTCTTTCTTTCTTTCTTTCTTTCTTTCTTTCTTTCTTTCTTTCTTTCTTTCAGTGAACCCACTTACGGTGTAGAATGACAGTGGTGTAAATCAATGAATTAACATTTAAATAACAATAAAAATAACTCACAGGCTGGTTTAGACCCAAACATTAATGCATATTAACAAAGGGACTATGTTCTAACACGAATCCATCGCTTACAGTTTAATATATAATAATTTTATTAATGCAGCCAATGGCCATGTACTTTTCTTTTCAGGACGGGTCAGGGAAGGGATATTGGAAGGAAATCGGCCGTGGACCTATTGAAAGGAACCGTCCCGGCATTTGCCTGGTGATGAAAATGGGAAACCACGAAAACCATTTTCAGGACGGCCGAGGTGGGAATCGAACCCACGCTCTCCCGATGCCAGCGAGGCACGAGGTAGCGCCTTAGCGCTCTCGGTCACCGCGGCCGGTTACAGTTAAATATATGCTATCTTGATTTTCTTACAGATATAGTCACAAATACTTCGATTACTCAAAACAATGTTTGTATGACTTCCATCACTGTCATTTTAACCGCCTTATTATTGTCTCCAAGTGGGTAGTTGATATATCGGTTATCAACATACTCCCGCGAAAATGAATTCAGACAGCCAGCTCATTTTTTAAAAGTTTCTGTTTCTTTACTTTAGTACCAACTATTTTGCACAAGACTAAATACCATGATATTACTCAAAAGTTGATCAATAATTTTATTGATCCTCATTCTTACGGTGGACAAATCTAAAACAGTATTAATTGTTAAAGTTTACATCCCGGAGTTGCAGAGGGCTTAGACTTGACACGTGAAGCGGCTTGAGTGAGTCTGATTTTTCCTTTAAATCGACACTGTCGACAATGCTGAGATAAAAGGAGTTCCGTTATTATCGATACTTAAGATTCTCACTTAGTGGAGAGACCTGACCTTGAGTGCGTTTGGTGGGGGACGATGCCGGCCATACGGCAGCTTACGATACCGATCGGTACTAGAGCTAATTTGCCCGGATATAGTAGTAAGTCCTTACCAAGTTCCATTGAAGTCGGTCCAGTCAAAAACATTTATTAGGGGCACACACACAAGGTGATCTCAAAAGCCTATATTTCACAGGGTTAGAATAAACTAAAATAAGCTATTTTCAGTGGTTATCTTATTCACTAGTGTCTTCGGAGCAGACAGAGCGATACAGCCAGTGATCTATAGCACTGGATACTGCTGTACATGAACAAACATTAATGAGATCATCATCCTCACTCAGCCAAGACCAAGGCTCTTTCTTTTCTTCGATACTACTAGTTCATTCTTTCGAAATGCTGGTATGAACGTCAGAGTTTCGTGGCTTTCTAAAACGCGTTTGAACAGAGTGAGGCAGACTCGAAATTTTCAGACTAGCTCGTTCGCACACTAGCTATTCTACTGTATGTTGACGCGATATTGTCACGTCACTCACACTCGGTCCGAATACCGGGAAACTTTTATTCCTTATATGCACGTAGGCTACGCTCGACTTACATAAGCGTCCTACCATTTTCGAATTTTACAAGAGAAGTCATGATAATTTCGCTTATTATATTAAAAAAATCATATTTGGTGGCAAATGTATGTTAAGTTCCATTTGGAAAATAGAAACAGGTGATCTTGAGGTTCCGTCCCTTTAAACAACAATCACTACTCCTCAGAGTGGGAAATATTCACAGATGTTGCGGTTTGTGTTACCTTTGAAAATATACTCGTATTATCGTGCTTGAGAAAGGTCCTAACATTTCATATTTCTCGTAAAAATTGCCGAAAATTGTGTTCTCCCAATTGTTCCCTCATTGAAGCGTGAACTTTCGTTTTATGTATTTCTGAGCACTCAAACTAAGGTTTTTCGTATTTACCAGCAGCAGATGTGATGACAAACCGATAATATCAACATGGGATCGAAAACCGTTGAATTTTTAGGTCTATTTACACTTGGCAGTGCCGTAACCGTGACGTGATCAGCACGTGCTTCTACCGACGAGCCTGAAAATATTCTTCCTTGATATTGAGGGGTGGTGTTCTCACTCGACCGGCTCCTGGCCGTGACAGTGCAGTCAGTGCTCTAACCGTCGCCGTACCGTGACAGCCAGGTTAGTCCCCACCGATATTTTTTCTCATTTCACGGCCGTGTCACCGGCTCATTTCAAAGTTTTATATACTGTAGATGATCGATGAAAACGTTATTGAACAATTGCGCAATTATCCTGTGCTGTATCATCTTTCCAACCCTAAGTACATGGACACGGATTTTAAGAATAATATAATTATGGAGTATAAATATAAAGAGTAGCAAATTCCCCTTCTGTTCTTCTCTTTCTCCAGACATGATGAACCCACTTCCGTTTTCTCACTTATTGCTCCTCCTCTTCATCCAAAATAAGAGCAATTATCTGTAAATCAGCTTCTGCGAATTTCGCCATTTTCCGTCATGCCGATCATGCCACGTTTGAGTGAATAGACATCATTGCGAGTTCACGGACGGAGGGATTACGTGACGGTTATGCCACTGCTAAGTATAAATAGACCTAATTTAATTAGTCGTGTGCTGTAGGCACTGCGGAAGTGGTACTCGGAAAGAAAGAAATATACTGGATTTGGTGGGGGAAGGAGAACGCATTTTTGAAGGAGTAAGCACGATAACTTGGACAAAATTTAACTTTGTTCTTATAACAGTAGAAATATCATTTTCAGCTTACCACGTATATCATATTTGTTAACTACGCGGAAGTGTTTCATAATCCATAACTTACCCTATGGTTCGGTTTCTTAGACGATTTTGAAGAACTTCAGCGGCTGAATTGCTGCTAATCTACAGTATACGAAGGAGCAGATGACCTTCTACCCCTTGAGACAACAATTACCATCAGCAATAATAAAATATTTCATGAATAAAATAGTAATTATCACGCTGTCAAATGAATTGTATTATAATTTTAAGGCCTATCGGTATTTTGTAGGTTTGATTATTAATTTAACACTTTTTAGCCTAATTTACTTGGTTTCACCTTAACGTCTGGAAGCATAAAATTCTGAGGTCTGAGGTGATATGCTATGGAGCCTACTGCATACGTATATCTAATATTTAACTTTCAACTAATAGAAAATAATCAAGAGCAAGCCTAAAGTCAACGCTGTTGTGTGCCCGAGTTCTTTGGTAGGATCTCCACCAAGAATGACTTATCAGATGAAATCCACAGCCTGCTTCCAGTCTCCGACCGGGTCAGGAATGGTATGAATGAAGCCCCCATCTAGCGGCGAGGATATGAAGTGTGCCGGCTGCCGAAGCCTCCTCTGGAGCAATGATTAAATGAATGACAAATGAAATGAAATGATAGTGGAGAGTGTTGCTGGAATGAAATTGTGACAGGGAAAACCGGAGTACCCGGAGAAAAACCTGTCTGCCTCCGTTTTTTCCAGCACAGATCTCACATGGAGTGACCGGGATTTGAACCACGGTCCCAGCGGTGAGAGGCCGGCGTGCTGCTGCCTAAGCCACGGAGGCTCTACACTTATCAGATACTGTATATAATAATAATTATTACCTTGTCAAAATATTAAGGTATAGACGCACTACCGTTTCCTGTCGTGGGAGGGAGGCACGAACCGCGCAAAGTAATGTACGAACGCAAGTGATCCTGGTTGATTGACTTGTTATTTACGCCTGGTTTCAACCCTGGTTGGAGTTGAACTAAAGACTTCTGATTAAATTGAGTACTGTTTTCTATTATGTTTTAATTATTTTGTTTATTTTATTGTGTTTTGTTATTCTGTTTTGGTTCCTGTCTTTAATTTACTTTTTAGTTACAATGAATGTAATTAACTAATTACTAGACCTGGGATTTTAGGCTCTAAAAAAATTAGTTTTAGGCGCCTAAAATAGGCTTTTAAAACAAGTAAATAGGCTTTTAAAAGAGAGATTAGGCTTTAAAATATTACAATATACACTTAAACTGTAACGTGATACTTTATTTCTTTAACAAACGTGGTATCCCTATTCTTAACCGAAATAACTGCAAAATTAAGACAGAATAAAAAAGACATTTTGTAATTTTGAACTATTTAAATTAAGCCATTATTACTCTAAAGTTAATTAAGAACAAGAACACTACAGTCCCCGAAGGGCCTTGGCTTTCAATAACGGTTGCTGTCCAGCTCATGGCCTGCAGATATTGGGTGGCGTGTGGTCAGCACGATACATCCCTCAGCCGTATTGCCTTGCCTCCGTGACCCCTGCCCACCGTAGTTTCTCAATTGTCCTCACGATGCTGGGTCAACACCCTTCCAGACCTCATAGATTTCTAAATTACTGCCGGTACTGGAAATCGAACCCAGGTCGCCTGGACTACTGTCGGCGCAGAAAGTATCTGCAGTCGAGTTTAAACGCTAATAAAATTTGAACCAGTCCACCAATCTAAAATGCAATCACTCCATCGTAAAGCTTGTTTTATTCTGCATTCTTTGCTGGTACATGCATATTTTTATTATGTTTCCTGTGAAAGTTATGTTAGGTGGAATGCAAAAAGTACCTATTTTCTTGCCCGTTTTTTGTAAAGAACAACTTTGTAGTACCGTTACATGAAAACGTACTGTTCGACTTTCATGAAATTTAGGTGGATTATGGAATGCACTATTATAAATATATTTATGAAGTTTAATTACTCTACACACGTTGGAAAAAAGTTATTGTTTTTGTAAGAGACTGTCCGTTTGATACTGGGTGGTCTTCCGAAATCGAGACTGAGTTCATCAAAGGTCTGAAGGTTTTTGTTTCAAATCGTTGTATACCGAAAACTTACAATGATTTCTGTATTTTATACCGATTTTTATTTGAAATCGAGCGACAGGCTCTCCGTTTTCATGTAATTAAACTACAAAGTTGTTGTTTACAAAAAACGGACAAGAAAATAGGTATTTTTTTGCATTCCGCCTAATATATCTTTCACCAGAAACACAATAGAAATATGCATGTAACAGGAGATAACGCAGAATAAAACACGCTTTACGATGGTGTATTTATATTTTAGATTGGTGGACTGGTTCAAATTGTATTAGCGTTTAAACTCGACTGCACATACTTTCTGCGCCGACAGTAGGTCTCTACAATTAATTAGAGAAGCCAATATCAAAACCTTAATTTTAGATTAATATGAAATTTAAGATATAGGCACATACCTGTTTATTGCAGTACTGGCAGAAAATAATCTTGCCATCAAAAGTCATCCCTGGAAATTGTACAAGCCATTGTTGTATAAGCGCACTCTTAGATGATTTCGTTTTAGGCATGATGAACTATATTCACTTAAACAGATGTTCTTTCACTGGCGACTTGACACAGTATGTCGCTTCTTACTACCTGCTCCTTGTTCTTCCTAGATAATCCTCCCCCTCACCCCGTCACTCGACACAGTACGTCCTTGACTACCTGCTCGTTGTTCTTCTGAGCTAATCCTCCACATCCACCCTTAACTCAGCATTCCTTTGGTGACAGTTGTCTGGGAAGAGCACATTTCTGTGAAAAACCCACCCTCTGCTGTTCTGCTCGTTCCAGGGATGTCCATTGTGTGATTGTAAAAATTACAGAAGTTGAATTTTGTTTTAAATGTAGAAAATAGGCATTTTTAGGCACTAAAATAGTAAAATAGGCTCTAAAGGTCCAAATAGGCATTTTAGGGCACTATAAAACTCTATTAATGTAAGGGATTTATCATGAAACGTAAAGATATTTAAAAAAAATCATGTTATTTCGTAAGGAACGAAATAGGCATTTGCCTTAAAATCCCAGGTCTACTAATTACAATCCTAAAGGCAATTTTTCATTGAAATATTATTATGCGTTGATATTCCATTTAACTTTCCTAAATTGTGTAATGACGGATCGAATATCTTTTGTAAAGACAGTGTTTTAAGTTAGTAATTTATATTATAAATTGTTGGTAATGCCATAGCGTGTAGAAGAGAAAGTGACGTGACTTGTGTAGTTTATATGGTCCAGCCGCTAGGCGGCTCGAGCGTCGGCTGGCGCTAAGTGCGGACGGTATTAATACCAGCAGTTGAATGTTACTGTTACTTTTCAGTTATCAACTTCCACTACATTGTATTAGAAAAGATACCGACAGTAGTGGCTACGCGGGCTAAAGCGCTGCATTAGGTCAAGGGGCCAAGCTCTCTGCTGACTCGGTAGACGCGTGGGTTCGAGCCCCACCGTCGGCTGTCCTTGAAATGGTTTTCCGTGGTTTCCCATTTTCAACACCAGGCAAATGCTGGGACAGTACCTTCTGACAGACCACGGCCACTTCCTTCCACATCCTTGCCCAGTTTCATTCATCTTCCTCCATTCCATCTCTCATCCCGTCGCGCAGGTCGCCCACGGGCGTCGACTAGAAAGACCTGCACTCGGCCTCTCAGGAGGCTACACGACAAAAAAAAATTAGAAAAGATGACCCAAATATAACATTCTCCGCACTGAGTATATAAAACGCTGACGTCCGTTGAGTTAATTATGAAACATCAGGTTACGTCATAGGTTCATATAATAAGGAAATAAAACATTCTGACGGGAATCAAAATGTAGCTGAATGTGTAAAAAAAAAAAAAAAAAAGCTACAGACCATTCACTATTGCACAAATACAGTAAATATAATATAATATAAACTCAACCATGTTACTTATAGCTGTCATTTGTCTTGACACTTTGGAAAGCTTACGCGACGATTTTACAGACTTAGCAGATGACTGTTCTTTCCTAACTTCTTTCGTACGAAAGAAAAAGCGGCACTTCATGAAATGAAAAACGAATTTTTCCAATAAGGTCCAGTTTATGTTCCAGAATATATCCCAAATCACACGGCCCTAAAACAATCTCATCAATGCTGTCAAAACACTCATAAAATATAGCCTATCGCCCCACAAATGTGAGAGGGAAGAGTATTAGATTTTAATTACTACTGACAGGTTTATGCCATGGACACGTCCCCCGAGTTCGCAGTTCTTTTCAACGACTACTTCGACCCGTAAGAGAATGTTGAAGATACTGTCGGATGGATGGGTTAGGTAAGTGAGGGTATTTACTGAGCCCAAGTCCTTGTATGTTAGTGAAAGTTGCAGCTGTTGTGTCTGACAGCCTTCCATTTTGAAGGGTTGTTGCACACTTCACACAGCTGATTCCTTTTTTTAGTTGCTTGACAATGTACCCTGATAGTAAACCAAGCATTGTTTTGGAATGTTGTCTTCATAAGGAAGTCCGTTATCACCACTTTGTATCTAATTTTGTCCTCCGCAGACAACTTAACAGATTTGTTTTGTTCCTCAATTTGCTTTGCACATAATCGCATTTGATTAACAAATGACTTAGGTTCACAATTCTCGGACGGTGATATAGCCATCTTAATTGGAACATACACGCACTGTAACATATGCAAACGCAGAAAATCTACAGTTGATGGGTGATCGTCACAATTTATGGACCTTAAAATTCGGAAATGACGTTCCAAGGGGTCTTGATTGAATTTCCCTGTCAACACTTACGGTACCTTAAGTCTTTGGACCATAAATATTGAGCGACTTCTAAGGTACTCTTTAGCGTGACTCTAAGAAATTTCATTGTCCTATTTGAGGCAAATGTGTTATTTTCTGAGCTAGTGGTTTCATAAAAGTCTATTAATGTCTTGTGCGAAGGGGCATCTTTGTAGAGTGCGTTTGTTGGTATTCTGGAGTTAAGCGCATCTGCTAGATTGTTCATATCTCTCGTGAATAAGTCTGTATTCTCACTGCCGCTATAAAATATCGGAGTTACTTTGCCGGAAGAACATATTAGCATTCAAGGTCGCATTTCTGAATAATTGGAAAGAGTCTCGCGCGTTCATTCTTTGGAAAGACATAGGGTTTATGTGTGCGGAGGTCAATTTTGGACAAGCTTGAAGGCCTGCGAACTCGGGGGACTTGTCCATGGCATAAACCTGTCCGTAGTAATTAAAATCTATTACTTGTTTTTTGTACAGCAATTTACTTTTATCGTGGAAATCGCTTCTTGATCGCATGAACTTTTCAACACCAAGAACTAAGGACTAAATACGGCAGCATTTTTGTGTTTCCTACTCGCGAGCGCTTAGAAAATGATTGCAGCCAGCACAGTCAACCGCTACGCAGTCTGTCGGCGGGCGCAGCAACTACCCATACTAACGATGCGGCAGATTCGGGAGTCTCCGCACTTTCTCCTCTATACGCTATGGTAATACTGTAGTAATGTTTATAAATAGTGTGTTAATTTATATCACTTACAATGTATTACATTTAAATTGATAGAAAAGTGTTTACAAATGCGTAAAAATCAAATTGGAATAAACAAAATGGTTAAAATAGCAACGAGTGGTTAATTGTTAAAAATAGTCTTCTGTGTAATCGGAGCCTCGAGTAACTACTCGACCACTAATTGATAGCGCCACGTTGGCTTGCATAGACAAATGTTAATGTACTTTGTTGTCGATATTTCTCGCGCTGAATTCAAACGACGCCACTCAGAAGCGCTGCATTGTGGCGCGTTAGTAGCGCCACCAATGAATTCTTACAAGCATTGGTGGTCATCTACTAGTGTTGGTGACATATTGGTGGCGCTTCTACCAAGCGTAGGCGGCCCTGCTTCCGTTTTATGCCCTGGTGGAGAACTCCTCAGTCTTCTAGTGAACATGACGTAGAACGAGATATAATTTTGGCCATGCTCCTCATACGGAGGAAGAAGACACTTAACTCAGAAAAAGAAGATTCTGGGTCCATCCATTGGTTTTGGAAAGACAGAATCGAGGCCTGTTTTCCACTTTATTTGATAATTTATAACAGGATGCTGAAAAGTTCTTTACACACTTTCACATATCTAAAACGTATTTTCCAGAGCTTCTAGATTGAATCAGCAATGGAATTTGGAAGAACTCCGCCATGAGTCAGGCCATTCCACCAGAAGAGAGAATGTTTTTGACATTAAGGTTAAGTACTGTAATTCAGTACGATATTTGCCAATCTTCAATATTTATTGCAGATTTAAAAAATGACAACAGAACTGTATAGCTGAGGACTAAAATTAGGTAGATCACCTTAAATTGTATTATTGACATTGTATAGGAAACGGCTTCTGGCTTAAATGGAACGTATTCGGCTTTAAAGAATGCACAAGTCAAGAATATTGATAGGTCTACATATACATCTGGGGTAAGGAGAGGGTCGATCCAAAGATTCGTTAGTAGTACTACCATTGCGCTACTTCAGCGCCACTAAATCAGTGGCGTGGTTGCAGCCTCGTCTGAAACCAACAATTTAGTTACTGGTATTACGAAGAGCTAAATTTTGTGGGCGCCACTAGTGTCGAAGTCAACTACACAGACCGTCTACTGCGCAACTCTTCCGTGCTGTTAGCTGTGTGCGAAAGCTCTCATTTATCTACAGTATTCATGGACGGAAGCGCTGCTGAGTGGCTTTGTCTGAAGGGGCCCTTATTTTTACTACATAATTAATAAGAGCATTATAAAGTTTATATATACAATAATCGGAGAGAGGTGTTTCCTCCCCAAGGCAGCTCACATTGGGAACTTTATCTTAGAAACCTTATAAGTCTTTCCAGGATCTTTTGTCCACTTGCATGAAAGTAAATAATATAATTAGTACGAGAGAATACAGTTTAGACAGTACATATATTGACCCTGGTACTTTGGCAACACTGTTGCAGTTAGCAAACTAGTGGGAGAGCAGGAAATCGACATATCGCTCGTCCACTTTGAGTATTCGAAATGACCAAATTCAGTTGGAGCGTCATAGCGCATTTTACGATTGAGTTTTTACTTTACTATTTCGGAGTGCGCGAACTCGCTTAAAACTGTTCTCATTCGTATCGAAACCTGGGAATGCTGCAAATACTCGTAATTGACCAAACGCCCTCACTGAATTCAGATTCATTCACTAACGTTGGGTTTTCATTCCCAGCGTGTCCGACCATCTTTAAATCCGGTTCGAGGGATCAGCAATCCAAAGGAGGATTATAATATGTCAAATATTTAGTGGGGTAGGAAGGTGCTTAGCTCCCGGATGTTGGAGATTTCCACCTGTCTGTGGGAATGGAAGATCGATCACGAAAGCTGGTGTGCAAGTTCGGGGACACGAAATGAGTTGACACTACTCTCAAGCTGGACACTTGCTTGCATTACGGTAGCTCGCACTAAAACTGTTGGGGTACTGGTGATTTCTAAAGAAATCTGTATTTGACAGAATTATAGGGGATTCGACGTTGATGAATAATCCTGTTATTTAATGACACGATGTGTCACTACAAATGGTAGTTCTTAGTTGCTGGTACGCTCCGAACCTGTTCTCACGACTACTTTGTCTGGCTCTGTATTATCATTCTCCCTTCAAATTGTTCAGTGGCCAGCTCCGTGGCACAGTCGATAAAACTCCAGCCTTTTGTGTTCAAGATTGTGAGGTCGAATCCTGACATATTCAGTTGGCATTTGATGATGTTTTAATGTGGTTAAACTTGGACAAAAATTTACTGACGAAATTCCGCCTCTATGTCTTTTCTAGATACAATAGAACATTATTTACACGATCAGACTGCTTAGAGGAAAATGTTGCATAATTTATGAAAGACAGGACAAGCGTTAAATTTTCAAATTCGTTGCAACCGAGAAGTGGACAAGCTGAAGTTTTTTCTTAATTCACAAAATGTATTTATTTTTCTCTCTCTCTTCCAGGTCCTTGCGGAGGGAAGACAACTGGACAATCAAGACTTTGCACTTTTTTTGAAAACATGGGATGGAAGGTTAGTAAAATACATTTTTCTTGTTGAACTACTTCGATTGGTTTGGTCACTTTCTTTTTGTATTTTTTATTTAACATAGTAATAATGAAATATCCTTTGTATTGTATATAAAACATTATGTGTAGCTATTTCTAGTTTGTAATAAGTAGGGCTCGGAACTTCATGACGTTATCCACAGATTTTATTTTTATTTTGCATAGAAATGCATATTTTGCATGTTACGTGATATTTTTGAAGATACATGTTTTGGTTAATGGTATATTTTGGCATTAGGATTGAATGAAATAATTGTTTGTGTCTCTGTAATTCAGCATTTAGTGTGGGTGACTCATACAAGGATTCAAATTTGTTTTTCCTCGAATCACAAAACGACTATTCTGTATAAGGTTTATCTGGACAGCGATGAAGGATTAGTCTCCATAACGCTTTCGAGGCCAACGTCCATTTACCAGCTGAGGACAGACATTTCAATACGAGGTAGACCGTGAGATGTCAATGCTCCTCACAGAAAGTTGCCTCAGCATTTCAGCGATCAGAGGCTGCATACGATTAATCTATCGTTTTGTTGTACCTTTCAAGTTATAGGCCAATAGTGGCGCGTGGTATCCGTAGAGGCTTCTAACAGTCTTTCGAGTTGACGTTCATAGGTGACCTGCGCGTCGTGTTGAGATAAAATAAGTGATGAAGACGTCACAAACACCCAGTCCTCGAGTCAGAAGCAACCATCCGATGTTATAATCCCTCAACCAGGCCGGGAATTGAACTCGAGGTCCTTCGGATCAAAGCCTAGCATCCTACCCACGTAGCCACGAACCCGGATGACCTTCAAGTGAAACTATTGCTCTGAAATAAAATGATTTACACCTAGTTCTTGCATGGAGCAGCAAAGAAAAGACTACACATCTTCGAGATAGCCTAAACCACAAGCAAAACTTTGGATCATGACATTGCCTGGTATACAGTACCGAGATCATAAGCATTACGTACTCATAAAACTAGTGGAATGCTAAGAGCTTTTATAAAGATCTTCGTGTTGAAAACTTCTGTGATTAGTAACTAAAGTTCTGCTTTGTGAATTGTGGGGAATGAAAGGCATGGCTCAACATCATGTGATTGCTTTATAGCATTTAAATTCAGGACCATATAAATAATGCAAGAGGAGAGACAGCTTATTCTCGGTGAGACCCTTCGAGTCACATAGAAGCAGCATTTTCCATATTTCAATTTATGGTGAGTGCTAACATTGTTTAGCTAAACTGAGTAATCCTTGCCTGATGAATTGCACAGATGAATATGGAGAGAAAGGCGAAAGCCGACAGTAGCATCAAATGATATTTCATGAGACTGTGATTGCTGAAATACTTTGTTTAGTGAATGTAATTGTTGGAATATGCTGCACGTATCATCCTGGTGAAATATTTCCCCCAACATACAACTTCTAGAATGAGCTAATCTTTCAATTACTGCAATTCCTTTGAATGATTCCTTCAGGCTTTTGTGGGAAAATAAGATTTTAGTGGACATTTTGCTATATCGAATACGATAAGTGTTCCTAAAGATCAACAGAAGAAATTAATGCCAATTTTGAAGAGCTTTGTCAGGGTGTCTACCGGTAACGAAAGTAACGAAAAAGTAACGAAATTTACAAATGGGTAACGAAAGTAACGAAAAAGTAACGAATTTTACAAACGGGTAACGAAAATTTTCTGAAGGCGGGTTGAATCATTTAAGCTCGCGCCGCTAGGCTCAGAGATTGCGATGGAGCGAGTTTCACGCAAGCGGCGCCGTCCCTATTGCATAGTACTAAGCTATATTTCCCCGTGCCCGACCTCAAGGAAATACATACTGAGGATACCTTGAGTGGTATACATCGGTTCAACGTATATTTTCGGCATCAAGAAGACTGAAGTTTCGTGTGAAACATTTTTCTGTGTTAATGTATTAGGAAACCTGACTTTTCGTGAGACCTTTATTCGCGAATACTTCCGAAACTAAAAAGATCTCTCATTTCTGTTATTTGGAAATTATGTCAAATTGAAGTCCAGAAATAACGCGAAACAATTTAATGTCGCAATCTTGCGAAATGTTACCGTTTCGAAAAGAAAAAAAATGCGAAAAATCTTTGAAATACATATAACTTATTTAAAAAATATGTCTAGTAAATTTGAGACATCCAGTATGGTTAATTCGAAATTCCGTTATAAGTCGATTTTTCCTTCGAACTTTCGTTCCATTGGATATATAATCTAACCGATTATTTCGATAACTTGTAGATAATTCGTGGTTCTCAGTCGAAATAAAACTTGCCCTCTTGTCGTATTATTCGTGCAATCCTCTCAGAATAATTCGTAATATTCGATACCGTACCTACTTCGAACGTTCATCCTCCAAAATCGCATACACAAGACGGCCGGCTGACCGCACGACTTGTCTGCGGGAATCTCGTCAAACGGACCGAGATCGACGTCAGTTGCGTAAAATCATAAAACCCGTCCGCTATCGTGAACTTGTGACCACGAGGACTGCGGGAATCCTGTCGAAGGTGATAGGGCACCTATCACGTATACTTAAATGCGTGCGGGGACCGAGAAGTGCATCAACCCACTTAAAAATGGCAGCCTACGTAGCATCGAAATACTAAATCCTCCTCGTGATCCACCCTGAGCTGATGAACTCCCAACCACAGGCTAGGGAATCACGGCGCCGACTGAACAACATGTACATAACTACTCGTAAATTTTAAACATGCCCAACCTTGAGCTTGCCTCCGCCATTCTGTCAGGACAGATAGACAGGCAGACAATCGTTGAACGGCCGGGTGTGGCGATGATTTCAGAATATCTCAAGGACAACGTAAAACGGCCGAGAGCGGCAGCGATTGCGATACATCGCGATATTTCTCTGCATTTAATGACGAGGACAACTGTATTCTTGTCAAACGGACAGCAAGTGGCGCCGATTGCGTAATAATGCTATATTTTCTTGTGCCCGACCTCAAGGACAATGGAAATCTCGTCGAATGACTAAAAGTGACACTGATTATATAAATCGCGATTTTTCTCCGTGTTCTATCGTGAAAACTACGGGAAGCTCATCAAACAACTGAGACCAGCGCCTATCGTGTAACATCTCGATATTTCTCCGTATTTGTTTGCGAAGACAGAATTCGGTGACGATCGCGTAACATCGCATACATTTCTTCGCGACCTACCGCGAGGACGAAGGTAATCTCGCCAAATGGTCAAGTGCAGAGCAACCTCTTGGTACCGTAATTATAACAACATATTGTGCACAAGACGACATATTAGCTGAAACAACTCATTGGATATTAAATATCTAGTATATATTTATTATTTTTAATTTTTTTATGACATCATGTGAATTTTATTTAAAGCGGCTTCGGTGGCCTAGTTGGTAGCATGCTGAACTGCTGTGCCCAATATAGCGGGTTCAAACCCGGGCGAAGTCGTCGGATTTTTTAAAAGCGTTAAAAATCCTTCAGTATGCCTTCCTTCGGAGGGGAAGTAAAGCCGACGGTCCCATGTCATAGATTTATGGCATGTAAGAGATTCTTCCACAGACTAAACTTAGTTAGTTATTGTTGTTTTAAGGGGCGGAACTAAGACTAAACTTGTGTGAAGCTAAATTGTTAGGTTAGATTTCGTCGGAACGCTCTGTCAAAGTTCCAACGTTCACCACTAGGTATCAATGATATCTGGTAGCAACTTGAAATTGAACGGAACTTGTAGCTCACCCTAAGGGTGTTCGCTGGAAGCAGCTACAGATTCAGGCGAGGTGAACATGTCCTCGGACACTCCCGGCACTCAAAGCCATACGATAAATAAAAAACCTGTTTAAAAACAGTTCATTGTTGTTTTTCTTCACTGCGTGATGAGCGCCTATGCTTGCAGACTGCAGACGTATCTTGAATTCAAAGGTAACTAAAATTAACTAAAAGGTAACCAAAAGGTACCTAAAAAGTAACTAATTTTTACTTCATCCTTACAGTAGACACCCTGTTTGTAAAAACATCTATACATTACCTCTGTCATCTTCACTTCTTGAGGTTAATGTCCTTAAACGTAGACATCGATCTATCATCTCATCTTCGTCCTAACGAATCGGGTGTGTATCATGGCTTGATACTGTCACTTCTTACTGGGACAACAGACAATTCTCAATATTTCCAATATATGTCTTCAATCAACATAGTGCAGGAACTAAGCTCACTCCCTTGTAGACATCGTTCTAATAGTCTAATTTTGATTCGGCGAGGAAGGGAGTACACAAGTTCCTGTAGATATGCCATAGGCTATCTAGATGGAGCCGAATGATTAAATCCTGTAGGGCTACCAAAATGTGGGGATACTGATTTCTTCTTTTCACTTGCGGTTCCAAATAGTCTCTCATCCTTTGAGTGAAATTAAGATGGGATGGTTTAGCTGGTCTGTTGTGGTATGTTAGTCATTCCAGTCACGTATGCGTGCAATTCTATGCATCTTAGAAAATGGGAGGATCCACTGCATACTCATCGTGAAGGTGAATAAAGGAGACAGTCAGTCTGAAAGACTGGACTTTATATTATTTTAAATACTACAAACGCTAGAAAGGCTGGAGGCTTCGAGCGAGCGCGCGGTACTAAGACATCACACACCTCAGTGCATTCTCGGTACATTTCGTGACGTTGCCGTAACGTAATGACGAAGTCGACTATATCATTTAAAATGATAAAAGGCAACACTGTGCTTGTTGAAAAAGAAGCCTGGATCTTGTTCACGGTGACCTGAATGAGTGCGGTCACATCACAGAACCACCTTCGGCCCTCCCCGTGCCTTACTGGGCGCCAGTGCACTGGATGCCTTGCATCATTTGACTCGTCGGACCACACTACACGCCTCCAGTCAGCTATTGTTCACTTTCCACGTTGTGTTATCCATTGAAAACTGACACACACAGTAGTAGTACTCTCGTTCAGTCATATCGCCAAAGGGCGATTGTTAATGCGTGGAGTCTGGTGCCCAGAAGGGCTCCTTTCACTCCGGTTTTAATGAAATAACTTTGATTTAGGGAAGGAATAATAGTTTACTTTTGATTATAAATATTTCTCCCACAGTACATTAAATACAATGTGTGGGAGGATGTTGTCCTTTGGTTGATAATTTATTCGTTAGGTATTTTTTATTTTCGTTACATGACGGTCTGAATGATGGTTGAGAGCACTAATACTGTATTATGCCTAATGTGCTACGAGTACTGATTTGGGTTCAGCTGCTAGGGCTATTGACCATCAGACTAGTAGTGGCATTAGATGTTATTTGCTCCAGTTCGTACGGTAGTGGCCTGTCAGCAGCAGCTTCAGCTGAGTTAATAATAATAAAAGTTGTTTGCAATTAAGTTAGATTATTAATGTTAAGAATTATTTGAAGTAAGACAGACCTCTGGTGGGTTGATTGTTATAGTATGTACTGTACAATGCTCCAAAGGGACTAGTGTGCCCGGTGAGCTTATTTTCCAGCAGCTATAAAATAGGCTTGCATTGAGTTTTAAACATTGATGGTATATCAAGTGAGAATACGAGTTAGAAACGATTTCGTTGGGCATTCGTTGGTCCTGGGAACTTGTAAGGGATGTGGGGGTTTGGTCGAATCCACATGCAAGCATATAAAGGCTTGAAAACCAACCCTCACAATGTGATTGGTGTAAGTGTTGGTTAATAAAACCCTTGGCACTACAGCCCATGAAGGGTCTAGGCCTACCAAGTGACCGCTGCCCAGCCATTCGGCCTGCAGATATTGGGGTGATGCCTGGTCAGCGCATCAGGTTCCCTCAGCCGTTAATCTTGTTTTTCGTGACCGGGGTGCTGCCTCACTGTCAGACAGCTACTCAATTGTCCTCACGAGGCTCAGTGCACCCCGTTCCAGCCCTCACGTCAGTTTCTAAAATCCCTTACGGAGCCGGGAATCGAACCTGGGGCCTCCGGGTGAGAAGCAGGCGCGCTAAATACTGTGTGTAAATTAGAGATGTGCTAACTGGAGGTGCTGTGAACGAAGAAGATGAGTTAACGTTAGGCAGTGGTAATACCACTTCATTTACGTATGATTCAGGCACGCTCAGTGTTGTAAAAGAGGGCATGCATTGTTGCAAAACAAGGTCCAGCTATATTTGATGAACATTTGCATTTGATAGAAGCATGTAGTACTCGTATCCAAACGATTTCTGCCAATGTAGACAAGGGACGAATGCACACATGCTAAATGTACTGAAAGAGCATATTATAATTTATTTCAATTTGAAAATAACATCAAATAAATAAAATCTGGGAATAAGTGTATATATTTTCAATTCTTGTGCCTTTAGTAGGCTATATTTAAACATTATTTTTCATGATACCCGTTTCATGAGATAAGCTTGCCAATAGTTGAAAAAACAGAAAAGTGATTTAGAAGAGAAAGTAGAGAAATGTTTTGAGCTTCAAGAAACATACTGTGTGTTTTAATTTACAATTGAATTGCATATTTATTGAATCACCAAATCTTGAGCTTCCGAGCCCTAGGATTGATATAATGTTCAGTTTCGTATAATGTTTTCGTGGTGAGGGCCATTTCCGAAAGATGAGTTAATTCTTTTTCAGGTATTTCGTGTGCCAGAAACCGCCACTGTTCTACTAAGGTATGTGCTATGGTTGGTTTTGGCTCATTGAAATGTAAGTAGATCTTATTAAATTATATATAGGCCTACAGTTCATTAAAGCCTGCTAATTTGACCATGTAGCTTGATTTGTTAATAGAAACCACCCATTGTCATGTGGTGTAAATAAGTACTGTATTCTGTAAAATAGTCATGAGAACCTTGGGGATATTAATTGTTGTACCGTGCTACATGAATACAGTAGGTAATTAATTGTGATTTTATAGCCCATGGTTACACGCATATTGGTGATGTTGAATTCTACTAAGACATTTTGTTATCCGTTTTACCTGGATTTAAAAAAAATTACAAATAGTGAACGTGGAGCCCCCTGTTTAATTGTTTTCCCAAATACCTTGCATGAGTAATACCGACCACTCTCCTAATTTAACGATAGAAAGAATGTGAACGACGACACACTGCATCTGGTGGATGGGAGTAAGAATCGCGGCTGAACGCCAGTGAATTGGCAACTCCAGCTATCTGATGTGACATCTAGTGGCGAAAATGAGAAACATCTTAAAGTAAGTCAGCCATGAGCATTTTGAAGTTACAGTATGTAAATGGTTGCCTTAAATTAAGGTGTTATTAGTGAACCTTTATGGGATTGCCAAGTACTCTGTGTAAATGCTAAATGTACAGTAGAATGATCAAAAACCAAGCATTTGCTCGGGCCAAGACTGTGGGTTGGATCCAGTAATGTAAAATACCCAGGTATTTATAAATCGGGGTAAATACCCAGTGTATTTACTCGAGTAAATACCCAATTTAGGTAAATACCCGGGTATTTAGATTTTTCATAAAAAATCCTGTGTTGTGGTAAGTTGAACCTTAAAAAGGGTACCGGTATGCAAACTAATCTACATTAACTTTTTAGAAATGTAACAACATTAGATAGTAAATTATAATTTAATTAGAATTGGGACTTAAAAACAAAATTAGAATTGGGAATTAGATCAGGAGATAAAATTCAATAGTTATAACCTGAAAAACTCAGGGTTAGAATTGAACTAGGCCTTTTTGCGAACATTGAGATAAAGTTGGGGCAAGAGCATTGGCCAAGTTCCACAAAAGGTGTAATATACAGTTTTCAACACACTGTAAATGTCTTTCAGAACAGTTTGTAATATCATTCATATATAAAATAAATAATCAAATAACCAAAAAGATTAGTAAATAGAAAATTAACAGTTACACTAAAAAGCTCTAAAAATTATTTTATTTAAGTTTAATGAAGCTTAACAAATGTATTAGACTATTCATACATAATGAATCTCTTTGGGCTTAGGCCTATATTCCAGTTTAAAATGAAAAATATCAATTGAGTTGTACTAGTACAACTTGTGTCAAATCAAATTGACATTTTGTTTATAATAGTTCTTTTTAATTTACAAAAGAAATTCAAAGTACATCACAAGAAATACAACATCTTTTGATGTAAATATATATATATATCACAAAGTAGTAGAATATTTTCTAATCTGAGTTTTCATCACGCTCAGAGATGTACTCTTCATCTGACGGCGAAATGTGGCCATCGTCGCTACAGGAAACTTGCATTTGATCATTATTGGTGTTTTCAACTTCCTTTTCGCTGCACTCACCTTGTTTCCTTGGTCTCTTTTCTTTTATTTTCTTGGTTTTGGAGTTTTGTTTAGCAGATTCCAGTTGTGTAAGCTATCTGTCCAGCCCTTTCAGTTGTAAGTCGGTTTCTTTTCTTACCCAAAAATACCCCGATGTCCATTTTCCTTTTTTGTTTTGAAGGATGAATATTGTTCCCGATTTCAATTTAAGGCAGTCCTTGTTTGTCCAACACTTCATCATCACACCAAAAAGTGTTGTACAAAGCTCAGAAAACTGAAAATACCCTCATTTTGGGTATTTAAATGGCCACTGGGTATATACCTGGGTAAATACCCAATTTATATTTACCTTCCCACTGGGTATTTGCCCGACCCACATCACTAGTTGGATCCAGTAAGAAATTTGTTTCTACAATGTTGCGTCTAGGAATACGCTGTCCACCAGTGCCAATTGAACTGTGCCTCATAAACCAAATTAAGTTGTCCATTCCAATCATTTCAATTGCAGGGTGTTGGAGCCGATGACGCAATATCGGGAACATGGACAGAACATAAATTTCGTCCCAATTGACGCCTATTCTTTGACTCAACACAAGATGTTTCGCAAATGATATTTTTTTATGAGTAATATGTCATACCAATTAGGCGTAGGTCTATGTTAATCATACTTCAGAATAATTTAGATTTCCACCTCACGCTAATGCACACGCCACAATAGCAATTTGTATGTGTGAAGGTACTGGAGGCTTGACACATTATGGCGTTGATTTGTTTGAAACAATTTTCAAGTTGATAATAGTACTTCCAACAAGAGAAAGCATCTGTGAGCAAGTGCCACAGTCGATTATGGGTCATTCTCCAGAAAAGGGCAGATTTGATTGAAAAGAAATAATAATCCAAAACTTTCATATTTTTATGTTATAATTTTTATGGGGCACAGTATTTACTATAAATACTATTTCATAAATGGTTCTGTAAAATATTTTTTTAGTTTAAAAAATCAATGTTTATTTTTGTTGGTAACGGAAGCGAAGGTAACGGAGTTGAGACTTCTTAAAGAAGGCAGTTTTATTACTAACAAAGGCCTAATATACATCAAAATAAAGAGTAAACACTTCATTTGATCTTTACTTCAAAAACATTTTAACTTTTTTTTTTTATCAATGTCACTGAAGCGTTTTAGCTTGAAGTGGAGGTTCGACACAGGAATAGGTGGTTCTGGGATTACTCAGAATATTTCACTGGTTTTTATTTCTTGGTTTTCTCTCCAGTTTTGTTCATGAAGTTTACAGTACCGTAACAAAATCCCCATCTTTTGATTCTACAATTCCTAAAAACAAAAGTGTCAATAGTTGTAAACACTTAGATCAGTAACGGAGTTGAGGGTAACGGAGTTGAGGGATTTGTGAAAAATGATGGACCACATGGCATTAATTGAGGTTAGTAACTAAAGCCTTAGCCCTGAATGTGCAGGTTCAATGTCTTATTCATGTAGACAAACAATAAGCAATTAATATTTGGTCACTTACCTCTCAAGCTAAGTAACGGAGTTGAGAACTTGTAATGTCCAAGTGAACTTTGAATCTTATTTCAACTAATCAAACTATACACTTCACAAAAACACACAGCTTCTCTACTCAGTCAAGAAATAGCTGCCTTCTTTATGTTTAGTGAAGAAATGGGTCAGGTGCTATTATCTGTGAGTAATTCTTTGATCAGTGGTAACGGAGTTGAGAACTGCCCTCAGGGACAAAACTAAAAAAGAAAAGTTACTTTGTTTCATTTTTTATTATTTTGAATAGTAACTTTTTAACTATTAAACTAATTTAGTATTAATTACTGTAAGTTCTGTGAAATTACAAATATGATTTATATTATTTATTTTGAAAAAGACATTTGAAATCGTGGGAGGGGACAGTCACGGAGTTCAGGTTTACACCATAAAAATCATTTAAAATGGTGTTAGATTTAAGTTTTAAACCAAATTAAAAAACATTTTAAGACACTATTAGTATTATAGTAAGCAATAAAAATAAAAATGTTAAATAATATTTAAAAAATATGTTTAAAATCTTACGAGGACTGAAATCTGCCCTTTTCTGGAGAATCACCCTTATTCCTATTCGAGAGTGTCTTGTTGCTATGTTATCATGGGCCAGGTTGTCGTTCTTTTGGTTTCCTTTTGAAAGTGTTATATGATTGTGGCCTATATTCTTTCTGTAGGCTGGAATGTAATACACGTGGTATTGTCAATTCATATTGTACCCTTTTCTCATATTTTTAACACTTAAGCCTCCATGACGTACCATATCTCCAATAATAGACTAATAATAATAATAATAATAATAATATGCGCCTCGAATAATGATTGATCCAATTGTAGTTCAATAGCAGGTTTAAAACGTAAAGGACAGACAGGTAGATACCCTCCTGGCATTGCTCGCATCTATTTGTCCCAGCAGTCATTCATGCTACCCTCTTATGTGTTACCTCTACCCAGTGGCGTGCATTGGGATGATGCAAGTGAAGCAGTGCTTCAGTGCCCGAAATTCCCTTTAAATTCGTCTATTTTCTATTAGTTATTTGCCATATTTCCTCTTGTTTGAGCGCTCAGTTTTCCTCTGGTCCGTGGTAAAAACCAATGCTTCAGCTCGCGCTGGAGCTTACACGGAGAAGGTGGACTCCTACAAGTCCTACACCCGCAAAGCATTGCCCTGTATTCAAGCTTAATGCCCAGAAGGTCGAAGTGAAGTATGCATCACCTCACGTTTCCAAGGCGCCCTAGCTCCTTTCGTCATCAACAGATAGCAGCAGGCATAGTCTGAGGGCGAGAACAACACTGAATAGAGGGTGAGGAATCTTTCACTTTACCACCACGAATAGACCGCACCCCCTGACCCAACTACGGAGCGGACAACTTGAGCAAGTTCATTCTGGAGTGTGCAGTATAAATTTTGAATTTCTATGTGTTATGTAAAACAATGGCCATAAACCCGATCATTTTCAACACGTTCGTTCGCAGAAAGAAAGTGAAATTATAAAACATTGTAGACCAGCACTGGAAACCCCCAATTTAATCCAGAAGTACCGTATAAAACATTTATGCACCATTTTCCCGTAAATTTGTGTGAGAAGCATGATTGGCTTGCTGGTAGTACAGAATTAAATGCTGTTTTTGCTGGAATTGTCTATTATTTGCAGCTGATAAGAACACAGGTTGGACAAAAGCTGGTTTCACGCATTCGGACAATCTTTCAAAATCTATAACATATCATGAAACGACAGTGGGACACTTTAAGGGTATCTGTATCTGTAGCGTCATTCGGAGAATTGAGAATAGAAACTGCATTAGTTACGCAACTGGAAGATATTGCGGCACACAATTGAAAGGCTAGTCAAATAGGGAACTTACCATTGAAGGTAAAATTCCCTGGCCTGGGCGGAATCGAACCCAGTTTCCTCACACTTAACTGCTTGGCCATAGCGCCGGACGCATAGAGGTGAACATATTATGATAAAATATCATCTATATATTGGATATCAACAGGAGATAGCATATTCCACACCCACAGTAATCTTTTGTAAGTGCATGGGCCATGCTATCATCTGAGTTGGATGTTTTTTGGCAGATGCTGTTAAAAATAAAGACCCATGAAAATAGTCGTATCGCTCCCCTGTATCTTATGGTAGTTTGTTTTAACTTACACTATCATCACATTTTTAAACAGATAAATCTTAAAATAGTAGCATTGCACTGCATGGACGTGTCTTCAAAAAATTATTTATTATAATAAAATTATTTATTATCATTATAACAATTATTGTACTGTACGAATTTATATTTATTTTGTAATGAAAATGATGTTATTATTACTAAAATTATTATTATAGTGGGTATGCAATTAGTTACTCTTCACAGTGCTTCACTGGTCTCGAGGGTCACCGCACGCCACTGCGTCCACCCTACATATGAGATATCCTGAATCTACCTAGCTCTAACTTCAGTACAGCAAGGTCGGTGTAAATACCGAGCGACGTCGAGAGCGATTCGTCGCTACACTAACTTATTTCTTGCAGAATACTGTAGATCGCTACTGGGAACTCGCTGCATTGACTTTTCTACACCTCGACTCTATTTCCTTCCTCATACTACCATCCTGAGAGAATACACAGCCCAAGTACTTAAAATGTTCCACCTGCTCCAATTTAGTTCCTCCTACCTGGCATTCTATTTTCTCGTGTTCCTTCCATACCGACAAGATGATGGTACTGTCATCGCGGCAGGAGATGGCAGTTGAACACGCTGTGACGGGGTGCGGGGGGTCTTGCAGTACGCATGCGCGGCCCGCATATTCCTAAGTTAAATATATCGGCTTGCCGCATGCCAATGGTTGTCATTGCTGCAGGCGACACTCAGCCACTGAAAGAAGGAATCTGCTGAGTGAGTGAAGCAAGTAGTGACCAACTTAATGTTTTTGGATTGCGCGATACGCAGTGAGCGGGAAGAACCCTGCAGTTCAAACCCGACTGCCAACTCCTGACGCGATATCAGTATCGTTCACTGCATCAAGAAACCTTTCCCAGCTTGCACAAGCACGCAGCACAGCTCATGTGTATGTTTGGTTCCTCATACTGTTACGAGCAACTTTTCTCTGCCATGAACCGAATAAAATGCAAAGACGGCCAATGCTCGGAGATTCGACATTGAAGAGTGCTCTGCGCATCATGTCAGCAAATGCATCGACTCCCAATATCTCAGCACTTGTGTCATCAGTGAACCGTGTACCCTCTGATACTCAGTAAATGTATTGTATTCTGTATCTTGGACATGTCTTATGAATAACTCCTACATTCCCACGTCCAGTCATGCAAACCCATTCATCAGTATTCTCCGTCACAGGTCTCGGCCAGTATCCACTGCCCAGCGACGGCAGCCCCCACAGCAGATCTGTATTGCATGTTGCAGGTTTACTCACGCAAGGCGGCGAGTACTCCGCTCCACACTGGTGAGCAGCTCGGCTGGGGCAGCCTGTTGTAGAGCCTCCAGTACATGTTCGCGGATTGCGGGTGCCGAAGTTATGGGATCCCGCAATGCTTGGCGCACCAAACGGCGGTCATCCCTCAGGTTGGTGTTTCTTGGCCGACCCGAACCTGCACGACGTGAGTGGGTTCCCTCCTGTACCCATTGAGTCCAACATCGGGCCACTGTGACATCTGAATGGCTCACATGCCTGGCAATTGCACGATACGACCAACCAGCCTCATGCAGTCCCAGAACGCGGCCTCTGTCAAATGCTGTCAATTGGTGGATAGGCTGTCTAACGTGTCTGCGAGGCATCGCGGGTGCTTCGTACTGTACGTACCGTTCGCGCCACAGTTTTTGGCCGGCGAGCCCCAATTGTGCAGTCGTACTGAAACCTCGCGTATCAATTGCACATGTCTGAGGTTCGCCACCTGCCCTCTGTAAGACTGTGAAACCGGGACTGACCGGCCAAAATACGTGGCGTGAACTGTAGTCCTCTCTGCACGTCTTGCTGAACTGTCTGGCTCACAGCAGTTGACTGGAAACAACCTATCAACAAAAGGGCGGTGCCATCACGAATGCACTCTGGTGGGCGTTCAACAAATTACAGATCCTTGTAAATCTAATCATTTACGCACACATCAATGGTATGCATACATACCGAAACGGAATATTATTGGATCACTCCTTCTGGGTGCTTATCATTTTTATTGTCAGGCAGTGTAGACTGTATAAAACGCTAAGGTGTAGGCTATGTTTCACAAAACTCAAGCTCTTAAACCAGAGGGAGTTAGAAGGTGAGGTTTGTGCCAAAATCGTCTTATTAGTACAGGAAAAAAATCTTGCATTTCTTGGAAAGTCAACGGAAACATATTTATTTGTTTAAAAAGTGCGTTTAAACAAATAAACAAAATGGTAGACCCTGCCAGAACTGGGTCGCGTCCAATCCTCATAACATACATGTGCGAATTCTCGCAAAGGTCTACTAGTTGCGAAGTGCTCAATATGTAGCCGAGACCTGCCGGAACTAAAATTTATTACTTGTCAAGAACGAAGTGATTGCTGAAATATTTTATTTCTCTTGTTAGTTGCTGCCTTGAGATCTGTGCGGTGGCCTGCGAGTTTTGGGGAGGTCCTTCGTGAGATAACACTATTCGTATTGGAACTTGGCAGACCATAAAATCCAACTGGATCTCGGCTAATTACTAAAGAGCATCCAAATATTGCACATATAATCATTTTACGATACCGGGTAGCTGTTTTAACTAATACATGGATCTCCATGTATGATAAACAAATACAGCTAAGGAATCAAGGTGGTCTACATAATGGCCGCAGCTTGTTTCAGATAAAATTATCGATACTACCGTAACGTCACGCCGTTACGACCTATAACAAGGCTCACCTTGACCTTCACGTAATGTTACATGTTTGCGCTGCAATTCCCAGCACACAACAGCTGATCAACTGCGATTAAAATGAAGTCAAAACTTAGCGTAATTACAGACGGAAAAAGTATAGATCACAATCTCTTCTCTTCCCGTGAATAATTTACTCCCACCCACAAAATATACTTTCTGTTTACGTGATCCTATAAAATACACGCCTCATTACTACGAGCGTCTTGCGTTGACACGTGCGAGAAATAATTACTTCTTTCCCTCGTCAAATGCGTCCACGTGCATTGTATTTCATTTTTTTAAATATAATTGGAGTTAATGTTAGCCAATGTTGCAGCTGGGACTGTGGTAGCGGCCTGAGCAATCCTGCGGTAGTTTGACGTTTAACTTCTGTTTCAGTTTTACTCTGCTTTTCTTTGCAGTGGCATCCTTGCTGAGGGTTTGGGTGTGGCTGATAGCAATCACGTTGGGTTAAATGTAATTTCATGAAACCGTACATTTAAGCAGAAGGCATCCTCGAAAGAAGGATGACTAGAAATTGTTTATGTAACACCAAGATTCGAGGGTCTTAAGGGAAGGTCATAATTCGTTCTTAGCCTCATCTTTTAAACCTGTAGGATAAACATTACAGGAATTATAATTTTGAACATTACACAGGGTGATTTTTTTCCACCGTGTACAAACTCTAGGAATTGATCGCGGAGATGATACGGAACAAAAATGGTCTACTGAACGTATGTCCGGAAATGCATGGTGTCCATGCCAGCGACCCTGTATCAATCATACTTTGTTACAGAGACTGCAGTCCAATACACGCTGTACCATGCCACCACAGTTAGGGGGGGGGGGGGGGGGGGGGGCAGCACGGTTGTATCGGGAGACCTATCCCCGCCGACAACAACCACAGCATTCAATGTTTGCAGCAGTGTTTCGCTCTTTGCCTTTGTCTGAGACAGGGTCGTTTAAGGAAGCAGGAAATCATGAAGGACGTACCCGCCCGTACCCAGACGTGGAGGAAAATGTGATTAACACTGTGGAAGGCGATAGCCGTGTCAATACCAGACAGTTGGCCCGCCAGTACAGGGTAAGCCAGACGACCGTGTGGAACTTTCTCCATGACGATTGTTACTACCCTTATCATTTACAGCGTGTGCAGGGCTTACTAGCGACAGACTTTCCATATCGGGAGCGGTTTTGTTACTGGTTTATTCACCAGGCAACCATGATTTCGGAATTTGTGGCATCCATCCTATTCACAGATGAGGCCACCTTTACGCGGAGTGGTTTCTTCAACTTTCATATCAGTCATCTGTGGGATTGTATGCAGAACCCCCATGGTTTGCTGCCATCGAATCATCAGCAGTGGTTCAGCTGGAATGTGTGGGCTGGGGTAATTGGCGACTGTGTGTAGGGAACGGTCTTCCTTCCACGTCGCCTAACAGGCCGGAACTATCGGCGTTTCTTGCGGATGGCATTGCCCCCCTGCTGGAAGACGTACCATTGATGATTCGCAGAGTTATGTGGCTGCTACATGATGGTGCTCCACCCCACTTAGGCGTTAACAGCCGGACGCATGTCAATCGTGTCTTCCCTGGTTGATAGATTGGACGAGGAGGTTCAGTTGCGTGGCCTGCTCGTTCACCAGATCCCAACTTGTGCGATTTCTGGTTATGGGGCCATCTCAAAAGTATCGTATATGCAGAGCCCATTCCAGATGTGAAGACACTGGAGCAGCGTATTCATGCTGCCGCTGACACTGTTCGGATGCAGTCTCGCTGATGTGAACGTGTGAGACAGAACATGCTACGGCGCGTACATGCATGCGTGGTGGCACATGGAAACCATTTTTAACACATACTGTAACTGTGGCTGCATGTTACAGTGCGTATTAGACCGCCCCACTGTGGGGCAAGAGTGTCTGAAATGCGGCATTAATTCTAATTTTACTTAATAGGATTTCTGAGTTATAGAGCATTATCAAGGACATGTCTGTGTCTTACGAAAAGTGAAAATACTGTTCATTTGGCATTTGTTTATTAATATAATAGTTGTAAAACATTGTACAAATTATAACTGGAGCAAAATAATTATTATGGAAACGCAGAAAGCAACTTAAATTACATGAATCCTCAGAACGAGTGAAAGTGCAATTGTCTCAATTACTACCATCCCTCCCTTCATCATCATTCCGACTCCTGGGACTTATTGTAGATATGAATGGAGATTTTAATAAATCTAATGCTTCTTTCGGAAGGCCTTGATTTTTTTTTTTTTTTTTAAGTTTCCTCTTGCTGGTGATAAGTGGATCAGAACTAACCAAAAAGTAATTTAAAATATCGGCATTTTTCTGTCGACTACATTTTCTAGAATAATTTTCACGGCAATTTTTGAAGTCCTTATTACGTGCTTCCTGTGCTTCCTTTGTTAACTGTCCTATAGGAAGCAATGCGGACGATACTATTTCAGGTCCATGTATCAAATATTTATGCAGTGTAGGAGACATGTTCTGAACGAAATATCTTGCCATGCTATAGGCAAAAACTCTACATTTTTCATGATTTCCAGAAGTTTTCTCCTTGTGATGAACATTTTATTTGAGCTGGTACCTGAAATAAACCCAGATAAGATTTTATTTGACGCCCTCCGATTTTCTCTGTTCTTGATGTTATTGTCATTTAAAAAAAGAAGTAGCAAAATGTAGCAGCAAAACTAAACTGATCTACAGTATAGAGGCCACAATCACTAGAAAAAATCAACAATGCATGCTCGATCTGCCTCGGAACATAACTATTCACCTTCTTAAATCTCAAGATGGTAAATATAAGCAGACGTTTAAAGAAAGATTTTTCTAACACACAAATATTACTATATAACAACCAAAAATATCATTACACGAAGGTTCCATGGCGAAACAATGAAAAAATTCCGAAAATACGACTTATCTGCTCTGCAATATCTCAAATACTGTGGGCTGCCCAAGCGAGACGCAGTGTGGTAAAGGTCACAACGTGTTTCAACATGGTCGAGCAAGTCTTCTAGTGTTGTTATACCAAAAATATCATCATACGACCAATTTCAGTTTTTGAATTAATGCCGCATTGAGGCACTCTTGCCCCACTGTGCGCCGTCTCTGTAATAGGATGATCGAATAAATGGTCCCTAACAAACAAACCATGCATTTATGGATTTACGTTCATTAGACCCTTTCTGTTCCGTATCCTCTCCTCGACCAATCCTTGAATTTGTACACCGTGGAAAAAATCACCCTGCATACTATGCCATTGTAGTTGTTCCTGGTAGAATGAATCCTGACTCGGATTAATGCCAAAAACTATCTGGAGAGGAAGAAAGAATGTTCCAAGTTAAGGAGAGAACCGGCCGTTGCCGTTGGAACACTGACCAGGAGAGCATACGCTGCATTTTATATCAGAAAACATTTTGAATGGTTGAAGTTAGGGATCCTATATTAGTTATCTTTGTATACATTACACACTGATGAAGCTATTGAAGTACAGACCTCGGAAATAAAGTGTATCCCAAATTTGTGCTACGCCAGATGCGTTGTAGGGCGGAGAGGACTAGACAGTAATTAACACTAAAATTGTACTGGAGTACATGCACTGACAGTACGAGGTGTCTTAAGTCATTCAGTTTCCGAAGATTTATTGCATACGGTCATCTTGTTTTGTACGAGGGTTGGTTCTTATTTATGTTATGATAAAAGTATTATAGGACAAAAATCCATTATGTATTATACTGAAACAACAAATACCTTTAGCGCTGAAAACATACCAAACAAGTACTTTCGTGAAGAACTAAACCACATAATGTACTGTATATTCATATATTATACTGGCCCTTTTTTTAGAACTCTGTTAAATCAAGTATCTAAGTGATGGCCTATTATTATTATTATTTAAATGCTAAAATATCGTGTGGTACCCCTGTTTGTTTCTTGCCACGATTTTTTAAGTCACATTAGTGAACTTTTTTTTAGTCCTCCCTTGATTCTGAATTTCAAACTGATAGCTGTAATATGTTCCAATATATTCAGTACTGGTCAAATTTTCGTGGCCGCCATGTTAGACTAGTGACGTTCATGGAAATGTAAAGACTTGGTTGAGGTATTGAGGGATGGAACTACAGTACTGCCAAGTTTTATCAACATCGGCTCAGCCGAACAAATTTTATTTTTGGGGACGGACACACACCGATTCAGTTTTCTTTTGTCGTGTGGCCTCCCAAGAGGCCGAGTGCAGGTCTTTCTATTCGACGCCCGTGGGCGACCTGCGTGTCGGGCTGAGGGAGGGAATGGATGAGCATGAATGAAACTGGGCAAGGATGTGGAAGGAAGTGGCAGTGGCCTATCATAAGGTACCGTCCCAGCATTTGCCTGGTGTTGAAAATGGGAAACCACGGAAAACCATTTCATGGACGGCCGACGGTGGGGTTCGAGCCCACGCGTCTACAGAGTCAGCAGAGAGCTTGGCCCCATGACCTAACGCTGCGCTTTAGCCAGCATAGCCACTGCTGTCGGTACCGATTCAGTAACATCCACACACATATGAAAAATAAGTCAAACTTGTGTGGTATAATTTAAAAAAAAAGTTAGATATTTGGATGACCGCTATGTTGGATTTTTAAGCCGTATTGATTAGTTTTAAAAATACGAGGGCAGATCGGAATTTAACCCACAATATTTTTTTTCTCCCCTGGTATTGCAGCTGGAATGTTGAAATTTCACAACGATACAGTTTGAAGTTTGTGCTACAGAGGGTATTTTGTTTTCATGTGCAGCTCTAGCGAGAGAAACCTGAACTACGAAACAAACAAGGCATGCATGTTACTGTCGTCAACTTGTGAAGAGCAGCGAAGTGTAGCTCGATATTTGTGGGCAAAAGGTCATAAACCGAGTGAAAATTGACAGGGACATGCGTGGCGTGTATGGGGACGACTGTATGGACCGTAGCAATGTCTTCAGGTGGTGTGCATTCTTCCAAGAGGGCCGTGTGAACCTTGGTGGTTCTTCACGCTCCGGGCGGCTGGTAACAGCTGCAACCCCGCAGTATGTCCTAGCCATTGAGGCAGCAATTTGGAAGATTGGCGTGTGTACCTGCGAACCTTATCGTAGACGTTCAACATTGTTCATCACATGTAGAAATTCCGTAAATTTAGTGCTCGCTGGGTGCCTACGAACCTGTTAAGACAACCGCAAGGGTCAGCGAATGATGACAAGCTTGGCGCGTTGCGCTGGTGATTAGTCGCGGGTGTACCACTACACGCCCGAAACCAAGCAGGCCTCTATGGAATGGAAACATGCTGGTTCCCCAGTACGAAAAAGAAATATCAAAGTGACTCAATCTGCTAGGAAAGTGCTTGTGACAGTGTTCTGGGATATGTGTGGTTTGTTATTGGTTGACTTTTCTGAACACGGGTCCACTGTAAATGCTGCAGTCTACATTAAGACTTTGCTTACGTTGCGTCGTGTCCTTCGTGACAATCGCCACAACATTAATGCTGGCGGTGTCAAACTTCTTCATGACAATGCCCGCCCCTCATGTTCCTGTTCGTGAGAAAATATCCCAATTTGGGTGGGAGGTGTTCCAGCATCCACCATACAGGCCAGATCTGGCACTGTCGGACTTTCATCTGTTTGATCCCATGAAGAAATTCCTACCCGGCCAACACTTTGCGACAGATCGGAATTGATTTGTTTGGTTTTGTTACCTATTAAACCTTTTGAAAAAAAATGATTGTGCTTTACTTTCCGATCTGCCCTTGTATATTTCACCGCACTAGGATGATTAGGTCGCCGGAAAGGGCAATTACATTTGTAAAATTTGCGCGGCCTCCATGTAAGTTTCTTGTTTATCACGACCTGGATAGGTAGGATATTTGTGGACTTGTATTGCAATCCTCTATTATGCCACAAAATTCTGTAATAGGTTACGAGAAATGACAATTGAAGTTTGAAGATTTTGGGTCGCCATGTTGGTTTCTTGATAGTCACGATTTTGAACGTCATGCATGACAGTGAACTTTTTTTTTATAGTTCTCAGTCATGAAATGAAATTGGAGGCTACTACTGTACTGTGCTGTACTGATAAGATAATTGCATTTTGAACATAGGTGTTGGATTCATGTCACAGTTTTGAGTCATATCCGTTAATTTTGTTTTTAGAGTCAAATCTTGGTAAAATATGTCAAGCTGCTGGTTGTGTTAGGTCCCCAGATATTGAATATGGTACTAGTGAAATAGTTCGCGTGGCTGTCATATTGGATTGGTGACGAGTGTGGAAATATAATAGGCACAGATGAGGTGTCTGGAGATGGAACAAACTTACTGTCAAATTTCATAGACATCTATCCTGTCGATCAAACGTTATGAGGGTGGGGGCACACACCCATACACGTAAGCATACATACACAAACGAACGGAAGTCGATTTCACAATCCTGCATTTCACATGATGAAAATAGTCCTACAAGAATTGAAGTGAAAGCTATACTAGGCACTGCTTCCTTGACGTTGAGAATGGATATGAACTAAGTGTAATGCTCCAAGGTTGAAAATTGATGGCATGTTCTTGTTGTTATTTCATTCAGGGGCTTTGCGACACCGTGGTGATGTAGCCCTGTGTACTTGCATATGTGTGTAATATGTCTGATAGCCAGTGTCATTGTGATGGTCGTACTGGTGTGTATATTTGTAATTGTGGACAAGGATTTGTGTTAGGATTTGGCCTTAATTTAGGACCCATCCCAACATTTGCGTGGAGTAGAAGTGGGAAACCACGGAAAACCACTTCTAGGTTTGCTGAGGTGGAAATAGAACCCGCCTCCTCTCAGTTCTGCCTCATGAGGCTGAGTATAACCGTTGCAGCCCTCAAATCTGAATAAAAGTACTTGACAGAGCCGGGAATCAAACCCTGGCCTCCGCGGTGACAGCGAAGAATGCTAATTTCTGCATCTACGAAGGCTGATCGGTAAAGCGCGCGACTAATTTTTCTCACTGATATTTATTATTCTGTTGAAGGCAATGCTCGATCTCTTTCGAAGTAGTCCCCATCTATCATGCTCCTACGTCAATGTTTCTTCCAATCCTCAAACACTTCTTAGCGAGATCCTTGAGAATCACATCACATTTATTTAAACACTGCAGATGATTCTTAAAATCGATGACAAGTAGGACTGCAAAGATTCATGGCAGCTTGTCGGGAATATGAGAGAGGAGTAAGTAGTACACAGGTTAAGTTACGTTGAATGATTTGGCACATGACCTCGTGCAGTCATCCCGATGAAGTTCCTTTACGTTGCGGCTTCTCAGTGGCACCAGTACTGGTGTAACAGTGGTGATTTGATTGAACTGCGTGCTGGTGAACCATTTCTGTATAGTTAAACATTTTACCCGTTGATGGAACCACTCTCCATTTCCACACTGCAGTGAAGGGCTTAAAGTCCGGAAGTTCAGACAGCGGCCATCATGAATGGTTTTTCAACACTTCATTCAGGTCTACCCAGATCCTCGACACCCAATAGTTACATATATTCACACATTTAAAATAACCGCGAAACACAGGTTATCAAGTCTGATGACCATCTTGTCTTTAGTCCTTAAATCAAAACATTAAGTGAACAACTCAGGACTGGTCACTGCTGATAAATAGGTCTCCTCTATAGTGCGTCTCTACCTTAAAAGACAGTACGCATTAAATGGGGCGCGCTGATGCCAGATCTACTGCATATACAAAGTTCTGCAAGGTCGGGCACATGATGCAATATAACTCGTATACAGGCATGCTTTTACGCAAAACTCGGGAAATTTCCAAAATATTTGTTTGCTGTATATAACGATAGCTCATACCTTGCAGCGAACAACGCTACAATATTTAGATATGATACGCAGAACCTCAGAGCGCGAGTTTAATGCACACATTATAACAATTTATATTTTTCAATTATTCATGAATATGATAATATTATAATATGTTATTCCCGGGATGAAAAAATGCAAACCACGGAAACCACTTAGAGGATGGCTGAGGTAGGAATCGAACCCGCCTCTTCTCAGTTTTGTCGCATGAAGTTCAGTACACCCCGTTCCAGCCCTCAGACCAGAATTAAATTTCTTGGCGGAGCCGGGATTCAAACCTGGGCCTCCACGGTGACAGCACGGTGGCAGCCAGGAATGCTAGCCACTACGGTACGCAACGAGGCGGACAATTTATAAAGAACTCAAGGACCACTTCATTTCACAGTTTAACTTCACACCATCAGTCGGGGAGATACTGGCCTGAGTAAACAAACTTACGCAGCGTCAGCGCTGGGCGGGAGGAATAAGTGCGATAACTTATGAATGCTATCTGATATCGAGCTCTGGTTTGTTTTAAAAACTTTTTCACATATTAATGAACATTTCTTCTCGCTTAGTCACCAACGTAAAGTCAATAGCAAAAAAGGTTGTCGCTACGTGACTTTCCTGTGATACCATCTCAGATTTTTCAAGTAACATTTAAGAAAAAAAATCATAACTTTGTTACTATGAAAATAATTACTGCCCTGAGAAATAGAGTATCTTCTACCAACATCAGGCAATCTAAAACAAATTCTTGATCTGTTGCGATCATTAGTTAATCATCTATGGCGTGATAAGTTTTATATCTGCAAAAATATAGATTTGCGCTAAAATATCGTAATTGTGAAAATTGGGCCATGTGTTAATTATTTATGGCTTTTATTTATACATCATCATAAAGAGCGGAAAATTCTCTATAAGACCACGCAAACATTTTCTTAGATTTGTCACTTTCAATTATTGGGAAATGGCAATATCGCCGGGGTGGAGGAGGACGAAGCTAATTGCAGGACATAGGAGTGCGAGTGAGAGGCAACTACTACATTTAATTCCATACTGTCTTTTAAGGTTGAGACGCTCTATAGCTACAACTAGAAACAGCATCTCACAAGCAGACAGGAGGCTCACACACAGCCCATATCAGAGGATGAAGAACACATCCCCTCTATCAGCAAGGGGTTGGAGCACCTCACAAGCAGACAGGAGGCTCACACACAGCCCATATCAGAGGATGAAGAACACATCCCCTCTATCAGCAAGGGGCTGGAGCACCTCACAAGCAGACAGCAGGCTCACACACAACTCCCCCAGGGGCTCATGACCAGTGGGACGTTCATTTTCTTTGTATTATATTTCCTTTTCTCTTTAAGATTCCCGCTGTTTTGTGAATTGGCTACCCTTGTATCTAAATTACATTTTCGGAGTATTTTGAATCTCAAATATATACATTGTGTAAGTATGTTAAATCTAACTTGCATTTTGTAAGTATTTTCAATTTCTATTGCATTTTGTGAGTATTTTGAATCTAAATTACATTTTGTAAGTATTTTGAATCTAAATTCCATTTTGTGAGTATTTTGAATCTAAATTACATTTTGTGCATACTCTACTCCCTCTGTAATCCGGCATCTCAGCTCTCCGGCACTCCCAGTAATCCGGCGTTTTGTATTCGAGTACGAGCTCAACACTTGATTTGATAATGCGTCCCCAATACTGTACAATGATTCCCACGCAGCGGCAAGACAAGTGTCTGAGTAAACAATGCATTTACGCCAAGAGCGATGACGCACGCCCCCCCCCCCCCCCTCAGGTGTATAGTGTAGGTCAGCTGTACTGTAGTAGTGTTGTGTTGAAGATGGCATCCTTGCAGAAAAAACGTAAATATAAAACTCTATCTTTGTTAGATAAACATGGAATCCTAAAGCGGCTTGAAAAGGGCGAAACGTTACTAGTGTTGCTAACGAATACGGTGTTGGTCGAGCTACATTTCATGATATAAGAAAAAACAGTGATAAAATAAAGTCGTTTTTTAAGACGAATGAAAATTTAAAAAGTAAACGACGGACATTGAAAACTGTTTGCCACGCCAATTGCCTGGGCGGAGGAATATGGCGTCTCTGCTAATGATGTCTTAGTTTTAAGAAGGCTACAGGAACAAGTTCTCAAAGTGTGTCTCAACCGTAAAAAGCAAAAGAAAATTGATGCATATTTCCAGCCGTCTACTTCCAAGGAATAACGTGAGTTATATGATGTATTTTCGTACTTTTTTACTTTGTAGAGTACCTACAATGTAAAACTGATTTACAAATGATATCTGCGTTTTTCTCGATATTTTCCAGTAATCCGGCGTTTTCGGCAATCCGGCAGTGCTCTGGTCCGAGAGAGCACTGTATTTTCAATCTAATTTATATTTTGTAAGTCTTTTTCTATCTAAATTACCTTTTGTGAGTTTTTTCAATATAAATTGCATATTGTAAATATTTTCAATTTAAATTTCATTTTGTAAGTATTTTCAATCTAAGTTGCATTTTGTAAGTATTTTGAATTTCAATTGCATTTTGTAAGTCTTTTGAATTTCAATTGCATTTTGTGAGTATTTTGAATCTAAAAAACATTTTGTGAGAATGTTCAATCTAAATTGCAATTTGTATGTATTTTCAATCTAAATTACATTTTGTAAGTATTTTGAATTTCAATTGCATTTTGTGAGTATTATGAATCTAACTTACATTTTGTACGTATTTTCAATCTACATTGCATTTTGTAAGTATTTTCAATTTCAATTGCATTTTGAAAGTATATTTTCCATTCCAATTGCATTTTCTAGTTATTTTGAATTTCAATTGCATTTTGCGCGTATTTTTCAATCTAAATTACTTTTGTGAGTAGTTTCCATCTAAGTTACCTTTTTTAAGTATTTGCAATCTAAATTACATTCTGTGAGTATTTTCAATATAAGTTCTATTTTGCAAGTCTTTTCAATCTAACTTAGTTATTGTTATAGTTTCCATTTAATTGTCATTTTCGCTATAACCCAAACCATTAGGGGCCGATAACCTAGATGTTAGGCCCCTTAAAACAATAATCATCATCATCATCACACACAGCTCATATCAGAAGATGAAGAATACATCCCATCAGCAAGGGGTTGGAGCACCTCACAAGCAGCCAGCAGGCTCACAAACAGCTTATATAAGAGGATGAAGACACTGCTGTGTGAATGAGCAAGGAGATGGAGCCACTTCACAAGCAGCCATGAGGCTCACACATAGCTCATATCAGAGGACAAAGACACTGCTGTGTGAATGAGCAAGAAGATGGAGCGCCTCACAAGCAGTCATGAGGCTCACACACATCTCATATCAGAGGATGAAGACACTGCTGTGTTAATGAGTAAGGAGATGGAGCGCCTCATCAGCCGTCATGAGGCTCACACACAGCTCATATCAGAGGATGAATACACTGCTGTGTTAATGAGTAAGGAGATGGAGTGCCTCATCAGCCGTCATGAGGCTCACACACAGCTCATATCTGAGGACGAAGACACTGCTGTCTGAATGAGCAAGGAGATAGAGCACCTCACAAGCAGTCATGAGGCTCACACACAGCTCATATCAGAGGATGAAGACACTGCTGTGTGAATAAGCAAGGAGATGGAGCACCTCACAAAAAGTAAGCAGGCTCACACACAGATCTTATCAGAGGATGAATACACTGCTGTGTGAATGAGCAAGGGGCTAGAGCACCTCACAAGCAGTAAGCAGGCTCTCACACAGCTCTTATCAGAGGATGAAGACACTGCTGTGTGAATGAGCAAGGGGCTCGAGCACCTCACAAGCAGTCATGGGGCTCACACACAGCTCATATCAGAGGATGAAGACACTGCTGTGTGAATGAGCAAGGGGCTAGAGCACCTCACATGCAGTCATGAGGCTCACACACAGCTCATATCAGAGGATGAAGACACTGCTGTGTGAATGAGCAAGGGGCTAGAGCACCTCACAAGCCGTAAGCTGGCTCACACACAGCTCACATCGGACGATGAATACACTGCTGTGTTAATGAGCAAGGAGATGGAGCGCCTCACAAGCAGTCATGAGGCTCACACACAGCTCATATCAGAGGATGAAGACACTGCTGTGTGAATGAGCAAGGGGCTAGAGCACCTCACAAGCAGTCATGAGGCTCACACACAGCTCATATCAGAGGATGAATACACTGCTGTGTGAATGAGCAAGGAGATGGAGCGCCTCACAAGCAGTCATGAGGCTCACACACAGCTCATATCAGAGGATGAAGACACTGCTGTGTGAATGAGCAAGGGGCTAGAGCACCTCACAAGCAGTCATGAGGCTCACACACAGCTCATATCAGAGGATGAATACACTGCTGTGCGAATGAGCAAGGAGATGGAGCGCCTCACAAGCAGTCATGAGGCTCACACACAGCTCATATCTGAGGACGAAGACACTGCTGTGTGAATGAGCAAGGGGCTAGAGCACCTCACAAGCAGTAAGCAGGCTCTCACACAGCTCATATCAGAGGATGAATACACTGCTGTGTGAATGAGCAAGGAGATGGAGCGCCTCACAAGCAGTCATGAGGCTCACACACAGCTCATATCAGAGGATGAATACACTGCTGTGTTAATGAGCTAGGAGATGGAGCGCCTCACAAGCAGTCATGAGGCTCACACACAGCTCATATCTGAGGACGAAGACACTGCTGTGTGAATGAGCAAGGGGCTAGAGCACCTCACAAGCAGTAAGCAGGCTCTCACACAGCTCATATCAGAGGATGAAGACACTGATGTGTGAATGAGCAAGGAGATAGAGCACCTCACAAGCAGTAAGCAGGCTCTCACACAGCTCATATCAGAGGATGAAGACACTGCTGTGTGAATGAGCAAGGGGCTAGAGCACCTCACAAGCAGTCATGAGGCTCACACACAGCTCATATCAGAGGATGAATACACTGCTGTGTTAATGAGCAAGGAGATGGAGCGCCTCACAAGCAGTCATGAGGCTCACACACAGCTCATATCAGAGGATGAATACACTGCTGTGTTAATGAGTAAGGAGATAGAGCACCTCACAAGCAGTCATGATGCTCACACACAGCTCATATCAGAGGATGAATACACTGCTGTGTGAATGAGCAAGGAGATAGAGCACCTCACAAGCAGTCATGGGGCTCACACACAGCTCATATCAGAGCATGAATACACTGCTGTGTGAATGAGCAAGGAGATGGAGCGCCTCACAAGCAGTCATGAGGCTCACACACAGCTCATATCAGAGGATGAATACACTGCTGTGTTAATGAGTAAGGAGATAGAGCACCTCACAAGCAGTCATGAGGCTCACACACAGCTCATATCAGAGGATGAATACACTGCTGTGTGAATGAGCAAGGAGATGGAGCGCCTCACAAGCAGTCATGAGGCTCACACACAGCTCATATCTGAGGACGAAGACACTGCTGTGTGAATGAGCAAGGGGCTAGAGCACCTCACAAGCAGTAAGCAGGCTCACACACAGCTCATATCAGAGGATGAATACACTGCTGTGTGAATGAGCAAGGAGATGAGCACCTCTCAAGCAGTGAGGTTCATATCAGAAGACGAAGGCACTGTCATATGAAATTTCCACGATTTCGCTGAATTTACGTAACGCCATCCGCTGACCTTCACGGACAATCTCAGAAGCTTGCATTGGTGTTGACTTCCTTTACGGCACCTTGGTTAACACTGGAAAGTCTTCCTTCTTGAAAATCCTTGAGCTACCTAAAGGCCTTAGCATGGAGTAAGGGCAAACTGATACAGACGAAACGCGGTTGATGCAAGCTGACTCGGGATTCAGGTGACGAGTGGGTTCGGCTGCCCTTCAAATGCTTACCGTGTTTTCCCATTTTCAACTCAATGCAAACAGGCACGGCCATTGGCTACCAACTCTTTGCCCAGGTTCTTACATCTTTATTCATTTCAACTCTCATTTACTCCTCAGGGGATGTTGGCGTCAGGACGGGAATCCGGCCGTGAAAAACATCATCTCCGAACCCCTACAATGGCAATAGTAGGATTAGAAATACATACAGTTATTTCAGCTTTCCACATTTTTCTAATACTGTGTGATTTAAACCAGGTCTGTCAAATTCCTGCCCAGACAGGCAGATTCCAAAGCGGGCGTGATACAAGATTCCCACCTCTCCTCTCTTGGCATCTCTGGCAGGGACCGGACTGCCAGAGCGAAGCAGGTTTGCTGCCCAGGGGTGTCTGCTCTACATTCACTGCTGTGAAATGTGAAATATAAGGCAGCAAGCTAGTTTGACCCTCAATGGGGTATCTTATTCCTCATTAAGAACATGGTACTGCCAGGTCTCGAACTTGGGACTGACATGAATCATTACCAGCCTCCCATCGTTCCATCCCAAGTCCCCGAACAGCATAAGGACGTTTGCATTATGAAACCCAGTTCCAAAGCAAAATATTCACATGGCTACTCAGGGTGGTTGGACATGGGGTTCAGAACACACCGGGAAGGTAAATATAAATTAACAAATTCCAGTGAAGTAAGACAAAATATTTTCATCCTTTATTACCACAGGTGTCTGTTTGCCATCTCTTGATGAATGCAGTACATGTGCATTTGTCTGTTGGCACAGGCTAGAATAAAATGTGGCTTTTCACCGGTCTCAGTCTCACACATGGCTGTGGTTATATGGAAGCTACTGAGGTATGGTTGGTGCTTAGTAATGACATTCAGGGCACAGTCAGTGCCTGTGGATGCTGTGAATGGTTCTACTCGTAGGGTTAGTACTGCTGTTCTGACTCAGTGAGGAAAGCAAAAGCAAACTACCTCACTCCTCATCTTGCCTAGTACGCCTCAATATAGCGCTGCCTTGGGTTTTTGTGGGTACCTACCCACATAACCTAACGGCGGTACTTTTTGAAGATCCAACCAGACTTCGGGCAGACTATCTAACAGACAGATTACCACAGGACAATCACAAACTTCCCTAGCATACCTCGGGATCAAAATGTATCCAATACAACCGAAATCTGAAAGAGAGATTATCCTGAAAACACATTTTGAAGTCTTAACCAAAAATAAACTAGGATATGTAAAAAATAATAAGCAGAACATTCTAGCCTTGCTCTAGTTATGGCCTAATTTTTGTTCTGTAGCAATAAATATAATACACATGTTTTGGAACAATGCAACTGCATACTGCTAGTGTTAGTTTTTCTTTTTGTGTGCTTGCATTATAGCATTATACTGTACTATCGACGATATATATTATTAGAAGCTTTTCAGTCGGTCAACACGACAAATTAGATTGGACGGGGAATTACAATTAATTTCCTAATGCCTGAAATAAATTACAGTACATATATTATTTAGCCTATACACTTAATGAAACACTCCTCACAAAATGAGGGCCTAAATTGGATGACTAGTTTTGTTCGTCAAGTGAACATTATCAGATCCTGCTCAGTTAGGCTTAATTTAGGTTTAGTAGATACATTTGAGCGTCGATAATCCGGATTAATTGTGACCGGACCCTGTCCGGATTATCAAAATGTCCGGATTTTCGAAAAGAACAAAAAAAAACAGGTTGTTGGAGTTCATAGCAAAAAAAAACTTGCTATAATCGTTAACAATTCACTTTAGTGGTCAAATAATTGGAGCAGATAAATAAAACCATTAATTAATATGAACTTATAATGTATTTTAATGAAAGAATATCTGTACATACATATGTAATTTACAGTATATACATATTTACAGAATACTGTACAGTTTATACATTTTCAGGATCTTTAAAAGATCTGTTATTGATTTTTGAACTGCAGTAGTGGTTCGCTATTTTTGCGGCCAAGTCTTTGATTCGTAGCGGTAAGACGGTAGCCTGTCGCATCAACGCTTTTGTTTGACATGTAACTTTTTTCTTTTCACCGGAATTGAATCCGGATTATTGACGCTCTACTGTATGTATACTACACCCGTACAGCAGTATTTACAATCTGGTCCGCCTTGTTGCGTAGTGGCTAGCATTCTTGGCTGTCACCGCGGACCCTCTGGTTCAACTCCCGGCTCTGGAAAGAAATTTAATTCTGGTCTGAGGGCTGGAATGAGGTCATCTCAGCCTCGTGAGGAAGAACTGAGAAGAGGTGGGTTCGATTCCCATCTCAGCCATTCTGAAAGTGTTTTTCCGTGGTTTCCCCACTTCTACTCCAGGATGGTTCCTAAATTAACGCCACGGACGCCTCCTTCCGAAACCTCACCTGAACTACAAATACAAACACTGCTGCAAACATCACAGTGACACTGGTTATTAGACACATTCCATACATATCCATGTACACAGGACTAAATGACCAGTCGCAAAGCCGCTAAATGAATTAACAACATATTTACAATTATTAAGGTACAGAAGTTTATAATAAAACTCGGTAACGAGTCGGATTGTTTATACGATTATATTTTTTTATTCCGTTAGTCTATTACACTTCTAAAGTGTTGCTTTTTTGCTAGTACTGTTATGTGTATACATTAAGTGTGAAACCTTTACGAATAGTTCTCTTCTACCGTAGCGAGCTATTGAAGTGATTGCGTTCCAGACTGTTCTGTTATTAACCGTTACTTTTCAAGTTCTTATTTACTTGGTGAGCTTTTGTGGTTAGTTACGTTGAACACTTGTATGTAACTGCGTTGACACTGTGGTTTTGCGGACTGTTGATTTGCTGCTGTTCCTGTACTGATGTCCACTTCACTACACGTCTCGCAGTATAATACACATTGCTGCCATGTAGCTTACGCATTTTTAATCAACGGTGATCATCACTACTTATTTGAAATGAAATCAAACTCCTGATAGTATCTTCTTAATATTTAAAATTTATAGAACATAAAGTGATCCATTACTAGACTGTGAACTTTTGGGTTCGTTACAATTTGATTGTAGATACCATCATTTCCATTAATTGCAGATCCAGCACACGATAAAATCAATGTAAATAGGCTTTTGAGACTTCAAAATATGATGTAATAATATAACCTTACGAACAGTCGGAGCAATGTTTGTTCTCCTTTTTATTCGGGCTGAGACTTACCAACAGATAGCAGTTATATTTAACTAAACAATTGCTGCAGTTCGATGATGAACAATACATTATACTTTTGACATACTGTGAGAAATTGTTAAACCTTGGTTGGTTCCTCAGTTTAGGGGCTGCGACAACGCGGTCATGTAGCCCCATGTACTTGGGGTGTGTGTAGAATCTGTCTGATAACCGGCGTTAATTGTGATGGCTGTATTAGTGTGTGTTTTCTGTAATTCAGGGAAGGACTGCAGACTATCAATTTCAAGTAGTTCCTACTTTTGCTACCAAATGCTACCTTCAACGACACCTAGCCACGAACTTGGTTACTAGATGCCACCGCAACCGGCACCTGGTGGCGAACTTTGGTACTAAATAGAGCGCTAATCAAATCTAATCTACAAATTTGGCTTCACACAACTGTACTTAGTGGAATGTTCTTTTACATGTGCATTTTGTAAGTGTTTTTCAACCTCGATTGTATTTTGTAAGGATTGACAATCTAAATTGTTTTTAGTAAGTCTTTCAATATCGTGGGGGTCCTTTTGTGAGTATTTTGAGTTTCAATTGCATTTTGTATTTTCAACCTACACCGCGTTTTGCAAGTAGTTAAGTCTCAATTGCATTTTTGTGGGTATTTTGAATCTAAATTACATTTTGTAAGCATTTTCAATCTCATTTGCATTTTGTAAGTATTTTGATTTCACTTGCATTTTGTAAGTATTTCGACTGTACGTTGCATATTGTACGTATTTTGAACTTCACCTACATGTTGTGCGTATTTTTCGATCTATTCCTTTTGTGAGTATTTTCGTTCGAAATTCCCTTATGTACGTATTACCGCTCTCCATTTTGTGAGTAGTTTCAATTTGAGTTCCTTTTTGTAAGTATTTTCCTGCTCACTTACTTTTCGTTCTGGTTTCCACTTCATTGACATTTTCGCTATCACACAGACCATTAGGGGCCGATATCCTGGATGTTAGGCCCCTTAAAACAACAATTATCATCATCATCATCTTTTACATGCCATAAATTTATGACATTGGCCCGCCAACTTTACTTCCCCTCCAAAGGAAGGCATACTGAGGGATTTTTAACGCTCTTAAAAAATCCGACGACTTCTGTCGGTTTTGAACCCGCGATCTTGGGCATATAGTAGAAGCTCAACATGCTACCAACCACGCCTTCGTAGCCGCTTTAAAACCTTAAACTGAAGCTGGGAAAATACGCAGTCGAGTCGCATTATTTTTGACCCCCAGCTAAATCATGTGCTGCATGGAAAGCATCTAAACGTTGCGGGTAGGTTATCACAGGATTGGGGAACCATGCCGAATACATTCCACTGCTTCTGGATGTGCTATGGCGGAGGAATCAGAGGAGGTGCCACAGATACTCAAGTTGGGTTAGCCCAGGAAGGTACTCATTCCGTACACCACTCCTTCATATTTTGTCCATCATTCGTCACGTCACTACTTCCAACACAAGTCGAACATTTCTCCTCGCCACCCATCACTTTTCACTTCCAGACAGTGGCGGCGCGTTCTATATGTTCAGTGGTTCAGTGAACCCCCTAGAAATATATAACTCTTAGTAAAATGGTTAATCAAGTGCGTATTTCTTTAATTACATATGTAAATTTGCGCTCGGAGGGGTAATTTTGACATCAACACTCGGTTGCTCTCCGGGACCAGCGAAAAGGTTCAATTTCTGGATCGCTGGCGCTCGAAAGATTCAATTTCTGAATCGCTGGCGCGCGGCGGTGGGACGTAAGGAGGGAGCGATAGGCGCGGGGTCGTGTGAGGCAAGGGGATTAAGCCGAGAACAAAGCTAAACTATCGCTGGTGAAAGGACCAGCTCAAGCCAGCGCTAGACACTATCTACCTCGAACCACCTCGAAGTTAGCCGATGCAGCCCTAGGCGATGTATTGCCCCCAAGTGTGCGGTTTAAAATTTGTCTGTTATGGTACGTTTTGAAGGGATTTTAATTTAACGATTTTGCGTTATAGATATAGTTAACCGCAATGAACCAGAATATTTTTGTAACTACGATTTGTAAAACATCAATAGGCGTACGTATGTAATTAATGTAAACTTTTAATTATTTAGAAGTGCTCATAAAGCAAAATACGTCAAGATAAGAACATAAATAACAGTCTGCCTAACACGTTCTTGAAGCAGTGTTTATTTCTGACCCGTCAGTTCAACCACCTCCGGAACAGTACCTTAGCGGATATCTTCTCAAGTCTTTGTTTATCGAAGTGCTCTATTGTATCTGGCGTTCGTTATCACGGTGTGTGGTGCTGTCTTGATGCGTGTGTCGTGTATTCATCAGTGTGAAAATGAATACCGTTCGGTTTCTTCTAGAGAATACCTTTCCAATACTTAGTATAGAAGAAAAGTGCAAAATAAAGCAGCTTGGCAGGCCTCTTCCCTCCCTGAACATTATTCAGAAGCAAACTAGTAGAGGTAAGGATTTTTGTAGAACATTTAAGCCACAGATTTACGAGAGGAATACTTGGCTATGTGGTTGCGATACCATTAATAGGCTTTTCTGTTTCCCGTGCTTGCTTTTTGCTAAGGGTAAGGACACGAATTGGACAAAAACTGGGGTATCAGATCTCAGCCATTTAACACAAAAGATCAATAAGCACGAAGCATCTATTACACATAAAGAGTGCATGTTTAGATCTTTCAGTTCTGCCGAAAACAGATATTAGGCAGCAGCTAAGTAGCGCTTTCAGAAGGAATATAGAGAGGCATAATGATAGTGTCAGAAAAAATAGGTACGTGCTCTCGAAGATCATTGACTGCGTGAAATTCGGTGGTGAATTTGAACTTGCTTTGAGAGGTCATGACGAAACACTCGATTCAAACCATCCAGGCGTATTCAGAGGACTCATTAATTTTACGTCGGCATTGGATACCGTCGTTAGGGGTCATTTCAACAGTGCTACAGTCTTCAAGGGTACGTCGAAGGACATTCAAAATGACATTCTGGAATGTATGTTGCATGTGTGTCGCGAGAATATTTTAGCTGAAGTAGCTATTGCAGACTTCGTCTCCCTGATAGCAGATGAAACATCTGATGTGTCTTCAAAGTGTCAGTTAGTCATTGTACTTCGATATGTATTAGCTAATGGGAAGCCTGTTGAAAGGTTCTGGACTTTCTTAAACCCAGCAGGAAACGACGCCTGCTCATTAGCCGATTGTATAAAAGGAGTCCTCACTCACGTAGTTGGAGAGCACAAAGAAAAAGTAGTCTCCCAAAGTTACGATGGTGCCAATGTTATGAGTGGCCGACACTCCGGAGTACAAACAATTGTAAGACAAGACTACCCATTTGCTTAGTTTGTGCATTGTTACGCCCATCAATTGAATTTAATTCTGGCTCAGGCTGCTAGCCACAACAAAGAAGTGCGATTGTTCTTTGCCACCATTGGAGAGATTCCAGCATTTTTTTCTCATTCGCCTCAGAGAGTGGGCATTCTTGATGAGGTTGTGGGCAGAAGAGTTCCGCAGGGCTCAGCTACGAGATGGAACTTCAAATCAAGATGCGTTGTTACATTGCATGAGCATAAGGATGCAATTCTGGAATGCTTAGAGAAAATCGAAGACACGAGCAGACAAACAGCTACTATGAACCAAGCACATAGACTATGTCTGAAAATACAACAGCCAACGTTTACTTTTTGGTTAGAGTTCTTTTACAGTGTTATGCCTCACGTGGGCATTCTATACAACCAATTACAAAAGCGTTCTGCTAACCCTGTATCTGTGCGAAGTGCAGTAAGCTCCTTCGAAACTGCAATTTTGAAAGTTAGGGACAATGTTGACAGCATCGTTGTGGAGGAAAATGTAGAAGATAACAGAGGGAAAATAAGATGCGAAAATAGTTATTACTCGAGAAACATTGCGGCGAAGGAGGTGTGTGACGTGATTATAAATCACAGCAAAGAGAGATTCAACTTCTCCAACCACTTACTGGCCTCCACCTTCTTTGACCACCAATTCTTCCCATCCTTCCAAAATAATTTTCCAGAGGAGAATCTTACGTATGTTATAGAATCCTGTCCTTTTCTTGATAAAAATAAACTGAAAACCGAACTGCAGGTGATTTATTCAAGAAGTGATTTTAAAGAAATGAAAGATGCAACTGACTTCCTTGCTTTCTTGATAGAGAACAATCTCAAGGAACCTTTCGGAGAAGTGATGAAACTTTTGAAATTAATTATTACTGTCCCCATGACAACTTCTGAAGCAGAAAGATGTTTTTTCACTTTAAAGCGGATTAAGACATTCCTGAGGAGTACAATGCATGAAGATAGACGGTCTGCTCTCGCTATGTTGTCCATCGAGAAGGAAATGACTCATAAATTAGTCGATTTTAATGAGAAGGTAATTGACTTATTCGCCGCCAGAAAGGAAAGGAGGATGGATTTCCTGTACACACACACGACAGCTGTTATACCAACGCCAGCAACGTCTTCAACATCAGACGAAACTGGACCAGCTTAAGGTAATTACACCTTATATTCTCTATCTTTCATTTCTCATAGTTTTGGTAACTTCTTCGAGCTGCAATCGTGTGTCTTCAAAGGAAAGTCACCTTTCTAGTCATGCAATGTCACTATTTCACGTCTACGTAAACATCAAGTAACATTAAATTTGGCCACGTTATTTTTTAAAGTAGTGAACCCCCAGACGTTTTATCCACGCGCCGCCACTGCTTCCAGACCACTAATTCCTTGAAACGTGAACCTGAATGGATGCCAGTATCACAAAGGGACGGTAGTCGTACCGAAGCTGATATGGGAGTATTTGGTAATGTTCATCGTGCTTGTTCAACACTTACGGACAGTCGTATGATTTAGTGGCCACATATGTTGCCACTCAGCTGTGCTCCCCATAGGGATTTTCCAACAGGATTCTGCTCGATTCCACGTGTCAAGAGTTTGTTAGGAATGCCTCCCCCAGGTTGCCAGAATTATCGCCGTTCGAGCATTTATGGGACCATATGGGACGTCAGCTCACCAGCCTACAACTGTACTGGATCTAGAGATCTAGATGCAACATCTGTTCCCCCAGGGGCTCACATCTATTGGGACGTGGGTTGGTGACCACGGGCCCCTAGCTGTGTCCGGCATTGCTTCCACTTACTTATGCCGGGCTCCTCTCCGTCTTCTTTCCTGTCGACCTCCCTTGGTCAACTCTTGTTCTTTTCCGACCCCGACGGTATTAGGGTATCTGAGGCCTAAGTCTTTCACTTTCCCGCCTTAATTGGCCCTTGTCTCATCTTTCCTCATACCCGCATTCCTCGAGGGGTCAGCCTTCTCTTTCTTTTCATGTTATCTCCTGCCTTCTGCACGAGGCCCTCAAGGAGGCAGGGTGTATGTAGCCCCACCACTTCTGGTGCACCCTGGATAGTGATACACCCTCAAGGGCTCACGGCTGGTGAGTTTGGGAGTTGGTGACCCCGAGGGATTCCTGAACTGGGTCCGTTTTGTCACCTTTTTCCTCTGTCCTTGAGGTGGGCCCTCTCCTCTTTCCCTTTCCTATCTGCCTTTCATGACTCTCCTTCCTTCCAAGTCCCTCAATCCTCATTCTTCGAGGGTTGAGGGCTTTTCTTTTCATCCTGTCCTTTATTTGCCTTATACTTCATTTGTTTACCCTTTCTTCTTCTAGTAATTAAGTTTGTAGTTAGTAGTAGTTTTAGTTTTTCATTCTCATCTCATCTTTCACTATCACCCAAACCATTAGGCGCCGATAACCTAGATGTTAAGCCCCTTAAAACAACAATTATCATCAACATCTGTGTGGCAGTCTTCTTCGATCTCGGAGTACGTTTTGAGATCCCTGATTCATGAGTCCAGGGTTCGATTCCGCGCTCTGCCAAGAAATGTAGTTCTGGTCTGAGGGTTGGAAGGGGGTACACTAAGCCTCGTGAGGCTGAAAAGAGGTGGATTTGACCACTACCTCAGCCACCCTAGAAGTGGTTTTCCATGCTTATCCCACTTCTACTCCTGGCAGATGCAAGGATTGGTTCCTAACGTAGACCACGACTTCCTCCTTCCCATTTCTAGCCTCAATTACTAATACATACACACAACTACAGACAGCACAATAGCACAGTTTATCAGACAAATTCTATCTATATAATATATTTACACACACCCAAGTGTATGGGGCCTAAATGACCTCAATGTCCAAGCCCCTAATTGAAAACAATAACACACATCTACGGAATTTTGTGAATGTTCTCAGATAGAACCTATTCGTGTAAGCTCTAAACTGTAACAAGTAGTTCCGTGAAGAACAAAACCACATATGTTGTATATTTTTATGTTAGAATTCTGTTAAATAAAGGTTCAATTTGATGCCCTACCACATCTTACTCCTATCCACGGACCTTGATTGCGGTCACCAGTAAGACACTTGCAAATAAATTCGAACGGCCACAATCTGGAATTATTGAAAGCAATTGAATACTGTAACAATACAGCATATACAGTGTCTTCCACTCAAAGTGGGGCCGGCGCAGCGCGCCCGGTGGTAGCTCGAGTCGAAGGTGAGGCGAGCAATGACAACGCGGAGCTGAGACAGTTGCGACGCAGGATTTGACGAGTAAAGTTGACTTATTTCTTTTATAGCCTATTTTATCTTATAACAAGTGTTATAAGTTTATAACGTGTATACGTGGTTATTGTTTAATTGTTATTGTGTTTCAGAATTTTATAACGTGTTATTGCTAAGTGTTAAAGCCTATTGATTCAATTTTTATTGATGGGGAAAATTGATAAATAAGGTTTATGCAACAAACCCTCACACACAAGATGAGCTCAAACTAAATATCACGAGAGAAATTGAGGCTATCTCGGTAGATGATCTAATGCGTGGGAATTTCCTTAGACGATGTATAGATGCAGGTGGAGGACATTTTCAACATCTTCTGTGACAAGTTGAGTTATGATTTTACTTTGATTATGTGTTATTTTGTGTGCTTGTTATTTACATGCAATTCGTACGGGAGCTCTCTTGACCCCAAGCCAAGCGAGTTGCCATATGATCGTCCGACTCTCCTCGCGCCGGCCCCACTTTGAGTGATAGACCCTGTACTAGTTACATCAATTTTCGCTGCGCGATTGTTAGGTCGCTTGTAAAGACAATTAAATTCATTGGATATGTGGGGCCCCTATGATGGTTTGTCTGTCACGATATCAATGTATCAGTGAGCATGTTCCGTGGACTTTTCATTGCACTTACAGAAGTAATAGGTTCTGAGAAAGAGGAAGTACACTTTTAAATTTCGCGCGGTAACCATATTGGTTTCTTGTCACGATTCCCTAAGTCGCATTAGTAAACGTATTTTATAGTACTCTCGTTTGGTACAAAATATCAGCCAGAGAACTGTACTGGACAATAAGTGTTTGAGTACAAAATCACGAACTATTCAGTGTCAACTGTACTAGGTTCCGACTTATTGAACACCGATGAAACCTTTGCGCGGCCGCCGTTTTGATTGATGACTGTTAAGGGATGTACAGTATAAAGGCTTGTTTGAGGTCCCCGAAGATGGCACTAACTTCTATCGTTTTATCAATGTCGTTCCATCCGATAAATGTTATTTACACTAATACTCACGCATGGTCGAACTTTGACCACATATTCCATACATATATTTCTACGTATTTGGACTGCCGCCGTCTTGGATATTTTTAAAATAGAATTATAATAAATCGTATTGATTAGCTCAAAATGCATATTTTACGCTAAGTTTCATTGCACTGGGTTGATTTTAGTCGCTGGAACAGGTAATTATGTACTTTATTATGATTCGCGTGGCTACTGTGCTGGTTCGTTGATTATTACGATTTCGAAGAGCTCATCAGTAACAATGTTTTTAGCCTTGTGTCGCAAACCATAATTTCAGGCTTTTAGCTGTGGGCTCATAGAAAATGCGGTTAAACTTCGAAACTTCGTGGGCCCACCTTGTTCACGATCTCGAAAGTTGTATCTGTCTACTAGTTTGATAGTCCTCTATCCTGGCACAAAATTTCAGGGTCATAGCTCTAATAAATTCCGAGAAAAGGCAATTAAATGTTGAAATTTCACGCGACCGCAATCTTGATTTCATGCTTGTCACTGTTTTGAAAATTATATCGGTATGATTTTCTTAGACCGCTAGCATTGTAAAAGAAAGCAAACTGATAGCTATAATATGTTCCTATGTATTGAATATTTTTGAAATATTACGTGCAGCAGACATATTGAATTGGTAACATTATGGACATTGGACATTATATGCTGTACCAACATTGCAGCACTTTGACTGATCTTCTTTTTTTTTTTTTTTTTGCTACTGCTACCTTGGATGCTATGCCTTTGGAAACTCACCAAGGGTATAACATCAACATAATTGGCCGTTATTAAACAAGAAATTGCTATAACGATTGCAATATTTAACCAAGACGTGTGCAATAATTCCTAGTGGTTCGTATTGACATTCTTGATGTATTCCATTGTCTACGAACCTTTCCTCCGGCCCGTAGGCCCGTAGCTCCTAAACGGGTGGCGATGCTACTGTGAAACTTGGATTTCCTTATTCTGTACTAATGAGTAATGAGCTATCGATTGGTATGTAACACGCCGGATGTACGCCAGGGCACTTTCTCCTTCTTATTTGGCTGTGCATTTTGCTTTAAAAATGTCAGAGCCCAAGATAGCGGGATCGAATCCCGGCTCAGTAACTGGCACGTTAAAGATCCCCTACGGGCAAAATTCCGGCACCCCGGCGTCTGTAAAAGCAGCAGTAGTCAAAGGGGACGTAACATCCATAACATTATTATTGTTATTTAAAACTAAAGGGACCAAAAGCAGACGTGTTTCATCAAATTGAATAGAGGTGTGGAGCGTCACTATTAGTGATTCGTACCTTCTTACCCGCTAGCATGCTTCTGTATGCATTCCTCCATCAGAAACAACGTATTTCAGGAATTATTATGCCAATCCTGTGAGTGGAAGTTCGCGTGAAAGTCGAAAAGTAAACCAACTTTGTGATGAATAAATTACTATCAAGTACATATAAATTTGCTATTCATCTTATAGCGGACCTCAAATGCCACACTATGGTTTTAATTGCCTCGCATAGCTGCATTTGTTTTTTCGATACCTTGTAGATTTTTGACATTTTTGGAAGTGTAGCCCACTGGACACTGCAGCACTGCTTACTTCAATTTTAGAAGTTTTCTAATGAAACAAGTTATGTCTTGAACGACTGAGATAAATGAAGCAACTGTACTTGCAGTGCATTTACTAACCTGATCGTTATTTTGCTTGAATTATATTTGTCCGTGGTGTAAGGATTACGTGCAGAGTGCGACCGTGTCGGATGCGAGCCCGCAAGGATCGTGGCTGTAGCGACCCTGCTAGTAGCTTACAGTGCCTCATGCGACCCATTGTTTGAGAGAAGAATTTTTACGGTGTGCTGCTTTAAGTTAATTTACTCCTAATTTATAAACCGTATGCACATTTAAGAAACATGTACAGTTTGCCAGAGCGTAGAGGCCTATCTATTAGCATATCTCGAGTTTTCAGCTGCGTTGTTTATTCAAACTTAATTACATAGCTTAATGCGCTCAAACATTTCTTCAAGTCTCTCCCCTTTTTGAACTCATCAAGAATTATTTTTTTCTCTGGTCGAGGTTTTTGAAGACATTTCTCCTTTTTGTTCCACTTTCTCCTAGTTCCTTCGATTTCAAAATGAATGAGACTTCCATAGTTATTATTTTCAGTTTCTCTATCAGAAAAAAAATGTTGGGTGTCTTTCTTCCGACTATGGCATTTAACTTGAAGTTCCACCCCTCTACTGCGTTGTTTGTGCGATGTCTCTGCTCATGAACATTTCAAATACTCCGTGTTATGGTAGGGTTTTCTACCCACTTCTCCATTATGTAGTCCAAGAATTCTATTAGTTTGTCATTGCCTCCTGCAGCGTCCTCCATAATAATTTGCCAGGCATCATCAATATGTTGAGGTGGAATATGCGCCAACGCAGCACATCTTCTGCGTGTCTTTGCAACTTCTTGATTTTCTTTATATTCCGATGTAAGGCCTATTGTTTGGATTTTCCGCCATATACTTTGGCTGAAATGAAATGAACATCCTGAGATTTGTGTGTGTGGTAGGACACGTTCAATTGCAGAAATCATTGCTACTTCAAAATCAAGTTTGACTGTGGAAGGCTTCCATGAAAGAAAACATTCTTTTATAACCATCAGCATGTGGAAGTACGTGTCCTCAGTTTTGTCAGGGAGGAGAGCATACACAGCAGGGCAGACGTTTGTTTCTATGTCAGAACTTCCAATGTCCACGTGAAAGGAATACAGTTGACAAAACTGCTTGGGGCAACTTTTAAATGTACCGTCGGAAAAATAAGTCGCGTCCTGCTTCTCTAACAGTAGCAAAGTATCTTCACCTCCGAAAATATTCAATCTCTTGTCCGTTATGGTTTTATCAGCCATTAGAAAACTTTCATCTAGCAACGTTAATAGATCATCAGGAAGCACACTTTCATTACTTGATTTTGGATTTTGATCAGTCCCGATTGCTCCCCTTCTGTCTCGATATTACACTCTTTTCATGGAGTCATATTTCGGCACTTCAGTCACGAGTTCAAACCCTTGAGAATTCTTCTTCTCTTCTTCTTTTTCTTATCCCTTGTGCCTTCAAGCGTCGGGGTAGCCTCGTTATGTCCATCTCTGACACTCCGATCTATTTTCACACAATCTCTCATTTCCAGCATTGTTTTCCCTCGCTTCTGTCCGATTTTCTCAATTCTGTCATCCCAAGTGTCACGGGGTCTTCCTCTTCCTACTCTCCCTTCCACTCGCATTTCAAAACCTGCTTCGCTGTTCTCTCTTGTTCCATCCTCCTGACATGTCCATACCACTTCAACTGACGTTCCTCAGTCACCATACTTACCGCCTTCTTTTATCCTGCTTCTCTGATTCTCTCATTCCGGATCCTATCCCTTCTAGTCCTCCCCACTGCTCGCCTTGTATACTTCATTTCAGTGGCAATGATCATCCTGAGATGCTTGTCTTGCAGTGCTAGACTCTCTGTGCCATATAGGGTGATCGGGGCCATAACTGTATTGTAAATCTGCATTTTGGTCTTGATGCTTATCTCATTCCTCCCTACTATTGTATTATTCATCTGATAGTAGGCTGAGATGGCTTTTTTAGTTCAATTGAGTACCTCTTGCTCTATTTTCCCATCACTACTTAATATAGTGCCAAGATATTCAAAAGTTTCTACTTTTTCAAGAGGTCTTCCTCCACAAATTATGTCGAGTTGTTGTTCCTGTCTGTCCAGTTTTGAGACCCACATTACTTTGCTTTTTATCTGTATTCATTACCATTCCTTTCCTTTCCAATTCTTCATACCATTCCACCACTGCCTGCTGAAGTCTTTCTGGTGTTTCAGCAATCACTATTATATCATCTGCATAGAGGAGTGCTTGCAAGTATATAGGTCTTAGTCTCCACATACCAAGCTTGGGCCTATGGGTTCGCCGCTTTCATACTATCAAATGCCAACCCACTAGAGGTCTGTCTTCCTTAAGCTTAAAACTTAACTTTTCAAATCATTCTATTATTATTATTATTACTAAGCTAAAGCTGTTGCAACGCCGGCCATGGCGCACGCTACATATTATAGCCAGAACATCAGGCGTCGAAACTAAACAGAGCCGACTGCTATGACAACTAATTCTTCCCCGTCAAACAAAAATAATTAACAGTTTTTACTTATCATCAATTTAACTCAAATATATTTCAAACAAAGCTTCGGCGATAAACCTACATTACATTATTATTATTGCAATGAACTATAACTTATTGAAAAATAACTCCAAACTTAGGTCCCTAAAATAAGATACACCAGGCAGAGTAGCGCATAGACGCAACGGTACCTGGTTACTAGCGCCGCTGGCTTGATCGCTCCGCTCGCAGCCAGCGGCTTTAAAAACAGATTAGCAGCTGCAGAAGTGTACAGTTGTCAGTTTGAAGTTATGGGTTGTATGGAACTGCGCCCAAGCTTCACTAATGACTCTGGTCATTAGCATCAACCTTTAAACGTGGCTGTGGAACTGCGCACATTGAGAGCGGTCAGGTAGGGTCCCTCCCTCCTCCCCTCGACCGAATTATGTTGTGTCGAGTGGTGTGAATTTGAAGTGACTCATTTCAAATCGGTTGTGTCTTGATTGCGAACAAGTCAAAAACCGCCCAGATTGCGAACAACTAAAATATACCCTGTCCAGATTGCGGACAAGAGATTAGTGTTGGCCTGGGATACATAAAACAGGTACAGCTTTCAAAACAGACTAATATTTAATTTTTGATCTAGCAATATTAGCATTAACTGGTACATCGGGATGTTTTCGACAACCTAACCATATTTTAAAAATAGTTTTTTGTTATTGCAAATGTTTAATAATCTAGTTTGAGGTAATCTTACCATTTAGAAGATTATGATATTTTTTAGAGGGGTAGTTATTTATGGTGGATTAGAGAGAGTTGTATTATTATTATTATTAGTGTAGCCTCCGTGGCTTAGGCAGCAGCGCGCCGGCCTCTCACCGTTGGGTTCCGTGCTTCAAATCCTTGTCACTCCATGTGAGATTTGTGCTGGGCAAAGCGGAGGCGGGGCAGGTTTTTCTCCGGGTACTCCGGTTTTCCCTGTCATCTTTCATTCCAGCAACACTCGCCAATATCATTTCATTTCATCTGTCATTCATTAATCATCGTCTCAGAGGAGTGCGGCAGGCTTCGGAAGCCGGCACAATGCCTATCCTCGCCGCCAGATGGGGGGCTTCATTCATTCCAACCCTGACCCGGTCCAATGACTGGAAAAAGGCTGTGGATTTTCATTATTATTATTATTATTATTTGCCTCTGTGGTGTAGTGGTTAGTGTGATTAGCTGCCACCCCCGGAGGCCCGTAGTACAGCTGCTTATCGGGATGGGGGACTACCTCTTATTCTCAGCAGTGCAGAAGCTAGTGGTGGGAGACAGTCCGTCACTTCCCCTTAAACCGAACTTGGGCTAACGGCCGACTTGACTATGGGCGCAGCTCAATCGGCCTAATTAAAAGGATCTGGAAATACCACTGATTATGGGCGCAGTTCCATATCTCCCTTTCTCTCGACATCAGACGTACTGATGGTTCTCTCGTGGTTTAAAGGAACTGTGTCTTCTTGCAGAATAGAATCTTCAAGGCCCAGGCAACTTATTTTCCAGTTGTATTTTCATAACTCATTGAATGCAAGATTAAATTTTAATTAACGTGCTGAAAACCCTACTGCATCATTTTATTTTGTTCAGGAGATATAAGCAGAATACGACCACAGCGCTTGAGCGAGTGACGTCATTGTTGTTAGCCCGCAATTACTGCTCGGGTCCAACCTCCGTGAACCTGAGAGGAATGTGGATCGCGGACTGTGATGAGTGTTGGTTACGAGTGATGAGGGTTCCCGGTCATTGCGTAGTAACAGAACCAAATACATTGCTCGGTGACCCACACACTCATTCGCAACACCGCAGTGGTTTGAGCAACGGCTCTATATTAGCAGTATTGGAATAGATCTGAATTCCAGATAACACGGCGGGCTGTTGACAGGGCCCTTCTCTTCCCGCCTGCCACTTCACCTCATCCCGCAAGTTCACAGAGCTTGGACCCGACCAGTAGCAGCATTAGACAGTGTAGCTGTTCGTTCGATCTACTTAGCTACTCTAAACTATACCTACATGAAAGAATGGCTTACTGCGTTGTGTATGGTTGCAACCACACAAGCAATTGGAAAGCATCGAAGCTAGAAGGTGTAGGGTTTCACCGTTTTTCCAGAGAGATATCGATCTTGAGCTTCCGCTGGGCGAAAAACACTTGTTCAGGGCTGAGGATCAAACGCGAGCCAAAATCTTTGTTCGCCCGTTTGTTTCTCGCATCCCTTGGCCCATTCCTTTGATATCCTTGCCCACCTTCATTCATCTCAATTTCGTAGACCGCCTCGTTGCGTAGTGGCTAGCACTCTTCACTGTCACCGCTGAGGCCCGGGTTCGATTCACAGCTCTGACAAGAAATTTGATTCAGCGGAACTTGGTACACTAAGCCTCGTGAGACAAAACTGAGAAGAGGCGGGTTCCACTCCTATCTCAGCCATTCTGGAAGTGGTTTCCCACTTCTTCTCCAGGTGAATGCCGGGATGGTTCCTAAAAATTAAACTCACGGCGGCCTCTGTCCCAATCTTCATCTGAATTACAACTACACACGTCAATACAGCCATCACAAAAACACAGGTTATCAGACCAATTCCACACACATCCAAGTACACGGAGCTACATGACCACAATGTCGCAATGAATCAACGACAACTCATCTTAATTTCATCTCTCATTAACCCGTCAGATGAGGTTGCCGTCAGGAGGGGCATTTGGCCGTCCTAGAAAAGTCACCTCACCTCATCCCTAACCCTGTAGAAAAACATATGCATTAAGGATCCCATTATACAAGTTGAATATTTAGCTACATTGCCATATTCAGTTTAGATCAAGCAGTATCCCATCAAGAATTGGAAGGCCAGTCCTGGTGCAGAATCATCCAAACTTCCCAGCACACGGTCTGCTTATCCAATTACTTCTTAGGCCGGTATTACACTATCAAAGAAAGTTATCAAATAAATTTTATAGAATATTTTATAAAACTGAACTTTTATAAAAGTTATACACAGCAATAATCACACCATAACACTACATCAAATACACTACTGTTTGTAGAAAGTGAAATACCAAGAACAAGAGATGTGACAACATTGCAAAGATTAGGGACATAACAATACATTATTGATTAGAAAGACAGTCCGGTACATGCACGTTGACGGTTGATCTTCAGTACGACGTCGCGCCACGACGTGCTGCACTCAGAGCCGCTAGACGTCGTGGCATGGAATCATACAGCGCTTGAATACGTTGCTGGGGAATACCGTCCCACGCGGTTTTTAGGCACGTTCGCAAAGCATCAACAGTGGCGGCAGGTGGACCTGAACGAACAAGTTGCCGACCGACCATATCCCAGAAATGTTCGATGGACGACATAGCAGGCGAACGGGAAGGCCAGGAAAGCAGAGGTATCCGTCGTTCTGTGAATAATGCTTGCACATTCCTCGCCAAATGTGGGCGGGCATTGTTCTGCTGAAATATGGCCTGTGGAACGGCCTGCAAGAGGGGCAGTGCCGTGGGCTGTAAATCTTCCCTGATGTAGTGCTGATGTAGTGGTCACTGTTCAGATTGCCCGCAAGATGTACGAGGTGCGATAGCCTGTTATAGGCAATTGCGCCCCAAACCATTACACCTGGTGTTAGTCCGCTATGCCGCTCAACAATATAGTCTGCTTGATTACGTTCTCCACGGCGGCGTCGAACGCGTATGCGGCCATCACTGTAGGACAGGTTGAAGCGGGACTCGTCCGAAAACACTACATTTCGCCACTCAGCCTGCCAGTGTCGGCGTGCACGTGCCCATTGTAGTCGGAGGCGTCAGTGGTTCCCAGTCAATGGAAGCCGACGCAGTGGCATGCGTGCTACCAGTCCAGCCCTCAGAAGACGGCGCCGCACCGTCGACGCAGACATGTCCACCCCCAATGCAGTGCTCCAACGTCGAGCCAACACGGAGGACGACGCTGTTCTGTCCGATACGGCATGCGGAGAAGATGGCGGTCGTCTCGCGCTGTGGTCACATTGTGTCGTCCTGTACCCTGTCGTCGCTGTGTACGGCCCTCCTCTCTCCACTCGATCCACATACGCCTTACTGTTGACGCAGCGTGCCCTGTACGAGCCGCAATGTCCCGGAACGGCAGACCCGCCTCCCGGAGCCCAAGCATTCTGCCCCGTTCAACCGCACTCACATGCTGATAGTCCACCCTGTGATGTTGGTGAGGCATCGTTGCACTTGCTTCCACGCCGAAAGAGATGTGCGGAACACTGACCTGTCCGGTCCCACGACAGAGGGCACTGGTGGGCCAATGTGCACGCCATCTCTCTGCGATTTCAATCACTTAGTATGGTATCGCAGGCCTACAAGACCCCTGTTCTGGGAGTGTCTCCGACCATTTCTTCTGGGTGTTTCCCTTTCTACAAACTACTATATTTTATCATAATTCAGCAAAATGGATGAAGGATAGTTCCTTGTTCACTTTACTGTATATTACGGTAGTTTAAATTCTGTAGTGGCAACACCGGTATGTAAAAGAAACGGAAAGGCAAACTAAACGTCTATGGGTAAAGCCATGGGTCGCCCACGTGACAAGATAGATATTTATACCAGTAATATCATGGTGAACAAGCTGCAATACGGGGGCTTGAAAAATGACTTTAGGCCTAATATGTAATTATTAATAATTATCTGGCTGGCTGCGTGGCTCAGGGGTAACGTTCTCGTTTGCTGGGCCCGAGGTTGCAGGTTCGTATCCTGGCGCAGTCGGCTGGCTTTTGAGGGTGCGCAAATGCGAGGGAGCCGTGTCCGCAGATTTACTGGCACGTTAAAGATCCCCTTCGGGGCAAAATTCCGGCACCCCGGCGTCTCTAAAAGCCAGTGTAGTTAAAAGGGACGTAAAACCAATAACATTATTATTATAATAATTATCTATATATAAAAGCCTCCGTGGCTTAGGCGGCAGCACGCCGGCCTCTCACCGCTGGGTCCGTGGTTCAAATCCCGGTCACTCCATGTGAGATCTGTGCTGGACAAAACGGAGGCAGACAGGTTTTTCTCCGGGTACTCCGGTTTTCCCTGTCAAAATTTCATTCCAGCAACACTCTCCACTATCATTTCATTTCATCTGTCATGCATTTAATCATTGCCCCAGAGGAGTGCGTCAGGCCTCGGCAGCCGGCACAGTTCATATCCTCGCCGCTAGATGGGGGCTTCATTCATTCCATTCCTGACCCGGTAGGAGACTGGAAGCAGGCTGTGGATTTTCTTTCATCTATATATAAATCAATGTTACGAGATAGTTTGTCTGTGTGTGTGTGTGTGTGTGTGTGTGTGTGTGTGTGTGTGTGTGTGTGTGTGTGTGTCTCCCATGCGTTCACATACCATTCATTCGATTACGATGAAACTTGGGTGAGATGTTGAGTACACTCCAAGGAAGGTTTCTGGATTAGTAAATCCATTTTGCAGTAGGTAGCGCACTAGTGAATTATAATTATGAATAATTATGAAGTATATCATTAAAAATCGGAACCTGGATTGGAACACCGTGTCGTAAGAGGAATGGTGGAACGACAGAACAAAGTGGAGAGGAACCATATTTACCCCCACCCAGTGTCAAGGGGAAATGATGATGATGATGATGATGATGATGAATAATTAATTATGATGAAATGAATGATGATGACGTTCGAAACAACCACTGCCCGAGCAAAGACAATTGAAACATATGAAGTAAAAAAGTAAGCATTAAGTGGGATTTGATCCCTGGTCCTCTCGTACCGGAGTCTAGTTCTCCAATTCCGCTAACTAGACACTTGTTTGTAGCTTTTGATAACATGGATTACCTACCGGTAAAGATAAAGTGCTTATTTACACGCATGTAATACTGTAAGTGAAATTGAATTGTAATACAAAATTATAACATAAAATACACTTCTATTCACGGCTTATTTCAGTCTATTTAACTATTCCTCTTTATATCCTGAAATGTGTGTCCTTTATGTGCAGCGCTTATGGCCTCGGCTATTTTCACATAAACTTTCTGTTATTTATGTTTTACATTGTACACCATTCATTATGTAACATTTCATGCTTTTTACACTCTGATATGAGCATCTTTGTTGTGGTAATATTCCAGCTGTTATGATCCGCCATTTTGGTTTGAATCTTTTATCAAAGATAGCATGTTCATACATTTTATAAAATAAATTTTATAAAACCACCTTTTATAAAAGATTTCCCCATTATACACTGTCATATATTTTATAAAAGATCTTTCATCAAAGATCTTTGACAAATTTATTCGATAGTGTAATACCGGCCTTAGTCATTCTACTGTGACAAATGGTCTCTCTACAAACTATTAGCACTTAATGGGACGTTAGCACATGTGATCTCTCTCAAGGTCAGCTGAGAGTTTACTGACTGGGACTGGACTGGAAGTGTCCATAATTTGCCCAGATGATCAGCACTGTAGTTCTCGTATTCCTAGCATATTTTTGAAGTAAGCGTGTTGAGGGCTATTTAGTCGCTCAAACAAGGTATGAGGTAATACTTCATAATGGATCAATTTTCTATCTTCTTTCTTTCTTTCTTTCTTTCTTTCTTTCTCTTTCTTTCTTTCTTTCTTTCTTTCTTTCTTTCTTTCCTTCTTTCTTTCTTTCTTTCTTTCTTTCTTTCTTAATATTTTGGATCTGAAATGGGGGTTTTTCAATCTGAATTGCATTGTGTATTTTCAATTTCAATTGCATTTTGTAAGTATTTTGAACCTCAATTGCATTTTGTACGTATTTTCAATCTCATTTGCATTTTGTAAGTAATTTGAATATCAGTTGCATTTTGTAAGTATTTCGACTCTACATTGCATTTTGTACGTATTTTGAACCTATCCTCCATTTGGGCGTATTTTCAATCTATTCTTTTTGTGAGTATTTTCGTTCTAAATTCCCTTTTGTAAGTATTACCGCTCTCCATTTTGTGAGTAGTTTCAATCTGAGTTCTTTTTGGTAAGTATTTTCCGTCTCACTTAATTTTCGTTCTGGTTTCCATGTCATTGTCATTTTCGCTATCACCCAGACCATTAGCGGCGGATAATCTAGATGTTAGGCCCCTTAAAACAACAATTATCATCATCTTTCTTTCTTTCTTTCTTTCTTTCTTTAGCCTAGAACCAAAACTTCAAAAGAGTGAGTTGAGCATCTTCGTAGAATACTGTATATCAGGTGAATCTGCTGCCTCTACAAATATATTTTTATGCAAACCGTCCGGAAAACATCTATTCTTCCGAAACGCACACTAAAACTGGCGTCTTTCTATTTACGGCTACACAAACATACGAATCTGTTATGCCATAATATTACTATATCAAATGATATAAACCACTGGTGTTGTGCTCTCTACATTGTCTTAAACGTTTGAAACACAAAGTAGACATTACGACCGTAATCTACACGTGTTGTGTCGCAGTGCAGTGTAGCGTAGAATGTAGATCAGGTGTTCTCAACCTGGTGCTCGCGAGCACAAGCTCCCATGAGATCCATTCTGCAAATCAAATTCTGTTGCACGAACCGGAATAATAGTGTTTTCATCACAAGTTTTGACTGCTACCCACACTAAGACTGCCATTTCAATAGCACAGGTTATCAGACAAATTCCACACACACACACACACCAGAGTACACGGGGCTACATGGCCTCGATGTCGCAAGGCCTCTAAATGAATTAACAGCAGCAAGTTTTGACAGTCAGAAATGTTATCATTTTTTGAAATATAAATGATATACAGTATATAATTGGATATCCCTATTTTATGAGTAACACGACTGTCCACACGTAAATGTATCTTATCTGCATGAGTCATGCAAGCAGTGCAGCATGCCTGGTGAGCGATGAATTCCAAGCTAATTCAGCTTTTCTGGAGGAGGGAGATTGGAGAAGGAATTGGAGGAACATGGTTGTTATATTATTATTATTATTATTATTATTATTATTATTATATTCGATTTAATGGTGCTCGAGTACTTGTTATGGCCTGACTGTGGTACTCACAATCTCAAAAAGGCTAAGAACGCCTGATGTAGACGATAAGAACAAGTCGAAAGCTACGGTGTGCTACTCTTACATGTGCTAGTTGTTGCTGGACATGGGTGTGTGTGAAATATGTCTGCCAACCTGTGTTATTGTGATGGCTATATTAGTGTGTGTAGTTATAATTCAGATGAGGATTGGGAAGGAGGCGGCTGTGGTTTTAATTGAGGAACCATCCCGGCATTCGCCTGGAGTAGAAGTGGGGAAACCACTGTAAACCACTTCCAGGATGGTTGAGGCAGGGATCGAACCCGCTTCTTCTCAATTTTGTCTCACGAGTCTGAGTGTACCCCTTTCCAGCCCCCAGACCAGAATTAAATTTCTTGGCAGAGCCGGGAATCGAACACGGGCCTCCGCGGTGACAGCCAAGAGTGCTAGCCACTAAGCAATCAGGCAGACTACATGTGATAGGTTCGAGTCTGGGGCAGGGACACTTTATTTTTTGAATTATTTAGTTTTTTTTGGTCGTCCCTTGACTTAACTTGACTTATTTCCTGAACTCCTAAGTGGAGCATTGGGCATCAACGAATTTCCGCCATCGGACTCTGTTGTGCACCATGGTCTTGATCTCCGTCCAGGTCTTCCCACCATTATCAATGTCCTCCACCTCCACGCTCCTCCTCCAGGTGTTCCTCGGTCTGCCTCTTCTTCTAGTGCCTTGTGGGTGCAATTCCAGTGCTTGTCTGACGATGTTGGTTTTATCACGTCTTAGCGTGTGCCCGATCCATCTCCACTTCCTGCGACGCATCTCAATGTCAATAGGTGTTTGTTAAGTTCTGTTCCATAGTTCTTCATTGGAAATGATCTGTGGCCACCATATCCTCAGGATATTCCTCAGACTCTTGTTCACAAAAATCTGAATACTTCTGATTAGTTGTTTGTTTTCCAGGTTTCGCAACCACAAAGCAGGACCGACTTGACATTGGTATTGAAGATGCGCAGTTTAGTGTTGATGTTAAGCTCTCAAGGTCTCCAGATCGGTCTTAGCATTGCAAATGCACCTTTGGCCTTATTAATCCTATTCTTAATATATTCTATGGTCCCACCATCTGTGGTGACAGTGCTTCGCAGGTAACAAAATTGTTTGACTCGTTCTACCTCTTGGTTTTCTAGGAACAGTTGAGAATTGTTGCGGTTCTTTTATCTCATCTCCTTAAGTCTTCTTAGCATTAATCTTCAGTCCCACCTCTGCTGCTTCTACTCTCAAATCATTCATCTTGGTTTCCATATCCTTAAAGCTGCTGGTTAGCAGACACAAGTCATCTGCGAAGTCCAAGTCCAGTCAGTCCCCATTGTATGCCTCTTCGTCGGTTCATCGCTTTCCTCATCATCAAATCTAGTACCATTAAGAAATAGTATCGGTGACAACGGGCATCCTTGCTTAGCCCCGGTGTTAACTGGGATGGACTCTGACAGCATCCCTTGGTTCTGGACTTGGCATGTGTACTCGTTGTATTCCTAATAATAATAATAATGTTATTGGTTTTACGTCCCTTTTAACTACACTGGCTTTTAGAGACGCCGGGGTGCCGGAATTTTGCCCCGAAGGGGATCTTTAACGTGCCAGTAAATCTACTGACACGGCTCCCTCGCATTTGCGCACCCTCAAATGCCAGCTGACTGCGCCAGGTTTCGAACCTGCAACCTTGGGCTCAACAAGCGAGAACGTTACCCCTGAGCCACGCAGCCAGACGTTGTATTCCTAGTTCCTATGCCATGTTTTCCCATAATGTTCTCCAGACCTTGGTTGTCATTACCTACTTTGGCATTCATGTCTCCCATTATCACCAATATATCTCTTTTCTTCACCATTAAAAGAGTTTGATGTAACTTGCCGTAAAACTGCTCCTTTTCTTCTTCTCCCGCTGTGTCTGTCGGTGCGTAACACTGAATAAGTATTATTGGCCTTACTCTTGATGCAAATCTAGCTACCATAACCCTCTCTGAAACTGGGTGCCATTCTAGCAGGCACTTTCTTACCTTTTGTGGTAGCAGCAATCCAAGACTGTGATATTCGTCTTCTTCCCTACCCGAAAACAGGAGCGTATCTACATCCTGCGTCTTTACTTCACCGAATCCATTCCACCTCATCTCGCTCAGGCCCAACATACCCAATCTGTATCTCTTCTTTTCCCTCTATACTTCAGCCAATCTCCCTGTCTGCCACATTGTCTGTACAAATGTTTCTGTAATAAAGTAATCTCTGGTGTGCAGGTTATTGGCCTACAGCACCCAAAGCCTGGTGAAGGAGCTGCCTTCTAAGTATCCAGGCCTACTGATTTTCTGTCAGGGTTTCTTCCCTTAGCCTTTGAAGTTCCCACTTCTATCCACAAGGCAGTGGAGGTCCTGACCTCTTGACCCTGGTCAGCTGGGCTGTCTCTTCCACCAGCTCCGCCGTACCGAAGACGATCTTCTCCGCCTTCGCTGCCGTTGAGGACTTGAGGGTTCTGGGTTGCTTCTTAGTCTGGATCTTCACCTTTGGCCTGTCCGGCAAGGGAGGCCCTACCAGTAGCTATGCTGCCGCCGGCATAGCCCAAAGGATCATTACACCTCGCAAGTACTCCCACCACGTCTATGTCATGCAACCCATAAGGAGTGTTTGCCGTTTCTTAATGAACGAGAATTATTATCTTAAATGCCCGAATCGTAGCCTTGCTCGTTAAATCGTGCACCACGGCCGCGAGGGCAGCAGCAAGCCCGTAGATCGCAGGTTCGAATCCCGGTGCTGACAGCTGCAATCCAAGTGTTTTTTCCCGGGTTTTCCCACACTTCCTCCTGGCAAATTCCGAGGCATACCTTACTTAAAGTCCCGGGGCACCTACCTCATCATATAGTTTATCAGTCAAGTTCAACACACACCCAACTACACGGGGCTGATGAACAAGATTCCCCAAGCCCTTAACAACTCCTCTCTGAAATGCACATTATCAGTGAATGAAAATGTAAGTGGCCGATATATTATCAGCATCGGACTAAGACGGGATAGGAAGTGGATGGAACCAAAATGCTGTAACGATGGTTAGTTGTGTTAGGATGTGCTCGAAGTGATGACCTGCTTGGCTTATGCGTATCTGGCCACGCCGCAGAATGGATACCGTATTGTAGTGAGCCCGTGTTATTGATGTGCAGGTTTCAGTGATAGGTTGTCGAAGGCACTCGGTATTTTCTGACTCATGGACGTAAACGGTTTGTTTCAAATGACCTCAGGTGAAAGTCTAATGGCGTTAAATCTGGTAACCTGGCGGGCTAATAGACATGTCCATCCTCCTCTTTCTACCCATTCTCCTGAGTGTGTCTCATTGAGATGGTTACAGGCGGCTAACGTCCAATGTTGTGGAGATCCATTGTTTTGAAACCACATCTTTGAACGTTCGTGAAGTGCCATATCCTCTAGAAGAAGTTGGAGTGCATGGATTAGAATGTGTAGATAGCGTGTGCCATTTAAATAATCCTCAAAGAAATACAGTCTAATAAGCCGATCACGCAAGATTCAACACCATACATTCATTTCCCATTGCACATGATGGGCTGCCTATCGCATCGAATAGGAATTATCAGCACTTCAACAGTGCATGTATTGGCAGTTGACTGTATCATCATTATGGAATAGTGATTCGTCCGAGAACAGGATTTTCGATAGGAATGCTGCATCATCTTCCGGATTTCGTAACAACCACTTAAGAAAATGTAGACATTTGTAGACATTCCTTTTTTGAGTGTTTCCTTTATAAATTAACTCTTTTGTAGTTTTCAGTCTGTCAACACGATTGTGCCCAATGAATGGGTGGGGTACAAGATATAAATAGACTATACCGTAAATACACTCCTGGAAAAAAATGCATGTACAGTACTGTTTGTAGAAAGTGAAACACCCAGAAGAAATGGTCGGAGACAGTTTAGGCTTTCACGGCCGGCGTTCATAATTAGACTAAGTGCAAGTTTTTCGGGCTAAGGAGCGGAACCCTTGATAATGCCGGACGCAGTTTCCGGTGAAACGTCGGGAGATATCCTGTCAGGACCACGGACTACAAGCCCGAAAAACTTGTACCTAATTATGGTCGGAGACACTTCCAGAACAGGGGTCGTGTAGGCCTGCGGTACCACACTAAGTGATTGCAATCGCAGAGAGATGGCGTGCACGTTGGCCCACCAGTGCCCTCTGTCGTGGCACCGAACAGGTCAGTGTTTCGCACAGCTCTGTCGGCATGGGGCCATCCTACCAAGTGGAAACGTGTAAGCAAGTGCAACGATGCCTCGCCGACATCACAGGGTGGACTATCAGCATGTGAGTGCGTTTGAACGGGGCAGAATGCTTGAGCTCCACGAGGCGGGTCTGTCGTTCCGGAGCATTGTGGCTCGTACAGGGCACGCTGCGTCAACAGTAAGGCGTAAGTGGATCCATTGGAGAGAAGAGGGCCGTACACAGCGACGACAAGGTACACGACGACGCAATGTGACCACAGCGCGAGACACCGCCATCTTCTCCGCATGGCCGTATCGGACAGAACAGCGTCGTCCTCGGTGTTGGCTCGACGTTGGAGCACTACAACGGGGGTGATCATGTCTGCGCCGACTGTGCGGCGCCGTCTTTTGTGGGGGCTGGACTGGTAGCACGCATGCCACTGTGTCGGCTTCTATTGACTGGGAACCACCGACGCCTCCGACTACAATGGACACGTGCACGGCGACACTGGCAGGCTGAGTGGCAAAATGCAGTGTTTTCGGACGAGTACCGCTTCAACCTGTCCTACAGTGATGGCCGCATACGCGTTCGACGCCGCCGTGGAGTTGAATGGTTTGGGGCGCAATAGTCTATAAAAGGTGTTCGCGCCTCGTACGTCTTGCGGGCAATCTGAACAGTGACTGCTACATCAGGAAAGTTTTATAGCCCGCGGCACTGCCCCTCTTGCAGGCCGTTCCACAGGCCATATTTCAGCAGGACAATGCCCGCCCCCGTGTGGTGAGAAATGTGCAAGCCTCTTTCGCAGAACGACGGATACCTCAGCTTCTCTGGCCTGCCCGTTCGCCTGACATGTCGCCCATCGAACATATCTGGGATTTTGTCGATCGGCAACTTGTTCGTTCAGGTCCAGCTGCCAGCACTGTTGATGCTTTGTGGACGCGCCTACAAGCCACGTGGGACGGTATCCCCCAGCAGCGTATTTAAGCGCTGTATGATTAAATGCCACGACGTCTAGCGGCTCTGAGTGCAGCACGTGGTTGCGCGACGCCGTACTGAAGATCGACCGTCAACGTGCATGTACCGGACTGTCCTCTGTATCAGTAATGTATTATCATGTCCCTAATCTGTGGTATAATGTGCAATGTGGTCACATCTCTTGTTCTTGGTGTTTCACTTTCTATAAAACAGTAGTGTATTACGGTAGTTAATATTCATAATAAAATTGGGCAGTTTAGGATTACGCGTTTCGACCCGCAAGTGGCCATCATCAGATCTTAATCACTGTGTCAAATTTTAAATTTACTATTGTATTACAATACTAACGTTAGATGAACTATAGTCGGATTCGCTTTTGAATCGAGTCTTACGTTAGGTCGTTGCGAATTACGTGAGTGACGGTGTACATGCACGTGTATACAATTTTGAATAACACACTGTAACAATAATAGACTAATTAACAAGTTTCGGCATGCACTAGAAAATAATTGTAATGTTCACTTATCCGGTTCATATCCTCGCCGCTAGATGGGGGCTTCATTCATTCCATTCCTGACCCGGTCGGAGACTGGAAGCAGGCTGTGGATTTTCATTTTTTCACTTATCCGGGGTTGGTGCTCCTCATTACGCTGTTTACTATGTGTCTTCCCCAACACTACTGAAGCGGCGAGCTAACTTGCCTTCTGTCGTTCACTTATCAAGCTGTGCGCCCTTTGTTATCGGAATTATGTAATTGAAGTTTTGACAAGGTTATCGTTGTACTTGAACTAAACTGAATGAGGATGGAATGACTTATGAATGTGTATGTTAAGGACTTTTGGAAATGTTTTCATTACTTTCGTATGGCATTAATGGTCCGCTGCAAGTTTGACATTTGTCCCTATGGTTGCTGCCGGTCTAATGGACGGTATAGGACCCTACGAAACTACCTAATACATGTCTAGCTTTGTTGAAAACAGACACAAAGTGCATCCTCATCCTATAAAATATTTCCCAAACAACCCCTTCCAGTTTGCATTCCTTACCTCATTTTTAGCCTATTTTCATTTTATGAAAAAAAAAAAAGGCTTTTGAGATCACCTTTTGTCCGTGTGTGTGTGTGTGTGTGTGTGTGTCCCTCTAATAACTCCTAAACGGCTGGAGCGATTTCAATGAAACTCGGTAAGATCATATTACTATCCTGGCCGACCCCGACCGTGCCTTCAAATTTTATTGTTGTTGTTGTTTGAGTCTTCAGTCTTTTGACTGGTTTGATGCAGCTCTCCATGCCTCCCTGTCCTGAGCTAATCGTTTCATCTCTACATAGCTACCACACCCTACATCCGAGGCAATCTGTTTAACATATTCTAACCTTGGCCTACCCCTACAGTTCTTGTCCTCGACCCTTCCTTCCATAACTAAGCTTGCTATTCCTGGGTGTCTTAGTATGTGTCCTACCAACCTATCTCTTCTCTTCATTAGCAGTCGCCAGAAACATCTCTCCTCTCCCACTCGCCTTAATACCTCTTCGTTTGTAACCCTATCTACTCATCTGATCTTCATCATTCTCCTGTAACACCACATTTCAAATGCCTCAATTCTCCTCTTTTCTGCTGCACCAATAGTCCAAGTTTCACTTCCATAGAGCGCCACGCTCCAGACAAAGGCTTTCAAAAATGACTTCCTAATACCTAAATCTATATTCGATGTCAACAGATTCCTTTTTTGTAGAAAGTCTTTCCTTGCCTGAGCCAACCTACTTTTTATATCCTCTTTGCTTCGTTCATCACTGGTCATTCTGCTTCCTAAGTAACAGAAGTCTCCTACTTCCTTCAGCTTTTCACCTGCCAATTTGATCTCCATAGAGGTTTCTGATTTATTTCGGCTGCATTCCAGTATTTTTGTTTTACATTTATTAATTTTCATCATGAAGTCCTTCCGTAAGACGGAATCCATACCATTCAAAAACTCATTCAAATCCTCAGGCTTGTCGGCCAAGATGACGATGTCATCAGCAGATCTCAGAGTTGAAATTATTTCTCCTTGAATCTTCACTCCCACTTTAAATTTTTCTCCAATTTCCTTCATTGCTTGTTCAATGTAAAGATTGAAAAGTATGGGTGATAAGTTGCAGCCTTGCCTTACACCTTTCATAATACCAGCTTCTCGCTCATATCCTTCAGCTCGAATGACTGCTGTCTGGTTTCTGTATAGATTGTATATCACCCTCCTATCCCTGTACTTTATTCCAATAGATTTCAAAATGTCAAACAATTTAGTCCAATCAACGTTATCAAAAGCCTTTTCTAAGTCTACAAATGCCATGAACGTTCTCTTATCTTTCCTTATTCTACCTTCCAAAATCAGCGTAAGACTTAGTATAGCTTCCCTTGTTCCTACATTTCTCCTTAAACCAAACTGGTCTTCACCCAACTCCGTTTCTATCTGGCTTTCAATCCTCTTGTAAATTATTCTAGACAGGATCTTTGAAGCATGAGTAATCAAGCTGATTGTACGGTAATCTTCACATCTGTCAGCTCCCACTTTCTTTGGTATAGGGATGATAACATTCTTCTTGAAATCGGAGGGTACCTCACCTGTCTCATAAATCCTACACACCAAGTGAAGTAACCTGATCAGACCTTCATCTCCTATGCAGCGTAGCAACTCAATCGGTATATCATCTATGCCTGGGGCTTTGTTCCTGCCTAAGTCCTGTAATGCTCTGTCAAATTCTGATCTCAATATTAAATCTCCTTTTGCATCCTCATCAATTTCCTCCTCCCTTTCCATTACATGATTCTCAATCTCCTCTCCCTTATACAAGCACTCTATGTAAGCTTTCCATCTCTCAACCTTTTCTTCCCTATCTGTTAGAGGCTTTCCATTTGTGTCCCTAATATTACAGCACTTAGTCTTCTTTTCCCCAAAAGTATTCTTAATCCTTCGATAAGCTGTGTCTACTTTTCCTAATTTCAGACACTTTTCTATACCTGTACATTTCTCTTTCAACCATTCTTCTTTCGCTTCCTTGCACTTCTTCTTAACCTCATTTCTCAGACGTCTGTATTCTGCTTTCCCCTCTTCATCTCTTGGATTCTTGTGTCTCCGCCTTTCATCCATCAATTCTAGTATATCCTGAGTGATCCACGGTTTTCTACCTATTCTTTCTTTCCTACCAATGTTTTCTTCTGCCGATTTTGTTATTTCATTCTTCAAAAGTGCCCATTCGTCTGGAATTGAATTTTGTTTAGGGGTTTTGATTAGTCCTTCCTTTATACTCTTCTTGAATCTTTCGTTCACATCCTTTACTTTCAGTCTGTCTATTGCCCACCTTTTTGGCTTTTGACTTTTCTTCAGTTTCTTCAACTTTAATCTGCATTTCATTACAACCAGATTGTGGTCAGAGTTTATGTCAGCACCAGGATATGCTTTACAATCCAAAATCTGGTTTCGAAACCTCTGCTCGACCATAATGAAGTCGATTTGGTAACGCCCTGTATCTCCTGGTCTCATCCATGTGTATATTCTTCTATTGTGGTTATTGAATAAGGTGTTAGCTATGACCAACTCATGTTCGGTGCAGAATTCCATCAGCCTGCTTCCTCGATCATTCCTTTCACCTAATCCGAAATCTCCTACTATCTTCCCTTCCCTCCCTTTTCCTACCACAGCATTCCAATCTCCCATTACTATAACATTTTCATCACCTTTGATATACCTCAGAATGTCATCTATTTCTTCGTAGACCTTTTCAACATCCTCATCATCAGCTTGTCTGGTAGGCATATAGACTTGTACCACTGTGGTGCACGTAGGTTTAGTATTGATTTTTGCTACAATAATCCGTTCACTGTATTGCTCATAATATTCCACCCGCTGTCCAAGTTTCCTACTCAATATGAGACCAACTCCTGCTTGGCCATTGTTTGATTTAGTGCTAATGATCCTATAGTCTCCTGATCAAAAGTCCTGTTCTTCCTGCCAGCGCATTTCACTAATCCCAACCAAATCCAACCTCAACCTATCCATTTCCCTTTCTAAGTTTTCTAACTTTCCACTTCCTAGCAGACTTCTAACATTCCACGCTCCACGTCTCACCAATCCAACATGGCGGCTGTGCGAAATATTTCACCGGCATTCCTTATCTCCAAAACTATTACTGGTATCACCCTGAAATTTTGTACGGTGATAAAGGGCATTACTAGCAGTTCCTATAAGACTTTCAAAATCCTGGTAACTGCAAAACCAACATGGCGGCCAAGCGAAGGTTAAACTTTAAAATAAGACTTTTCTTGCGACTTAACCATCCAAACGCAATGAAACTTGGTACAGCAAATGTTTATACACATTGTAATGCACAGGCATCTAATTTAGTTCAATTGTTAATGGCGGCTGTGCGAAATATTTCATCGGCATTCTATATCTTCGAAACTATTACCGATATCGCCCTAAAATTTTGTACGGTGATAAAGGGCACTACTATAAGTTTATTTATGTAAGTTTCAAAAACCTGTAAAGTACAAAACGAATATGGCGGCCAAGCGAATTTGAAACATTCTAATAGACTTTTCTCGCGATTTAACCATATGAGCGCAGTAAAATATGGTACAGTAAATGTTTATACATATTGCAATGCACTGGAATCGAATTTAGTTCAATTGTTTACATAACCTCAATATGGCGGCTGTGCGAAATTGTAAAATTAAGTTATGATTTCTTGCGTCGTAATCATGCGATGGAAGTGAAAGTTTTAATAATGAACCCACGCAATAATTGTCCTTTAAAGGTAGATAACTCTATGGCCTATGCATATAACAATCCAACATGGCGACCATTCGAAGTATTTAGACGGTTCTCAATATCTATGAATATTTTACAGCAATCTAACTGAATTTATTTATGTTCATAGAGGCCATGAACATAAGTTCACCTATAGGACTTTTAATAACCTAGAGCACAAATCCAAAATGGCGGCGACGCGAACTATAAATATTTTTAAGTGCTCGTTTCTCACGATTTAACTATCCGAGTGCAATGAAACTTGGTACGGTAAATGAAATGTTAATCAACTGGCATTTAATTTATTTCAGTTGTTTTCATAACCACAAGACGACAGCTGTGCGAAATTTTAAAATCTCGTTTTTACTTTTTGTGTCCTGATCATGCGATTGAAGTTTGAATACTACACGTACACAATAATCTTCATGTAATAGTATATAACTCTTAAGACCTACATATATAAAAATCCAACATGGCGACCATCCGAAATATTATACGGTTCTCAATATCTACGAATCTATTACAGCATACTGAATTTTTTGTATGTTGATAGAGGCAATTAACATTAGTAGGATATCTGAAAATAGGCTTTAGTTCTTCACGGAACTACTTGTTTAAATTTATTTTATTTTAGCAGCGTGAAGAGTGGTGATCTTTCTAAAAATGTGTGTTCGTTGGATTCGCTGGATTATCTTTCTTCGCTAGATATATCTCTATGGATTCTTTTAAGTCGGAGAGCTTTACCCTTTGCTTCGTGGTGTACAATTTTCAGGTCTGTTTCTATGTTGGTAAAACGGTGTTTGTTGTCATACATGTGTTCGCATATGGCTGAGAGTGTGTTGTGTTTACTCGCATTTTTGTGTTCTTTGTATCTTATTCCGATTTGTCTACCACTTTGCCCGACGTAATTAGCATTACATTCGTCATCTTGGCATGTGAACAAATATACGCCTAATTTTGCTTGCGAGGTTTTCTTTGTTAGGTTGCTATTGTGTACGTGTTTTCCGAGAGCAGTAGCTAAAAGGGACGTAAAACCAATAACATTATTATTATTATTACATCGGCAGATTTCCGAGCAGTTACAATGGCAACTACATTTAGTTCCCTCTCATTGAAGCGTGTGCAATACTTCTAATATGAATGGACTAATAAAAACATATCGATGATTTGCTTCTGCAACACCATGCATTTATGTTCTCCCCTCCCTCCGGGTTTTCCACATTCACTCCTGGCAAATGCCGGAATGGTTTCTTCGTTTAAGTCCCGGGGCACCTTTCCCAATCCCCGACCTTTATGATTACAGTTACGCACACTAATACAGTCACCACGGAAACACACTTTCAGTCAAATTCAGCACAAATCCAAGTGTTCGGAGCTGATGACCAAGATGTTCCAAGTCACAAAAATGAACTAACAACTAAACAATCTGCACTTACGCTTAATGCAAAAGCATACAGTGCAAGCTTTCAAGTTGATGAGAAGAAAGTGCCAGTTTAAATTGAACGAACAGGCTACGCTCGGCATATTCAAGGAGGCGGTACGTCATACCGGCCCGTATTTTTCCCCTGTACGCTCGAGCGAAAATACATTTTTGTGGTACTAGTATAGGGTACCATTTCGTACCGGCGCTTGCCAAAGCCAGGAGAACAAATATTTCATTACTTCGTCCCGCAGCCAATGGTATCCCTACCATCTTTAGCTTGTGTTCCCGGAGGACACAAGAGTGTCTGTGCACTAATTGAATGGGTCGGAGAAACATCGAGACAACTCGCAGTTCTGAAGAAGGAAACTGAGAAGATCCGGGTTTGATTCCCGGCTCTGCTCTGCCAAAACTCAACGTTCAAACGTTGTAGTTATTTCAGGCAAGAAACATAAAAGCATTTTTAAAACAGCAAAATGGTCTTCTTACGGTATTAGTACTTGCCCTGTCTTATATTAAACCTTTTCATCGTTGCACAAGAGAAGTCACACCAACACACAGTTATCACTGGAGAATAGGTTTTTAAAGACACACGATGAGGCTTATCTTCATTACATTAAAACAACACTAACGAATTGTGTGCCAGTTTATGGTACTGGTTTATCAACTTTTCGAGAGATCGTATCAATACAACAACAGTAGAATGTGTTTCTTTTCAGAAATGAATATGCGTTTCACCTATAGTTTATGATACCAACATTAGAAAATTGGCGCCTATTACCTTTGAGTTTCTTTCCCCTTACAGCAATTACAACCAGCACAACTACAATGAAGTGATAGCCTATATGCTGTAATGAACATAGCAGTATCCGTTTATTATGATTCGTTCTCCAAGATGCCAACTTTCTGTAACGAGACACAGCTGTTTATGTTGAGAAAAGTCAAATATGTGGCTTATATAATGTAAGAAAGACGGGTTACATAATTCAATGACTTTACATTGTTATTATTGTAATGGTTCATTTTACGAAGCTTCTCTTCGATCGCTTGAATACGATACGAAAAATAATAATTAAATATCGCATGGCCGCTATGTCCTTTTGTTTATCAGGTGTTTGAAAGTTACATATTATATGTGCTTAATTAATAGGCCTCTATCTCCATGCAAAATTTCAGTTTGATTGTTGTAGTAGTTTCGGAGATATTGAGAACTGGTGAAATATTTATCTTCGCTGGCATGTTCGATTGTGTTATAAGTAGGTTTAGAATTCTATACCAGCAGATTGGTTGGTTGGTTGGTTGGTTGGTTCCTCAATTTAGGGGCTGCGACAACGCGGTCGTGTAGCCCCGTGTACTTTGGGTGTGTGTAGAATCTGTCTGATAACTGGTGTTAATTGTGATGGCTGTATTAGTGTGTGTATCTGTTTTTTTAATTCAAGTAAGGACTGCAACTTTGAATTTTTCAAATAGTTCCTACTTTTGCCGCCAAACGCCACCGTCAACGACTACTAGGCCTAGTTCAGAACTTAGCTACTAGACGCCACCGCAATCGGTTCTTGGCAACGAACGTAGAAACCTAATAGCGTTGTTTACATTCTTAACCTATACAATTTAGCTTCACACAGGTGTAATTAGTGGAAGGTTCTTTAATATGCCATAAATCTATGACATGAGACCGCCGGCTTTACTTCCCCTCCGAAGGAAGGCATACTGAGGGATTTTAACGCTCTTAAAAAATCCGACGGCTTCGGCCGGGTTTGAACCCGCTATCTAATACCAGCAGATTAAGATTATTGTAGTAGTTCATCGTACAAACTTCGAGTTTGATCGCTTGAATATAACTAAAAGCATGAAAAAAATATTTTTAAATTTCGCACAGTAAAGCATGGCGGCAACATATCACCCATTCTTTTCAATCTACACGTTGAACAAGAAGTGAAGGAAATTAGAGAAAAAATTAAAGTGGGAGTAAAAGATTCAAGGAGAATTAATTTCAACTCTTGAGATTTGTTGATGACATCGTCATTGTCAGCAGCCGATTCCCCAGAGAATTTGTATGCGTTTTTAAATGGTATGGGCTCCGTCTTGAGGGAAGAATTCAGGATAAAAATCAACTACTATAAAACAAAAATAATGGAATGCAGCTGAGAGAAATCCTAAACCCCTATGGCCGTCATATTGGCAGGTGAAAAGCCTAAGTAACTAGGAGACGTCTGTTACTTAGGAAGCAAAATAACCAGTGATGGACGAAGCAAAGAGGATAAAGAGTAGGTTGGTTCAGGCAAGGAAATAATTTCTGCAGAAAAGGAATCGATTGACATCGAATATATACGAGGGTCGAATCATAAGTCATGGCAACTTTTTTGTTTCTCGCGAACAGGAGACAACACGGAAAATCTACGATATGCATTTGGAAATATAGGGAATGTACGTATGCATAGTGCCTGAAGATAAATTCTGACGTCAGGAGATGCTCGTAGGTAAGTGACAGAACACAAGCCATTGGTAAGCATTGTTTTACTATGGTATAGACAGCAAATACACAAGACTACGTACAAAGGACAGGTCTCCACTGGTTAGACCTTCGAAATAATCACTCAAGGTGTCTACTGTGCGTTGCCAGTGGTGGGGCAGGCGCTGAATACCATTCAGTGCATGTGTATCGCTAACGTGTAACACCTCCCTCCGAAATGCTGTTACGATGTCTTCTTTGTTAGCAAACCGTCGTCCACGTAGTGGCTTCTTGACTTTGGGGATTAGATCATAGTCACATGGGCTCAGATCAGGCGAATGAGACGGGTGTGGAAAACCCTCCCATCCCCACCGTTGTAAGCGACGCTGAACGATGGCTGCTGTGTGAGCTGTCGCGTTATCGTGTAGGATTATGGCGTCGTCCAAACGATAAGGACGTTTGGTTCGCACTGCACGGCGCAAATTGTACAACAAAAAGGAATTTTAATACACTGCATTTACAGTGTGCCCCTCACGCACTGGATGACTCACAAGAACACCTTGAACATCTTATGCCAGGATGACCATATCCTTATTGGGCGACGGATTTTGTCGAAACTTGTGTCTCCGTGGTGACCCCTGACGACGCCATTCACTGTCTGTCTCTTCAGCTCGGGTTCATAAGCACGTGGCCATGTTTTATCGACTGCAATAATGCGATTCAACATGGCTTGTCCTTTCTGCTGAAACCTCTCCAGATTGATGCGACATGTTTCGTAACGAGTCCACTTCTGTACCTCCGTTAAATGACGTGGCACCCACTTTGCACAAAGTTTACGCATCTGTAGTCCTTGTGTAAAATGCGCCGTATTGTTGCCGCTGGTATTGCTGTATGTTCTTGCAATTTCACTATAGTCCATCGCCTGTCCTCGTGAGAACACTGATCGATCACCATTATCCGTACACCTTTGTCCATGGACACTGGACGGCCTGGGCGAGGCAAATTGGCAGTTGATACTCTACCCCGTTTGAACGTCTCCTCCCACCTTACCACTGTTCTATAGGCCATGACATGCACACCTAATGCTTCCCGCAGCTCTGCATGACATTGGCGTGCATTTCTGCCGCGGAGAAATGCGATTTTAATATACGATCGTTGCTCCTGCTTGTTGACTTCCATTGTGTGACGTTCGCACTCACATACTGAACTTGGGGGCATGCTCAGACCCACACTGTTATTTACATACACCATCTAGTGGCATCATACGCATGTACATACCGTAAGTTTCCAATTGCATATCGTAGATCTTCCGTGTTTTCTCCTGTTCGCGAGAAAAGAAGTGGTTGTCATGACTTACGACTCGACCTCCGTATTTACGTATTAGAATGTTATTTTTGAAAGCCGTTATCTGGAGCGTGGCACTCTATGCCAAAGAAGAGAACAGAAGCATTTGAAACGTGGTGTTAAACGGGAATAATGAAGATCAGATGGGTAGATAGAGTAACACATGAAGAAGTATTAAGATGAGTGGGAGAGGAGAAATGTTTCTGGCGACTGTCAATGAAGAGAAGAGAGAGGTTGGTAGGGCACATACTAAGACACCCAGAAAGACAGTAGTAAAGTTAGTTATGGAAGGATCGAGGACAAGAACTGTAGGGTTGGACCAAGGTTAGAATATGTTAAACAGATCGTCTCGGATGTAGGGTGTGGTAGCTATGTAAAGATGAACCGATTAGCTCAGGACAGGAAGGCATGGAGAGCTGCACCAAACCAGTCAAAAGACTGAAGACTCAAACACACACGCTATCATGAATTTCCCTTAAAATAGAATTAATGTACTGTATACACCAGTATATTAAGATTTGTATAATGGTTTACTGTGTTAAGTTTTATTGCACTTGGATGAATAAGTCGCGAGAAAAGCCTGTTTAAATATTTAACATTCGCGTGGCCGCCATGTTGGTTTTGTACTTAATAGGTTATTGAAAGTTGCATAGATGATACTATCTTAATAGATTCGTAGATATTGAGAACAGGTGAAATATTTCTCATGGCTGCCATGCTGGTTTGTTTTTGTATATAGGCCAGAGATGTATGTGCCAGTATGTGAAGATTATTAGGGTTGTTCATTATACGACCTTTCACCTCGATCGCTTAAATAAGTCTCAAAAATTTTAAACATGTTTTTTTTTAAATTTCCCACATCCGCCATGTTGAATTTCTCAAAATAATTGAATTTAATTAGATACCAGTATATTACGCCTTGCATAAAGATTTATGTTGCCAGGATTCATTGGGCTCGGGTGAAAAAATTGCGTAAAAAGTAAATTTTAACATTTGAAATTCGCATGGCCGCCATGTTGGTTTTGTGATGATCAGGTTTTTGAAAGTGATGTAGGTAAACTAAGTATAGTATCCTCTATGGTCATACGAAGTTTAAGGTTGATTGTGGTAATAGTTTCGGAGATTCTGAATGTGGGTAAAATATTTCGCGTGGCTACCTTGTTGGATTCGTGGTGCTTATCAAAAATAGAAAGGCGCGGCCGACGTCGGACGAGGAGGTAGTATGTCTTTACCAAGTTTCATTGAAATCGCTCCAGGTGTTCAGATTTTATAAGGGACACACACAAAGTGGTCTCGTAAGCTTATATGTCATTAATGAAAATAGGCTAAAACAGTTAAAATAGTTGCACAGATCATTTAACATACCAATAGAAATTCGTTCTAACATGGATATAAATCTTGAGTATTTCATTTCAAATTTTCAGCCCCATGTTCTTCCTACACTATATACTGTGCAACTGGTCTTGATCCTCGAGAAATCTGTGGCAGTGAGTTCCCTAATTCTAGATCGCAATGAGTCAGTGTGACGTCAATCCGCCAGATGACTGGGCGGACTATTTTTGTCCGTTGACAATGTGTTGGTTTCACTGTTTTATTGAACGTCGCTCATGATGGCTGTATACACCGCCACGGGGAGGGTGTTTATTGTGGAACGTTATTGGATAACAAAGTTTATGAAGATTACAGCATGAATCCTTTGGGAAGTTTGGCACCAGGCAGATTACCACGGGCAATATTTTGAACCCGTACAGTGGCAAAAGTCGTCTAGTGGGAGAAACAAATGAAGGCGTGAAGTATAGGCTACTCGAGTGCTCGTATCATAAGCATACCACTACGACGTTTGTCATGCGGAAATTAGCACTGTATTGTTACCACCTGCCAACGAGTCACAAAGATTCATTTGCGCAAGAGTTGCAAGAATAGAACGTGATATACGGCATCGACTACCGTGCCGTATGCAACTCGGACACATGGATTACATCATCATGTGTTTATATCAGAACACAAATTATACATTGTTATTTTCTTTGTCAACATTATTAACCATATTAACCATGTGTCGAATTGATAATGGTTTCTAGTTTTTTTACTCATAATTTTGAATATGTTGGATCTCTTGTTTCCCTTGGACTACATTATCTATATTTTATCCTGTCTGTCTGTCCAGACTCTTCGTACAAATACCTGCGTCAGTCTAGATGAATAATAGAGGGGGTATTAAATGCTGCTCAGAACAAATAGTGAGAGCTAGTGAGACAAATGTTGTAACATGTAAACTTGTGCACGAGGTGTGTTTATAGTGATGTATTATGCATTACCAGACAATTCAAACCTTCATCTAACGGTACTACACATTGCACTGTACATATGGGAGGGAAGGAAGGAAGCTTGCAGTTTTACGTGACCGTTTATCTTGTGATCATGAGCCATGGTACCTCCTTTTTACGTGGAATCCGAACCACAGGACATGCCATTTCCCAAAGCAGGCATTAGACACTATATCCACAACAATAGTGGGAGCTCCTTTCATTCTTGTCACATTTTCATGTACAGCGGCCTTGCAGTAGGCCTATCTCGTGTGTTCTTCATGTGCTCAATATTTGTGATAATTTAATTGAATGAATTGCATTGAATGAAAAAGAATCGATTAATGCCCAGATCTGGTGGGTGTCATTCATCGGATGATAAGTATAAATCTCGAGCTTGTTCTCGTGTCGCGGGGCAATGAGCTTCCTTGGCAACATACCACAGCGGCAGACTTTACGGTGGCTATACCTGCTGTCGGTCTCAGTCTGGAGTGGTCTCGTAGATTTTCCGGATTCAGCCAGTCTGTTGACTCTCTCGCTTTGGCACCAGTGATTGGTATTAGGTCCAGTCAAACTAATGTTAGCTGACTTCCTGTCTATCATTACACATGTTGGCCTCATAAGACACTTCGTCGCGTCGCCGTGAAACTGTTAACTATCTCTTTCACACATCGCAAAGATGTCAGTACCAATCACTGGTAGCATCCTAAAATTTATAAGTCCTGCGGCGTAACCGTGTTCGTTAAATCGTGCACCAAGACCGTACGAGCAGCTTAAGCAAGTCCGGAGATCGTAAGTTTGAATCCCGGCGCTGACAGCGACTCTCCTGAGTGTGTTTTTTCCCCGCGTTTTTCCACACCCCAGGAAAATGCCGGGATAGTACCTTATTTCAAGTTCCGGGGCACCTACCCCATCCCCGTCCATAATACAGTTACACACACTACTACAGTCACCACATAAATACAGGTTATCAGACAAAATCAACACACACCCAACTACACGGGGCTGATGACCAATCCTCTAATTTGAGTTACCAAAATAGACAACAACAACGAAATGTATAAGTTCAGTCCACCTGAACTAACTTATTGGAATACTTGGATGACTAACGTAGAGCTGTTTCTAACAAACTAGGCACCGGTGAGCACATGGTTTATCCCCCGCCAGTGATGACATCACACATTATGTCCCCCCGCTGAGTACGAATTTTCCCGCGATACTGAGCTCCATGACGCTAATTTCATTACCTCCGTCCGTTGAGTTACAAAGCCTGATCTTGCTCGTCTATGACAACGTTCGTTGGTTCACTCAGGATTTCTCCACTCCGCGCTTGAAATAGGTTACCCCTATCCTTGTGTTGCAAGGCTTGCTAGCTCTCACCTCCCATTACTACAGTACATAGGCTACAATGTTACATTAATTCTTGACAGATTTTGTTTTAATTATACATATTTCTTACCTTGCATTACTATAGGTTAATTATATTTTCGTATAGTACAATATGCTATCATGTGAATGAAATGGCGCGGGCGATAATTAACACAGGCCTTCATGATTTTGCGGTAAATTAGAAAATAGACCATTTCGACGGCGATTAATATTTTGAATCCAAAAATAGTGTCGGTTTTTAGCGTACTTTGTCTGTCTGTGTGTCTGTGAGTGTGTATGTGTGTGTGTACTCTGCATGTCTGCCTCCCCTATCAATTCAAACACGGTGAAACAGAATTGAACGAAATTTAGTACAGAGGTAGCACTAGCAATGGGCATCTCAGTGTCATGTTTTATATCGCCGCCATCTTGACGGAAACGTAATGGCGGCCACCCAAATGTTCAAAGCTTAAATCAAATTACGACTAACCTAACCATCTGATCTCCACCAATGTTTGCAACAACATGCCTTCATGTAGGAAGCGTCTTTTGACCAAAATACAAGGTCATCAGCCCAATAGTTTGAAGATGGTGGCCGTGTATGTGTGCAAATCGATCCCCCTATCAATTCAAACACAACGAAACCAAATCGAACCATCTTTCGTACATAGGTGGTACTAGCAAGGGACTACTCAGTGTTATGTTATATATCGTCGCTATCATAACAAAAACGAAATGGCGCCCACCCAAATGTTCTGAGCTTAAATCAAATTACGACTAACCTAATCATCCGATCTTTACCAAATGTTGCAACACTATACCCTAATGCGGGAAGCGTCTTTTGACCAAACTACAAGGTCATCAGCCAAATAGTTTCAATATGGCGGACGTATGAATCATGCAAGTATTATAGCCTAACCGTAACTTACGATTCAACGAGGCCCAGCCTAACCAAATCCGGTTATCGTACATAGGGTGGTTTAAACTGTCCCCAAGGAGGTGACCGGTAGGATATTTTCATTTTTCATTAGAATAAAACATCGCAACAGTGGCTAACAGTTCAGACTAACCGTGTCGTATCGTGCTAGGCCGTGCCGTCCCGTTGGGTCACAGCTATTGTTCTGCTCGCTAAACCATATTTCAGTAGATTGATATCCTTGTACGAATGTACTGAACAAAATAATACAAATTTAGTATCAAATCATCAATACTAATATAATAAAGCTGAAGAGTTTATTTATTTGTGTGTTTAAACGCGCTAATCTCTGGAACTACCAGTCGGATTCCAAAAATTCTTTTTTTTTTATATGATAGCCTGATTCAAGAGGAATAGTTTAGGCTATGTAGCATTTGGCTACACCTCTCAGGTAAGCTTAAAGATTGATTTTTGTTCAGTAAGTCTGAAGAACAAGCGCTCCAGAACAGCTCCAATAATACCGAAATCTATTCTTGCCTGGCAATGTGGGCTGCATCACGTCGCCCCTACCAGTGGTCTGGTCCAGAATTGCAATCTGCTTATAAATTGCAGTCACAGGGAGTAATTAGTGCAAAAAGATTTCTTAGGTCCCTTAAAACAGTTATCATCATGACAATAGTATGCCTCTGTATAAGAACGATGTTGTTGGTGCAGTATACTGAGGTTATCAGCTGCAATAAGCGTTGGTGCTTTCAAATTTACTTTCATTTATTCCGATCCATATCCTTGAGCGCTCCAGTTCTGTAGTAATATTCACTATCATCCATAAAACCAATAAATCCACCGGGCGAAACCGGGCACTACTGCGGCTAGTGGTTTATAAAAACGGCAGAAAACGCTAGTGAAATCGTTCATTGCAAGACAAAATATTCTAGATAGTTATACTTAAGATGTTGTTAACGCAATGTTAGTATTGGTCGTCTGTAGCGTAATGGTAGTGTCTCAGACTTATAGTGTGGAGGCTCGTGGTTCAAATCCAAGTGAGTTCGATTTTTTACTTGATTTTTTTATATTAATTGACTTATAACTACTTACACGTAATAATGTTAAGCATATATAGTGTGTATTTGCAATCGAAAATATTATATATACTTATAACACCACTTATATATATCAACACTCGACTACAGCGTTTAAAATTAGTTGTCCTTGATCCACGGTAGAGTCAGTGTTGATGATTCTTTAGGGGTTTTGCTGCATCATGGTCTTGTAGCCCCGTGTTCTTGGGTGTGTGTGTGTGTGTGTGTGTGTGTGTGTGTGTGTGTGTGTGTGTGTGGAAGTTGTCTGATAACCTGTGTCACTGTAATGTCTGTAGGCTTACTAGTGTGTGTACTTTTATACGAGGAAAAATTTGGGTTGGAAGCTGTTGTTGTTTCATTTGAGATGCATGGACATCATGGTCATTATTCCCAGTGTACTTGGGCGAGTGTTGCATTTTGTCTGATAACCTGTGTTATTGTAATAGCTGTATTAGTGTGTGTGTATATATAATTCAGGTGAGGATTCATTCAACGTATAATATCCGTATAGCTCGTTGTATTTCAACAAGCTACTACAACCAACAATCAATTAGGCTATACTCCTTGAAAGGGACAAAGAGTTATAGCTATACCCATGCATTTAGGAGAAAGTAGGCTATATGTTCATTACTGAACATATTGTTTTAATATCACATCTTGTTTAGGCTCGATTCCCTTGTTATTGCTCTACAATCAAAATAACAGTTTTCACTGTAGCAAATTAACCAGGGAAAATCAAGCGGCATATTCAAATTCAGCTCAGCGAAGTTAGTCGAACACACCTATTTTGATTTTTTTTTTCGCAGAAATTTGTTTCTTTTTTGCAGGCTTGTGTAATTAATAACCGAGAGTCATGGGATCTAAATTTAGACAAAAATGATGGAATTTAGTAAATAGATAAATACATGATGACGACGAGTGTTTATAATCTCGTGCCTCTAGCGTTCCTCGTACGTGCTCAGTGGGCTTGAGGTCGGGGCTCATAGTGAGTCGATCCGTGATTTGAATTTGGATTTCCAGTAAGGAAGACCTGGTGGCAGCTGCTGTTTGGACCCTTGCAATGTCTTGTTATAGGACAGGGCACAGCATGATTGAGTGTCGGATCACCATAAGGTCCGTTCTGCCGGCGATAGTGATGCCATACCACACCATGACGGACCCAGCCCCAAACCGATCCACTTACCCTCAAGCCTAGTCCACACCGACAGATTTGTTTGCAGATTGTATGTAGATTGTTTGAATACTGTATGCAAACTATTTGAAAACTGTATGAAGACTGTATAACCTAGTCCACACCGGCAGATTTGTTTGCAGGCTGTATGTAGATTGTTTGCATACTGTATGCAAACTGTTTGAAAACTGTATGAAGACTGTATGTATAGTACTTTGGAGTCTGGAAACAGTCTCCATACAAGTATGTTACCGTACTTGTTTTGCGTCCACACCAGAATTAGACCTCTAGTCCACATTCATACTTTTACCACAGGGTGATTTCTTATAAAGTCTGCGAATGTGTAAATTGGGGGATCAAAATGAAACGATCATGGTGGGAGGGAGATTGTGTTTAAATGTACCTCTTGTATTAGTCGAATAATTAACCAAAATACTCATTCTACTAATATTTCATATAACAACCGCTATTTCCTTATTGTGGGGAGGGGGTGAAATTTTACACCCCGCCGGTAGCCCCACTAAACTACATTTTGTGGCAATATAATGAGATCACTGTGTGGTCATTGGTGGGACATGTTTCAAGGCCTAATTAGTTTTGGTCCCTTCATCAGCAGATATGAATTAATAAATGTCAAAGACACACGAAATGTATAGCGTAACAACAAAAAATCCCTTGTTATTATACCATATATGGTGCACCATAAAGAAGGATGGGAAATTGAAACTAAATCAACACAATATGGTGTGGAAAAACGTGGCTAGCTGGATGCGTCTGTGGTTTGTATCCGGTCTACAGTTTCAAAACACGTCCACACAGGAAGACTTGAGACAAAATACTTGTTTCTTGTATGCGTGTTTTCCATTTCGTTGGAAAACAGAAAACATTGTATCTTGTCTCTTGAAACACGAGATTTGTTTGTCATTTGTATGTCAATTGTATGCAAACTGTATGCAGACTGTTTCCAAACATCACTCGAGTCTCCCGATTGTATGTAGAATGTTTTCAAAAAGTCTGCAAACATCCCGCATACAAATGAGAAACATTAGGGAAACAGTCTGCATACAATGTTTCTAGAAACAAACCTGCCGGTATGGGCATGACTTTAGAGGTCCATCACACTGCGCTAGAGGAAAGTGCGATTCTTCTCTGAACAGCATATTGCGCCATCGTCGGAGTTGCCAATACCTATGTGCCTGCACAGACCTCAGTCAAATTGACTTACGGCGCTAATCACAGGCATTTATGAGGTTTTCGTGATCTACAGTCTTCTTCTCTCAGTCTGTTGCGAGCTGTTTCGTTACTGACGCTTGCACCCTCTGATCATTTTGGTAGTTCCGAGCAGTAGAACTGCACCGCCTATGTGCACAATATCGGTCTTCCCTGTCCGAAGTTTTCCGTTTTCTGCCCTGGCATGGTGTCCTAGAGTACACTTCAGTTGCCCTGAATCGTTCCCAGGACTTGTCAACAATAGATTTATAAGCCACATTAATGTCTGCAGCCACTGCCTACCGGCAACTGCGTGACTGCTCGAACAGATTCTGCCTCCGTTAAGTAGCTACCTCATTTTGACTGAACTTAAACAAACCTGAGCTTATCACGTACAGACACTAAATGTCGGTGTAAGACTACGTGCCTCATGAATCACCCACATTAGTTTTTGTGATAGCTGTAAGAGTGTGTGTACTTGTAATTAAGGTAGGGTTTGGGAAGGAGGTGGCCGTAGCCTTAATTCAAGAACATTCCGGCATTTGCCTTGAGGAGAAGTGGGAAACCACGTAAAACCACTTCCAAGATGGCTGAGGTGAGAATCGAACCCATCTCTTCTCAGTTTTGCCTCCTGAGGATGAGTGTACCCTGTTGCAACTCAGACCAGAATTGCATTTCTTGGCAGAGTGGGGCATTGAACCCGAATATCCGGGGCGACAGCCAATGATGCTAACCGCTACACAACGATGTGGACGCAATATTTTGTAGCAAAATATGCTCGTATAATACAGAGAGTTTAGTTTGGATGTATCGGAGACCCTCGCTAGCCCGCTCGCCCGCGGCGCGAGCCTGTCTCCCGCCACGCACTTTGCCGTTATGCGGCGCCCGGCGCGGCACTGAGTCATTGAGTATAGGAATTTGTACTTGCCTAGTTCACAGCTGGTGCTGAAAATGTTCGCCATTCACTGCTTCACATCGCTGGCACCTTTTTATGAAGCTGGCATGTACTCTCTTAAGTTCCTCAGCACCGATTGACTGTATTTCAGCTGTAATATAGTCTTTAAGCTCATTTATAGTGGAGGGTTTCTCGCATACACTCTTTTTAAGCGTCCCCCACAAATAAAAGTCACATGGTGATAAGTCTGGGCTTCGCGGGGACCACACATTCCGACTTATAATCCTAGTACCAAAAATGCGACGCAATTCTGTCATGGATGCTTCGTCAGTGTGAGCAGTGGCAGAATCTTGTTGAAAATAAATTGACAATCGCTCTCCGTAAGTCAGTTCGTCAAAATATTGGTCAAGGATCACATTGAAGTACAAATTTAAGTACAAATTCCTACACCCAATGACTCAATGCCGCGCCAGAGCCGCATAACGGCAAAGTGCCTGGCGGGAGACAGGCTCGCGCCGCGGGCGAGCGGGCTAGCGAGGGTCTCCGATACATCCAAACTAAACTCTCTGTACATAGGAGCGGTTGACCACAATTTATGTTTCGCATTACGATAACATATGATTATATTTTAAAGCTCTGAACGAGGTCTACATCTAAGATTTTTTAGCCTACTTTTCACATTTTGCAAAAATGAGGAAAAAGTAGACTTGTGATATCGGGCAAATGTGTGTCTGTCTGTCCTTCTGTCTGTCTGGCTGTGTGTGTGTCCCCCCCTATAAACTCCTAAACGGCTGGAGCAATCGAAACAAAATTTGGTAGGATTAAAGATCTATACCTGAATATCTCACGGCCATATTTGAAAATGATGTCAGTGCTACCAACTGCTAAAAAATCGCAATTGAAATTTGAGCTCCATGATACATATCTTGGAAGGTATGAATGGGAGCTATTTCAAAATTGGCACACGTATAGATAATAATATTGCAGTTTAATTTCCAGGAGTCGATACATGGCAGTGTTGCCAAAATGATTATAAGCCTGCTGATAGGTCCAATTTTTAAATGCATATAACTTCTACACTATCAATTGGAATTCAACCAAATTTCGTATGTTGTATGTGTACATAACCAGATATGACTGAGCGTATTCTTACGACCCACCAGGGCTGCCAACTGTTAATAAATGCTCCTAATTTATTTTATCCAAATACCAATATATCAGAAAGTATGCAAGCCGACAGCTTTAAACTATGCACACGTATAGTACCTGACATTCTATTTTAATTTGGAGTAACTTATATACGTCAGTGCTACCAACATGATTCTAAGCCTGCTGACAGGTCCAACTTTAAATACATGCAACTTCCATACTATCATTTGGATTTGAACCAAATTTCGTATGTGCTGTGTGTACCATAACAGATATGACTATGCGTATTCTTAAGAGCAACCAGGGCTGCCAACTGTTAATATGTACTGTCCCTATTTTTGTTACCCTAATATCAATATATCAGAAAGTATGCAAGCCAATAGCTCTAAACTTTGCTCACGTATAGTACCTGGCATTCTAGATGAATTTGGAGTAACTAATATACGTCAGTGCTGCCAACATGATTCTAAGCCTGCTGATAGGTCCAATTTTAAAATGCATGTAACTTCTATACTAACTAATGGATTTCATTCAAAATTGGCACAACAATAGATCATATTATTTCAGATTATTTCTGACCAATACATGCATGACATTGTTGCAAACATGATTTTACGCGCGCTGTTAGATCCAATGTTTAACTGCATGTAACGTCCATGCTATTCATTGGACTTCAACCAAATTTTGTATTCTGTACCTTAAGAGATGGAACTAAGAATATATTCAGTCATCAGGGCTGCCAACTGTGGTGCCCTATTAGGCTACATTATGCCAGGTATACAGTATTTCGAACTAATTAGAAATTTCGATATTAGCAACTTAATTTCGTCATTATTATAGATAGGTTCATATACTGTAGAATAATCATTGGCATGAAAAGTAGGCTCTTTAGTTCGTCACGGAACTTCTTGTTTTTTATTGCAGTAGGGAGCACCGGTAGTCGTAAGATTGTTACTCGTATTAATATATCCTGCGGTATATCTTGGAAAGGTCTATCTGAACAGAACTAAGAAAAACATGTTAATTTTTAAGGATATGGTAAGGGGGTCGGGGAGCTAAGATGTTGAAACCCCTTGTTATTACACTTCTGATTTTATTTAGTCAATCTCTTTGCTATAGCCTACATGAAAATTGCTAATAATTTTACATGAAATTGGGGAACTGTCTGGCTTCGACAGCATACTCGAAAATTGATTGGAGCAAAGGGGCACCGGGCACCAAAAGTTTCAATGTGTATTAACATAAGATGCGGTATATCCTTGGAAAGGTTATTGTGAGCACAGAAACATATCAGATTCATTTCGATTGTGAGAACATAGTTCGTGGATGAGTTTGGTTGTTATTCTCGGCTTCCTTTTCATAAATCGCTACCTTTGAGCTATTCTTAACAATATTAATATTTGTAGCGTGTGCATCAAGTTATTTACTATAAATTTAAAAAATAAACTACTCTATATTACGAGAATGTTAATATTTCGTAGTTAATACCGCAGACAGTTCGAGGAACGGGTATTTATGCTAGTACATTATAATCCATAATATTGCGGTGTGCCGTGTCCAGAACCAGAATAAAAGAACCAGGTAACAAAACCTGGAGGCATGTGTATACATTTTCACACGAACTGTGGAGCCGTTGATTCAGGGTATTTTCTCTGTATGACTTGCTTGTATTTATGCTCGAAGGGAGTAGCATACTCCCAGCATTAAGCGCCATATTGTGTTTTTCACATGCTAGGGAGCGCTGCCAAGGAAATAAATGTGGTGGGCAAGTTGGTCATATTTACTCGGTGCTATTTGTGCTGGATAAGTAGTGACACTCCGTAGTTGCTTGTTTTTCTCCTACCAGCTGTGAACACTTCATGATTTGTGTCATGGATGTGTATTCTAATTGTATTGAATCTTTATTTCATGGCTTTTTTTTTTTTTCGTTTAACAAAAAGTCCTGTGATGGCTGCGCTAGAATTATCAGCTTCGGTACGCACACAGTGACGATATTTGTATACATTATACGGCAGAGGAATCTCAAAAAATTCAAATATCTCGTAGTCTATACAACACAGCTTGGACTTCCTTAAAATTGTGACGAATGTGAATTTACGACCCGTTTTCATGTTATTAAATACCGGTACTATGATTAATGTATAGAATGAATTGGAGATATGCTACTGTCACACTTGTTTCAACAAACGTCACATATTATTTTCTACTGTACATTAAGAGGAGGTATGAAACCATAGTCTCTAGCCTATCTATAGACTACTGGAATGATGTTCATTACAATCAAATTCTCAAATCCTGACATATTTTAATAAAAATGAGTTGAATCATAATTTCATGTAGATTCTGTCAAAATTACTCATAATGATATGATAAATATTGTTCAAAGCGATAAACTGGTAGCAAAAATAATTAACCCACCGGGGGGTTCGAACTCGAGACCCCATGATTCTCAGAGCAAGACGCTATCACTACGGCTATTACAACAACGAAGATATCGAGCACAATACGGCAACTTAATGTCACGTACCGGTAATCTTATGGAATTAATATTTTAAGCTCCTTTAATATTTTGCTCTTTCCGATAACGTTCCTGCGTGGAATTAAGTTTTTAATTAATTATGAATAGGCCTACTTAGCAGTAAAAGGAATTCTTACAGTAGTCCACGAAGGGCTAGCCCAATTCCCCGTATTATCTCATCGATATATATTATGTTCATAACTGTATTACCGCAATGTGGGGTAATATCTGTATAGCCATTGTGCAGAAACATAATACTGGTATTGCCGACAAGTTACAATGTTTCATATTAAAGCATAATCATCATTTAAATACTGATACGAAGACTGAGACCATGTGGGTTGTGTTTCAATCAGTTGACACCACAGTTCGCATGAGCGTTTACCGTTCAGAATTCAATTTTGACGAATCACATAACCCGTACTGTAGCCGTTCGTTGATACTTCCGTCGAGTAGTAGCTCGCCGAGTAACTTAGGATTGAAAAACACGTTTCGAATGCCGAAGGAATAAAAGTGATGGTCAAAGTTACTCCAGGAGTGGATGACAATCACTTTTATCTGGAGATTGAAAAACAGACCCTTAATGGGCGGTAATTATGCAGCTATAGAAATAATACAAATCACATACTGAAGGTTTCAAAGTATGTTCGTGTCTAGCAAACACTTCGTTGAAGGGTAGATTTTGCGCCCAGAATTTTAATTTTTAGTACATATCGCTACTGAAAGTACTTGCTGGTCGGAGCCCGTCGCTCTATTCCCAGATGCGCCATACTATTTTAATCTGCTGGTTATGTTATTTACCCATATTGCTAAATGGGTATTTGATTATTAATTCAGGTGAGCATAAAGCTTCGGAGAAGAATTAACGTGCTTCCAGACCTGCTCTTTTGTAATCTGGGTTGGTCGAACTGCGCTATACCAAACGCCAGGTCAAGTCCTGAGGAAAATATCCCTCCACGCATCTCCTCTGTCAGTCCCTGCTTGTGTTTCCAGCATGGAAAATCTAGATCAGGGCCATCCAGACAGCGCTCCCTGAGCGCTAGCACTCCGCCTGCGATCTAAGCCTGTGCTCCGAGCGCTTTGGTAGAAGGTAGTTTAATAAGTGGTGGGAGGAGCTTGGCTGGTTGAGCACGCTGAAGTATGCAGACGATCCATCAGTAGCTAGTCTAGTCCAATGCGCTTTGTTGACAGCGTGCAAGTAAATCAGTTTCGCAGTGGTCATGACCGAACAGCATAAAAAAAAAAGGAGTGGTGAAGCAGCAGTCTTTAAAGCAGAATGGAAAATTTCATTTTTCTGTACAGCTTGTAAAGGGCATGCCAAATGTTTAGTGTGCAACAGAGATGTAATGCGTAAAAAAAGAACACAATTTGTTGTTGAATTTTCCTCTCTAATATGTTCACATTTCTTTACTTAACAATTGTGTTCGTTTCCTGCACATTCCATACATCTGAGTACCATTTGATTTGTATATGCGGTATATTTGTTATGGCAAAACAGCCCTATTAATATGTCAACAATCCCACAAGAGCCGTCGGCCACACGACTGTACGTACGTACGTACGTACCTAGTCAGCGTGGTCCAAACCAAGGAGGATATATGGGTAGAGCTGCAACTTAATGCAAAATTTTGACCCCAACCTATTGCTCGACGCAAGTAGTTCCAACTGACAATATGAGATGGCACGACGATGCAATCTTGAGCGCGATCCGTCCCTGACCTGGCCTACTCGCTCCTCTCCCCTCCCTTTACCCCACTTTATCCCTCTCCCCCCCCCCCCCCCCCCGCCACTACTTTATATTCCTTTCTATCTTTCATATTTTAGTAATTGGTCTAATAATAGGCGATTTCTTCCCCCTGTGATATCAGGTAGAGAAGAAAACATAGGCTCTATCAGAATAGTTGTGGATGTTTCCACAAAGCACATAGCATGACATAGGCCTACCCCACAGATATGTGCAAATAGAAAGAGTAGGCTACTAGACTACAATATTAAAAATGAATTGTAAGACAAAATTACAGCTGCACTTATCACACACCAGTATTATTTAATTGTCAGTACGGTACTTCCTATCAATCGAATTAAGAAATATCGCGTTTGAATTACGGGAAGCGTTGGAACAACCAGCTCTTAGTTTGAATTATATCGATAGTATCTGATATCGTTTCGAGCGCACTGTATCGACTAAAATCGATGTCTGATTCAATATAATTCAATTTCTTCGTATAATATGGTTCGAAACCGATTGTATTCCTTTCTAAGCACTGCAATATGTATTTACTATTGATATATATTCAAATATTAATTAAATATACAACATTAACAAGAATACTCACCAATTTTCCGATTTTGCTGCCATCTATAGAAGTACAACTCAACTACATCGTCGTACGCGATGACAGCTAGCGTTTTTAACGTTGTCAGCAGGTACTACTACAAGGCAAGCTAGCGTTGGCACCAAAACTCCCTATCCTCTTCAGTCCCGAGCCCAGTTTAGTTTAAAAAATTCACTTATTTGATATGGGAATGACAACTTGGGGGCAAAGAAACAGCATTTCAGTAAAAAAAAAAAAATTTTTTTCACAAAATCAACATCAGATACAGCATGTATCATATATGATACATTAGGTCCGAACAAAGTGAAACCAAGCGTCATGAAAAAATATCTTACCCTCACACTGTAATTGTTTTGCATACAATCAAACCATAAACACTTACTTTACATATTATAAGATGTATAAAGGATCAAAAACCATAAAATTACAAAAATTAAGGTTTTCCATTACTTTCAAAAATTGGTGGATATATATATGATAAAAATACAAATTTTGTAGTCATTAGTCCATAAGCACAGTTCAAAATTGATATAAAGTGACTTAAAATATCACTATCAATTGTCCTAGCCTTAAGGTTTGTGGAAATCCATGAAACAGTTCCTATCTGAATTGAAACATAGGAAAACTTTGCAGTCATAACAACGCACAAAGGTCAGTTTTGAACATCCAGTGGCTCTGCATCTGGAACGAGAACTCTGTAATTTATTCATCATCTGTGGAAGATGCATGGCATGTCTGATTCCTTTTGCCACAGGTGGAATTGGTGTTGGTGGATGTCGCTTTTGCTTTGATGAACAAGATTCTTCTTCGCCGCTTTCATCTGCCTCCTTCGTCTTGATGTCTTCTTTCAAAATTAGGATGTATCAAATTTTCTGCCACATCCATCTTGAACTGATAGTATGGCATGATATCTTTCTTTTTCATACCTTGTTCTTTTGCTGCTGTACGATACTCGATCCAACATGCTGCGGTAACGAAGTCAAAAAAATGATGCATGACCCTTATGGTCCACCTCCTAGTTCGTCCCCTCATTGGATATTTACTCGTAATTTTGTTTAGCAAGTCAACTCCTCCCATCTTTGAGTTGTACTGTTTGATAAGGTTGGGTCTAGGGATTTGTATGTGGGTATGATCTTTTTTCGACCACCTCCTGCAGTCTTCCACAGGTTCAACACCATATTCTGTAGAAGCCAGGAAAATCGGCCTGTTATCATACCACTTGACTATCCCTAGTCTATTGTCACTTCTAACAACCTGGTCAAATGAGCCACTTTGCTTTCTCATCTCACTGTCTTTCTTGAATGTTAGGCACTTTGGCAGTCGACTTGACATAATGGTACCACTAGCTAATATGGATCTGTGTGAAAGCAGATTTTCAAGGAGAGTAACTGAGGTGAAATATCTATCCATAAATATAGAGCAACCAGAAGGGAGCGTGTCTGAAAGCTTAAGGACCACTCTCTCTCCAATGTCCAGTTTCTCAGGAAGAGGTATCTTTTCTGAAGTAATCTGAGACCCTTTAGCTTCATAGAGGTGAAAATCGAATGGTAAGCCGAATGTAGTGGTTGAAGCAAAATTCTTCTATCCAACGGGGTGCGGCTTCCCTTTCACGTATTGCCTCATCCTAACATGTCCATGAAAAGGGATCATTTGCTCATCCACTGATATATCTTTAGGACGAGTGTTTTCCAGGCTTGCATTCCTAATACGGGCTAACATTGGTTGAACTTTCCAGAAGGAATTATGTTCTTTCATTTCGTTTGTTACCTGGTTGTCATCAACAAGTTTTAGAGACTTGCGAATGGGATAAAATCTATCACGAGATATGTTATCAGCTATGAGAGGAAAACGGGTTCTTGATTCCCAACACATGTGTAGGCGTGGAAAGGAAAGTAATCCAGCTACAATGCTACAGCCCCAAAATTTGGACAATTCCACAGGATTAGTCTCTAATGATTTCCCTGTGTCTAACACTGATTTCCTGTTCGTATACATGGCCATGTCTTCAAAGAATCCTGGGTCTAAATATCTACTGAAGTATACAAACGGTCTTTTGACTTCCATGAACTCTGGCATTGGTTGAATAACTGCCGGATTTGGTGGATGAAACCTGAAGAGAAATGAAGCTTGTGTAACTAGATAATTCAATGCAAAATCAAGGAATTTAAAGTAATGAAGTGAAATTTACTTCAACTAATTCATTCTAATATTCTTAATTTCAGGCTTGCTAATTAGAATATTAGGCCTATCTGTGTCTTAGGTACAATGCAGGCAACAACATACTAATTCATTTTTGTGGCGCCACATTGGTCGTGATTCTCTGGGTGATGTAGGAGGTCCATCGTCATCTGAATCAGGAGTCGAATCTGTATCATCGACATCTGGTTCTCCATTAATTATAGGATCTGCTATATCATCTTCCTCATCCTCAAATTCAATTTCAAGATCTGAATTTTGAGGGTCTATGAGAATATTTCAGCGTCACCTAACCCTAAAATTTGTTATAAAATGTTGAATTTAAATCTTCCTTCTGCATCAGGAGATATTATGAAATTAGTATTGAACTATTTTAACATTATTCAAATAGCTGCAAGCTAAATAATATTACTGTAAGTTATACACTTAAAAAAAAATCTGCTACAAAGGTGCGAGGACCTATCAGGGAATGTAGTGCTAAATGCCGTTTGTATCATGTACGATACACATTATAAATGGGCCCTCCATGATCAACTAATTGCATATTGAATATGAATTCGATACAATAAAAATACTCAGTGATGTGCTAAAACAATAAATAAAATAACATACATTCAAATTTACATTACGTACCTCTTGAAGACTGAGCCATGGTGCATACATAGAGCAACGGTCGAATTCAAATCACTGCTGAAACCTACTGGCCGTTCGGAGAAATCAGAACAAGCGCGCAACGCGTAGCGGCACTCATTCAGAAAATGATACAACAGGCCCCTTGGAGTTGCGGCTCAAGAAGGGCGAGAAAAAAAATATTGACCTGATGTATCAAATATGATACATGAGGACTGAAGAGGCTATAAAGTTTCACCCACTCGGTCCAAACATCGTCCGTCTCCTCGCTGCCACAGTGTAGTGGTGGTAGGGGAAGGAGCGCTAGTCTGACTGCGCAGTGCTCCCCGAGCGCGGCCGCGCTCCCGGAGCGCAATGGCTGGATGGCCCTGATCTAGATTGTCATCCTTCAGCCTACTATATACATTTCAATCATTTGTTTGCACCCTTTACTCAACATTTCTCCACTTTTGTACCCTTTGAAGTATTTTATTGTTGATTCAAGCTTAGAGCAGCAGTTTGAACACGTTGTCTATTTGAGGAAACCAAGTTGAAATTAATGCAATTTTAACAGTGTTGCCACCCTTTGAGCCTGATTCACCATAAAATCGAATTACTACTTTTTTATTTTCTCCACTCAAACAAGGTTAATACACAACAAAATGTAATATTATATCACATTCATAATGAATTACGTTGCCTATCGTTCCAAATACCACTAAGAACTATATTCACACACACAATTCATTACATGAAAAGCAAAGTTGGTATAGCTACCAATTAATGTAAAAATAAAACATTTATCCATATATTTTTACAAAGGAAATTCTGATGAGTAATCTAGCCAGCTGATGGAAACATGGTGTACACATGTATATTGTATTTTGTTATTTTTCCTAGCGCGGTGACTTCAGTCGCTCCCGCATATGTCCCGTCCGTGTTCATGTATTCCCCGTATGCATATTTGTTAGGGAAGAGATTGTCATTTCCATCAGCGACGAAGTACCTATATTCGTCCCAGTCGGACATGATGTGCATAACTGTTTGCGTTCGCATTTCCCTGTGTTTGTTTTCATTGTTGTGTATTAGGAAACTGACTGCTCTGAATAAGCAGTTTCCGTCCCCCTGGACTGCATGCTGTTGTAAGTCCGTGCGGGGGAGATTTTCTTGGCGTGTGTCATTTTGTGTCTTAGTGAGGGTAGGCTCTCCTTGGACTGTATTCGTTTGTTTGTATTCCTGCGCGGGAGGATTCCCAACCGTTTTGATTGTCGGCTGCTTCTCCCCCTCTAATAGTTTTTTGATAGCCATTTTCCCGTCTTCCTGTGTATCTCGTTTGTCCCCTTGGCGCATAATTTCGCCAATTTGCTGCCTGGGGGTGGTATGTTGGTGTAGGGAGTAAGGCTGGCCTGTCTTGCCGGGGTGCGTATTGTCTGGACCCCTGTGTGTAGTCATTCGGATTTGGGTATCGTTCTGGTTCCTGCCTATATCGCGTAGGGGTATTATGTGTATGCTGAGGGGTTGCTCTATCGTAATAAGGGCTGTTCTGCCTATATTGTGGTGAGTTATGCTGCCTGAGATGTGGGAGATATATGTTTGTCTACATGGGGGTGAATTGCTACGGTGGGGCTCGCCCTGTCTGTATCTTGGGGGATCGTGTGTCTGACTGAATGGGGGTGGACTTCCCCGACGGGGGGTGTCTTGTCTGTATTGCGGAGGGTAGTACGCTTGCGTATGTGGGGATGGATTCCCCCGTTGAGGATTGGTTTGTCCTCCTTGTCTGTTGTTATAATTGCCCTTGTAATTTTCTTGCCTATCATTATACTGTGGCCGCCGCATATCACCTTGATGTCCCTCAGTGTCCTCCCTTGTGTGCGTGTATTAATTGCAGTAATTTGCATCTCCTGCATTTGTTGTGTGAGCTCCTGTACCTGTTGGTGTAGGTCATTGTTGTCCGTTCTGATGTGGTGATCTACCGCTTTCTCAGTTATTTTGTTTCCTTCTTCTACTATCTTAATGTTTTGTTGCAGGTGTTGTATTGTTGGATTTCGCATGGTACATAATTTGTCCACTGATGTCGGTCTAAGGCCTTTCATGATTAGGCGAATTTTTTGATTCTCCAGCATTGCCATGTCATACTTGCCGCACATCAGTAGCTTGGCGTTAATGTACGCGTGTGCGCTTTCTGTGGGCCCCTGGGTGCGTTCCCTTATCCTGACATATAAGTCCTCCTCGTCTGGAGTGAACTTGAATTCATGTGTGAGTGAGATGCAGAGTCCTTCCCACGCAATGTTGCTCAAGGCGGTCTCATGGAGCTGAAACCACGTTAGGGCTGATCCAGTGAGGTATGCGGGGAAAATACGTCTCTTGTCTGCATCTGACCACCCATTTATGTTGGCTGTTCTGTTGAACACCTTTAAGGTACTCTTCGGGGTCCTGATTGCCCCCTGAGTACTTCGTGGGCTGGGTTAGGGGATACTTTGCTTGCATGGCCATGTTTTGTTCGTGTATTTCCTCGTGTGCGTCTGAGGAAGTGTCGGAGTCTGTGTTGTTTCTTAAGCGGTTATCCTAACTCCCAGAGTAAGAAATGTGTGTTAGGTTGGCAGGGTGCTCGTCACCTGATATGTCCTCGCTAATTGGGGTGTATTATCGTATTGTGTTGATTGTACTACCGTTACTGCTCTGTTTAAGTCCTGTCGTATTGTTTGTGCTATGGTTTGAATGTCTAGGGCTGCCGCTAATGTGTCACCGTCGTTTGTGATGGTATTTGACTCTAATATCTGTGTGATCAGGGCGATCAGGCTATCGTTCTTTTGTCGTGTGATTTGGAGTTGCTGTATTAGTGGGGGGGCTGCTAATGGATTGTCTCCTATGCTGTCACTCGATACCGGTGATTGGGATTCCTGTGAACTGTTGCGGGCTTGTGATCGTGTAAAAATGTGCAGTTTGCGCGGCTGCCGCAGGGTACTGAGTGCGGATTTCTAGTGCCTTCGCTTTGAGTTCCTGGAGTAGGCGTGGTGCAGTGTCTTCGTCTATTAAATCGTCGTTTTTGATCGTTAGTTTTGGTCTAAGTGGTGTTGTGTTCGCTTTAGGTGATGTCTCAAATCCCTTAAAGTAGTTTTTATTGTGGACATCTGTTTTCGGCTGCACTCACAAAAAGAAAAATTCTTAACCTTAGGGTGCTTAGCAGAGGAGTAATATAATTGTTGTGATGAGAGGAAAAAATCTCTAGATTATCTTACTTAGAAAAAATTGTTTTACCCTGGCCTGATTTTCGGGACTTGCCTATCCGCTTCCGGAGAGTTTACTCGCGGAAAAAACTCTAATCTGGGGTGCTTGGCCTTTGCGAGAGGGTGTCTGTAATCGTACCATGGAGTTCGTTGACTGAATCTCCTAAAATGTGGTACCCAGTGCCTCTACCACTTTGTTTTACCCATTAGGAGTGTAGAACTAGGGTGTGTGTGTGTGGTGGCCTGTATTTAAGGGGTGAGTGAAGGATGATTTAAGCTGTCAGTCTCTCCTTGAGGGATAGAAAATCTGAAGGGATCGCGGATTGATTGATTGATTTATTTATTTTCACGGCTACACTTAGAGCTTAAGAGCTCCTTTACAGTAGCGCCCTACATAAAATAAGGTTAGGGCTTATAAAAATAAAACATTTCACCTACATTCACAATATAAATAATCATAGTCTGACAATTATAGTAACAAAAATATAGTAACAATACAATAATAAAAATATTACTAATGATAATGGAAAAATTATATACAAAAGAGTGAGAGTGCATACAGACTATCAGCCCGAAAAACAAACACCATATACTGTACAAGAAGAGCTATTGAAGTAGACAGGTTGTCAGCTATTGTCCCTGTGTTATAATTGATCTTTAAAAAAGTATTTTAACATAATACAGTAATCAAATGTGAGAGGTATACTGCTCCAAGAAGCAGGATGAAAGATGTCTTTTGAAAGCTGCAGTGCTTGCAATGTTGACGAACTTATATAAATCGAAGGTGTTGAAGAGGCGTGAGGCGGTGCAAACCAAAGATTTATTGAACTTCATGGTTCGATGTATAGGAATCTGGAGTGTTAATTTTGTGTATCTATTTTCTCGATTATGAACAGAATGCATTGGTGTAAAGGCATTGTAGAGATATAACGGGGTCTTGGTATGTAATATTTTATGTGTCAGAATGGCAACTGATAACTGCCTGCGCTCGTGGAGTTTCAGCCATTTCAGCTGCACGTAGTAAGGTGTGATATGTTCATCTCGCCTTACATCCAGAATGTACCGAACACATGCATTCTGGACTCTTTGTAATTTGATGTTCTGTGTTTCGGGTAAATCATTGTATACAGCAGAGCCATAATCAATGATTGGAAAGATGAGAGTTTGGACGAAGAGCTTACGTATGTTAAGTGGGGTGTAAGAAACAGTTCTTTTCAGGAGATGCATAGTTGATACAACCTTCCTTACCACATTAGACGTGTTCTTTGCCCACGACAGTGTTCTATCAAATATCACTCCGAGATTATTGACAGTGTTTCTATATTTAATATTATTATCTAGTATCTTGATGGGTGGTAGTGAATTAAAATCTACTGAATTTAGAAGTTTTGTATATCCAATGGATATAAGTTGTGTTTTAGATATGTTCAAGTTAAGATTATGATTTTGGGCCCATTCACAAAGCCTGTCAATGTCTTCATTAAACAGATTTATACCATCACATGCAGTGTTAGGCGTGAGGTGAAAATAGGCTTGGAGGTCATCAGCGTATATATGAACAGAAATATTTCGGAATTCATTAGAAACATCGTTTATATATAGCGAGAAGCATAGTGGACCTAAGACAGATCCCCGCGGTACTCCACTTTCTACCGATTTCCAGTCTGAGGAGGAGCCATCCGCGAGGACCACTCTCTGTGTACGCATGGAAAGGTAGGATTTGAACCAGGAAAGAGCACTCTGAGAGAAGCCAAAAGATTTCAGCTTTGCAAGAAGTATATTGTGGTTCACACAGTCAAAAGCTTTACTGAAATCGAAAAGACATAGGATTGTAAGCTGACGCTTGTCCATAGCTGAGCGTATATCATCGCTGACCTTTAACAATGCAGTGGTGGTACTATGACCCTTTTTAAACCCAGATTGGTAAGGATTGAAGATATTAAATTTAGTTAGGTATTCACATACTTGTTCATGAACTATTTTCTCAAGCGCTTTACTAAGGGCACAAAGGATATTTATTGGTCTAAAGTCACTACAGCTAGTGGGGTTTTTATTTTTTGGCGCTGGACGTATGTTAGCACACTTCCAAAGAGACGGGTATACTCCACTTTGTAGAGAGAAATTAAATAGATGGATAATTGTGGGTAGAAATACTTCAAGACAGTTAGAAATAAGAGAAATTGGGATGCTATCAGGGCCTCTTGCTTTTGTACGAATTGATTTGATGGCTTTCACAATCTGGTGTGGGTAAACATACATAAAGAAAATTTTTTCATGGACAGGGGGAGGGATGGATGTGTATTTCGTGACGGTCTCTGATACTCTTAATACATCACCAATTGAGGCAACATTTGAGTAATGTTCATTTAATTGTGATGCAGAGACAGGCATCTCAACATCAGTGACTGAACTGGCACCAACTCCCAATGATTTTGCAGCACGCCATCTGGCGAAGGTGGTTTTACAGTCACTGAAGAGGTTGTACATATATTTCACTTTTGTGTTCCTGATTGTTTGTTTTGTCTTATTACGCAGAATTCTGTACTCTTCATAGTCAATGGTAAGTTTAGATTTAATAAATGTTCTACGTGCTTTATCACGTTTCTTTAAAAGCGTTTTGATTTCTTTACTGATCCACGGAGCAGAGTTATGTTTTATATCCACTTTCTTTTGCGGTGCATGCATATCATATAGTTCATTTACACAATCATTAAATAGAGTCACTTTCTCATCAATGTCAGTGGATTGGTAGAAATTCTGCCAAGGGAGTAATTCTGCATCCGTTTTAAAATCATTTAAATTAAATTTACTGAAGTCACGTACAAAGATTGATTTTGGTCGAAGTTTCGGGGTAGGTAGAGAAAACACTGCGTACAGAAGATCATGGGCTGAGAATCCAGCAGCGGAGGTGGGAGCTCTACGAATTAGTGATCGTAATAAAAGGGGGGTGCCTTCTAGACAGAGGTAGCGTTTAGCGAGCAAGATATCTATGACGCGCGCAACGGGCAAAGTTAGAAGAGTGCTGATAATGCAGTATGACGGGAGTGTACGCAAGTAGCCCGCTTTGAAGGGCAATGTCGAGGACGGTAAACAAATGGATAGCGCCTACGCAGCGATTTATAAGAGAGCCAATAAATTATAAGGTGTGGAAAGGGGGCTAGGTTGTGTGCAGTGAAATAACAAACAGACAAATTGTAATAAATGTGATGGTTTACTGCAGGGCTTGCAATTGGGGTGTATTAGCTTTCCGGAATGTAGGGATAGCTCGACAATGAGACTGTAGTGTTTTTACAAGTTGCACAGGTATGGTAATAGGGTAGGATTTTGCAGTGTGTAGGACACCTGAGAAAATCTCACCTGGTACTCCTGTAGTCGGTTGTCAATCGGGCAGCGTCACGGAGGGGGTGTGGGGTAGGGGGGGGGGGGGGGTAAACAGACAATCTCCCTCTGAGTGGGAGGTCTACTTAAATGTTTTGATGTGCTGACCGCTGCTTAATTGCCACACTGCTGTTTTAGGAAGCAGTTCCCGTGTAATTGTTGATGTATGTAGCAAGAGCTTAGGCAGGAGCTGTAGTCTACCAGCTTGGTGTAAAAAGAAATGTGTTGCTGTTGTTGTTGCTTGCAACTATGGGGTGGCTTGAAGGGTGAAGTAGTGTTGAGTCTTGGACAGATAGGTGAAGGTGGCGTAAATGATAGGGGTGTAATTGTAGATGTCTGGGGTGTAGGTGTTTGTAGATTGTAGTAGATGTATGTAAGTATACCTTTTAAGGGCACTATGTGTCCTTACAGGTATAACAATGGCAACATGTGCCGGAAAATCGTGTGCACCAAGAACAAGCAGAAATAGTGAGAACTATTTCCTGGTGCGGTAGCCTCTTCACAGACCAGATCATCAAAGGGACCGCTGAGGTCTTGAGGTGACTAGAGATATAGTTGGGTTAGACCCAATGAGTCCAGTCAGCTTGCGCTAATGGGTTTGGAATGAGAGTGGGGATAGCCAACCTCTCCTGAAATGTTGACTGACAGCTACGTACACCTTGACCCCCTGGAGTTTCCGTAGATATAATCTGCAGGTGTTCGAACAATAGATGTTCTGCACATTTATTTACGAATGTAGCAGAATACAAATAAGCATTTTGATTCCCGCGATATTGTTTTAAAGCTCATCATTCAGACTATAACTTGCATACGAAGACATTATTACGAAGCTACCACAATCTATGTATTTTAAACACAAGGCGTTTTTTTTTTTTTTTTCAATTCGCCAACAACTCACCACTGGACCGATTTTTATGAAATGTGATTTAGATGAAAGGTATATGTGCTATCACTATTGTTTTCTATATTTCAACTATTATTAGTGTTTTATTTCATGAAGTTAACTTTCTCATAATGCTATTCGCCCATATACGACAATTATGCTTTCTATCTACAATCCGCCAGCGACTTCTACAAGGCCGATTTTCATGCTGTTTGCTTTAAATTAAAGATTAATATTTCTACATTCCGCATCATTACGTTTTTTTTTCGTTTATAGATGCTAGTTTATCGGAGTTTATCATTACTATTCGTCCTGGCTCCACAAAGCACTTTAAATACCTACGATCAGTTTCCAGTAGCTGACAACAGACTGCAGCACCATTGCATTTATATATTAAAAACACCTTCGCTTATGGCAGACATGGTGCGTTTTCATGTGATAGTGATGTATGAGAACTATAAGTGAGGCGGAATATTTTCTATGATGTTTCCACGATATATATACTGGAATAGAATTATAAAAGAAGGGGAATGTTGAAGAACCTTAATTGACAGTTGAATGTGTATGTTGTTTATGTAGCTAATATTGCGATTCCTCTTCCATGCTTCGGTGGTCCAGGCGGTAGTGTTCAAGACTATGGATTACATTAAGCATCGTCGAAGGAGTTCGAATCCCACCTCCGATATACAGGGTGTATCTTAATTATACTGTTACGGCTGTGAGTTTGTTTCATCACTCGCCGCATGAGTCACAACTGCCCCAGGGCTGGGCTGTGCTCTGCCTCAGTGTATTGCGTGCGCCTTATGCAACAGGTCTACTAGGACAAAGGGATGGTCCAGAATATTCGTGACCCAGCCAGCGATGGAAGCCTCGAGAAGCCGTGAACCCTGGATGGGTCTAGAAGCATTTATTGAGTCACCGGCCTGCTATATAAGAGCGACCTGTCAAGCAGTGAGTGTTGTGTGTTGTGTGTTTTTACGAGCTAGTGCGAGCGTTTATCCTGAGCGACAGAAGTGTGGTGACTTGCGAAACCCCTAGTGAAGCCGATTCTCTTGACAGCGAGGGAGTGAGAAGCATACAGGGGACTGCCTGTGTTTTGAGCGAGTGTGATTTCACTGAGCGACAGAAGTATTGTGGCGAAGTGCCGTGCGAGTTACGAAATCCAGTGACATCGTTTCCCAGCTTGTGAACAGCGAAGCAGCGTGTATCAGGTTATCGTAACTGTAGTTTGTGCACATGAGGGAGAGGTGCAGGTAGTTTCTGTCAAGGCCACCGAACTCATTAGCACGGATTAACTTCTGTGGTTTGTTGACAAGTGAAAGGGGGCAAGAGCTCTCCATAAGGAAGAGACTTGAGGAAACTGGAGTAAGGTTCTAATTGCTTGTATTTGCTGATGAGTAGTGTATCTTTCTGGCCGCAATAAAGTTAATTATTTCTTTAAAGGAACAATCTGTGTTGTGCTTCAACCCACCGTAATCCAGTTAACAAAAGTGTCGCTAGGGGGGAGGCACGTAACAATACCGACAAAAAATAAGGGACGCTCTGCGATAACCTGTGTTATTGTTATGGCTGTATTAATGTGTGTATTTGTAATTAAGGTGGGGAATGGGAAGGAGACGGCCGAGGCTTTAAGTTAGAAATCATCCCGGTATTTGCCTGGAGTGTAAGTGAGAAACCACGGAAAACCACATCTAAGATTGCTGAGGTGGGAATCGAACCTTCCTCTTCTTAGTTATGCCTCAAGAGGTTGAATATGCCCCGTTTCTGCCCTAAGACCAGAATTAAATTCTTGGCAGAGCAGGGAATCGAACCCGGAATCGCATTCTCCTCAGCAATTAACTTGATTATGAAAGTCCCTGCACGGTCAATACACTGGTCATGTTGAACTTCATTGTATAAGCCAATTGCTTATTGATTATTTGTTTAGAGTACTGAGTCTAACTACGATGTTGATTTTGGCAAGATAAGTATTATTTGCCATTTAATATTTAGCGGCTCCGTTGATGCAGGACACTATAGTGTTATCGAATATGACGTCAATTTGGTGAGAAATGCTACTATAAATAAAGCCATTCGACCAAAAAGAACATTGGCCGCAAAAAGAAGTTGGAGATCGGAGAAAGTACGAAACCACTTTTGAAATCCAATATAAATATGCCATTTCAGAAACAATTCCAGATATTATGCAGTACAGTATAGGGTCCTTGACGATCAAATGTAAACATTGTTCTACATTGTATTTCTCGTGCGTGAAATCTACGCTTGGTTACTTTGGTCTTTGCTTTTGTGATGGTAAAATTGATCTGCTGGAATAAAAAATAATAAAAAATAAAAAATATTTGACTCGCTGTAACAATTTTTTCACTGGAGTTGATATCTCAAGGAATTTCAGAGAGAATAATTGGCAGTACAACAATGCTTTGCCCTTATTTTCCTTTGGTGCCAATGTTACCGTGACACATGAATACGGCCCATATTGTATTAAAATGTATGGAATTGCACATCATCGCATTTCTTCCTTATATTCCAGAAATATAAGCGACAGTTCTTACGGCCTGTTTTATATATTTAACTTCTCGGAAGGTAGTCAAGTGAGATCTAAGAATAAAGCGAATTTTTACATCAGGGAGGGCACACTTCATATTTTAAACAATATTTTGCAAGAACATAACATAACATATTCAACATTAAATTAATTTGCAATCAATTTTACGATAATCGATAAGCATGGCTAATATGGGATGAAGCCCAAATGGCAAATATTCATTCATTAATGTGTGTTAATCGACTATTAAAAGATGTTACTACATTATTCCTTTTTGTGGGAAAGTTATTGTTCTTGGAGGAGGCTTCAGGTACGTTTTGCCTGTGGTGCCGCTCGCTTCTCGCTAAACAGTTATTCACAATTTTATCAAATAATCTTCTCTCTGGCCCTTCTCGTAATTACGCCGCTTACATAAAAACACGCGATCGAAACCAGATGAAATGGAATTTTCTAATTTGTTGCCACATGTTTAAAACGACTAGTCCTTTGTGGATGGTGAGGGATCAAATGTTACTGAATTACCAGCTAGACTTTCAACGCATCTGGGTATCGTGACAGACTTACGGCGAAACATTCACTTCAGCGAAGGGTATGATAAATTTCTCGAAAATTTGCATTCTTGCACAAAAAAAATGAACAATGTAATGGGATTAATTTAAAAGTCATTGAACTTCTATCCAGTAGTTCAAACACATACATCAGCATATCCAGTAGTTCAAACACATATATCAGCGTGAACAGATTAAATACTGAAGGTGAAAGCCAGCTACCCGGTACTTCATTTCCCTACTACAGAATTCTTCAATTCCTTGGAATTAAGTGATTCGCCTCCACATACTCCAAACGATTGAGCCATAGTTATGCTCCTTAGAAATCTTAACGTTTCCCAGGGGCTCCTATTTGGAACCATATTAATTGTAAAAGACATTTCTTTGATTTGGATATAAGTGCAGTGTGCAGTTAATATTAGGCAGAGAGCTCTAATCCTACGACTTGGTTTAGCACCTTCCGATAAAACATTTAGAGTACATTTCTTTTAAGAGGCAACAATTTCCAATTCACTTGGCATACTTCATCACAATCAATAAAGCTCAATGGGGAAACTCTGGAACGTATAGATCTCTATTTACCTCATAAAGTTTTGAGTCATGACCAGTAGTATGTTGCAATGTCGAGAGTGCAATCTTTTGACGCCCTTAAAGTTGCAACAGTGACAAAAAGCAATCGTACAAAGAATGTAACTTATATAAGAAACTTCTTCAGTAAATGTTTTTTTTCCGTTGTCAGTCATGTTTTGACGGGTTTCAGCCAGTAAAACTAAAATGTGCAGGTCTGTGAAACACAAAGAAACTGATCGCACTCTATCGTTAAGTGCTAGGCTAAAGAAATGCATCTGGAATAATGCCAAAACTTGCCAATGAATAGTATCAACTACGCCTTGGAGATAGCAATAGTAGATAGTGAAGACACCATGCAGATCAGCGCAGGTTCACACATTCAGACAATACTGTTTTTACCTTCACGTCCAGTTTGGAGTGGTAGGTAGTGAAACTCGCCTCATGCAACTTCCCCCTGTTAGGATTTTCGTAATTGACTCACGTGGAGAAAACCCATTAACGCAGCTCGGTATCACCCTTGTAATCGATACATGCTAGTTATCTGGCCGTGACTCGTCGCGATCCGTCCGCTGCGCGGCCCCTGCGTGGTTCGGTCATTTGCAGATGAATATCACTGTACAAAGCATGTCATCAAAGCCCAAACTGTTGAAAGTATTTATGATCTCTGGCTTAATTAATATTGGCTACTTTTCAGGTTTGTGGAAATGCACATGCTCAACGTTTTGTTTTATTTGACGTTCCACATTGTATGTATGTCTACCCCTTATTATTCCCGTTTTCCAACGGGGTCGGGGATGAGATACGATGGAAGCCTTTGTGGCGATGGTTTTTACGGCCGGATGCTCTTCCTGACGCCAACCTCATGAGAGGAGTTAATGAGAGATTAAATGAATGATGGTGAACGAAACTGGGCAAGGATGTGGAAGGAAGCGGCCGTGGCCTGTCAGAAGGTACCGTCCCAGCATTTGCCTGGTGTTGAAAATGGGAAACCACGGAAAACCATTTCAAGGACGGCCGACGGTGGGGCTCGAACCCACGCGTCTACCGAGTCAGCAGAGAGCTTGGCCCCATGACCTAATGCTGCGCTTTAGCCAGCGTAGCCACTACTGTCGGTTGACGTTCCACATTATGAAGAATTATTATATCTATTTTTTTTCTCTCGAATTGACTTGCTGTAAACAATGTTGATTTAATTAAAATATGAATTCATTGTTATTTTCTTGTGAGATTTAAGAATTAATCTAAGGTCAAGGTTCTGTAAATTTGTCTTGCTACTACAGACACCACAAGAACACAGTTTAACAGACAATTTTATATATTTATATATTAGGTATACACTCAACTACCAGATCATCTGTAAATTTGTTCATGCTGTTGATAGATACAGCCCCTGAATATGCTCCTCATAGATCGGCTTTGTATATTCAGTTTATTCACACAAACAGGTTTCCTCGCAAACTTTCTTCATAACTCTATCCCAAGTGGTTTATTAAACCAGGAATTGTCCTCGTCAGCTCTAACTGTTGTTTATTGTTATTATTGTTGTGCATTGTTGTTATTTACAGGATTAGCATTACTAATGTGGCGTGGTTGGTTAAATGCTGGCTTTCAAAACGCAAGGTAGCGGATTCGACCCGGGCTCAATTCGATGGCAATTACGGATATTTAAACGACAGCTTCGTATCGGTAGATTTACTGGCATGTTTGGGTAAAATTGAGACACCCCATATCTCGTAAGCTACGGCAGTTAAAAGGAACGTTAAGTCAATAGCATTATTATTATTATTATTTAATTGGAAAAGAGGTTGTTTTTGACTGTATTATCAATCCGAAAAATTGTGTTACAACAGTCACTCTTTTTTCTCAATAAATAAGTAGAAAACAGAAGTATGTTAGAGAGAGGATTTTGCGTTGCTGTTTTCGTATTTTGTGATTCTGATCACTCGGGAGGGGTGAAAAGGTTACCAAATCTTCATATTTTAAAGCTTGTTTATATTTTTGTACCTAGGTAAAGTTCTCCACTTTTATAGCCGCATGTAATTGTTTTAAAAATGCTGGGTATGTAGTAACTTTTGGAATGAATATGGTGCCTGTATTCCGGAACCACCTCTGTATACTGTGCCCGTCTGTCCACCTGGGATGGACAGGCGATCACATGCGAGGAAACAGTACAGTGTGAGCACGAGATCAGGTCTCTGGTCGTCCTGTGTTTGGCTAGATAATTATTACACACTGCCCTCATGCTCCCCGTAAAGGATATAAGGAACACATATGCAATTCAAACATGAAGTGAGAACACAGACATATAAAATAAAATCAATTCACCAATTTATTCCCAAAAAAGAACTGCCTGACATCAACAAGTGAAAAAAAAGCGATGATAATAATAATAATAATAATAATAATAAGGGGGTTTCAGAAAGGAACGATCATATGCTGAGCAGATTATGAATCTGAAGTCCATCCTTTCATATCTGAAACTCAGGAATAGGGAATTCGTGATGACCTTTGTTGATTTTAGGAAATCGTACGACTCAATTGATCAAACCACCCTATTGCAAATCCTTGAAGAGTTTGGCTTAGATAACAAGACACGATCAATTATCCAGCAAACCGTGACCAACACCACCTCCAAAGTGAAGTTCAGAGGAGAGATGTCTGATGCCTTTGAAATCAGGACAGGAGTGAGGCAAGGAGACGGGCTATCACCGCTTCTCTTCAATTGTGTTTTGGAAAAGCTCATTTGAGAATGGCGGAAGGAAATGAAAAATTCAAGGGTAGAAAATGGGGTAAGACTATGGTACAAGTATATGAATCTTACAACCGACTGTCTAGCCTTTGCAGATGATCTAGTGATCTTTTCGGATTCCATTGATATGGCAGAACAACAACTTAACCAGCTGAAAAATCAAGCACTGAAGGCTGGGCTTCAAATCTCATTTGAGAAGAAACAATTCATGACAAACATAAAATCAGCGCCCAGGGAATTGGAGGTCGGACTAGGAAAAGTTCAGAAGGCAGGAAAGTTTAAATACCTCGGTGAATGGATAGAGCCTAACCTATCAGAGAAAGAAGCATTCATGTCATGCATTAATAAAATGGAAATGGCATACAACCTGACTAAAGACATCTACAATAAGAGATCGATATCCTTAAACGTCAAAATTAGACATTACTGCACTGTTATTCGACCAGAGGCTCTGTATGCGGCTGAGACTCTTAATAATGAACAAGAAAGGTCTAATGGAAAATCTAGAGGCTAAAGAAAGGAAGATTTTGAGGAAAATCCTGGGTCCCATCAAAGAGAACAGCGAGTACAGAAGGCGTCACAACCACGAACTGTACAAGCACGTGGAGAAGATCAGTGACACGATTCGAAAAAGGATTGCCTTTTATAGCCACGTGACACGAATTAACCCAGGCAGTATATCAAAACGGATATTGACGTACTTTGATGATAAGAAAACCAAAGGGGCATGGTTTACGGAAGTTGAGAAAGATCTACGTGAAATGGAAATTTCCCCTAAAGATATCCAGGAGCGTGTTCCACTTCAGGAAAAACTACGTACGCACAAAGGTTTCCAGGAAAAGCCGAAGCTGAAGACAGGGAAGGCGTGGTCCCAAGAAAGAAAAGAACAACATCGGAGACGAATGCGGGAACACTGGGCGGTAGTTAAGAGCTCGGAAGAAGAGACAGTTGAACTGACGTGGTCCCTAGTTGGCCGAATCGAAGAAAGAATAATAATAATAATAATAATCATCATCATCATCATCATCATCACTTCCCTGTGCTACTGAATAAATGCACAGCTTGAGCTTTGGATTGTGCATCTCAACTAACAAAAAACATAGTCAATTATTGATAGAGTTAATTGGTTACTATGGTTGATGCGTAACAAACAATGATTTTAATCTATACAGGCTAGATTGCACAATCATCTATGACACGAAAAATATACATCTAAATTAGTGGATGCTGCCTATGACTGTCCTATACTCTAATATATAAAGTTCATTTGATGTGGAAGCCTATGTTATTGGACTGACATTTTAAATATTCGAAGCAATTAATACAATTATGGGGCAGGATTTTTACTCCCGCAACAAGTCCCATTTTCTCAGAGGACTAACCCTCAAATCACCTGAGCTACATTCAGTAAACAATCTTAGTAAATCGGGGATTTTACACTTATCCCAATAGTCATAACCATAGTCATTCCACTTATAAGTAGAACCATTATGCTTCGTTTATAGTATCCAATAATAGCTTGTCGGTCTCTTAGGTAGTCAGCCTGAAGGCTGGTTGGATCCTCAAAAAGCACCGCCGTTATGTTATGCGGGTCGATACCCACAAAAACCCAAGACAGCGCTATATTGAGGTGTATTCGGCAAGAAGAGGAGTGGGGTAGTTTAATAATAGCTTAAAGATCATGAGATCTCTCACTCTCAAATAATTTGTTTATAACAATATCATTATTGTTTATGGTAGATCATTTATAATTCATCATGGTTTACTACAAATAATTATTGTTCATTAGAATTCAGTGTTCAGCCAGCACAATTGTGTAGACTTTTATGGAAAATAAAATATTTTATTATTATTATTATTATTATTATTATTAAAGGCGTGTTTTAGATAGTGTCTATGTCTTTAAGGTGTCACTAATCCTGCTGCTTACTAAGAATATGGGTAAGATATCCCTCACTATCAGATTATATCAAAAGAACAAATTTGAGGATCCACCTCACCTCCTACAAGTAGGCTATAAGCAGAAATTGAAATCAAAGTGTTCGCCTTACATAATAGACGCAATTCAAAGAATATTAAGAAATTCAACGACGTATTGGGAAGTTAAACGGCATATTAGGAAATTCATGGCACAAAAATAAGATTCACGTAATAAGTCGGAAGGCTTCTACCTTAAAGATGTTCTGTAGCGGAGGATCATCCCGCGGTGCGGATTGGAACCTGGCAACACGAATCCGTGATGGCTCCATCCTAGGGAAGGGTAGTATCCCAGCATTCGCCTAATGCTGTCTCCTCGTCCACAGTAACATGCCCGGAATAGGCATTGCTTCCGGTACTCCATCAGCGATCTTGGCATCGCTCGCCTCGGCAGCGGCCTCCTCTAGCGGACCATCACGTTCGAACAGCTGGGCCGTGACATCAGACTCCTATCTTGTCGCCCTTGACCACGGCCGACTGAATGCGAGCTGCGCTCATACCGGCCTAGACAATGAGACCTTTTACATGAAATCTTGTTAGTTACTAAACTGCTCACACAGCGCTGTTGACCAAGCATTGCACGACTAAGACTTAGCTGTACTAAGTGTAAAACAAAGTCCCCGATATTTGGATATCACGGGTAATCTCGAGAACCACTGGATGGATTTTGATGCGGCTTTCACCATTCTGTACAGGTAATATCGAGGAAGATTTCTGTAGAAAATAATTTATTTATGTTAAAGGGGAGCCAAGCAGTAACGATTTTAGATTTCAGTGATTAGGTCGAAGAAAGAACTTGACGTCCGTGCGCTTTTTAAGCTTACGCTGGACAAACCGTTAAAAATATCAATATACTATGAGTGTAAGAATTGTTCAGCATGAAAAATTGTACAAAAAAGTCCGCGTGAGCATATCTCTATCTTCGATACATCGCCCACTATAAGTGTTTTTAGTTTGTACGGGAGGGGGACTTGGCATGCACCTCGCCATTCTTAAATTACATCTGACAGGAATTCCTTGCACATTCATAACTGTTCCCGGGCGAAGCCGGGGCGGGTTGCTAGTAACACTATATATTATCATTATAATTCCCGCAATATCAAAATGCAAATTATATCACAAAATAAAATAGCATGCTAATAAATCTAAGAAAAATTAGACATACCTTGCACCTCGTTACAGTTGAATTCGATCAGAATCACTCGGTTTTCATTTAAGTTTATGCATTTTCCTGCCGAACGGTTTGGAAGTTCGGCAACAGGAAACTAGGACTGTTATTAACTTAAAATATTCATTTTTGTATTTTTGTACTATTTGTGTTCATGATTTCATTACATTGTCAGAATTAATGCTTTAATTAGTAGGGTATACTATTCAGTGTACCTATTATAAATAAAAACCGCGAGGTTTCTCACCTCCCCATATTACGAAACCCGGTTGCCTAATACGGGGGAAAGTGCACTTTTAAAGTTAACAATAATATAAGAGGGTATTACAACATTAAACGTGCCCATATTTGTAATATACATAGTATATCGCCTGAGGTTTACATTAGTGAGAAAACCAAAATTATTCCGTTCCTTCTTATGTCTAATGTGAGCCCTATAAAAAAAACTCCCCATATTTGGCGACTTTCCTCTACCCATTTTTAGAAGATACCTTATGCACTGGACAGTTGAATCCGTGATTAATTGTATAGGTAGCTTCGTAAGTCTCAGAACTCAGGAAGTCCTTTCTAGCAGCGTTACTAGCAGCTTTCAAAGTTTCAAGGTAAGAAAGAAAATATTCCTCTAGCCAGTTTAGGCGACTGTCATTTAATGAGAAAAAATGCCCTTTATCTGGATTTCTAGACTGAATATGATGATATGTGATGCTTACGTCATGCATAGCGAACCATTTATTAACGTTTTTCAAAAAAAATATGGTTGCTTCTGCGTCCATGAATGTGTACGCTTCTGGGTGCATGCCTATATTTTCTTTCAGTGTACTAATGGCACCAATAACTTCTGACGAGAACACTTCCTTGGCACGCCGAACATTCATTTCTTCAAATTTAGTAGGTTCGATGTGTTTTTTAGTGAGGTGTCTGACCGGTTTGACGATCTCATCCTTTTTCATTGTGTATAGTAATTACAAGTATTTTCCTGAAATTATTCCAGTACCATCAGTCATCTCTCGTTACAGAAACTGCGTTCTAATGTTTTTTTTTTTTTTTTTTTAGAATGTGACAATGATCAAAACTAGGGAATAAATTCCTAGACTCGTCGTATGGGTGATTGACCATTGGTTGCAAATTCCCTCCCCCTAAATGCCTCATCATTGTGGTGTTCGTTTTGTGATTATCAGAGACAATAATTATAATTATGAAATCGCATTGTTCAACCTCGTGAATAACGTCCAGCAGGAGTTTATGTAAGTCCCGTCCTGACAGCTGCTTCGTGAAAAAGAAGGCACACGGTATCTGATAATTTGTCGAAAGATCTCTTAGCACAAAACACAACACACGATTGGCTGCTACTTGTTCCCGGCTGTAATTTTCATCCTCTTTCCTTTTGATGAGACGGTGCTTGAATTGTGTCCTTGTACCCGAAGAAGGTGCAAGGTATGTCTAATTTCTCTTAGATTTATTAGCACGCTATTTTATTTTGTGATATAATTTTAATTTTGATGATGCGGAAATTATGATAATAATTATATAGTGTCACTAGCAACCCGCCCCGGCTTCGCTCGGGAACAGTTATGAATGTGTAAGGAATTCCTGTCAGACGTAATTTAAGAATGGCGAGGTGCATGATACACAAATCCCCCTTCCGTCCAAACTAAAACCACTTATAGTAGGCGATGTATCGAAGATAGAGTATGATCTCGCGGACTTTTTTTGTAGAATTTCTCACGCTGAACAATTCTTACACTCATAGTATATTGATATTTTTAACGGTTTGCCCAGCGTAAGCTTAAAAAGTGCACGGACGCCGTGCTCTTTTTTCGACTTTTTCACTGAAATCGTTACTGCTTGGCTCCCTTTGGTCATAAATAAATTATTTTCTACACAAATCTTCCTCGAGATTACCTTTACAGAATGATGAAAGCCGCATCAAAATCCATCCAGTGGTTCTCGAGATGACACATTTAATAAACGTACTGTACAGCTGTTTACTAATCGCGCCTACAATGGGATGGGAGTGCGCTCTATCGGCGCCGAGTAGAAATTTTCCAATTACACGTTATGCATGGGCCCTAACTGGGATTGTCAAGGCCGGTATAGAGCGCAGCTCGCATTCAGTCGGCCGTGCCTTGACTCGTCCACATATGCTTATGCACGTTCGGCATTTTAACGGTGTATTCCACAGTCTTTAAGTAGATTAATGATTTGACTGTCTCGAGTATAATGAAATATTTCGTTGCTAATTATAATATTTCAAGTATCCGTGTGATATAGTATTTCCAGATATGCCTGGCCTGTTTCAAGTACTAAGTTCATTACGAGTTGATCGTGACATTTAATAAGTCCTTGACATCATAGTCGCTCATAACCACTTCACAGTTCAACATATATTTCCAGTCCACCAATATCAAGTGCTTGGGTGAAGCTTATAGACAGTTAAATAATCAGTCGGTTGTTGTATAACAAGTCCATGTCCACATACTTTTAAATTTCCAATGTTCACTTAATATGCAGATTTTCACAAGCACATAGATAATACTTTGTGGAACACAGCAACACTTCACTTTTCCACGCACTGGTACAAAAATAAATAACTTTGCCGCAGAGTATGTTTCCAGACAGGCGCGCAGAGTAACGTGGTAATTTCAGTTACGAAAATTATAACAGAGGCATAGCCTCGCGTAGCACTTCAGCAGTATGACGATAGCGTGTTGACAAAGCAACTCACAAGCAAATCACAGGCGAGTCATGCCTTGGCTCTCCAAGAGCTCGCTTATGTACAACACCAAGGTCAGACATCGATTCTCGCAGTCACATTACGTAATGCGATATCTTCCTGGCTATTGGCTCCCGCGGTGGAATATTCCAGAATGATTCTTTAATGCAATTACTCTCCATGTAATAAATATGAGAATAACTCAAAATAATATTCCAAGGTGCTGATACCTTCCACTTCCTTATATGTGAAAAAACAAATACATTATACTTCAGCATTTTCTGGCGGATTCTCGTGCCACGCGCTAACTTCAAAACATGGCAGAGTGACAGCTTGTAGCGACCTTGGTCTCGCCTCAGCGCGCTCGATTCAAACATCTGTCACACCAGCCTCTCCGCTCCGTCTCATAAGGGCGCAATACGTGGTATCGGATAGAACGTATTCTGGTGTTGTTTTCCTCAAGACTCTTCATTAGCAGCCATTCTCCAAGACATCTGCCAGACCCTGTAATAATAATTATAGGTCTACGTAGATGATGAACTTTTTTTTACAATTTGTGATATGAAGGGGTGTGGTATGACTCAATGTTTCGGGTTTTGAAGCAGAATCTCGTTTTTATTGTTTTATTCATAAAACAATAACCCAATTCTACCTCTTCAGAAAATTATTACATTTTAGTCATTCCGACTTTTGTTAAGCTTCCAGAGGCCATTCAATATGAGCCCGCTTGACATTTAAACATTTGATATGTTTTTATAATAATAGCAATAATAATAATAATAGAGAAGGGGGGGGGGGGCGTGATCAGGAGAAAATTACTAGGAGACGTGTAAAATGGCAGAAAATATCTAAGGAAGAAAAAGGGAGGAGATGTGAAGGGGAAACATATGGAGCAGGCAGTTGTGAGTGAGTAAATATTAACTTGCCTCTTTCTCGCATAGCTCTTTGTCAATGTTTTGCTGTGTACAAAATGCTCCGTGGGGTGCAATTCTTATCAGTTATTGTTGTAACTTGGTAGGATAGTTGCTAAAGGTACAGCAATGTAAATTTGCTTTGGAGTTTGAACTGCATCGAGTTTTAATATAAATTTTGATAGGCAGATTTAAATTAATAATGCTGAATTTTCAAAAATAGTTCAAATGAGAGTTTAAACATTTTTGAAAATAACAGCATTACCTTAACACCAAACCCCAGAGAAATTATTGTGTCTATACGTCTTAACTACATATAGAAATACAATCAGCTTGGTTAAAAAAAACTTTGATTCAAGGGACTTTTTTATGGGACCACTTTTTTATACTGGACTGGCCAGCTAGGAGCCCAGACCTCAATCCAATTGAACATGTTTTGGGATATGTTGGCCAGAAATGTTCGGCAACTTGCTCCTGCGACTCTCCAGCAACTTCGGGTGATGCTATATGAGGAGTGGGAACGTATCCCACAGGAAAGCATTTCACAAATCATCGCAAGTATGGCAGAGAGGTTACGCGAGGTGATTCGTGCTAGGGGTGGAAATACCCGTTTTTAAGTGTTCAGTTCTTGTGTCAGTACCCTAAGGAATGGATTAATTCTGTAATGATAAATTTTGAAACTCAGATTAACATTTTTAAACGACTATGTAATTTACTCAAAATTGTCCGGCTCTGTGGCTAAATGGTTAGCGCGCTAGGCTTTGACTCAAAGTGCCCCGGGTTCGATTCCCGGCCGATCCATCAGGGATTTTAATCTCCTGAGGTTAATTCCCGTGGCTCGGGGACTGGGTGTATGTGCCGTCTTCATCATTACTTCATCCTCATTACGACGCGCAGGTCGCCCACGGGCGTCAACTAGAAAGACATGCACTAGGTCTCTCCGGAGGCCACACGATCATTATTATGATTATACTCAAAAGTTAAGATATTTTCACTTTTTTCTTATTCTATAAAATTAAACAGATTTTTTAATTGAAGCATTTTTTATGTGAAATGGTTTTAAACGTTTAAAAAACAATTCATTATGCATAATTTTTACATAAGATTAATTTCAGTACAATACATTATGGGAATAATTAAAAAGTAAGTGTTGCGTTTTTTTTGCCGGTGAGTGTATTAAAATGTTCAATTACTCAAACCCTATTGAAGCTCTTTAATTAGAAATTAGAACAATATATGTCAGCAACTCTCTATGCAAGTGTGTAAAATTTAGTAGACCTAATGTTATGATGAAAAATGTAAAAGTTGAAAGATTCAGTCATACCTCCCCGTAAAGGCATCGGCTGATGGTACATACAGTACATATCAGGGCGGTGAACTACATGAGCTCTGTATGAACCATCTTTTGGTCAATCATAATGCCATGCTGAATGTGAACTGTGAGGTCTTCGTAGAATGCGTTGTTTACCATCGCACGTACTGTTTGGGCACTGAAACCTATTCTCTTCATAAAATGAAGAAAATGTTATGCCCTGAAGGTACGTGCCTTTGCAACACCCAATTAGGCCTAATGTTCTTAAAATGCTTCCAAACAATTGTGCCTTTTAAAGGTGAGTGTTATAGCCACCGTACAGGCCTATAACCCAAAATGTTAGTGCCTGGGATATACCTCGGAAGTCTTCTCGAATTGAGACATCAGCTAGTCAATCAGTGGAATTTTGGTGTATAATATCTAACAGTTTTACTAAATGGCCAAGAGCTGAATAGCAAAATCAAATATTGACCCTAAACGGTCCAGTGCTGAACATGTAGTTGAAGCCTGCTAGAGCTTCATTACTTGCGAATAATGAAGTGTTGGCAGAAATCTATTTCTTCTCTAGTTAGTTGCCGCCTTTGATATCAGTACGGTAAAGGCATGGGAACTATATGCAAGGGTTTTGGGAGATTCTTCGTGAGATAACACTTATCTTGTTAGTTGCCACCTTTGAGATCTGTACGGTAACGGGACGGGAGCCATATGTAGTGGTTTTGGGAGATCCTCCGTGAGATAGCACTATTCGTATTGACGCTTAGCATACCATAAAATCCAACTGGATCTTGGCTAGATCCTTATGAATCTCCACTTTTTTAATGTTGGATAACTGTTTTAAGTACGGTAATATACAATTAACCCAAAGCTGTCCGTGTTTGATAAATACAGCTAAAGAATCCAGGTCTCCTACATCATGGCCGCCGCTTGTTTTCAGAGCATTATCGATACTACCGTGATGTCACACCAATTAGACCTATCCTATATCGAGATATTTCAATGAACAGCAAGCCTCTCTCCGGCGGTATTACCGGAGATCTCCGCTTCGGTGTTTTAGTCACCACTACCGATTGCAATCAACGATTGAACCACTCCTTTTCACAGCACGAGCTTACGCCACCAGGATTAGTGCGTACGCCAATGTCACACGATACTTATTAGCATGGAAGTACGAGTCAACAAGCGTATAGCATCGTGTGTGCTTAGGTTCCTCCTTGCGCAGCGGTCAAGCTGTTTGCCTCTCACCAAGGCGGACTGGGTTCTATTCCCGGCCAATGCACGTGAGATTTTCGAAGTAAATGCCAAGTTCTGTGGTTCGGATTCCACCTAGAAAGGAGGTCCCGTGGCTCATGATCGCGAGATTTATGGTCACGTAAAACTACGAGCTTCCTTCCTTCCTTCCTTCCTTCCTTTATAAGACGTGTATGAGAAAGATCCTTGTTAACTTACGCCAATACAGAACGTGACATCTTACTGAGAGGCTGATGACGTTACACGACCTACTGTTAAGTGTTGCATTAAATTATCATGTATTCAATTTGCTTTATATATTGAAGTGTTCGCTGTGGAGCTTCCACTCTTATTTACTTGGGGCAGTGCTATGTCTAATCTATTTCAATTTACGTGCCCTCTGAATCGTATACAGGGTGTAACAAAAAGGTACGGCACAAATTGCGGGACACATTCCTCACACGTAGACGAAGAAATTATGTTATATGATCATGCGTCCGGAAACTCTTTGTTTCCATGTTATACCTCATTATTTCCAACTCATTTATTATGGGAAACATACAAGAACAGGACGTACCAGCATACCACATGCAACTCTTTCTGACAGGAAATGTTCAATATGCCCTACGTGCGCATTGATATATTCATCAACCCACCGCCGTAGTAAATCTCGGATGCGCTGATGTATCCCTGGAGTACTTCGTATGGTGTCGTAGCCTTCCATAATACGGGCACGGAGACTCTGAACATCTTGTACTGGGGTTCGATACACAAGAACTTTCAAATGCCCTCACAAATAAAGTTCAGTGATTTTAGGTCCGGAGAGCGTGGAGGCCAGGCAATTGGTCCACCTCTGCCTATCCATTTATCACCAAATCTGTTATTTAGAAGCCGACGGACATTAGCACTAAAATGAGGAGGTGCTCCATTGTGCATGAGGTACATGTTTTGTCGCACAGCTAAAGGCACATCTGCTAAGTCGCATGGCAACGGGGCCATGTAAAACAAACCACTGGCGGTGAACCTACGATAATGACAACGTAACCAGACGTAACGGAGAGTGCATGTTCCCCACGATTCTAACGTTCTGTTCTTGTGTGATTCCCATGCGCAATGAGTTGGAGATAGACTGAGGTGGAACATGGAAACAAAGCGTTTCCGGATCCATGTTCATATTACATAATTTCTTCGTCTACGTGTGAGGAATGCGTCCTGCAATTTGTGCCGTATCTTTTTGTTACACCCTGTATACTCATCCACAAACTCACGCTCAATATTAGTTGAGCGTTCTGGCAGACACATTTTGTTTGTTATACTGCCCTTCATATCGTGCACAATATCCTGTGAAATTAACGCTCCTCCGAGAGGATTCTTTTTATTGCATTTGATTTCAATTTACTTTTGTTCTCGATGATTCATTTAGAGTATTGCAATATGGGTGTACTTGGGTGTGTGTCGGATTTATCTGATAACCTCTGTCATTGTGATACCTGTACTAGTGTGTGTATTTGTAATTGAGATTGAGGATTGTGAAGGAGAAGGAGCTAGTGAACCATCCCAGCAATTTCCTGGAGTGGAAGTAGAGAATCCACGCTAAACCACTTCTCAGACAACTAAGGTGGGATTCTAACCCTCATCTTCTCAGTTCTGCCTTACGAGGCTGAGTGTATCTCTTTCCAGCCCTCAGGCCAGAATTACAATTCTTGACATAGCCGGGAATCGAAACCGGGTCGCGGGGGTGACAGCAAGAATGCTAGCACTACGAGGTGGTCTTATTTTTTTAATGATTAATTAAGACAAGTTGGTTATAACACCATTAACCTCAACATTCGTCGATGCTCAGGGGTTCACTGGCCACCACGGCAATGAGAGTAGGCCTATGTACTCTAGAATTCAGTTGGAAACCTAAACTGATGCAGAGACGGATTTACCAATAGGCTATTATTATTATTATTTATTATTAACTGGCAACACGCTCCGGCTTCGCCCGGGAACAGTTATGAATGCTTTACGTGCTAGCTCGTAAACTGTCGCCTCAGTAATAGAATGTAGATTGTTGGAAGAAATGAAAACGTAAAATCACTTATAGTGGGCGATGTAGAACTTTTCATGCTGAACAATTCTTAGACTCATCGTATATTGATATTTTTGACGGTTTGCCCAGCGTGAGCTTAAAAATCGCACGGACGCCAGGTTTTCTTCTGACTTTTCACTGAAATCGTTACTGCTTGGCTTCCTTTGATCATAATTAAATTATTTTCTACAGAAACCTTCCTCGAGATATCCTTTACAGAATGGTGAAAACCGCATCAAAATCCATCCGGTGGCTTGAGATTACCCGTGACATCCAAGAATCGGGGACTTAGTTTTGTTTTATACTAAGTAGAGATTATTTGATTGGTTATGCCCGACTAAGGAGGGCGTTGGAACTTATTTAGCACACGTTTCCTTTTTTCTTCCCAGTATCTCTCCATCCATTCACCGTGCTATCTTTTGCGTTCTTCTTTTCTTTCTTGTTGTCTCATTTGAGGAGCCTGACATCATTGTAATTTAGCCCCGTGTACTTGGGAATGTGTGGGATTTTTCTCTGATAACATGTGTTATTGTGATGGTTGTATTAGTGTGTAAATTTGTAATTCAGGTAGGCTGGCTGCGTGGCTCAGGGGTAACGTTCTCGCTTGCTGGGCCCAAGGTTGCAGGGTCGTATCCTGGCGCAGTCAGCTGGCATTTGAGGGTGCGCAAATGCGAGGGAGCCGTGTCCGTAGATTTACTGGCACGTTAAAGATCCCCTTCGGGGCAAAATTCCGGCACCCCGGCGTCTCTAAAAGCCAGTGTAGTTAAAAGGGACGTAAAACCAATAACATTATTATTATGTAATTCAGGTGAGGATCGGGAAGGAGGCGGCCAATAAGTTGGGAACCGTCCCGGCATTTGCCAGGAGTAGAAGTGCGAAACCACAGAAAACCCCTTCTAGAATGGCTGAAGGGGAGGGATCGAACCTATCTCTTCCGAGTTCTGCCTCGCGAAGCGGAGTCTACCCCGTTCCAGCCCTCAAACCAGAATACATTTCTTGGCAGAGCTAGGAATCGAACCCGAACCTCTGGGCCGAATGCCAAGATTGCTAGCCACTACACCATGAGGTGGTCACACTATGTCTATCCTGTATTCTTTCGTGTAGGTTTCTCGGCATATTCGTGTCCGTTTATTAGGGTTTAAATTGTGTTCTCTTGTGAATGATTTCTTCGTTGCTATGAATTTCTTGTGGGCCTTGCCCTTGTGTTATTTCTAGCAGCCAATTGTTTTGATATACTGTAGTGCTAGGTTTAACATTTTCTTTTTGAGCCTATTGTCATCCATTCTGTGACCATAACATTTCAGTTTCCGTTTTCTGATGGAATCTTGCAATTTTCTCAATACTTCGATGCAGGCTTCTTTTTCATCCAAACCCCGCTTTCATGTTTTGGTCCTCAAATTTGTCTCTCTTGTTTCTCGATGTTTTTGATTGGTGATCTGCCCACAAATATCATAGTTTCGTTTTGTTTTGTTCTGGAGGTATCTGCCAATATTTATCCTTTTAGTTTCATTTCTCCATTCTCGAATCACATTTTTCAGTGCTAAATTGAAAAGGAATAGGAATAAATCATTGTCTTATCTGACTCCTGTGCTAATTTCGAACAGTTTAGGTACTGCCTCTTAACTTCCGCTAATGTGCTAGTTAGCGTTTGCTTGATTAGTTCGTTTGTCTTTCTATTGACTTCGGAATTCTTCTGGTGTATTATTATTATTATTATTATTATAATAATTATTATTATTATTATTTCACAAACAATGTTTTAACTGGCTGGGTGGCTCAGTGGTAATGATCTCGCCTGCTGTGCCCAAGGTTGCCCATTAATCGTTTTATGGTAAACTAGGGAGCCTGTGCGTGAAATCTCGCATGTTTATTAACTACCCGCACAGCTTTACTCTATACGGGCTCGACGCGGCACTGTTCTGTTCTGGCAGGGAATATAGTCTAGATTATTTGTTTAAACCCCCTTTTTAAACTAATTGTCGATTTTTATGAAATCAGAGTGCAATACGTCACTGCTCCCTGCAATTCTCTGTGTTTTGAATGGTCATTTGTTACGCTCGGTTACGGTTACTTGTGTGCCCTCTCGGCTTTGCGGTAATGCGGGCTCGACGCAACACAGTTCTGGCAGGGGCTATCGTCTTGTTTATTTGTTTAAACGCACTTTATAAATGAATAAACATATTTCCGTGACCTTTCAAGAAATGCAAGATTTTTATACACCTGAACGTTTTATATGTTATGATTGCTGCGATATTTTGATTTTCTGCAACGACAAAAAATGTACCGTACCTTCTTTAACAAAATATATTGACCTACATGTTGGGTTGATTGTTCTTGGAGTTCCTTCATGGGAAGATTCGCTTTTCCTTCCAAAGACCAAAATGCGAATTTTTAAAATTTAAAATTTCATGTTTATATGTTCAAATGCATGTTAAATTTATACACCTGTCCGCTGGTTGTAGGATATAATCCTGGCGCAGTCAGTTGGCATTTGAGTGTGCGCCAATGTGAGAGTCTCTTGTCGGTAAATTTACTGGCACGTTAAAGATCCCCTATGGGGAAAAATTCCGGCACCCCGGAGTCTCTAAAATCTGCAGCAGTTAAAAGAGACGTAACACCAATAACATTATTATTATTATTATTATTATTATTATTATTATTATTATTAAGCCTCCGTGGCTTAGGCGGCAGCCCGCCGGCCTCTCACCGCTGGGTCCGTGGTTCAAATCCCGGTCACTCCATGTGCGATCTGTGCTGGACAAAACGGAGGCAGACAGGTTTTTCTCCGGGTACTCCGGTTTTCCCTGTCAAAATTTCATTCCAGCAACACTCTCCACTATCATTTCATTTCATCTGTCATTCATTTAATCATTGCCCCAGAGGAGTGCGTCAGGCCTCGGCAGCCGGCACAGTTCATATCCTCGCCGCTAGATAGGGGCTTCATTCATTCCATTCCTGACCCGGTCGGAGACTGGAAGCAGGCTGTGGATTTTCATTATTATTATTATTATTATTATTATTATTATTATTATTATTATTAATTCAAATAGGTTGGAATAAAAACAAAATATACTTAGTCATAGATGAGGCGCTAGGAGTATTTTGACAAATCATTGTTCATTGTGACAGAAATCTTCTTGCTTCAATGTATGACACGTATCCAGGATAATGGCCTTCTGCATTAACGATGCATAGCTCTCCATCTGGAGATCCTTGAGACGTAAGGCTGTGGTCTTAAAAGCAATTCCTTTAGCTGACATAGTAATTGGATGAATCCCGACCTTTGCCATTTTCCACATTTGTATGATTTCAGCAGCCAAGTCGATGTATGTGTTGACCTTTGAGGCATAGGTTATGTTTACATTTCTATTGAGGGGAACTGCAATGTCAATTAGATACACTACTTTATTGCTCTAGTCAGTGAGGATTACATCTGGCCTGTTAGCATTTACGGTGTTGTCAGCGACAATGGACTTGTCCCAATACAGTTGAATATACCCATCCAGGCGTGTACTTGTAATATGTTTCTTGACTGTACTCGATGCCAAGTTGTCTGTTCTCGATTTTCGCTGCACTATTGTGTAGACAAATCCAGCTGAAGTTGGACAACCGTCTCACATGATCAATTGTTTTATTCGCAGTTCTGCATCTTCTGCATTTATCATCCAGTTTTCAGGTTATTCTTTGTTGAAATGATTCTTGTATAGCCATAATGAAACCTGTTGTTTCTCCATGTAGGTGGCCATGTCCTAGCCATTGGTTGGAGGCATTCCCACTTTGTGTAAATGATGTGGATTATTGCCTGCATTTTTTTAAATTATTAATAGAACATATATCCAGGATAATTGTCTTCTGCGTTAATGATCATAGGTGACCATCTGGATATCCTTGAGATATAGGACTGTGATTACTACATGTTAGTACTCAAATTACTAATGAAGTACCCAAATACGAGACACTTTTTAGCTTACTTTCGATTTTTTGCAAATAATGAAAGTAGACTTATGAGATCTACACGGGCCAAAGGTTGCAAGTCTTTCTGTGTGTGAGTGTGTGTATGTCTGTCTCCCCCTATGAATACAAACATGACGGAACCGAATTGAACCAAATTCGGTACAGAGGTATACTCTGTGAACTGCCAGAATAGGGTTGACAGTTCTCGCCTCGCCATGTGGTCGGGTGATACCGAGCTCCGCTGATGAGTTCTCTCCACGGGGGTCAATTAGGAAAATCCTAACAGGGGAAGTTGCCTGAGGCGTGTTTTACTGCCCCCCACTCCAAACTGGAAGTGAAGGTAGTAATATTAACGGAATGTGTCAACCTGCGATGATCTTCACTATCTACTCTTGTTATCTCAAACACGTAGGCTAGTCCTTACCACTCATTAGAAATTCTAGGCGTACTACAAATCAATATGCACATTTTAATTTGTATGTTGTAGCTTTGGAAAAATGTTATCATATGAAAGTTATAACCAGCAGTATGAGCATTACAACGATATTCTGCTACAAAGTGCAAAACTGCAGACAAAAGCTTTACTTCCACTGACAGTTCGTGGAGTTAGCATTAAAACTTTGACGGTATGAAAGTAATTCATCTTCTTAGTATTTTCATTCAGTCAAGACGAAGTACTGGTATAAGAACAAAATTGAATGTAGAAATTTCATGACACATCGTTTAAGTCTTAAGAGAATAAAAATAACCTTTACCACAAGGTGATTTCTTAAAGACTGCAAATGTGTAAATTGGGGGATCAAAGTGAAACGATCATGGTGGGGGGGAATTGTGTTTAAATGTACCTCCTGTATTAGTCCAATAACTAACCAAAATACTCATTCTACTAATATTTAATATAACAACCGCTTTTTTTTTTTTTTGGTGGGGTGTGAAATTTGTCACCGCACTGGTAGCCCCACTTAACTACATTTAGTGGCAATATACCTAAATGAAACCTTGTTATTGTCACATTGCATTACATTTAATTTGCATATTCCTTGTTGGTGCACACTGTTTCTTGAAGATACTTAGTTGAGTTTATTCTCGACTTATCCATATATTTAGGCCCATCAATGTCCAAGTATTTCATTCAACCTATAAATATACTTGGCAAATTGAATTATGATATGAAATAAATCACCCGTTTGGACAGCTAGTTCTACAGAGCTAACCTAGAAATAGGATCCTCTGGTTTTATTCGAGGTTAGTTAGTTAGTTAGTTAGATGGTTTTATCATTTATAAAACACATTTACGGCGTTCGACCATCTGGAAACAACATATTGTAACCACAAATATATTTCAACAGGACTCTTTATAAGGTTAGATGACTTCAAAAATCTTACGCATTGTTCCATATCAGTATGCCTGGCTGGAAACAACATCCCATAGCATCCATCAGCGACATACGTTTCAATATATAATAATAATAATAATAATAATAATATCATATGGCCTCGGGTGCCGGGTGCAAGCTTTGTTATTTGACACCCAGAGGGTAGCTTGCATGTCGAATTTTGTTGTTCCTTGATGAAAGTCAAGGAGGTTAAATATCTAAGCTCCTTGACACTATAGCGCTTTCTAGTAGAGAAATGAGGAACTTTGTGTTGGCGGAAAATCACGAGATTAATTTTGTTATTATGAACACGGCCTACTGAATTCAAATGGTTTTTTTGACATGCCAACATCGTATGACATGTCGTAATTTTTTCCGCTTTTCAAAAATCACTTACCTCGGCCAGGAGCGAACCTGCAAGCTTGGGGGTTAGTAATCAGACACTATAACCACTCACCCACCGTGGCAAGCAATATATTATTATTTAGCCGTATTGAATAAATCCAGTCTAATATAGGCCTAATATAGAAAGTTTGGGTTCAACCAGAACGTTTTTCAAGGTTAGAGGTCTTTATCAGTCAAAAATTGTTACGCATTTCACCAATTCTTTATACGTGGAAACAACACCATTTTGCAATCAACAGGAGATCCGATTCATTATATTGAACCATAGTGAAGAAGTATAATGTAGACAATCTATTAAGGTAGATTTATATTAACTTTAGTCTTGTTTCGTTTATGTATTTTTCTTGTTTTTTTGTGACCTTTCATTTTATTTAAATTTTAATGTGTACTTTGTAAAGATATCCATTTTCACTATGGCATTAATTGTTAACATAGTTTTTAAGATTGTTTTATTATTTCATTCTACGCTGACGATTATCATTGTATACCGAAGCATGTTCGTATTAATTTAAATATTAAACGTCTTTTAAGTGTTTGACAAGGTGGCTATTATAATTTGAGATTAATATAATGAAAACCAAAATGTTAATGTATAGTCTATATCATTTTAAAGCTTATAAAACAGGTTACAATGTTAATACTGAGAGCTCTCCGTTATTTTTTTGACGGAGGTCCATGTTTTATTCCCGGCTCTGCCAAGAAATTTAATTCTGGTCTATGGGTTGGAACGGGGTACACTCAGCCTTGCGAGGAAACACTGAGAAGAGATGGGTTCAATTCCCACCTCAGCCATCCAGGAAGTTGTTTTCGGTGGTTTCCCCACTTCTACTCCAGGCAAATGCTGGAAGGTTCCTAACTTAAGGTCACGGCCACCTCCTTCCCAATCCTCCAGTCTAGTCTGCAAACCTCTGTTTGTGAACAAGTCACCTCCATGATCTCCTATTAGCAGTTAGCACTGCGGCCTCCTCTGCTTCTACACCTCTACATTGAAATCGTTCAACACTGAATCTAACCATCGCCTCCTAGGTCTACCTCTACTTCTCTTACGCTCTACAGCCGAACTCATTAACCTCTTAGGTAATCTCTCCTCCCCCTTTCTCTTCACATGACCCCACCATCTGAGTCGGCTCATACGAACATCTGGCGTGTTTATTTCTAACTTATCCAGTTTCTCTTCATTTACATACAACAATACTTAAATGTTTCGTCTATAAGAATAGTTTCTCTTTTACACAAGTATTTCAAATTTGATGCAGTAGAAAAGATAATAATGTTATTCTCTCTGTCTTTTACCAGAAGCATATTTTCTTTTAGTCGGCCCCGTGGTGTTGGGATAGCGCGTCTGCCTCTCACCCGGACGCCCCGGGTTCGATTCCCGGGTCCGTCAGGGATTTTAGAAACTGACGTTAGGGCTGGAACGGGGTTCACTCAGCCAATATTAACGGCCGAGGGGACCCGATGCGCTGATCACGCGTCACCCCAATATCGGCTGGGCAGCGGTCTCTTCGTAAGCCTAGGCCCTTCGCGGGCTGTAGTGCCAGGGGTTATTATTATATTTTCTTCTAAGTTCGATCGAATGTCCTTAATGGCTAGAGTATCATGAACTTCTTGCTTATTTTGAGGCAGAGGTGGTAAGTTTCTCAGTCGCAATATTATTTTAAATCCTCTCTATGCCATTTGATAGTAAATTATCAGACAAGTGCTTAGGGGTAGCATTAACTTCGATGGCCGTTCACATAATTATATTGTCACGTACATTTCTTTTTACACAGTTTGAAATAAATTCTTGATTAATCGTCGTACATGGTTCGTGATTGTGAGACCCACATAACAGAAAGTTACCACCATTTGTAAATAAATGGGCAGAACATTCCATGATACCTCCACTGTTGGCCCCATTTTGACAACTCACACTTATGAAATTTATAGTTTCCTATAATTCGCAATTCTCCAACTCTTTGACTGTACATGGATAACACGTTCGCTGCGCTGATTATATCTACAGAAACCCCAGGGGGTCCAGGTGTATGTAGCTGTCAGTCAACTCATGACTTACAAACATTTCAGGAGAGGTTGCCTACCCCCACTCTCTTCCCAAACCCATTAGCGTGAGCTGACAGGACTGTTTGGGTTTAACCTAATCAGCGGAGTTCGACCATCCCGATGTGGTCAGGGAACAAGGTTGCCAAACAGTTAAGAGTAACAAGCGATCACACTGTACAAGCCGAGTAACAAGCGATCACACTGTACAAGCCGGAGATACAGCTGACCAGGCACTGACGCACGTGGGCTGTAATATTGCAACGCAGAGTATTATGACATCAACTAGGGGATCATGGATTGGTCAAGAGTCAGAGGGGTGATGACTGACGTGGAATTTCTGGCCAAATATCAATCCTATTCAGGCAGCTCACAGAGTATAGCACTAGTAAATGACACCTCAGTGTCGTGTTTTATATCGCGGTCATCTTAACGAAAACAAAATGGTGGCCATCCAAATGTTCAGAGCATAAATCAAATTACTACTAAACTAACCATCCGATCTTGGGCATATTTTAGTGAAATATACCTTTAAGTAGGGAGCGTCTACTGCCCAAACTACAAGGTCATCAGCCAAACACGTTGAAGATGGTGGCCGTGTATGTGTGTAAGTCGATCCCCCCTATCAATTCAAACACGACGAAACCAAATTGAACCAACTTAAGTACAGAGGTAGCACTAGCAAAGGACAACTCCAGTGTCATATTTTATATCGCATCCATCGTAACGAAGGAGAAATGGTGGCCACCCAAATGTTTAAAGCTCAAATCGAATTACGACTAACCTAATCATCCGATCTCTACCAAATTTTGCAAAAATATACCTTCATGTTGGGAGCGTCTTTTCCCCAAACTGAAAGGTCATCAGCCAAATAGTTTCAATTTGGTGGCCGTGTAAATCATGTAAGCATTATAGGCAAATCCGTAACTCATGATCAAACAAGGCCAAAGTTCCGCTTATCGTACAGAGTTATTTTTTAACTGTCCTCAAGGAGATGATCCGTTCGATATTATAATTCTATATTCGATTATTATACTGTATACAGTGATGATGATGATCGTCTGGCCTCCGAAGAGGTCGAGTGCAGGTCTTTCTCGTTGACGCCCGTGTGCGTCCTGCGCGTCGTAATGAGGATGAAGTGATGATGAAGACGTCACACACACCCAGTCCCCGAGCCACGGGAATTAACCCCATGAGATTAAAATCCCTGATGGCTCGGCCGGGAATCGAACCCGGGGTACTTCGGGCCAAAGCCTAGCGCGCTAACCATTTAGCCACGGAGCCGGACACTGTATACAGTGACTACTGCTAAGGCGGTGCTGTGCCGTGGCGTTTCGTACACTCAATCTCACTTGTTGTGAAAATGGCGGCTATTGGACATATTTCAGTAGCTTGAAATTCTGTTATGGAAAGTATTGAGCGAAATAATATAAATTTAGTATGAAATGGTTTATAATAAAGGCGTAACATGCTCAAGATATCGTTAATTCCAGGACAAATATGATAGGCAGTTACAGGCTACTAGGCCTAAGGACCAGGTTCACCAACGCAGCGTTAACAGGCCGTCAGCAAATGCCTGGTTAATTTTAATATCAGGATTAAACACGTTGGCGTTTCACCAGCACATTCGCCAATTGGCATTAGCATTATGTTTTAGGGCTGTGCAATACTCATTGAAAGATAATGATTGTGGCGGTATTTGCATATCTTTGGTGTAATCAAGCAGGCCATTAACTGCAAAAAGCTTAAAAAGTTATATACTCCTTGGTTAAAAACAAACATGGCTGATGAGGAAAAGAGCAACAAGAGCCGTGGACTGAAATTTTCTTTAAATGAAAGAGACATACTGAACCCTTGCAAAGAAGCTTATGAGACTCAGTTTCGGGGGGTGTAACAGTCCATATCGTAAGTTGTTGTTAAAGCGCTTCATTAACATGCAGGGTAACATATAACAAAATAACATGCAGGAAAGAGTGAAGCCAGGGTTATAACAAATGAATTTAATAACTGATCAGCTATTTACAAAAAGAATTAACAAACAAAACTCCCATAATGACTCCCACTGAATAAATTAAATTTGCCAAAACTAGGCCAAATCTCAGGAGAGATTATTATTCGGACCAAGTGTCCCAAGAAAAATCAACAATAATGACAATGTATGCGCGAGTGCTGTTCTACATGCTTCACGATGAGTACAATTGAATGCATGATTCGTCATCATCCGGAATAAACTTTCAGAAGACGAATCCGCATTACTTAGAGCTAGACAGACGCGGGGAACAACTATACAACACAATAATTTCCGCATGAAATTGGAATCAAAACTGCCGTAGCAAAACATTACTGCCTAAAAATTAGGACTTCACACACAAATCAACACAAGTAAGTTAACACGTGACCAACAAAACAAATACACATATGACCGCCGTCATTTTTACAAGTATAATACCACTACACCACACGGGCGTCCCACTCTAAATTACATGAACTGAGTCATAGAACAAATCACTAGGCTCAAAGCCAACATTTACATTATTAACACAACATTCCATCCATACGACATGCAATAATCCGTCACAAACATGGCGAACTCCCCAATTAATTATGGTTCAAAATAACCATCACAAAGAACAGGTTTGCTAAATGAAAGCTTAAAGGGGCCAGTCGGACAATAGGACTGCCTAACAAAATAAGTCACCAGGCTAGACGGGCGATTCGTGGAAATCTGCATATCTGTCAACCCACGTGTCAAAATAACCTCGGCCTCCCAAGGCACGGGATCCAGTCTCGAAGAAGCGTTCCCCAAAGCACAATAATACGTGTGTGTGTGTCAGAACCAAATAATATCTCAGCATTTCCCCTAGGAAATCCAAGAATCAGCATATGGACAAGGAACAGCGGTCTCCTCGGAGCACCCTGCCTTTCCATCAAAATACAACAACAACAAAATATGAGGGCGGTAGGACCTCTACCCCTCTTCACGTAGAATCAAAACACACACCTGACACAATAACACACACAGAATCACACGTATGGGTTTGACAGACCCTGAAATAAAATGACATAAATATTTTCCACCAGCTGGCGCCTCCGTCCTATGCCGTGACTAATAAACCTGAAAAGGACTCAAAAAAATCTTAAAAATTAGAACTAAGATGTTCTACAATTACATCTTAATTTGTTGAGCTCGGCAACCCTAATATAAATAATAACCTGCTCAGCAAACATCTTACAGTAATTACCTCCCTTTCCTATCAAAAATATGAACTTTAATAAAGCACCACTTATCGAATGTAACGGGTTTCGCATTCGCATGGATAAAAATCACGTACACACGCCGTGTACATTAAATATGACTCCAAAGAAAATAAAACACAATAAACAACTTTGGCCACGCGCCAACGTACATTTAAAACATTTAGTGTCGGTACAAGAAAAACACCCTAAAACAAGAAAAAGACTTAAAATGAACTATTTACAAAGTTCCCCCGCCAATCTAACTACATATTGAAAAATCAATTTTTGTACATCACCGTATCAGCTTGTAGAACATATGACTTGCATCTCGGCCCATTTCCCTACGGGAAATTAGCCCTCCATCGTTGTCTTCGTAGAAGCGTTGGACATCACTCCGGCTCCTGACCACACGTCGGACATCTTGGTGTAGTCTCTTTGGAAGAAAAGTTTAATGTTATTATAATTTGACCTGGCTATAATCGCTTGTGAGTTACTAATTTCGCCCACGATTTGTCCTATGCGATTAATCAACGAAGACTTTCCCTAACTCTCGCCTACACAGGCACAATACAACACTTGAAAAAATACAGTAAAAATTTACATGAAATGTACACTTCAAACCCATCGTCACTGGCTTGACAATACAAGTTTTAAATCTGCCTGTCTCGCAGTCGTTGTCTCGCTCGGGTTGAGCGCTAATTGGAATGTTACTCAAGTCTTGCCCCTAAGAGCTGAAAATAGTTGTCTCCAAGATAATATTTAAGTACTTAAGATCACCACGCAAACTGGCGTGAAGTTAGCTCACCAGAGCTCAAAACGAATAGACATCGAAACAGCGTCTCGTCGATCAATTTATTGGAAACTGACAGAGTGAGGTGGAGTGGGGTGAATTAAGAAAAATTTTCTAGAGTTTTCATCTCACACACACGGGACTAGTGTCAATCTTCTTCAATTACTCCAAACGTCTCAGCGCACTCATGCGGAGATAATTCGGATCGGCGGTTCTTTAGATAATCAATTCCGCGCGCTTTTTACCAGTGACGCCACCCATCGCGTGGTTTAGGCTTGGTCTCTCCTGATTGGGTGATTCAATCGTAGGTCGGTTGCAAGAAACTCGTGACCATCCCTTTATGACTCCAATTCTGGTGCGTTGTTACACAATTTGGCCTTGAACTCAGCTTACCCGGCCGTTTTCAAGAATAGCTACCAAGCTCTGCTTCTGTGGCAATCATTGCAACACGCTAACTTGCCTTCCTCTTTGTCACCATCCATAAGTACTGCCTGGGCCGTAGTAATAATAATAATAAATCATGAATACTTATTTATCGCAGATCAATAAGGGTTCATTTATCCTCAGCAAGGTTTTGAAATTCGAAGCAAGTGATTGATTTGGATTTCAAAAGCAATATCCACAGTAGTAACAACATCTCTTTAGTACCTCGCTCAGCTGCTCGAGTGTACACTCCACTGACCCAATTAGTGTGCGCGCTCCTTGCCGGAATGTCATTCATACGTCTCGCCAGACCTCCCCTTCTCCTCACGTGATTACCACTCCTGCCGTCTCAGCTGTCTTGTTGTTTACAAACAAAGCACGCTCTCTCCCCAGGTGCTCCACGGCCACGTACATTTGAGTGTTGGCTCTCAAATAAAATTCTGCAATAATTCTTCTGCATACATAATCCTGCTTATTCGTCAAATGGTTCTCTTCTGTAATATGGTTTTAAGTTGGCGCTATTGAAGACAGATTTAGCACCAATGCTCACTTCTTCAAGTCTGTAAGCATTGTTACCCAGATTCTTAATTACACGGAACGGGCCAATAAATTTTGGACAGAATTTTGCAAACACTTTGTTTTTGGGGTCAGATATCGGTGGTCTGCGGACAAGCACTAGCTCTTGTTCCTGTAATTCCCGGTGAAACTTCTTTCCTCTGTACCTTCTCAGTCTTCGGTCCGCTTGGTTTCTCATGTGCTCTCTCGTTCGCTGAATTCGCAACTCATGCGCTAATAGTGGATCCCTTGGACATGGAATAATCTTGTCCCAAGATCTCTCTGGCAACCTGTTGTGGTGTACAATTGGTGGGACTTGACCGGTCGACTCGTGCTTAGTGGTGTTCATGCACATCTCAATATCTCCTACTTTGTCAACCCACTTATTATGATCGTTAGGAATCATTACTCTGTAGTACTTGGCAACACAGCGAATCGTTCTCTCGCTCGGATTCCCACAAGGATGACGAATGCTCGAAATTACATGTTTTATCCCCAGGCTCTCTAGACCTTGCCTAAAAACATTGCTCGTGAAATAAGTACCATGGTCTGATAAAATGGATTCCGGCTTCCCAAGCACCGGAATAACTTTGTTCTGAATTCTACTGAGGACTTGTTTTGATGTCGTCTTCTGGATTGGACATAACACTACCATCTTTGAAAATACCGACACACACCAGAAGGTTTCGGCATCCACGTTTCCCTTTAACCAGAGGGCCAAAACAGTCGATAGCGAGCATCTCGCATGGTTTTTGAGGTAATAGTAGTCTTGGAGGTTGTTTCATAATGAAGTTGTTTGGCTTAGTGCGCTGGCACGCGTCACAAGTTCTTATTACTTCCACAATGGTGAATCGCATCTTAGGCCAAGTAAAAGTCTCCCCTATCGTAGCTTCTGTCTTGTCCGTGCCGATATGTGCTAGGCTCTCGTGGACATGCCACGTCAATCCTCTCTGTAGTGATGCTGGAACTAGGATTCGCAGTTTGGTATGATGCTCATCCACGTACTTATGCAAAAGGTTATTTAAGTAGTGAAATCTCGCTTCTTTAGCACGGGCTTCTCGGTATTCAGGTGAATCTGGTTGTAATTCCTTCCTGTAGAACTTGATCATCATCATCATCCACGGGTCTGCTTCTTGTTCCTTCCGAATTTCCTTTAGTTTCTCCAAAAACTCACGAGCCTTAGGTGTTAGTGTTATATGGTGAACTTCCGCTGTTACCTCGTTCTCATCTTCAGGATTCCTGCTCAAGGCGTCTGGTAAGATGTTCATCCTTCCAGGGCAATGCTCTATTGTAATGTCAAACTGCTGTATGTAGATGGACCAACGCGTAACTCTCTCACTTGCCATCGTCGTCTTGAATAGAAATGTCAGTGCATGGTGGTCGGTTCTGACAATAATGGCATAACCGAAAATCATCTTGCGCCATTGTTGGAGAGAATATAAAATCGCTAGCAGCTCAAGCTCCGTCACAGTGTAGTTCCTCTCGTGCTTCCTCAATTTTCGACTCGTAAATGCCAAATATGATCTCTTCTTGGGTTCTTCAGCGTCCTCTTGGTACAGCATAGCACCGATTCCAATCAACGAAGCATCTGCTTGAATAATAAATTTCTTCTCAAAGTCTGGATACCCTAGCTTAACACAGTTCTCCAGTAAGTCTTTCGTAGCTCTAAAGGACCTGTCGTACTCCTCATTCCACGATCATCGATTTGCCTTCTTTAACATCTCTTGCATAGGTGCTACTGTTTCCGTGTATCCAGGACAATTCTCTTTGAAGAAACCTGTCACTCCCAAAAACGCTCTTACATGTTTGACTTTAGTTGGTGTGGGAAATTTTTTGATTGCATCAATTTTCGCTGGATTTGGTCTCACGCCCTCAACATCAATTATATGACCCAAATACAGAATCTCGCTCTGGCAAAAGTGTGATTTCTTTAGATTAATTTTGAAGTTCATGGTTCTCAAGTTATCCAGAAGTTTGTTTAGGTTTACCAAGTGTCCCTCCATTGTTTCAGATGCAATTAATATGTCGTCAACATATCTCGTAGTGAAGCTCTTGACCTCCTCAGTCAGATTCCTATCTAGTGCTCTTATCAGTGCACATCCAGCTGTTTTTACACCAAAGGGCATCCGAGACCAGATATAACTTTGGTTATCGAATAAAAATCCCGTCAATAGTTGGGATTTTTCTTCAAGTTCAAGATGGTGGAAACTATTTGTCAAGTCGACACTCGAATAAATCTTCTTCCCACGGAAGCCCTTCGAAACATCCTTGATCCTAGGTGCTTGGTCATGCTCAACTAGCAGTTTACTGTTCAAAACTCGCGCGTCTAGGCATAACCTAATTGATCCATTTGGCTTGGCCACAGCCAATATTGCGTTTAGGTACGGGGTTGCTGCTTTCCTTATCATGCCGGAATCTAATAAATTACTAATTATGTCCTTCACCTGAGCAAAATGTTTCTCTGGGATCGGGTACAATTTACTTTTAAATGGGGTCCAGTCAGTAACTTGCATGGCATATTGGAAATTTAAAACTTTTCCAGGGACGGTGTCGAAAGCTCCTTTATGAAATCTCAAAATTTCTTCCAGTTTTCTTCTATCAGGTTCCCCTACTATTGCCTCCTTAAGCCGCTCCTGAAGTAGAATTTCAAATTTGGATCCGCTAATTTCTTCTTCCGCCAAATGTACCCAAAGTTCCTGCGAAATATCTCTGCTGTCAATTTCAACCACTGCTGTCTGCTTTACTCGTTCCTCCGACAAGTTCTTATCTCTGATCACCTCATTAGTGCATTCTTCAATGACCCAAGTATTCGCCTCTCTCTCTAGTGGACTTTCTTCCATATTTAAACCCACATGATTCAACCCCTCAACTTGTTTGAAACTTACAGTGTTGTTATGTAAGTCAATTACAGCATGAAAATCACAGATAAAGTTGGCTCCCAAAATGATGTTATAATTCATTTTCGGTATGACAATGAATGTTTGCGAAAATGTGTGGTTCAATATTTCCAGATCTAAATATGCTTGCTGCTTACAACTTATGGTCTTGTCAGGAATGACCCCTCTGACTTTCATTAACGGTACAGGCATAATTGGAACAGTTTGTTTACTTCTGATTTCTTTTAACAATACCTCTGTGACTAAGCTCACCTGGCTACCTGTGTCAATTAAGCATCTCACCCTCATACCTCCAATATGTGCGTAAATAATCGGCAATTGTCTGATGACATATTCTCGGTCCTTCACCACTTCCTCCAGGCAATCATCCGGGAATGCTACCCACTCTTCTATATTAGCAACAATCAGCTCCTCCCGCTCCCTGGCGTCCTCCATTTTCAGGCTATCAGGTTTTGGTTCATTTGAGGTTTTTTTTTATCCCGGGACCCATTCGTTGAGTTCCGCCGGTTGTCATCGCGCCTTTCTTGCTGCCGTAATAAACTTTCCGCCCCCTCTCCTTGGTGATTATCCGGGCTCTGTCTATTCGCCATTGCACGCCCCCACTTCTCTTTCTCCGTCTCTTCGGCGTTTAACTGATCTAAATACCTCTGCGATTTGACGTACCGCTCATCCCAATTGTTGCGATAGTCTCCCCGATTATCTTGGTGATAGTTCCTCGTGTTGTTCCACCTGCCATCTCCATTCCTTTGGTAAGGTCTACCCTGCCTTTGGTTCCCCCCTCCAATTGGTGTATTCTCGCTGGTACGTCCATTGATTTTGCTGGTTTTGATTGTTTTGGTTATAGTTATCTCGGCGATTCTGAAAATTTCGATTATTCTGGTTGAATTGATTTCGGCCATCATAGTCTTGCCGTCTCGGTGTAAACTGTGTTCCCGTAGATTGGGTTTTTATTTGGTTCCCCTGGTTGTGACTAGTTTGGTGTCCCTGAACCACTTCTGCCGTGTTGACACATTCCATGTTTCTCCTCCCTGTCTGTGGACTAACCATACTTGTCTCGTCTAGATGGCAGAGTAACTCTTCAGCCTGCACTGCGGTCTTAATATTTCCGGCTACTAACAGCTGTTGAATGTTCATAGGAAGTTGTTTCCCGATGGTTAGAACCATGTTTTCTTCACTAGGGGGGTCGTCAAAATCGCGGAATTTAACCAGCTGTTGGCTAAAGAATTCTGAAAATCTAGTCGGATGCGTGCTGTGATATTTTCTAGTGTACAGATCCATTCCTAATCCCTGCTGCAAAGAAGGACTGCAGAACTTCTTTAAGAACGCTTCTCTGAATTGTGCCATGTCAGTGAATGTATATTTAAAGCTCAAGAACCAGATTAAGCTTGGGCCTTCTAAAAACTTTTCCACGAGTCGCAACTGTTTTGCGGGACTGATATGTTGATCATTAAAATAGTCATCCAACTGACGTAAAAAGCTTTGGGAGTGGTTCCTGTGTGCTCCCTGAATTTATCGGGTTTGAAATCATTCCCCCTAATGACCTGAATTACTTGGACAGGTGCCAAGTCGGGTTGCGGTGTGGACGTCTCTCCCCTGTACTGTTGGAATGCGTTGCTCGTTAATTTAGGACTTCGACCTCGGCTGTTATCCTCAGCCAACTTCAAGCCCACCGGACTTCCAATGCTTCCCTGCTTGCCTACTGTATTTTCTGTCGAAATTAATGTTGCGTTCTCTAATGATCTGATTTCATTTTTAATTATGAGATCTGTGTGTTCTTGGAGTTTGGATTTTACGTTTTCCTCCAATGTCTGCATTCTCGAATTGTATTCACGTAAGCGCTTTAAAATTGTCAGCCTGTCTTCCTTCGTTTCGTTGACCTGCTGCTCCCAATCTCTTCGGATCCTGCTCTTCAAACTGCTAATTTTCTCTTCGCTCCTTTCCTGATTCTTTTCTAGCTCCTCTCGTATTTGTTCTTGTGTTTTGACTAATTGTTCTCCGACCTCTTCTCTTATTACCTCTTGTGTTTTAACTAATTGTTCTCAGACCTCTTCTCTTATGACCTGCTGGGTTTTAATTAATTGGTCCTCTAAGTTTTCACGCAAGTGCATACGTTCTGTTTCGGTTTTGATCTCAAGTTTATCGATTTCCTTTATTAATTCAAGTACGTTGCTGTCTACTGAATTAATCTGTTGCTGTAATTTGTCCTGTGTGCTCTTTATTCCCGCCGTGTTGTTGACGCACGCTGCCTCGATTTGCTTTAATTTATCGGCCACCATTTCATCAAATTGTATGAGTTTATTGTCAAATTTCGACTCCAACTTTTTAATCTCACCTAATTGTTTGGCGTTATTCTCCGCGACCTCATCTGCCAGTTTCTCTACTTCCCTAACACTTTGATTTATGTAATTAGTAATCTTTTCTAATTGCTCTGTTTGTGTTATTGCCTGTTCTGATAATTTATGATTCAATTCGTTAAATTGTTTATCAGTATCCAATTTCTGGACCTGTAATTGGACCGTAATGTTACCGCTCATGTCTTGTAACTGTTTTTCACTATGCTCCCGTAATTCGTATAATTGTTTGTCACTGTGCTCACGCTGAACTTCTAATTGTTTATTTAATTGTTCTTCCGTTTTCGCGGACATCTGCTCTAATTGTTTATTTAATTGTTTATCATTATGCTCGCTCTGAATTTTAAACTGTTCTTCCGTTTTCGCGGACATCTGTTCTAATTGTTTTTCCGTTTTCGCGGACATCTGTTCTAACAATCCCTTAATTTCTTCAACACTCGCCATTGCAGAATACACAAATATAACCAGAGAAAAACAGGGTCATGCACCGAGATTTCAGTCATACACACGCATACATGTCATACTATTTAAATATTACTGATTCTAATTTAATAAAAAATTCAGTAATCAAAATTTACTGAATAAATTACTCTTATTTCCAAACAACAAAATAACTCCCTAGTGATCTGCTTTTAAATTCCTAACCAACAGAATTTACGAACAACACCAATTAACCGAAGTTAATTAAATGTCAAATATAAGGCAACACCTTCCTGCTTTGACTGAGTTCAATAATATGCAAATTTTCTAATTTTAATGCCGGGCGCCAGAACAAGTTTATAACAAATACAATATCAAATTCTAACCTTGTTCAATATTTCTAACTTTAGGAACGCAGTGATTTTACTAATGCACATGGCGGTACAACATCGCCTCAATTTACTGAATTTACTTTGCCCGCTTGACCTGGCATCATTTCTCAACGAAATAAATATGAGATCAGCGAAACAACAACAACAATCCCCACTTGGGCAGCCATTTTTGTTTTATGAACCCTTGCAAAGAAGCTTATGAGACTCAGTTTCGGGGGTGTAACAGTCCATATCGTAAGTTGTTGTTAAATCGCTTCATTAACATGCAGGGTAACATATAACAAAATAACATGCAGGAAAGAGTGAAGCCAGGGTTATAACAAATGAATTTAATAACAGATCAGCTATTTACAAAAATAATTAACAAACAAAACTCCCATAATGACTCCCGCTGAATAAATTAAATTTGCCAAAACTAGGCCAAATCTCAGGAGAGATTATTATTCGGACCAAGTGTCCCAAGAAAAATCAACAATAATGACAATGTATGCGCGAGTGCTGTTCTACATGCTTCACGATGAGTACAATTGAATGCATGATTCGTCATCATCCGGAATAAACTTTCAGAAGACGAATCCGCATTACTTAGAGCTAGACAGACGCGGGGAACAACTATACAACACAATAATTTCCGCATGAAATTGGAATCAAAACTGCCGTAGCAAAACATTACTGCCTAAAAATTAGGACTTCACACACAAATCAACACAAGTAAGTTAACACGTGACCAACAAAACAAACACATATGACCGCCGTCATTTTTACAAGTATAATACTACTACACCACACGGGCGTCCCACTCTAAATTACATGAACTGAGTCATAGAACAAATCACTAGGCTCAAAGCCAACATTTACATTATTAACACAACATTCCATCCATACGACATGCAATAATCCGTCACAAACATGGCGAACTCTCCAATTAATTATGGTTCAAAATAACCATCACAAAGAACAGGTTTGCTAAATGAAAGCTTAAAGGGGCCAGTCGGACAATAGGACTGCCTAACAAAATAAGTCACCAGGCTAGACGGGTGATTCGTGGAAATCTGCATATCTGTCAACCCACGTGTCAAAATAACCTCGGCCTCCCAAGGCACGGGATCCAGTCTCGAAGAAGCGTGCCCCAAAGCACAATAATACGTGTGTGTGTGTCAGAACCAAATAATATCTCAGCATTTCCCCTAGGAAATCCAAGAATCAGCATATGGACAAGGAACAGCGGTCTCCTCGGAGCACCCTGCCTTTCCATCAAAATACAACAACAACAAAATATGAGGGCGGTAGGACCTCTACCCCTCTTCACGTAGAATCAAAACACACACCTGACACAATAACACACACAGAATCACGCGTATGGGTTTGACAGGCACTGAAATAAAATGACATAAATATTTTCCACCAGCTGGCGCCTCCGTCCTATGCCGTGACTAATAAACCTGAAAAGGACTCAAAAAATCTAAAAAATTAGAACTAAGGTGTTCTACAATTACATCTTAATTTGTTGCGCTCGGCAACCCTAATATGAATAATAACCTGTTCAGCAAACATCTTACAGTAATTACCTCCCTTTCCTATCAAAAATATGAACTTTAATAAAGCACCACTTATCGAATGTAACGGGTTTCGCATTCGCATGGATAAAAATCACGTACACACGCCGTGTACATTAAATATGACTCCAAAGAAAATAAAACACAATAAACAACTTTGGCCACGCGCCAACGTACATTTAAAACATTTAGTGTCTGTACAAGAAAAACACTCTAAAACAAGAAAAAGACTAAAATGAACTATTTACAAAGTTCCCCCGCCAATCTAACTACATATTGAAAAATCAATTTTTGTACATCACCGTATCAGCTTGTAGAACATATGACTTGCATCTCGGCCCATTTCCCTACGGGAAATTAGCCCTCCATCGTTATCTTCGTAGAAGCGTTAGACATCACTCCGGCTCCTGACCACACGTCGGACATCTTGGTGTAGTCTCTTTGGAAGAAATGTTCAATGTTATTATAATTTGACCTGGCTATAATCGCTTGTGAGTTACTAATTTCGCCCACGATTTGTCCTATGCGATTAATCAACGAAGACTTTCCCTAGCTCTCGCTTACACACGCACAATACAACACTTGAAAAAATACAGTAAAAATTGACATGAAATGTACACTTCAAACCCATCGTCACTGTCTTGACAATACAAGTTTTAAGCAGTCGTTGTCTCGCTCGGGTTGAGCGCTAATTGGAATGTTACTCAAGTCTTGCCCCTAAGAGCTGAAAATAGTTGTCTCCAAGATAATATTTAAGTACTTAAGATCACCACGCAAACTGGCGTGAAGTTTGCTCACCAGAGCTCAAAACGAATAGACATCGAAACAGCGTCTCGTCGATCAATTTATTGGAAACTGACAGAGTGAGGTGGAGTGGGTCCCCATATTTAACTGTTTGTGACTTTTATTTATATGTGTGCTTAAAGAATAAAGTGTATGCAAGAAATCCTCACACGTTGGGCGAACTGAAAGAACATATCCGGAGAGATATAAGCCTCAATTACGGAAGACGAACTTATGCGTGTGAATCGGAGTTTCCTAAGACGATGCCGGAAATGTGTGGATGTATGAGGAGAAAATTTCCAACATATCTTGTCATAAGGTTCGAGCTTATTTAATTAATTGTTATTTTCTTAATTTTAATTGTTATCTCATGTCATGCACGGATAAAGTGAGCGAAGTGCTATGTTATGCCGAGCGGGAGTGATGAGTCAACGGGAGACAGATAAGCTGGGTGCGCCGGCCGGCCGAGTCATGAAAGAGACTCACTGTACATCACATGGTGTTCCAACAAGCTACTACGACCTACATTCAATTATACTCCTTGATAAGGACAACGAGTGTTAATTATACCCATACATTTAGGAGAAAGTAAGCTGTATGTTCTTTACCGAATATCTTGTCTTTTTAGTTGTTCAAAGTATAGAAGAAAGTTATTTATATAAGTTTGATGAATGCATTATGTCGGTTGTGTTGTATGTAAAGAGAAGGAGCTTGATTTGTATAACCTTCTTTCTGAAAATAAATTTAGAAAATAATGGAAATATGAAGGAAGGTTTCAAATACACACATCAAAAAAAGTTTTGCATCACCTCGGTTCCCAGATCTCCGGCATATAGACGTTGACTGTGTATATTGTATCCAAGATACAGTCCCTTTGACTGTTCATAGATGTCACTAAAACTGCTCAAAGATGTAAACAACCATGCATGAGCAGGGCCTATTAGACGGAGGGGGTACGACAGCCGATCAGTTCCAGTCATTCCACCAGGACGAAGGTACGCTGCTCATGTTGTCTGTAGTTCTACCATGCCTAGAAGGTCAATACCGCAGTTCGATCGCGTCCGCATTGTTACTTTGTGTCAAGAAGGGCTCTCAACAAGGGAAGTTTCCAGGCGTCTCAGAGTGAACCAAAGCGATGTTGTTCGGACATGGAGGAGGTACAGAGATACAGGAACTGTCGATGACAGGCCTCGCTCAGGCCGCCCAAGGGCTACTACTGTAGTGGATGACCGCTACTTACGGATTGCCGCTCGGAGGAACCCTGACAGCAATGCCACCATGTTGAATAATGCGTTTCGTTCAGCCACAGGACGTCGTGTTTCAACTCAAACTGTGCGCAATAGGCTGCATGATGCGCAACTTCACTCCCGACGTCCATGGCGAGGTCCAGCTTTGCAACCCCGACACCATGCAGCGCGGTACAGATGGGCCCAACAACATGCTGAATGGACCCCACAGAATTGGCATCACGTTCTCTTCACCGATGAGTGTCGCATATGCCTTCAACCAGACAATCGTCGGAGACGTGTTTGGAGGCACCCTGGTCAGGCTGAACGTCTTAGACACACTGTCCAGCGAGTGCAGCAAGGTGGTGGTTCCCTGATGTTTTGGGGTGGCATTATGTGGGGCCGACGTACGCCACTGGTGGTCATGGAAGGCTCCGAAACGGCTTTACGATACCTGAATGACATCCTCCGACCCATAGTGCACCCATATCGGCAGAATATTGGAGAGGCATTTGTCTTCATGGACGACAATTCTCGACCTCATCGTGCACATCTTGTGAATGCGTTCCTTCAAGATAACGACATCGCTCGACTACAGTGGCCAGCATGTTCGCCAGACATGAACCCTATCGAACATGCCTGGGATATGTTGAAAAGGGCTGTTTATGGACGTCTTGACCCACCAACCACTCTGAGAGATTTACGCCGAATTGTCGTTGAGGAGTGGGACAATTTGGACCAACAGTGTCTTGATGAGCTTGTGGATAGTATGCCACGACGAATACAGGCATGCATCAATGCAAGAGGACGTGCTACTGGGTATTAGAGGTAGTGGTGTGTACTGCAATCTGGACCACAAATGCTGAAAGTCTAGCTGTATGATGGTACAACATGCAATGTGTGGGTCTCATGAGCAATAAAACGAGCTGAAATGTTGTTTGTGTTGATCTCTATTCCCTTTGTATTTAAAGGTTCCGGAACTCTTGGAACCGAGGTGATGCAAAACTTTTTTTGATGTGTGTAAGAGACACTTCCAAATATAATGTACATCTATTAATTATTGCAAAATAAATCGATAACTGGCAGTTGAAAACATGTTAGTACACAAATATTAATGAAAAGTTCAAATTCAGAATAAAACAACATTTTTTCCACTGATCAGTAACTGATAATTGAACAGCTATTTGGATTTTTTGGAGCAAGAGGAGCACATGGATGGGTCTTCTCACTAACACACTCATCATGTGCCAGCGATGCCAAACAACACACTGAGCCCATTTTTCTCCTCAGGTATCCTCTGGATCAAGTCCAGCGCAGAATAACCATGCAGCATTGGCATCATTATGATCATTGTCGGAATCATTGGAATCGACTGTGTGGATTTCAACATGTGTTTTTTCTTTGCTTGATGAGCCTACTTTTCATTATCTAGGTCGCGATTTCACTGTTCTTGCGTCATGTGCATTCATCGGAACCTTTACTCCTTTCGTGGATTAGCCTTTCCTCTCTTGGCCCTGACCAAACTTTCCGTCAGTGTCTGATGGTAGGGGCTGGATGTTGTCAGCTCTGCTTTTCCGCCCCTGTCTTTCTTCTTCGCAGGTTCTCCGCTGGTTGAAGGCTGTTGGTCTTCTGTCCCCTGTTGTTGATGTAGAGACTTGGAAATAAACAAGAGATTTTACAATGTGACATGTATGATTATAGCTCCTAACAAGAGACAGGTTATCAGACAAATTCCACACACACCCAAGTACATGGGGCTACATGACTACGATGTCGTAAAGTCACTAAATAAATCAACAATTGGACCTCACGGTATCTCTTATTACGGAACAGTAATATCTATGGTTGCGTGGCTCTTTGCATTGAAGTGAGTTATCACTAGGAACCGGATTCTTAGGTTTTTATCAATGTTTTCCTTACTTCTAAATACAAAAATACTTCTACTTTTCCGAATCACACTCGAAAGAATTAATTTATGTACTACCTAACAAACCCTAAATTATATGCGAGTATCTGAAAATACCTAATTGCAGTTTTGTTCCATTTATAGTCGTATATTTGAAATTTTAGTCCGTAATTTTTAAAAGTAAACCATAAGACAGTGTTTATTCCTAGCTCTAGTTGATTGAGAGAAATCCTACCTGCTAGAAAATTCAAATACTTTCAGCACTTTTCAGCTTATCTTATTGTTTGGTTGATTACTGTCAGGAAAATGGGGATACATCTCTTATTGCTTCCAAGTTCCCTATATTCTAAATAAATAAAGTTAATTAAACGGGCTAGTGTGTGAAAATCATCTCTGACATCCTTGGTCTTAATTAAATTTGTATAATTAACATATTGAAGGAAAGCAAATATTGCCTAAAGGTGTGAAGTTCTCCGTGATAATTTGATAAAAGACGTATCATTATGTAAAATATTTACACTCTCGTTGCAATCAGATTTTCTACTAGCAATTAGACATTAATTTTAAACTTTGCGCAGTTTATGTCAGCTTTTGCTACACTTTAAACATAAAACCTATTTAAAAACCTAAAAAAATCTATTTTATGTTTTTGAAAACCTAAAATGACAATTTTAAAAACCTAAATACCGGTCCCTAGTTATCACAGATGTTTATAATTCAGCGTATAATATTTTTCGTCCTATCGGCTAAACGATGAAATAAATAAAATTCGTTTAGGCACTTTCCTTTACACCTAATTGACCCCTTAATGGAGTCACCTAAAAAAATGAAATGTTGCACAAATCAAAATCATCTTCTCAGTTACGCGTCACTCTCGTTATTGGCGCCAGGTGAAGGGCACTATGCCTTATAATAATTAGCCACAAACAAGTAGTTCAAGCTACTTTCGGAAGAGGGCAGCAAATCGTGGAGGAAATAACCTGGTATCTCTTGTTAGGAGACTGTCTCGTATTTAGGTGCTTTACCTTATCATTATTATTATTATTATTATTATTATTATTATTAAATACTTTTCTACTGATTCTGGAAACGCCGGAGTGCCATGATTTTGCTCTGAAAAGATTCTGTATCAGCTAATCTAATGATGCAGGTATCTCGAAATAACTAGCCCCGGTTGCCAACCGACTATGCCAGGATTCAATCCGACAACCTTGGGCACTGGGGTAGAGAGCTGTAATAAATGGTGTAGCGGCTAGCATTCTTGGCTGATGCCTCGGAGGTCCGGGTGCGATTCCCGGCTCTGCTGAGAAATTTAATTCTGGTCTGAAAGCTGGAACGGGGTATACTCAGCCTCGTGAGGCAGTACTGAGATTACACGGGTTCTATTCCCACCTCAGCCATCCTGGAAGTGGTTTTCCGTGGTTTCCCGCGTCCACTCCTGGCAAATGCCAAGATGGTTCCTAACTTAGGGCCACGCCGCCTCCTTCCCAATCCTCACCTGAAATACACACACTAATACAGCCATCACAATAACACAGGTTATCATAGAAGAATTCAACACTCACTCACATCCAAGTACACGGGGCTAAATGTCCACGATGTCCATGCCCCTCAAATGAAACAACAACCACCTTAAACAAATACGACGCATAGATCGATCAGAAATCAGTGTAAGTTGCTTGAGATTACGACACAGGTATTTTCCTACAGAAGGGCTGGAAAGATGTGAATGACAGTTTAATCTTTTATTATTTTATTTTAAATGTGTGCCTTTTTTTAAATTATCTTGCCCAGCGGGGCCACACGTTTGGTTATATTTTTATGTACATTTTGGATGGTAAATATTTTACCCAAAATGTTGAAGAAAGAAATCCAACATCTTGCATGTTGATTTCTTTTGTTTGTTCCATCGTAATGGATGAACGCCGACAGGACGTCGGCTGGGGGTGGGGGAGAACACAGATTGCCCTACGTCTGGAACCGCACCATATTGTGATACGATTGGCAAAATATTCCACTATCTATAGACTAATACACCTACTGTTTTGCTATTGCGGCGTGAGTTTACGCTAGTTACTAAAGAAAATTGGCAAGAAAACCTCGGTCGATATTTACACTCCACGGAATAAGTAACTTGGCTTAGGGCGTATAATACACAATAGACTATAGTGTTTAGCTCCAACTCATTCTCCGGACGCTTGCAGCCAATAAAAAGTCTTACATCCGCTTGATCTTGAGTGCATTATATAAGTTTTATGAATGCCCATAAACAACTCAAACTAGCAGTCCTTTAAGTAGTTGTTTCGTTTACGGGTTTGCGGCAGCGTGGTTATTAGCCAGGTATACGTAAGTGTCGTGAATCTGTCTGATAAAATTGTGTGTGCTTTTGTAGTTGAAGCTAGGATTGAGAAGGAGATGGCCGTGGCCTTAGGTTAGTTACCATCCCGGCACTTCGTTGAAGTAGAAGTGGCAAACCATGAAACACATCTTCTAGGATCGCTCACGTTGGATTCTCAGTCTCACTGGCAGAGTCGAGAATCAGCCCAGCACTGTAGGGTCGAGAATCTCAGTATCACTGGCAGATTCGAGAATCAGTCCAGCAATGTAGGGTCAACAATCTCAGTATCACTGGCAGATTCGAGAATCAGTCCAGCACTGTAGGGTCAACAATCTCAGTATCACTGGCAGATTCGAGAATCAGTCCAGCAATGTAGGGTCAACAATCTCAGTATCACTGGCAGATTCGAGAATCAGTCCAGCAATGTAGGGTCAACAATCTCAGTATCACTGGCAGATTCGAGAATCAGTCCAGCAATGTAGGGTCAACAATCTCAGTATCACTGGCAGATTCGAGAATCAGTCCAGCAATGTAGGGTCAACAATCTCAGTATCACTGGCAGATTCGAGAATCAGTCCAGCACTGTAGGGTCAACAATCTCAGTATCACTGGCAGATTCGAGAATCAATCCAGCACTGTAGGGTCAAGAATCTGTTAAACTGGTGGAGTCGAGAATCAGCCCAGCAACGTAGGGTCAAAAATCAGTCTCTCTGGCAGATTCAGGAATCAGTACAGCACCGTAGGGTCAAGAATCTGTTTTACTGGCAGTGTCGAGAATCAGCCCAGCAACGTTGGGCCAAGAAGCTCATTCCCAATGGCAGAGTCGAAAATCAGCCAAGCACATAGGGTCAAGAATCGCAATAAGTACCCCGACTGGATAGCAGAAGCTAGCCTGCAACGTGCTGTTACTAATGAATGATACTTGTAATTACAAAGTTCCATAAGATGTACAGCAATAACTGCTCATGAATGATACATGTACAGTATGTACCAAGTTCCATACGATGTATGGTAACAACTGCTCATGAATGATACATGTAATTACAAAGTTCCGGAAGTTGTACTTCAACAAATGCAGTAGTTTGAACCGTATATGTGTCTTTGTATGCAAAATGCAAAAGAACAGCGACTCCATTTATTTGCTGAGCGTACAATTAAAGCTTTAAAATCTATAATTCAGGATATGGTTGTTGATTCGTTTAGGGACTTGGCGGCATCGTGGTCATGTAGCCCTGTCTACTTGGGTGTGTGCGTGTGTGTAATTTCTGTGATAACCTGTGTTATTGTGATGGCTGCATCAGTGTGTGTATTTGTAATTCAGATGAGGATTGAGAAGGAGGCAGCCGTTGTCTTAATTTAGGGTCCATCCCGGCATTCGCTTGGAGTAAAAGTGGGAAACCACTGAAAACCACTTGCTGAGGTGGGAATCGAACCCGCCTCTTCTCAGTTTTGCCACACAAGGCTGTGTGTATCCAGTTCCAGCCCTCAGACCAGATTTAATTGTTTTTTTTTTGGCAGAGCCAGGAATCGAATCTGGGCCTCCGTGGTGACAGCCAAGAGTGCCGCCCACGAGGCAACGAGGCGGACAATTCTGGATGTAATTGTGCAATTAACACGGAACTTTAGTGAGATAGGATATAAGGTGGCCTCACTAGTATTATTCGGCCTATTATCGCTCTGAATAGAACGCAGCCGCCATTTTGACGATATAAGTTATCAAAATCGATAACCCACAAATCTATTAGATCTACATTAACGAAACTTTGCTAGAAGTGTTTGTTGGGTTTCATAAACTAAATAATAAGGGGCTGGTGGACCACTCGGTATACTGTATATAAAACCTATGCCACCCAATTGATGACTTTTTCAGATTGAATATTACGTACGGCCGCGATATTAAAATTTCAGAACATGAAAATAAATTACTCCTCATTTTAGAGCAATCATAATGAAAATTTACTTACAAGAGACAGTATTTGTACAAGGCGCATAGTTAGCTACTTATTGACGTCAAGCTTGAAGTGATAGAAACCGTTTTTCAGTGCTGCCTAGTTCTACTAAAGAAAGCTTTTCAGTCGGTCAACACGAATTGTGCCCAAATTACATTAGACTTGAAACAAGTATTTACTGTACATGCCCTAACCTGAAATAAATAAGATATTATTACAAAACAACACGATTTTATGTACAAAATGTGGTGCATAATTGGATGATATGTTTCGAACGTCAAGCGTTCATCTTCAAAGCCTGCTAACTTAGGCTTAGTTAATGTACGATGTTTATGAATTACACTTATGCTCAAATACATATACAATGTTTAGATTACATAAGTTTGTAATAACGGGTAAAGCGTCAAACTTATTTACAGACAGTATTGCTCACTTCTATAGTTGTTGCGTTATTATTAATGTAGTTTAAGTATGTTAGGCTGTGATCTATTGAATTATTATTGTGAATAACTTCTGGAATGATGATATCAACCGTTCCTATTTAAACTAGTGGCCTAATTGTATGGTTATGTTTCGATGCGGTGAATTCACAAATGATACACTGCACTAGAATGGATTAAGGTTATCCCAACTTATCTGGAGTTAAAAGCTTGAATCATATGTAGCGTCCGTTCACGTACAAAGCTCCCCTCGGACTGAATGCTACGAGATCTGTTAGCTTCATAGCTTACCGCCAGTGGTGCTCTCTACTTGTTCTGAGTACTACAGTATATCACTAACGCTACGTCAAGTGCTGGTTGCGCCATCTGTTGTTGCTACTTAAATACATTACTTGGATTTATAAGTTTGTGTCATGGCCCGCAATGACCTAATCAGTGATGTATGCCAATTGTAAAGGACGATCTCAACTATTAACAAGAAGTGCAAGGAAGCGAATGAAGAATGGCTGAAAGAGAAATGTGCAGGTATAGGAAATTGTCTGAAATTAGGAAAAGTAGACACAGCTTATCGAAGGATTAAGAATACTTTTGGGGAAAGAAAACTAAGTGCTGTAATATTAAGGACACAAATGGAAAGCCTCTAACAGATAGGGAAGAAAAGGTAGAGAGATGGAAAGCCTTCATAGAGTGTTTGTATAAGGGAAATGAGTTTGAGAATCATGTAATGGAAAGGGGAGAGGAAATTGATAAGGATGCAAAATGAGGTTTAATATTGAGATCAGAATTTGACAGAGCATTGGAAGACTTAATAGGAACAAAGCACCAGGCATAGATGATATACCGATTGAGTTGCTACGCTGCATAGGAGATGGTCTGATCAGGTTATTTCACTTGGTGTGTGGGATTTATGAGACAGGTGAGGTACCCTCTGATTTCAAGAATAATGTTATCATCCCTATACTGAAGAAAGTGGGAGCTGACAGATGTGAAGATTACCGTAAAATCAGCTTGATTACTCATGCTTCAAAGATCCTGTCTAGAATAATTTACAAGAGGATGGAAAGCCAGAGAGAAACGGAGTTGGGTGAAGACCAGTTTGGTTTCAGTAGAAATGTAGGAACAAGGGAAGCTGTACTAAGTCTTAGGCTGATTTTGGAAGGTAGAATACGGAAAGATAAGAGAACGTTCGTGGCATTTGTTGACTTAGAAAAGGCTTTTGATAACGTTGATTGGACTAAATTGTTCGACATTTTGAAAACGATTGGAATAAAGTACAGGGATAGGAGGGTGATCTACAATCTATAAACACCAGACAGCAGTCATTCGAGCTGAAGGACATGAGCGAGAAGTTGGTATTATGAAAGGTGTAAGGCAAGGCCTCAACTTATCACCCATACTTTTCAATCTTTGCATTGAACAAGCAATGAAGGAAATTCGAGACAACTTTCAAGTGGGAGTGAAGATTCAAGGAGAAATAGTTTCAATTCTGAGATTTGCTGATGACATCGTCATCTTGGCCGACACGCCTGAGGATTTGAATAAGTTTTTGAATGGTATGGACTCTGTCTTGAGGAAAGAATTTTTGATGGGAATCTCTACTTAGTATAAAACAAAGTCCCCGAGTCTTGGATGTTACGGGTAAACTCGAGAACCACTGGATGGATTTTGATGCGGGTTTCACCATTATGTAAAGGATATCTCGAGGATAATTTCTGTAGAAAATAATTTATTTATGATCAGAAGAAGCCGAGCAGTAACGATTTCAGTGGAAAAGTCGAAAAAAACTGGCGTCCGAGCGCTTTGTAAGCTTACGCTGGGCAAACCGTTAAAATATCTAAATACTATGAGTGTAAGAATTGTTCAGCATGAAAAGTTCTACAAAAACGTACGAGGGAGCACATCTCTATATTCAATATATCGTCCACTGTAAGAGTTGTTAGATTGGACGGAAGGGGGATTTGTGTTTCATGCACCTCGCCATTCTTAAATTACGTCTGACAAGAATTTGTTGCACATGCATCTCCATGATAATATAGTTAATAGTCCAGCCAGTGATTTTAACTCATCATGCCGAGACGTAAAACTGATATAGATCATAGTTCATTGACATCGTAAAGAAGCGCTTATCAGGTAATGCATTCACAACTGTTCCCGGGCGAAGCTGGGCCGGGTTGCTAGTTAATAAATATAAAACAAAAATATTGGAATGCAGCCGAAATAAATAAGAAACCTCTATGGACATCAAATTGGCAGGTGAAAAGCTGAAGGACGTAGGAGACTTGTGTTACTTAGGAAGCAAAATAACCAGTGATGGACGAAGCAAAGAGGTTATAAAAAGTAGGTTGGCTCAGGCAAGGAAAGCGTTTCTACAGAGAAGGAATCTGTTGACATAGAATATAAATATAGGGATTAGGAAGTCATTTTTTAAAGCCTTTATCTGCAGCGTGACACTCTATGGAAGTGAAACTTGGACTATTGGTGCAGCAGAAAAGAGGAGAATTGAAGCGTTTGAAATGTGGTGTTACAGGAGACTGACGATCAGATGGGTAGATAGGGTTACAAACCAAGAGGTATTAAGACGAGTGGGAGAGGAGAGATGTTTCTGGCGACTCCTAACGAAGAGAAGAGAGGGGTTGTTAGGACACATACTAAGAACTCAGGAATAGCAAGCTTAGGTATGGAAGGAAGGGTCGAGGACAAGAACTGTAGGGGTAGTCCAAGATTAGAAAACTGTATGTTAAAAAGATTGCCTCGGATGTAGGGTGTGGTGGCTATGTAGAGATGAAACGATTAGCTCAGGACAGGGTGGCAGCAACAACAACAACAACAACAACGACCTCTCTCTTCCCCGCCTCACATAAGCTAATGAGTCCTCTTTATACGCTCCAGATCATTGAGGGGCTTCTTGAGCTCGATAATACTACCTAACTTTCTGTAGGCCTTGGCTTATTGAGAATGTGGTACAATGTATATCCCACCCGCTTAGTGTTTCTCCCTGTAATCCCAGTTTGTAGCCTATTTTCATTTATTAAAGAAAGGCTTTTGAGATCACCTTTTGTCCGTGTGTGTGTGTGTCCACCCCTAATTACTTCTAAACGGCTGGAGCGATTTCAATGAAACTTGGCAAGGTCATATACTATCTTGGCCAAGCCCGACTGTGTCCTTCAAATTTTATTACGTCTCACCAATCCCACATGGCGGCTGTGCAAAATATTTCACCGTCATTCTAATCTCCGAAACTATTACCCATATCACCCTGAAATTTTGTATAGTGATAAAGGGCACTACTAGACGTTTACCTATGTGACTTTTAAAAACCTTTTTACAAAACGAACATGGCAGCCAAGCGAATTGGAAATATTTATATAGACTTTTCTCGTGACTTTGCAATACAGTAAATGCGGAATGAAACTTCGTACAGCAAATGATTCTACACATTGTAATGCTCTGGCATCTCATTGAGTTCAATTGGTTACATAACCTCAGGATGGCGGCTGTGCGAAATATTTCACCGGCATTCTATATCTCCGAAACTATTATGGATATCACCCTGAAATTTTGTACGGTGATAAAGGGTACTACTTTAAGTTCACCACTGTGACTTCCAAAAATCTGTTAATTACAAAACGAGCATGGCGTCAAGCGAATTTGAAACATTTAAATAGATTTTTCTGGCTTTTTAACCATCCGAACGCAGTGAAACTTGGTACAGCAGATGACTATACAAATTGAAATGCACTGGCGTTTAATTTAGTTCAATTATTAACATAACCTCAAGATGGCGGCTGTGCGACATTTTTAAAATAATGTTTTTATTTCCCGTGTCCTAATCATGCGATCGAAATCAACGTTTGAATAATGAACGTACACAATAATTCCCATATAATACTGTATTACACAACTCTATGGCCTACATACATTAAAATACAACATGGCGACCATCCGAAATATTTAGACGGTTCTCAATATCTATTATTCTTTGACAGCAATCAAACTGAAATTTTGTATGGGTATAGAGGCTATAATCATAAGTTCACCTATGGGACGTTTAATCGCCGGCCCCTTGGTGTTGGGATAGCGCGCCTTCCTCTCACCCGGCTCCGTCAGGGATTTTAAAACTGACGTGAGGGTTGGAACGGGGTGCACTCAGCCTCGTGAGGACAATTGAGTAGCTGTCTGACAGTGAGACAGCGCCCCGATCACGAATACCAAGATTAACGGCCGAGGGGACCCGACGCGCTGATCACGCGTCACCCCAACATCTGCAGGCCAAATGGCTGGGCAGCGGTCGCTTGGTCGGCCTTAGCCCGTCATGGGCTGTATAGTGCCAGGGGTTGACTTTTATTTATGGGACGTTTAATAACCTGGTGAGCACAAATCCAACATGGCGATGACGCGAAATTTAAATTCAGTGAAACCCCTCATATCCGAACCCCGGAAATCCGAAATCCCGGGTAATCCGAACGAGGATCTTTCGACAATTTGAAGTTTGAAAAAATACACGCAAAAAAGAGAAACTTATTTATTTAGTCATAAAACAATCATATACTCTGCATTATGACCGCATTTTAGATAAATAGCTGACAAATTAACAAGAAGTACAGTTAGTATAGTGCAAAAGTGCCTACATAGACTACTTATCCCATTCAGGATTGAGAAACGGAAACGTTGTTTATTATTATTATTATTCCGTAGGTAATCACTTTGCTAAAACAATGAAATAGCAATAGAAACACACAAAATATCACTTAATCTTTCACTTGAAATCAGTTATCTTCAATATTGTAGAAGTGACGAAAACCTCCCCGCGGCGGCAGTTGCGCGCCAGCGTTGCACTAAGATGACATCGTTTGGCGTGGCTGCTGCGTGTTGTTCTACGAAGCGCAATGCGATGTCAACAGCAGATGCAGCTTCAGTATAAGTCACATGTCTGCCGAAGTTTCTTCTTCCTCACTGTCATTAGCTACATTGCCGTCATGTTCACTTTGGACCAGACTCACTATTTCATGTTCGCTGTTTGCGCCAAACCAGTCTGTCTCGCTCAATGTACAGTCCTATACCGTAACGAGGGCTGGTCATTATGTTATCGATATATTTCGGCTAATCCGAACAAATTGAAATCCGAACAGGCTACAGCCCCAATTAGTTCGGATTTGAGGGGTTATACTGTATTCAAATGGACGTTTCTAGCGATTTAAGCATCCGAGCGCAGTGAAGCTTGGTACGGTATATGCTTATATACATTTTAATCCACTGGCATTATTTTTATAACCACAAGAGGCGGCTAAGCGAAATTTTAAAATCTCGTTTTTATTTTTATTTCTTGTGACCTAATCATGCGATTGAAGTTTGAATAAAACACCTCCACAATAATCTTCATGTAATAGTACATAACTGTAAGGCCTAAATATAAAAAACCAACATGGTGACCATCTGAAATATTTAGACGGTTCTCAATATCTACGATTCTATTACAGCAATCAATCTGAAAATGTGTGTGTTGATAGCGGCAATTAATATAAGTAGGATATATGAAAAAAAAAGGCTATTTAGTTCTTCACGGAACTACTTATGTTTCTACGAAAGAAGCCAGGTAATGAATAACAATTGGGAATTACAGGGGAAAATTCTTTTTTGAGGATGCAACCAGCCTATGGGCTGACTACCTAACAGACAGGAACATCTTCTTTTTTTATGTTTGTCTTAAATGACTGCAATTTTCGGATTTTGAGTCTTCAAGATTTAATTTCATTGTACATTTAATTTCATTCCGAGCCCAAGGTTCAGTTTCATTCTGCGCCCAGAATTAAATTTCATTTCACATTGAATTTCATTCCAGACTCAATTTCACTCCGAGTTTCATTCCATGCATTTCGTTCTTTTTTACTTTGAACAGAGTTTAATTCTTCAAATTTCACACCTAGCAATTTACTCCTCATATTTCACTCCGAAGTTAATTTTGATTCCCCTATTTTAATGTTGTTCCACATTTAATTTCATTCCGAATTTAATGATTTATTTAATTCCAGATTTAATTTAACTCTGAATTTAGTTTCTTTTAATTCTCGAATATTTTTTGGTAGTAATACGTTCATTTCTCTCCTGGAATTTCATTCGTCATATTTCACTCCAGATTTAATTTCACTCAGAACGAACATTATTTTCAAGTTGAAAATTACCACCATCACACACTTGACATCCCCCTAAATGTATCGACCCGTCTCATAATCAATCTTCTTTGGAAATAAAAATGCCAAACAGACCATTATTTTTCAAAATTCAAAAATAACTCTACCTCACACATTACAGAACACACAATCCAACGACCGACGAACAACTCATCTTTCACTACTATAATGATTTGTGGAAAAAGTCAAAGTTAACCATTTTCAAAATAAATTATCACCACTACACACTCTACATCATAGCAATTCCAGCACTACATCACACGATCCTGAACAGAGAAAAGAAGAAAGACAGACAGAGTTCAGTCGCCACTGTTTGAGCCGACAAGAGCTTCCGAACTTAATCAAAAAACTCTCTCGCATTAACCACCCAACCAAACCTCACCCTAAAGTCAATCCCCTCCAACCGCTAATAACTGCGCAACCAAGAGCTTTCGAACTAAATCAAGAAGCCCCTTCCCACTAAGCCCTAACCTAACCACACCAAGAATAATAAAATGACCTCCAAGCTTTGATTTCTCTCAATCTGCAAATGATTGTGCTACCAAGAGCTCCCGAGCTTAATCAATAACCACACCCAAACCCCACCTACCGTATAAACAGAATATAACGAAAGGAACCCCAAGTTTTGACTCATTTAACCACCACTGACTGAACCATCAAGGGCTCCCCGGTTTAATCAAAGAGGCCCTTTCTTCCTCTAGCCACCCAACCAAACTCCTACCTGAATACGAAATTAGCAAAAGATAGTGGAATCTTTGATCCCCACCAACCACCACTGAGCCAAAATAACAGACGGACAGAGCGGCACGCGCACGAACACAAAAACAAGTACAGCTGATTTAAAAAAAGTATTCATACACCATGTTGTTTATGAATTTTGGTTTAATATATGGCCAGAGTACGTCACGTTTGCATTATGTAGAACGAAAAGTACCAGTTACTCATTACCGAAAAAGGAAAACCTTTCAAACACAATACATAGGCTATTGCAATATGAAACAAAAACCATTCTGGGGGTACCAAAAAGTATTCATATACACCACAAATGAGACTTTCTACAGTATACAAACGCAATTAATGTTTGGTATGCCAACCTTTTGCATTTATAATGGCCTGAAGCCTCATTGGCATGGATTTAACAAGTTTGTTCGTTGAAGTCTGTTGTAATTTCAGACCAACATTTTCGCAAATTGTCTACTAGTTGCGTTATGAAGGAACACTTTAATTTTCGGATTTTGTTTTCGAAATGAGCCCATAAATGTTCAATGGTGTTAACGTCCGGAGATAGCGGTGGTGTGGGAAATACTTTTCGTGCGTTGTACAACAGCTACTCTCGCGTTATTCTTGCTAGACTATATGCTTTGGGTCGTTGTCATGTTGAAATAAATAGGTGTCTTGTATGCTTAATTTCACAACACTCCTAGACAAATTACCCCGGAGCACTTTGATGTAGCCCTGAGCATTCATGTTGCCTTCAATTGCGTCCAGTTCACCAACTCCTGCAGCACTAATGCAGCCCCATACCATGACGTGGCCTCCTCCATGCTTCACTTTAGGTAGTACATTTTTGCTTTCCAGTTCTGTATTTGGTCTTCTCCAAATGAACTGTCGACCATCAGATCCAAACATGTAAAATTTATTTTCGTCCGTAAATAAAATAGTCTTCCAGAAGTCTTGTTCCATGTTTGTATATTCCTTAGTGAATGCCAAGCTCTTCCCTCGGTTTATCTAACTTCTTTCGCGCTGCTCTGCCGTTTATGGAGAATTCCATATAGTTTGAGGTGTAACAATCTTCCCGAAACGTGAAGCAAGCTGTTTCCCTAGTTCATCTGCACTTATTCTAGGGTTCTCTAATGCTTCACGAACCAATTGGCGAGATTCACGTTGCGAAATGACCCTTGGTCGTCCCTGTCGCTTTGCATTATCAATCGATCCCGTCTTGAACTTGTTAATTATTTACTGCACAGTCGCATGAGACAGTTTCACCAGCTTCCCAATCTTCCGATAGCTGAATGCTTGTTTAAATAATGAAACCTATTTTGTATCACTGTCAGACGTAAAGTAAACAGTCTCATCTAAGAACACTACGGTGAGTCGACCATCGCTTGTCGTCACGCCCTAAGACAGGGGAAGGGCGTGTAACATCCAATGGTTACAAACATTGGACGCGTATGAATACTTTCCTTGCCTACGAATATGCCTTCTGTTCCGTTATTAACTAATGTGTTCACGTTACTAGAATACTGTATGTTTATGTGTAATATACTGCCATAAGGTCCTTATACAAACCTATGGAATACCATAATGCTGCAAGACAAATTATAGACACCAACAGAGTTAAATATAGTGTATAAATACTTTTTTATCCACTGTACCTCCCAAGCTGCTGTGTCCGAGTAAAATGGGGCTCGGAGCTATGGAGTACCGTCTCTTACTGTTATGAAACGCACTGTTCGAAATATCCGTCCTCTCTGAAAGTGATACAGTTACGATTCACGCACGGTCTCGTATCATGATTATACATAACTTAACTTCTTTATTTATGCCCCATAGTAGTGATAAAATTCTGAATACAAATTGCATTTGTACCTTCCATTTAAGGATACTTTCCACCTTGTGTATTGTACCTATTGAAATTAAATCTTGAAGTAGGAATGAAATTAAATCTGTTCTCCGAATTAAATTAAATGTGGAAATAAATTAAATCTTGGAAGTCGGAATGAAATTGAACGTGGAATGAAATACATTCTTTACATACCTTCCTGCGGACTTCGCTTGCCAACAACAGTCACCAAAAGCATAATAAATATCAATCCATATAAACTAAACCCATTTATTTACATCATGGATAGTTACATATCGCAAACGCTTATTATATATGGATTACAACGCACCAAAGTACGAACTTCTGCGGGCGTCCACTTTCGAAATACGAGCCTTCTACATAATTGATTGTTTCGTTGTTTGTGTTAGAGATCAAATTTTGAAACTTCACATATAGACAGACATCTGACTAACACATATCCAAATTTGGGCGCTGTATCACAACTGATTTAATAGTTGTCGACACTTTGCATGAACCCCGCAAAAAAAACGGTACTTTTTACGTTATACCTGCCATAAAGGATATTAAAATAAGTTTCTAAAAATACTGTCATCATCAATCAACGCAGAAATACCGGGTGAGTTAGCCGAGGTCGTTGCGGCATGACTGTTGGCAGTCGCTCACATCCGGGAGGCGAGGAGGTTCGAATCCCCCCGCCGGCAACCTTGAAGATGGTCTTCTGTGGTTTCCCATCTTCCTTCCAGGCAAATGCCGGGGTTGGTCCTTAACTATAGGCCACAGCCGCTACCTTCCAACTCCTCGACCCTCCCTTCCAACTTTCCTCCCCAACGGTACTTGTAGCTCACCCATTGGGTGTCCGTCTCGAAGCAGCTACAAAACTGGCGAGCCGAACATGTCCTCGGACACTCCCGGCACTAAAAGCCATACGCAAAAAAAAAAACGCAGAAATAAACAAGGAAAAAGAATATGCTACTTATTTTTCTGTAGGCCTTTCGGTTGCTTTGCTATATATCTCCAAACTCGGGTGCGCATAATTTTTGCGCCGACAGTAGAGTACGTAGCCTACTGTCGACCAAAGTATTATGTGTACTCGAGTTTGAAGGTTGTTTGTTAAGTAACCAATAGACGTACATAAAATCCAATACCATCAACATTTTCGTCGTTCTATTCTACGTTAGGTCATGTAGGTTTGGATTTTTAAATTTATATTTTAATATTTTTTATCGCAGTTGGAACACAAAAAGTGCACGTTTTTAAGCGTGTTTCAACCATGCGTCACATTTAAGAATTATTATCTCAAAAGCCCGTCATAAGATCGAATCCAAATTTTAACACAATATACATTGGAATGTTGAATAACTGGTTTATTAATTTCACAATTGTGTGTGTCCAAGAAACAAAGTTGTTATCATTGTTGTAAGGTAACTTTTTCTCGGCTCGGGGTGGTTGGAAAATGTAGTTCTTGGTTGCGTTGTAATCGGTATACATAAAAAAGTTATGCTGTATGACTGTGAAATACGTAAAATAATTCACTTATTTTATATCGGTTTGTATTTCTACGGGGAAATAACACATGTTTCACCTGCTAGCCGCTCCGGCAAACGCTGTACAGCGTTGCTGAGTTGGAGCCCATCACTTCCGAGCGAGACGCGCCATGATGCGTGTGGGCACCATTACGGCAACGCTGTACAGCGTTTGCCGGAGCGGCTAGCAGGTGAAACATGTGTTATTTCCCCGTAGAAATACAGACCGATATAAAATAAGTGAATTAATTTACGTATTTCATAGTCATACAGCATAACTTTTTGATGTATACCGATTACAACGCAACCAAGAACTACATTTTCCAACCATCCCGAGCCGAGAAAAAGTTACCTTACAACAATGATAACAACTTTGTTTCTTGGACACACACAATTGTGAAATTAATAAACAGGTTATACAACGTTCCAATGTATATTGTGTTAAAATTTGGATTCGATCTGATGACGGGTTTTTGAGATAATAATTCGTAAATGTGACGCATGGTTGAAACACGCTTAAAAACGTGCACTTTTAGTGTTCCAACTGCGAAAAAAAATATTAAAATATAAATTTAAAATTCCAAACCTACATGACCTAACGTAAAATAGAACGACGAAAATGATGATGTTATTGGATTTCATGTAGCCTACGTCTATTGGTTACTTCACAAACAACCTTCAAACTCGAGTGCACATAATACTTTCGTCGACAATACATCATTGAACGATCACCTGATGTCCCATATCCCATGAAGGTTTGTTGACATTTCATGCCATTCAGTTGAGTGTGTCATCTGCTGAGGTTGTGTTTTGCGGGTAGCGGGAAGACGGTTCTTTTTTCGGACACAAGTTCCTATGCTAAACCTAACCGTCTTGGTTCCCACTACAAGCCCTCAAAATCTGTGATGGGAATTTAGAAACACCCTGTATATGGCTAAAAATCCAATCACTAAACTGGAGAACAAAATGTTTCCGATTACAATGAATAACATTGATACCATTGGGGGTTTATAAAACTTCAGCAGAAGGAACAATGAGGATGCACTACAGGATCATTTGCTGTTAATTTCTAATTACTTATTAAGTATGACAAAGTTTGTAGATGAGAGCAAAGTTCATAACATTTTTTATGTGGGCAGTTCAGATGTTTAGGTATTCAAAAGAATCATAATACATATTCTACAGAGTTCATTATTTTATGCAGTATTTTATTTTCAGTATTACTACATGTATACAGATTTCTTGAGGAGCTACCACTATTTGTTCGAACTACAAAACTAGCCCAGATCTGCACATCAGATTTTTTATTTTTTTAGTGAATCGGATAAGGTTATTTCTCTGATGGTTGGTGTATTCTTTGAATACACGGTACGAGAGATATAATGTCTATTGCTCTTTGCATGTTCATTTTTTTTCCTTCCTCTTTGCCAAACACCAACAGTGATCATCTGTTTTCTCCCTGTTGAGCATGTCTCTTATGTCTTCATAAGTATGTTTCAGATATATAACTTCTGTGATCCACCTAGCGCTATCTAGTAGCGAGCCTCTGAAGCTACTCAATTCCTCATCGTGCAAGATGACTTACTTATCTATTTGGCTACCAGATCTCGTTACCATCGTCAGCTATTTTCTCCTTGAGCAAGAGGACTACGTCTACTTCTTTACTCACCATGCTGCGCTAGTATCATCTATCAACTCCTTGAAGACCAGCTCAGCAAGAGAAGAGAATTTATTGTTAATAAGTTGGTTATGCTGATATGTATACCTTTTGTTTCCTACCCCCACTCTCTCCCCTTCCTAGGACCTTCCGTGCTTCGTTTTGCTGCTCTCACTTCTTAGTCGGCAGCCGCAGTAATCAGTTAAGGCTCAACCAGAGCCAGCCTCCTGACCTAACGAGGCAGTTTTAAATTCCACGCCATGTTGGAACTTTAAGTATTAGTGAAGAACTTCACCTTCGCCATGCAACAAAGATAAGTACCTGATTCAAGTTTTAACCTCATCTTCATGGTTTTAACTTCCTCGTGTTTTAACTATCTTTTATAGGCAGTGTGAAACTATTTACTTTGGGGCAATAATCACTCTTCGTGGGATTTGCCATGTTGAGCTTTTTTCTTGTATAAGCCAACCTTACTAAAAAGAGCTTTTCTTAAGCGATTCAAACGAGAAACCCTCTCGCTACGTGGGATATTATCTAATACCCACTGCCTATAATTATAAAACTATTTCCTCCGTTGGATTTTCTCAACCCCATTTTCTGCTAAGGTCGTTTTGGAACCTTCTAGAACTTGTTCTCTATCTGCGAGTCCTGCCATCATGTATTTCTCATGTACTTGGGAGAAATTTGTTTAAAACTAAATTACTACGATAGTGAATTTTCGTCCTCCGCTGGAACCTCTGGAAAATTCTATGGCGCATTTCATTGTAAATTACAACTTTTTCAAGAAATAGACTTTCACCTACATAGTGCAATCAGTTATCTCCATAATTGCAATAACTTTTATTTCTCATAAACTTCAGTGTTTCTCCAGTGAACTTTGCATCCATCTTTACAGACTATAGTGATAATCAGTGCTTTCTCTACGTTTCTACCGCGTCGCGATCGTCCGGTTATATTAAATAAGGCCATGAACATTGATCCTATATCCCCATGATCTTTCCTTAACCTTCTACTAACAACCATTATTTATAAAATTGTAACTGTCTATAAGGTGTTACTCACGAGGTACCCTTCCAACTTTGCTAGTTTAACATTAATTAAATTCTGCATAATTTCTTGTGTGATACAAGTTTTAAATTTACATTGTTCCTCCCTTCAAAAGCAAGGAAAACAATTCTCTCAACTCTTGAGTGAGTTATTTTTTGGTCTCGCTAAATGAAAACTGCCTCATTTGACTGGCGAGTCTTATTCAAAGTATAAGAGGTCTAGAACCTTCCTTCTGATCAACTTTTCAGGTTCACAGTAAGTGACCTGCTCTCCTTGTATAAATTTCACAAAGTAATTCTGTATAAATATAAGAAGTTGTAGGAACTTCCTTTTTATTCTTTATGTTTTCCATTTTGTTATCTTCGAAGTTGTTATTCTCGTTAGAATGTTCTTTCAGAGGTTTCATATAGTACACTGCTTGTACTCCTGTAAATGTTAAAACTTTAATTATTCCATTTTGCCTATTTGTGAAATCTTACCAAGATTTTAATTCACGGTTTAAAAAACCTTAAAAATTTTCAATTGCCTGGAGCAACTGTTTAATGTGGAGAGGTCTGCGACCCTATTTGTTAAAAAGTTCAAATGAACCATGTTTATCAAATTTATATTGCACAATTGTTAATTTCCTCAACTTTTTTCTAATTGTTAAATAAACTAAATATTTGTTTTTGGATTCATCATTTCTTTGATAATACAGTTAGGCAGGATCCTGGCTTTCCTAGCTCTTCCTAGGTTTATGCCCTCGTTCATATATAATAAAGCTTTTACTATCTGTCTGGCCAGATCATTACCCTTCCCTATAGTACTTTCATTCGTGCTTGGGAGGAAATACACTACAGGTTCTCTCTGGCAAACTGCCCAAGTCTTATCTGCGGCTCCCGTTAGCCTCGACCAAGCTCGTAGCCATTTTAGGTATCCTAGCACATATTTGCGGTGGCAACCGCTTCTAAATGAATTAAAAGTCAACTTATTAATTTTGTGGGACTCTCCTCCCATTTCTCTATCCTTCTTTTCCAAATCCCAAATCTACTTCCTTCTCTTCATCATCTTCCCTTGGTGGGTGGGTTATTCCCTAACCTATAATCTACCCAAAAGTTGGTACCAGAAACCCGGGAGAGTCCATTTTTTATGTCCATTGTTTGTCAAGTGTCATTTGACATTACTTTGCAAATTTTTAATATCTCCTTTGGATCTTTCAGCTATATCTACGTCATGCAAAGCCTGTGAACGGGAAAGAGGCCGCTCCTGTCTCCTTTGGGGTGTCCTGTTCTTTCTACTCTCTCGCTGTTGCCAATCTGACAGCATCTCCAAAGTTCTACAGTTTCGTGAGTTGTATTTCAATTTATTATTTTTGTCATGGCTCCTGCCGAAAAAGATGAAACTCTCATTGCTAGACGTTCTTCTTATAAAGGGCAACTCACTAGATTCCGAAATTTCATCAGCAAATTAAATCCCGCCGAGTGTGATTTAGATATCTTGACTCATCGCCTTAAGTTGTACGAACGGTCTTATGATGATTATGACCAAATTCAAACAGAGATTGAATCCGCTTGTCCAGAACTGCAATTGGACCGGGATGAGGTCGAACCCTTGTACTTTGAAGGAATTGCAAAGGCCCACCAATTGATTCGCAATATCTCAGAACCGGACACTAGGGTCATCAATCCGGCCCAGTTCGTACCCGCTTCAGTTCACGAGAACAAACCGAAACCGTTACTTCCCAAGATAAGCCTACCCCACTTCTCAGGCAAGGAAGGTGAATGGTATTCTTTTTACGAACTTTACTGTTCTTTAATTCATGAAAATATCGAGATCCCAGACATACATAAATTTTACTACCTCCGCACGTCTTTGGAATCAGAGGCCTTGACCTTGGTAGAGTCACTGCCTTTAAGCGCAGACAACTACCACATCGCCTTTAATCTCCTTAAAGAGAGATATGGCAATTTAAGGTTGAGTGTCGCTCGTCATATCCGCTGTCTCTTCAACTTACCTGCCGTCAAACCTAATGACGTCACATCTTTAAGAGACCTCTTAGATTCTATGCAGTTAAATGTCAGAGCGTTATACCAGCTAAAACAGCCTGTCCAAACATGGGACACCATACTTATTCACCTAGCTACATCAAGATTCGATTTTTCGACACTGAAAGCCTGGGAGATCGAACTCGCCTACAACAAAGAATTTTCCTTCGAACACCTTGTCTCGTTTCTCAACAGTCGATGTCAATTCCTTACAGCACTCGCATTTCAGTGCGAAAAAGTCGAAACGAATCCTCAGTGTCAAATTTTTGAAAAAAAACTTGCTTCTTCAAAGGGACATCAGCCCCCATTTGTCGAAAACAAACAAACCCGTTCTTCTTTCAAACATTCAAGAGAAGATATCAGGCCGCTTAACAAATCGTTAAAATGCACGCTCTGTAAAAAGCTTCACACATTGTATTTGTGCAAATCCTTTAAAGAATTGTCTGTCGAAGATCGAAGAAAGTTTGTCTTAAACAGCAAGCATTGTTTCAATTGCTTGTCACCTAAGCATTCTTCTTCGAACTGTACGTCATCAAACCTTTGTTTTCATTGCAAAAAACCGCATCATTCTTTATTGCACGTTCACGATAAATCGAGGTCATCAGCACCTGCCTCTTTAAGCTCCTTGCAGAGCCGCTCCGAACAAACTAATGCTTCTTCCTGCATTTCCAACGCCGACACTTTTCATAGTGCGCAAACCCTGTTGACCACTGTACAATTTGAAATCCAAGATAAATTTGGAAATTGGTTCAAAACCCGTGGTCTTCTCGATTCCGCTTCAACGCACAACTTTGTTTCGCAATCGTTGATTAAAAAACTAGGTCTTTCGTCATCGCCTACTTCTATCAATGTGACCGGCATTGACAATTTGAAAACTCAAGTTTTGCAGTCTTCAAAATTGAAAATCAGAGACGTTTGCCAAAGAAACACCAATCTTAATTTAAACTGTCTCATTCTTACCAGTATTGGTAAAGACACTCCAAGTCACTCCATTAATACTTCCAGTTTAAAGATTCCTTCGCACTTAAGGTTAGCCGATCCTCAGTTTAATGCTCAAGGTCCCATTGATGTACTTTTCAGTGCCAATGTTTTTTGGAATTGCATTCGCAAACAAACACGCAAGTTATCTTCAACCGTGGTCGCTAGAGACACCGATTTTGGTTGGGTTATCACTGGCGAAATCAAACATACCAGTGTTCAAACCAAAGCTCAATGTCATTTCGTCACAGCTGACATAAATCCCATTTCTGAAAAAGAGAACGCTCATGTTTCAAATCTCAATATTTTTGAAAACCACTTGTCGAAACGATGTCTCATCATGAACAACTGCGCTAACCCTGTAAGTTGTTTAAATGGTTTTTCCTTCTTCCCGCACAAGATGGCCATTCAAGTTCGCCTTGCTTTGTGTTATTTCATCTATCTTATGTCATTTTTATAGCAGTTAATTGCTTAAACTATTCCTCGAAAACTATCTTCCCCTTGTGTAAAACCATGGCTATCAATCACAATCACTTTGCTGTACGCTATGTTTCACTTCTTTCGTTATGTAGAGGGATGGCCACGGCCGGCTCCTCCCCCCTTCCTCGCAATTGGAAGTCGCTCATGAAACCGCTTGAAACTCTGAATTCCATTGCACCTAGAATAACTATTCTTATGCATAACCTTCTTCTCAATGTCCCAGCTTGTCTTCTTTGCTCGGAAGAATTAAGCTTCTTTTTGTTGAGAATTGTTCGATTTCGCGATCCTCTCAATTATGCGAAATTGATTTCCTCGTTTATTTCATATAGCTTTAAATTGCTTTTTCACGTCCAAGTTACTATTGACTGCATGTCGTGTGACTCGTTCTGCTTTAAGTTACAGCTGACTCAATTAGTGTGTGTGCACTTTGAACTGCTTGTCTGTCAGACGTGTATGTATACACGCCTGAGGAATGCCAAGTTGTTTATTTCCTGTATGATTGACACAGTTCAAAACAAGTTTCTCTTATCTCAACTTTGGCTGATTGCCAAGCATTGTCTAGCGCGTTGCTACTGCAAGTACGGAAGCCGTTCACCTAGTTCTCAAAATAAACTCGTTCCGCTTAAGGACTCTGTCAGCTATTTATATGCCTTATCTCGTTGTACTATGTGTGTCAAGGCTGTATTTGTTTACTTCTATCACTTACTCACGCTCGTATCTTACAATTGTTTCGATTCTTACTTTAAAACTTCGTTGCGTATTTCTCACGCGTTCATGTATTCCACTTTGCTCATGTATTGCAATTTGCTTGCATATTTGGCGATCTTAATGTTCATTGATGAACAAACTTGTTTTTTCTCGACGTCACATTCGATGTGTTTTTGTATTCATGCTTGTCATGTCCTGTTTTTCGATGACTTAAGTATTTTTCTGAGTAAACCCTTTGATACTCATTATAACTTGAGGTCATTGTTTATGGCTACTCGTTTGTTACCTATGGCGTTCTTGCTTTCTACTCGCATAGTTCCCTTGTTTATTTGGTATATTCTTGTCCTGAATATATGTACTCGTTCCTATACGCTTTGTTTAAACTTGCCAATTCTTCTTTCTCATCGTATCGCAATCTTTACTAGTGCTTTACTTCCCTCAGTTTCTAGTTATTTCGTGATTGAAGGTGTTGTTAACTCTCGCCCTTTAACTTCACTTTCCAATGACCCTGATAACCTCCTTCCACTTACACCTGGTCGCTTCTTTACACGCACTTCTCTCTCTGCCCATCCTCCCCTTTCCATTTCTTTCAGGGATTTTGATTTACCTATTGGTTGGTGTAAACTTAAAGCCCTCCGCAATTCCTTTTGCAAGAGATGGAACTTGGAATATTTAACTTCCTTGCAGGGGAGACAGAAGTGGTTTCTTTCCAGTCCCGACATTAAAGTGGGAGACTTGGTCTTAGTTAGGGATGTTTCACCCCCCCTAGTCTGTCCTTTTGGAAAAGTGACCAAGTGTCACCCTGGAAGAGATAGGAGAGTCAGGGTATTCAGAGTCTTGACCAATAATGGTCAGATCACAAGACCACTACTGTACGGCAATTGTTCATTATTGTACTTGTTTTTCTTGCTCGCTGTTGGTGTCTGTCCCCCCAGTATGGTGTATTCTTTGAATACACGGTACGAGAGATATAATGTCTATTGCTCTTTGCATGTTCATTTTTTTTCCTTCCTCTTTGCCAAACACCAACAGTGATCATCTGTTTTCTCCCTGTTGAGCATGTCTCTTATGTCTTCATAAGTATGTTTCAGATATATAACTTCTGTGATCCACCTAGCGCTATCTAGTAGCGAGCCTCTGAAGCTACTCAATTCCTCATCGTGCAAGATGACTTACTTATCTATTTGGCTACCAGATCTCGTTACCATCGTCAGCTATTTTCTCCTTGAGCAAGAGGACTACGTCTACTTCTTTACTCACCATGCTGCGCTAGTATCATCTATCAACTCCTTGAAGACCAGCTCAGCAAGAGAAGAGAATTTATTGTTAATAAGTTGGTTATGCTGATATGTATACCTTTTGTTTCCTACCCCCACTCTCTCCCCTTCCTAGGACCTTCCGTGCTTCGTTTTGCTGCTCTCACTTCTTAGTCGGCAGCCGCAGTAATCAGTTAAGGCTCAACCAGAGCCAGCCTCCTGACCTAACGAGGCAGTTTTAAATTCCACGCCATGTTGGAACTTTAAGTATTAGTGAAGAACTTCACCTTCGCCATGCAACAAAGATAAGTACCTGATTCAAGTTTTAACCTCATCTTCATGGTTTTAACTTCCTCGTGTTTTAACTATCTTTTATAGGCAGTGTGAAACTATTTACTTTGGGGCAATAATCACTCTTCGTGGGATTTGCCATGTTGAGCTTTTTTCTTGTATAAGCCAACCTTACTAAAAAGAGCTTTTCTTAAGCGATTCAAACGAGAAACCCTCTCGCTACGTGGGATATTATCTAATACCCACTGCCTATAATTATAAAACTATTTCCTCCGTTGGATTTTCTCAACCCCATTTTCTGCTAAGGTCGTTTTGGAACCTTCTAGAACTTGTTCTCTATCTGCGAGTCCTGCCATCATGTATTTCTCATGTACTTGGGAGAAATTTGTTTAAAACTAAATTACTACGATAGTGAATTTTCGTCCTCCGCTGGAACCTCTGGAAAATTCTATGGCGCATTTCATTGTAAATTACAACTTTTTCAAGAAATAGACTTTCACCTACATAGTGCAATCAGTTATCTCCATAATTGCAATAACTTTTATTTCTCATAAACTTCAGTGTTTCTCCAGTGAACTTTGCATCCATCTTTACAGACTATAGTGATAATCAGTGCTTTCTCTACGTTTCTACCGCGTCGCGATCGTCCGGTTATATTAAATACGGCCATGAACATTGATCCTATATCCCCATGATCTTTCCTTAACCTTCTACTAACAACCATTATTTATAAAATTGTAACTGTCTATAAGGTGTTACTCACGAGGTACCCTTCCAACTTTGCTAGTTTAACATTAATTAAATTCTGCATAATTTCTTGTGTGATACAAGTTTTAAATTTACATTGTTCCTCCCTTCAAAAGCAAGGAAAACAATTCTCTCAACTCTTGAGTGAGTTATTTTTTGGTCTCGCTAAATGAAAACTGCCTCATTTGACTGGCGAGTCTTATTCAAAGTATAAGAGGTCTAGAACCTTCCTTCTGATCAACTTTTCAGGTTCACAGTAAGTGACCTGCTCTCCTTGTATAAATTTCACAAAGTAATTCTGTATAAATATAAGAAGTTGTAGGAACTTCCTTTTTATTCTTTATGTTTTCCATTTTGTTATCTTCGAAGTTGTTATTCTCGTTAGAATGTTCTTTCAGAGGTTTCATATAGTACACTGCTTGTACTCCTGTAAATGTTAAAACTTTAATTATTCCATTTTGCCTATTTGTGAAATCTTACCAAGATTTTAATTCACGGTTTAAAAAACCTTAAAAATTTTCAATTGCCTGGAGCAACTGTTTAATGTGGAGAGGTCTGCGACCCTATTTGTTAAAAAGTTCAAATGAACCATGTTTATCAAATTTATATTGCACAATTGTTAATTTCCTCAACTTTTTTCTAATTGTTAAATAAACTAAATATTTGTTTTTGGATTCATCATTTCTTTGATAATACAGTTAGGCAGGATCCTGGCTTTCCTAGCTCTTCCTAGGTTTATGCCCTCGTTCATATATAATAAAGCTTTTACTATCTGTCTGGCCAGATCATTACCCTTCCCTATAGTACTTTCATTCGTGCTTGGGAGGAAATACACTACAGGTTCTCTCTGGCAAACTGCCCAAGTCTTATCTGCGGCTCCCGTTAGCCTCGACCAAGCTCGTAGCCATTTTAGGTATCCTAGCACATATTTGCGGTGGCAACCGCTTCTAAATGAATTAAAAGTCAACTTATTAATTTTGTGGGACTCTCCTCCCATTTCTCTATCCTTCTTTTCCAAATCCCAAATCTACTTCCTTCTCTTCATCATCTTCCCTTGGTGGGTGGGTTATTCCCTAACCTATAATCTACCCAATGGTCGATGAAATTCACTTGAAGCTTTTTTGGATTGCGCAGGTGGCAACATTTTAGGTGCTGCCTACAATTCCAAAAATGTTAGCAGCAAGTGCACAAGTCTTTATGGTGCAATGTTACCAATCTTCGTACAAAGATGTGGCCCATATTCTTCTTGTAAAAACACATAAATGGTGTAGGACTCTTCACATTTATTCAGAAGATAGTTATGGGTTTGCAATATCTAGGTTTCCAAGTGATGTGTGTTGCGACTGACAACAATGCACTAAACAGAAGAGCAATGTCCTTTCTTGCTTGCCCACCTCAGCTATCCATTGTCTATAAGCACCCTTATGATGACGCCACTTGTTTTATGTTTCAAATTCTGTTCAAATACTGAAATTTATTTGCAATAATTGGATAAACCAAAAATATGTTGATCCGTCTTGTACCTTTCATTTGATCCTTCACCATAAAACACAGAATTTACCTTGGCCAAGTACCCATCCATCATAAAGCTGCATGATATCAAGAGTACTCAGATTGTGAAATATGCCAACAAATTTAATGTAAAAGTCTTTGTTCCCTGCTAACCTTAAACGCCAAAATGTAAAGCTTGTGCTTAATGTATTCAATGTGATGACTGTGCAATTTGATAGTTTTGAAACTACTGATGAATCCATAAGATTACTTTATACATGGTGGAGCATTGCCAATGTAAGCACACCAGGTATGGATGTTCTCTTCAAGGACATAATGCTGAAACAACTGTCCACTCCAAATGATGAACATTTAAAATGTTTAGAACATTTCTTGTCTTGGCTAGAATTGTGGATACCGTTACTAAAACATACAGGTGCATTTTCTAGTGAAAATCATTTGGCTCTATTTCATAGTACTCGTGCATTGTTAATTAACTAAGTATTGCACCAAAGAATCGAATCTTAAATATTTTTTGCCTGGTAAGATTCAGACAAATGCTCTAGAGGCACGATTTGGTAAGTGCAGAACAATGGCAGGATCCCAGTATTTGATTTCATTGCGACAGGTGTTTGAAATTGAATCGAAGATAAGGATCCAGACTTTGATGTCACTGAAAATTGCATCTAGTTCCTTTGATGAAGTTGAAATAGATTTGGATGTGCTAGGAAATCACGGTGAAGTAGATACTTCCATGCCAACAACACCAACCCCTGAATATAGTATGGATCTCAGTGAGGACCAGCTTTTATTTGTTCAGGATTATTTGCCTATCTTTACATATTTGGCAGTGTATTGTGCTAGAGCAGTTCTCAAAAAGTTAACTTGTGAATTTGAAAAATGTGTGTAGCTTTACATAACACATTATCTGTAACCCAAGATGATTCTAATTATGTGCTTAGAATAATTGACAACAGAGTATTTTACTGCTCAAGTTCTGACATTATTTGTGCTGTCATATTCACATATTTTGTTGTTAAAACTTTGGCATCAGAAATGTATGAGAAATCCTTCATGAAAAGTCCATCCCACAGGAATCTAGTAATTGGATTGTCAATTCATTCTTTCTTTCTTTCTTTCTTTCTTTCTTTCTTTCTTTCTTTATTCGTGTCAGAAGTATCAATATGAATATTGAATACAGAATATCTACATTTCTACCATACATATATACAAGTCTATTATACAAAACAAATCAAATATTGAAGCAACAAATTTGAGCTAGATGATTTTTGCCCAGTATTGGGCGACGTCGATAGCGCTGGAGGAGGCTGCAATCTAATCTTTCATAGTGCACTTTGAAGGACATAAGTCACACTGACATAAATGTTGGATTGTCTGCAGCTCTCCACAGTCACAGAGTGATGAGTCGCTTGAGAAACCCAACTTCCGCAGATTTACTCTTGTTCTGCCGACTCCTGTACGGAGTCTGTTACGGGCTTTCCAAGTTGTCCACTTCTCCTGGTGTCCACGTGGAAAACTTTCCTTCAGCTCCATCCAGTTGGAAAGGTGGTTAGTTCTTTCTTTCCACATCTTGATCCTAGCATGCTCTGCTTTCCCTTGAAGCTTAACTGTTTTGCGGAGAAAACACTTCCTAGATTTCAGCCTCCGTGTGGCAGGATGGTATCCATCGAGGGGATGTGCTTCTGAAGTAGATGATTGGAGCCTATCTTTGTTAGCTGCTACCTCCCTACGAATCTCACCAGGAGCAATACCAGCTAGAAGTTGGATCTTCTCAATAGGTGTTGGTTTTAAGCATCCTGTAATGATCCTGCAACTTTCGTTGAGAGCGATATCGATATGCTTCGCATGGGCTGATCTGTACCAAACCGGGTTAGGCATATTCGCCTGCAGAGTAGCATAGAGCTAGAGCTGATGTTCTGATTGTTCGTGGTTGTGTTCCCCAACTGGTTCCTGACAATTTGCGTAGGATGTTGTTTCTAGCAGCTATCTTATGTTTTAAGTTTTGGCAATGTTTCTTGTATGTTAATGTGCGATCCAGCATAACTCCCAAGTATTTTGGTGTAAAGCAATGTGCCAGTAAACTCCCTTTCCAGAATACATTGAACTTCTGAGAGGCCTGTACGTGCCGTAGATGGAAGGCGCAAATTTGGGTCTTAGCTGGATTTGGTTTCTGGCGATTTTTCTCATAATAAATACCTAGCTCTTCTAATGTCACAGTTAAAGAAATCTCAGCTTCATCAAAGGTATCAGTCGTAGTAGTAAGTGAAAGGTCATCGGCATAGATAAAACTTTTAGTGTCTTCTGGTAATGGCTGGTCATTTGTATAGATGTTCAAAAGAATAGGAGCCAATACACTGCCTTGAGGGAGACCATTCCTTTGATTTCTCCGTCTACTTCGGTGTCCTTGAAATTCAACAACAACAACAACAACAAAAAGTGATGATTTTCCACGAGAGTAGCTATCATCTTGGTTACCTTGATGTCTTTAATCATTCTGTAGAACTTGTGTAATAATATTCTATGATTAACCGTATCGTAGGCAGCGGATAGATCCACAGATGCCACACCAGTGATCTTCATCTCAAAACCGTCCTCAATGTGCTGAGTCAAATGTAGAACCTGTGCCGTGCAGCTCTTACCTGGGCGGAAGCCACACTGCTGAGGGATTAATACTTGGTCTACTACTCCCATTAAGCGGTTGAGTATCATCCTTTCCATTATTTTGTATAGGTGGCAAAGTAAGGAGATTGGTCTCAAATTCTTAGGATCCGAAGGTTCCTTTCCAGGTTTCAAAAAAGCGATCACCCTGGATTTTCTCCATATTTTAGGAATTTTTAGAGAAGAAAAACAATTGTTGAAGAAGTTAAGAAGCCATACCTGTGTAGTTGAGCTGAAGTTTTTTATTTGCTCTATTGTGATATCATCTAATCCTGCCGCTTTTCCATTTTTGCCACTTTGAATTGCCTACTGTAATTCCTTTATTTGAAATGGCCGGGACAGGTTACTGGACTTCATCTCTTTATTTTTCAGGGTATTGTGTTCCATTTTCCTTGTTTTGTGATTGGTTTCCCCATTGATGACAAGCTGATTTGCAATTTGATTTGCCGTAACATTTGCATGGATTGGTCCTTTGGTTGGATCGTTGTTAAGTCGCTTCCAAGCCTTTCTACTGTCCCTTGACATGTCTGTTTCCTCCCTCAGGGGCTCACATCTAGTGGGACGTGGGTTGGCGACCACAGGACCCCAGCTGAGTCCGGCATTGCTTCCCCTTACTTGTGCCGGGCTCCTCTCTGTCTTCTTTCCTGTCGACCTCCCTTGATCAACTCTTGTTCTCTTCCGACCCCCGACGGTATTAGAGTATCCGAGGCCTAGGGTGTCTTTCACTTTCCCGCCTTAACTGGCCCTTGTCTCATCTTTCCTGATTCCCTCCTTCTGTGAGGGGTCAGCCTTCTTTTTCTTTTCCTTTTACCTCCTGTCTTGTGCTCAAGGCCCTTAAGGAGCCAGGGTGTATGTAGCCCCACCACTTCTGGTGCATCCTAGATAATGCTACACCCTCAGGGGCTCACGGCTGGTGAGTTCGGGAGTTGGCGACCCCGAGGGATTCCTGAGCTGGGTCCGTTTTCCTCTTTTGTCCCTTACCTTTGGGGCGGACACTCTCCTCTCCTCTTTTCCTTATATTTCCTTTTCTCTTTAAGATTCCCGCACTGTTTTTGTTACTTGGTTCACCGTGTATCTAAATTCCCTTTTAGCGATTTTTAAGGCTTTTTTAATCTACGTTTGTAAGTTTTTTCGATCTAAATTACATATCGCGATTGTTTTCAACCTCAATTGCATTTTGTAAAGACTGACAATCTAAATTGCTTTTTAGTAAGTCTTTCAATGTAGGCGCAGGACATTTTAGTGAGATTATTGAATTTCAAGTGCATTTTGTATTTTCAACATAAACCGCATTTCGCAAGAATTTTGAATCTAAATTGCATTTTGTTTGGCGGGCATTTTGCAAATATTTTGATTCTCAATTGCATTTTGTGGATATTTTGAATCTAAATTACATTTTGTCACGTATTTTCAATCTAAATTGCATTTTGTAAGTATTGTCAATCCACATGAGTCGTTTGAATCTACCGTACATTTTGTAAGCATTTTCAATTTCAATTGCATTTTGTAAGTATTTTGAATTTCAATTGCACTTTGTGAATAATTTGGATTGGAACTGGGATATTTCAATCTGAATTGCATTGTGTATTTTCAATTTCAATTCATTTTGTAAGTATTTTGAACCTCAACTGCATTTTGTACGTATTTTCGATCTCGTTTGCATTTTGTAAGTATTTTGAATTTCAGTTGCATTTTGTAAGTATTTCGACGCTACATAGCATTTTGTACGTATTTTGAATCTAGCCTACGTTTTGTGGGTCTTTTTCAATCTATTCTTTTTGTGAATCTTTTCGTTCTAAATTCCCTTTTGTAAGACCATATTGTGAGTTGTTTCCATCTGAGTTTCTCTTTGTACGTATTTTCCGTCTCACATAATTTTCGTTCTGGTTTCCATTTCATTCTCATTTTCGCTATCACCCAGATCATTAGGGGCCGATAACCTAGATGTTAGGCCCCTTAAAACAACAATTATCATCATCATCATCATGTCTGTTTCCTCCATGAGTTTGATCCAAGCATCTTTCCTTGCCTCTGCAATTGAGGAAAGTAATTCCCTTCCAGCTGAGACAGTGTCTTCACTTAGTGGATCTTCCTGAAATAATGAAATATATGTGTTCATTTGAGCAGCTGTATCTGAAGTTAGGCCTTGTATATAATTAGCTCTACATCCTCGTGGTATGGAGACGCGAGAAGCTTTCTTCACAGCTTCAACAAACTGATCATAATCCTCTTGCGTTGGATGGATATCTGATATGATTGTATCAAGAGTCGTGCTGAACTTCTGCCAGTCTCCTTTTTTGAAATTATACCTCCTTCGAAAAGGAACCTTTGCTGAGAAGAGTTGGCACATTATGGGCCGGTGTTGGGTATTTGGAATGGGATTACACATTGATTTCATACATTGCTGTGCCACGTGCTCACTTGCAAACATCAGGTCTGGGTTGAAGCCTCGTCACCATCTACTGCTGTTAAAGAATGGAGGTAGTTTGGGGTCATGAATAAGTTGTAATTGGACGTCATCAGCCCATTCTAACACAGCCTCTCCGTTAGTATCATCTTCTGTACATCCCCATGCGTTACTGTGGCTGTTGAAGTCTCCAACTACAAAGTTTGTATTTTGCTTGTAGTAGTTGATTGGAATTTGGAAGGAGAAATTATCATTTGGTGGTTTGTAGACACCCGAGACGGTGCAATTACTGAGTTCCACAGTTATTATCTCGATTTGAGTTTCGGTGGTACTGCAACAGACAGAATTTGTAGATCTGGTTTGACGAATACAGCGCTGCCAAACTCTCTGTCGGGAATTTCGGCCACGAGTCTCATCCCCGCTATTTTAGGTCGCCGTAGTTGCTCATCTCTGTGGGTTTCTTGAAGACATAATATATCACAAGCGTGTGTTTGACAAATCTGATATAACATTACTTCTTTAGATGTAGATAAGCCTTCAATATTTACAGATATAATGGTGAGTTTTGGTCTTGATAAAGACCTTTCTGTGACGAGTGATTGAGTCATGATATTTCTGGAATGTTGACGTTCAGTTCAGTAACGGAAATTCAAATCCGATTACCTATGCAGGGGCACCAACGAGCAGGAAATCAGCTTCACCCCCAATTGTCAATTGATACTGTTAAGAAGGAAGATATATTTCTATTAGAGATATCCTGAAATCCGGGTGGACATACTAATGACAACATTCTGTAATATATGGTAAAAGCTGCATGTATTGCTTAATAATTGTGTTAAGAAGCTGGATGTTGTTCAGCATGAATGCTAAGAGAAGGAGATTGCAGACAGTGAAGTAGGCATTGGTTTGCCTAGTGCGCAGTTTTCTCATTGTAAATACAGTATGATGGTTAAGAGGTGTGGATGGTGATAATTTTCCACTGATTTTTATTTTTATTTTGGATTAATTTTGGAAAATATTAGTTAGCTCATTATTTAAGTTTTTCTAGAATATGTATATGAATTTCTGTATATTTTACACTTATCATAAAATGTATGCTAGGGTGTCTGCTATTCTGTGAGTCATTGTTTCTTTTGTATTTTTGCAAGAACTTGGGAGAAAATGAAGACACCATCGACACTCAATGATTCTTTGTTTTCCAGGGTCCACACTCAAGAGGTTGCAAACTGTTAATTCAATATTTGTAGATAGATGTAATTCTTATTTATCTTTGTATTGAACTGTTCTTAAAATGTCTGAGTACGTGACACATAGTTTAAGCATAATGCACTTATCACTATACAAAATGTTATGCGTAACATAGGCTAGTTCAATATGTTTAAGTTCATCATAAGTTTTCTGAGTTATTTTTTATTTTATACGATAGTATTTCTTCTAATTTCTTTGCTTCATTGTGATAATTAATATTAATGTGGACCTCTTCAGGCTTTAATTTTTGAAATTATTTTTCTGGTTTAGTATTTACTTACAATTCTTAATTTTATAATACTTTTTGAATATGGTATCATTTTAGTGTATCTAAGAATATGGCCCATGAAATTTTAATCAATCATCAATTAAATTATTTATAATATTTTTAAACAGAAATAATACCTGTAAGTTTTCCATACAAGCTAATCATACATGGAGTTAAAGCCATCTCTATAAGTTATATGGGCCACATATGAAAATTATTCTTGTGCTAAACACTCCAGCAATGTTCCTTAGCCTCACTGTTTGACCCCTTAAAACAACAACAACAGCAATCAATCAATCAATCACTGTTTCTTAGCGGATTGTCTTATACACGGATATATAAGAGAAAAGTCAGGAATTCGATGCAATGGTCGACACCCTGGTCACATACCAACAATAATAAGTTTTACGTGATCAGTTTCAACATTGTGGTGTATTTACTTGGTATTCTAACCCACTGAGTTTCACGAGAAGTACTGTTCATGAACATCAATATTGTTGATACAAGGTTTGGAGTAATATCCAGATTCTGTCATGATTGCTAATTTTGCGGCGTGCTGTAGGTACTGTAGTTCCATAACTTTGTGATTAGCCTACATATTACCCAATTATAAATTGAATCTTAAAACTGCTGACGTTTCGAAGAAAATATGTCGCGAACCTCAAGTAGATCTATCGGGACGTTTCTGAACTGTCAATAGTGTTCATTTGCTGTTAAAATCAGCATAAATTGTGCCTGCTGGAAAGCTTCCTTTAATAGAACCAGGCAGCACTGAAGAAATGGCTTCTAACACTTCAATTTCCATTTGCTGTAGTGACCAGAGTTAAAGGTCACCTTATTTACAAATAATTTTGTTGAAATTTCTCGATTTTGCGGAGAAATGTCATTTAATGTTGCAATTGTCTTCGCGAGACCAGTGCTTCCTTGCGCATGAAAGTACGTTTATAAATATCCCATGTAGCCTAGTTGTAAATAGCCTGCTAAATCATCACAACCTTAAAGATGGTACAGAAATAATACTTATTCGGTATTGTAAATCACCATGTGTACTATTACGAGTATTAATAGTAGTTTTATTACTTTAACATATTTGTATATTTTATATGTAAATAGTTTCATACAGAAAATACATTGTTTTCTCTTATGCACGTCAATTCCTTCCCCCTTTCCGTTCATTAAAAGAAGTTTAGTTGCCTTAAATACCGCGCGGATATCATAATAATTCAACTTCTCTCCATATCTGGTAGGCTACTTATTACGTGAAGGTACCAAAGTGTTCTGTTAAGGATAATTTTCCCATCTGCAATGCAATAGGGCTTCTGTGTGTATTTCCGTAACAAAGTTGAAGAATGCAAATGGTTTTCAGTGTAATAGAAATAGTAATAGAAACCATCTGGTGAAAAACAGTTTACATCATACATAAAGCCTTGACGGGTTTTACAATTTGTCGCTATAAAGATCTGCACATATTTAGACAAAACATCCCCGTAGGGATGTATCCCTGCTTCATGTCAGGGAGCAAGCTGCCGCTTTCACTTTTAGCCTAGAGCCGTGACGGCATAAGCCTTGTTGTATGGCCTGGAGTATTAGAAGGTCTAACCTCCTATTAACCCCCCTCTGGCTACGCCACTGATTTTAACATATATGTATTGTACCTGCTCTTAGTCACTCCTACCACACAGACTGCCTAATCTCACCTTATTCAAAACGTTTTTGATGTGTGTGTTTAGTCCTTTCTCAACGAAAAATTATTTCATTATCACTAAAGACGTCCGATGCCTTTCAAGTTCTGCATTGTACTACGAGGTGTAATGTGGATATAACCAATTGCTCTCTTGTACAGTACGAATTGAAGCATGGAGAATTCAAAGCAAATGTGACAAACAAGAACTTCTTAACACCCTAATTGTGGCGTTGTCACCACAACTGCAGTGGGGAGCTCATAGGTTCTGAGTTTTCCCCCGTTTTTTTTTTTCATTTCCTCCAGATGAATGCAGGGATGGTATCTTATTTCAAGTCCTGGGGCACTTACCCTAATCCTCGACCTTTAATTAAGACCGCTACACACACTACCGCAGTCATCACAGAAACATAAATGTCAGACAAATCAACTCGCCGCAAGTACACAGGCCTGATGACCAAGATGTCCCAAGCTCGTAAAATGAATTAACAGCAATAACAAAACAACTTTCAGTGTGATGCTCATTTCTGTTGTTTCTGCATACTGGCTGATAAATGACGTAAATTTGGGTTTCAATAGCATGTAATGGGTATAGTAGTTTCCCCCTAAATGTAAACCAGTACCAGTTTCACTGCGTGAAATTTTACACAGATGGCACACTGTGGTACTCACCTCAATGTAAATTATCTGAGGGTTGAATACAAGCTCAGGTTTTATTAATGTTAAAAGTGGATATCAGATTTCAATTAAGTGACGATTGCTCTTATCTTTTTGGAAATTAAGATTGTTGTAAGTCTATAAATGCTTTTAATCACCAATAATTAAATGCCGTATTTTATTCATATAATATTCGAAGGAACAAGCTCTGTAGATCAAGTGTATCTCCGGCTAAAAGTTTGAGCCTCAGCTCATTCCTGCTAGTAACGAACTTTTGAAATAACAATGTTCAGCTTTCTTTGATCTTTGTAGTTAAGCTTGAAACTAATGACGTTTTTTAGAAATCAGAAATAACCCTGGAAGTAATTGGAGGACCAGGCCCCCAGTAATATTACTGCGATGTCCTTTACTTTATAATTTCTAGGGGCATAAACTGCATGCATGATATAGTTAGAGTAGACTGTATCGCACTGGATTGGGCTAAGGTCTTCGATCAAGTGCCTCATGAAAGACTTTTGTTAAAGCTACAGCAGCTTAACATACGGGGTAGCTTACTGGCATGGATGAGGTCATTCCTAAAGGGTCGGACGCAGTGTGTGGTGTACGGAGGAGCTCGATCACAGGCTGTTCAAGTTACTTCTGGAGTGATTCAGGGTTCTGTGATCGGACCTCTTCTCTTCACTATATATGTGCTCGATCTTCCTGGCTGTGTCACCTCATCGCTGGTTGCGTTCACGGTAGCAAACAGTTGATCAACTGTTGAAGAAAGTACGCTGTGAACGCGGTGTGATGGAGCGCTCCCTAAACATGTTCCATGGAGCGGACGTCATTTTATGGAGCGTAGAAAAACTTCGCTCCATCCACGGAACATGTTTAAATACAACATGGCGTAGCATGAAGTAGATTTAAAAACAAATGTAAACATTGTGGAAATCGCTCAAAATAGTTCCTAAACTGATGAATACTGAAATAATAATGAAGAACACAACATCACGGTCCCTCTATAGCCTATAAAATGACCTGCATTGTGTTAAATTCGTGATAAATCTTTATTCCTATTTACGGACCGCAGTTGCGACAAATGTGTGAAACAACATAACCTGATATATCGGATGTTACATCCTTTCTTTTGTTCAAAGTATTAAACATTATATGAATTCAGATGTGTGGTTTCCTTTTTAGTGGCAATGTGCATTTTTAAAGTTTTTAAATCGATGTTTCAGCGTTTTTTCATCACTTGTCTGGGGTAATTTGGTCTGAAAATACGATTTTAACCTATGCTTTGGGCTAAATACTGTACCTCGACGAATATATTATTGTGTAGGCAGTATAGAGAGAATCAAACTTCTAGGCTACCGGTACTGTATAAAAAAATACCTTTCATTTGGAGCAAGCATAGGCTACCGGCACTGTATAAAAATACCTGCATTGTACTTGGCCTACCCCAAATTCTGATAGGCTAAGACCTATTGTCAAGAGTCTTGACTCAAAAATAAATTATTTCAATACCGTAGGCTACCGGTACTTGTTGGGTTAAGGATTTGTATGCAATATGATATAAGAATTACCGTAGGTCTGTCTGTGCCTGCATTATTAGGTGATTCTTCCAATAGAAAACTGAGTGTTTGGCTGATCAGAATGTAATGACTGGGAAATACTAGTAGCCTATCAGTATTTTTCTTTTCATGGTATTATCTTAACAGATCTCTTGCTTCTTGGATGCTGTTTAGGTCTAGATTAGCCTACACATCCACATTCCTTTCAAGAATGTTGAAAAACCTATTCACTAGGCCAATATTTTTTCTTGAAACAATCGTAAATGTTTCACTAAATTGTACGGTATTTTAAATTCACATAGCTCATTATCAGACCGCAAGACCTCCCCTTCCCCTCCCCCCCCCTCCCCCTGGCTTTCAGCTTGTACTGAATGAAGTTAATTTGGTCTTGTATAGGCCCTAGCCTATAAATATGTTTCTATGTTTGAAAGAAACCAGCTTCCCTTGGTAAGCATTTCAAGTACCGGTAACCATTACTTTTCTTTTCATGGCATTAGCAGTCTTACCTTAACAGTTATCTTGCTGCTCGGTTGCTGTTCAGGTCTAGATTAAACAGCCACATTCCTTTCAATGTAATGAATATTACCTACCGTACTGGTACCATTGGCTATAATTGGGCAAGCTCAATAGCCAATGTTCACTGCAGTAGGCTACCAGTACCGTACATCAAGAAGCTGGGAATGAATATGCACTGAAACTCAAGATATAATATATATAGGCCTATACTGTATATAAATTTCCTTTCTTACACAAGGAGAGAAAATTAAGCACTCTTCAACATAGCACTTACCCAGTTTGTCCTTTATTTCCTTCACTTACGGTATCTCAACATGCCTGAGTATTAACATTTTGTGACAATTATCGTATGCACATACTGTATTTTGTCCATGCTTCAACTAATCCAACACCAAAATTTCCATCCTTGACTTCCTTTTGTCAAACGAGCGATGATTTTCTCTCAGGGGACAGGTTAGGTCTCTGTACTCAAATAGGAACTGACTATCAAGTAAAATGCATTATGAGAATGGATTTAGAAATTGTGACATAAGGCTAATTTATTTTACTCACTCTCTTGTGTGTATGCTACATATTGATCTATATTTTAACAGTAGCCTAGGCTACAGGATACATTTCAAAATTCTGTGTTGTCAGTGACATGTGCATGTATTTTTAACTGAGGCTAGGATTGGGAAGGATGTTTTAAGTAACAAGCTTAATAACCTGTAAAGGAAATTGTTAGTAAAATGAAAACTTTAAGGGAGTGAGGAGTCATGAATATTACCTACTGGTACTGTACAGTAGGCTATAGGCTACAATTGGTCAAGCTTGCTAGCCTAGGTTCACTGCAGTAGGCGACCAGTACATCAAGAAGCTGGTAATGGTTATGTACTGAAACTCAAGATATATAATATATTTTTCTTCTTACACTAGCAGAGAAAATTGAGCACTGTTCAACACAGCACTACCCAGTATGTCCAATATTTCCTTACCGTATCTCAACCTGCCTGAGTATTAACATTTTGTAACAGTTATTGTTTGCACATCTGTATTCTGTCTATGCTTCAATTAATCCAACACCATAATTTCCATCCATGACTTCCTTTTGTCAAACGAGCGATAATTTTCTCTCAGGGAACAGGTTAGGTCTCTGTACTCAAATATGAGCTGACTAATAAGTAGAATGAATTATGGGAATGGATTTAGAAATTGTGACATAAGGCTAAATTATTTTACTCACTCCCTTGTCTGTATGCTATGATACATATTCATCTCTATTTTAACAGTAAAGGATACCTTTCAAAATGCTGTGGTGTCAGTAGTGCATGCATTTTAACTGAGGCTAGGATTGGGAAGGAGGCTTTAAGTTACAAGCTTAGTAACCTGTAAAGGAAATTGTTAGTAAAATGATAACTTAAAGGGAGTGAGGAGTCATGAATATTACCTACTAGTACTGTACAGTATAGGCTACAATTAGGCAAACTCACTAGCCTAGGTTCACTGCAGTAGGCTACCAAGAAGCTGGTAATGGTTAGGCCTATGTTCTGAAACTCAAGAAATATAATATATTTCTATTCTTACACAAGCAGAGAAGATTGAGCACTGTTCAAAACAGAACTTACCCAGTTTGTCCAATATTTTCTTACCTTATCGCAGCTTGCCTGAGTTTTAACACCTCATTACAGTGATGCTTCACTTTATAATCTGCATATTCTATCACACAGCAGTATTTGCTGCTGACCACAGAAGACCTGATGTTCTTGTACAGTGACTGAATGAACTACGGTATGTTTGTTACAAAACTACACCTACGGTATAGTTCTGCTGTACTGTAGTTGTATTCAATCTGGTAATGAGCCTAGGTGGAAGATATTACTTCTTTTAACATTTAGTTTGCTGATTCGTACCAACCATCTCTCTACCAGGCACATATTGATTAACAAAGGGAATTGTTAGTAACCAAGTATAAATACCTTTAAGAGAGTGATGAGTCATGAATGTTACCTTCGGTAATGGTATGTAATTGTGCGAGCCCACTAGCCAAGCCCCATGGAAGTACCAGTATCGTACATCAAGCAGCTGGTAATGATTATGTACTGAAATTCAAGATAAAATGTAGTCATTGCTGCTTTTCGGGTACAAAATTATAAATATATAAACACACCCCTGGAAAAAATTACACTTTATTAGTTAGTTATCACACTTAAATGGGCAATGGGCAACTAATACATGTAATTGTTTCCAGGAGTGTGTTTACATATTTATAATTTTGTACCCCATGTTGACCGACTGAGAAGCAGCAAAGACAATTTGTATAGGCAACACTGAAAGAAAAAAAAGAATGGCTTCAAATTATCACAGAAAATATGTATTCTTTAGCACTGCTTCATTTATCTTTGCTCCTAGGAGTCATTCATCCTGATACTTTCCTGTTTTTTTGCAGTCTAGTTTCCTCTACCTCAGTCTGTACTGTCCAGACTTGGGTAGCAGTAATTTTAAAATGCCCTATTTTCCTTAATTCTTTCTATGTTACTGGACCATTTGATGACATGATCTATTGAAAAATCAATTGTGAAAGCATCTTTTAGACAACTGTTTTCAACCAAAAATCTGTAGCCTAACATTTTTCATTTTCATTAGATGAACAGTAGCCCATAGGGAATATGGTATGGAAACCAGTTGTGTATTGATAGGAGGAGAACGGACTGCCAAGTAAGAGACTAAGTTAATCCATCAACAGTTCATGTTGTGCCTTTCTCTTTAAGTACCGTACTAATATTGGGGTGTAAACAAGTAAGGTTCCGGTATAACAAGGATAATACAGGCTCGTACCATGATTTCCTTTGCTTTAGATGAGGGACCCAGAAATTTTATTTCTAGATGCTTGTTATAATTTTAAAGGGTGGAACGTTGAGGTCATCTGACCTTATTAGATAGGGGGAAGGGTAATGATCCAGATAAATACCTCTATAGAGCGTCTCAACCGTAAAAGACAGTATGGAATTAAATGTAGTAGTTGCCTCTCACTCGCACTACTGTGTCCTGCAAGTAGCTTCGTCCTCTTCCACCGCGGCGATGTTGCCATTTCCCAATAATTGAAAGTGACAAATCTAAGAAACTGTTTACGTGGTCTTATAGAGAATTTTTCGCTCTTTATGATGATGTAAAAATAAAAGCCATAAATAATTAACACATGTCCCAATTTTCACAATTACGATATTTTAGCGCGAATCTATATTTTTGCAGATATAAAACTTATCACGCCATAGATAATGAACTAATGATCGCAACAGATCAAGAATTTATTTTTAGATTGCCTGATGTTGGTAGAAGATACTCTATTTCTCAGGGCAGTAATTATTTTCATAGTAAGAAAGTTATGATTTTTTTTTCTTAAATGTTACTTGAAAAATCCGTGATGGTATCACAGGAAAGTCACGTAGCGACAAACTTTTTTGCTATTGACTTTACGTTGGTGACTAATTCATTAATATGTGAAAAAGTTTTTAAAACAAACCAGAGCTCGATATCAGATAGCATTCATAAGTTATCGCACTTACTCCTCCCGCCCAGCGCTGACGCTGCGTAAGTTTGTTTACTCAGGCCAGTATCTCCCCGACTGATGGTGTGATGGTGTGAAGTTAAACTGTGAAATGAAGTGGTCCTTGAGTTCTTTATAAATTGTCCACCTAGTTGCGTACCGTAGTGGCTAGCATTCCTGGCTGTCACCGTGCTGTCACCGTGGAGGCCCAGGTTTGAATCCCGGCTCCGCCAAGAAATTTAATTCTGGTCTGAGGGCTGGAACGGGGTGTACTCAACTTCATGAGACAAAACTGAGAAGAGGCGGGTTCGATTCCTACCTCAGCCATCCTCTAAGTGGTTTCCGTGGTTTGTCTTTGTTCATCCCGGGAATAACATATTATCATATTCATATATAATTGAAAAATATAAATTGTTATAATGTGTGCATTAAACTCGCGCTCTGAGGTTCTGCGTATCATATCTAAATATTGTAGCGTTGTTCGCTGCAAGGTATGAGCTACAGTTATATACAACAAAGAAATATTTTGGAAATTTCCCGAGTTTTGCGTAAAAGCACGCCTGTATACGAGTTATATTACTTCATGTGCCCGCCCTTGCAGAACTTTGTATATGCAGTAGATCTGGCATCAGCGCGCCCCATTTAATGCGTACTGTCTTTTAAGGTAGAGACGCACTATAGTTGACAGGTAGGGACAATGTGATGTATATTCTTGTAGTATTTAAAATTAATTTTGCAATCTAACCTGATTTTTTTGTAAATACAATTAATTTGTATAGTACGGTACAGTGACTAAAAACTGTACAGCACAGTTAAGCTGATGAATAAATCCAAAAGCTTCAAATCCTTGAGAAGAAAACTAGAGTGAAAAAGAAAAGATATAAGAAGCAGGAAAGTATCAGCATGAAGGATACCTAGGAACAAATTAGATAGATGAAGCAGTGCTAACAAATAATGAAGTCATCTTGTGTGGATGACTGGTAAGAGGTTTACTGTTAGACTTAGACTCTTGACCCTTCTCATAGGATATAACCCTACATTAATAAAATCAAAGCTATATTGATATTCTTGAATAAATATTCGTCTATTGAGACGTAGGCCTAACCTACCAATTTGAAGGGATTAAAATGACTTCAATTATCATAAGTCTTGGGATATACCGTACCACCTTAATATACCGTACCATACGTTAAACTCTTAAGTATTCTTTACCATAGCCAAACTAGCATAACACAATAAATGCCGTATCAGAAAGGCAAGAAATTTACGTACGTAGGCCTAAAATTATCGGGAGCAAGGTATGGTTTGATACATGTTCACAGCCTTCGGTACATAGTTTCTGAGCAATTCCGTTCCTAGTTGCAAAACTAAAAGTAAATTAGATACTGATCTAATATTCAGCATTCACTCTCACAAGATTATCTGATCATTTCAACATCGCAGGCTCGAGGATAGTACATCGCCCTTGTCCACTTTCGAACAACGCGCGCTGCTACAGATCAGATGGAGCAAACCGTTCACAGGTACACGTAAAACCTGATCCCGCTCCCGATGCATCAGCTTTGGAGCTGTTGATCAACTGTTTGCTACCGTGAACGCAACCATTGTCACTACATGCGGATGACACCGTGCTATACAGGTGCATTAAAAGTGAAGAAGATTCCCTCTCTCTTAAATCAGATCTGCACAACTTATCGCTGTGGTGTTCTGTGATTAATGTAAATATAAATGTAAAAAAAATATGTAAATACATCAGAATAACTAGGTCAAAAACCCATTGAGGATGAATGTAAAATTATGAACAGTGTCATCCCACAGTGCACAAACTTAATGTTATTAGTGATAACAATATCCGACACCCTGAAATGGAACATTAAAAGTGAAGAGACAAGATATAAGGCATCCAAAGTTCTGGGTTTGCTGTGCAGAAACATGAGAGGTTGTAAACCTAGAGCTTTAAGGACGGCCTACCTATGCATGGTCCGTCCGATATTAACGTACGGCTTACCTGCTTGGCATCCCACTACAGCGGAAAACATGAACGAGCTGCAGCGTGTACAGCGCCGCGCAGAGAGGCTAATAGATCGTTATTCCCCTTACACTTTGTCAACATTTCCATCTATAGAGGCAACAGCCAAACAAACTGATCTGATTTTTCTCAAAAATCCCTCACAGGTTCCTCTTTTTCCGGTTGTCATTGGCATATCGTTCAGTTCGGAGAGGACGAGGTGTAACTCTCATTCCACCCTTCGCTTATAGCAATGCCTACCTGACAGGCTTCTACGGCCGCTCTGCGTGGTTATGGAACATGCTGCCAGGGGATGCCAAGATCTTTTACACTAGGCCTTCCATACTTCTGTTTGATTTATGGTAAATAAATAATACTATAATAATAATAATAATAATAATGATAATAATAATGCTTTAGTATTTGCAATTTGCTAAGAGGTAATTTGACATTTTTTCCTGTTTCAGTGGCGGGATCAAGTTCTCAGACCTGTCAGCAGACGAAGGTAGGTATGGTTTTATTTTGTAAATTATTTAGGAACGTTCTGAGATTCTTATTTCTTTCTGTCATTTAATATGTTGAATTATATCTTGTGAATGACATACCATAGGCTAAATATGCTTTCCACTGAAATAACTGACAATAATGTGTCGTATAAAATCTCCTATAGATCTCTGTGTGATAAATATTCTAGGACCTATTACGTCCATAAGATTATCCTTGAGTTCAATTGTGGAAGACAGTTGCACACGTCCCCCCTCCCAAATTTTTTCTAAGATGCAGTGTTGTTCTTGGGGGAAAAAAATAGCCCCAAAACTATATATCAGCAACAAAACTCCACATATATTTTATACCCTGATAATGTTTTGATGAAGTAAGGGAGTGGTAGTATTTTAATAGTTTTTTATGTAGTGGTTTATCAGTGTCCTACCTAAAAAGTTAATAGCAAGATAAAGATGGTGTCCAAATAATGTTTCAAATCTTTTGTTCCTCCTTTAAGCACTAGCGTGCCGAAACTTTACGGAAATACTCTACTCTTCATTTACTTTGATACCTTTATCACACATACTGTATTTTTCCTAACACGCTTACCCTCATTTCTCCTCCAAGTTTGGGTAGAGAGAGACTTAGCATACTTTTAACAGCAATGAATCTGCATTTTTTCTAATTGTAAATTGATCCTTTCCTTAATTGTTATGATAATGAACAAATATATTGTTAATGTTTTTTATTTTTATAAATCATAATTTAACCTACTAATCACCCTAGTTTTAAGATATTGCAATATTCGAAACTAGTATGGCCTCAATGACGACGAAATAAAGTATTTTAAAATCTGTCATCTCTACGCCATTTTTAATAATGGCTCTCAGAATGACCTAGCAGTTCGGGTCTTCAGTGTTATGCCAGATTTCATGCTGGTGGTCAGAAGAACGGGATTTTAAAGCTATACTGCCCGACTATCTTTCGTTCAACACCTGGAGAAATGCATGTATATTTGCCTATCATTCATGATAAGAATAGTATGGATTAAAGTTATAATGGCTGGTTCTTTGAGTAAGGCAGGGATTTGGAGTAGGCGTCACGTTTACTGCTCGGGTCCAAGCTCTATGAACTTGCGGGGTGAGGGGAAAGAGCAGAGAAGGGTCGGGCGAGAAGAGAAGGATCTGTCAACAGCCCACCGTGATATATGGTATTCCTTCCTATTCCGATACTGCTAACATTGGGCCGTTGCTCAATCCACTGTGGTGTTAGGAATGAGTGAGTGAGTCACCGACCAATGTATTTGGTTCTGTACTATGCACGGATGGAGAAACCTCATCACTCGTCAACACCAGTACTCATAGTCCGCGATGAACATTCCTCTCAGGTTCACGCAGCTTAGACCCGAGCAGTAGTTTGGCCTTGAATGTTTAGTGTGTATAGTATAAGTCTGCTAAAAGATGTATAGGGTCTCGTGAGTATGGCTCAAAATATGGTCTCGGGAGCATTTCAATAACCGTCATGTCAAGCAATTTAGAGGAGGTTTAACAAAATAGCCAGGAAAAAGAGTCCTCTAAGAAGTTCAGAAGTGGCTATAGATCGTCCGCAGGATTTGCCCCAGCAAGTTCTTCAGAATAGTAAGGTTAATATTGTAGTTCTAGCAACTGTTGAAACATGTTGGGAGCATTTTTTTCTTTAAAAATTATCATTTATTGAAATTCCAGAAAATGTTTACGGGGTGATTTTTTGCAATATTTGACTACCATTGCAGATGGCGCTATGTGGCCTATTTGCCTTAAGAAAAATATGTTTGGAATATGATTGTTGACTTTTGTGCCTGAAAAGTTCTTGAATTAGAGGAAAGTTCGCAATAAATATGATTTTCTATAACAGATCGTAGGTCGTGGAATCAGTGGCGGACACAGAAAAGGGTTCTGCAAATGCTTTATGTGAATATTATGTTCGTTGTGCTTTATATCTGTATTGATGATAATATTTGCAATTGATTAGTCTCTCTCACTCCGCAACGTAGCCGTGCGCGTTAAATCTCGCACTACGACCGCGGCTATCCTGTGTGTGTTTTTTCCCCGTTTTTTCCCACACTTCCCACAGATAAATGCCGGGTGAACCATTTTATGGGAGGTGCAGGGAGGTAGTGCATTGTTTCAAGTGCCGTGGCACCTGCGGCACCCCCTACCTTTTTACATATTACTGCAGTCTTCTCAGAAATGCAGGTTATCAGACAAATTGAACAAACACCCAAGTATACGGGGTTATGACCAAACCCTATTACAGTTAAACATACTACTGCCGTCACCATAGAAACGCAGGTTATCAGACAAATTGACCACACACCCAAGTATAAGGGTTGATAACCAAGTTGCTCCAAGCCTTTAAAACAAATTAGACTGGCTGCGTAGCTCAGTGGTAAAGCTCTCGCTTGCTGTGCCCAAGGTTGCAGGATCGAATCCAGGCGCAGTCAGTTGGCATTTGAGGGTGCGCAAATGCGAGGGAGCCGTGTCAGTAGATTTACTGGCACGTTTAAGGTCCCTTACGGGGCAAAATTCCGGCACTCCAGCGTCTCTAAAAGCCGAAGTAGTTAAAAGGGACGTACAACCAATTACCGGTACATTATTATTAAAACTAATTAACAAAGCTGACTATATCTCTTCAATTTGAAATGAAGTCCATGAATTGGCTGGTTTCAGAATACTGAAAATATTGAAAGACTACCCTACACATTACACACCATACGGTCAACAATCCCGTTCACTTACCTTATGATTGGCTCTGGGTGATGATTGTTCAGACGGATTCAACGCACACCCAAGTACATTCGGCTACGAGACCACGATGTCGCAAAGCCCCTACGTAAAACAACAGCAACAAAAATAAGAGATTCTTCTCTCTGTGAGTCCACATTAGCGATATCGAGCTATTATGTAAAAACGTTGTAAAACAATGTATCTAAGATACAGAAACATGCGTTTGATTTGAACGTAGACAGTTATCCGTCGTTAAAATGAAAGTTAAGCCACGTACGGTATTAAGATTTTGATGTGTTGGCGGACAGAACATTTTGTACGAGTACATGGTGCTCGGTCTGTTTACGAAGATAAACGTTATTTTGTAATTCGAGAAATTTCCACTAGTTTATATCGAAGCAAGAAGAGCAAACCTCGAATTACTGGATGGGATCACTAACAAGTAAACCTTGTGAGGTCTCCTATTCAGAAATGCACGGAATTTCGACCAATAGTTGCAATGCTCAAAGTGTGGAATTTTTCGGACTCTCCAATTATGAGAAAACTGCAAAATATCTCGATAGAATCCTTCAGATCACTGCAAACCCGCATGATCCAGTTGACTAAACCTGACCGAAGAGGAGTAGTGTTATGGGGCTACATGACCACGATGTTGCAAAGCTCCGAAATGAATATACTACATGAGTAATGTTGAAGGATTATTTGCAAAATATTACGATTTCCAAATTCTGAGTTCTCGAAACACAGCAAGTGCAAGGTGGTGATTGCTCCTGGAAGGTAAGTGTTATTGATATGTGCAAGAAAAAGATGATCATGATAATATAATAACAGAAAACAGTGCTGATAGCAGTAATTGCGTTCATACTAGGTACATTTGAGAAATACATTGTTGGGACAAGCTGTTTCGTCGCAAACTGCAAATGCTGCAGTGGTAACAGGATCGTTCGTGAGATATCCAGACCTTTGTCAGGCGTTGCATAGTATTGGCTGGTTAGGGGACGATAAGTGGCCTATCAAAAATTGTATCTTCATAATGAAAATCCTATCATTAATGGTTTGTAGCATTCCCTGCCTGGCATCTGCATCAATCCTCCAGACGCCTTACGAACGCTTGATCGTGTCGAAGAAAGTAAACGTCTAGGGACTGAATGAATCGCGTTGTCTGTTCATGTGGAAATCAACATCGTTGTTAGGGAAGGCTTGTGCTGGTAGAGTCATGTTTCTTGGGCTCAACCACGAATCAAGTAGAGGAAATGAAGGTCCTTGCACATCAGGTTTCAAAACATCACGAAACCACATTTGCTGGCTAGCTATTTTACCATTCAAACTGCATTCAATAATATTACATTTTGTGCAGTCTGTATCTGAAGATACTGTTAAACACGTTTTCTAAGTTTTCCGTTGGATACATGGAAACATTTATTATATAAACTCTTTCTCAAAAGATCCTATCAAACGATAACATGGTAGTCTGTAAATGAATGCGAGGAGAAGCAAGTGATAGTTCCACTGCTGCTTTTGATTTCTCTCCCGACTGTACTAAGACTCGGTTTCCAACCATTTCATATTCAAATCTGGTCTGGTCGGTGTTGAATACCATGTACTGTTTAATATTATAAACAGCAGTGTTCTCCCTTACCCCTGGACAAAGTCTTCAGCTCTTTTCTGAAGGCCCTGTTTTCAGTGACTTCTCGCCTTGTTATGAATTGTGCTACCTTGCGTGAAGATACACTGAAGAAAATGGAAATTGCAACACCCAGAAGGAGTGGTGCTACATTGCTGCAATTGAACATGCAGGACGAGTGTTCGGTTGTGATTCGATGATTACACTTTCAGGTCCCTCTGACCGCAAGTTTGGACAACAATCAATACAGGATGTGCCCACCACGAGCTGCAATACATTGATGAATTCGGCGAGGCATGGAGTCAATAAGGCCCTGGATTGCTTCCTGAGGAATTGTGGCCCATGCTTGCTGCACTGCACGGGTCAGTTGTTCCAGAGTTAGAGTGGCTGAGGACGGTTGGCCAGTTATCGACCCATCATGTCCCACACATGCTCAATAGGACTGAGGTCCGGGGATCTGGCGGGCCATTCTAAGGTTGTGATGTCGTGGAGAGCTTCTCTGGAGATGCGTGCGGTGTGAACCCGGGCAAGACAGAAGCGCAATTCATCACTAAAGACGACCCTATGCCATTCGTCGACACACGTCGATCGTTCTCGACACCAGGCCAGCCTTACACGTCACTGTTGTGGGGCCAATGGAACTCCTTCTGCAGGGACACGGGATCGTAAGCCAGCTGCACGCAGGCGATTACCAACTGTTTGTTGTGTAACGTGGGGTGCCACAGCTTCTCGAATTCGCGCTGCTGTTGCATGGGGTTCCATCCGGGCCATCCGAATGATGCGGCGATCCTCTCTCACAGTTGTCTGTCGCGCTGGGCCTGTGCCTGTTCTACGAGTGTGGGTATCTTCATTTGACCACTGCTGCCATACACGTTGTACCGTAGATGCCTGTCGGCCAACAGTCCTTAGCGATAATCCAGCCTCACACAGCCCAATTATCCGAGCCCTCTCAAACGGCGACAGTTGTTGATAGCGTGCTCTTCTCTGTCGTCGAGGCATATTTGATGGGGAACACTTCACTGCACAGACTGCAAGTCAACTACGCTACACCGGAGTCCGTATACTGGAGTTGATTCCTCCGCGACCAATCACGTGGGGAGACCTGTAGCAACAATCCAGTGGATCTGAAACTTTGATCGTTTACATACCTACATGGCATCGTTCCATATCTTGAAAATCAACACAAACGACCAATGCCTTCATGGTGTTGCAATTTCCATTTTCTTCAGTGTATTTTAAACCGTCGATTAAACGAATGTGATGTCCCAAGGCGGATTGCATCTTCCCAAACCCAGGTTTGAATATGCCATTGATGCTCAGACGTGTTTTTATGGCGTGCGACCATGAACAGGATATGCACATTCGTTCGTATTTTGCTGCAACTACGTCGTTCGAGTTCGACCTGAATCTACACTGGTGTCATGTCATTTGATAGCCTATATTTCCTGACCGTAGCAACAATGCTCTTTGTATCTTGTTTGTAGCACGTAAAACCTTGGCCATACATAATATTCGCAGGCACACGTGTTGGTGCTGCTATTTAGGCAAAGACGGCCGATATGAGCTGGAGCTGCTGCCGCCGTGCCTTGCTGGTGTTTCAAAAACAGCCACTTGATCGTCGTCTGATGTGTCGCTGTCACAACAAAGTGAATCACCTTTGATGTCCATAGTGCTACCACAGTTTTCAATAATGTGTGCAATTCCTCAGCATCATTTCTATCTTCATTACCAATCGGTCTATCTTCTTGTTTTGGAAATTCTTCTTTACTTTCTCCATCAATAGATCTACTGCAATTCACAATAGAGCTTTTTCACTCACCACGTGATTTCGACCTCACGTCCTGTTTCATAGAAATATCGAGAAGCTTCGCGCACCATTTGACCTTTTTCCTTTCCTGCGATTTTGCAGCGCTCTCACAGTTTTCATCAATATATTGTTAACGTTTTCTCGTCATTGTAGCGATTGCAAAATTTTACCATTCGAACTCGGCGTTTACTTTCATTTGTAACGTTTGATCGGAATTTTGTGCATTTCTGAGTGGGATACCTCTCTATCGCCACCCACGCTTACTCTTTCAGTCCCAATCTTTAATGCTTCCAGTTTTTGTTGTTTTATAGTTATATATATTTAATTACACAAGGTAACTTCTAACCATCACATATCCCCCGGAAAATTGTTCGTCCATACCTGCGTGGAATGTTGAAGTTTGTTTTGTAACATTGCATGGTTTTCTGGAGTTTTATTGCCATGTTTATGGCTTATTATTTTGTTATACTTGGTTGTGTGAATGCTGTACTAGTGTGTGTTTTGTTTTCAGGATTATAAAGTTAAGAATTCAAAGGAGTAGCCGTATACTGAGGCAATGCAGGAAAAGAGGATACTTCAACTTGGCCTTCAATGTGAGGTGAAGTGACTAGTCTCGTGTTCTACTAGCATGGTTGGCACTGTGGGTTGTAAGATGTGGGGAGTTGCAGGAAATAATCATGCGGGTGATATTTTCTTTTTCATGTTAACAACGAATCTGCATGTTCGTCTGTAATGGGAAGCCGGACAGTGGCGTAATACTGATTATGGTGCATTTTTTCTCGCTAGTGTTGGAACAGGTGACACAGTGATAGCTGCTTTGAATGTGTATTGCAATGGGGATGTTGACAGACGCATGGTGGGAGTGGAGGTAAAAAATGGTGTCTACAATAGTGTATTACGTGATCATTCAAGTTCAGATATCCATTATCCCTTGCTCTTAATTTTCTTTCGCGCTCATTTGGTTTATATAGTGATTATCATTGCAAAACCTGTTTAAATCTCAAAGTAATTTCACCAGCCTTATTGTTCAGTGTACTTTTGTGTGGGACATTCAATAGACGTGAACAAAGAAGGGGGTATAATCAAAGCTACCTGCGTTTTCCTCAGAGAAATCGGGAGCTACTTACATTTCACTTGTTAAGCATTGAATAGTTACCAGCCATCAGTGAATGTTCAGAATGTAACTTCCTATACTCAAACGGTCTAACTGCTTTTGCTTTTGCCCTTGACATATCACTTTTCTTTGTCTCACTTTCAAAACCCTGGCCGTGGTATTTGGTCATATGCTATTTGTACTTCTGTTGCCTCAGTGTCTTGGCTCTGTATTATTATGGATCCATTCTACCTTTAGCTTCTCATAGTTTGAACACTTTTCTGCCTGCGACGGTATGTTTTTATGGACAGGTTATTTGATCAACCACTTACGAGAGGAATGTGCGCGATAATGCATGCTAATGAAATAAAGTGTTTCATTAGCTAAGATTAGCACTCTTAAGTCCTGGGCTTTGTCAATGAAAGATATTTTCATTTACCCTTACGGATAGAATCCAAGCATATCTCGACGTGTGTTGACCTTTATACTATTGAATCAGTTATATCCATTCAACACTAGGGAGCCTGCATGTATAATTACTGAATTTTACCTTATTTATAGATGAGCTGCATTCGGCGAGACTTGTAGGTTGAAAATTTGTTTATAACCTTTTCATTGAAATTTGGTATATTTCTCATCAAAGTAGTTTCCATTGACAGCATTGCCATAGCTGTCAGTCTTTCTTCAGCCATGGTGCTGCGGAGGTACGTTATTAACCTCTTCATGGCTGAGAAACACCTTCCTGGTTCACTTGTGGTAGTTGGCAGAGTTGCTGCAATGCGAAGAAGTTTTACTACTTCTGAAAGTGATGACTGAAGATTGTTCGAGATGATGAATTGAAGCAGCTGGATAGCACCGGACAGTGATCTGAATTCTTCTCTGGAGTATAAAACGGATAGTTCAGTTTGTAGTTTTTCTTGTCAAATGTATGAAAAAGTCGTACACAGTCATTTAGCTCTTTCTCAAGAAAATCTGATTTGAAGGAAGAAAAATTTGATGGCATCACCAGAGTTGACACTTGGAGATGATTTGTAAATTGAAACCGGCTATTTGCCTGGGATTATGATGACATCACAGACTTCCTTGTCCGCAGACACTCTTGTCGCAGTTTCCTGAACATGGCGTGGTTTGTTTACATTTCCGGTTTCAGAATGTTCGTTGGAGTTCGGTTTTGTATTTCTCACATCATTAACAGTTTTAACAAAGTTTGAAACATGGCAACGAATTTTTGCTACATCTGCCTGCCGATGTTGAAGTTGATTGTATAAAATATCAACATGAGGCATGATATGATGAAAGAATTTCAGCCAGAAGTTGAACTCTTCATCCTGAAGGGACTTGTACAAAGCCGATGCTTCTCGGATTGTGATGTCACTTGAAGACTCGGATTCCATCAGTAGTTCAAAGTAATCCATTAAAGCATATTTTTCTCGAATACAGTATTGACTGTTCTCAATTTAAAATTCCATCTTGTGGCTCCAGCAGCAGGTATCCGTTTTGCCACACAAGAATCTAATACAGACACTCTTTGGGGTGATCGGGAAAAGAATGCCGGTATTGAAGACAAATTTGCAAAAAAAATATTCTTGCTTTCGTGTTTTGCTTAGCAGCTCTCTCCATTATCAAATTAAGTTGGAGTGCAAAGCAATGTATAAAATGGGCGTTCGGGTACACTTCCCTAACTGTCGTCTGCACGCCACTGACGGCACCACTCATAACAGACGCGCCATCGTACGTCTGGACAATTAGTTTATTCTTATCTTTCAGAATAATGGCAAGCTGGGAAAGAATACATTCTGAAATAGCCTCTGCATTTTGACCAGAAGGATTAAAAAATCCCCAAAGCCGTTCTGCAGCATTACCTTGCGAATCACAGTACCTTAGCACAAGAACAAGCTGAAATCCATCCGACACATCCGTCGTCTCGTCAGCCATGATTGTTACAAATTAAGACTCGGATACCGCTTCCAAAATAGCCTCTCTGCATACCTCCAGCATACACTGCAACAATTCTTCCTGGACCATTTTCGATGTTCCTTTGAAACACGAAGCACTCTCTAGATGTGTCTTAAAACAGAGTCTAGTTCACTCGTGTATTTAATTAAATTCAGAAATATACCAGGATTCCCGGAGTCTGGTCTTTCGTCATGTCCTCTCAACGCCAGTTTTTGTAATATTTAGTATTTTTAAATGTTAAGTTATATTAAGTTATTAATTTATTAAACGTTATATAACGTTGTTATTACAAATTTCTGTCTCGTTCACTCGACCAACGCACACCACATGCCCTCCCGGCCGTGGCGCGACAGCAGCAGTCGCTTCAGCTTGATAATAATAATAATAATAATAATATGAAAGTTTTGAAGTTGTAACTTTAATCTTTAAGGAAGGAAGACAGACCGCTAGTGGGTTGATGTTTGATGGTATGAAATGATAGATAGACCTGTAGTAGGGTTGTTTGTTTAAAAATAAAAGTTGATATTAATAAGCCTCGCTAATGAGAATTTAAATGACTTCAATGAGATGAATGAGCTGTGTTTTGAGCTGCTGCGCTGTGAATGGCTGTATTTGAACGTGTTGGCTGGGCGGGTAGCTTTGCTGGGCTGTGATTGGTAGTTGGTTTTTGGCCTGTTTAGAGTATTTCCGGGTAGTAAATTTGTGGTTTTTGATTGAAAATGTGAAATTTAGAGATGTAGCTACGCTGAAGAGTAGTTTTGGTTTGCCTAATCTCTTGTGGTTTGGGTGTAAAAGACACACAGAGAGCGGGGTTGGCGGGCGCCTTGTAGCGCACACGGAGGGGGAAGCGGATGGCCAGAAAACAGGGCCATGTCCTGGCTGTCCCAAGAGAGGGACGTGGAATCATACGACATTGTCATCATGTGAAGAGAAGCATTCAATTATTGCGCTATTCCGGAATTGAACCCAATTTTGAATATATAATGTTGCTTCGTGTTTTAATTACGTACGTGTGAAGTACAGGGGGGGGGGCTGCAGTCCTGCAGACCACCCACTAAATCCGCCACTGGTTATAACCTCCACTACTACTGTACAGTCACCACAGGAACACATAGCAGACGAATTCAATACACACTGAAGTTTACGGGGCTGTTGACCAAGATGTTCCAAACCCCTAAAATGAATTAGCAAGATGTTAATCCTGTTATTGACCAAGTTTCTGGCGTGGTGAAACATTTTCCTGATCGATGATCGCTATAGCGGTATGTAGAGGAGACAACATGATGTTTGTTGCTTTCTTTCTTGATTTCCTCTCCAGACGTTTGTACACATCCCCGGATGTTGCAGACATTGCAAATACAGTGCAGTTTCATGGGGGAAAGATGTGGCTTGAAACGTTGGTATGCTTTGGTCACTGTCATGGTGAACTTATCAAAGTTGTGTCATAGTTCTTTTTGTGGGAGGAAATTATGACGTCATGCTAGGATCTACGAGGGTTGGGGGAAAAGTCATGGCAACTATTTTTTCCTGTAGATATGTGAACGAATCACAAACGTATATGTGTCGTGTGGTAGGTCTGCAGGCATAGTGTGTATGCAGAACAACAGATGGCTCTCTGATAGCTGGTTGTAGCGCAGCGAGGGCTGTGAAATCAGTCAGTTGGTGAGTGTCGTGCGAGATGGAAGTAACCCGTGTTGAGCAGCGCGCTTACATCAAAATAGCCGTTCCCCGAGGGAGAAATGCGATGGAATGTCACAGTGAATTAGTGGAGCCCTTGGGAATAATGCCCTACCATACCGTACAGTAGCACGGTGGGTAGGAAATTTTCAGCAAGGACGTGTGTCAACCAGTGATGAGCAACGTTCGGGACGACCTGCCAGTGTGCGGACCGACGTGGCACGTGCCGTCATCGAGCAGCTCTTGGATGAAGACAGTCGATGGACGCTACTGGAGTTAGAGAGAGCAATTGGCATCGAGAAACGCACCGTCCACAGGATATTCCATACTGAGCTGAAACTGCGCAAAATCGCATCGCGGTGGGTACCGCATGCACTGACGGAAGTTCAAAGGTGGGTGCGCTATGCAATATGCTCCGACCACCTTGCACGCTGGCAACCGGACGGAGATCAATTCTTGTCACGAATAATCACCATTGATGAATGTTGGGCCAGGGCATACGAACCAGAACTGAAACGTCAGTCCGCGGAGTGGCGACATGCTGGATCACCAAGGAGGCAGAAGTTCCGTCAGAATCCGTCACCAGTCAAATTGATGGTGATGGTCGCGTATGACGTCAGGGGTGTCATTGTTTGCTACTTTGTTCCACATGGTAGAACAGTGACCGCACAGTACTACAGGGACTAACTGGTGCGACAGGTACGACAGGTACGACGTGGCGTTCGGGAGAAACGTCCGGATCTTGTGGACAGTGCAATAATCCTGCACAACAATGCAAGGCCATATAAAGCAGAGTGTGTAGGGCAGCTACTGCGACGTTGGGGATGGGAAGAATTGGAGCACCCACCGTACTCTCCCGACACTTCGCCCTGTGACTTTGAACTCAATCGGAAGATTAAGGAACCACTACGTTGTAGGCGGTTTACAACACGAGAGGACATTGCTAATGCTGTGCGCCAACAGGTGACCCGATTCACACATGGTGCGGCAAATGCTGAGGCAGATGGTATTCAGCGCCTCCCACATCGTTGGCAGCGTGTGGTGACAGTAGCAGGGGACTACTTTGAGGGTCTTTAGGCCCAGGTTTGTCATGCCAACTGTATGTGTACTGTGTTGTCACACGTTTGCACCGTGAAGGCCATATTGCCCTGTATACTACCGGTATAAATGAGTGTGTTAACGATATTTCAGTGCTATTCATTGTTCACACATGTAGTTAACACCTTGTCCTTTCGTCTGTTTATGTCACATTTTCCAACCGGACTGGTTTCTTCATGAAAAAAATAGTTGCCATGACTTTTGCCCAACCCTTGTAGATTTGAGTTTGGAGTTCAATTTGGGCCTGTGATTGATTATTTATTCCACTGACACTGTTATAGATACTTACTTTGTATTTTGTAACATTAAACATTTCATAAATCAGTAGATATTTGTAAATGGTTTAGGGAAGCGTTTCTCTTCATTTATAATCTTAATTTAAGCCCAGCATATCATAGAAAAAAGTCGCTAAACCCTCTTGAGGATTATGAATGGTGTGATGGAAGCTACAGGGAAGAGAATGGCTTACGAGGTCTTGCATTCCCACCGTCGATATTTGTTTCCTTTCTCAATCTGATTTTGGACGTTTTGCTGAACCTCCCTGATTATCAGATTCCTGTTAACACTGACTCTGAAAATTAAACATGTTGCTTTAGTGTCTTACACTACAAATACGCAAGTTTCTATTCATATTTTTAATGTAACGCCACCTGTCCTCGCATTGCAAGAGGTGGGGGGTTTGAATGCCATCCACTTATCAGCCACGCTGTGTTCAGCCAACAGCGCCAAGTAGACAGCAGCATTCTGTACCTGGGCGTAGACTCGTCATGGAGACATTATTTTGTGTTTGGGTACAAAGCAAAACATGGCAAAAAAAATAATTCAAAAGCGCCTAAGCACCAACCCTATCAAGTGACTATATTGTGTTGTTCATGTAAAGAAACAATTAATCGGACAATTAGAGGAGCATCTTGTAATGTAATAATAGCTCTGTTCCTGATAACTTTTTTTAATTTTTGATGTGTAACATCTTTCCGCTCGGTTGCTGGATAGTTTTGTGGGAGTGATTTTGATAATTGGGGACGGAAGTGAATCGGGCGGAAGTGGATCGGATGGAAGTGAAGACGCACTGCCAGAAAAATGGGACGGAAGTGAATCGGGCGGAAGTGAAGAAGCACTGCCAGCTGGATGTACAATTGAAAATGTGTGTATTGGAAACAAGGCAGTGTGTGCTCTGTAGCGCGAGAATGTTATGGCAATATAGTAGGCAGTGCATTTAGCAGGCACTGGTTTGACGAGCACAGTGGCAAATGTTTCACCGACTTTCATTTGTCAGAGCAGTTTATGAAGCTTCACGATCAAGGTTGAATATCACATGGGGTAGGACAAAGACGACAAATGACATTTAAGTAAGCGGCATTATTGTCAAGCTGTGGGTGAGTAGTCAAATATTAAATGCATAACAGAATGTTGTTATATGAGTGGAATAAAAGCTGTATTTTCATCATATGTGAGACTAGGTCATTTCATGATTGTAGGAAGCCATGTTTTGATTGTTTACGACGAACTGTATGAGAGCCTTTAGAATAATGTATGTTATAGTTACTGAGGAATGTGCTCACAGTATTTTGAGAGTACTGTCGACGTTGTGTGTCACTTCATTATGAATAGGGCTCGGATCGATATGCTCGATAAAATCTCCAGATATGCTCGAAAACCATGTGTTTTATGCTCGATAGATATGCTCGAAACCCCCATTATATGCTTAAAAAAAACATTATATGCTCGATAGATATGCTCGAAACCCCCATTATATGCGGTTAAATATGCAGAATATGCTCGAAAAACACCGTTAACAAGTATAGAAAGGAAAGTAAAACGAAAAAACCAATAACATACCTTTATATACGAGCTTTATTTTCTAATTGTATGTATGATACACTGCAATATACTCGCATTTAAGTTTTTCAAGTATATATAAGAGAAGTTTTCTTATAAAAGTTACAGTTTAAAAGTTCATTTACAAAATGTTCGAAATTAGGCGATTCAATGAAGTAGATCTGCACTGGTCTAAACAAAAAGAACTTTTTCTATGTTTTCAGTTTTGAATGATTTTCTTAAATCAGTCAATAAAAGTTCCAATGACCAGAACGACCTCACTAAAGGTTAAAAGCCTGCGGTTCTATTATTCGCACCAGACAGGATTTTCAATAATTATTTCTGTTTTAGAACCTTAAGGATGGTCAGGGCCCGAATTTGGGGGAGAATTCGAAGAAAAACAAACTATTTTGACGAAAACCACAAGAATATGCATTTATATGCTTCTATTCTGAAAACCGCGGTTTTATGCGTTTATATGCTCGATAAATTTCAATTCTGTTGGTCCCAGAGAGGTGAAAATACCACCGAAAGGCTTTCAATGTGTACTATTCAGGATAAAAATATGCAAATATGCTCGAATCCGAGCCCTAATTATGAATTATTAATGTAAAAGGAAGGAAGCTTGTAGTTTTGCGTGTCCGTTAATCTCACGATCATGATCCACGGTACCTCACTTTTACGAATGCGAACCACAGGACATGGCATTTCAATTCGAAAATCTCACATGTATTGACCGGGAATCAAACCCGGTCTACCTTGGTGAGAGACTAACAGCTTGACCGCTGCGCCACAAATGTGACAGTAGCATATCTCCAATTCAATCTATACATTCATCATAGTACCAGTATGAAAATGGAGTGTAAATTAACATGTTAAGAATGCCCAAGCTGTGTAGTATACAAGTAGGATGACATGTCAGATGTTACACATCATATGCGACTACTGTAAGGCTCGTATCTTTTTTTTAATAATCGTTTCGGTCGTCTATGGACCACGTTATTTCAACTGCCTTTTCCCTCGTTCTTTCACATTGGCCCAGTATTCGCGCATTCTTCTTCGGTGAGCTTCCTTTCGTTCTTCGGTCCACTTCTTGCCGGTTTTCAATATAGGTTTTGGCTGATAACTCTGTATCTCCCCAAGTTTCTTCTTCAAAGAGTCACGTTCCAAGATGTTCTCATGTGATATCCCCAACTCTTGTAGGTCTTTTTCCACCTCTGTAAACCAGATCCCTTTGTTTTTCTTTCCCACAACGTAGGCACAGATTCGATTGGACAATCTTCCGGAGTTAATTCGTGTAAAATGATCATAAAAGGAGAGTCTTCTTTTGCGAATGGTGTCCGTTATTTTCTCCACATGTAGATACAGTTCATCGTCGTGTCGTCTTCTATACTCTCCTCGTTCCTTGAGCGGGCCCAAGATCTTTCTCAGAATCTTCCTCTCTTTGACTTCGAGTTGTTCTGCCAGGCCTTTCTTATTCATCGCCAGGCATTCTGATGCATATATCGCCTCCGGGCGAATAACGGTTACGTAGTGCCTCAGTTTGGCCTCGAAGGACATTGATCGTGTTTTGTAAATGTCTTTGGTTAAATGGTAAGCCATTTCCATTTTGTTAATCCGTGTCATGAAAGCTTCCTCTTCACGAATGTTGGGCTCAATCAATTCACCCAGGTATTTGAATTTCTCTACCTGTGTTATTTGTCCTCCATTCACCAAAAGTTCTCTGGGTTCTGACTTGATGTTCGTTATAAACTGCGTTTTCTCAAACGAAATCTGAAGACCTGCCTTTGCTGCTTGCACCTGTAATTGATTGATTTGTTGTGTGGCCGTGTCAAGAGAATTAACATTATCATTATTATTATTATTATTGGTATTCATATGAGGTATAATTGCATTTGTGTGTGTAGGTTTTTGAGGGATTATTGGAGGTTATGGTACCACAATGTTACGGATTGCAGCAATAGTTCACATTTTATTATTAAACAAAGTTGGGACTGCACGATGAGGACTCCCATACTCTCTATATATTAAAAAAGGGCAAATAAAACCGGGACTTGTCCATATAAATTAGAAATCTTACCAACATTGTGGAACAATACTAGCGAACAGAGCTTCATTTCTGCAGGCGCATTGCCTCCTAACATCAGGGTACATATTTTGTAATTTTTCGTTGTTAAATACACAAATCAGTTACAGTACTTAATAATTTTATTAATGCAGCCAATGGCCATGTACTTTCCTTTTCAGGACGGATCAGGGAAGGGTTACTTAATGCAATCAATAATGATATATGTTCGTGATAACTCAAGTCTATGAGGTCACTTTCATTTCATAAGTTGGCACTGGTAGTCGGCAAAACCCTCCTAGATCCTTCGTTGACTTATATTATTTGCTTCGATGTATGGTCGGTTGTTGCATCGAGGTGACGTTGGAATTCTCCATGTGTGCGGCTTTCGTACCCAAACACCCCGTGATCACGGTCTCATCTAAGAAGCTTGTATCTACACAGAGAGTGTCTCGTCTGTTATTAAATGCTCCTTGTTTTGCAGCATGTCGAGTCCTGGTTTCACTGCGCTTCGCACACATGTACTGTACATGCTTTATCAGTGCAAACTATGCTAGATCGCAAGTGATGCTCCGGCATTCTTCGGTGAATTCCTTTGCTACGAGCATTGTAAAACATGTTCAGAGCGAACATTATTACATCTGCTGCAAACCTTGTGAAGTACGGAACACTCTGCCTGTCAGCTGCTGTAATTGATACCACTATTTGAAAAGCAGCTGGTATTTTTGATTGCGACAGGACAAGCTTTGTTTAGCTCCAAATGTGGATTGCCAGAGCCTTGAGCAAGCAAATAGCCTTGTTGATTGTCACATACCTGTCTGGAGTAATTTCCTTAAGGTCATTCTTTATGAGGTGAGGTGTACAAGGTCACCGTGATATAACACTTGTGGGTGATAAATGCAGTGGCGGATCGCCCAATTGCTGAGGGTAGGGCCAATATTGTGAAAGATAGGTTCATAGAAAGTAATATTTTTTGTTGCATCTCTTAAAGCCTTGGGACATCTTGGTCATCAACCCCGTTTACTCGTGTGTGTGTGTCAAATTTGTATGATAACCTATATTACGGTGGTGGTTTCAGCAGTGGTGAGGGCCTAATGTAATTATTTGGGTCTTGGATTGGGGGAGCTATTCCGTGACTTGGAGTAAAGTAGCACCCCTGCATTTACCAGGAGTGACAATGGTAAAACAGGACATTCGCTTCCGTCGGGATTCAAACCTAGGATCTTCAAAGTTGAAGCTGTAGTGCATTACTTCACGCGCTCGGCTACGCTACTGAAAGTAAAAACATATTGTGTGACATTTGGGACAGAAAGGATACCAGACAAATTAATGCAAATATTGCTATTCGCGTTATATGACTCAAATAATACGAATATGGAACTTCGTTACTCAGCCTCGATGTTCTGCCACCACCACCACCACCACCACCAAGATGGACTACACTGACGCTAAACTAACCCGCCCAACGATTTGTTCTTCGAATGTAGTTTTCTATTGACTTTTCTGACTTTCAGCTTTGCTGCCGGTTTTATTTTTAAATAATTGATATTTAAATTAGGTACGATATAGGTTTGTCCATTATTCATGATTCCTCCTCAAAATGATCGATACGCTAGGTTTAAACGCGGTCGATTCTTAACTTGGTCATAAATCAGACAACTAACGTGAGAATTCAGCACGGGCCCCTCATTTGAAGTATTTATTGTATTTTTCTAAATTAGTTATATTCCTAGAATCAGGAGTTAGCGAAACCAATGTACACTATCAAGTCATTCGAATTATTTACGAAATTGGAACTAATGGTAGTCACAGATTACCCCTTCCCTATTGGTGATCGTCTGTCTTACTTTATAGTGGTTGGCACTCTTGGCTGTCACCACGGAATCCCGAGTGCGATTCCTTGCTCTGCCAAGAAATTTAATTCAGGTCCGAGGGCTGGAACGGGGTACACTCTGCCTCGTGAGGCAAACTTGAAAAGAGGCAGGTTCGATTCCTACCTCAAGCCATCCTGGAAGTGGTTTTCCGTGGTTTGCCATGTTTATTCCAGGCAAATACTGAAATGGTACGTTACATAAGGTTACAGCCGCTTCTTACCCAAATCCTACCTCAATTACAAATACACACACACTAGTACAGACATCACAGTGACACAGGTTATCAGACAAATTCGATACAAGGTTACATGAGCACGATGTAGAAATGCCCCTAAAAGAAGCATCAACAACCTATTGGGGATTACGCAGGTGGTATGCTACTCAAATTGATTTTCTCCAAAGTTTACTTAGCACTCTCTTCCATCAACATGTTGCCACCTTGCTTTTGCGCATGCTCCAATCGCATTAACCCCCCCCCCCCCCCCAACACACACACACGAGAGTCAGCTTTAACGCTGACATGGTATATATAATCTCAAGAAGCATGGGAAGATTCCGTTGACGAGATTCCTATATGCGACAGTTGGATTTGCAGTGAAAAACTATATGTTTGGAGCTCTAATGATTGGGTTGGTGTCAGCACCGCCACTGGTTAAAAGGTAATTTCGTCACTCATGATCATCATAGGCATATGAGGGGTGAGGAAGGTGAATAACTGGATTAGGATCAGAAATAGCACAACACATTTTTGTGGCTTGAAGCTCCATTCTTCAGTTAGCTATAACAGATTCTGAATCTGTTACAAGCCTTCGTGAAGTATTAACTCTTGAATTGATCTAATAAAACTCTATTGGTTATGTGCCAATTGGTGTTAACTGTCTCAATGCTGGCTTGTTATACTTGGTCAGTTACTGAGCACTACTGTCTTTATCTTGCCTAACCGGCACACGTCAGAGAAACAGGCCCAATATTACTTCCGGATATTTTGAGTCTTGTTGCAATGCACAACTGAAAGGAAATCTGATTTTAAATAAATAGCACTCCTAAAACGAGTTTGTATCCTATTCCTTTAACTATGGAATACTCCCTCTTTTCGTGTGAGTATATACACTGCTGTGCAAAACTCAAGGACGATATGGATGAAGCCACATAACATACAAAGAACTTCTTACCAATCTTGTGGCCAGCATGGGAACACGTTGCAGAGCATGCGTCGCCGTCCGTTGTGATCACACTAGTACATTATGCAACAAGCCTATAATGGCAATGATTAAGACACAAGTATGTTTATAAAAGGAGCGTAGCGAGTTTTATAATTTCCATACGAGTGTCTTACCATTATAGGCGAGTTGCATACGACTGTTTATTTTCGACGATAATTATAACTATTTTATGTTCGAACATAAATATTCATAAATATCTGTCGAGATTTCACCAGTTTTATGTACTGATCAGAGTGCATGGGACGCAGAGAATACCTTGTATTTGACCATGGCCTCCAGGAATACCTCACTATGACACTCGTCATGCAGTGAAATTTAAAATAGGGGACCATGGAAGTGAGCGCAGGTGCGATCCTATCCTCACCTAATTGGTCACACAACTGTTTCTTGAGCTCTCATTGGTGGGAGAAACTGTATCATAATGAAAACTTGTACCATAATGAGCCTCATTATAGTACAGTTTTCTGACATGTAATATTTACATTTCACCAAGGTCGAACGTAAACCCTTTTATAAACCATGTCCCTTCTTTTGTGATGTCCAGGGGACCATCATGGATCCCAGGATCTTACATGTAATGTATTATCTCTGTATAAAAGTGGCATTTCTGTTCGTTACATCGAATATTCCTTTCAGTTGCCTTCCGTACCACACTGTAGCAGGTCATCCCATGTAGCCTATGGTTTGAGGTTCAACGAGCTTTGTTACTGGCAGTGACACAACATGCGACAGTTCGTCCTTAAGTTTTGCACAGCAGTGTACATAATAATGTTATTGGTTTTACATCCCTTTTCACTACTGTGGCTTTTAGAGACGCCGGGGTGCCTGAATTTTACCCAGAAGGGGATCTTTAACGTGCCAGTAAATCCACTGACATGGCTCCCTTACAATTGCGCTCCCTCGAATGCCGACTGACTGCTCCGGGATTCGATCCCGCTATCTTGGGCTCAGCTGGCGAGAACGTTACCGCTCAGCCACGCAGCCAGTCAGGTATATACACTGAGGGACAAAACGTCACGGGAAGGGTAGTCCCATGAGAAAATGTGCTGTGTATGACTCCTGAGCGTTGCGGCTAGCTGCGGCGGAGCAGAGCAGTCTGTCACAGACACGAGTGTAGTGAAGAAGGCAACACGTTGCGAGTTAACAGACTTTGAACGTGGGATGATCATCGGCGCACGGTGCATGGGTCATAGCATTTCGGAGATTACACGCGAATTCGGGTTTCCGAGGTCAACAGTGTCAAGGGTGGATCTTCAATATCGAAGATATAATGTTACCATCCGCGTAAACCGCCGCACGGGATGACCACAGGTGATTAACGAACGGACATGACGTTGCCTCAGCAGAACCATACGCGGTGATCGAAGGGCTACTGTGAGTCAGATCACCGCCCAGTTGAATGTTGGGAGCCAGGAACCCATTTCTTGTCGAGGCAATGGCTCGCTGTATTGCTGCCGTTTTGAGGGCTCGCGGAGGAGCAACTCGTTATTAACATCATATTCCGTGCCTTCCAATTACTTTTGGACACTGAATGTAGTTCTTTACCACTTTGAGGGCTGGAATTTTCCTGTTAAGTTAAGCTCTGGTTTCCATCAATGTTGTTTCGCTGCTCTCTTTCAGGTGGACTGGCTGCGTGGCTCAGCGGTACCGTTCTCGCCTGTTAATCCCAAGGTTGCAGGATCGAATCCTGGCGCAGTCAGCTGGCATTGCAGGGTGCGCAAATGCGAGGGAGTCGTGTCAGTAGATTTACTGGCAAGTTAAAGATCCCCTTCTGGGCAAAATTCCGGCACCCCAGCGTCTCTAAAAGTCAGAGTAGTTAAAAGAGACGTAAAACAAATAACATAGTTATTGAGGTTTTAAGGGGCTGAATTACAAGGTCATCTGCCCCTTTTAACATATAACATTATTATGTATTTATATTTATTTATTTAATCGATTGTTCCCCTTTAGGAGAGCGATTGAACTTGAATACAGGATTTCATCTCCTGGCGTTTTCTCGCTTCTCTTCCAAAAATCTCTTCATCCTCTCAGAATGCTCCTTCTTCCGCTCAGCTGTCTACTTTCTTCCAGGCTGTCGTGACGGTCTTTGATCAAACTTAACATTTTTGATTTTATTCCTGCACTCGGTGCGGTCCTCAAGGTTTTCAATGTTGACCTGTTGTAGGTCCCTCTGAACCTCTGTCAGCCACTCCGTGCCACCCTTACTCCGTGTTATAACGTTGAGCAATTTCTTCGCCGTTCTGAAATTTTCCATCCTATAAATGTGTGTATAAAACTGTACTCTGCGTTTTCTGATTACTTCCGTTATCGTGTGAATCTTTTGGTAGAGTTCGCTTTGAGATCTCTTCATCCAAATACCGTTATTATTAACTGCCCCGTAAATCTTTCTGAGAATTTTCCTTTCCTGTTTTTCTATATCCTTAATTTTGGAATGACCGTCGATTACCATTGTTTCGGCAGCGTAAGTTGCTTCCGGAAGAATCACCGTTGTATAGTGCCTTAATTTTGCGTCTAACAAGATGCACTTCTTGTTGTAGTGAGCTCACGTTAGCTTGTAGGCCTTCTGTAGTTTTGTGATTCTTTGTTCATTGGTGATTCGGTTTAGTCCCGAGGACTGTATGATTTCACCAAGGTATTTAAAATGGGGGACTTGTGTTATTTTATCGTATTGTGTGATTAAAGAAGAGTTATTTTCTGGCCGTCTTTCCATATAGTGGGTTTTTTCATAAGAAATTTGTAGTCCGGTTCTTTGAGCAATTTCATGTAATTTTTCCACTGCGTGTATGGCTTCATGTCTGGTGTTAGTGATAATGGCAATATCGTCCGCAAAAGCGAGGCACTTGACTGTAAGACGGTTCTCTTTTATGATTCCAATTTGAATAACATTATTATTATTATTATTATTCTCTTTCGGGTAATCAATGGATTGTACATGTTGCTTCAGTGCCCCTCGTTGCGTAGTGGCTGTCACCGCTGAGGCCTGGGTTCGATTTCCGGCTCTGCCAAGAAATTTAATTCGGGTCTGAGGGCTGGAACGGGGTATACTCAGCCTCGTGAGGCAAAACTGGGAATAGGCGGATTCGATTCCCACCTCAGCCATCCTGGAAGTGGTTTTCCATGGTTTCCCACTTTTACTCCAGGCAAATGCCAGGTTCGTAAATTTAAGGCCACGGCCGCCTTCTTCCCAATCCTCATCTGAATTACAACTAGGCCTACATACAGTAATACAGCCATCACAATAACACAGGTTATCAGACAAATCTTACACATACACACACACCCAAGTACTCGGGGCTACATGACCACGATGTCGCGAAGTCCCTCAATTAATCAACAAAAACATGTTGCATCTTGGACCTACAATTACTGTGGGTGTAGAGTGTTCATTTATTCACATTACGTCCTCCGGAGCCGGTTTGTTCTATAGACCCAAACTTTCTGCGCCAGTTTTCCTCTATTAGAAGAATAGCGTTAAACACAAACAACACATCCTTTCGATAGCGCGACGATTTGGGGGTCAGTTAGCGCATTGAATGTTTTACGCTGGGCCAAGTACACTAATGTCATCGCGCCAGGAGATGGCAGTTCAACATGCTGCGACGGGATAAGGGGGTATTGCAGTACGCATGCGCAGCCCGCCTATTCCAAACCTAAATATATCGGCTGGCAGTCAGTGCTACAGTAGAGCGTCGAAAATCTGAACTAATTGGGACAGGGGGGTTGGAGAGGGGGAGGGGAGGGAGGTTCGAATTTTCGAACATTACTTAGAAATTCCTAGTTACACTAAAAATGTTAAGATAAATAAAAATAAACACTTTATGTACTTACATATGTACATACATATTGTACTTTGATTTATTTGTATCTTAAAATCCAGAAAAATGCACTCATTTTACAAAAAACATTTCACTACATATTTACAAATTTACATATTATGTATGTACTGTACGTATGTATTCACAACGAACACTACGAACCAGAACATACAACTACACTACTGAACAAGTGAACCAACTGAACTGATAGGGTTAAAAATAGACTGGCCCGCTGGGGGGAAGGGGAGTGGATGGTTCAGAACAAACACTCCCAATGTCATTGTTCTCTCACAGCGTCGTGAAAAATACCATTCACATGTTTAAAGTGGGCGTTCGGGTTTTTGACGCTCTACTGTACTTGCTGCATGATCATTTGTTATCGGGCTTCTTGTGTGTGAATTGTTACCTTCCTTCCTACTGTGGATATTCTTACAAGCCTTTGTGTTTACTTTTAACAGTGTGGCAGCATCAGGTACAGTAAAGGAACCAGTGACCAACTCAATGTTTTTGGAATGCGTGATACGCAGTGAGCGGAAAGACAGCTGCAGTTCAAAACAGACTGCCATCTCCTGGCGCGATATCAGTACTTAGGAATAAGGTTTATCATGCGAAATGGCCAAGGAGAATGATGAAATGAACTTCAGTACTGTACTTCCTGCTGTGTTAGGTGTACGCTTGAAATGAGGCACACTTGTAAGGTATCACAATCTTGTCAAGACTGCCACCCTCCAGCGCCATGCTGACACTCATCCTCACAAGTACATGAGTTAACACGTAACATTCAAATCGTACTCTGTTTAAATACTGTGGCTGGCTGCGTGGCTCAGCGGTAACGTTCTCGTTTGCTGGGCCCAATGTTGCAGGTTCGTATCCTGGCGCAGTCGGCTAGCATTTGAGGGTACGCAAATGCGAGGGAGCCATGTCAGTAGATTTACTGGCACGTTAAAGATCCCATTCGGGGTGAAATTCCGGCACCCTGGCGTCTCTAAAAGCCAGTGTAGTTAAGAGACATAAAACCAATATCACTTTTGTTTTGTTTAAATACCTTACTGTAATAAAGTATTTAATTCTCCGTCAAGATATTTACCCATTCACGATTTGATTGCCGCTGAGTGTGATTGCGCCAGCGTTTGCTGTTTATTGTAGCATGAGCCCCGCGGGGCGAAGCGGAGGACACAGCGATGAGAGTGAAGTCTGCACATAAGTCAAGCAGCTTTGCGACAGATAGCGTCATAGGAGCTCATGTCAACACGGACAGTTAAACGCTGACTGAGCCTACTGGAGCCGAGTCATATCCTACTCCTACCCTTTCACGAATTGATTGCCGGCGGTCGAGATGGTAACTAATGTTTGTTTACTTGGCACACGTCAGCCTGCTTCATTGACAGGTACAGTTGCGTGAGTAGGATATGACTCAGTTCCAATAGCCTCAGTCATCGTTGAACTGTCCATGATGACATGAGGTCCTGTGACGCGCAATGCTGCTTGACTTATGTGTAGAAAGCATTCTGTCATCGCTGTGTTCCCCGCTTCACTGTGCGGGGCAGCTGTCAACGAAGCAGGCTGACGTGTGACACAAGTAAACAGAGAATAGTTCCATTCTCGACCGCCGGCAATCAATTCGTGAATGGTAATACTGTGAATTACTGCTACGCTATTGTTGAAGTAGGACTCTCAAACATCGTGTGACATTAATGTTACTGTCAGCACTGCTAAGTGATACCTGCTGATTCAGAAGCACGTCTTTGCAGATAAGACACACACGCTGGTTCTACAGTACAATGTCCCATAGTATCAATCTCCCGGGGCATTGCTGTTGGTGCACAACTTGAGGGAGAGGCAAAACGTCAAGGGCGGCGCGCAAGGAGACTTAATTACAGTATATTCGTTCCTTCATGTTGTTGTTTCATTTTAGGGGTTTGGATATCGTGGTCATTTTGCCCAGTGTACTTCGGTATGTGTAGGACTTGTCTGATAACCTGTGTTATTGTGTTGTAATGCTTGTAAATCGGGTGAGGATCAGGAAGAAGGTGCCCTTGGCTTTAAGTTAGGAATCATCCTGGGATTTGCCTGGAGTAGGATAGGGAAACCACAGAAAAACCTCTACCAGGATCTGTAAGGTGGGAATCGAATCCACCTATTCTCAGTTTGCGTCACGAGGCTGAGTGTACCACATTCCCTCAGACCAGAATTCATTTTTTTGACAGAGCAGGGAATCGAACCTGGAGCCCCGTGGTGACAGCCGCTACACCACAATGTCCACATGGCACACTCCGGATGTAATATTCCATTCTCATATCTCCTTAATGTAGTATTTACAGATATATATGAGTTAAAGTTCATGCTTGAAACTGTCTGTCTGTTAGGTAGTCAGCGCAGAGGCTGGTTGGATCCTCAAATAGTACCGCCACAGGTCAGGATGGTAGATACCCACAAAAACAACTAAGGCAGCACTATAATGAGGCATACTAGGCAAGGTTAAGAGTGAGGTAGATTTGCTTGGTTTCCTCACCGAGTTAGAACAATAGCACTGACCCTATGAGTAGAACCCTTCACAGTACACACAGGCACTTGCTGTGGCCTGAATGTCATTACTCAGCACCACCCATGCCTGCAGAAACACGAAGCCTATGTATTACTATTATTATTATTATTATTATTATTGTGTCACCATGAACAAATCCTCTCACTAAGGATTTAACCCGACATTAGGGGTTGGGGTGGCTGGTGATACCAGCGAAGAAAAATCAAGACATAAAGTATATTAACCTGGAGACCTTACGTTTCTCTGTGTGTGTGTTATTATTTTATTTTAATAATTCATAATAATTCATTCGGTGTTAATGTATTTTAATTGGGTACTGCTTTATGCTGCCGGAACATGACAAGAAGTGGGAAATTCGATTGAGAAAAATCTGACTTAATTATTTAAGATTTTTTGTAATTAGAATGGTGTTTAGTATTCCTGGATCCCTTTTCAATCTTTTATTTTAATGAGGAGGAGGAGTAGAGGATATCACAGTATGCCTTGCTCTTCCTAAAGACAATGGGCTTTCGTGATATTATTGATATTCTTGATATACAAATATAACAGAATGACCGGGTGAGTTAGCCGTGGTCGTTATGGCGTGACGTGGCTGCAGGCAGTCGCTTACATCCGGGAGGCGAGGAGGTTTGAACCCCCCGCCGGCAACCTTGAAGATGGTGTTCTGTGGTTTCCTATCTTACTTCCAGGCAAATGCCGGGGTTGGTCCCCAACTATAGGCCACAGCCGCTACCTTCCAATTTCTCGTCCTTGCATTCACACATTCCTCCCAAGACAACACACCACATGTGACGGTACTTACAGCTCATCCCATGGGTGTCCGCATAGAAGCAGCTGCAAACTCTGGCGAGCGGAACATGTCCTCGGACACTCCCGGCACTAAAAGCCATACGCTAAAAATGTATTGGTCTTTAAACTGGAACTGTGAGGCTTAATATTTGAAGGTAGCTATACGTTTCTAAGGCGTTTGCTGCTTTTTAGTGTTCAGTTTAGATAAAACACCTTCGTTTCTTTCACAACATTCTAAACATCTAAAAATACAAAAATGTCAGGGTGTAGAGAGTAAAGGCATATGTGCAATTTGGTGTGAAATGCGTTCTTTGTTGGAATAGCACTAGCATTTGTCTGCTCATAGCATTGGTGAAATTAGAGCGTTTCGCCACCAGGTACATTTCGTAAAAACAATTAACAGTGGCTCACAATTTTTGACGTACCGGTATCCAGTAATTGTAAATACAAAGGCTGCCATTATTATCAACCAATCTCGCCTTATTCAGGCTGGTAACTCAGAATGCATTTTATCGTCAAGATATGAGCAGCAAATTTTGTAGTAATAATAATAATAATAATAATAATAATAATAATAATAATGTTATTGGATTTACGTCCTCATTACCTTACGCCCCGTGGCACCACAGCCCATGAAGGGCCTCGGCCTACCAAGCAACCGCTGCTCAGCCATTTGGCCTACAGATTGCGAGGTGACGCGTGGTCATCGCGTCGGGTCCCATCGGCCGATAATCTTCGTTTTCATGACCGGAGCTTTGTCTCACTGTTAGACAGCTTCATAATTGTCCTTACGAGGCTGAGTGCATCCCGATCCATCCCTCACGTCAGTTTCTAAAATCCCTGACGCAGACGGGAATCGAACCCGGGGCCTCTGGGTGAGCCGCAGACGCGCTACCTCAACACCACGGCGCCGTCCGCTCCCTTTTAAGTACTGCAGCTTTTAGGCACGTCGGAGTGCTAGAATTTCGCCCCGAAGGCAATAGATCTACTGACACGGCTCCCTCGTATTTGCGCACCCTCAAATGCCAACTGACTGCGCCAGGACTCGATCGTGTAACTTTGGGCACAGCAGGCGAAAACGTTATCACACAGCCAGTCAGCAAGTTTTGTGATCTGTATTTTTGTCGCCTATCATGGTACAACTATTGTTTCTTTTATATTAAACAGAGTGATAGCAACAACATTTGTAGTGAATGCAAAGCTCATTTTATTCATAAGACAAGTACGGGAATTTATGAAGGTACTTCTGTTACATAGTAATTTGACACAGTCTGAAACAGCAATCAGCTCAGAAGTCTGTGCGTCCTATTTTAATTGCGAAATGGTTGGTTTTTATGCCAGGTACTGTAAAGTCACAAAATGTTCTTAGTTTTTCACAATTAAGGGAGCAAAAATAAATTATCCTTGAGAAGGGGTTAAATATGTGCCTTAGACCATTGAGGAGCGCCAGAGAAAAAACAGTTACGTCCAACAAAGCGTTTATTAGATACTGTAAGAATACTGGACCGACCATAGTGGCCGAGAGCGCTAACGCGCTAGTTCGTGCCTCGCTGGCTTCGGGAGAGCGTGGGTTCGAATCCCACCGCGACCGTCCTGAAAATTGTTTTCGTGGCTTCCCATTTTCACCAACAGGTCTATGGTCGACTTTCTTCCAAAATCCCTTCCCTGATCCTTCCTTAATAAGACCCAAGTTGGCGGTCGCTTGGGTGATCTACCTGTCACCATCCCCAGTTGTATCTGCTGACAACGTGTGATTAGCTCCCAGACACCCTCCTTGTGACGGTAGAGGAACGGTCCCTCGCAGAGTCCGTAAGTGAAGCCGAGCTGGGAGGATAAGTGATTAAAAAATAAAAAAACTGGTAACTTGATGCCATTTCAAACGATATTTTAAGATGGCTTTTGATGGAAGATGTTTGTAGCATCACCCAATACCTCGCCCCAGAACCACAAAACTTTGAATGCAGTAAGCGTGGTTTTATCAGATTTTGTTCCAACACTCCTCATTTAGCAATGTCCAGTTACAGCTACAGTCTTTGTATGTTGGTCCCAGTTCGTAACGCTGATTTTTTATCCATCGTGTGATCAAATCGATTCGTGTATATTTTCTTGTTGATTGTATTAGATACCCGCATGGAGAATTAAAATGTCTACTTCATTAGCTCAGCGGTTAGAATAATCTGTGGGTTTGAGACCAACATATACAGGGTCTTTCATATAAAGTAAGAACGGCAAGCGACAGTTTTGTTATTCGTTGGTGCGGTGGCCTTGACCGAGCTTGTGGCGCGCCATGGCCCCCTGCTGTACTCTTGAAAGCGCGCGCATATTACATTCGAGGGCTGCTTTTTCTTTCTTCAAGTTCCGATGGACTGTATGAAAATAACAGATTGACATACCAAACTGATTTTACTACTAAATGTTTGCTTGTTTTATTCTTATGTCTCAACATAATCGCCAAAACGATTGAAACATTTGTCGTATCGTTACTCCAGCTTTCCAATGCTCTCGGCAACAAGCTCTGCCGCCACTGAGATGGGTATGTCTGGATAGTCTCCTGAAGTTTTTCCTTTTTGGCGAGGCGTTGCCGCCCTATCATACCTTCAGTTCTCGGGAAAGGTGAAAATAATTCAGGACCACACTGTACCAACGTTACGATCGACTATTACAAAGAATTCACGTGTGAAGTTTTGGTTGGACCATCTGCCGTTTAGTCCAAACCAGCACTGAATGATTTTCACCTTTTTCGAGAATTGAAGGTATGGTTGGGCGGCAACGCCTTGCCGAAAACGAAGCACTTCAGGAGACTGTCCAGACGTACCCACCTCAGTGGCGGCAGATTTTTTTTCCGAGGGCATTGGAAAGCTGGAGTAACGATACGGCAAATGTCTCAATCGTTTTGGCGATTTTGTTGAGACGTAAGAATAAAACAAGCAAACATTTAGTAGTATAATCAGTTTGGTATGTCATTCTGTTATGTTTATACAGTCCATCGGAACTTGAAAGAGACAGCCCTCCTATGTAGGCCTACTATGCGCGCGCATTCAATAGTACAGCAGGGGGCCGTGGCGCACCACAAGCTCGGTCAAGGCCACCGCAGCATCGAATAACAAAACTGCCGCTTGCCGTTCTTACTTTATATGAAAGACCCTGTATTTTAATTATTTATGTTCCATTTTAATATTTATTACGCTCTGTACAAAGTGTGTTGAGCTCCCAGACACCCTACTGGTGACGGTAGAGGAACGATCCCTCGCAGTGCAATAAGACGACCTAATAGCTTCCATTTGTCATTGAAATAGTTTAACTCCCCTTGCAATGTTTTCGCCATGTGATCTGTGGAGAATAGGGCGTTACAGCTGTTTCCTACTTAAACAGAAGTCGTCCCATATCTCTACATAGTATAGAACACAGTCCCTGATTCTTGGATGTAATGGGTAATCTCGAAAACCACTGGGTGGGTTTTGATGCGGTTTTCACCAGACGGTACTGTAAAGGATTTCTCGAGGAAGGATTCTGTAGAAGAACATTCATTTAAGACCAAAGGAAGCCTAGTAGTAACGATTTCAGTGAATCGAGTTAAAGAAAAACCTGCCGTGCGTGTGCCTAGTAAGGTTACACTGGGTATACCGTTAAAATTATCTATATAGGCTATTATGAGTGTAAGAATTGTTCAGCATGAAAAGTTCTACAAAACGTCCAGTGCAGCATATATCTCTCTTAAATACATCGCCCACTATAAGTGTTTATGTTTTCATTTCTTCCAACAATCTCCATTCAGTGAACATTTAAATTACTAGCTTCGGAGCGAGTTTACGAGCTAGCAAGCGAGCCTCATCACCCCAGCTTTGGCCAGCATCAAACTATCGAGTCGTGTTGAGTTAAGACTTAAGAGAAGAGTATGTTTGGAGTTTCGCTGTTCGCCTCACAAGGGAAGTATCAGGTAAGACAGGTCGAAACCTATCTTGAAACTTTGTGGACGCAATCGTTGTACTATAAGAGGACAACGTGAGGAAAATCAGCCGCCAGATTGAACTGCAAGGCTCCGAATCATGTGGCGAATCTGTCATATAAATCAGTGGGATGTAGCGAGTACCGTACATGTTGGAAGGGACAGCCCTAACGGCGCAGGCACTCAAGGCCGGTGGGAAGAACCGCCCGCTCCAGTCAATATATACGCCCCACCACGTGACTACTCCGAGTGCCGCAGGGATGTCCAGCTCTGCCAGCTGTCATGCCTTTGTACCAGGATGTCAGATACGATTTCGGAACCTTGCAGTTCAATCTGTTGGCTGATTTTCTGCACGTTGTCCTCTTATAGTATAATGATTGCGTCCACAAAGTTTCAAGAAGGTTTCCACCTGTCTTACCTGATACTTCCCTTGTCAGCTTTTCTGAATTGCGTCTGGGACCTGCCGTCCGTGCGCCTTTTAAGCTTACGCTGGGTAAACCGTTTAAGATACTGGGTGAAGCCGGGGCGGGTTGCTAGTGGATAATAAACGTATTTGTGGTGGACTTGACGTGGAATTGAGTAAACGTGCATGTGAAAGATGATGTTCTTTGTGCATATGTTCCTCCTCAACGGAGCTCCTCCCGAATGGCATCTATACAGGGCGGTGTATCGAATAACTTATGTCATCTAACCACAAGTTTATCCTTTACATAGAGAAATGAAAATCCACAGCCTACTTCCAGTCGACCGACCGGGTCAGGGAATGGAATGAATGAAGCCCCCATCTAGCGGCGAGGATATGAACTGTGCTGGCTGCCGAAGCCTATCGCACTCCCTTGGGATAATGATTAAATGAATGACAGATGAAATGAAAAGATAGTGGAGAGCGTTGCTGGAATGAAATTTGTGACCGGGAAAACTGGAGTAGGCCTACCCGGAGAAAAACTTGTCTGCCTCCGCTTTGTCCAGCACAAATCTCACATGGAGTGACCGGGATTTGAACCACGAACCCAGCGGTGAGAGGCCGGCGTGCTGCCGCCTAAGTCACGGACATAGAGAAATATCGTATGATATATACTCAGTTTATGAAAGGAATCGGTTGCGTGTTTGAGCACAATCATAAGACCCAATCACTTAGGCCTAAATCATTCAACGATTTGAAATGAGAAACGTAATGATAACTTTGTGTGGATTGATAGCTGAATATTGGAAACACTTATTTCTATTTTAAAACAGCTCCCAAGTTGTCCGAGTAGCATAAATGGAAAACCTTCTGGTTCGTGGTAATACTGTGTGTAGTAGGTGCCAACAATGTGTGTCCACGACCTGAGTTCTGTTACCATTCTTTGCTCATGACCTAACTACATAGACGAGGGTGCTAAGGCTGCATTGCTGTATTGTTTAGAGGCAGTGGCCATCCTGAGTGTGGTTTATATTCACAGAGTTCTCTCACTCACTTCAGGGAATCGCTAGAACAGTACATTCTGACGTGCCCATCCCAATCTTAGACCCTAGTAATTCGTTTAAACACACACACTGTTAAAGACAGACAGACAGGTTATTGGACTAATTTTACACTTGTGACTTTTGGGCGTACCCTATCTGCCTTGACCACCTCGTGGTGTAGCGACTAGCGTTGTTGACTGTTGCCCGGTGGTCCGGGTTCCGATTCCCGGCTCTGCCATGAAATTTAATTCTGTCGTGAGGGCCGGAACGGGATACACTCAGCCTCGTGAGGGAAAACTGAGAAGAGGCAAATACACACACTAGTGCAGTCGTCGCAATAGCACAGGTTATCACACAAATTCTGCACACACCCAAAAATACACGGGGCTATATGACCACGATGTCGTAGCCCCTGAAATAAGCAACAGCAACAACCTCTCTTCCTTCTCTATCCTACTAATTTTCATGGCTCTACATCATTCAAAGTCCTTCCTCAATCCTCATTCTCTGATGGTTAAGAGCATTTCTTTTCCCCTGACCTCCCTTCTTCTTTTCAGCAGGGGGCCATGGCGCGCCACAAGCTCGGCCAAGACCACCGCAGCAGCGAATAACAAAACTGCCGCTTGCCGTGGTTACTTTATATGAAAGACCCTGTATACAGATTGTGCAATTGGGCTACTGAGGGATTTAAGGGTTCTTGTTAAGTCCCTCACCCTTTTGTGTTACATAAATAATTTGTAGCTAGAAACCTTCCCTGGAGTAGGCTTGCGCATAATAGTTCGCGGCTGGGAGCGATCTGTTTAGTTCGCAGCTCCTTAGCGAACTAGTTCGCTCTTTTAGTTCGTTAGGTCCCATCTCGAATTCCCTGTAGGACAGATCGTTCGCTCGCCGTGCTGCTGACACTGCACGCGCTCTTTGTTTGCTATAGCAGTCTGTCACCACTCATTACTCGTCACCAGTGATTGCTCATTCACATTGCTCTCGTTTCAAGCAATACTGTAAGCTACTGTAACAGTTACTGTGCAGTTCGTATTTTAGATATTGACATGTTGCGTGTGTAATGTGTTTTACATTTTGATATTCGAAGATAAAAAAATACAAAAATATGAGTATTGAAACATTTGTGAAATTCCTTATTCCTTCCTTATTTCCTTATATTCCTTGTAGGAACATAGGGTGGCTACAAACTTCTTCCATCTCACTCTATTGTTGGCCATCCTTTTAATTAGGGTCCATGTCTTTCCTTCTGAGAAAACTTCTCTTTCTATTGTTTATAAAGCCAAAAGTCGTCATTTGTTTATCATCAGGGGCGGATCTAGGGGAGGGCGACCGCCCAGGGCCCCGCGGTCCGGGAGGCACCGTGCCATGGATTGTTTTAAATTTAATTGATAAATTTTTTTGTACTTTTCAAACTTTCGAACTAATTCATAATTCATATTCATTTATCAGTGCAGCTATGACCTCCCGTGCCCGTGTAGCAAGTTTAGATTTCAGTGAAATGATAGAAGACTTCAGCCGGGAAAAAAGTCGCAAAGTATTATTTTTATATTTCATAGTTTACATAATCTTCTTCAATGGGACTTTAAGGTTTCTTTCATATTATTAAAAAAATGTACTGTAGTGTATTCAAAATATTGTAACTATTCTTTATTTTATTATTAATACAAAACTATTTTCCATTTGATTTGATTTTTTATTTCCTATTGTTGTGGGCCCCACCTTATCATATCGCCCAGGGCCCCGCAAGGCCTATTGTTGTGGGCCCCACCTTATCATATCGCCCAGGGCCCCGCAAGGCCTATTGTTGTGGGCCCCACCTTATCATATCGCCCAGGGCCCCGCAAGGCCTAATGTTGTGGGCCCCACCTTATCATATCGCCCAGGGCCCCGCAAGGCCTATTGTTGTGGGCCCCACCTTATCATATCGCCCAGGGCCCCGCAAGGCCTATTGTTGTGGGCCCCACCTTATCATATCGCCCAGGGCCCCGCAAGGCCTATTGTTGTGGGCCCCACCTTATCATATCGCCCAGGGCCCCGCAAGGCCTGGATCCGCCACTGGTAATCATTAGTGAAATACCGGTACCGTACCTAAAAGAATAACAGTATGGACGATGTGTTCGTAGAAGCATACACTTATTATTCTCTTTATATTTTTTTCTCGCGTGGGGCCGATAACCTAGATGTTAGGCCCCTTAAAACAACAATTACCATCATCATTTTTCGCGTGTATCGGCGCGTCACTATTCCATTTCCTACTTGTCACTAGGTGATGATAAGACGTACCCCGCCCCCCGCAAATTTCATTTCTTACTTGCTTCGTGATATTCATTATTTGGCTGCTCTGAAACCGTTGGGTACATTATCTTCATGGCATGAATGGGAGGAATAGGTTTTTTTAGTTCAGAGTTTTTCTCCATAGAAGTTCGCTTTTCTTTGTGAATCATCGTCATAATGTTCATTTCTTAAAAACAGGTAAAAGTAGTTGTATCACCATGTATCGAGAAAAATAAATATCAACTATGTTAGTCCAAATGGTAATGCTAATCCAGTTCGCCGATTTTCTAAATAATTGGACATATTTTCAAATAATCCAAAATGACTAACTTAAATAAAACTGAGGAATTATCCCCATATCTACATCAGTTAACTATCAGTAACTAATATTTATGAACCGCCACTGTATTAAATTACAAATATAATGTACTTACTACTATTAGCGTGTTAGTTCGCTAAGGAGCTGCGAACTAAACTGATCGCTCCCAGCCGCGAACTATTATGCGCAAGCCTACTAGTAGTGTGTTATACTGTTATTATAATAAACCAACATTGAACAATCGCCGCGCCAAAACTTGAAAATCTTGCCACTAACAATAGACACACTCAATCAACTGAACTGACAACAAAACAAAGAGCATGCGATTGTGCAATGAATGTTGACGCGACGAGCTGACGAACTACGGCGGACCAGCGCTCTCGCGCAGTTACAAGTCGGTCAGCGGAAAAAGAGCGAACGAACTAACAAGTGAGGGATCTGGGAACTAGTTCGGTAGTTCGTCTGTGGGACCCACTCTTCCGAACTAGTTCGTTCGCGAACTACACAAGACTACCCTGGAGTGCACACAACAACTCACCCAAGTTTCATCGCAATTGGATGAATGGTATATGAACGCATAGGGGACATACATACATACATACAAACTATCACGAATTACCCTTTCACGAATTGATTGCCGGCGGTCGAGATGGGAACTATTCTGTTTACTTATGTCACACGTCACTCTACTTCGTTGACACAGTTGCTCGAGTAGGACATGACTCAGCTCCAATAGCTTCAGTAATCGTTTAACTGTCCGTTGTGACATGAGGTCATGTGACGCTTATCTGCACTTCTAAGACAGGTAGCGTGCGCAATGCTGCTGGACTTATGTGCAGACTGCACTCTGTCATCACAGTGTCCTCCACTTCACCCCACGGGGCTCCTGCTACAATAATCAACAAACGCTGGTGCAGCCACGCTCAGCGGCGATCAAATCTTAAATGGGTAATAACATTGATTTTTATATATAGAGATATATAGAGACCTACTGTATATATCCCATATATTTTTACTTAGGTACTTTGAGACATCGTGTTCGTGTAGCTCCGTGAACTTGGGTGTGTATGGAAACTGTCTGCTAACCTATGTCATTGTGATGGCTGTACTAGTATGTCTATTTGTCATTGAAGGCTAGGGTTGGAATAGGAAGCGGTTATGACCTTCAATTAGGAGCGATCCCGGTATTTAACTGGAATAGAAGTGGGAAACCAAGGCAAACCACTTGTAGTAGGGCTGAAGTAGGAATTGAACTCACCGCTTCTTAGTTCTTCACGAGGCTGAGACTGGAATCAAACCCGCATTACCACGGTGATAGCCTCTACGCCATGTGAGGACGGTTGTGGTAGTATCCATTTTTGTAATCGTTATTGTTCTTACTATTTGGAGTAGAGCCGCACCCTTAAGACAACAATCAACGCCACCGCACCTGCACAAGTACAAGGGGCTCATGACCGAAGGTAATCCTAGCTCAATGTTAAGCAGTAGCTAGATTAGAAGCCCGTGAACACTACGCTCTTGGCTTGGTTTAACATACGAGAAATTGCCCTCCCTCTCCCCTTGTATCCAAAATAAACATCTGCTTGCCATCTGTGGTTGTGGGAGGTGATCCCTCGGACTGGTTCATGGTCGCCTTCTGTTGTCTAAGGCTCTTCTCCCATAGGCCCTGAGTGCGATTCCCGGATCAGCCAAGACATTTAATTCAGTCCGAAGGCTGTAACGGGGTTGGTTCAGCCTCGATACGACAACTGAAAAGAAGTGGATATGTTTCATATCTCCTAGAAAAGGTTTACCGTGGAATTCCAATTCTAGACACACAACGATAACTCAGGTTTACCTTTTTGCGTATGTCGCTACATCTAGTGATTTTCAGTGTTTTTTCGCTTGGGCTGTTTGCGAACCCACATCCAAGTACTGCTCGGTTCCAAGCTCTGTGAACTTGCGGGATGAAGAGGAGAGGCAGGGTAGGAGCAGGCGAGAATTGAGAAGCCTGTCGACAGCCCGCCGTGTTACCTGACATTCTCATCTATTCCAATACTGCTAGCATGGGTCTTTTCTGAAACCAGTGTGGCGTTGGGAATGAGTGACTGAGTCACCGACTAATGTATTTGCTTCTGTTACTACGCAAGGACCGAGAAACCGCATCACTCGTCACCACCACTGATAATACTCATAATAGTCTGCGATGCACATTCCTCTCAGGTCCACGCAGCTTAGACTCGAGCAGTACATGTACAACAGCTTGGTCAGACCTTGGAATAACGGCCGGTTGTCGGGAGACCACGTTCTGTGGGCGGTGGAAGAGAAGGGGTGAACTGGCTACCCTACAGCAAGTAAACTCCGGCTTCCTCGGAGTTGCAATCCAGCTTACGGTCTGAAAACCCTTCCTCTAACCAAGTCTGCACGGCTAAAGACTACGATGACTTAATGAAATAGTAATTCAGGAGCCCACTTCCTGGAGTAGCGGCTACCATTCTTAGCTGTCGCCCCGGAGTTCCGGGTTCGATTCCCAGCTCTTGCAAGAAATTTCAATTCTGATTTGAGGGCTGGAACGGGGCACACTCAGCCTCGTGAGGAAAAACTGAGAAGAGATGGGTTCGTTTCCCTCCTCAGCCATATTGGAAGTGGTTTTCTGTGGTTCCTAAACTAATGGCCACAGCCGCCTGAGAATTCAATTATATTACCGGCTATTCAGAGACCTGAGGAAAGCAATGGCAAACTACCTCACTCCTCTTCTTGCCCAGTACGCCTCAATATAGCGCTGCCTTGGGTTTTTGTTGGTATCTACCCACACAACCTAACGGCGGTGCTTTTTGAGGATCCAACCAGCCTTCGGGCTGACTACCTAACAGACACATTCAGAGACCAGCTGCTTGCCACGGTGGGTGAGTGGTTAACGTGTCGGTCTGCTAACCCCCAAGCTTGCAGGTTCGCTCCTGGCCGTGGTAAGTGGTTTTTTTTTGAAAGGCGGCAAAAATTTACGACACGCATGTCATATGATGTTGGCATGTCAAAGAACCCATTTGAATTCAGTAGGCCGTGTTCATAATGGCAAAATTAATCTCGGGAGTTTCCGCCAACACAAAGTTCCTCATTTCTCTACTAGAAAGCGCTATAGTGTCAAGGAGCTTAGATATCTAACCTCCTTGACTTTCATAGTGCTTCAAGGAACAACGAAATTCGACATGTAAGCTGCCCTCTGGGTGTTAAATATCAAAGCTTGCACCCGGCACCCGAAGCCATACGATACTATTATTATATAGAGAGACCAGCTCACACATACCTGTGGCGGGTTGCAAAGAGGGACAAATATGAGCGGAAATAAAATTCAATGGTCGACCATTTCCAAATCGAATGCCATACTTTAGATCATGGTTGTTATATCACCGTTTAACAAATGACCACCGATCACGGAAAATTAAAGAATGCAAAAAACAAGAGGAAAAGGAAGGAAGCTTGTAGTTTAACGTGACCGTGAATCTCGCGATCATAAGCCACGGGACCTCCGTTTTACGTGGAATCCGAACCACAGGACATGGCATTTCACATCGAAAATCTCACATGCAGTGACCGGGAATCGAACCCGGTCCGCCTTGGTGAGACGCATACAGCTTGACCGCTGCGCCACCACGCCCCCGCAAAAAACAAGAGGAAAAGGGGGTAAATACGGGAACTCTTCTCATTGGGTATGTCAAATACCATATTTTGCGAATGAAGCGCCTTGTTGCTATTTCCTTTACGATTACACTCCTGAATAAAACGTAGAACTAACAGCTAACGCAGTCATCGTTCGGCAAGTCCGAAAATGACAGCCACTTGATACACTAGTGATAATAAAAGTCTATACCGGTTGGTCCAACTAACGTAGGCACCCACGATATTTCCTTCGAAGTTTGAGATAGGCTATCAAAATGAGGTTTTGCCTAATGCAACTATGTGAGGAGGCGAGTAAAATGATTTTTTAATGAAAGTATATATTTTTTCAACTGCATTTGAAACATCTTGAAGAGAGGTATTCAAGCATGTAGCATTGCCAAATAATGTATCGCAAAAATACCTAGGTAATGTGTGAATGTGGTGGAGTTCGTTGGACCGTCGGTAGGGCCCTCGGACTTGGTCTCGTGATATCCTGGAAATATCTAAGTTTGCATTTCCATTTTAAAATTACCCTAAAAATCTCCATTGATTTAAGGTTTATAGTTTTGTTACTGTACGTTTCAATTTTGTTCATTGTGAATTTTAAATGTCTGTTACGTTGGATTTGACCGAAGAGTTTACTCGCATCACAAGAACAAGTCAAAGGCCTTTCACAACCGTATCAAGTGGAAGGCAGATTTTTCAAAGGTTGTCTAAAAATATTTCGCCTTAGGTGAAGTATAAGAACGGAATCTTTGAACTCCAAATCTGGAAGTGGGGAAACTCCTGTTAAAGTTTTAAAAATTCTGAATGCTTTCGCCTAATAATTGATGGTGTGTGAAAGTCGAAGAGAATTTATTGATATTCGTGCCATATTTTATGAGCACCTTAGTCTTTCTTGCTGTACATAGACCATTGTAATTATCCTTGACAAATGGTTAGCTGGAGATATCTCCTGAAGGTCACTGTTGTGGTGAAATTATGTAACGTGCTTGGTACAGACCGTCGCATCGTTGCAAATTGACGTCCTCTGATGACAGATTACATCGTTCGTTTATTGCACGCAAGTGGTGTACTTGGTTGAGAGAGGTACCGTGCTGAGCGAGCGTGACACCTGATGAAGGTTTCAGTTCCTGTTCCGATCTGATATCATTTCGTCTTGATATTTATTTATTTATCTATTTATTTATTTATTCATTTATTTATTTGTCTGTCTGTTTGTTGTCGGACTGGCTTCGATTCCCGATAAATGCATGAGACATTTTAAAATGAAAAGTCACGTTCTGTTGTGTGGATTCCAGGCGAAAATGAGGTCGTTCTTTAAAGATCTAAGGTATTGTAAAGCTTAAACTACAAACTGCCTGGGTTTCGCTGAACTAAAGTTCAATAAATACGAGCTATAGCTATAGTTGAATATGAACGGGAGCGTTAAGTCACATACTACGACTGCAAGGGACAGCTGCAAGTCCTGTGGTCAAGGGGTCGAATTCCGGTGCCATCCTGAGTCTTTCCACTCTCCCTCGATGTTAATGCCGGAATGTCAGGTCCTGGGGCTAGAGCTACACACACTATAATCGCCTCAGAAACAAAGGTGATCACCTCTTGATGAATGCAGTACTTTTGCATTTGTCTGTTGGCACAAGCTAGAGTAAATGTGGCATTCCACCGATGCCTCAGTCCCACTCATGGCTGTGATTATTATGGAAGCTTTGATGCATGGGTGGTGCTGGGTAATGGCCTTCAGGGCACAACTAGTGCCTGTGTGTACTGTGAAAGGTTTTACTTATAGGGTTAGTGCTTTGATCTGATTCAGTGAGGAAAGTAATGGCAAACTACCTCACTCTCCACCTTGCCTAGTATGCCTCATTATAGTGCTGCATTAGGTTTTTGTTGGTATCGACGAACCTGACCTGTGGCGGCACTTTTTGTGAGGATCCAACCAACCTCTGGGCTGGCTACCTAGCAGACAGACAAATTCATCACACACTCAATACTAGTGCCTAACGACCAAGATATTTCAAACCCCGAAAATGAAATAATAACAAGCACTTATGAAAGGTAAAATACTAAATAAAACTCTTCTTCTGTGTCGATTACTATTGGAATTCCTTCTCAGTCATTTCGATTCGCAAATCAATTTCTTTCCCTTAAAGAAAATTGTAAAACTTATTGCGCTTCCCTCTACAATTACCGGCAGATAGCTCTGCACTTCCCCAACCCACTTCTCCGGTATAATACTGCAGCGTAAAACATTGCCACGCTGAGCGTATCTGTGTCTGATTGTGAGAACCTACTGTGACGCGCGTCAATGTTCTCAGATAGGGAAGTATTTGACACTTCCCCGCACCACTCTACACCCCTCTCCTACCGCTAAACTCTCAAGGTCTAGTGCACAAATGAACGCCGATACTGTACATCATAGGTTGGCATACCTTCCGTCTCTAATTCTTCAACAATGAACGTAACGGTGTAATTATAGTGACCTTTCTTGCTGTGTTGTTCTTTTCAGTTCAGAAAGTGAGTACCTGCAGTTTCTGTGGCTGCCTAAAAATCTCAAGACTACTTTTCATCAAATTACATTAACTGATGTCATTACAGTGACTATGAAAGGTGTGATCTGCTTTAGGGTATAATAATAGTTCAATTCTGTTTCAAAATAGCAATTGGCTGTGTTAAAATGCATATAATCTAATTTGTAAATAGTTCTTGTTTCATTTGAGGAGCTTCGACATCGTCATCATCACGGTCATTCAGCCCCGTGCACTGGTGTGTGTGTAATTTTGTCAGATATCCTGTGTTATTGTGGTGGCTGTATTAGTGTGTGTATTTGTAATTTCGGCGAGGATTGGGAATGAGGCGGTCGCAGTTTTAAGTAAGGAACCAGCCCGGTATTTGCCGGGAATCAAAGTGGGGAAAACACGGGAAACCACTTCCAATATGGTAGAGTTTTACCTCACGAGGCTGAGTGTACCCAATTCATCTTCATTATTTTTTCTCGCGAACCTCAAATGGGGTTGGCGTCAGGAAGGGCATCCGGATCGCCGACCCCATAGAAACGGGAATAACTAGGGATAGACATACTAATTGCAGTATATCCTTGGTGCGGTGGTGATTGTTGTTTTGAGGGGCGCAACAACTAGGTTATCTGCCTCTAATTATGAGTTTAGACGAAAATATCAAGAGAAAAGAAAACTACTGCTGCCAACATGAAACTTGCACACCTCTACAAGAAATGGACAACAAGAATGGAATACGGGAAATTAAACCATCGAAAAGCATATGCCTTTCAACCGTCGAACAATGAGAATTGAGGGACTAGGAAGGAAGTAGAGCCACGAAAGGCATATAGGAAAGAGAAAGAGTGCCCGTTCCAAAGTTACGGGAAATTACCTGCTGATTTCATTCCTGCACTGGATCCAGAGTAGTTTCTGGTACAGTAAGTAGTCTTTGTGCTTCTCCTGCCAACTCTCCTCCTTCTCTAGGTTTTGATCTTTTCTATGCACTGTATATACACTGCAATGCTTGGACAGTACTAGCAGGTCTAATACCTTACACTCCATGAGGTGACGTGTGTCCACATTTCATCCAGGTGGTGTTATACGATACACTAATGTCTGTAGGCACAAACTCTGGATCATCTGCAACAGCAGTGTAGCTCTTGTTATCGTGCTACTTCTAATACCTGAAGAAGTGTATGGTTCATAGAAGTAATGCGCAAAGGTGGGGGGCATGTTCATAATTTCACACCTCTCTTCCAACTCCAACACATCTGAATCCATATAATAATTATAATAAATGTATTGCAGCAATCAGCCATATGTTACAATAAAAATAATAATCGAGTACGAACTCCAAACTCACTGTGTTCTCTCTGCTTGTTTGCTTCTAGTCTCTTCAGTGCAGAATTGTTTTAAAGACAATTGTCGATGTATGCAATATTCATGACGTGATATTTAACACATGTACTTCCACACTAAGAACACACGCAATCCATACAGGGTTCATGGTAGAGTTCGTTTCGGCATATCTTATAATTTGGGCCGGGATTCATATGCACTAAAAACTACAAAAATATGCATGCACATATGCACTAAAAATGTTGAAAATATGCACTAAAATATGCACTAAAAATAAAACAAAATACACTTACCAAACGTATTATTTAATTTTAACTCAGCTTTACATTGATACATATGTTTCATTCCTTGCACAATGTTGCATGGCAGTAGGTTATCAATAGTTTTTCAATGTTTTCAGGGGTCAATGAATTTCTGTTGTCGGACAGAATTAATTTATATGCTGAAAATTATCGTTCTACGTCGACGGACGTAACTGGGCTTTACTTGTAGACTGGCACTGACTTCTCTGAACATTCTTCTGGTGAAGACTGCCTGATTCCACTTATGTAGTTGCTTATGGATTGAATCTTCTTCAGTCCTGGGTTTGAGTCCAACACCGCACTGAGTTTCCTTTTTCACTTTTTCTCCAGTTTCACCAGGGACACTATTTAAAGAACTAAGGGGTGTTTTGAATTAACTGAAAGGATTCGTGTAGGGGTGCACAGCGAGTTTCTAGGCCCTTAATCGCCTTCGAAAGTGACGAATAATGCACATGGATGAAACTGATATCTTGATATACAGTTTCAGATTCAAATGCGCACTTTGCTTCACGAACACACGCAGTATGACTATCGTCAATACTTGTAACTACATCTTTCACTTGATTAAATTACTCCTGGTAGAACGATACTGCGGATAACCAAGTTCCCCATCTTGTGAGAACAGGTTCCGGCGGAAGAGAAACCTGAGGCAGGAGAGTTTTGTACAACTGTACACGAGCCGGTGCTTTTAGGAACAGTTTCTTCCCACTTGAAATGACTTTGTTGACAGATGGAAAGAGCGTACGTATCTCTTCTGCAATACGATGCAATCCATGGGCCAAACATGTGACATGGATGAGATTTGGAAAAAATACTCCTAGAGACTGACCAGCTTTCAACATGTACGAAGCTGCATCTGTGACTAAAAGGCGCACTTTGTAACAATCACTTTCCGATTCACTAGGCAACAGAAGTCGCAGGGAATCGTTAACAAATCTTGCAACTGTAGCGTGGTTGGTTTTTTCTAGCACTTTGCGCGAAAGTAAATGAGGTTTGCCGGGTTCTTCTGGACATAATTTACCCACTATGAAGTTCGCAATGTGTCGACCACACGATATCTACCGATATCCATATACAGTTCGCTCCTATGTCAGACCGTATCGAATCCACGACAGAAGCGTGCAGTGAAGTAAATAGTTCTTCCTAAGGGTAGATTCATCTGGTATCCTTTGATTAGTACAATACTTTTCAAGAAACGAGCGTAGATGTGAATTACTCAATTTATGCAGTGGAATGGTGCTGCATACAAAAGCTTCACAGAGATCAGCAGAAAATGTACCAACTTCACACCGTGTTTTAATGTCGGTTAAAAGTAGCTGTTGCGTATTCTTACTCTGTACTTTTGATCTAAGGTGTGAAGTTGTTTTCGAATGCTGCTCAAGTTGATTTTTTTTATCGCACTTTACACTCTTCTCGCACACTTGACAGTACACTACATCACCGTCACTTGTATAGTCACTATTGCATGATACCCACTGTTTTATTAAATATGACCTATAGCTCTTATCTTTAGGCATTTTTACAGTTTAAACCGGTAACACACTGTAATAGACGAAGGGCAAGTTAACAGATGAACGCACTTGTTTACGCAAACCTTGGGAGGCTACTGTACATAGGACTGAAGGAAATAGCTGTTGTGAAAGGGTCATTATCCATCTACCTGCTTGTTCTGTATTGCGACATTGAAAGCACATTCATGATCAGGGAAGACTTATCGTGTTGCCAAGGGAAGTACAACATATGGAGTTCATTAGATTTTTCATTTCGTTCAGAAATCTTGGATTACCGTAGTCGATCACACACACAAGAGAAAAAAATATATCCATATATGCACTAACGTTCAAAATATGCACTAACGTTCTAAATATGCATTTGCATATGCGCATATGCATTTTTTTTAAATCCGGGCCCTACTTATAATGGAAACCATGCACTGCGAACCTGGTAACAAAGTGACGAAGTTCATAGTTGTCTGACTAAGTCCATATACAAATCTAATATTAGCATCATAAGTTCTGTTGGTGAATTCGGAAATCCCAAAGAAAGTATCAGACTGGCGTTTGTAACATGAATGAATGAAAATCCACAGCCTGCTTCCAGTCTCCGATCGGGTCAGGAATGGAATGAATGAAGCCCCCATCTAGCGGCGAGGATATGAACTGTGCCGGCTGCCGAGGCCTGACGCACTCCTCTGGGGCAATGAGTAAATGAATGACAGATGAAATGAAATGATAGTGGAGAGTGTTGCTGGAATGAAAATTTGACAGGGAAAACCGGAGTACCCGGAGGAAAACCTGTCTGCCTCCGTTTTGTCCAGCACAGATCTCACATGGAGTGACCGGGATTTGAACCACGGACCCAGCGGTGAGAGGCCGGCGTGCTGCCGCCTAAGCCACGGAGGCTTACATTTGTAACATATTATATGCAAATTACAAGTGAGGCCTTCTCTTTTGACGTTAGGCTGGCTGCGTGGCTCTGCGGTAACGTTTTCGCCTGCTGTTCCCAAGGTTGCTGGATTGAATCCTGGCGCAGCTAGTTGGCATTTGAGGGTACACAAAGCCGTGTCAGTAGATTTACTGCACGTTAAAGATTCCCTTACGGGAAAAATTCCGGCACCTCGGACGCGGCGTCTCTAAAAGCCGCAATTGTTAAAAGGGATCAGTAACATTATTATTATATCTTTTACCGTCATCATCAACTACAGTATATACACATTTTTATCTCCACACACTGACAAGCTGAACTCATCATCCTATATCCTGTGGTTTTATCCGTACATACTCGTACATTGAAGATGTCTCTGGGCTCATCCAGTTCATTCCAATATGATAACCCCTGAAGCATATGCATTACGTGCATCTGTCCGGTATAGCAGGTTGCATGACATACGGGATGATATGAACCATTCGTACTATCTTATGGGGTTTCAACCGGTTTAAAACAACGCAACAAGAGCAATTAAACCGTGTGTTAAACCCTATAGTTAGGCATGGTATTCAATTTAAAATAAAGTGTTTCGTGAAACACTAACATTGTCTATTTCCATGTATACAACTGGTCCTTAACATCACAAAACTCCCCTGTCGATTCAATAATAGATCTTCCATGTATTGGACTAAATAGTTTGGTTAATGAACCTACTGTAGACTATGATAAAATATAGATTAACAATGTCAAACTCGTAACTCATTTTCAAAAGATTGTTACAATATTTGGATATTAAGTATATATATTTAAAGATAGAATGGCGTATTAACTAAAATAAAGCTGCCACCTTTGCTCAAAATACTTCCGTTAAACTCAACTCCAGCTCTCTTAAACATATTGTGTTCGAAGTCACATGATGAGGCGTTGTCTACGATACAGTGAGTTGTTTGCTTTTGATCCATTTAGGGGCTTTGCGACATCGTGGTCATGTGGCCCCGTGTACTTGGGTGTGTTTGTGGAATTTGTCTGATAACCTGGGTTATTGTGATGGCTGTATTAGTGTGTGTGCATTTGTAATTCAGATGAGAATTGGTAAGGAGGTGGCGTGGCCTTGAGTTAGAAACCATCCTGGCATTTGCCTGGAGTAGGAGTGGGAAACCACGTTAAACCACTTCCAGGATGGCTGAGGTGGGAATCGAACCTTCCTCTTCTCACTTTTGCCTCACGAGGCTGAGTGTACCCCGCTTCAGCCCTCAGACCAGAATTATATTTCTTGATAGAGACGGGAATCGAACCCGGGCCTCCGCGGTGACAGCCAAGAGTGCTAGCCACTACGCAACGAGGCGGACGTACGACGATACAATGAATAAAACACTAAAGAAATATGCACGGTAGTGTTAAGTTTCCCCTAATGGTACATTTTATTAACTTTCCCGGTGACCTGTTCAATACAACATTAATAAGAGATATTCATTTTTTAAAATTCACTTTTGTATAATCCATAATTCACGACAACTACAATAGAAAATTGATGGGGGTGGGTGGAGACGACACATCACTACCACCACTAGCAGGATTACCCACAAGAATAGCTCTTATTATCTATTAATGATGTTTTTTTTTTCAGTAGAGATCGCATCTTCTACTGGCGTGTCAGAGAAAGTCATAGCCTATGCATGGCATGTATGAATTATGAGAAGTGAAGCTAAAGGAAGCTTGTAGATTTTATGTTACCGTACCGTTAATCTCGCGACCATGAGCCACGGGACCTCCATTTTTACATGGAATCCGAACCACAGGACGTGATATTTCACATCGGAAATCTCACATCTATTGACCCGGAATCGAACCCGGACCACCTTGGTAATAGGCAAGCAGCTTGACCACTGCACCACTGCGCCCCATATAAAAAGTGAGCTAGAGATTTCTGTGCCAGATGATTTTTCTTATAGAAGTTATCGCACTTTTCTTTTCCAACAATTGGCTCCTTAACGCACGAAATATAAATACGCACACACGTGATACATAATTCATGATTTTCAAAAATGTACAGCATATTCCGTAGGGCTACATCGTACCAGTTTATTTCATCAACATTATCTACGGTATGATCAATAGAGACTTAAGTAACAGGCGTTTAGCTTGCCACGGTGGGTGTGTCGGACTACCAACCCCCAAGTTTGCAGGTTCGCTCCTGGCCATGGTAAGTGATTTTTGAAAGGCGACAAAAATCACGATACTCATGGCATACGTTGTTGGCATGTTAAAGAACCCATTTGAATTCAGTAGGCCGAGTTCATAATGGCAAAATTAATCTCGGAATTTTCCGCCAACACGAAGTTCTTAATTTCTCTACTAGAAAGCGCTATAGTGTCAAGGAGCTTAGATAGGCTAGCTAACCTCCTTGACATTCATAGTGCTCCAAGGGGCATTAAATTCGACACGCAAGCTGCCCTCTGGGTGTCAATTAACAAAGCTTGCACCCGGCATCCGAGGCCACACGATAAAAAAAAATATTGTTGGAAGATAACACGAGTGCTATCTGTACGGTATCGAGGAGAACTACACCAGTAAATGATATTCCAGAACGTTTAATCGTATTAACATCAATTATACCAAGCTTTAAATAGATCGAATCATTCAATGTCGAGTTATAGTGCGTCTCTACCTTAAAAGACAGTACGCATTAAATGGAGCGCGCTGATGCCAGATCTGCTGCATATACCAAGTTCTGCAAGGCCGGGCACATGATGTAACATAACTCGTATACAGGCGTGCTTTTTCGCAAAACTCGGGAAATTTCCAAAATATTTGTTTGTTGTATATAACTGTACCTCATGCCTTGAAGCGAAAGACGGTACAATATTTAGATTATGATACACCGAAGCTCAGAGCGCGATTTTAATGCACACATTATAATAATTTATAATTTTCAATTATTCATGAATATGATGAAGCCTTTTTCTCGAATATCATAGGTTATAATAAATTATAATGTGACATAATAATAATAATATATTGTGGTCCACGTAATTTACCCAATTTTGTGTGGTCAAGTGGGGGTATGCAGCCGAAATTAAATTATTCATTTCTTGTTTCTTGAACGAGACGTTGTTCAATTTTATATAGTTCTTCACTTACGCCCATACCATTTCGATGGGATTAAGTTCACTGTGGTATGGTGGTGTGGTAAGGTGACAAGCAAGAACATATTTCTCTGCTGTGATAGCCTACATTGTCTTACTAGGCTAGATCCTTCGGGAACATTGAGCAACAATATTGCTCGGCGAACCACTTTTCATATACTTCACCTGTCATTTTGTCGTGTGTGTCTACCGTGTTATTTGTGGTACAGAAACGTTAACTCTGCACCATTAACGAACCCTTGTTAATTCCCGGGACGAACAAAGGCAAACTACGGAAACCACTTCGAGGATGGCTGAGGTAGGAATCGAACCTGCCTCTTCTCAGTTTTGTCTCATGGAGTTGAGTACACCCCGTTCCAGCCCTCAGACCAGAATTACATTTCTTGGCAGAGCCGGGATTCAAACCCGGGCCTCCACAGTGACAGCACAGTGACAGCCAAGAACGCAACGAGGCGGACAATTTATAAAGAACACAAAATCCACTTCATTTCTTAGTTTTACTTCACATCATCACCTACCCTCCTTCAAACGTAGCCGGGGGAGATAGCCTGCGGGCCACGTTAGTAAACTAAGTTCCGGTGCGTCAGCGCTGAGCGGGAGGACTAAGCGAAGTGCTATAACTTATGAATGCTACCTAATATTGAGCTCTGGTTTGTCTTAAAAACTATTTCGGGCATTAATGAACATTTCTTCTCGCTTAGTCACCAACGTAAAGTCAACAGCAAAAAACTTTCTCGCTAGCTAACTTTTATGTGACACCATCCCAGATTTTTCAAGTAACATTTAAGAAAGAAAATCATAACTTTCTTATTTTGAAAATAATTACTGCCCTGAGAAGTAGGGTATCTTCTACCAACATCAGGCAATCTAAAAATAAATTCTTGATCTGTTGCGATCATTAGTTCATTATCTATGGCGTGATAAGTTTTATAAATGCAAAAATATAGATTCGCGGTAAAATATCGTAATTGTGAAAATTGGCCCATGTGTTAATTATTTATGGCTTTTATTTTTACACCATTATAAAGAGCGGGAAATTCTCTATAATACCACGCAAACATTTTCTTAGATTTGTCACTTTCAATTATTTGGAAATGGCAACATCCTCGGGGTAGAAGAGGACGAAGCTAATTGCAGGACATAGGAGTGCGAGTGAGAGGCAAATACTACATTTAATTCCATACTGTCTTTTAAGGTTGAGACGCTCTATAGAGGAATTCTTCTCTGAAGAATGGACTAACCTATACCTGTTGGTTCAGATTATGGTATTGGATTATTATTCATGATTTTATAGAGATCAAATGAATTCTTTATGTCACTAAATTGACATGCATATCTTCTATATTTTATGAAAGGGAAGCAACAGATTTATACAATAGGCTTAGATTTTAGTAGTAGTTTACTATGCTAGATTTGACAGTGATCCGATCATTCTGTGACGTGTAAGGTGAATTCATGTTATGAAGAATTGCGTGATCTGTAGTTCATGAAATAAGGTTAGATGTTGCTTTATGCACCCATAGTTTTATACTAGTAGAGTCAATCTCGTGGCGTAGTGACTAACATTCTTGGCTGTCACCGTGGAGGTTCGGATTCGATTCCTGGCTGTACCAAAAAAACGAATTCTGGTCTGAAGGCTTGAACGGGGTTCATTCTGCCTCGTGAGGCAGACCTGAGAAGACGTGGGTTTGAGTCCTACCTCAACCGTCCTAGAAGTGGTTTACCACTTCTACTACGCCATGGGCTGGATAGTGCCAGGGGTTGACTTGACTATTGGCGAATGCCTGGATAGCACCTAAATAAAGGCCACGGTCATCTCCTACTGAACGCCTCATTTACAAGTACACTCACCAGTACAGCTATTACAATGCCACAAGTTATCAGACGGATCCCACACACACACACACACACACACACACGATGTCGCAAAGCCCCTGAATGGATCAGCAAGATACTGTATGCCTAGTTTCACAGATATCGGATCATTCCGTGATGAGTTAGAGATATTCATCACTGAAAAATTGATGCCGTCTATAATTTGTGAAAAAGAAGCAATGAATGTATAAACATGTAGGCTTAGGCTATATTAAGGGTTCACTCTGCCAGATTTCACGGTGATCGTATCACTCATCAGTGACGAGTTAGGTGAAATCTTGTATTAAGAATTGACATGGCGCCATCTACAGTGTGTGAAAAGTAGGATATAGACTTAAGTATTTGTAGGTTTAGACCATAGTATTGAATCACTGTACCAAGTTACACAGATATCGGGTCATTCCTGGTCGAGATTCATATATCAGGAATTGACATGTGCACCATCTCTAGTTTATTACATGTCTTTCTTCTTCTTTTCTTTAGCATTTGACTCACAAATTAGCAGGGTCTGCTTTTTTGGTTCTCCGTCGCCATATTGCACGTTTTGTGTGCCATGTCAGTTTAGTACATGTAAGCCATACATTTATGTAGCAGTGGATAAATATTATAGTGTTGGTTCATCGTACGCGTACAATGTTGCACTTCGATCGCTTGATTAGATTATACAATGTAACAACAGTTTTATTGATTTCGCACAACCGCCATCTCGGGTTTTTCTTAACAATAGAATTATATTAGATGGCATCGTATCAAGTTTTAATAAAGATTGTTATGCCATGTTTCACTGCACTCAGATGATTATGTCGCCAGGCTAGCCCATTTGAATATTTGAACCTAGCGTGGCCGCTACGTTTGTTTTGTGCTTATTAGGTTTTTTTTAAACTCACACATGTGAATTTACTTAATCTAGTCTTTTATCGCCATACAAAATTTCAGGTTGATTGCTGCAATAATTTCGGAGATATTGAATACCAATGAATATTTACAGGATATAGGCACACGCGCGCACACACACACACACACACACACACACACACACAGATACACAGATACAAAACGTGATGTCAGGGGCATATCTTTCGTATGGTAAAAATAGGCTATAAAATGAGGTGGTCTGGTCCCTCGAAGAATCAAGGAATCAAAAAAGAAGAACGGGTCAATTAAGTCGGGAAATTAAAGACGCACGTGGCCTCGTGTGCTGATCTGGGTCTCTTGAGAGAACTAGGACTGCTGCTGGTGCAATCAAAGGCGTAGCCGCTTTTGGTTTGCGTGAGGGAAATGCAGTGATGATTTTCATTTAAACAACAAAATCGTTATTGGAATCTTGAACGCATTGTTTTGCGTCAAATAGATTTATTTTACATCTTGTATTTAGGAACGAATCACTTGATTAGAAAACTGACAACACGGTCTCTTGTAAATAAGTTCATGCAAATTTGCGTTAATATTCTTAGCAGTCTTAACCGACACAAGTATTTATGTGCACACAGTTTTAACAGTTAAACTGCGTTAATCCACCAAGTGTGGGTCATTTCTATTGCGTTTCAACAGCCCGCGAGCGTTCTTCACTGCAATAACCGAAGACTTCTCATCGTTCCAATCACTACGAACTCCCTTGATCATTTTGGCTACCCTGGGTAGTGACTTCTGGAAGAACCTCGACCCTGACGGACGAAGCCTAAAACAGCCTTGCCTTATTTATTTTTATTTATCTTATGGCTTTTAGTGCCGGGGTTTTGGCTCGCCAGAGGCTGTAGCTGCTTCAGTGCGGACACCCATGGGGTGAGCTACAAGTTCATTTCAATTCCAAGTAGTTCCAACTTTCGCTACCAGATGTCACTGACACCTAGTGGTGAACGTTGGATCTTTGATAAAGCTTTCCAACGAAATCTAACCTAGCAATTTAGCTTCACACAAGTTTAGTCTGTGGAAGGATCTTTTACATGCCATAAATCTATGACACGGGACCGCCGGCTTTACTTCCCCTCCGAAGGAAGGCACACTGAAGGATTTTAACGCTCTTAAAAAATCCGACGACTTCGGCCGGGTTTGAACCCGCTATATTGGGCACAGCAATTCAGCATGCTACCAACTACGCCACCAAAGCCTTGCCTTAATACCCGTTGTTTCATTTGGGGGCTTTATTCATCGTGGTCATTTAGCCCCGTGTACTTAGAGGTGTGTGGATATTTGTCTGATAACCTGTGTTATTGTGATGGCTGTGTTAGTGTGTGTCTGTAATTGAGGCTAGGGTTGGAAAGGAGGCGACCGTGTCCTTATGTTAGGAATCATTCCGGCATTTGTCTGGAGTAGAAGTGGGAAATAATGAAATAGGGATCGAACCCATCTCTTCTCAGTTTTCCCTCACGAGGCTGAGTATTCCTCGTCCCAGCCCTCAGACCAGAATTACATTTCTTGGCAAGGCTAGGATTCGAACCCGGGCCTCCGGGACGACATCCAAGAATGCTAGCCGCTACACTACGAGGAGTGACCTAATACCATGTCGGGAGAAAACAGAAAGTTGAACAAGGGGAGCCCGGTACAAGCTGGCTATGTAAAAGCAATGCTGGACCTGGCTGGAGCCCCGTGGTCGTCTCACTAGTTGTGAGCCCCTGTTTGGGGGGGGGGGGGGGGGGTGTTTGATAGCTGTGACAAGGTATAATGCGGTACGATTTGGTGCACTGAGTCAAAACGGTCCCACGTTTGACCGGGAGTCCTTCTGTCACTGAAGTCAATTATTACAGTCATCACAGGTTATCGGACAAGTTGAACTCACAACACGGAGCTGACGACCATGATGCCCAAGGCCCCTAAAATGAATTAATTAGACTTCAGTAAAGAACCAACAGAGGCAAGGCTAGATCAATAACAGTGTAAGTTGGCGATACTAAAGCAAAGCAAAGGTATGGGGAGTTCAAACACTTGCGTGACTACTGGCCGATTAATTATATACGATGAAATGCGCTTGGCCTCCCCTGTTTTCTATAAACAATAAAGCGACTGCCTGCGTGACAATCGGCGGTGGATAGAGGTGGGGGGAGGGAAGGAGGATTATATTAGAGTGGGGGAGGACTAGTCATGGCCAGTGCAAAGGCTTTCTAATGGACTAAAAGTACAGTAACTATTAATTGATTTTCATCATATTTGGATTCGGAACTAGCTAACCTCTACATCTCAAAATTCAGTGTAGATTTGTTAAGTTTAGCATTCATATAACAAGGCCAACCTCCGCGCTGTAGCTACACGCTTTAACATGCAAGGCTATCACCACTCTCTGTAAATGCTTGGGTTTGAACTCCTCCGTGGGCTGTCTTTGACATGGTTCTCCGTGGTTTCTATTTTTAACTCCAGGCTAATGCCATGGTAGACTAACTCACATTATTCCACGGCCACTTCCTTGTCCTATTACATTTATCTACATTCATTTCACTTCATTATGCCAGTAGGAGTCCAAGCTGTAATCGCTGCCAAAGGAGGCGTTACAAAAATATCCTTATTCTTTCGTGATTTTCCTTATTTTTTTAAATGGATTGTCGTGTTTGTCAAAGTCTTAGACCAGAAATTGTAGATCAGTGAGATTTTGCTTTGGATGTTTATTAAACATTGAAAGTCTTCCTTTTTTATTTGTTTATTTAATTATGTAATTATTTGATTATTTATTTATTAGCCCCGAGATCCTCCGTGGCATAGGTGGCAGCACGCCGGCCTCTCAACACTGGGTCCGTGGTTCAAATCCCGGTCACTCCATGCGAGATCTGTGCTGGACAAAACGGAAGCAGATAGGTTTTTCTCCGGGTACTCCGTTTTCCCTGTCAAAGCTTTCATTCCAGCAACACACCCCTCTATCATTTCATTTCATCTGTCATTCATTTAATCATTGCCTCAGAGGAGTGCGACAGGCTTCGGCAGCCGGCACAGTTCATATCCTCGCCGCTAGATGGGGGGCTACATTCATTCCATCCCTAACCCGGTCGGTCGACTGGAAGCAGCCTGTGAATTTCATTTTCATTTATTAGCCCCAATAATATGATCACCCCACCCACCTTAATTAGGCCACCCTGGATTGCTCTTTATCTTTGATGTAGTTACTTCATTCCCTTTCTCCGCCGCTTGTTTTGTAATTCTATTTCTCCGCCACTACTTTTGTACCATTTGGTGCCACTGTTCACTTATGCTTAATTCAAAATTCGTATTTGGCTCCTTGTTCAGGTGCACGAAAATAATTATTGTTGGCCTTAATAAAAAGACACGAATATTCCCCAGCTATCACGCGCAACATACAACCGTAACTCAACTTCACTACCCTACTTGCTGCTGTAAGGTTGCTGACGTCAATGCTCCCTTTCACAAGCTTAACAAATTTGAGTGTGCTCTTGCGTCACAATGTCATTACTTGCTGATCAATGACCTAGGCAGGATCGTAGTGGGGAAAGAGAGGTAGAGAGAAACTGTCTCTTTTTAACCCCTCTCCCTCCAAGAAGAGTGGCATGATCGAAACTGTTCTATGTACGTGACTATACTGACAGTAATGTAGGCTGTATTCATTTGGGATGCCCATTTTGGGCGAAGCCGGTTAGTATTATGAGTTAAATACTGGACTTGGGGAGAAGGGCGAATCACCTGAGAGCTTTCGGAAATATAATGTTCGATTTTGTTTTTATGAATTATTATACGGAGAGGAAATAAATCTGACAGCGGAAGCTACGCTCGCTAACGCGCAGCGCTAGGCCATGGGGCCAAGCTCTCTGCAGACTCGGTAGACACGGGTTCGAGCCCCACCGTCGGCCGTTCTTGAAATGGTCTTCCGTGGTTTCCCATTTTCAACTGGAGGCAAATGCTGGGACGGTACCTTCTGACAGGTCATAGCTGCTTCCTTCGTCATCCTTGCCCAGTTTCATTAATCTTCATTCATTTCATCTTTCATTAACTCTCCTCATGAGGTTGGTGTCTGGAAGGGCATCTGGCCGTAAAAAACACCCGGCACATAGACTGGCATCGCATCTCATCCCTGTCCCCGTTCAAAACGGGAATAATAAGGGGTAGACATCCATACGAAAGAGGAAAAAAATAACAGTTAAAATCCGTTCACAATCGCTTCAACTTTGACATATTTACGGTGGTTTGCTTTATGATTGTTATTTTGCACATTATTGTATTTTAACAGTAGGCTACATGGGATGCTCAACTTGCTAAGTAAGTTTATGTTCACTCATCTGTCAGTCTGTTGTTTTCCAGTAACATGAACTAGTAGTCTAATATTTGTATTGTGTTACCGACGAAATGGCGTGACTTCATCGTCCTAGATTCCAGTAATATAACCGATAATAATGCCAAGACATGAGATGGAGGATGGCGGCGGTAGTCGCAGAAAAACTGTATCACTGTCTCGTATGGAAATTGGCCGACTTCTCATCTCAGACATTTCAGGATCTGTTACTTTAATATACAAAGTAGTTCTTTACCGTGAATACTTCATAGTACCGTTGCACATCAACCTCAAAGTAATGTAGCCTCTAGTAATCCTATGACGCACTGCGGAGTATGACCAGCACGACTGAACTGTAAATGGGAGAAAGATGATTGCATTGCCCCCTCGACGTGAAGATAAAGCCTAACCCAGTACTTCCCAGCCCTTGTTATCATTTATACTCCCATAACTTGTTAAATCGGGCATTGAGTTAATACCCGTATCTAAGTAGTTAATAGTTGTTGTCGGAATTTAAGGTTGTCTCGGTTCGGGGTGACCACTTTATGTTCGCGGAGGAGTGGAAAGGAATTGACCTCCCTGCCGCAAGTAAACTCTAGCTCAGGAATACTTCCTTGGAGGTTCATATCCACCACTAGGCGGAAAACCCTTCAAATAATCTAGTAACCGAAAACTTAAAAAGTATATTAGAAATGTCACTTTAAATGCCTTAACTCCGTATGTTGGCGCTTGCCTTTAACCTCCTTATCCAATCTGCGTTTATTTTTAGCCTACTTTTCACATTTTGCAAAAATGAGGAAAAAGTAGACTTATGAGATCGGGCAAATGTCTGTCTGTCTGTTTGTCCTTCTGTGTGTCTGTCTGTCTGTCTGTCTGGCTGTGTGTGTGTCCTCCCTATCAACTCCTAAACGGCTGGAGCAATCGAAACAAAATTTGGTAGGAGTAAAGATGTATACCTGAATATCTCACGGCGATATTTGAAAATGATGTCAGTGCTACCAACTACTGAAAAATCGTAATTGAAATGTGAGATCCATGTTGGATATCTTGGAAGGTATGAATGGGAGCTATTTCAAAATAGGCACACGTATAGATAATAATATTGCAGTATAATTTCCAGGAGGCCATGCATGACAGTGTTGCCAAAATGATTATAAGCCTGCAGATAGGTCCAAATTTTAAATGCATATAACTTCTACACTATCAATTGGATTTCAACCAAATTTCGTATATGCTATGTGTATATAAACAGATATGACTGAGCATATTATTAAGAGACACCAGGGCTGCCAACTGTTAATAAATGCACTCAATTTTTTAAAATACAAATACACATATATAAGAAAGTATGCAAGCCGACAGCTTTAAACTATGCACACGTATAGTACCTGATATTCTATATTAATTTGGAGTAACTTATATACGTCAGTGCTACCAACATGATTATAAGCGTGCTGAGAGGTACAACTTTAAATACATGTAACTTCTATACTATAATTTGGATTTCAACTAAATTTCGTGTGTGCTATGTGTACCATAACAGATATGACTATGCGTATTCTTAAGAGCAACCAGGGCTGCCAACTGTTAATAAATACTGCCTCTATTTTTGTTACCCTAATATCAATATTGTGCCCGCCAGACAAGGATGTCGGAAGACCGCTTGACCGCAACGGCCCCTCGACACCCCCATCCACCGAACCCACAACCCTAAAAGGATCAGATGTGCATTCTCAAATCAGCCCGCACGGGACTAGTTACCTCAGGGTCGATCGGTGTTAGTGAGATGTGGAAATGTTATGAACTGACCCAAGAAAGCACATCAAAAACAACAAAAAAAGAAGAAGTCCAGTCTTAAGTTACCTTCTTTGTTTATTTAGAAACAGCACCCTAACCTACTTCTGAGGGTAAGAATCGGATAAGCCGCTAACCTGGATACATGATGAATAATCCCTAAATGACGTTAAGTTACCCTCTTGAAGTCCTATTATACAACAAAACAAAAAAACAGCAAACTAAGGGAATAATACGTAAGTTCGGCCCTAAGCAATTACAATGAAAAATTTAATTAAAGCAAAACAATGTGTATGAAACTAGGCTATGATGGTATTATCCCTGACATTTAACGTTAAAGTTAAGTTCTGATTTGATCCTATCGCAAAGGTAATCATAGACGTGACGCGCCTATGCAGAAAAAAAACAAAACGATCACACAATTGGTTCACTAAAAATACATCAGTAACAAATGGGAACACAAGTCAACAACACATAAACACACAATAGAATACACTCTTATATTCAACATCCTCCCTACACAAATCGTCGACTGTTTGTAGACGATTGTCATCTAAATGCATGTCAATGTAGGCTGGCAACCGCACGAACACCGTCATGTCTGACATTGCATTTGAAAAGTCCAGGTTTCCGTGGATTCGCCTAGAAATTACATTCGAAGATTCAAGGAGTGTCAGCTTGATCTAATTGTATTTAGAAGCATCACCCTCAGGTGAAAAATCGAAGATCGATTCATGACAACATCATACGAAAAAATTACATTATTCAGAAAAAAACTGAAGTTCAAAACTATTTAATTATTTATTTAATTATTAATTATTTATTGCTTTCAAAATAAAACTATTTCATTATTATTATTATCATTATTTATTATTATTATCATCATTTATTATTATTATTTATTATTATTATCATCATTTATTATTATTATTTATTATTATTATCATTATTTTTATTATTATTATTATTATTTTAGGAAGTGTATTTAATATTGTCATTAGACACGAAGAACAGAATCAGACCCATAAATAACCTCTTCCTTCGAGAAGTATCAGTCATCTCGATTCTACAGCATCATCAAACATCTTCATATGAGCCTCACCGCTCAACTTAAATACACGCCAGTTACAGCTGGATTCGTGTTTACAAATACCAATACATGTGGTCACCCAACACACACCTTATAAAACGGTCGACAGTGGCATAAACATCACCTGTCACCTAATTAACATCACCATGAGCGATAATGCATCGTCTTCATGTGGAACAAATTACCCAATCACAATCTAACACGTTGCCCTGGTCTGATACATCTTCGGTCTGTACAAAATTAAGTTAATGGCTGCCCAGAACAGCTGTTACAGCTCTTAAATAATGGTTTCAATCTAATACAAGTTACATTTTACTTAACAAATTTATTAACCTTATGGGAGTGTAAATTCATTTAAAAAAATACTGCTGTGCAGTTCCTCGCTAAGTGTAGTATTGATTTGGTGTGTGCCTTCAGTTGTTGTATAATGTGACATGTGAATGATGCATTTGCTTGCGGTCGGTCCCAATACACTCTCCCTTCGAACAATTGAGCTCACCGCTTGCTTTGAAACCAGTTCTAAATCCACGCATTCAGATGTACAATTGTACTAACGCCACACTTCTGGCATAACAAAAGAATAATGTTGTATTCCAGGTAGACCAAAGATATAGATACTGTATGTCACTCTTTCTGCAGTGACTTGAATATATTAAAATGATACGTAGGAGGTATTAAAAATGCTTAAACATTCCGTCATGTCTATCGACTGCCATGCCTTCCCAAGGATCGTGTGTTCGAGAATAACACACACTTCCACCTTGCTTAAGTACATGAAGTTATATTTGCGGCGTTCTTCTTCAATTTATGCATAGTGCTCCCAATGCCTTTCTTAATCATTATATTTACAAATTGCCACGTAGAAATAGACCGACAGGAAATAATAGTTAATCACATAACTACCAAAAAAACAAATCCTGCCTATAACCAACTGTGTGAATGAATACGTGCGGCCAATATATTATGCTAATTATCCACCACAATTCTACCGTACATAAATGGTTTTATTTGACTTACTCGTTCATGGTTGGTTGTATGAGATGGATGGCTCTCGGTTTGAACCTGGTCCTCGGTTCACTCACCGTCCTTAACCATCGTTTTTTTCTCCCCATGGTATTATTTGGCATCGGCTCTTCCCATGGTTGAATGGTTTACTCGGACATTCCTCCTGCCATAAGGATGGCGGTAGCTTCCGTGTAGTTATAGGCCCCCATGATGGTAGTAGTATTACACGTTGGAGAAGCCTGAATCACTGATTTTATCGGAACAATAGTTGTAAAATTTCCACTGATTCTAAACTGTGCGGATATTCAAAATTGCCTTTCTATTTCCGCCACTGACTTTATTGACGCATCTGCATCATATTACACAGACTTTACAACTTTTCTCACTCCACAATTACACGGGTTTGATAATAGCACTTCAAAATGTTGACAATTTACAGTTCGACTAGTCACGAATAAGAGTTTCAATGCACTTTCCAAATATAAAAGTCTGTTCGATAATAGTAATATTAATGGACTACTCGTCCTTACCCTGTTCATTACCCGAAATCCAGTTGCAGCGTTTTTCACTCACACACGGCATGACACAGTACTGTCTAGGTAAAGGGCGACTAGTGCTTCTTCCTCTTCATGGTCGGGCACCGCGTGAGTCGTTTCCTGACTATGTAACTTAACCGTTTATAACCCATCATTTCATTTACACAACCAGCACTCTCGAAAATTATAGAAAAAAAATCATTGGAATGCCCTTGTTGTCTGAATTGTCCTGTGGTTCATAATCTCACTATTAAATAAATATGTTACTTCAGTTGGCGACTTCCCCTGGTAGGTTGGTGTTCCATGGTTGGATGTGCGGTTGAGCTTCTTTGGGATTTTTTTTCTCGGCAATCAATTTTCGATGAGCCGGAAATGGTCGTGGGGTCATGAGCCTTTCGGTCTCATATGCCTCTTCGTCGATAAAAAATAAAAATTTTGGCAACAATTTTTATTTTCCCGTTATTAATTCCTCCAGCAATACAGTGATATAACAGGTTACCATCGACAAGTTATTTACTCCCTACGATGATATCTCTTGAGTTTGGAAGCGTTATATACCCCAATTCTCTCGTTGGTATTGAAGTCGACAATGGCGTAACTACCATTGTTATATACAGTTTCAATTCGATGTGGGCCATAAAATAGAGACACGAACTTATGGTACACTCTTTCTTGAGGATTTGATATCCCAGGTCGGCGAATCAGGACTAAGTCGCCCACATTCAGTGGTCTTCTGAAGCGTTTGTTTCTCACCCTTCTCAGGCGTTTCTCAGCTTGTATATTGCGTTTTTCTCGTGCTGCTTCGATCCTGCTAGCTACCGATGGCTGAATACACGGTGGTAATGTCACGACATTGTGCCAGAATCTTCTGGGTGTAATCCCAAGGTGTATTTGGGCTGGAATTTGGCCGGTGCTTTCATGGACAGTGTAATTTATGCAACGTGCCATTACGACTAGCACTTCTGTCCATTTCCAATGTTCATTTTCGCAGTAAATGCGGCAGAATTTTGAAATTTCCGACATGACGCGTTCACTAGGGTTCTCTCCGGGTGTCGTATGGATGATAGGAGATGTCCTATTCCTAATTCTTCCATAGCATCAAATTGTGCGGATGTGTACTGCGACCCATGGTCGGTAAGCAAAAATTGTGGCTTTCCTGCTTCAGGTATTACTTGTCGTTTAATTCGTTGGATAATCTGGTGCGCCGTGGCCTTCTGTATGGGATGCAACATCGTATACTTACTGAAAACGTCTATTGTCACCACCACAAATCGGTTTCCTCTACCAGACTTAGGAATCGGTCCAAATATATCCTGAGCGTACAATTCTCTCGGTTCTGTGGGTAAAATTGGTCGTGGGGATTCCTTTAATAATTTAGTAGGAAATTTATTACGTTGGCATGTATCACACGTTCGTATAACATTCCGAACCGTGGTTCCAATGTCCTTCCATGTGAATGTTTCCTTGATGGTTGCGATTGTTTTATCCGTGCCCCCGTGTCCAATAGCAAGATGTACCATCTGGGTGACCGAATTTTGGTATGTCTGGGGTATCACCGCACGAAGTTGCGTATGGCCGGGATCAACGAACTTGTACAGGAGTCGTTGATACAATACATAGTCAGCTGCCAGGATCGTCGTCCGAGCATAATCGGCATCCTGTGCGTCCATTTTACCCTCGAGGAATCGGATAATATTGCGCAATTCACGTTCACGTTTTTGGCCTTCGTGTAGGTGTTGTAGCCTTCTCAGGGGTTCAGCACATTCTCCCTCGACGTCAATGGCATAAATTTGGCCCTCCGGGTTACGACTTAATATGTCAGCTAGGATGTTTTCCTTTCCAGGACGATGTTCGATAACCAAATCAAACTGCTGAATAAACAACGTCCACCTTGTAATGCGGTCGCTTGCCAGTCTTGTCCGGAGAATGAATGTTAGTGCCTGATGGTCTGTGCGAATGATAATTCTCTGCCCCCACAAGAGTTTCCTCCAATACTCCAAAGCATACACTACGGCAAGTGCTTCGAGTTCTGTTGTATAATAGTTACGTTCATGAGCTCGCAACTTCCGACTCAAGAATGCAATTGCCACTAAGATAAATAACTTAACCTATCAATATGTTAATCGACACAGGTGCCATGGTCAGCGTGTTGTCGATGGAGTTTTATGCTCGGTTGAAACAGAATGGAAAGGTCACAGAACTACCAGTCTCAACAATTAAGATTAGAGGCGTAATTCCAAACCGTACGATAAAGTGTAATTTGCAAGTACTTTGTTTAATGGAAATTGGAGGACATGTTTACACTCACAATTTCATAGTTATTAAGGATCTCAAACATGATGCTATCCTCGGAGTTGATTTCATGCGTCAGCACGACGGGATCATAGACATGAAGGCTAACACCATTCAGTTTCGATTATCCAATGTTGTAAGGATGGAAGATGCAGATGAGGGTGATGTTGAGAGAACCATAAATATATTTGAGAAGATTATGGATGAGTTACACATTGCGGATACACTTGAAGATCAGGAAGCCGCGAAGCGATTACCAAGACCAGTAAAAGAAAAATTAAATGAGCTGATTCAGGAATTTAGTGATATTTTTGACTCTAATCCTGGGGAGATCAAAAATTTCGAGTATAATCTAGAGGTCCTGGATGATTCCCCAGTCCAACGTAAGGTTTATCCGATAGCTGAGAGACACTTGGAGGAGGCGGCTCGAAAGATTCAAGAAATGGAGGAGGCTAAAATAATAAAAAAAGGCGCCAACTTCATATGTTAATCCTATAGCAACTGTTATTAAACCAGATGGTACTTTACGGTTATGCCTCGATGCTCGAGCACTTAACGAACGTTTATCGCCGGAACACGACAGGCCTCCAAAAATCAGGGAAATCTTAAGAAAGTTCAAGGGCAAAAGGGTCTTAACTTCCCTGGATCTCGTGCAGTCGTATTATCATATTAAACTATCCGAAAAAACGCAAAAATACACTGGATTCTTGTTCGGATCTACCACTTATGTTTTTTGCAAACTCCCCTTTGGTTTGAAAACCGCCGGCGCTGCCTTAATTCGGGTGTTAGACGCAAATCTCACACCGGAAGTAAAAGAAAAGGTGATATGCTATGTAGATGATATCATAATTGCGTCGGAAACCGAAGAAGAACACTTTAACACTCTTCGTCTAGTATTTCAAAACCTGAGGATGTCCAATTTCAAAGTTAACATGAGTAAATGTAAATTCTTTCAATCCGAAATCAAGTTCGTGGGACATATAATCAGTGGAGAGGGGTACAAGCCAAATCCGGCTAAAATCCAGGCTATCTCGCAATTCCCAAAACCTACTAAGGTCAAACATGTCAGGCAATTCCTGGGAATTATGCAATTTTTTGCTGCACACTGTCCGGAATATTCGGAAACAGTAGCTCCACTCCAGGAATTATTGCGCAAAAATACGAGATGGGCGTGGAACACCGACTGTGATCGCGCATTTGAGAAGGCTAAGCTGATGTTGGTAAACAGCATAACTTTAGAATATCCTGATTACACCCGGAATTTCATTCTGGAGACAGACGCTTCTGGCATAGGAATCAGCGCAATCTTGTTGCAGGAAGACGACGACAAGAATCGACATTATATTGCATATTGTCGAATGTATTGTCGGTTTTCCTCCGCGCGACCTTGCCAATCCCGATCGATCTTTTGATCCCCACGATCGTTCCGATTTTGGTTTTGATTATGGTTTTGCCAGGATCTTCCATAATTTTTTCTCGTCACGTCGAACGTTCCCTCGCTGTTGGTTGTTCCGATTTGTATTGTTGTCTCGGTAATAACTATCCCGTCTTCCATCATTTCGGCGATCACGATCTCTTCTCTCCGCGTAATTATACGGACCTCGGTTTTCGTACCTCCTCTGATAATTTGAGGGTGTCTGATAGTTCTGATATTGTCTGCGGTATGGGCCAGCACGATCTGCGCTGTACGGCCTCTCTAGGGTTTCCCGTGCATGTGGCGTTTGAATCTTTTTATCAACCGATGTCACATGGATTTCCCGTACTTCCTGACGGTGTTTATTCGGCGTGAATTGTTCATTACTACTATCCATACGCCTAAGTATCTGATCGCACTCTGGAAATGTCTGAGGTTTCGCTGCTATAAGAAGTTTCTGGACATCCGGCGGATATTGCCTGGTTATTGTATGTATCAACTCTTTCTGTGATAATGGGGGTTGCAAACACTGAAGTTTTGCCAACTGAACAGCAAAATACTGAGCGTATTTGGTCGGCTGAGTTGAAGCGTATCTCTTTGTATACATCTCGGCACGGATGTTTTGCTGGACGTCATCACTCCAGTACGTCTTTAACAATGAGTCTTTGAATTCCTCAAATGTTCTAAACGAATAGCTGAACGCACGATACCAAACGGCTGCATTGCCCTCTAAAAGTTTCTCCGTAACTCGGAGTTGCCTCTCCGGTGGTACCATAGTATCTCGGAGGTATGCTTCAACATTTCGTAAAAATTCTACGGGTGTAATCGGTCCAGTTCCCGAAAATCTCTGAGGTTTTTCCTCCTGCATTCGGATTATCATTATGTTGCTCCCTTGGGAATTGTGGGATTGTGGTGTATTGAATTGCAGGTGTGTCTTATTCAAGTCCTCGCTGAATTCGGAGTACGTCCCCTGTTCCTTCAACGGTGGCGTTTCTCTTTCAACTGGTTTAGGTCGATCCTGTGTCTCTAATTTGGTTAACAACCTGCGTTCCAGTTCCTCTATGTCTGGTGTGTTTATATTTGAAGTTTGACTTCCCTTAAGTGAGTCAACATGGAGTTCAATTCGTTCGATCTTGCTCCTCAAACGTGTGTCAATTTCTTTGACCTGCTTGGTAACGTTCTCGACCTGTTTGATAACAGCTTCGCTATTTTTCTGCGCGCTTTCATTTATTTGTTGTATGTTCTTCAGAGTATCCCCCTTAATTGTGTCTACGTCCTTCTCGAGACGCTCCTGTAAGAGGTTGATATGACCCTTAAGTGACGAAAAATCTTTGTTGAAATTGTGGTTTGTTTCACTCACATCTCCCTTTACGATATCTATGTCCACCTTAAGTTCCGCAACTGAAACTTGCATATCTCTCTTAAGATTCGCAGCAGTTTCGGTTAATTCGCTCTTGATATCCCGAATACTCTGTGTATTCGTTGTTATTTCGGCTCGAACTGCCTCTACTGTCATCAGGGCCTTCTTCACGTTTGAATTAACCACGACAGCTATACCACGTGTCAAGTTAAGTCCGGCATTTACAACACCAACTTCGGCTTTAAGCCTTTCGACATATTTTCTGCCTTCCTCAAACCGAATTTCCAAACTGTTCAATTTTGTTGCTACGCCGTCATTCGATTTCTTCACGTCCTCCTTTATAAGGTCTAACGCAGCATTAACTTCGACTCGACTTGTGTTCATTTCGTCTTTCATGTCCTGACGACTTTTATCTAATCTGGTGTTCAACGTATCGACAGCTTTTTCTAAACGATCACTCACGTCATCCAAATTGACATTTAATGTGACTAGACTAGCATTCACTTTGTCTGTGCTTGTTTTAGTGTCTTTCCTAACAGCTTCAACTTCTCTCTGAATTCTAGCTAAATCAGCACGAACTTCTTCTCTTTGTTCCTTAATATCCCTGCCCATGGCAGTAAATGCAGCAATTAAGTGACGATTAGCTTCTGCCCTAACAGTTTGTATATCAGCTCTAACGTCAACAATTGCAGCTGTGTTCTCTGCCCTACTTGCTTCCACGTCACCACGAAGTGTTAATAAGTCTTCTCTAACTGTGTTGACCGTAGTATTAATATTATTAAAGCTGACATTCGCCTCTGCTTTATTAGCAGCTAACGTGGCGTTCATCTCCGTTCTGACATTAGCTAGTTCATCCCTAACAGTGTTCATGTTAGTATTCACTGTGTTCATGTCACCCTTAATAGTGTTCATATTAGTATTTAAATCATTGTTCATAAGTGCCATGTTTGTATTTATAGTGTTCACATTGGCACTTATGGAAGTGTTTATGTTGGCACTCAACTCCGCCAACATGCCCTTCAGTATCTCCTGATCCATATTTTAATATTCACTATTTGGAGAATACATGGGAATCACCGACACCATTAACCATATACAAAGAGTTATGAGGTAGGATTGTGGTGGAACACCTGCTATTCTAAAATAAACATCGAAAGTACGGCTGGACTTAAATTACCATTAAAATATACTACAGAAAAACAACAATCGTTTCAATAATGAATTTACATTTACTTCGGATGAGGTTACAGCAATATAAAAATCCTCAAATTAATTTTACCAGTAACTATTACCTCACCCCACGGTCTAATATCACTAGGTGAATGCCGTGCGACTTACTAAACGGCAGAACGACCTTTCAATTCGTCCCTGTCCAGTTAGAATGTCTTATGGAAAAGAATGATCCTTTTAACACGTTGGTACGATTTCTCAAATTCGTTAATCCAACAAGTAAACAAACAGAACATCCCAACAAGCAGCTTCGTCGAAATAAACATCTCTTCGAGGCCCCACGTTGGGCGCCATGAAAATGAGGTATATGTGCCCGCCAGACAAGGATGTCGGAAGACCGCTTGACCGCAACGGCCCCTCGACACCCCCATCCACCGAACCCACAACCCTAAAAGGATCAGATGTGCATTCTCAAATCAGCCCGCACGGGACTAGTTACCTCAGGGTCGATCGGTGTTAGTGAGATGTGGAAATGTTATGAACTGACCCAAGAAAGCACATCAAAAACAACAAAAAAAAGAAGAAGTCCAGTCTTAAGTTACCTTCTTTGTTTATTTAGAAACAGCACCCTAACCTACTTCTGAGGGTAAGAATCGGATAAGCCGCTAACCTGGATACATGATGAATAATCCCTAAATGACGTTAAGTTACCCTCTTGAAGTCCTATTATACAACAAAACAAAAAAACAGCAAACTAAGGGAACAATACGTAAATTCGGCCCTAAGCAATTACAATGAAAAATTTAATTAAAGCAAAACAATGTGTATGAAACTAGGCTATGATGGTATTATCCCTGACATTTAACGTTAAAGTTATGTTCTGATTTGATCCTATCGTAAAGGTAATCATAGACGTGACGCGCCTATGCAGAAAAAAAAAACTATCACACAATTGGTTCACTAAAAATACATCAGTAACAAATGGGAACACAAGTCAACAACACATAAACAAACAATAGAATACACTCTTATATTCAACATCCTCCCTACACAAATCGTCGACTGTTTGTAGACGATTGTCATCTAAATGCATGTCAATGTAGGCTGGCAACCGCACGAACACCGTCATGTCTGACATTGCATTTGCAAAGTCCAGGTTTCCGTGGATTCGCCTAGAAATTACATTCGAAGATTCAAGGAGTGTCAGCTTGATCTAATTGTATTTAGAAGCATCACCCTCAGGTGAAAAATCGAAGATCGATTCATGACAACATCATACGAAAAAATTACATTATTCAGAAAAAAACTGAAGTTCAAAACTATTTCATTATTTATTTAATTATTAATTATTTATTGCTTTCAAAATAAAACTATTTCATTATTATTATTATCATTATTTATTATTATTATTATCATCATTTATTATTATTATTTATTATTATTATCATTATTTTTATTATTATTATTATTATTTTAGGAAGTGTATTTAATATTGTCATTAGACACGAAGAACAGAATCAGACCCATAAATAAACTCTTCCTTCGAGAAGTATCAGTCATCTCGATTCTACAGCATCATCAAACATCTTCATATGAGCCTCACCGCTCAACTTAAATACACGCCAGTTACAGCTGGATTCGTGTTTACAAATACCAATACATGTGGTCACCCAACACACACCTTATAAAACGGTCGACAGTGGCATAAACATCACCTGTCACCTAATTAACATCACCATGAGCGATAATGCATCGTCTTCATGTGGAACAAATTACCCAATCACAATCTAACACGTTGCCCTGGTCTGATACATCTTCGGTCTGTACAAAATTAAGTTAATGGCTGCCCAGAACAGCTGTTACAGCTCTTAAATAATGGTTTCAATCTAATACAAGTTACATTTTACTTAACAAATTTATTAACCTTATGGGAGTGTAAATTCATTTAAAAAAATACTGCTGTGCAGTTCCTCGCTAAGTGTAGTATTGAGTTTGTGTGTGCCTTCAGTTGTTGTATAATGTGACATGTGAATGATGCATTTGCTTGCGGCCGGTCCCAATACACTCTCCCTTCGAACAATTGAGCTCACCGCTTGCTTTGAAACCAGTTCTAAATCCACGCATTCAGATGTACAATTGTACTAACGCCACACTTCTGGCATAACAAAAGAATAATGTTGTATTCCAGGTAGACCAAAGATATAGATACTGTATGTCACTCTTTCTGCAGTGACTTGAATATATTAAAATGATACGTAGGAGGTATTAAAAATGCTTAAACATTCCGTCATGTCTATCGACTGCCATGCCTTCCCAAGGATCGTGTGTTCGAGAATAACACACACTTCCACCTTGCTTAAGTACATGAAGTTATATTTGCGGCGTTCTTCTTCAATTTATGCATAGTGCTCCCAATGCCTTTCTTAATCATTATATTTACAAATTGCCACGTAGAAATAGACCGACAGGAAATAATAGTTAATCACATAACTACCAAAAAAACAAATCCTGCCTATAACCAACTGTGTGAATGAATACGTGCGGCCAATATATTATGCTAATTATCCACCACAATTCTACCGTACATAAATGGTTTTATTTGACTTACTCGTTCATGGTTGGTTGTATGAGATGGATGGCTCTCGGTTTGAACCTGGTCCTCGGTTCACTCACCGTCCTTAACCATCGTTTTTTTCTCCCCATGGTATTATTTGGCATCGGCTCTTCCCATGGTTGAATGGTTTACTCGGACATTCCTCCTGCCATAAGGATGGCGGTAGCTTCCGTGTAGTTATAGGCCCCCATGATGGTAGTAGTATTACACGTTGGAGAAGCCTGAATCACTGATTTTATCGGAACAATAGTTGTAAAATTTCCACTGATTCTAAACTGTGCGGATATTCAAAATTGCCTTTCTATTTCCGCCACTGACTTTATTGACGCATCTGCATCATATTACACAGACTTTACAACTTTTCTCACTCCACAATTACACGGGTTTGATAATAGCACTTCAAAATGTTGACAATTTACAGTCCGACTAGTCACGAATAAGAGTTTCAATGCACTTTCCAAATATAAAAGTCTGTTCGATAATAGTAATATTAATGGACTACTCGTCCTTACCCTGTTCATTACCCGAAATCCAGTTGCAGCGATTTTCACTCACACACGGCATGACACAGTACTGTCTAGGTAAAGGGCGACTAGTGCTTCTTCCTCTTCATGGTCGGGCACCGCGTGAGTCGTTTCCTGACTATGTAACTTAACCGTTTATAACCCATCATTTCATTTACACAACCAGCACTCTCGAAAATTATAGAAAAAAATCATTGGAGTGCCCTTGTTGTCTGAATTGTCCTGTGGTTCATAATCTCACTATTAAATAAATATGTTACTTCAGTTGGCGACTTCCCCTGGTAGGTTGGTGTTCCATGGTTGGATGTGCGGTTGAGCTTCTTTGGGATTTTTTTCTCGGCAATCAATTTTCGATGAGCCGGAAATGGTCGTGGGGTCATGAGCCTTTCGGTCTCAATATATCAGAAAGTATGCAAGCCAATAGCTCTAAACTTTGCACACGTATAGTACCTGGCATTCTAGAATAATTTAAAATAACTAATATAGGCCTACGCTAGTGCTGCCAAAATTATTCTAAGCCAGCTGATATGTCCAATTTTAAAATGCATGTAACTTCTATACTAACTAATGGATTTCATTCAAAATTGACACAACAATAGATCATATTATTTCAGATTATTTCTGACCAATACATGCATGTCATTGTAGCCAACATGATTTTACGCGCGCTGTTAGATCCAATGTTTAACTGCATGCAACGTCCATGCTATACATTGGACTTCAACCAAATTTTGTATTCTGTACCTTAAGAGAAGGAACTAAGAATATATTCAGTCACCAGGGCTGCCAACTGTAGTTCTCTATTAGGCTACATTATGCCAGGTATACAGTATTTCGAACTAATTAGAAATTTCGATATTACCAACTTAATTTCGTCATTATTCTAGATAGATCCAAATAGATTAATCATTGGCTTGAATCTTAAATTGTAAGAAAAGTAGGCTCTTTAGTTCGTCACGGAACTTCTTGTTGAGTTACAGTACTAGAATGCAAACATTCATGATAATTAGATTTTAAAATTTGTCAGTTTCTAGTTTAAACTGGAATCTCTTTTTAGCTAGAAGCCAGTAACTTATTATACCTTTTGTTATGTACGCACATTTGTATTATCCATATGTTTTCATTTATTTTATTAGTTTATTTAATTTCCCCTCCGTGGCCTGTCCACTTTTGAAATTCTTATTATTCTAATACCTTTTATAAAAAATCAGTTCAGATCAGCTTCTAATAATAGATTACTTAGGCAACTCTGAAAAATGGCTTCTAATATGTCAATGATGTACTACGTATACTTCTCTCAGATTCCTCGTTAACGAGTGGCGACTTAAACATTAAGCAGTAGCACGCACCTTCAATACCCATTCTTCGCTGCTGACCCAATAGCATGCCTCCTCCTTATCTCCACGTGGAGTCCAGAATCCGTTCCTGGCTACCTGCTCGCGTGTCAGGTCTCCAGTTACACGTAGTTCTGTTCAGGCTCGCTGCTTGCTCTCAGTGGCTACGGTGGCGAGTTGACATCACTGTGTGCCTCGACCTGGAAAAGCATTGGCTCACGGCAGACATGGAATGAAAACATATCCGCCCAGCAAGGTTTCAACGGCGACCCGCTCTTTAAAGAGAAATGTGAGAGAACTATACCGTCAATGGTAGGCTAGCGTTAGACAACTGTGAATGACTTGAAGTGCGTTATTCCTCCATCAATTGACTGTTTCGTACGCTCTCCGCGCCACTGTATCCCAGTTTTGAACGTTAATTTCTTGTTTTGCTACACCTGGTCCTTTGGGACGACAAATTATCGTAGTTTGATGGTATACTGACGTACGTTACATGATTGAAAGAATGTCATATTTTTCGAGTGGTCTACCGTCACATTGCAGGAATGATGGGCTACTAGTATTCAGAATAGTTTGCTAGGTGAGCTTACAGTATCATAGGAGATGCTAACAGAGAAATATCGACCTTATGTCCTTCTCACAAGTTGGTTGGTTTTCAGCATCGGCAGGGGCAGCTGATTCACTTAGTACATAATTTCAATAAAAGTTTTAATGGTAACAACTCACATTTAAATGGATGATATCTATTGAGAATACTGGATATTTAGTGGAATGTCTGCTTACACCCAGTGATATTTCAGTTGCTGGGTGTAATTGTTTGGCGCGCAGAATTTACATAACAGTGTTGCGTGATAGTGTTACGAGACCTTCAGAGAGACTAGTCATCAATGGCTTAGTTGCCAATCTCCTAACCATTGTTAAACGTTGTCATTAATTGGATCCGGAGTGCACGAATGGGAGTTTAATTAAGCTTCCGCTTTAAGTCCTAGGGTGCGGTACGATAATGATCAGAATGCCTGTGCATTCCAGGCAGAAGTAGGGTATATATTCCAATATTTCTCTGGTTTTGAAAATAACAAAATGTTATGTAAGTGCTTTGCGGCTAAAGCCTTCGTTGCAAGTCCAGTATGTTGTACTGTTGTAGACGTTTTTGCTGGTCACCGTGGTTGAGGCAAGGGTGCAAGTGTCTGTCTTCTCAGAGGACAATAGGTCGCCTTCCTGAAGATAGGAAGGAAGGAAGGAAGGAAGGAAGATTGCAGTTTTACGTGACCGTGAATCTTGTGATTATGAGCCACGGGACCTCCGTTTTACGTGGAATCCGAACCACAGGACATGGCATTTCACTTCGAAAATCTCACATGCCCTGAAGATAGCTAGCTATGGCTATGTCGAATGAAGGGAAACGAGAGTAACGTTGTGCAAGCATAGTGAAGCTATCAGGTGCACAGCATCTTCGTTGGAACACAGAGGTTATAGACTTGTACGACGAAGTTTTGGTTGTTCAATCCATAGAGAGGATAGAATCATGCCAGTAATTCGAGATCGAAGTATTTTGTAAAAGGTGTTTAATAGATTGTAGAGGAGGATAGGTGTTAAGTATAGTGTTCAGAACTTCATTATCCGAAAAGAGGAAGTTATGAGAAGTGAATATAATTCATGAATAAGCGCTAGGTGCTGGGTGTCGTGAAGTAGTGCCATGATTCTCTTCACTCAATGCCGAAGGGTTCGAACGATGCTCGGCGCCCATCCAGTAGGAGGCAGCATTTTGCTAACAACACTGATATTCAGATGAATTTGCCAGATTAAAATGGGAGGGTATGCATTTTAGAACAACCTGTAAAATACGTTATTTAGCTGGGAAACTAAACTGATCCCATCAACATTCTTTGTCTTCCTCTTGAATTCCCATTTCAGTGGTCAGGCCCTGTCATTGGGCTGACGGATCAGCAATAGGTTCACAGACTTCATACATCTGCTTGTTTAGCGACGATAGTTAAGTCAATGGGCATAATTCTCAACCCTGGTGAACACCCTGAGGAAAGGATGCGTTGGATAACATTACCAGCAACAGAAGGAGTTTTGATAGGGGTCGCATTGTAGGTTTGCTTGAGGCCGGGTGGCCACACCAACTCGCCCTCTCCGATAGATGACTGAACCTTAAACTTTAGGCTTTTATTCACAATTAACGCCGATGCGTTGCGTTAAAAAGAAGAGTTTGTATTGAGCCCGTCTGTCCACCTTGGATGAACAGGTGGTCCCATAAGAGGCAACATGAGCACAGTGTGAGCACGAGTCTCGGGTCTCAGGGCGTCCTGGGTTAAGCCGGCAAAAATTACTGCACACTACCCTCATGTTCCTCGTAAAGGATTGAATACAACGCATACACTGAGTAAGAACACAAGTAATTAAAAGAACACCATTCACATCTTTATTCATAAACGCATCCCTGTCAAAAAAAAAAAAACTTAAATCACTTCACTGCAATGGAAACTGGATGTGCGTCGGCAAAAATAAAGCTAGTATAGTGATTTGTCCATCTCGCAACAACAACAACAAATATTCACAGTCCTGTCTTCATGATAGTCTGTTTGTGTCGACTGTGATCGCAAAATACAATTAAATACTCTTACCCTATACAGGCAAAGATGCACAATCATAGGTATATAATGGAAAAAAAAAAAATGGAAAAATTTAATGAAGCAAAAGATGCCGTATTTTACTGCCCTATCACTATTTACAACTAAGAGCTTCGGAGTTTATCTCACGCACGATTATCTTCATCATGGCGTCATTTACATTATGTTAATGCAAAAATTAAATTGGCTGAGCTTAAAGAAACACAATAATTTATAAATTAATGTAATAGTTGACACTAGAGTATTTTTATAACACTGAATTTTCCATCTGCTAGACACGATGCATTTAAGTGAATTATTTAAGCACTGCTTTTGAACGAGCCATTACATGAATTGGTAATTTCATTCAGACGTGACGTCATTCACTCATACCAAGATATCTGACTAATATCATCAAAGTTATTTGATGTTGAATTTTAATATTTTATCGGATTAATTCTTCAATTATTAGAAACTCCCATACATCCTATGGGACAGGATTGAGACTATTACACCATGTCGTAGATGCCAGTGGATTCACCACTAAACCCTCTGAGTGGATACTCAGGAAAAATAAATACATCATTTATTAATCTGGGATTAACACACATCCTTCTCTTCTATTTCAATCGCAATTAGAGTCATAAGCTTCAACTATCACGTGTCCCATATTCGCTTAAGGATCACCTAGATCCCTCACTTTCAAATAAACATAGCAATGTCATTCATTAATTTACATCACAAGTTCCAAAATCATCACTATTTATAATTATTTACTGTTCAAAAACATGCAGACTTATTATTATTATTATTAATAATGGAAAAATATCATATAATTTAACTTCAGGCTCTGATAGTGTCATCTAGAGTACTTAAATGTCAGTAATCCTGCTGCCTCTGAAGCATAGGGTAGAACTTCCTATATTAATTTTATTTAAGTGAATTTAATGAGGATCCACACCATCTTCAAAACATAAACATTTACTTCGGGCAACGACGATAATACATTTGAAGTGTTATCGCAGTGTATTCTTATGACGCAAATTTACGGCAGTTAGGAAATTCATGGCAAAAATAAGATTCACATGGTAAACATGTAGATTTCTACCTTGATGCTGTCTTGAGAACAGGTGCGGATCTAGGGGAGGGCGAGGAGGGCGACCGCCCAGGGCCCCGCGGTCTTGGGGGCCCCGCGCAATTAATTTTTTCAAATTTAATTAATTAATTAATTATACTTTTCAAACTAATTTATAATTCATATTCCTTTTTTTCAGTGCAGCTATGACCTCCCGTGAAAGTTTAGCAAGTTTAGATTTCAGTGAAATAACAGAAGACTTCAGCCGGGAAAAAAGTCGCAAAGTAATATTTTAATATTTCATAGTTTACATAATCTTCTTCAAGGGGACTCAGAGGTTTCGTTCATATTATTAAAAACATGTACTATAGTGTATTCAAAATATTGTAACTATTCTTTATTTTATTATTATTACCAAACTATTATGCATTTGATTTGATATTTTTTAAATTTCCTATTGTTGTGGGCCCCACCTTATCATATCGCCCTGGGCTCCGCAAGGCCTGGATCCGCCACTGCTTGAGAAGGTAAATGGGCCGGCGCGGGATAACCAGGCACCACGATCCCGTAAGGTTTCCCTCCTTGGGAAAGGTCGTCTCCCAGCCTTCTCCTACTGCTAGCCCCATGCTCGCAGGCTCGCAGCAGCATGCCAGGGATGGCATCGCCTCCAGACATCCATTGCGTTGGTCCGGCCTCGGCCGCCTGCACCAGCCCGACATGGTCTCGCTGCTGTTGGTCGGTGTAGTCACGTCGCCGTCGCGTCGTCCCCATTCACTGGTCCCATTATTGTTTGTATAATAGTTTATGCGTTTGGCATATAAATGTTCAGTCTTTCACGGTGGTTTTTCTGACTTGATGAAATGTCTCGGTGATGAACGGCAGAATGTCTCAAGTATTAACTACTACGTTCTCAGACACCGGTATACTGTTTATATTGCACTCAATAGATCATTGGCCTAGTTCAAGCCCAATATTCACAAGTATTTAACGTGAAAATTTTCTTTCGCAGCGATATTACATAATGCGATAAGCCTAATCTCATTAGCTCTCGTACTAGTAATTTACAGAGTGCGTCTTTTAAGCAATAAACGTTCTTTAAATATAATTATGCCATCCACATTCCTACATAAGTGAAATAATTGTAGTATTCACATGCAGTTCCTGGCGCGCTCACAGGGCACGCGCTCGGTTCAAACATGGCAGGTTAAGGCTAAATGTCCCGTTTTTTAGTTTATAATTCTTACACCACGTAGCAGCACCAAATTGAGACAATTCTTTTTTCAGTTTTCTCTTGAACGAAAGCTCGTATTTGCGATCTGAAAACCACTATGTATACTAGACTGCAATTGAATTGATATTAATTCGATGCATTTTCCAAAATGTGAAAAACATAAAAGTTACTAACAGTTTTTATATCTCTGCTTAAAATATGAAAAAAAAAACTGGTAATAGGAAAATGGAGATTTATTTCCTGTTTCCAATGCATTTTTCAGAATTAAAATCGGGTGAATGGAATCGACAGCATTAGTTTGGGAATTGTTTTGGAAAGGGTGGTAGGCGGCGCGACTCCACAACATCTCTTGCACAAGGAAAATGATGAACACGCTGACAGGGCGGAGGGAGAAGGGAACAATTTGACGACAGGAAGGAGTTGTCTTCCTCTTGTCACAAATATTATAGTTCGACGAGTTACGTGTACAAGTGCCTAGGCGTGGAACATTATCAGTTTCTGAGCAATAAAATTATACTGTAGTAGTGTCACAATATGTAACGTTGACACAATGTGTTCGTACTGTTACGTGCCACCCCCCTAGTGGCACTTTTGTTAACTGGATTACGGTGGGTTGAAGCACAACCCAGATTGTTCCTTTAAAGAAATAATTAACTTTATTGCGGCTAGAAAGATACACCACTCAACAGCAAATACAAGCAATTAGAACCTTACTCCAGTTTCCTCAAGTCTCTTCCTTGAGCGCTCTTGCCCCTTTCACTTATTCATGCAGCTAATTCTCCAATGAGACCCGTGGAATACCTGCACCTCTTCCTTATGTACACAAACTACAGTTACTTACGATAACCTGCTACACGCTGCTTCGCTGTCCACAAGCTGGGGAAACAATGTCACTGGATTTCGTAACTCGCACGGCACTTCGCCACAATACGTCTGTCGCTCAGTGAAATCACACTCGCTCAAAACGCAGGCAGTCCCCTGTATGCTTCTCACTCCCTCGCTGTCAAGAGAATCAGCTTCACTAGGGGTTTCGCAAGTCATGTCGCCAACAACTGTCGCTGAAGGTAAGTGCTCGCACTAGCTCGAAAAACACACACACCCCGCTTGACAGGTCGCTCTCTTTTATAGCAGGCCGGTGACTCAATAAATGCTTCTAGACCCATCCAGGGTTCACGGCTTCTCGAGGTTTCCATCACTGGCTGGGTCATGAATATTCTGCACCATCCCTTTGTCCTAGTAGTCCTGTTGCGTAAGGTGCACGCAATACACTGAGGCAGAGCACAGCCCAGCCCGGGGGCAGCTGTGACTCATGCGGCGAGCGATGAAACAAACTCACAGTCGTAACACCACCCCCTTCCTAAAAGGCTGATCGTTCCGATCAATCATTGGTCCGTCTGTGTCCCTCCGTAGACTGCCAGGCGATCTCGATGCACGATCTTCATCTTCGCCCTCGGGCTCCGCTGGATCCTGTAGACGACATCGTTGATCCGTTTCACGACTCGGTACGGACCCTCCCAGGACTTCTGCAGTTTGGGTGACAAGCCTTTCTTCCGTAATGGGTTGAAGAGCCAGACCAGGTCGTCCTCGTGGAATCCGCCGGCATCCGTCCGTTGGTCGTATCGGGTCTTCATTCGGTCGGTCTCGATCCGCAGTTTTCTCCTCGCGAACGCGTGCACGTCCTCCAGTTGGTCGACCAGTTCTTGACAATACTGGCTTACCGGGACCGGATCATTCCCAGGTCGGCCGAAGGCAATATCGACAGGTAGGCGGAGCTCCCTCCCAAACATGGCCCGGGCTGGTGTACACCCGGTGGCTTCATGCACGGCGGCGCGGTAGGCCAGGAGAAATAGCGGAAGATGTTTCTCCCAATCCCTCTGGTGTTCGCTGACGACTATTCGGAGATAGTTCTCGATGGTGCGATTGAATCGCTCTACCATCCCGTCGGACTGAGGGTGTAGCGGCGTCGTCCTTGTCTTCCGAATTCCCAGCAGCTGGCATAGGTTATGGAACACCTGCGACTCGAAGTTCCTCCCTTGGTCGGAGTGCAGCTCCAGGGGTACTCCGTACCGGCTGACGAATTCCTTCACCAGGGTCTCGGCGATCGTTGCGACTTCTTGGTTAGGGATCGCATACGCATCCGGCCATTTGGTGAAGTAGTCGCTGACGACCAATATGTAGCGGTTCCCTGCCTCGCTCAACGGGAATGGTCCAGCAACATCGATGGCCACTCTCTCCATGGGGCCGCCCACGTTGTAGGTCTTCAGTGGACCCCGTCGTCTTCGTTCTGGGCCCTTGCTGGCTGCGCAATCGTGGCACCTCGCTCAGTGGTTCTCCACGTCTGTTCGGCATCCGATCCAGTAGACCGCTCTCTCAGCTTCTCCAGGGTCTTCTTTATCCCTAGGTGTCCACCAGATGATCCTCCATGAACTTCCTTCAGGACTTCCTCCGTCATAGCCTTTGGTACGACGACTTGTTCCCGAGATGTCTTCCCGTCGGTGCTCTCCCAGGTCCGGCAGATGAGGCCACCCCTTACAATCAGCGAGTCCCACTGCGCTCAGTAGGACTTGAACTTTGGACTGCAGTCGCTCACAATGTTCCACCCGGGTCTGGGGACACAGGCCCTCTTCCATTCGGCTAGCAATCCCAGGTCATCATCTTCCGCTTGCGCCCGCGTGGGAGATTCGCGGCTCCAGCTCCCTTGAATTTCCACGGTAGTCCTTCGGCACTGTATCCCGGTGCTCTCCTCCCTTCGGGCACAGAAGGTGCAGTCTTCAGGGCACGGTCTTCGTGACAGGGCGTCGGCGTTAGAATGCAGTTGGCCTTTCCTGTGCTGGATCTCAAAGTTGTACTGTTGAAGCCTCTCTAACCACCGCGCGAGTTGACCCTCGGGATGCTTAAAGTTCAGGAGCCACCGCAGGGATGCATGGTCGGTCCTGATCAGAAATTCTTGCCCGTACAGGTATTTGTGGATGTGTTCAATGGTCTTCACGATGGCGAGCAGCTCCTTCCTGGTGACGCAGTAGTTCCTCTCTGGCTTTGACAAGGCTTTGCTGAAGTAGGCCACTACTCTCTCCTCGCCGTCCACTATTTGCAACAGGATTCCCCCTATACCAAAGTCGCTGGCATCGGTATCGACGATGAACCTTGTTCCAGGTCTGGGGTAGGCCAGAATAGGTGCGGTGCACAGAGCCTTCTTGAGTTGTTCGAAGGCACTGTGGCATTCTGCTGTCCACGTGAAGAGTTGGTCCTTCTCAGTCAGTCGATGCAGTGGTTTGGCGATGTCGGCGAATCCTCTCACGAAGCGACGGTAATAAGTGCAGAGTCCCAGGAAGCTTCGTAGTTGGGACTTGTCCTTCGGAACTGGCCACTCCCTCACAGCTGCGGTCTTCTCTGGGTCGGTGCGCACCCCTTCCTCGGAGACGATATGCCCAAGGTACTGGGCCTGCTTCTGGAAGAGCTGACACTTCTTGGGGCTCAACTTCAGCTGGGCAGCCCGTAGCTTCATCAAGATCTCCTTCAGGTTGCTGTAGTGCTCCTCGAAGCTTCTCCCCAGAACGATGACGTCGTCTAGGTAGACCAGGCAGGTCTTCCAGTGTAGTCCCCTCAGAATGGACTCCATTAGCCTTTCGAAGGTCGCAGGGGCGTTGCACAGACCGAATGGCATGACGGTTAACTGCCAGAGCCCGCTGCCCACAGAGAACGCAGTTTTCTCGCGGTCCTTAGGGTGGACCTCCACCTGCCAGTAGCCACTCTTCAAATCCAAGGTGGAGAACCATCTTGACCCTCATATGGTGTCCAGGGTGTCGTCGATCCGGGGTAGAGGGTAGCTGTCCTTTTTCGTGACGTCATTCACCCGCCTGTAATCCACGCAGAACCTGGTGGAACCGTCCTTCTTCACTAGCACGACCGGAGAACTCGAAGGACTATGTGATGGCTCGATCACCCCTTGCTCCTTCATCTCTTCTACCATCCGGTCGACTTCAGCTTGCTTGGCGAGCGGGACACGTTGGAATGGGGCCCTAATCGGTGCGCTGCCCCCAACGTCGATTCTGTGCTGGACCAAGCTTGTCCTACCGAAGTCTTTGCTCCCCACGGAGAAGACATCCTGGAATTCGCGTAGCAGATCCTGAAGTTGGCGTGATTGCTCCTCGTCTAAATGGTCCTGGGATCCTTAGTACAGCTTCTGTAGTTCTTCTGGCAGGGCGCGTCTTCTTCGGTTGTCCGTCTGCAGGTGTCCGTCTGTCGTGTCTGTGATGCGGGCAATCCAGGTAACGGGCTCGCAGACTCCTAGGTTGGTGTCCCGGTGAACCGTAATGTCGTAGTCGTTCAGGTTGGACAGGCGGACGTACGGCCGAGACGTCGTGTTGATGAGGGTCTTGGCAACTAGCAATCCTTTTGTCTGGATGTCCTCATATTTTGGCTCGATGACAGCCGCCACTCCCTCAGCAGTTCCGTCGACAATTACGGCAGCGCTGACCTCCGTCCTGGCGGGAACGATGACGTCCTCTCTCAGCCTTACTCGTCGTGTGGTGATGGCCTCGTGTGCTGGTTGCAAAGCAAGTTCCTCACCTCCGAAGTGCAGAGTGTTGGTACTCAGGTCCAAGATGATGTCGTTATGGTCCAGAAAGTCCAGTCCGATGATCACTTCGTTTGATACGTCAGCCACAAGCACTGGATGCTTCACCGCCCGTCGACCAATTACGAACTCCAGTGATGCTTCGCCATGTACCGGTGCAGTCTCTCCAGTCGCGGTTATTAGTTGGAGGTTCCTTTGTGTGGGTTGCACTCTCCACCTCGGGATCACGGTGTGATTAACGATGGTCCTCGACGCTCCCGTGTCGATCAGCATGGGCCAGCTCGCTCCGTTGATGACTCCGTCGACCATCAGGCTGCTATTGTCCCTCCGTAACTTCGTCACACGAACTTGGACTGCCGGGGCTTGACGACTGTCACGAGCCAACCTTTGCCCCCCAAGGCTGGCTAATACTCGTTTCCCTGGGTCGCGCGGTTTTCAGACGACTCGGTGGCGGCGATCACCGCAGTCCTTGCTCAGGTGGCCTTTCTTACCGCAGGTCCAGCAGGTCGGCAATCCTCTTCCGGGCCGCCTCTCCGGTTGTCTTCCAGCGGTGTCGTTGCTGGTGGCGCCGCGACTATCGAAGAAACGGCTTAGCGCCTCCATCAATTCGTCGGCCAGGGGCTTGGTCTCGTTGGTTTTTACTGGTTCGTCGACGTCCACTTGACGCACCCGCGCGTGCATTCTAGATGCCTGTTTTGCCGTCTCGAACTCAAGTGCGTGGCTCAGCGCATCTGCCAGGGTCTTATTGCGCGCGAGTCGCAGCGCCTGTTGAGTGTCCGAGTCCCGTAGCCCGTCGGTGAAGGTTTGCGTCGCTATCTGTTCCTGAAAGTCGGCCGGCGCTGTTGGGTAGGCGAGCCTTACGAGGCGTGCGATGTCCATCTCGAACTCCTGCAGGGTTTCCGCGTTCTTTTGTACCCGGGTCCGGAGCTGCATCTGATAGGCCTTCTGAAGATGGCTATCTCCATATCGGGACTCCATATGGGCGATTAGTGAAGCGTAGTCCTGGGATCCAGTCGGGGTGGCCTGAAGGACGTTAAGGGCGTCCCCCCTCAGCGCTATAATGAGAGCTGTTGCCTTTTCCGTGCTGCTCCAGTTGTTTATGGAACAGGCTGCCTCGAACTGACGTAAATAGGTGCTCCACGGGACCTTTCCGTCCAAGGTTGGGGGCGTCACTCTGCTCTGTCCCGTTCCTGATATTCTCGGTGTACCTGTGGGCGGGCGTCGGCGCAGCTCGGCAACTTCCTCTTGAAGAGCGTTAAATCTCGCTTCCATCCCCGTCGGCGGGCGTTGGCTCAGCTCAGCAATTTCCTTTTTTAAAGCGTTGAACTTCTCTTCTATCCCCGTCAGTGGGCGTTGGCGCAGTTCGGCAACTTCCTCTTGTGAGGCGTCGAACTTCTTTTCCACTGCTGCGACTTCCTCACGTAGGCCCTGTTCTAATTTCCTTTGGCACTCCTCTAATTTCGTCAGCAGACCCTCTTCCAGATTTTTCTGGCCATCCAGAAATTTGGCGGCTAGGTCCTCTGTTTACTTATTCTGGCCGTCCTTCAGGTCCTCTGCTAACTTCTTCTGGCAGTCTTCCATCTTGGTTTCCATGCCGCTTAACTTTTCTCGCAATGCTGCCAATTGCGCTTCCATTTTAGATGCTTGTCTTGTAAAGGGCATGCACTCACAGGAAAATTTAAAAAAAATACCTGCTCGGGTTTTGAAACCAGGACCGTCAGGTGTTGTGCTTGTGTTTGAGTTCGTAATCCGGCTTCTGACACCAGTTGTTACGTGCCACCTCCCTCGTGGCACTTTTGTTAACTGGATTACGGTGGGTTGAAGCACAACACAGATTGTTCCTTTAAAGAAATAATTAACTTTATTGCGGCCAGAAAGATACACCACTCAACAGCAAATACAAGCAATTAGAACCTTACTCCAGTTTCCTCAAGTCTCTTCCTTGAGCGCCCTTGCCCCTTTCACTTAGTCATGCAGCTAATTCTCCACTAATGAGACCCGTGGAATACCTGCACCTCTTCCTTATGTACACAAACTACAGTTACTTACGATAACCTGCTACACGCTGCTTCGCTGTCCACAAGCTGGGGAAACTATGTCACTGGATTTCGTAACTCGCACGGCACTTCGCCACAATACGTCTGTCGCTCAGTGAAATCACACTCGCTCAAAACACAGGCAGTCCCCTGTATGCTTCTCACTCCCTCGCTGTCAAGAGTATCAGCTTCACTAGGGGTTTCGCAAGTTACGTCACCACACTTCTGTCGCTCAGGATAAACGCTCGCACTAGCTCGAAAAAAACACACACGCACTGCTTGACAGGTCGCTCTTATATAGCAGGCCGGTGACTCAATAAATGCTTCTAGATCCATCCAGGGTTCACGGCTTCTCGAGGTTTCCATCGCTGGCTGAGTCACGAATATTCTGGACCACCCCTTTGTCCTAGTAGTCCTGTTGCATAAGGCGCACGCAATACACTGAGACAGAGCACAGCCCAGCCCGGGGGCAGTTGTGACTCATGCGGCGAGCGATGAAACAAACTCACAGCCGTAACAGTACACATACCTTTCTTCCTCTAACATTCTTGTTGATATTAATACATTGTAGGGGCTTGGGACATATTATTCATCAGTACTTTGGCTGGCTGCGTGGCTCAGCGGTAACGTTCTCGATTGCTGTGCCCAAGGTTGCAGGATCGAATCTTGGTGCAGCCAGTTGGCATTTGAGGGTGCGCGAATGCGAGGGAGCTGTGTCATTAGATTTACTGGCACGTTAAAGATCCCCTTCGGGGCAAAATTCCGGCATCTCGGCGTCGCTAAAAGCCACAGTAGTTAATAGGGACGTAAATACAATAACGTTATTATTATTATTATCATTATTATCATCATCATCATTCTCATCATCACCATAAGTCCCGTGTAGTTGATTATGTGTGTAACTGTATTAGAGTCAGGGATGGGGCCGGTGCCCCGAAACTTCACGTACGGTACTATCTCGACATTTACCTGGAGGGATTGGAAAAAAAACGGTGAAAACACACTCAGGATAGTTGCGTTCCGACATTTGTAATACTTTGTAGGGCATACATTTTACCGCACAGAGCAGCGACCGGTTTCACTCGATGCGAAATTGAATACTGTATAGAAAGATATGACTGGTTTGTAGTTAGCACGTTCTTGATATTTTAGAAAAAAGATGGACACGATATGTTCGTGTTCAGGTTTATTGGGAATATCTATTCTAAAAATCAGCTTGCCACGGTGGGTGAGTGGATAGCGTGTCGGTCTACTAACCCAAGATTGCAGGTTCGCTCTTGGCCGTGGTAAGTGATTTTTGAAAGGCGGCAAAAATACGACACGCATGTCATACGATGTTGGCATATTAAAGAACCCATTTGAATTCAGTAGGCCGTATTCATAATGGCAAAATTAATCTCGGGATTTTCCGCCAACACAAAGTTCCTCATTTCTCTACTAGAAAGTGCTATAGTGTTCAAGGAGCTTAGCTATCTAACCCCCTTGACATTCATAGTGATTCTAGGAACAACGAAATTCGACATGCAAGCTACCCTCTGGGTGTGAAATTACAAAGCTTGCACCCGGCATCCGAGGCCATACGATATTATTATTATTATTATTATTATTATTATTATTCTAAAAACCATCCGATGCAGACTTCCAACTCTTGGTATCGTCTTCTAGACATAACAAACAAGACCACAAACTCTCTCAACAGTACCTCATCGAAATCCAACTGCATTGACCGGTTTCCATAATCACGTGAGACAGTACGTTTCATTTCATTAGACTGTTGTCGGGACATTCTTTTCCCTTCTCGCGACGCAAATAAACTTTTTCGGAAAGCTGCTCTACTTCTCTTTCTGCTTAGTACAGTGTCCTTCACTATTGTGGCAGGTTTTTTTCTAAACTGATTTCATTGTTTTATAGTGCCAGAATGGCCCTAACTGAAAGACCAGCCCGGCAGCTTTGGTTTTATGAGTGAAGGAACCTCGTTTCCCTCGATTGATCTGCTTACCTCCCGTGAATTTTGCAACAAGGGACATATAAATTTCGGCAGCATTGCTGCTGGTGTTTGATAATAGCCGGGAACTTTTTGCAATTAGGCTGCAAGCAATAACGCATAAGTTTGGTTGCAGTTAGCTGTTTGTCTTCACCTTTCCCGCTGGTAGTTCAAAAGTACTGTTTGCAGTCTTTATGGATCCCAATCCAATCCAGTATTTCCGGGTACCAATTTTCCATTTTCATATTCGCTACGCCTTTATTTTTCCACACAACGCATTGTTTTCATTTGAAGTTGAACTTGCTTCTCTGAAAAAAGTTGACACTTAATAGTTCGTGATTTTGTACTCCTGCACTTATGTATTAGGAGTAAAAAACAAATTACACCCGTGGCGCGACAGCACATGAAGGGCCTAGGCCTAACAAGCAACCGCTGTGCTGTTCAGCCATGTTGCCTGCAGATTTCGGGATGACGTTTAGTTATCCAACTTGTAGGCTACAGGTAAAATATAAGTGAAATCATAATTGCTCAGTGCATTACAGATTCTCTAATGCAAGCGTAAAGAATTATATAATTTCAAATATAAACTAGGAAAAAAAACCTTACGGGTGTGAAGAGTTTTTTTTTTTTAGGTCCTGGCTTCCTTTTCTTGGTACTTAGTCGCAATCTCCCATTGGGATTTAATGGAATGCCCTTGAATCGGTTTGTATGGTGGCTCCATTTTTCAACAAAAACGAAAAAATAACTCCACCAGATGACCGTAATGCTCTCCATCAGTCGTAGCCTACCTATATGTACATGTATCTATTCTACCTCCGTACCGCAGCGGTCAGCATGGTTCGCTGCCGCCCCCGGAGGTCCTGGGTTCGATTCCCTGCTCTGCCACGAAATTTGAAAAGTGGTATGAGGACTGGAACGGGGTCTACTCAGCATCGGGAAGTCCAAATGAGTAGAGGGGGTTCGATTCCCACCTCAGCCCTCCTCGAAGTGTTTTTTCCGTGGTTTCCCACTTCGTCTTCGGACAAATGCCGGGATGGTATCTACTGTAAGGCCACGGCCGCCTCCTTCCCTCTTCCTTGCCTATCCATCCCAATCTTCCCTTCCCTTCCCATCCCTCATGAGGCCCCTGTTCGCTTTGCAGGTGAGGCCGCCTGGGCGAAGTGCAGATCACATCTCCCCAGTTGTATCCAATCCTTCCAAGTGTTCCAGCTCTAGGACACTGCCTGGAAAGACGGTAGTGGTGAGGTCCCTCGCTGTGTCCGTGGGAACCACCAACCTGGAGGGTAAAATTGACTTAAAAAAAAATCTATTCTACCAGAAATACTGTCCAAAAAATAAAGTGCCGAAAATAGAACATCTAACAGGCATTAAAAATAATACTGTTGCAGGTAAAATAAATTAAACAAAAAGTAATTAATGAGGTCGATGAACTGAAAACAAGAAGTCGTAACTAGGAACTGGTAAAATATCAAATGATCAATCAGAAATATCCAGACCTTGACAATAATTCAGAACTAACCAGCACAGTCAATTGCAACATTGGACTACTAGATGCTCGGGAATTCCATACCGTCTGGCAAGGTTGTCGATCTCTCAAATCACTCGACCTCCGCTCCCCTTCCCCTTCCCCCACCCTCCAACCCGCGGCCAACCCGCTCCCCATGACCTTGTTCTACTGCCACGCCTTGTTGCAAATACAGTAACACTTTTATTCATGAACTTCCCAAAGTGATCCCGACGGTTCTATTCAACCGATTTAGGTTTTCGATGCAACTTTGGAATCAGTGAGTAAAACTCAACTTTCGTATTACCCGATTTCTTTCGAATGTTAATAAGATATTTGAAAAACAAACGGCAACTTTTTTGTTTTTGAAATTAAAAAGTAAGCAATGAATTAATATCAATTCTGCTACTAGAGAGAGTACATAGCAGTTTTCTGATCGCAGATCGAAGCTCCCCTTCGATACAAAAATAAATAAATAAATAAATTCAGCTTCGCTTGTGCTGCCATCTGTTGAAATATATTCTTACCAAAGTGTCGGGGCATTTAGCCTTACCATCGAGCAGCGACTTTGGCTCCGTCCACGCGCGCTGAATTCAAATAATATTCTGCGCCACACTGGTGCTTCCTCTCATTAGGACACAGTATGTTGATGTGCGTCAGCCTGTTCTTTTCTCCTTGCCGGCCACGCTGGCAAAGTTTGTAGTGATGCGATAAGGGGCGTCAGGGAGTCAGCAGCAAAAACAATAGCAGGGAGTTTAAATCCCTTGAAATAAACACTAGGAATATTTCTAGAACATTGTGCATTTATCAGTGTGCAAACGAGACCATTGGCCGTGAAGGATTTTGAAACATAACCAGCTTACAAAGGTTGTTTTGTTATAATAATAATAATAATAATAATTTTATTATTATTATTTTGTGACATAATGTTATTAATTCTTTACATTATTAACTTTCTTACAATACTTACAATAGTACATTATGCAACGAGCCTATAATGGCAATAATTAAGACACGAGTGTTTTAATTACCATTATAGGCGAGTTGCATACGACTGTTTATGTTCGACAACTATTTTATGTTCGAACATAAATATTCATCAATATCTGTCGAGATTTTGCCAGTTTTATGTACTGAACAGAGCGCATGAGACGAAGAGAATGCCTTGTATTTGACCATGGCCTCCTCGATTACCCTACTATGACACTAGGCCACGCAGTGAAATTTAAATTAGAAGGCCGTGGAACTCAGCGCAGGTGATATGCTATTGGTCAAACAACTGTTTCTTGAGCTCTGATTGGTGGGAGGAACTGTTTCATAATGAAAAATAGTGTTATAATGAGCCTCATTATAGTACAGTTTTCTGACATATAATAATCAGGGTCGAACATAAATACTATAGTATTGTTATTATTTTTATTGTTATTATGTTAGAAAGGAAAAAGATAATTTAACATAACAACAAGTGTTCATCACATCCCTTTTGCATTGAAATACAGTCTGTGTATACAGGGTGTATCTTAATTATATCGACAAAAAAAATCAGGGACGCTCTGCGTGTTATGTAAAAGACGATGCCGCAATCGGATTGGCGGAGAAAATTTTTCCCTCGAGAAAATTAGGTTACTTTGTTACTTCCGGGCGCGCGATTCAAATCTACGAACTTGCCGTATTTGCTGAGCCAGGCAGCAAGCCGCTGGCCACTGCTGTGCTTCAGGCAAAGGGAGGGAGTGTGATAGGAGACAGAGATATGCCGGCGGGCGTGCGGCAAGCCGAGGCGATCGAGGAAACTTGCGTGTAATTTTAGAATTTCGTTCGTCCACCTCTTTGGCGCAGTAATTAGCATTCATTGCTGACACGGCGGAGGCCCGGGTTTGATTACCAGCTCTGCCAAGAAATGTAATTCTGGGTTTAGGGGTGAAACGGGATACACTCAGCCTCGTAGGGCATAACCACTGATCTCTCTACATGGATCGCTGATGGCAGCTCTCCGCTGCACGAGAAAGTACGCCAGGTTGAGCGCGCGGTCCGCCATGTTGGCGTACCCATTCTCAAGCTCTCCTCATGGGAAAGCAATGATAATCTAGTCAATTTTAAATCGTAATTAATGGTGCTTTGGAGCAAATAAAAATATAGAGATATGTTCACTCATAGTATAAGGGCATTGGGATCACTGACACGTCATTCCGAGGTCAGTAAATCTCCGGAATATCAATAAAAATGAATGTATAATAACGGCTGACAAATAATATCAACTTAGGTGCTGAGTACACGCAATTAGCGATCAGTAACAAAGTAACGAGTGAAAACCAATTTCTGGAAACATTCTTGTAAATTGTATATACGATATACATGTATATATGCCACGAAATTATGCATTCTTCAAAATGATGTACGGTACCGTACCTATAAACGTAGCTCACTATACAGGCCTAGATTCGACATGTCGTAATCAGTGCTTGGTAATGAATTCCTGTTTCCATGAAATAACCAACACTTCCCCCAAGTAATCCCAGCACTCTATATCAAATACTACAGCTTTTAATCACGCTAGCAGCACAATAAACTTAATAATAACGGGAAGTAGACCAAAGCCAAAAATGCACTTTAAGCCAAACTAATTTCACTCCTCAGCTCCACATAAAACTTAACACAACTAAAAACCTACTCAAAATATACTCTTCCCACCGTTTTACAACTATTAAGCGAACTATTCGCACCCAGAACCGAAAAACCCTGACATGGGATCAAATTTAAACACTCAATAGCCTAGCCCGATCACGACTGCTTCAGCACTACCGCATATGTATTCTTAACTTCACAATAACTTCAAAATTACGGCTAAGTGACCTATCTGCCTGAGAAGTAAAGGTATTACCGGCTTGCCTGGGATGATGGGTCACCAAACCGGTACTTAAAACTAAGATTTTACGCTTAAAATAACCAAATTCAGCCCATTTTACAACTACAAGAAACACAAAATATTTACTGCCAGTATAAATACATGTATAACATCAAACTACCAGTAACCAATCACAGAGCCGGATACGCAATATTGCACCATGCGCTCGCTGCCATCTTGCTATACCTGTCATCGTCTATTCGGCTTACTGCTGCCTTGTCTACCAGCCATCCATGTATAGAGATCAGTGGGCATAACTGAGAAGAGGTGGGTTCGATTCCTACCTTTACCAACCTAGAAGAGGTTTTCCAAGGTTTCCCCACTTCTACTCCAGGCAAATGCCAAGTTGGTACCTAAAGTAAGTCCATGGCCGCCTTCTACCCAAATCCTAGGCCCAGTTACAAATACACACCGATACAGCCATTACAATGACACAGGTTATCAGATTACACACACATAAAGACAAGGGGCTACATGACCACGAGGTTGTAAAGTCCCGAAGTGAACCAACAGGAACACAATTTAGTTCCGCTGGCCGATGAGTTAGAGGAATTCATATACTCCGAATTAGGAATTGACATGCGTACCATCTATAATTTATGAAAAGTAGGACATATTTTATACTTGTTGGTTTAGAGCAGGCGTTCTCAGCCTGGTGCTCGCTAGCACCACGGTGCTCTTTCAATGAAAATTGGTGCTCCTCGTCATATGAGCTCCCATGATATCCATTTTGCAATTCAAATTCTGTTGTACGAAGCAGAATAAGAGTGTTTTCATTACAAGATTTGAAAGTCAGAAATTTTATTATTCCCGTTTTCCTACGGGGCGGGGATGAGATGCGATGAAAGTCTTTGCGGCGGATCATTTTTACGGCCGGATGCCCTTCCTGACGCCAACCTCATGAGAGGAGTTAATGAGAGAAGAGATGAATGATGGTGAATGAAACTAGCAAGGATGTGGAAGGAAGCGGCCGTAGTCTGTCAGAAGGTACCGTCCCAGCATTTGTCTGGAGTTGAAAATGGGAAACCACGGAAAACCATTTCAAGAACGGCTGAGGGTGAGACACGAACTCACGTCTACAGAGTCCGCAGATAGCTTGGCCCTGTGGCCTAACTCTGCGCATTAGTGGGTGTAGCTACCGCTGTCGGTACAGTCAGAAATTTTATCATTTTGTGAAATAATATTTTTTAAATCTACAGTAAAAATATGATGTTCAGTAAAGAACATATAGCCTACTTTCTCCTAAATTCATGGGTATAGTTATAACTCTTGGTCCTTTTCAAGGAGTTTAATTGAATGCTGGTTGAAGCAGCTTGTTGAAATACAATGTGCTATACGGATATTAAACGTTGATTGATTGAATCCTCACCTGAATTATATGTTGGCTACACACAATAATACTGCCATCACAATAACACAGGTTATCACACAAAATTCAACACTCGCCCAAGCACGGGGCTAGATGACTATGTTGTCCATGCATCTCAAATGAAACAACAACAACAACAACAGCAGCTTCTTACCCTAATCCTTTCTCGTATAAAATTACACACACTAGTAAGCCTACAGAAATCACAGTGACTTAGGTTATAAGACAACTTCTACACACACTCCAGGAAACGGGGCTACAAGACCATGAAGCCGCAAAACCCCTAAAGAATCAACAACAGTCTCTACCGCGGATCAAGGTCAACGAATATTAATCGCTGTATTCGAGTGTTGAAATATTTGGTGTTATAAGTATATATATAATATTTTCGATTGCAAATTCACACTATATATGCTTAATACCAAAAAGAAGAAAATCAAAGTAAAGAAATTTGAACCTGCAGGGATTTTATCCACGAACCCCCAGACTTTGAGCCCAAGTCGCTACCATTACGCCACGGACGCGCTACGCTAATACTTGATAAACAACTGGATTAGTATAACTGTATCATATTTTGTGTTGAAATCAAAGATTTCATTAGCGTTTTCTGGCGTTTCTATAAACCATTTGATACTAAATATGTATGATGTTGTTCCGTACATTCTTAAAAGGATATAAACTTAGGATGTTACGGAAATATATGTATTTACGAGCAAAAATAGTGGCCATTTTGACAACGGGACGGCACGGGCCCACAACGATATGGCACGGTAAGCCTGAACTGTTAGTCACTTCTACGGTTACATACCGGTCACCTCTTTGAGGACAGATTAAACCTTCCTATGTACGATAAGCTGAATTGTTGAGGCCAGGCCTTGTTGAATCGTAAGTTACGGTTAGGCTAAAATACTTGCATGATTCATACATCCACCATCTTAAAACTATTTGGCTGATGACATTGTAGTTTGGGTAAAAGACGCTTCCCACATTAATGTATATTGTTACAAAATTCGGTAGAGATCGGATGATTAGGTTAGTCGTAATTTGATTAAAGCTCAGTACATTTGGGTGTGAACCATTACTTTTGTGTTATGATGACGGCGATATACAACATGATACTGAGTTGTCCCTTGCTAGTGCTGCCTCTGTACCGAAGGTGGTTGGATTTCGGTTCCGTTGTGTTTCAATTGATAGGGGGAATCGATTTGCACACATACATGCCCGCCATCTGCAAACTATTAGGCTGATGACCTTGTAATTTGGTCAAAAGACGCTTCCCACATACAAGTAGGTTTTTTTCGGAATTTGGTAGAGATCAGATGATTAGGTTAGTCTTAATTTGATTTAAGCTTTGAACATTTGGGTGGCCGACATTACGTTTCCGTCAAGATGGCGGCGATATAAAACATGACCTTGAGGTGCCCATTGCTAGTGCTACCTGTGTACCAAATTTCGTTCAATTCGGTTTCACCGTGTTTGAATTGAAGGGGGAATCCATTTGCACACATACATGGCCGCCATCTGCGAACTATTGGGCTGATGGCCTTGAATGTTAGTCAAAAGGCGCTTCCCACATAAAAGTATGTCGTTACAAAATTTGGTCGAGATCAGATGATTAGGTTAAACGTAATTTGATTTAAGCTATGAACATTTGGGTGGCCGCCATTACGTTTCCGTTAAGATGGCGGCATTATAAAACATGACACTGAGGTGTCTTTGCTGGTGCTACCTCTGTACCAAATTTTGTTCAATTCGGTTTCACCGTGTTTGAATTGATAGGGGAATCGATTTGCACACATACATGCCCGCTATCTGCAAACTATTAGGCTGATGATCTTGTAATTTGGTCAAAAGAAGCTTCCCAATAAAAGTATGTCGTTTCGAAATTTGGTAGAGTCAGATGATTAGGTTAGTCGTAATTTGATTTAAGCTTTGAACATTTGGGTTGCCGCCATTACGTTTCCGTCAAGATGGCGGTGATATAAAAGATGACATTGAGGTGCCCTTTGCTTGTGCTACCTCTGTACCAAATTTCGTTCAATTAGGTTTCACCGTGTTTGAATTGATAGGGGAAATCAATTTTCACACATACATGGCCGCCATATGCAAACTATTGGGCTGATGACCTTGTAGTTTGGTAAAGAGATGCTTCCCACGCAAGGGTATGTTGCAAAATTTGATAGATATCAAATGATTAGGTTAGTCGTGATTTGATTTAAGCTTTGAACATTTGGGTGGCCGCCATTATGTTTCCGTCAAGATGGCGGCGATATAAAACATGACACTGAGGTGCCCTTTGCTAGTGCTACCTCTATACCAAATTTCGTTCAATTCGGTTTGACCGTGTTTGAATTGATGGGAGGGGGGCATACGTGCAGAGTACACACACTCTCAGACACACAGGCAGACACACAATGTTTGGCCCTGTTTTGATCTCATAAGTCTACTTTCATTTTTTGCAAAAATTGAAAGTAGGCTAATAACTGGACATCCCTGTTTTAGGAGTAACACGAAAGATGCTGATTCTACTCGACTGACCACGCGTAACAGTATCTTATCTGCACGAGTCATGCAAGCAGTAGCAGCCAGTGTTGCCAATTTGGTGTTTTAACACCAGATCTGGTGTTTCTGAAGTTCGTCTGGTGCCAGAAATGTTCTAATAGTACCATAGCAAAATACTGGTGCTATTTCAATAAAACCAGTGCCAAATCTGGTGCTGAACGGATTTTTCCATGAAATTGTCTCCTATGACAAATAAGTAAATCCTGGAAGCCATGCAATAGTTTTAATAAAGTTAAACAATTAAGATAGGCAATGTTCAGCTTTACACGTGTCAAGATCAACACTCCAACTGGGAAAGTCCCTGAAATTCTCATTCGGGTGCATAAGTGCTAAGTAAGCGCAACATGCAGGGCTCAGTGCAAGTGCACTTGTACAAAGAATCGACCTATCATCTATTTATCTTCCCAGCTCCCAGGGGATTTCCCAGTTTCATGCGAAGGCAGTTTATGTACTTTCGCTCCCTCACTCTAATGCAGATGTAGGGAGAGTGTTTAGCCAAGTTTAATTGGTGCAAACAAAGCAAGGAAGTCGAATGAAAGTTGAAAAATTTCATTCCATTCTGTGTGTGCGAATTGGACTAAAACAGAGCGAAAATGCTATCACAACTACGAACTTCCGGAGGATATAATAGTGGCCAAAATTGGAAGTATGCAAGTGTAGAAGACTATTTTTAATGAAAGAAATGTAAGTAAAAAGCCGCTTATATATTTATAATTTTTAGTGTTTTTCTAGTGTTTTGAATCATGGAGTCCAGCTGGTGCTTTTCAGGTGTTTTAAAGCATAGGGTTTAGTTCTTCCCCATTTCGAGATTTGGCAACACTGCTAGCAGCTTACCTGGTGAGCGGTGAGCTATTTCAGCACTTATCAGGGAGAGAGATATGGAAAGGAAAGAGTGGCGCATGCTAGTTAAATTATTGTTATTATTATTATTATTATTATATATATAATGCGTTTGGCCCTCTAAGGAGCACGTAGAACCATTAGTTAACATTGGTCTTCTTGTTCTTCTTATCTTCCCAAAACTTCCTCATCCTTTCGCTATGTGCCTGTCTTCTTTCTTGTGTCCATGCAGCTTTAAGTTTCAAATTCTGTCCCGTAGGGATCTTGGGTGGAAACTTATACGAATTTACTTTTTGTCTATATGCAGTCCGCGTCGTTGTCAGTGGGTCAATATTGATTTCACTGAGGTCCTTTTGGGTGTCTGCTAGCCAGCGTACTTTGGTTTGTCGGTTTCCATTGACTATGAGGAAGATTTTCTTGGCCAGTCGGGAGTTGTCCATTCGAGCTATATGTCCGTAGAATTTCATGCGTCTTTTACGTGCGAGTGAGGCGAATCGTTCAGTCCGTGAATACAGTTCGTCTGAGCTTTTCCTCATCCAGATACCGTCCTGAAGCTTTGGTCCAAAGATTTTTCTCAGTATTTGTCGTTCTATCTTCTCAATGTATTTGATGTTGATGGTTAGCGATGACGTCTCAATCGCATAGAGTACCTCTGGGAGGATGACTGTGTGGTAGTGATGGAGTTTGGCTTTAGTGGAAAGTGATTTCTTGTTGTAAATATTCCAAGTGATTGTGTAAGCTTTGCGTAATTTTTCTGCACGTGTTTTGTTAGCCATTCTTTCGTTACCAGTGTTCCCGATAATTTCACCTAGGTACTTGAAGTGCTTAACTTGTGTGATGTCGCCATATTTGGTTGTAATTGATGCCAGGTTTGTGCTCTTGGAATCCATGTACTGTGTTTTCTCGTAAGAGATATGGAGGCCGGTTCTGATTGATATCTCATGAAGCTTCTCGATGGCATGTCTGGCTTCTTCTGGAGTCCGGGTAATTATTGCTAGGTCGTCAGCAAAGGCGAAGCATTTTATGTTGATTCGTTGTTCTTTTGTTCCCATACTTATTCCAGGTATTTCTTTCTCCCATGTTCTGACGATCTTATCTAGTACCAGGTTGAATAGGAGTGGGGACAACCCATCACCCTGTCTTACGCCTGTTCTAATGTGAAAAGGTTCGGACACTTCACCCATAAATTTAACTTTAGAAGTTGTATCTGTCAAGGTCTGTTGGATTAATGTAGTTGTTTTGTTGGCCACACCATATTCGCGAAGTATATTAAACAGAGTTGCGCGGTCGATTGAATCATATGCTTTCTTAAAATCTACGAAGGTGACAACTGTGCGATTCGACTGGCGATGTTGGAGTACCATCTTGAGGTTCCAGATCTGCTCTGCACACGATCGACGCGGTCGAAATCCCGCCTGATATTCACCGATCATGTGCTCTGTCTGTTGCTCCAATCTGGTGAGGAGGGCACGTGAGAGTACCTTGTAGGCGATTGGCAGGAGTGAAATGCCTCGGTAATTATTCGGATCTGTCTTGTCGCCCTTTTTGTGTAGTGGGTGAATCAAAGCAGTTTTCCAATCAACCGGTATGGTGTCACTCTCCCATATATTAGCAATGATGTCTTGTAGTCTTTCAGTCAAGAGTTCACCTCCAATCTTGAGCACTTCGGCGATTACACCGTCTTCTCCTGGTGCCTTGTTGTTTTTGAGATGAAATATGATGTTTTGTATCTCATCATATGTTGGTGGTACCGAGTCCTGGTTTGGGGCAGTAAAGTGGAGTTGGAGATTCTCTGCAGGTGGTTCACAATTGTGAAGCTCCTCGAAGAACTGTTTCAGGATATCACAATTGGCCTTTGTGTTTGTCTCAAGTGTGCAATCAGGGCGGCGAAAACAAAGACTGGGCGGCTTGTAGTTCGTCAGTTCTTCCCTAAATGTCCTGTGGAAATTTCGTGTGTTGTTCCTCTTAAAGTCATTATCGATTTCTTCCAATCGTTTGAGGTGGTACATGCGTTTAACTCGTCTGATTGTTTTGGTTGTTTCCTTCTGCGTTTCTAAAAAGTTCTGCCAATGTTCTGGTGTTCGGTTGCTATTCCATGTCTTCCAGGCTCGGATTCGGGACTGTAGGGCTTTATCACAGTCTATGCTCCACCATCTGTGTTTTCGTTTCCTTGGTGGTTTGCCGAGTTTTCTTGTTGATTCTTGGATGGCCTTGAGAAGTTCATCCCATGTTTCCGTGTTAGTCTGTAATGATTGTGTAAACTCCTGTGCGTGTTCTTTTAGGTATTCCTGATCTATGCGTGGGAGTTTGGAATTTGGACGCTTTTTACGATTGGGTATGAAGCGGACTTTGATCTGCGAGAGATGATGGTCGGACTCTACGTAACCTTTGCGTACCCTCACGTTCATGATTTCTGGAGAGAATTGTCTGGTTATTGCTACATGATCTATTTGATACTCCCCGATGTGGTTTATGGGAGATTTCAATGTAGTCATTTTTCGTGGTGGTTTCTTGAAATGTGTGGACATTAGTTGTAGGTTGGCCATTCCACATATGTTGATTAAGCGAAGCCCATTCGCATTCGTCTCTTTGTGTGCCGAGAAATTCCCAATGATATGTCTGTGTTCCCGTTCTCTGCCAATTTGCGCATTGAAATCTCCGAGGAGGATCTTAATGTGGTGTTGAGGAATCTTAGTAAGTGTCCGTTCAAGTTGAGACCAGAACTTCTCAACTTTGTTTTTGTCAGGATCATTGTTAACTGGAGCATGTGAGTTTATCAATGTATAGGCCTTATTGGCGCATTTAACTGTGAGTAGAGAGAGACGATTCGAAGGTGATGTGAAGTCTATCACTGAGTTCTGGATACTGTTGTGCACAAGGAATGCTGTTCCGAACACATGTAAATTACTATTTCTTAGCTTAGTTGCTGGTTTTCCCTTATAGATACGGTATCCACCGGAGTCGAAGTGATCACAATCATGGAATCGTGTTTCTTGTACTGCAAGTATGAGAATTCCGAATCTGTCGCTGGTGTCCGTCAGTGTCTTGAGTTTCCCAGTTTTGGTCAGCGTCTGTACGTTTAGTGTACCAATGAATTGCGTTCGCTTAGGTTTGAGGAGTTTTGGGAAGCTCCGATCCTTCCCGGCATGACGTCCTGGTCCCCCAGAAGCCGAATGACCAGGTTCGCCTTCGCTCTTCTTAGCTCTGGCCTGAGGTAGTTGCTTTTTTGCTTGTGCTTCCATCATGCTAAGTTCGTGGTGGAGTTTATTATTATTAGGCTATTATTATTGTTATTATTTTTGATTTAATGCTGCTCGGCTACTTGGTATGACAAAAAAAGTGGTGCTCACAGTCTCAAAAGTGTTGAGAACGCTTGGTTTAGATTATAGTAGGTGTTCACTATACCAAGTTTAACAGAGATCAAATCATTCCGTGACTTTTTAGAAGAATTCATCCCATAACAACTGACATGTAGCGCGCAGTCTTAATGTATTAAATGCAAGCCATAGAGATATGTACCAGTAGGAGCAGTTTATTATACAATGTTTCACTTCGGTCGCTTGAATGTGGCGGTGCTAAGCTTCACTGCACTTCAGTGATTAGATTGTCAGAAAAGTTATGTTGTTTCCATGCTTGTGGGGTTTTTGAAAGTCGCATATATGTGCTTCCTTAATATTCCTCTATCAGCATACAGAATTTCAGTTTGGATTGCTGAACTAGTTTCGAAGATATTGACTAGACTTACTGGTGAAATGTTTCGCGCGGTTGCCATGTTGTTTCTAAAAGTCACCGATATCCAAAAGGTGCGATTGGGGTCGGATGAGATAGTAGACTGCAATTAATATCTGATGGCGCAAACCTGTTGAGTTTGGAGAGGGGAAAGGAGGAGAAGGGAGGTAGTGGAGGGGGTCACTTCTGCTGTGCTCCTGGGAGATGCACTAACGTGCAAGTTAGTTCCCCGTAGCAGCCGATGTGAACGTTCTCCCCTCTAAATCACCCTGCAGCTCATGGATTTGCCTGCATACGAAACTTGTTGCTTACGCATGTGCCATCAGGTAATAATTGTGGTCTAAGTCCTTGCAAATTTTCATTGTAATCTCCCCAGCAAATTTAAAAAAAAAATGATAAGTTGGCATCCACAGACAACTACATCGTCAGACACATGCACATATACACAATGACAAAAGGTGATCTAATAAGCCTATATTTCAAAGTATGAACGTAGGCTAAAAATTGGCAGGTGGTGGTGTTTAGTTTTGTAGAAGCTTTTCTGTGTCCTGATTGTATTGTGTGAAATGTAGTGTGAATATACTCTTAAAAAGTCCTATTTTGGCGATTCACCCTGACGATTTATTTCAGTTATCCTACGTTTCTGGGTTAACTGAATTACGGGTACTTATGGCTGAATTACGTAAGAAGGATATAGTAATGCCCCGAGGAGCAGGCACTCTGCTTCATTCTCCTAATTTCATCTCCTGCGTGACTACGTTTTGCATGAAAGCTTGCAGTACACAGAATTCATGTCTAGAATGTTGCGTGGAAACTGCGCGATCCCCAGTGGAATAGAATACACGTAATGCTGCCAACCTTCGCGACTGGATTGCAATAACATGACAATAGACCATCAGCTAATATCCAGAGTGACCGATGGAAAGGGAACATGCCGCTTTTACTTCATTTTAATCTTTAATAGGAGCCAGAAAATGTCCATGTGCTCTACCAAACTCGCCGATTGGTGCCTGAACCTTTTGAGTTTTTTTTAAGCGTATGGCTTTTAGTGCCGGGAGTGTCCGAGGACATGTTCGGCTCGCCAGTTTTGTAGCTGTTTCGAGACGGACACCCAATGGGTGAGCTACGAGTACCGTTGGGGAGGAAAGTTGGAAGGGAAGGGCGAGGAGTTGGAAGGTAGCGGCTGTGGCCTATAGTTAGGGACCAACCCCGACATTTGCCTGGAAGGAAGATGGGAAACCATAGAAGACCATCTTCAAGGTTGCCGGCGGGGGGATTCGAACCTCTCGCCTCCCGGATATGAGCGACTGCCATTAGTCATGCCGTAACGACCACGGCTAACTCACCCGGTACCTTTTGAGGTAAGTAAGGTTATCAATCTTGTTCACAAATCTGCTCACACATTGCGAGTAAGCTCCGAGTCCATGGGAGAGACAAAATCCCGCTTCCATTTTGATACAACGAGGAGCACTTGGAAACGAGCAGATGATTAAAGGGGCATTTTAATGGCAATGGGTGCTACTGGGCTAGTTATCAGACGGGGTTGGTCGTGTTTGACGTTAGTAATGGAATGTTTTTTAATCAATTACAATCTTAATATTTTTGTTTGTTAATGGACTCTCGTCAGGGGCGAGAACTAACAGTAGGTTCAGAATAAAATCGCGTATATTCGTAGCGCATTATGAATACACAAACATCTACTGCAATCCACATGCTAGGCAAGTTTTCCGCACCCTTTGCTAGGCAGTCTTAAGGTCCCGTATAGAATCTGCTTGTAAACAAAAGGAATAGATGAGTAATGAAACATCAGTGGCATTAAGTAGCAAATTATTCTTAGGCCCGTGGAGAGCCAGCACTTGCCCACCCCTCCATCTAAGTTCGTCTCGTGATATCTTTGAAACATCAAGCTTGAATTTCCATTGTTAAAGGCCTCCCTTAAAAAGAAAAAGAAATAACTCCGTGGAATTTAAAACTTTACTTTTGCTCACTCAGCACTGTAATGAGGCATACTAGGCAAGGTCAGGAGTGATGTAGTTTGCCATTGCTTTCCTCGCGGAGTCAGAACAATAGCAATGACCCAGTGAGTAGAGTCATTCACAGTACACAGAGGAACTAGATGTGCCCTGAAGGGCATTACTCAGCCCCTCTCATACCTCAAAGTTTCCATATAATCACAGCCATGAGTGGGACTGAGACATCGATGAATAGCCACGTTTTACTCTAGCCTGTGCCAACAGACAAATGCAAATGCACTGCATTCATCAAGAGATGGTAAACCGGCCTATGTAGGTATCTACCGACCTAACCTATGACGGTGCTTTTTAAGGATACAACCAGCCTCTGGGTTGACTACGTAACAGACAGACATTATTTAATTTCGGCAGCAGAACATCACGCAGTCGGCGAGTGTCAATAAAGCTTTCTGCGGGGTGTAAATGCCTTCACTCTTTCACCCCCCCCCCCAGGGGCTCACATCTAGTGGGGCGTGGGTTGGCGACCACGGGACTCCAGCTGAGTCCGGCATTGCTTCCACTTACTTGTGCCGGGCTCCTCTCCGTCTTCTTTCCTGTCGACCTCCCTTGGTCAACTCTTGTTCTCTTCCGACCCCGACGGTATTAGGTTATCCGAGGCCTAGGGAGTCTTTCATTTTCCCTGATACCCTCCTTCTGTGAGGGGTCAGCCTTCTTTTTCTTTTCCTTTTACCTCCTGCCTTGTGCTCAAGGCCCTTAAGGAGGCAGGGTGTATGTAGCCCCACCACTTCTGGTGCACCGTAGATAATGCTACACCCTCAGGGGCTCACGGCTGGTGAGTTCGGGAGTTGGCGACCCCGAGGGATTCCTGAGCTGGGTCCGTTTTCCCCTTTTGTCCCTTACCTTTGGGGCGGACCCTCTCCTCTCTCCCCTCTCCTCCCCTCTCCTCTTTTCATTATATTTCCTTTCTCTTTACGATTCCCGCACTGTTTTTGTTATTTGGTTCACCGTGTATCTAAATTCACTTCTAGCGATTGTTTAAGGTATTTTTAATCTACGTTGCATTTTGTAAGTTTTTTCGATCTAAATTACATCTCGCGATTGTTTTCAACTTCAATAGCATTTTGTAAAGATTGACAATCTAAATTGCTTTTCGGTAAGTCTTTCAATGCAGGTAGCCGGGCCTTTTAGTGAGAATTTTGAATTTCAATTGCATTTTGTAAGTATTTTCAACCAAAACCGCATTTCGCACGAATTTTGAATCTAAATTGCATTTTGTTTGGTGGGCATTTTGCACATATTTTGATTCTTAATTGCATTTTGTGGGTATTTTGAATCTAAATTACATTTTGTCAAGTATTTTCAATCTAAATTGAATTTTGTAAGTATTGTCAATCCACGTGAGTCGTTTGAATCTACCGTACATTTTGTAAGCATTTTCAACTTCAATTGCATTTTGTAAGTATTTTGAATTTCAATTGCACTTTGTGAATAATTTGGATTGGAACTGGGGTATTTCAATCTGAATTGCATCGTGCATTTTCAATTTCAATTGCATTTTGTAAGTATTTTGAACCTCAATTGCGTTTTGTACGAACTTTCGATCTCATTTGCATTTTGTAAGTATTTTGAATTTCAGTTGCATTTTGTAAGTATTTCGACGCTACTTTGCATTTTGTACGTTTTTTGAATCTAGCCTACGTTTTGTGGGTCTTTTTCAATCTATTCTTTTTGTGCAACTTTTCGTTCTAAATTCCCTTTTGTAAGACCATATTGTGAGTTGTTTCCATCTGAATTCCTTTTTGTACGTATTTTCCGTTTCAGATAATATTGTTCTGGTTTCCATTTCATTATCATTTTCGCTATCACCCAGATCATTAGGGGCCGATAACCTCGATGTTAGGCCCCTTAAAACAACAATTATCATCATCATCATCATCCTCTTTCACCACACTAGCCCTGACGCGCCGATAGATAGATCTAAACAGAGACCATCGCACTCGCTTCAGAACGGTGGAGTCTCTTTGTCATCAGACAGGTAATACGGATCTACTGTACGTCTTGCTTAAACATAATACAGATCTGCGATGAACAAATTGTTTCAAAATTTTATAGCGATTTTTATGGTATTTTTGTGCTGAATACATAAAAATAGCGAAAAATTTCGCTCACCCTTAGTTTAATCACAAATCACACATTGAATTTTTTACTTTTAAGGTTTTATTTAACTTACGTACAATTTATAACGTAGATATCAAGGACGCTGGGACGTTAACTTGATGGCTGACTACTGTCGGATGTTAAAAAGAGAAAATCCTCTACTCCACAGCAGGAGAAGTACAAAAAGAAGTTTTGAAGGAAAAAGAAATCGGTACTACAAAGACTTGTAATAGTGTTGTAATAAAGCCTCATCAACTTTTCTTTCTCTATGTTTAATGTGGTTTAATAACATTGCACATAAATAATACTGATAAAAATGGCCTTTTTAGATTTTTTCCTAAAGGTTTTACCTCATTTTGTAGACAACCCTTACGTGATAGAAAAAAAAAACATCATTTCTGAAGTCAGCGCCAAAAACTACATACAAATCAGTTAACAAAATTAAAACAATTTTCAATTTTTTATTTTTTATTTTTTTTTAGACCTGTGTAATTGACGCGCCGATATTACGATCTAATGCGCTCTGGCGAAGATATTTTCCTTACAACGTGTAGACTACAGTTTTCTCCATGGTTTTAACATTTCTTCTCTTAGTTGTATGTTATTGGTTGTACGTACCTTTTAAATACTGCTGCTTTTAGAGATGTCGGGGTGTCCGAATGTTGTCTCGAAGGGGATGTTTAACGTGCCAGTAAATCTACTGATACGGCTCCCTCGCATTTGCGCACCCTCAAATGTCAACTGATCCTGCACACAGGAGTCGAGGACGTTACCGCTGCACCATGCAGTCAGTCATTATCATAATAATGTTCAATAAAATGAGGCAAATAGTAAGATATTAAATAAACTCTGGTTGGCACCAACTAGGAAGAGTTCAAATACAGCAGAGAGGATGAACTGCTTGTGCAGGTGCTAAAAGGTTTGATTGTTGTTGTCGTTGATTCGTTTAGGATCTTTGCAACATCGTGGTCATGCAGCCCATTTGTCTGATAACCTGTGTTATTTTGATGGCTGTGTGTGCATTTGTAATTCAGATGAGGATTGGGAAGGAGACGGCCATGGCCTTAAGTTAGGAATCATCCCGAGATTCGCCTGGAATAGAAGTTGGAGACCTCGGAAAACCACCTCCGAGATGGCTGTGGTGGGAATTGAATCCGCCTCTTCTCACTTTTGCCTCACGAGGCTTATACCCCATTCCAGTCCGCAGGCTAGAATTAAATTTCTTGGCAGAGCCGGGAATCGAACCCTGGCCTCCGCGGTGACAGCCAAGAGCTTTAGCCACTACGCAACGAGGCGGACTGAATGGTTTGAATCACGGTGCGCACAGTAGTTCCTGTTATATCCTCACTCGCAGAAAATGCCGGTTTGGTGTCTTCCTCCCAAGTTTAGAAGCACCTGCCCGAATTCTACACCATAATAGTGGCAGTTGCTTGCAATCAAAAAAAATATTGTACGTGTTTGTGAGAACAGGTAAGAAGCGAAACACAGCATAATCACTCTTTATTGCTCACAAATTCCCTAATATTCACCCTTTTACGTCATCATGAGGGTCACTCCACCCTAGCGCTTAGTACGTATGTGTTATTTTTGCTTACCTACGACACCCTAGCCAGTTCGATCGGGTTTAGCAGGCGGTGATAGGGGGTGTGTCGCAGTACCCATGCCCATACGACGCAGAGAGTTTGTCCACTGCACAGTTCTTTTTATATCTTGGCACTCGTATTGTTTGTAACATACCCAGCAGCGTCGCCGAGTGGTCTGAGGTGCGCTCTGTGACTTGAGATTTCATTCTTGGCGCTGACTGTTATTTATTCTGGCTGTCACCCCAGAGGTCCGAGTTAGATTCCCCGCTTTGCCAAGAAATTTAATTCTGGTCTGAGAGCTGGAACGGTGTACATTAAGCCTCGTGAGGCAAAACTGAGAAGAGGTGCGTTCGACTCCCATCTCAGCTATCCTGGAAATGGTTGTCCGTGGTTTCCCATTTCTGCTCCAGGCAAAGGCCGTGGCCATCTCCTCCCCCAATCCTCACCTGCGTTACAAATACACACACTGATACAGCCAACACAATGATTCAGGCTATCAGACAAACTCCACACTCACCCAAGTACACGGGGTAAATGTGCACAATGCCCAAGCCCCTCAATTGAAGAAAACCCAACTTGATTTCTTGCTTTCCTGGTTTTGAAGGTCACATCAGTAAAATTGTTTGTAGCCCTTTTTCATGGCACAAAATTCCAAGCTGACAGCTGTAGTACTGTAGGGACCAGGATATTGAATTTTGGTGAAATATTTCGCGTTGCTGTCATGTTGGATTGGGCAAGATTATGGAAATATTAATAGCACGGTTGAGGTGTCCGGATAAGAACTAATTTGCTCCTAAATTTCACTAATATAAATCCAGTCGATCAAGGGTTATTAGGGATGGGAGGGGGGGGGGGGGGGCAGAAATACATACTGTACATATACAGTATACATACATGCAGCTTTACTCTCTTACTGAGTTCCTGTTGGGATAGATGCTTTAAATACATCTAACAATGTTAATTGATTTCAACTGGCACAGAGCCTAACGAACATAGAAATTACCAAAGCCTTCAGAAGCACTCAGTTTCATTGCTGCAACAACTCCAATTAACGTACTTACAGAGCATGCCAAACACTGTAGGTAATGTAATAAAGAGAAGATCTAAACCCGAGTGCAACCGTGGAACTGGACACGGACATAACCTACACACCCTGCAGAAAACATAGTACAGGATGATAGTGAAGATGCAATACAGATATGCAGTGATGGGAGCAGAACTAAGACAGGGGATGGATTCGGAATATCTACACTGAACTAGTCCACCAACTCCTATGTAGGTTGTTAAAATTATCATGCGGAGCGAAGGCCCTTGAGCAATTACACAACTTAGGAAATACGTATGTCAATAAAATCTGTAGCGAAACCTACTGATAGTAAAACAACCATAAACACAATGCACCGATGTGTTTGAGTCTTTTGACTGGTTTGATGCAGCGCTCCAAGCCTCTCTGTCCTAACCTAATCGTTTCATCTCTACAGTACATACCTACCACACCTTACATCCGAGACAATTTGTTTAACATTCTTTTAAACCTTGGTCTACCCCTACAGTTCTTGTCCTCGACCCTTCCTTCCATAACTAAGTTTGATATTCATGGGTATCTTAGTAAGTATCCTACCAATCTATCTCTTCTCTTCCTTAGCAGTTGCCAGAAACATCTCACCTCTCTCACTCGTCTTAATACCTCTTCATTTGTTACGTTATCTACCCATCTGATATTCATCATTCTCCTGTAACACCACATTTCAAATGCTTCTATTCTCCTCTTTTCTGCTGTGCTAAACGTCCAAGTTCCACTTCCATAGAGCACGTGCTCCATACAAAGGCTTTCAAAAATGACTTCCTAATACCTAAATCTATATTCGACGTCAACAGATTCCTTTTCAGCAGAAATGCTTTCCTTGCCTGAGCCAATCTATTTTTATATCCTTTTTGCTTCGTCCATCACTGGTTATTTTGCTTCGTAAGTAACAGAAGTCTCCTACTTACTTCATCCTTTCGCCTGTCAATGCCTGCACCGATAGAAGACATAAAAAGGAAACTAACTCTTAACTCAAAAATTGGAGAATGTGTTTAATATGGGTGATAGCCCATATTGGAGGAGGCTGATCGACTGACCAAACAAGCAGCATTGAAGTGATCTACAATTTAACACTATAACACGTCAAGTAAGTGAAGAACATATTCACCTTTGAGAGAGTGAGTGGAGAAACAATCCAAGAGAACATTTGACGAAACTATACTTTCCTAGTGTACAAAGAAAAAATCTTTCGTTGCACTTAGCCCCTGAAGGCCCTTGGCCTGTCAAGCGACTGCTGCCCAGCCCTGTAGGCCTGCAGATTGTGGGGTGACGCATGGTCAGCACGTCGCATCCTCTCGGCCGTTAATCATGGTTTTCTTCGACCAGGGCGCTGCCCCTCTGATAAGACAGCTACTCAATTGTCCTCACGAGGCTGAGTACACCCTGTTCCAGTCCCAACGCCTGTTTCTAAAATGCCTGATGGAGCCGGTAATCGAAACCGTGAGAGGCAGCTGCGCAGTCCCAACACAATGGGGCCGGTCTCCTAGTATACAGCTGTTACTACAGGTCGCGGGGAATTTTGGTGACTACTACCCGTACTTTCGATTCAAACTTACGGATGACCCCACATGTGTGTTCAAGAAAAATCGTCAAACAATAGACCATACCCTTAGGGAGTGTGGTATATTCTGATCGAATTGAATTTCGTAGTAGTGTCTGGGGTCGACAGCGAACTCGTGGTCAAAAGCCAGAAATATATATATATATATATATTTTAATAAATTAAACTTTGATAATTTACAGATAACTATCATGGCATGAGTGACGGGAACGTATAGGAAGCAGCTGTATTGTGCACTGTATATTAGCATTAGCGTGTGTAAATATGATGCAGTAACTTGTTACACATTGTAATAGAATATTCTGTTAATATAAAGGTATATCGAAGAAACACACACGTGAACGGAAGTCGATCTTCACTACGACTGCGATGGGGGAATTGCATCAAGTTCGAAGATAGGTGGTTCGAATCTCGACGCTGGTGGTGGTCATCCTGAGTGTGGTCTTACCCCAAGTTTTTTCACACCCCCTCCAGGCAGTAACTGGGATGCTTCCTCAACTCAAGTCCAGGGCCACCTCTTTACCCCTTATAATTACAGTTACCTTTTTTACATCGGTTAAAAGACAAATTTTACACACACCTAAGTACACGGGACTCATGACAAAGATGTCCAAATCCATTAAGATGATTAACTACAATAACAACTACACAACCTCTGTAATGAACCCTTATTTCGTATGATGAAGATAAGCTACTTATAGTTCTCATGGGTTCTTCATTAGCGACCGGCTCGAGGTTTGGCGGCCATGTTTGTGTGGAGTCAGGGCTTTCCCAGCTCGAGACACAGTGTTGCCAACTTCCCACCGTAGCTACTGAGAGCAAGTAGCGAGACTGGCAGATCTGCCTGCAACTATGCATCACTGGTGACCTGACAAGTGAGCCGGTAGTTAGGACCGGACGCTAGATTCCACGTGGAGAGATAGAGTAAGCATGCTATTGGTCAACAGCGAACTATTGTTATTGACGGTGCATGCTACTGCCTAGCGTTGGATTCGCCGATCGTTAACGAGGAAAGTGAGAGAAGTAAGCTACGAGGTAAGATTCTGTCGTTCTTAACATACGCATGTTGCACAGCAATACATTCTGTTAAAGGTGTAGTTGAGGTGAGCCTAGTTGTAAACAAAGAACGTTAAGAAGTATGAATCTGTGACAACATGAGCTCAAGTCATATCTATTTTATAGACACGTTTCTTTGACATCAACGAACTGGTGTTCGATGTCGCAAATGATTAGTGGTTATCACTAGGGTTCGGATGTTTAAGACCTAAAAATAGTCCGAATATGCAAGCAAATATGACCTTAAAAATGACGAAATATATCTCAAAAAATACTAAATATGACCTGAAAATTACTTATTTAAATATGGCCATTTTTTTAAATAATAAATCCAAGCGACAATACCTTCGAGGTTAAATTCTTTATTTATATTTTCATATTAATTTTCTGAATATGCATGTTTAAATGGTTATTTACAGTCTATTTCTGTAAACACTAGTTCCCGTTTTGAAAGTTGAGGATGATTGCACACCTACAGCTGCCGTCAAACTACAGAAATATCACGTTCTTACAAAAAAAAAGCTCAAAATATGACCTAATGGTAAAAAATATGTTCGAAATATGCATTTATATGACCAATAAAAACCACTTTATTGTGACGATAAACACTTGATTTGCATCAGAAACTAATCGGGCATGAAAATAGAGGCAAAGATAAAGATATGATTTTTCCTAAACATCCGAGTCCTAGTTATCACATTATGGAGCATGCAGTTTAGTCCCGGATGCTCATATGTGGTGTGAGTGGCGAACAAAGCGACTCCGGCTCGTGCCACTTCTCGTAGCCCAGGTTCAAGCTGCACCGAGCTTTATTTAGACGTTACAATGACTGCCTCTTGGCAGCCCCCGGCCCCCGCAGTTCCGCTGGGTCACTCCACTCCACTCCATCTACACATCTCAATGTTGTGAATCCTGTCTCATGTGGTGTCTATACTGGCATGTATTTGGTATTAATCGGGCCTAAATGGGGAAGGGTACCTAGAGACTGAAGTGAGGGGATCTGAATACCTCTTGGTACACGGCTATGGAGGTAAACGGACGATATGGAGCACTATTGGGTTATGAATGACAGCGGTAATCAATGCTTCAACTTGAAGCTCGTAAACAGCCCTGTGTGCTTGTGTGTTTAAAGGATTTCTCTGGTAACATATCTCATTGCAGTGACTGAAGTGGTATATGGAATTGTCCACTTCCTGGTGTAGTGGAGATCTGGGTTAGATTCCAGGCTCTGCCAGGAAATTTAATTCTGGTCTGTGCGCTGGAACGGGGTTCACTCAGCCTCGTGAGGGAAAACTGAGGAGAGGTGGATCCGATTCCCATCTCAGCCATCCTGGAAGAGGTTTTCCGTGATTTTCCATTTCTACTCCAGGTAAATGCCGGTGTGATTTCTAACGGCCACCTCTTTCCCTATCCTCACCTGCATTACAAATACACACACCCTACTACAGATACCACAATAGCATACGTTATCAGACAAATTCTACACACACCCAAGTACACGGGACTACATGACCACGATGTCGCAAAGCCCCTAAATGAACTAACAACAACGGTACTGTATATGTAACTATACGGTCTAGCCAGGATTTGCAATAAGGTACTATCCTGGCATTTACCTGGAGTGAATTCGGGAGGAAAAACCGCACCTAGGATGGCCGCTACCAGCACCAAGATCCAAACCTGGTGTTTCACTTCTGCCACTTGCCTATGATTTCAAGAGTTTGAGTCTCGTAGGACAGTATTTCAAATTCCTACCATAACTTGTACGATTTGTTTCTATTATAATTGAACAATATTGGGCGACAATATATTTAGCTACGGTATAAATAAAGTTTCGTTGCGCTCGGATGATTAGATCGCCAGGAAATTCATTTTAGATATTTTAAGTTCGTGTCACCGCCATGATGTTTTTCTTTTTTTTAATCAGGTTTTTGAAAGTCACATATCTTTGCTTAATAGTCCTCTATCATAATTAAAAATATTAAGAAAAGTAGTCTGTTAGGTTAGTCACGAAACTTTTCTTTCAAGATACGCTCAATTTTCGAGGGTCTGACCTTCTCCTCCTCCTCCTCCTCCTCCTCTCCCCCCCCCCCCCCCTTACCCTCTCTCTCTCTCCTCTTTCACGGTAATCCTTGCGTACTGTAGTAGTCTGGTTAGCGCAATACCCTCAAGGGCTAACGGCTGGCGAGTTCGGGAGTTGGTGACCCCGAGGGATTCCTGAGTTGGGTCCGTATTTTTAAATCCCTTAATCCTTACTCTTCAAAGGTTGAGAGCATTGCTTTTACTCATTTTCAAGTTTATTTTCATTCCATTGTTATCCATATCATTAGGGACAGATGACCTAGATGTTTCTCTCCTTAAAACAACCATCACCACCACCGCCACCTACCACCCCGTCCCGTTTTTTCAAACATTCTCTTAAGTGTTGAGTATTGTGGTATGCCTGGGTACCGGATCATGCCACCTGAGTGTATGAAAGCTCGTCAGGAAATGTATGAAAATGGCAGATGCAACTTTCCAAGGAATAGATGGCAAGGGTCCGTAGTTGCTGTGATACCCAAGATGATTTACTGGAAGTAGCAAATAAATGTCTTGGTGCAATAGGGTGTAAATTTTGGAAATAAAACGTGCTTCGCGATGGAATGGCACAGTGAGAGTAAAAAGAAGGCATATAAAAATGGCTCCAAACAAGAAATCCTGAGGATAGTGTACACTGTACAGGGTGTCTCAAACCTTTTGGGTCAAATTGATACAGGTGTTTGAGGGTCCTCAACGGAGTATATTGCGATAGGGAACCAATGGCCGGAAATGCATATTTATTGCGTTATGGACATGGATAACTTACAGCTCATACCAACAATGTAGCACATAGTAATTGTTCAAAGTGACGACCGCCAGGCGCAATGCATGTATTGCAACGGCGCACGAAGTTTTGCCGCACCCTCTCAAAGATCCCTGGTGTCTGTTGTACAAGGAGAAAGAGCTTGTTGTATGCCAAAGGATGTGGTTTCAACACGATGATGCACCAGCCCACTTCGATGTTAATATCCGCGAGCACCTGATCAAAACTTACCCTCATCGTGGGATTGGAAGAGGAGGTCTTGTCTCATGGCCAGCGTGATCGCCGGATCTCACACCTCTGGATATTTATCTCACACCTCTGGATATTTTCCTATGGGGTTACATCAAGTCGTTGGTGTATGAAACGCTAGTAGAAACGGACGAAGACCAGCTTGCTACAACAAACACCAGGGATCTTTGAGAGGGTGTGGCAAAACTTCATGTACCGTTGCAATACAGGGTGGGCGAAAAGTCCCTACCCACTGCTGAGGTAAATAATAAATCAACACAATGCTTACATGATTAGGGATACTAAACATCTGTGTGCATCCCATCAGTATCAACGCACAGTTGCATACGGTGTCATGTTCGTTTATTCATCCTCTTCAAAAAATCTGGTGTGACTGTTGTAAAGGCAGCATGAACTGCTTTCGAAGGTGATCATTTGTGGCGTACAGATTTTCCCGCACCTCTTCTTTAATAAAACCCCAGAGTGCATTGCCCGGTGTGATGAGGTCAGGGCTTCTTGGAGGCCAAGGCAATGGAGCAGGAGCATTATCTGATCCTCGACCAATCCAGCGGTTTGGAAAAAATTGGTTACAGCACCTTCGAACTGACAATGTAAAATGCGGTGTAGCATAACATAACAGTATCCATTAAACCTCAGTTGTGGGAACAACCACTCGTTCAGCATCCTCAGATATGTTCCTTGATTTACAGACCCATCAAAAAATACGGGCCAAGCAGATGTTTGCCGGTCACTCCTGCCCAAATCATCAAATGTGATGGAGTGTTCGCGATTTCTTCATAATAATGCGGATTTTCTTTTGCCCAGAAATAGACGTTTCGATCACGGAAGCTTCGGTAAATTGCACATTCATCAGAGAACATGACGTTAGATTTAGCTGTTTCTGTACGAAATCGCTGGAGCATCAATTGACATGCTTTGACACGTTTTTCCACATCACCATCACTTAACTCATTAACTGACACCGGACGGAAGCATTTAATTTTTAAGTCCTTTCCAATTATCTCTCATTGTCGACCTTGGAATGTCTAATTCTGCTGAACAGTATTAGCCTAGAGATCTATCTACACACATCAAAAAAAGTTTTGCATCACCTCGGTTCCCAGATCTCCGGCATATAGACGTTGACTGTGTATATTGTATCCAAGATACAGTCCCTTTGACTGTTCATAGATGTCACTAAAACTGCTCAAAGATGTAAACAACCATGCATGAGCAGGGCCTATTAGACGGAGGGGGTACGACAGCCGATCAGTTCCAGTCATTCCACCAGGACGAAGGTACGCTGCTCATGTTGTCTGTAGTTCTACCATGCCTAGAAGGTCAATACCGCAGTTCGATCGCGTCCGCATTGTTACTTTGTGTCAAGAAGGGCTCTCAACAAGGGAAGTTTCCAGGCGTCTCAGAGTGAACCAAAGCGATGTTGTTCGGACATGGAGGAGGTACAGAGATACAGGAACTGTCGATGACAGGCCTCGCTCAGGCCGCCCAAGGGCTACTACTGTAGTGGATGACCGCTACTTACGGATTGCCGCTCGGAGGAACCCTGACAGCAATGCCACCATGTTGAATAATGCGTTTCGTTCAGCCACAGGACGTCGTGTTTCAACTCAAACTGTGCGCAATAGGCTGCATGATGCGCAACTTCACTCCCGACGTCCATGGCGAGGTCCAGCTTTGCAACCCCGACACCATGCAGCGCGGTACAGATGGGCCCAACAACATGCTGAATGGACCCCACGGAATTGGCATCACGTTCTCTTCACCGATGAGTGTCGCATAAGCCTTCAACCAGACAATCGTCGGAGACGTGTTTGGAGGCACCCTGGTCAGGCTGAACGTCTTAGACACACTGTCCAGCGAGTGCAGCAAGGTGGTGGTTCCCTGATGTTTTGGGGTGGCATTATGTGGGGCCGACGTACGCCACTGGTGGTCATGGAAGGCTCCGAAACGGCTTTACGATACCTGAATGACATCCTCCGACCCATAGTGCAACCATATCGGCAGAATATTGGAGAGGCATTTGTCTTCATGGACGACAATTCTCGACCTCATCGTGCACATCTTGTGAATGCGTTCCTTCAAGATAGCGACATCGCTCGACTACAGTGGCCAGCATGTTCGCCAGACATGAACCCTATCGAACATGCCTGGGATATGTTGAAAAGGGCTGTTTATGGACGTCTTGACCCACCAACCACTCTGAGAGATTTACGCCGAATTGTCGTTGAGGAGTGGGACAATTTGGACCAACAGTGTCTTGATGAACTTGTGGATAGTATGCCACGGCGAATACAGGCATGCATCAATGCAAGAGGACGTGCTACTGGGTATTAGAGGTAGTGGTGTGTACTGCAATCTGGACCACAAATGCTGAAAGTCTAGCTGTATGATGGTACAACATGCAATGTGTGGGTCTCATGAGCAGTAAAACGAGCTGAAATGTTGTTTGTGTTGATCTCTACTCCCTTTGTATTTAACGGTTCCGGAACTCTTGGAACCGAGGTGATGCAAAACTTTTTTTGATGTGTGTATTAACATCTCTAGTTTCCAGCTGCTACCACCGGGAGGCAGCACATCTTCTGCATGTCTTTGCAACTTCTTGATTTTCTTCATATTCCGATGTAAGGCCTATTGTTTGGATTTTCCGCCATATACTTTGGCTGAAATGAAATCAACATCCTGAGATTTGTGGGTGTGGTAGGATACGTTCAATTGCAGAAAGCATTGCTACTTCAAAATCAAGTTTGACTGTGGAAGGCTTCCATGAAGGAAAACATTCTTTTATAGCCATAAGCATATGGAAGTGCGTGTCCTCAGTTTTGTCAGGGAGGAGAGCATACACAGCAGGGCAGACGTTTGTTTCTGTGTCAGAACTTCCAATGTCCACGTGGATGGAATACAGTTGACAAAACTGCTTGGGACAACTTTTAAATGTACCGTCGATAAAATAAGTCGCGTCCTGCTTATCTAACAGTTGCAAAGTATCTTCACCTCCGAAAATGATCATTCTCTTGTCCCTTATGGTTGTATCATCCAATAAAAATACGTCTTGCATCTGGGAACGTTAATAGATAATCAGGAAGCACAATGTCATTACCGTACTTGATTTAGGATTTGGATCAGTCCCGATTGCTCCCCTTCTGGAGTCATAGTTCGCCACTTCAGTAACGAGTTCAAACCCTTGAGAATAGAGACCCAAAAAGTATTTTTTATATATCACGTTTACCGGCACTGACACGTCCTCTCTCACTCTTTTCCTACAGGTATGCCTTGCTCTGTTGACATCCAACTCCGCTTTCTTTGGTACACAGGAATGCTCCGTAGTAGTGCCGGTATTATTTCATGCTGCAATGTTGCCTTGACTCTTCTTCTCTTCTTCTCTTTTATACACAGCCACGATATGTTTTCTTGAGTAGTCTTATGAACTCGGTATGAATACAAACCAATCACAAAAGAAGGCTTTCCTCTCTTAGTTGTAATAACATAGGATTCTTCCATCGCACAAATTACTTGTAAAGCAAACTTAACACATTTGTTGACTGGTTACAAGTCACAAGATAAATTAGGGCTCATAGTGTCTTTCGATCAGTCTACATAACGGGGTATTCCTGCCTCCCCCAGAAAGATGTGTTAGAAATTCCCAGTTTCCACCGATACATCAGTCCTTGGGTCGCTAGTGGCACGATGTCAAATTGGTGGGTCGCTTGTGGCACGGGACGAACTCGGCACGGTCGCATACGGCACGACACCCGTGAAACAAGGTACTATCCCGGCATTTTTCTGGAGGGAGTATGGGAAAACCCGGAAGAAAACCACATTTAAGGTAGCCGCTGTCAGTGCCAGGATTCATACCTACGATCTCAGAACATGCTGCAGCTACCAGCACGGTCGTGGTGCATGTTTTAACGAACACACGCCTCAGGGTTCACTGTATATCCCGTGGAAGTGTTGAATAGATTGAATACATATTTTGAAAACTTGCTCAATGTAGATGGAAGCTCTTCAGATAATGTCTCAGTTTTTATAATTTTGTGCGAAAAGAATGAGGCGGTTAGCAATCGCAATTGACAAAGAAGCAAGAAAGAAACTAGCTACAGAACAACAAAGCTGCAGGATTTGATGAGATCCCACTGAAATGCTGAAGTTTAATAGCTACGCAGGATTAACATGCTCCACAAAATAATGCAATTAACATGGAATTTTTGGAGGTTGTCTTCTGATTGGACGTCGTTGTTGTAGATTAGTTAGGCGTGGTCATGTAGCCCCGTGTACAAGGGTATGTGTGGAATTTGTCTGATAACCTGTGCCACTGTGATGTCTGTACTATTGTGTGTATCTGTAATTGTAGGACTTGGGTAGGGGCCGTGACCTTCAGTTAGGTATCATCCCGGCATTTGCCTGGAGTAAAAGTGGGAAACCACGGAAAACCTTCCTGGATGGCTGAGGTCGGAATCTAACCTCTTCTCAGTTTTGCCTCGTGAGGCTGAGTGTACCCCGTTTCAACCCTCAGACCAGAATAAATTTCTTGGCTGAGCCGGGAATCGAACCCGGGCCTCCGTGGTGATATCTGATTGGACAAGAGCTATAATCGCATTTTTTTTACAGGCAATAATAATGCAACTTTAAACAGAAAGGTTACGTACGCGCACGAATTTCACAAGGCCATAGGACCAGGCTGTCTCCGTTTTCGGAAGACTAGTGGATTCAGACCCCCGCCGATGGGGTCTGCGGTCCTTAAAATTGTTTTGCGTGGCTTCGCATGTCCAGCTCGTGGCTGCTGTGCCAAGAAATTTAATTCCGATCTGAGGGCTGGAACGGGTTCACTCAGCCTCGTGAGGCAAAATTGAGAAGAAGTTCGATTCCTACCTCAGCCATCCAGGAAGTGGTTTTCCGTGGTTTCCCACTTCTACTCCCGGCAAATGACAGGATGATTCCTAATTAAGACGACGGCCGCCTCCCACTCAGTGCCTAGCGCCAATTACAAATACACGCACTAGCACAACTTTCACAGTGACACAGGATATCAGACAGTTTCCACATATTCCCAAGTACACGGGGTTACATGACCACGATATCACAAAGCACCTAAAATGAATCAACAGCAACATTTTTGTAGAATGTGAGGCCAATGAAGTGTGGAGTCGCATTGAGAATAGCAAACACATATTTCGTATGTTTACTTGAAAAGTGAAATGTTTAGAACATAATGCTACTTGATAAACAAGGTGGTGTGGGTAGAATATTCCCTCAATCTAACAACAATATTGCTGCTACTTCATCTGCTATGGTAGAACGCAGTCGTTCCCACGGAGTCCTATCTTATCTTCCTCCGAATGTGCTACCGTACACGCGCTTGTTAAACCTGAACCAGGTACTGGGATTATCAAGTCTGATTTATCAGTTCAGCCCTCCAGACAGCACAACAACACAGGGTGGGTCTAAAAAACTGAACCTCTTTAATATTTCTCATGGCGAAACGAAGCCGTATCTCTGCATACTAACTACAAATTGAAAAAATATTCACTAAAAATGACTAAAATTATGAATATTGACTGAGAATTGATCAGAAACACGATTTTTATAGATTTTATGTTCGACCCTGACTATTATGTGTCAGAAAACTGTATCACAATGAGGCTCATTATAACACTATTTTTCATTATGAAACAGTTTCTCCCACCAATCAGAGCTCAAGAAACAGTTGTGTGACCAATTAGATAAGGATACCTTCGCGCATGCGCTACAAATCCAACATGTCTATATAAATTACCGAAAGTGCACCGTCCATATGTTCGCGTAAATAAACTGGTGAATATGAGACAAGAAATAGCACTGTACCTTAATATCCCCAAATCCAATTTCTACACAGCGCGTTGGTTTCAAACGACTTCGGTGACAGTTTTACTGAATACTGGTGCACAATCTGAACATATGGCATTGAAGCACACAGAGCGCATGCGTCGGTCGGCCAGAGAGCTTGGAGAACAGAGATATACTACCCAGCGCAGCACCCGATCACAAAATTCTAGTGATTGAACATATATTTTTGAATATTTATGTTAAAACATATAATCAAGTTATAATGATCGTCGAACATAAACAGTCGTATGCAACTCGCCTATAATGGTAACTTACACTCGTATGGGAATTATAAAACTCGCATACGCTTGTTTTATAAACATACTCGTGTCTTAATTATAGCCATTATAGGCTCGTTGCATAATGTACTATTTGTTTTATTGTTCTTACTTTCTGCTTGATCATGTCCAGGGAAAGTATGGCTTATTTTTCGTGATGTTTGTATGTATTGTTCCCGTTGGTTCGGAACCACATAGTGGCTGCACAAAGCGTTTGGACGAAATCTGACGCAACGCCACATGAAATAACAAGTACTTCCGTGATGAACTAAAGAGCCTACTTTTCTTAAGATGTAAGATTCATACTAAAGATTAATCTATATAGACCTATCTAGATTAATAACGAAATTAAGTTGATAATACTGGCATTTATGATTTGTTCGAAATATACCTGAAGTATTGTAGCCTAATGGAGCACTACTGGTTGTTTGAATTAGTTTCCTTCCGTGGTTTCTGAGATACTGAGAGCCTACGGCTTAGATACTCAGAAAGAGAGAGTTATTAAATAGTTGGTAGGTCTGCTGCCTCTGAAAGTGCGCACAAGTATATCCCTTACGGCATACACCCCCAATATATAGAATTTGTTAGTTGGCCATTTAATGTTATGGAAGTTACATGCAGTTAAACTTTGAATCTTATCAGCACGCGTAAAATCATGCTGGTAACACTGCCATACATGGGTTGCTCAAATTTAACCTGAAATATTATGAACTACGTAAGTGCCAACTTTGGAAGAAATCCATTTGTTATTTGGAAGTTACATACGGTTGAACATTGAACCTTTTAGCACGCACAGAATCATGTTGACAACACTGTCAACACTGGGCTCATGAAAATTAATCTGATTTTGAAAAATCTATATGTGTGCAAATTTGGGAACAGTTTACATGCGCACCAACATAGAGTTCAAATTCGAATGGTGATTTTTCAGCAGTTGGTAGTACTGGCATCATTTTGAAATATGTCTGTGAGATGTCCTGGTATAGATCTTGAATCGTACCTAATTTAACTTTGATAGCTGCAGCCGCTTAGGAATTGATAAAGACACACAGGACAGACAGACACACTGTAACGGTTTCCTTTGCTCCACGTTGAGCGTACAAGTGTAACGGTTCTCTACGTTGGGATGACAAGTGTAATGTTTACTCTGACTAAGATACGTTGTATTAATGGGCGCCAAGACCTCAACGCTATGTTGAAATCTAAATTTATATTTAACAACACCTAGCTCTGGCAGAACACCTTTAAGAATCTTCACACTCAGATCGTGGTATGATTTGATCATTAACCCAACTAACAATTGTATCAGGAGAAGGAATTTGGTCTATATCTAATGCTACCTACTGAAAGCAAAGATTGCATAGTATAAGAAATGAATTTATTACATAAAAAACAAGTAGTGGCAATTTTAATAATAATAATAATAATAATAAATTTAAATTGGAGCGTAACGATTTGAATTTACCACTAGAGAATTATGTGAAAACGGAGTCGGATGAATTACTGATTTTACTGATTATTCCCAAGCTAAGAAGTTAGTGAAATTTTGAATATAAACAATGAAGCGAGAGATTATGTAGTTCTGAGTCATTCGCGCTTACCATTGGAAATTACCGTGGCATTTCCCTCGTACTTGATGCTGAAGAGAGCTTCCCACAGCCGTCTGGACGTCGCCATCTTCTTCGTCAGTTGTGGAGACTGTTGTAGAAATGTTAATTTATGGTCCGAACACACCGGAACCAACCACACGAGCAACCACAACGGTCAAGTTTTACAATGATAATCGTCTTCCCTTCTCGGCGCGCAAACAATATATGCACTCACCGAACCCCCTCTCCGGACCCGTCTTCTACTCGCCCGGTCTCCACTGATTGGCTGAGCCACCACGCGATACACCCGACCTCAGGGTCAATATACTCAGCGCGACGATGTCGATTACCGGTCCAGGCCATTTCGCCTTTTCTTGATGCAGCCAGCTGGAAGTGCCCCACGGCTTGCGTCACGCTACTCGACAAGAATATACCTGTAGCTGAATTCCCAATGACTCATCTCTCTCACAATAAACTCTAGCTGACTAAAATCCGTTAAATTCCGTAATCATATAATTTTCCGCGATAATGTTGTACGTAATACTTCGCTTGATAGTGTTTTCTATAACATCGAAAACCTATCTGTATACTTATAATCTTATAAAAAACGCTCCAAAAATACCTTAATAATAATAATAAGTTACATGAAACTCGTCTTGGCAGAACAATTTGCCGCGTAAATAAACATTGAATGGCTTCCTACTGACTTATGTCAGTGGCGTAAAATACCCTCGAAAAACACGTTACAACACATCTGCCCGGGTGATCGCATAAGTGTACTTTTTCATCATTTTTGCAAAATGTGAAAAATAGGTTAAAAATTATGCATATTGAAACGAGCCCCAAGAGCCGAGACTGTTACCCTGCGGTGTAGTCGTGTGTTAAAATTGTTCACCACAAAAATGGGTGGGTACACAGTATATAAAAGCGTGTCATTTTGTGATAAATATCTTATGTAATATTTCTTTCAGTTTAAGTTATATAAATACTTGTTTCCCCTCCTAATGTAATTGGCCGACTGGAAAGATTTCTTTAATAGAACTAGGTGACACTGAAAATGGCTTCAAACACTTCAAACCTGTACCATTAACTAAATATTCTGGTACATAATTCCCTAGCGTTATAGTCATGTATTGTAGATCAGCCTCATCGCATAACGTACACATATTTGCCTATGCTGGAGGTGTGTTGATCTGAGTTGTCTTCGGCCATGATGAAAGCTTTGATTTAAGCCAAGGCAAGACCACTTTGCCTTTAAAAAATGTTTATTGTTTGTAATGATTAGAACACTTGGATATTGAGTTTTGAGTTCTCACTTGTTGCTCTATACTCTACCACTATGTAGGTCATGTAACAAATGTTCCATCACACGGAAAATCCATTTAATTGGCCGAGAGTTTTGAAATGGAAACTATCAGTAGTATATGTGAAAAGGGGCTATTTAGTTATTCACGAAACTACGAGGGAAGTTCCGTAAAAACGTTTCGTCATTTTTGTTTCCTTTATTGCCAAACCGATATAGGCCTACACCTTGCACTATTTTTTGACATAGTTATTATTAATATCATATATAAGACGCTAAGGTGTATGTTTCACAAAACTCAAGCTATTAAACCAGAAGGAGCTAGAAGGTGCGGTTTGTGCCAAAATCCTTTAAATCGTCTCAATAGTACAGGAAAAATCTTGCATTTCCTGAAAAGTCAACGGAAATATATTTATTTGTTTATAAAGTGCGTTTAAACAAATTAACAAAACAATAGTCCCTGTCAGAACAGTGTCGCGTCGTGCCCGCGTAACAGTAAGGCCGGGCGCCCACAAGTAATCGATCGTAACAAATGAGCATTCAAAAGAAAGATACCCCCAGCAGTGGTGGATTGTACTCTTGATTTCATAAACATCGATAAATCGTTTAAAATGTGCGTTTAAACAAATAAACAAGACGATAGCATCTGCCAGAACTGTGTCGCGTCCAGCCTGCATAACAGTAAAGCCGGGCGTTTTATACACATGCAAGAGTTCTCGCATGGGCCCGCTAGTTATTATTTTGAGTTGGGGTCGCGAGTTGGACTCAGCTGGTTTGTATAATCGAGTTCTTTTTTGGGTCTTTTGTCCAATTTAAGGTATTTGCAGTTTATAAGAAAAAGGAAACTGCACAAGGAGTTGTGTTTTCATCTATTAGGTACTAGGGGCATCAAGAGCAAGCGAGATGCTGAATCCCAGACTTCTTGTGTTCGCGTTACACAGGATACCGGTACCGCTTATCGCCAGCGGAAGTACTTATTGATACGTGGTGTCTTGTCCGTAGCGCGAGTGGGAACTTAGCAAATCATACAGGAGTCTGCTACTCACTCAGAGACTACGTATGTGTGTAACTACAAATAATCCCAGTTTTTGTATGGAGAGGAACTTGGAATCCCCCCTTAGTACACTGAGGATAGCCACCGAAAGTTGCCATGACCCGGAATCAATCGCAGTACCCTTGTGGCTTAGAACGCTCCTCCCTGTGGGCGGGGAGTTTAGAATACACCCACGGAATCCCCTGCCTGTCGTACGAGGCGACTAATAGGGGCGACCTTGGCTATTATTTTAGGTGGATTCCAGCTTGTCTTGCGAATTGGACCTCCCGTGAGTGGGAGGGATGGAATACACTCAAAGGTACACCCTGCCAGTCGTAGAAGGCGACTAAAAGGATTTCTTGGCCCAGGCCCCCTTTCGAGGGTTTGACAGCCAGCTCTAAACGCCACACTTTTGTGTGATATAACCCTATTCGGTTATATCGCATGCTTTTTCCGTACATTGTTTTGAGGTCTGGCACTCAAAATTTAATATGTGCGTGCTGTTAGGGAAAGGGTCACCTATGTGTGCAACTACGCTCTAGAGCCTGTCCGGTCCGGTCCGGCCCCTCCGACAGGGGGGTGCGTCATGTACCCTGCAGTAGTATCCGTCTGACAACACAGGTCCCGCACAGCTGAATGCAGGTGCTGGAATGCTGTCCTGTACATGCCGAGGGGTACATGCCGATAAGGCATCGTAAGACATCGGACACCCGGGCAATGCCTTCCAATCTAGGCGGGCCTTGCCTTGGCTGGGTAGCGCCTACAGAGACAGTCCGTGATTGGAGTAGGTGGCATTCAGGATGACATGGCCATGGGTAGACGCAGCTTCCCAAAACAGGGTGGTCTCCCACCCAAGTCTTTAAATGTTGATTCCCTAATAAGAGGTTCCATCCCTTGGGAACAGTCTGTACGTTCAAATATGGGTGCTAATACCCCTAAGTTGCTGGTCACAACTAGAACCGGCCGAGGCGATTTCAAGCTGGTGAAATCGATTTTGTTTTCTCGCCACATAGAAGGTGTTTATGGTGAGCTTGAGAAAGTACAAAAGATGAGGAACGGTAGGTTGTTGTTCAAGACGAGAACGGTTGAGCAAGTTGACCACCTATTGAAGTGTGGCCACTTTGGCGATCTTCCAGTCAACGTGGAAAAACATAAGTCGCTCAATCAGGTCCAGGAGTTATCTTCCATAAAGACCTAATTCTGAATACTGACGAGGAACTCAAAGAGGATATGAAGCACCGTCACGTGACCAATGGCCGGCGCATTACGCACAAGATCAGTGGTCAGATCGTTGACACAGGTGCTTCCATCATTTCCTTTAAGCTCTCAGTGGTCTCGGACAAGGTTGAAGTCACAAGCTATCGTTGTGATGTCAGGGCCTCCACCTACCAGGTAACTGCCAGAATTTCGGGCACATGCTATCTCGTTGCTCGAACTCTGCAATCTGTGGAACGTGTGGTAAGGTACTGTACCCTTTTAAAACCCACCTGCCAGTATCCAGATGGACGGATCGCAACTTCTTTATGGCCTCAGCTAGATAAACCACTGAAAGAAATGCCTGCCAATGTGATAGCAGGATACACAGATTTCTTCCTACAATGACATTATACTACGGAATAAAGACAAAAGTTAACAAGTGTAGAGTGAGAAACTTGCGCTTCTTGGTGCAAATGGGACGAAAATTAAATGGGCGCCTATCTTTAATTCCATAGCATAATCTCATCCTAATTATTATTAATCAATAACGCTTGGTTTCTATAAAACCAGAGTACAAACGAAAAACCCTAGTGTCCCAAATTTATTGACTAAGACGATACAATAAAAGAAACTTCCTAAAAGAAATATAACGATACTATCCAACTCAAAATACTCTGAAATGCTGCTCCTCGCATGTTATTGACAGTCACCTCAACTTATATTTCTCATTGGAGTTAATCAACAACATTAAAACCCTATATTTCAAGAATCCTTAACCGTAGACGCGGTTAACCTATTCTAAACACATTTCTATATTTTAATCTATACATTTATAACTCCGTTATACTTCACACAAAATACTTACATTTTAAACGCAATGGGGCATAGCCAGCCGTCACAATTTCCTTAACTCTACAACTATCTGTACATCTATTTACAACATTTGCTTATTTCAAGCCTTTCCACTCCTTCAAGAATTCCACTTTCACTTCCATAACTCACACAAAAATATTTATCCACAGAACTGCTGAATTTAGTCGCTCTCCCTCTTTTCATTTCAGTTGTAACTCGGTTCTCTGAAACCGTACAATGAAGTATAGCTCAGGCAAATTGTTGAAAACATGAATAAACAAGAAGTTCCGTAACGAACTAAAGAGCCTACTTTTCATGCCAATGATTAATCTACAGTATATGAACCTATCTAAAATAATGACGAAATTAAGTTGGTAATATCAAAGTGTCTAATTAGTTCCAAGTATTCCTGGTATAATGTAGCCTAATAGAGCCCTACAGTTGGCAGCCCTGGTGACTGAATATATTCTTAGTTCCATCTCTTAATGTATAGAATACAAAATTTGCTTGAAGTCAAATGGACGTTACATGCAGTTAGACATTGGATCTATCAGCACGCGTAAAATGATGTTGGCAACAATGTCATGCGTGTGCTGGTTAGAAATAATCTGAAATATTATGATATCTTGTTGTGCCAATTTTGGATAAAATCCATTTGTTAGTATAGAAGTTACATGTATTTAAAAATTGGTCCTATCAGCAGGCTAAGAATCATGCTGGTAGAACTGAAGTATAGAAGTTACTCCAAAATTAATCTAAAATGTTAAGTACTATACGTGTGCATAGTTTAAAGCAATCGGCTTGCATACTTTCCGATATATTGGTATTTGGATAAAAGAATAGAGAGATCAATTATTAACAGTTGGCAGCCCTGGTGGCTCTTAAGAACACGCTCAGTCATATCTGTTTATGTAGACATATTACATACAAAATTTGGTTGAAATCCAATTGATAGTGTAGAAGTTATAGGCATTTAAAAATTGGACCTATCAGAAGGCTTAGAATTATTTTGGCAGCACTTTCATGTATGACCTCCTGGAAATTAAACTAAAATAGTGTTATCTACATGTGTGCCAATTTTGGAATAGCTCCCATGCATACCTTCCAAGATATCCAACATGGAGCTCAAATTTCTAGTGCGTTTTTCAGCAGTTGGTAGCACTGACATCATTTTCAAATATGGCCGTGAGATATTCCGGTATACATCTTTACTCATACTAACTTTGGTTTCGATTGCTGCAGCCGTTTAGGAGTTGATAGGGGGGGGACACACACACAGCCAGACAGACAGACACACACACACACACACACATTTTCCCGGATCGATCTCATAAGTCTACTTTTTCCTCATTTTTGCAAAATGTGAAAAGTAGGCTAAAAATAATGTCAATGACGATAAATGTTGCTACTGGACAATTGCCTCATTCGTGCATTTACTTTCCACAAAATCTATATATGCCATAAACTGCCAAAATACGCATAACCTTCTCCATAAAACATCGTTCCTTTCCATTAAATGTGGCATAAACCTTCACATAAACACGTATCCATCTTTCATAACTGAACACTTTCAGTTTAAACATCATAACAAGTTTCTTTATTTTGCACGAATACTTCTCATATATAACAACCTTACATTCATTTACATTTACATTACATTTACACCTGAGGCGCCAGCAAGTACTGCTGACCTATGCTGAAAATATACGACATAGTCTATGCTACTTTATCCGAGCTATCCATGCCTTTTTCAGAATCCAAATCGCCAGCTGTATGGTTCGCTCGTCCGAGCCATTCAGCGGGCAGGGATACGCTTTGATGACTCATATCGACAGTTCGCATACCTCCCGTCTCCTGTATTGCCCGAGTACCTAGCAAGGTACCTCCGTGGGTGGTCTCTCGGCCTGATATCATCCTGAATCTGCACACCGGACCTGAGTCGGACACGGACTCCTCCGTCTGTAGGAGGCTGTTCCAGTCAGTGGTGGGCCGGTATCCGGAATCAGGGCTTCTTTTCGCGGACGGTTCGAAGGACAACGAGAAAGTAGGCTGTGCATTTGTGTTTGAGGAGCGTCTGTTCCTATTTCCACTCCCTGAGGCCTGTAGCGTGTGCACAGCGGAGCTCTATGCCTTCTTATTAGAAGCTCGGCTCTGTTCTACGTGATGACGAGCCGTCAGCAGACCTCGTCATCCGTTTCATGAGGGAGTGTGCCTACTTTTTAAAGTTTTAATGTAGTTAAAGACTTTTAGTTTAGTTTTAGTCTGTTTTATGTTTTAATTGTGTTCATCTTTATTTTTTATTGTTCAATATGTCTTATTTGTTTTAGTGTTTTTATCATCCTCGTTTTAACTCCTTTCATTCAAATAAGGCATAATTGTTGGGGCTCACTGTCGGTTTTATACAAACCATTTTCTGTACCAAATTTTATTTAATTCTTTTTCGTCCTTTGGGAATTAAAAGAGAGGCACATACTCACACAGGTAGATAGACGGACGGGCATTTCAACCGTGTAGATTCCATAAGCCACATCTTTTGTAAATTTCAAAAGTAGAATAAAAATGATGAACCGAAGAAAAATCAAAATCAGAATCCTACAAGAGACTTTATTTATTCAGGAGACAAAGCCAGCGATTTAAGGAATAGGTTATGATAGGCGTGCGGGCGTGCTAGGAGATACGCTACAATCAGTAACTCGGGATGGTATATTGTGCAATTAACGCGGAATTTGATAATGATAAAGAATATCATGTGAGAAGCTTTACTAGCACTAGTCGTAAGACAATCACATTCAATATAGTGCACAGTGCCATCTTGAAAATATAAGTTATTAAAATTGATAGCCCGCCATCTATTAGTTACAATGGCGAAGCATTGCAAGAAGCTTTCTATACAAAAGGCACAGGATCAGCGACTTCCATACATTCAAGGCGTTGAGTGGGCGTACTAATCATATTTTAAAATCAATGTAATAGTGAAACTATGGGTACAATGAAACGTAGTAAACGAGGTGTCTTGTGCGAGATGCAACTTCAGCGCTAGGCACAAGAATATCAAGCTGACTATTTCTGCAACAGCCATCTAGCAAATATAACATGTTAAAATCGATAACGTTCGGTGACGAACAATGTCAACATTTGTCGACCACTGGTAGCCGCGTATAAGACGCTTTTGCTGTGTGAAGTGTGTAGGTATGTGTATGGTATACGACAGGTTTCCAATTCTTACTCTTTTTATCAACGTAAACCACACGACTGCATATTACTTGACCCGGTGCGCTCTCTGTATATTGACGTTACTTACTCGAGCACCCTAATTCAACGAAATTATACTGTGTAATAAGGAAAAGGAATACAACTATACGTATGAATTTAAGAGAAAGTAGGTTATATGTTCTTTATTGAGCAACTTGTTCTACATGGAATGATTTTGAACAGCAGATTCAAGTTACCTTTCTGGAATATACCTAGAAAGATCGCAGAATTTGGATTAACTTCACAAGTTTGCCTCATCAAGACAATTCAGTGACTAGAAAGAAAACGTCTTGGCTTCATGATGTCCATCCTCCATTTTACTCCACTTTCTGACCCATCAACAAGAATTGTCGTGCACAGTCTGCCACAGTTCTTATAGCGAGGACTTCCCCTTGCCAACCATAATTATATGCTATAGATCAACATTCTCATTATCTCCTGCATCATGCTACCATTGCTCTTGTCAGAGGTATCCTTAACAGCCATGAAGTGTAACAGCGCGCTCTAGTACTATCTTCTCTCAAAATCTAACATCTACCTTTTTCCAGATGTTTCATGTCCTCATATTTTACACCTCCTCACCGGATTGGATCTATTGTACTCAAAACCACACACTTGAAGCAGCCTAATAATGTGTGTAATTGTTAGGATTTACCGTGTTTATTCAGAGTGAGCCATTTGAAATTTTGCGGTAAAGCTCGTTGTAAGAGAACTTGAGGTGGATTATTAAGGTGATCGTTTACTGAAGCTAGGAATCGTCTGCAAATCTTGTTGGGGGTAATTTATAAGAAACGGCGGGGGAAAAATATATCATGCATTTGAGTGACAATTATTTCTCTAGTACAATATGCTACCTGTGGGAGTTTCCACATTACTGACTGCATACGGAGTGATTCACAGAATAATAGAATGCAGGATATTTGTCGAACTCAGTTCAATTTAGGGATGACGCAACTTACTAACTTTGATGCTATATTAACTTTCTAATCTAAAGAGAAAGGAACAGAATTTAACAGGAAATAATTGTGGCTCCCCAGAGCTGAATGTCATGGGTATTTTATAAGGATGAGCACTAAAGTATGGTCCTGATACTTTGATGACATCACTTAACTCCTAATGAAAATAATATCCCTTATTGATACTGCTTGAGAATGGATTGTTCATGATGTGAAGTGCTTGTTTCCATGCGGACACATCACTGAGAAGAATACAACCTAGATTTAATTTTGATGAATCATACAATAGTACCACATTAGGTATTTGTATTTTCTAACTGTTCTAGACATGGTGCAATTTCCGCCCACGTGTGCTCATTGTTTGGCCAAAAGCACAGGACAAAGTGACAGTAGTGAGGGTGAGTGGAGTGGTACCCCCTCCCCCTCCACCCCTTCCATCTCCCAGCTTCACAGTAGACTCAACCCGTGCATGGATTAAAACTTGCTATACCTCTAGTCACCTCAAGACCTAAGCGGTCCCTTTGATGTTCTGGTCAGTGAAGAGGCTAACGCGCCAGGAAATAGTTCCCACTTTTTCTGCTTATTTTTGGCGTACCAGATTTTCCAACACATGTTGCTATGTTTCCATAAGCTGGCTAGATTACTTTTCAGAATTTCCTTCGTAAAAATGAATTTCACGTTAATTGGGAGCGTTGCCAACTTTGCTTTTCATGTGATGAATTGTGTGTGTGAATATAGTTTTTAGTGGTATTTGGAACGATAGGCAGAGTAATTCAGTACTAATTTGATATGAATGAATGATCGTGTGGCCTCCGGAGAGGCCGAGTGCAGGTCGTTCTAATTTACGCCCGTGGGCGACCTGCGCGTCGTAATGAGGATGAAGTGATGATGAAGACGGCATATACACCCAGTCCTCGAGCCATGGGAATTAACCCCAGGAGATTAAAATCCCTGATGGCTCGGCCGGGAATCGAACCCGGGGCACTTTGGGCCAAAGCCTAGCGCGCTAACCATTTAGCCACGGAGCCGGACACTAATTTGATGTTGTATTACATTTTGTTTTGCACAAACCTTGTTTGGGTGGCAAAGGAGCACCTGAGTTATTCGATTTTATGGCGAATCAGGATCAAAGGTTGGCAACACTGTTTCGATTGCACCAAGTTCCTCAAGTAGACAACGTGTTCAAACTTCAGTTGTAAAGCTTTAATCACTAATAAAATACTTCAAAGGTAATAAAAATGGAGTGAAGTTGAGTAAAGAGTGCAAACAACTTATTTTGAATATAGGCCTATAGTAGGTTGAGAGATGAAAATCTTGAGTTTCCAGAACAGAGAGAGGAGATACGCGGAGGGATATTTTCCGCAGGACTCGACCTGACGTTTGGTATAGTGCTATGGCCAAAGTCATTCTGCGTGCAGCCAGACTCGGTAAGCTGCCCGTTACAAACTGTTTTGTTTTGGGGACCAAGTGATCATCAGTTTGTCCGAGCATTTGTAACTGTGTGACCGCGGCACATATTTCAAGGCGGTGAGTGCTGGGTATTAGGAAACGGTATGGTGTAGTCTAGGCTGTTCCAAATCCACGAGTTTGAGTACTCAGCAGTGATGCTCGGTGCACGGTTGAAGAGGGACTGGGGGTGATAGCCAATACGTCTCTGGGCGAAGGTCATAACACAAGTCCATGCGCTTCCTGCCAGTCTTGATGTATCCACCGCGCAATGACGGCAGCCCCCCACAGCAGAGCTGTATTCCATGTTGCAGGTTTACTCACGCAAGGTGGCGAGTACTCCATTGCTCACTGGTGAGCTGCTCGGCTGGAACAGCCTGGTGTAGTCGATACGGCTTAAGGCACAGTCGTTTGACACTTGCGAGTGCTCCAGGTCGCACATATAGCTTAAAGAGTCAAATGTATGACTGTGCCTAACATGAATCTTGTACAACGATTATACAGTAGCCTACACATTTCTGAGGAGACCACACATCCTGCTTCGTCTGCCTCTTTGTGTAGTGGTTAGCACACTTGGCTGTCACCGTGGAGGCACGTATTCGATTCCTGGCTCTGCCAAGAAATTTAATTCTCATCTGAGGGCTGGTACGGGGTCCACTCAGCCTCGTGAGGCAAAACTGAGAAGAGGTGGGTTCTATTCGTACCTCAGCCATCCTGGATGAGTTTTTCCGTGGTTTCCCACTTCTACTCCAGGCAAATGCCAGGATGGTTCCTAACTTAAGGCCACTGCCGCCTCCTTCCCAATCCTCACCTGCATTACAAATACACACACCACAACAACACAGGTTATCAGGAAAATTCCACACATACCCAAGTGCATGGGATGAGCACTAAAGTATGGTCCTGATACTTTGATGACATCACTTAACTCCTAATGAAAATAATATCCCTTATTGATACTGCTTGAGAATGGATTGTTCATGATGTGAAGTGCTTGTTTCCATGCGGACACATCACTGAGAAGAATACAACCTAGATTTAATTTTGATGAATCATACAATAGTACCACATTAGGTATTTGTATTTTCTAACTGTTCTAGACATGGTGCAATTTCCGCCCACGTGTGCTCATTGTTTGGCCAAAAGCACAGGACAAAGTGACAGTAGTGAGGGTGAGTGGAGTGGTACCCCCTCCCCCTCCACCCCTTCCATCTCCCAGCTTCACAGTAGACTCAACCCGTGCATGGATTAAAACTTGCTATACCTCTAGTCACCTCAAGACCTAAGCGGTCCCTTTGATGTTCTGGTCAGTGAAGAGGCTAACGCGCCAGGAAATAGTTCCCACTTTTTCTGCTTATTTTTGGCGTACCAGATTTTCCAACACATGTTGCTATGTTTCCATAAGCTGGCTAGATTACTTTTCAGAATTTCCTTCGTAAAAATGAATTTCACGTTAATTGGGAGCGTTGCCAACTTTGCTTTTCATGTGATGAATTGTGTGTGTGAATATAGTTTTTAGTGGTATTTGGAACGATAGGCAGAGTAATTCAGTACTAATTTGATATGAATGAATGATCGTGTGGCCTCCGGAGAGGCCGAGTGCAGGTCGTTCTAATTTACGCCCGTGGGCGACCTGCGCGTCGTAATGAGGATGAAGTGATGATGAAGACGGCATATACACCCAGTCCTCGAGCCATGGGAATTAACCCCAGGAGATTAAAATCCCTGATGGCTCGGCCGGGAATCGAACCCGGGGCACTTTGGGCCAAAGCCTAGCGCGCTAACCATTTAGCCACGGAGCCGGACACTAATTTGATGTTGTATTACATTTTGTTTTGCACAAACCTTGTTTGGGTGGCAAAGGAGCACCTGAGTTATTCGATTTTATGGCGAATCAGGATCAAAGGTTGGCAACACTGTTTCGATTGCACCAAGTTCCTCAAGTAGACAACGTGTTCAAACTTCAGTTGTAAAGCTTTAATCACTAATAAAATACTTCAAAGGTAATAAAAATGGAGTGAAGTTGAGTAAAGAGTGCAAACAACTTATTTTGAATATAGGCCTATAGTAGGTTGAGAGATGAAAATCTTGAGTTTCCAGAACAGAGAGAGGAGATACGCGGAGGGATATTTTCCGCAGGACTCGACCTGACGTTTGGTATAGTGCTATGGCCAAAGTCATTCTGCGTGCAGCCAGACTCGGTAAGCTGCCCGTTACAAACTGTTTTGTTTTGGGGACCAAGTGATCATCAGTTTGTCCGAGCATTTGTAACTGTGTGACCGCGGCACATATTTCAAGGCGGTGAGTGCTGGGTATTAGGAAACGGTATGGTGTAGTCTAGGCTGTTCCAAATCCACGAGTTTGAGTACTCAGCAGTGATGCTCGGTGCACGGTTGAAGAGGGACTGGGGGTGATAGCCAATACGTCTCTGGGCGAAGGTCATAACACAAGTCCATGCGCTTCCTGCCAGTCTTGATGTATCCACCGCGCAATGACGGCAGCCCCCCACAGCAGAGCTGTATTCCATGTTGCAGGTTTACTCACGCAAGGTGGCGAGTACTCCATTGCTCACTGGTGAGCTGCTCGGCTGGAACAGCCTGGTGTAGTCGATACGGCTTAAGGCACAGTCGTTTGACACTTGCGAGTGCTCCAGGTCGCACATATAGCTTAAAGAGTCAAATGTATGACTGTGCCTAACATGAATCTTGTACAACGATTATACAGTAGCCTACACATTTCTGAGGAGACCACACATCCTGCTTCGTCTGCCTCTTTGTGTAGTGGTTAGCACACTTGGCTGTCACCGTGGAGGCACGTATTCGATTCCTGGCTCTGCCAAGAAATTTAATTCTCATCTGAGGGCTGGTACGGGGTCCACTCAGCCTCGTGAGGCAAAACTGAGAAGAGGTGGGTTCTATTCGTACCTCAGCCATCCTGGATGAGTTTTTCCGTGGTTTCCCACTTCTACTCCAGGCAAATGCCAGGATGGTTCCTAACTTAAGGCCACTGCCGCCTCCTTCCCAATCCTCACCTGCATTACAAATACACACACCACAACAACACAGGTTATCAGGAAAATTCCACACATACCCAAGTGCATGGGACTAAATGACCACGATATCGCAATGAATCAACAGCAACATCCTGCTTGAGAAACAAAATTCTAAATGTTAAATATTGTTATCCTATCTACTTTTTAAATCCAATTTTCAAAATTTGCATTTGCTTTGAGTTGTCTTTTGCCGTTTCATTCATATTTACCATGTTTATAGGGACTTTTTGACTTCTTTTTTTTTTTAAGTGCGCGTTACACCTCCAGCTACATAATGTGTTTCACTCTAACCTGTTTGGCTTTCATTAGTCTTTGTATGAAACTTAAAGTGTATTTTAGTTTGCTCCGAAGGAAGATGAAATAATATAGCCCAATTAGCAGACGTTCAAATGACTTGACATTCAACTTGTAGCTGCAGGTTTAACCCGCACTGTTAAAAAAACATACACGTTAAAAATTCCTATAAACATGGGAGATATGAGGGAAAGGGTAAAGGTCAGCACAAGACATTATCAAATTTTGAAAATTGGATAATTAGTTACGATTTGAATTTCGGAAATGTAGAAATTGTTTCTGGCAGCGAAGATGTGTGTGTTTCCTTGGAAATGTTGTACACGATTCATGTGAAGCACAGTCATCACATTAATATTGTTATTGCTCTGGCTGTCCCCTTAAATACGTGAGGTTCGTTTAAAATCTCCTTGAAGGGAAAGTTTCACGACCCTTGCGTCACTAAAACTGCGGCAAGAGACGATACACCGTTATCAACATTCATGGGTTACGTAAAGGGAGAGGCTGCAAAATACGCAACTGTTTAAAGAACATTAGGGTGCAAGAAAGCTCTTTCCTACTCATTTGGGTTGGGGGTCTTGGTGTGTATTTATTGTTCTGCACATCATACCTACCAGAAATGTTATTAAAGTAGCTGAGGCTATCTCTTTAGATCTTTTGAGTAGTGCATGCATCTTGGTGATATATGCACCAGTTTTGGCCTTCCCTTTCCCATGCCATCTGGCAGAGAAGCCGGTGCACTACGTGGGCCATCTGAGGCTTCTGCCTTGCAGTCGCCTACATCGGGTGCCGTGAACACTTTTCTTTGGCTGACATCAAACCCACACTCCACCACTGATCCTCCGCGGAACCTTATTAAAATGTGATAAATAATGCGCCATTAAGAAATGTCGAGGCCGTCCACCAACTGTAGATATTACAGTGTTGATAAATTCGACATCAGCTTCTAATGAAGATTTTCTCTTGAGTTACTGCAGAACATTGGTGTTAATTCCGTTCACTGAAACTAGTCCATACTTGCAGAAAGATCCACTAATGTTTTCCTTTTCCTATTTTGTAATCGCTTTTTTTTCGCTATCGTTTTACCCTCCATGGTTGGCTTATCCCACGGACTAAGCGAGGGATCCCACCTCTACCGCCACTGAGGGCAGTGTCCTGGAGCTTTGAGACTCTGCGTCAGGGATACAACTGAGGTGTGTGACCAACACTACGCCCAGGCGGCCTCACTTGCAAAGCGAACAGGGGACCTGATGAAGGGATGTGAAGAGTGGGAAGGTCAGGCAAGGAAATGGGAAGGAGGCGGTCGTGGCCTTACAGTAGGAACCATCCCGCCATTTTCCCGAAGAAGAAGTGGGAAACCACGGAAAACCACTTCGAGGATGGCTGAGGTGGGAATCGACCCCCCTCTTCTCATTTTGGCCACCCGAGGCTGTGTAGACCCCGTTCCAGTCCTCACACCACTTATCAAATTTCGTGGCAGAGCCGGGAGTCGAACCCAGGGCCTCCGGGGCGGCAGCTATTTTGTATTCAGTCATTAAAATTATTTGTGTTGAACACAGACTCTGACGCTCGTTCTGTATTGTGTGCCATACGGTTGCCACTGAAACTAGTAAACCTTGCGCTATTTATTTGCCAGATAAACCACTGCATTCCCCAAATAGAAAACTCCTTGATTTTTGACGAGAATTGCTCAGATTCATGACTGCTGGTGCTGCATTGAATGCTTTTCTAATTTGACTACAATGGGCCGAGACTGAACTGAACGATAGTGACCCGGTTTCTGCATCAGCAAATCCTTCGTCAGTCTTCACAATTCGTTAGTGTTTGTACACACATCAAAAAAAGTTTTGCATCACCTCGGTTCCCAGATCTCCGGCATATAGACGTTGACTGTGTATATTGTATCCAAGATACAGTCCCTTTGACTGTTCATAGATGTCACTAAAACTGCTCAAAAATGTAAACAACCATGCATGAGCAGGGCCTATTAGACGGAGGGGGTACGACAGCCGATCAGTTCCAGTCATTCCACCAGGACGAAGGTACGCTGCTCATGTTGTCTGTAGTTCTACCATGCCTAGAAGGTCAATACCGCAGTTCGATCGCGTCCGCATTGTTACTTTGTGTCAAGAAGGGCTCTCAACAAGGGAAGTTTCCAGGCGTCTCAGAGTGAACCAAAGCGATGTTGTTCGGACATGGAGGAGGTACAGAGATACAGGAACTGTCGATGACAGGCCTCGCTCAGGCCGCCCAAGGGCTACTACTGTAGTGGATGACCGCTACTTACGGATTGCCGCTCGGAGGAACCCTGACAGCAATGCCACCATGTTGAATAATGCGTTTCGTTCAGCCACAGGACGTCGTGTTTCAACTCAAACTGTGCGCAATAGGCTGCATGATGCGCAACTTCACTCCCGACGTCCATGGCGAGGTCCAGCTTTGCAACCCCGACACCATGCAGCGCGGTACAGATGGGCCCAACAACATGCTGAATGGACCCCACGGAATTGGCATCACGTTCTCTTCACCGATGAGTGTCGCATATGCCTTCAACCAGACAATCGTCGGAGACGTGTTTGGAGGCACCCTGGTCAGGCTGAACGTCTTAGACACACTGTCCAGCGAGTGCAGCAAGGTGGTGGTTCCCTGATGTTTTGGGGTGGCATTATGTGGGGCCGACGTACGCCACTGGTGGTCATGGAAGGCTCCGAAACGGCTTTACGATACCTGAATGACATCCTCCGACCCATAGTGCAACCATATCGGCAGAATATTGGAGAGGCATTTGTCTTCATGGACGACAATTCTCGACCTCATCGTGCACATCTTGTGAATGCGTTCCTTCAAGATAACGACATCGCTCGACTACAGTGGCCAGCATGTTCGCCAGACATGAACCCTATCGAACATGCCTGGGATATGTTGAAAAGGGCTGTTTATGGACGTCTTGACCCACCAACCACTCTGAGAGATTTACGCCGAATTGTCGTTGAGGAGTGGGACAATTTGGACCAACAGTGTCTTGATGAACTTGTGGATAGTATGCCACGACGAATACAGGCATGCATCAATGCAAGAGGACGTGCTACTGGGTATTAGAGGTAGTGGTGTGTACTGCAATCTGGACCACAAATGCTGAAAGTCTAGCTGTATGATGGTACAACATGCAATGTGTGGGTCTCATGAGCAATAAAACGAGCTGAAATGTTGTTTGTGTTGATCTCTATTCCCTTTGTATTTAAAGGTTCCGGAACTCTTGGAACCGAGGTGATGCAAAACTTTTTTTGATGTGTGTAGTTCATCTAGTGTCTTGACTTATCGGACTGCTTCAGTTGCATAGATATGAAGGTTGACATTTAAGGAGGCTTGATGGCTTTCCGTCCCTTCCGTATGCTATATATTGAGCTAGATCATGTATCTATACTCTTTCCATAAGAACATTTACTAGTTACGAAGTGCAACTTGGCAGTATACAACATTGCATGGTGTGTTCCAGATCTCAACTGTTTAATATTCTTTACCTTCTACTCACGAATCTCTAAAACTTGCTTGGAATGTGAACGAATTGTGTAATGATTGCTTCTAATCCAGTGTTGATTTCTTTATGACTTATTAAGCCTTTCAGGTCTGAGCCATGTTACTTATCTTACTTATTTTAAAAATAAAGGTTCTTGAATGATATGGCAAACGAATCTTTTTTGGTACCTGCCGGTGATTGTTGTTATAAAGTACAAAACACTGAAGTCATCAGTCATGTGTAACATACAATTATATCACCGAATAAAACGGAACATAAAATTTAAAAGAATAGAAAAGGAATTAATAGTTTTAATTAAGCTTGGAGCCTGTTGTAAAATGCCAGTCCAGGTAGGAGACTTTATTTAAACCTGAAGATTTCTTCTGTGTATTAGCTGCTGGATTTGATATGGAACCAATTGCAGAGTGAAGCATTTGCACAAAGTTATCTTCCATCCAGGGCACTTTCCCCCCGAATTTAGCATAATTCTATGCCCTGTTAACATTTGCAGTTGCATAATTACCTAGGTAGCCTACGTTAGGCCGTACTACAGTGCCGTCAAGCTCCTCAATTAGGTCATTCGCACTATATTCAACCTATAAAGCTACTTTCTTCTAAAATATAAAATAACTATTCCTTACATCGTATTTTAGCACCACAGGTTTAAAAAGTATGAATTCTTTAGTTAAGGATGGGTTTCATTTGCTTAGCTTTTAGCCTTGATCGATCAAATTTAGGATTTCTATATGTTTGAGCCATTATAACTCGTTTTATTTGACCTAATATTGATTAAGGGTTGAAGGCTATCGAAACAGCCGTTTAGAAAGAGTGAATGTTTGAGAAGTATGGCTCATTACATAGACCTAGTTTGGTTAGCTGGTTATGGAGTTATTGATTGGTACTGGCCTAATGTTCTAACGGTCCACTCAGTCTGCGCACGCAGTAGGTCTACTATTGGGGCATTGATGTGCCTCGCTAAAAATTGAAAAGGGGAACGGGGTGGTGGTTAAGTGTTGTTGTTTCTTTTATGAGCGCGAGATATATTGGTCATCTGTCCCGTGTACTTGGCTGTGTATTGAATACTTCTGAATGCCCGTGTTTCTGGGGTGACTGTAGTAGGATGCGTAAGGTTTAGGATTGACGTGGGTATCCCGAGACAAGAAATGAGGTACCATCCAGGCATATGTTTCGAACGAGTGTGCAAAATTACGCGGGAAAACATCATTTTAGATGACCGCTTAATGAGAGAACACGGGATCATGGTTTGTGTTGTTTTGTGTTTGAAATGGTATAGATTTGATATCAGTGAATGTTAATGCGTTAGCATTTTGACATATAGGGATTATTTGAGATCTTGTCGTAAAATTTGGCTAGGATGAGCTATAACGTTTTTATTTTCGAATATGTTGGTGTTGCATAAATGTTTTCCATTCGGTGAAAAATAAGTGAAACTAAGAAAGCAAAGATAAACGAAAATTTTAAGGACTTAAAATCAACCATGACATTTTCAAGATAAATAAGACAGTGAAGGAAATGGCGCATACACTTGTTGCGGACAAGGAAGGGCAAGTGCAGGAGTGAAAAGTTACACCACTGATCTGTTCAGAATTGGCCGCTCAATGTGCGATGACTTTGAAGAACTAGTGGATCAAGAATTCTCCAAGGGGTCCTGAGAAAAGTTTTAAGTCCAGGAAAATCTGCCAAAGTGATTGGACCAGACCAACTAACCACAAAGAAGCTCAAACTGATAGACGTAAGCTACAATGACATCCTCATTTATAGCACGGGAACATCCATCCACATCATCAGCCTCTCTGCTAAACACCGCAGCAAATACAGTTTTGTCACACACTAAAGGTGCTTCTACACTCTCGATTATGAAGGAAAATAGAGGAAAATATCAGTGAAATTAAGTTCGATTTGAATCTCATTGACGTGTCGTGAAGTGTTACGCTATCAGTGCTACTGTACCGTCTCGAATGCTCGACGTTAGAGGCTTATGCGACGAACCGGTTGGAAGTTTTTAAATGTGGATGTATCGTAGAATATTGAAGGGAAATATGGGCTTAGGTGGAGACGATCTTCGTGGAGGCAAAATATCCCTGGCAGTGACTTGACACCTGCGATGTCCTTACATGGATACGTCAAGCGCAAAGTACAAGACATACTTTACGTATCCTGGCAGAAACTAGTCAACGATGGTCGTCAACCTTCTGCGAAAAGACGGCACCCCACGTTAAATCACTCACCACGACCACAAGTCCAGAGATAGGAGGGTTGAATCCCGGCGCTGACGGCCGTTTTTTCAAGGGTTTTCCACCCTCCCTCCAGGAAAATGCTCAGATCTTACCTTATTTCAAATCCCGGGGCACCTACCCCATCTCTGACCCTGATAATTACGGTTACACACAATATTACAATTACCACAAAAACACAGGTTATCAAACAAATTGAACACACACCCAAGTACACGGGGTTTATGACTAAGCTGTGCGAAGCTTCGAAAAAGAATCATTAACAACAACATTATTAGTAACGATCTCACCAAAAGTTCTTCCCACCAACATACACATCCAGGTCACGTATAATAGTCTATACTGTAGTTTTCCCTTAACATTTTGAATGTTATAAGACGGGAAACACCTGCATATATGAATAGCTTGATTTGTAAAACAGCAAGTAGTTCCGTGAAGAACTTTTCAGATACCGTATCCTTCTTATGTTAATTGCCTCTATCAACATACAAAATTTCAGTTTGATTGCTATCATAGATTAATATATATTGAGAACCGTCTAAATATTTCGGTTGGTCGCCATTTTGGATTTTATATATGTAGGCTATAGAGTTATGTACTATTAGATGACGATTTTTGCGTAGGCTCGTTATTCAAACGTTCACTTCGATCGCTTGATTAATACACAAGATAATAAAACTTAATTTTAAAATTGCGCACAGCCTCAATCTTGAGGTTATGTGAACCATTGAACCAAATTAGATGCCAGTCGGAGAGTGCATTACAATGCAGTTGAACATTTACTGTACCATATTTCACTGTGCTCAGATGCTTAAATTGCGAGAAAAGTCTATTAAAATGTTTTACCTTCGCTTGGCTGCCATGTTCTTTCTGTATTTTACAGGTTTTTGGAAATCTCATAGGCAAACTTCTAGTCAGGGCTGGCATGCGAAATTAAATTCATGGCTGTGGGGGCGAAAATAATTTAATTTCGCCGTGAGCGCGATATTCGGGAGCGAAATGATAATGATTGTCGGCGCGTAATTAAATCAAAGCGAAACTTAATTCGAAGCGAAATTACTTTCGTTCCAGACTTTTAATTTCGCTCCCGGCGCGAAATTAATTTAGTTCCAGACTTTTAATTTCGCTCCCGGCGCGAAATTAATTTCGTTCCAGACTTATAATTTCGCTCCCGGCGCGAAATAAAATTCGTTACATACTTTTAATTTCGCTCCCGAGGCGAAATAAAATTCCCAAACGGCATTAAGTTTCGCTCTCCGACGTGTATTTAAAATGCATGAACCATTTAATTTCGTTGTTGAAATTAAAATACAGTATATTCGTTTCGAGAGATAAATAATGTTCTGTACGATGTTCAAACTTTGAACTTCAAAGTCCTGACGTCTGTCTGTTAGGTAGTCAGCCCGGAGGCTGGTTGGATCCTCAAAACAGTCCGCCGGTAGGTTATGTGGGTAGATACCCACAAAAACTCAAGGTAGCGCTATAGTGAGGCGTACTAGACAAGATGAGGGGTGAGGTAGTTTGTCATTGCTTTCCTCACAGAGTCAGAACAGCAGTACTAACCCTATGAATAGAACCCTTCACAGCATCCACAGGCACTGACTGCCCCGAATTTCATTACTAAGCACACCCATACCTCAGTAGCTTCCATATAATCACAGCCATGTGTAAGACTGAGACAGCGGTGAAAAGCCACATTTTACTATAGCCTGTGCCAACAGTCAAATGCAAATGAGTCGTCAAGTTACAAAACTCGTTTAATCAACTTGTGAATAAGAATCATTTTCATGAGAAACATTTCTCTGGACTTTGCCTCACGTATCTTTTGCGTTTGTTTTTTTCTACTTTTGGTTGGTGTTTTTGTGTTTGCTTTGTGCTTTTGCTTTTGAATTTGACTTATTGCTTTTATTTCTTGGTTTTGTGTTTGTGTTCTGCTTTTGCTTTTTTGAATTTTGCTTTATGTTATTTGTTTTTTGTTTTTTTGCTTTTGCTTTTGTTTTTGAAATTTGCTTTTTGCTTCGACTTTTTTGTGCTTTCTGCTTTTGCTTTTTTTAATTTTGCTTTTTGCTTTGTTTCTTGTTTTCTGATTTTGCTTTAGTTTTCTTGTGTTCTGCTTTTGCTTTCTGCATCGTCTTTTTTGTTTTGTGTTTGTTTTCTGCTTTTGCTGTTTTTGAATTTTGCTTTTTGCTTTGTTTCTTTTTTATTCTGCTTTTGCTTTTGTATTTGAGTTTTGCATTTTACTTCGTGTTTTGTGTTTTTGGTTTTGTATTTGTTTTCTGGGAAATCAAATTAAACAAAATAAACAAAATAAAAACAAAATAAAACAAATAAAGCAAGACAATTTAAAACAAAATAAAACGAAATAAGGTAAAACAAAAAAAATAAACAAAACAAAATAAAGCAAAATAAAATAAAACAAAAATAAAATGAGGTAAAATAAATAAAATAATAAAATAAATAATTTACGACATGATCCTTATTCACAAGTGGATTAAACGATTTTTGCAACTGGCCGACTCAAATGTACTGCACGGGGACGTTGGGATGAGGGAGATGGCTACATGGGAGGCTTGTCGTAGTATAGTATCTATGTGTGCAGTATATGCATCGACCGTCGCGTCGTCTGGTTATCCAGTGGGAGATGGTCCGCACGGAGGTGATTGTTGACGTAGGCGCGGTATTCCTGCCAGTTTGCTGTGCAGAAATTCTGGACCATCGTGGGAGGTGGTAGTGGGGGAAGAGGGAAGTTGAGTAAAACGGGGGCATGATCACCTCCTTTGAGTGGCAAGACAGCCACGTCAAACAGATGGAGGAGGGAGTTATGAGCAATGACTGCGTCGGGGTGGTATTGGAGGAAGGACGGGTAGATTCTGGGAGAGGGACGAGGGTGGCGTCGATGTGACGTAGGTAGATGTCTAGGCTATGAAGTTCTAGGGCCGAACGGGAATGAAGGTTGAGGTCGGCCATTAGAATTAAATGGGGGAAGACTTCAGACACGTGGGTAATGCAGTCTTTGGGGATGGGGTGGTTGGGACGAATGTAGATGGTGGCTAGGTGTAGGACGCGGGAGCAAATAGGGCTTTCGGGGAAGAAAAGAAACAGATTTCATTTCAGAAACATAATGATATGTTCCATGCATTTTAATTTGAGGCCGGGGGGGGGGGGGGGGGGAGACTAAATGCCGGGAACGAAATTGATGGTCGTTAACAAATTTTATTTCGCGCCAGGAGCGAAATAAAAAGTCTGTAATGAATTTAATTACGCGCCAGGAGCGAAATTAAAAGTCTGTAACGAATTTCATTTAGCGCCGGGAGCTAAATTAAAAGTCCGTAATGAATTTAATTCCGCGCCAGGAGCGAAATTAAAAGTTTGTAACAAATTTCATTTAGCGCCGGGAGCTAAATTAAAAGTCCGTAATGAATTTAATTCCGTGCCAGGAGCGAAATTAAAAGTCTGTAACGAATTTCATTTCGCGCCGGGAGCTAAATTAAAAGTCCGTAATGAATATAATTTCGCGCCAGGAGCGAAATTAAAAGTCTGTAACAAATATCATTTCGCGCCAGGAGCGAAATGTTATTCCAGTGAACAATTTCATTTCGCGACGCTGAATTAAATTGATAATGCATTTCGTTTCGCATGCCAGCCCTGCTTCTAGTAGTGCCTTTATCACCGTACAAAATTTCATGGTGATATCAGCAATAGTTTCGGAGGTATAGAATGCCGGTGAAATATTTCGCACAGCCGCCATCTTGAGGTTATGTAAACAATTTAACTAAATTAGATGCCAGTGCATTAAAATGAGTACAAACATTTGTTGTACCAAGTTTCATTGCGTTTGGATGGTTAAATCGCTAGAAAAAGCTATTTAAATGTTTCAAATTTGCTTGGCCGCCACGCTCGTTTTGTAGTTAACAAGTTTTTGAAAGTCTCGTAGGTGAACTTCTAGTAGTGCCCTTCATCACCGTACAAAATTTCAGGGTGATATCAGTAATAGTTTCGGATATAATGAAATGTCGGTGAAATATTTCGCACAGCTGCCATGTTGGATTGGTGAGACGTAATACAGTTTGAAGGGCACGGTCGGCGTCGGCCGAAATAGTACTATGATCTTAAAGAGTTTCGTTGAAATCGCTCTTGTCGTTCAGAAGCTATTTCATTTTGTAAAAAAAAAAAGGCTTATGAGATCACCTGTGTGGGTGTGTGTGTGTGTGTTTTTTAATATTTTTTGACCGACCCCGGCCATGCCCTTCAATTTTTTTACGTCTCACCAATCCAACATGGCGGGTGTGCGAAATATTTCACCGGCATTCCATATCTCCGAAACTATTTCTGATATCACCCTGAAATTTTAAATAGACTTTTCTCGTGATTTAACCATCCAAACGCAATGAAACTTGGTACAGCAAATGTTTAAACACATTGTAATGCATTGGCATATAATTTAGTTCAATTGTCTACATAACCTCAATATGGCGGCTGTGCGAAATATTTCACCGGCATTCTATATCTCCGAAACTATTACTGATATCACGCTGAAATTTTGTACGGTGATAAAGGGTAGGCTACTACTGGAAGTTTAGCTATGACACTTTAAAAAAACTGTAAAATACAAAACGAACATGGCGACCAAGCGAAGGTGAAACATTTTAATAGACTTTTCTCGCGATTTAACCATCTGAGCGCAGCGAAATATGGTACAGTAAATGTTTATACACATTGCAATGCACTGCCGTCTAATTTAATTCAATTGTTCACATAACCTCAAGATGGCGACTGTGCTCAATTTTAAAATTATGTTCGTTTTTCTCGTGTATTAATCATGCGATTGAAGTGAACGTTTGAATAATGAACCTACGAAAAAATCGTCATCTAATAGTACATAAATCTATGGCCTACATATATAAACATCCAAAATGATGACCAACCGAAATATTTAGACGGTTCTCAATATCAAATAAGCTATGACGGCAATCAAACTGAAATTTTGTATGTAGATAGTGGCTATTGAACATACGTTCACCTATAGGTGAAACGGTGTAGATTTGTATAAATAACAGACAAACAGACAAACATTGAGCTTTATATAATATAGATAGATTACATGAAGCGTATTGTGTAGGTGTAGTATTCTAACATCAATCGCATGATTAGGACACAAGAAATGCAAATCAGATTTTAAAATTTCGCACAGCTGGCATCTTATGGTTATGAAAACAATTGAAATAAATTAGATGCCAGTGAGTTAAAATTTGTATAAGCATTTACCATACCAAGTTTTACTGCGCTCGGATGGTTAAATCGCGAGAAACGTCCATTTAAATATTTATTTTTCGCGTCGCTGCTATGTTGGATTTGTGCTCACCAGGTTATTTACCCGCATGGTTCCAAAAGGTATGTATACAAATTTTGGTTCAGATAGGTGGAACAGTGTAGATTTGTGCCAAAGGGCCTAAATGCAGGGTATGGAGTGGTGTGTCCGCCATTTTAATTTTGGTTCAGATCGGTAATTGCTGAGAAAACAGGAATATCGCCAACTACAGTCTCTTGTATCATTCAGCGATACAAGACCAGTGCAGCTGTACTCGACAGAGCACGAACTGGGCGGCCAAGGAGGCTGACAGCACGCGATGAGCGAAGCATTATACACACCGTCCAGCAAAATCCCAATGTGTCTGGACCTGTTCTTCGAACAGAAGCACAAACCTCTACTGGGAAGAACATCAGCACCGACACCGTACGACGTGTGTTACACAGAGCCGGTTTGCAGGGGCATGCAAGCCGTAAGAAGCTCTGGATCAGTGAGGTGAACCGTAAGAAGAGGCTGGCGTTCGCCAAAGAGTGCGTTATGAAGCCACCAGCGTTTTGGAAACGCGTGTTGTTTACGGACGAGAGCAAATTCTGTTTATTTAATTGCTCTGGAAAGCGACGTGTGTGGAGAAAGAAGAACGCCGAGCTCCTAAGTCAAAACCTGCAACCAAACGTAAAATATGGGGGTGTATGGCAGCGGCCAGGATACCTACGGTAACTGCCATATAATACCTGAACGGATGGATAAGATGGTATATTTGAATCTATTAAAGCAACACTTAACACCCAGCGTAGCAAAATTAGGTCTCAAAAGTGGGTAGTTCTTCCAGCAAAATAATGATCCTAAGCACACTGCTCGGGTTGTTAGGGAATGGCTACTCTACAATACACCTCATGTGCTGCAGACACCACCCCAGTCCCCAGACTTAAAACCTCATAGAGCATTTATGGGCTGAATTAAAATGTAAACCGAGCAAGCAGCGTATTCCAAATAAAGAAGCTCTGAAACAATACTTAATGGACGAATGGCACAAAATAGGCCCGGAAGTGACGGAAAAACTGGTGACATCCATCACGAAACGCCTTCAAGCCGTGATTGATTCCAAAGGACGTTCGACGTGCTACTGATAGAAAATGCCTGAACATTCCTTAAGTTCGTATTGTGGACAAATACTTTTGCAACGTGACTTTTCTGCAAGCAGTGCGATTGTTTTGTGTTTGTTCCAAATGCCAGTGCTTAGGGTGCTATAAATTATGTCCTCCGATGTTCCGATGGCAAATATAACTTACCATAACGTGTTTACAAATAATTTCTTTATTTTATTGGTGATATTGGCTATGTTCCCCACATGGACGAATACTTTTGCGGGCGACTGTATACACGCCAGTCAAATGCCAATATATTACTGGGACATCTAACCCAATACCCCCTGCTTCAGTCATCACAATAATTTAGATTATAAGACAAATTCTACACATACACACAAGTCACGGGGCTGATGGCCACGATGTCTTAGTCCGTTAAACAAATAAACAACAACAAAAAGTTGCAAAAAAAAAGCATTACCGTACTTTTTAAAATTTCCGACGATTGTATAGGGGAATCAGGAACATTTCCCGCCCCCAGACAAGCTCATGTAATTGAGGTTAAGAATTAGGTGCAATAGGCAGATGCATGGGGAGGGGTATTTTGAATCCTTGGAAGGGGAGTGGGGGTAAGAAATAAATCCATTGTTACTAGTTCAGTATGTTGTCATCCATCCCCATTTGTGGTTTAAGTCCCTCGTATTCTCATACTAGAGCACTTACGTTACCTGTAATTGTTTCCTTGTATAGTTGGTGGCATGAAGCCTTGAGTTCAGAAATGAGGCAAGTATTACTTAGGCAGTGATGGCACTGATATGAGCATATACATCTCCTGGGGTAAACAAGTGTGTAGTATGCGGCATGCAGTTAAAAATATGCAATTGAAGTGCACATGGAACTGAGTTTCGGTACTATAACCCACTAGCATGTCCAAGTTTGAAACTGTTGTTCTCACTTTGGCCTGGCGGAATATTCGAACACAAGGGGGAAATATATCACTTGTTAGAATTCTTATGTTTGAAGCAACCTTGCCAAACTATGGATTATCTTGGCATTCAGGTAATTTATTAATTTCGCTATCGTAAAAAGAAGCTATATCAAACAGTGAATACCTGCCTCCCCCCCCCTCCTGTTTATTATATTGTAGAATCATTCCTCGTGTCCTCTCCCCCCTAAGTAAAATATTTTGGTGACCCTACTGAATGTTCCTATTGGCCACTTTGTGGTGTCGTGGTTAGCATCCTTGGCTGTCATTCGTAAGGTCCAGGTTCGAATCCGGGTTCTGCCAAGAAATTTAATTCAGCTCTGAAGGTTAATACGGGAATCATTCAGCCTCGTGAGGTTAAACTGAGAAGAGGTGGGTTCGATTCCCTCCTCAGCCATCTTGGTGATTTTCCCTGGTTTAGTTTTACTCCAGGCAAATGCCGGTGTGCTTCCTAACATACGGCGACGAACGTTTCCTTCCCAATCCTAGCCTCAGTTGCGGAATACACACACTTCTACAGTCACCACAGATAAATTCAACACCCACGTACACGGGGCTGATGGCCAAAGATGTCCCACACCCCAATACGAATCTACAACAACTACTACTCACATGTTCATGTAAAGCAGACATAGATTGCCCAAGGTCACAGCGGCCATCTTTCTTTCTCTCACCTTCGCCTATTTTAACCATATCATTATCAGAGAAAGAAATAGTTGTTTAATTGAGTCTTAAGTCTTTTGACTGGTTTGATGCAGCACTCCATCCCTCCCTGTCCTGAGCTAATCGTTTAATCTCTCCTTAGCTACCACAACTTACATCTGAAGCAATCTGTTTAACATATTCTAACCTTGGTCTACCCCTACAGTTCTTGTCCTCGACCCTTCCTTCCATAACTAAGTTTACTATTCGTGAGTGTTTTAGTATGTGTCTTACCAACCTATCTCTTCTCTTCATTAGCAGTCGCCAGAAACATCTCTCCTCTCCCACTCGTCTTAATACCGCTTAATTTGTTACTCTATCTACCAATCTGATGTTCATCATTCTCCTGTTACACCACATTTTAATGCGTCTATTCTTCTCTCTTCTGCTGCGCCTACAGTCCAAGTTTCACTTCCATACAGAGAAATTATGAGATGAAAATTTTGTGAAAATGTGAATTTTTTTCTTAGTTGAAATACGAAAAGAATTATGACTTTCTCATAGACGGTTCTCCTATAGAGCATCCAGCGTTTAGAAAAGACTGTGGAGCCTTATGGCGACAGTGTTGCTAGCCCTAGGCAGAGGTAGCGCTGACGTCATACGTTATGTTCACCCGCTTCGAGTACTGCGCTTTCATAAGTTAGCGAGACAACACAACCCCAGCAACTACCTGAAGTAGAACACGCACAGGAAGGAGCAGTTTTGCAGGTGTTAACGGATTGGACCAGTATTAAGGATACCGTACGCGAAGAGAACCAATAACGACATTCATTTCGTTGTGATATGACGCATTACTGTTTGACAGATGTCGAGAGCACAACCCTTCCTTCCTTCTCGGATGTATGCTGACGATGGAACAATTTTTACGTCAGCAATACCCTTGATCATCACTTTTTTTGTTATTAGTTAGGCTATAATTTAGTTTCTTTCAATTCTATTCTTGTTGTTCTGTTTAGATTAATATTTGTAATATTGTAGTGAGTTAGCCATGCGGTTAGGGGCGCACAGCTGTGAGCTTGCATTCGGGAGATAGTAGGTTCGAACCCAACTGTCGGCAGCCCTGATTCGATCGAACAGAAAATAAAACAGACACACAACAATAAACCAATGACGGATAGTGCTTCAGAACTTATGTTGCCAGCGGAACTGAGCACGTGCTCCACTCCGGGCGAGCATGCAGCACTGGACGAGGCTCTTCTTTCCAGCGTGCTAACCGCGAAAATGTTTAAATTACTGACGTAATATAAACGATACTTGTATACAATAACAAAGGTAATCAATTGACAGATAATTGTAGGAAGCTATTATGACGAAAAAAATATATGTTCAGAGTTCCTTCATGATAAAAGGTGAGGTAACAAAACCAGTGAAGGGGGGGGGTTTCCGTTAAAAGTAAAAGCCCATAAGACCCACAGTCTTTTCTAAACGCTGGATGCTCTATAGAAGGAAGCAAGCTTGTAGTTTTACATGACCGTTAATCGTGCGATCATGAGCCACGGGACCTCTTTTCTATCACGTGGAATCCGAACCACAGAAACTGGGAATCAAACCCGGTCCACCTTGGTGAGAGGCAGATAGCTTGACAGCTGCGCCACCACGCCCCCGTTCTCCTAGAACAGGGGCGGCCAGACTTTGCACCCTCGGTGTGCCGACTGCGCTGTGCCGCACTCCGCTGCACTCCGACAGGCCTCTCTCTGCTGGGCTGCCTGACTTGACTGCCGGTGCGTTGACCAAGTCAGTTGGGATCGCCTTCACACTAGATGTAATGTAAACAAACTAACTGTTCATCCATTGTGTTGGTTGTCCGAAACATCTACATTGTGTTCGCGTGTTTCTGTGCGTACCGGCACTTGAAGATTATGTGCTTAGCCTTAAAACATTTTCTTGTTGTTGATTGATGTAATGGCTTTGCGACATCGTGGTCATGTAGACCCGTGTACTTAGGTTTGTGTAGAGAATTTGCCTGATAAACTGTGTAATTATGGTGGCTGTAATAGTGTATGTATTTGTAATCCAGGTGAGGACTGGGAAGGAGGCAGCCATGGCCTTAATTTAGAAGCCATCCCGGCATTTGCCTGGAGTAGAAGTGCGAAACCCCGGAAAACTACTTCCAAGATGGCCGAGATGGGAATCGAACCCACCTCTCCTCAGTTTTGCCTCATGAGGCTAAGTGTACCCAGTTCTAGCCCTGAGACCAGAATTAAATTTCTTGGCAGTGCCGGGATTGAAACCCGGACCTCCAGGGCAACATCCAAGAATGCTAGCCGCTGCACCACGAGGTGGCCAGAATTAAAACATTTAGAAATATTGATAAGGTGTCATGGGACTCATATTTTATGACACTGCAATTTTGGTCACATATTTATTTTCCTGGTTTTCAATTTGTTTTCATATTTACAATATGCTCTATGTTCGGTACGATTGCTTGTGAGACAATCAACCGGAGGCTGTTCCGCAGGTTTTCGTCAGACATCAGAGCGCGATGCCGTGATTTTGTTAGTTTCAATGCAGAGAAAAACGTTTCACAGACATACGTTGCTCCAAACATTGATGACACTTGTGTGGCCTGCCTGTGCAATTTTGGATATTCATAATGCGGTAATTTTGAGTAGTTCGGGCAAATTTTTCACAGAGCTAAAAATATCCTTAAGTCTTGTGCTACATTGCAAATTTATAAGCTCCATTTGAAACTCATGCGGAACCTCAGTTACAGAGATTGAAAATGGCTTGACAAACAAATCAAAAACAGGCTGAAGTTTTGCAAGTTCTAGAAATCTGGTAGAAATCTCTTTCAGCAAGTCCTCAAGAACACTCACGTACTGCTCAAAGTCGGCTTCTTCGCGGACGGATTCCAGGTTTGGAAAATGCACTGTATTCCTGATTTCTAATTAGGTTTTCCACAACTGCAGCTTCATAAAAGCCATAATCTTGTCACAGAAGTCCTTAATCAGGTGATCCCTACCTTACATTGACACATTTAAATCGTTGAGGTGCCCTGTAATATCGGTCAAAAACGCTAGGTGCGCTATCCAATAAGGATCAGAAATTATGTCAAGTATGTTAATGAATCGACTGATTTCCTCTCTTAAAACAAAAAACCTGCGCAATACTTCACCTCTACTGAGCCATCTCAGTTCACAAAGGTCGGGCACATCACAATATTCGGCATCTACAGACGCTAGAAATTCTTTGAATCGGCGATGATTCAGGCCATGCTGCCGAACTAAATTTGCAATGCGAACTACCACTTGCATAACGTCACCGAGCTTTGCTGCTTTAGCGCAAAGTGTCTCCTGATGAATAAAGCAGTGTATGGGGTACAACTTAACGTTCAAACTGTCCATCTTAGCTTGAAGCCGAGTGATAAAACCTATTTTTGACCCCCGCATGGACGGCGCACCGTCAGTTGTTACAGAAAACAAGCGTTGCCACTGCAAACCCACCGAGTCAATAGCGTCGTCCATAGCCTGAAAAATATATTCGCCTGTTGTTGTGTCTTTGAGTGGTATGATGTCCAACAACTCCTCCGTAACTTTAAGTTCACTATCGACGCCCCGCACAAAAACAGCCAGTTGCGCTACGTCCGTTATGTCCGTCGATTCATCCAAGGCAATTGAAAATGCAATGAACTTGTCACATCTTTCCATTAATTGTCTTTGGACATCCTCAGCTAAGTCGGCAATGCGGCGTGCTATTGTGTGACGCGACAGTGAAATATCCTGGAACTGCTGAACTTCCAACGGGCATAGAGCTGTTCCGCGGCATCAATTGGGAATTTTACAAAATCCCCTTCAGAAAAAGGCTTGGCGTTTTTAGCTATTCGCAAGGAAATATTGTAACTTGCTCGTAAGGTCGGATTCGAAATTCCAAGTTCCTGTCAATTAAAAGCCATACTGTTAAAGATACGAAATCCATTTTATCACAAGCATTGCAAGAAAACTAGATACTTACGAGTGCAGTACCTATTTCTAGCGTTGATTTCAACTCAGTAAATTTAAGTTGACGCTCTTCGTCCTCGAGAGCCCCAAATTTCGGCTGATGTCTCCAATTGAAATGCCGCTCCAGTGAATAATTTCGCAAGCAAACAGCAACATATTGGCATATAACACACATCGCGTCTCCGTTGTGCGAGATGTAATACAATTGTTCCCACTCTTTCTTAAAAGAAGTCGCACTTCCACTTCTCCTTTTCTTTTCAGCGCTAGCCATATTCAAACGTTACTAATCCCTGCGATCAAATAATGTCAAGTGAGACTACCGATAGCAATATAAGGTACACCACATCGTGACCGTTTGACCTTCGACACAGCAAATACAGTACAGGAGGGAGTAAGACGAGAAAGCTAGCGACAGAGAGACAGACATTATAGTCTTTCCCCAGCATCACTGCAAGGCCGTCCGTCCCAGAAGCACTCCGGAGTGCAGCCGGTGTGCCAGCGCGCCCGGAGTGCTGTTTGGCCACCTCTGTCCTAGAATATGCTACACAAACATAGCAATCGATGGAACACTTCCCTCCCTTGCTGTTCAGGCACACACTGCACCACACACCACAAAAATGTCACTTTGATTGGAGGAGCCGTTCAGAAGTTAATTGATATCATAGTCCTACGTTGAGTTCATTTTAATGAGGAAAGCAGGTTGAAGAATTAAGAATATTTTAAGGATATTTAAAGAAGGATATAGTGAGAAAATATTCTCTTAAAAACTAGAAAATATGAAAAATCTACAAATGTGAAACTTTCAAAAAGTTAGGCTAAAATTTAAATACTTTTCTATTGTTCATCAATTCTTGAAACATTAACATTGTCTGACCTACATATCTGTGACTTACGGTTTCAAGTATCTTATTTCCCGTTTTTTAAACTTTCTCGCAATTGATTATTATACACCTTGTCCGGGATAGAACCAAAGTTTCTGGGAAGAGTTTATTATTTATATAGATAAGCCAGCAAGATATGCACTGTGTTATCAAAGTGGGCCGAGGTTTCTAAACACTCAGAAACTGATAACATTCAATTGAACAATCGAACCGATCACCCAACCTCAAGCGTTTAAATGTCTTTATTTCAGTTTTTATTCTGAAATACGACACATACACGAGAACATTCAATGCCTGTGTGGTTGTTCTCTACCTTTCTCGGCTCATTCGGTTTCATCCTAACTTTTGTTCTGCTTTTCTGTGGCACGCCAGTTTTAGAGAAGTTAAGGACCCTAGTTTAAGCCCTGAGTGGTACAGGTTTCATTCGGGCTTTTGGTCAAGCCAGTCTCCAATTGAATGAGCTCGCCCATCCATTTGCTGTGGTCAAAAATGGGACCCACTTCTACCACCTGGGCCACCTCATTTGAAACTAATCATGACCTCTCAGATCGCATTGGCTGACCAGACCCATAATCGGACCCGTGGACACTCCGCTGGGGAGTCCATTCCATTTGGTTTTTGGTCTCTATGGACAGAATGGGACCCGAACGGTCTGGGAACCCAGCAAGCCCAGTGATTCTCCCAGTGACGTGATGTTACCAGACTTCGCATCATCGCACTCTGTTGAGCGTAGGAGCTACGGTTTTGTCGAAGTACTGACAGGAATAGTCTCAGAAATGTATTTCACGATTTTTGTCAGGGATGTATTACGGATGGTTCCTTACATTCCATTGGAAACGTTGAAGCAAAGGTTGTGTTGCATCCTGCGATTTCCATATGTTCGGCAAGTGGAAAAATCATGAAAAAGTAATTGTCAACGATAGACAAGTTCAATCAGTGGTTCTCTGATGGCTCCAGAACAAAGGAGCCGTTTTCTATCCTTAGGGAATTGAAACATTGGTAGAACGTTCAGACCGTTCTCTGCAGAGACTGGGTGACTGTAGGCAATAGTGTGTGAGTTTGCATTGTGCTGTCACTCAGTAAACTTAATTGGCCTACCGTAATCATATGAAATTCACTTTTGAATATGTCTCGTACTTCAGAATAATAAATGATATAATTACATTTAAACGTTCGAGATTTGGTGATCGGTTCGATTGCTCAGTGAGTTTGATATTCTGAGCTGTATACGGCGCGTAACGGAAAGGTATGTCCAAAACATTCAGGACACCTTCCTGACATGTCTAGGGTGAAAAATGTTGCATGAACATGAGGCGGAAACATGCTTGTCCTTGTTACGTTGCATCGTCTACATATATGAAAGGAATTATATTCAAATATTACTGGAGTCGGACAGATATGTCGTCTAACAGATTCTATCAGCAGCTCCTGATTAGGTGGAGCAGAAAATGTGGACATTTTCTTTGACCTCCTTGCTCTCCTGACCTAAACCTGCTATAATCCGAACCATGTGAATGAGCCGCTAAAGGCCACGCACTACATTCCTACTGGCTCCCCGTTTCCCCTTGAGTACTAGCTCCACTAGAGGATTTGTGTCTACACTTTGGGAACAATCGTCGCGTCGCGTTGGCTCGGCTATATTCGTGACTCTGAGCAGTGTGGCCGGGAAGAAGGAGAACTGTAGTTGTGGGGTAGGGATGGGTTGCGAACGGAGTCGCGAGGAGTCGAGACTGCTGCCCCAGGAACCGATACACTCGACTCCAGTGTCGACTCCACTGATGCACTAACGCCATCTAACAACTGTTTTAGGAACTGCTTGAACTTATATGCCCCATAGCGCCAGCAGCAACGTTGTTCGCCATCAATGCGGCAGTTTACAAAACAGCTGACTGAATCTTGCTGCTAGCTTGACAGTGAATTTTTATTTATTTAAATGCATGGCAAGCTATTATAACCCCCCCCCCCAGGGGCTCACATCTTGTGGGCGTGGGTTGGCGACCACGGGGCCCCAGCTGAGTCCGGCATTGCTTCCACTTACTTGTGCCGGACTCCTCTCTGTCTTCTTTCCTGTCGACCTCACTTGGTCAACTCTTGTTCTCTTCTGACCCCGACGGTATTAGGGTATCCGAGGCCTAGGGAGTCTCTTCCTTTCCCGCCTTAATTGGCCCTTGTCTCATCTTTTCTGATACCCTCCTTCTGCGAGGGGTCAGCCTTCTTTTTCTCTTCCTTTTACCTCCTGCCTTGTGCTCTAGGCCCTTAAGGAGGCAGGGTGTATGTAGCCCCACCACTTCTGGTGCACCCTAGATAATGCTACACCCTCAGGGGCTCACGGCTGGTGAGTTCGGGAGTTGGCGACCCCGAGGGATTCCTGAGCTGGGTCCGTTTTCCCCTTTTGTCCCTTACCTTTGGGGCGGACCCTCTCCTCTTTAGCTTTCCTATATGCCTTTCATGGCTCTCCTTCCTTCCAAGTCCCTCAATACGCCTTCTCCGAGGGTTGAGGGCATTTCTTTTCCTTCAGTCCTTTTATTTGCCTTATTCTCCTTTGGTTTTCCATTTCTTCTTCTAGTATGTAGGTTAGTAGTTAGTTTTAGTTTTAAGTTCGCTTTTCATTTTCATCTTCACGATCACCCACACCATCAGGGGCCGATAACCTAGATGTTAGGCCCCTTAAAACAACAATTATCATCATCATCATCATCATCTATTATAACCTGCAAAACAATTCAATTTGCGATGAATACAAGTGGATTATTAGCCAGCAAACATGGAAGATTGCTTCGGGTTATTATCATCGGTTATGTTGTAGGTCTCATTGTTATTGTGTATATTATGATTATTATTATTAATAACAATAATAGTAATACACCTTGCCTAAAGTGCAATATTACAACAATTTGGTACAATGATTGTAATTTTTTTCTTGTCGTGTGGCCTCCTGAGAGGCCGAGTGCAGGTTTTTCTAGGCGACGCCCTTCGGCGACCTGCGCGTCGAAATGAGAGATGAGATGAATGGATCAAAGTGGACAAGGATGTGTAAGGAAGTGGCCGTGGCCTGTCAGAAGGTACCGTCCCAGCATTTTCCTGGTGTTGAAAATGGGAAACCAGGGAAAACCATTTCAAGGACGGCCGACGGTGGGGCTCGAACCCCTGTCTACAGAGTCAGCAGAGAGCTTGGCCCCATGGCCTAACGCTACACTTTAGCGAGCGTAGCCACCACTGTCGGTAATAATAATAATAATAATAATAATAATGATAATGAGAAATTGGGATAAAATACTCTTAAGAATCACCAATATGAGCTGCGATTGCATAAAAACAAACAACATTGAGTACATAGAGTAGGCATAATATCGCAACCTTCATTACCTATTACTGTTAATAGCAATAATAATATGACGATAAAACTCTCAAATAGTCAATAATTTGGACTTAAATTGCATAAAATTTCATACAACAAAACACCGGCATAGAGTATAAGATTACAACCAATTATTTGGTCACAATAATAATATATTCTGACTGACAGAATACTCTACCATACTGAATACATCCCTCCACATAGGGTTGGTGTCAGGAAGAACATCCGGCCGTAATATTTTTTATCTAACCCAATATATTATTTGTATTGACCGCTTGTCGACATGCTAGCGGCCCCGCAACGTGAGTCACGTTAGCTTGGAGTCGAAAGTCTTCATGCGAAGCGACTCTGCAATACTCATCAGGTGAGCTCGGAGTCGCGAGGCTTCATGCGAAGCGGCCTGCAATACTCATCAGGTGAGCTTAGAGTCGCGAGTCTTCATGCGATGCGGCCCCGCAATACTCATCAGGTGAGCTGGGAGTCGCGAGTCTTCATGCGAAGCGGCCCCGCAATACTCAACAGGTGAGCTTAGAGTCGCGAGTCTTCATGCGGAGCGACCCCGCAATACTCATCAGGTGAGCTTGGAGTCGCGAGTCTTCATGCGGAGCGACCCCGCAATACTCATCAGGTGAGCTTGGAGTCGCGAGTCTTCATTCGAAGCGGCCCCGCAGTATTCATCAGGTGAGCTTGGAGTCGCGAGTCTTCATGCGAAGCGACCCCGCAATACTCATTAGGTGAGCTTAGAGTCGCGAGTCTTCATGCGAAGCGACCCCGCAATACTCATCAGGTGAGCTTGGAGTCGCGAGTCTTCATGCGAAGCGGCCCCGCAATACTCAACAGATGAGCTTGGAGTCACGAGTCATGCGAAGCGACCCCGCAATACTCATCAGGTGAGCTTGGAGTCGCGAGTCTTCATGCGAAGCGACCCCGCAATACTCAACAAGTGAGCTTGGAGTCGCGAGTCTTCATGCGAAGCGACCCCGCAATACTCATCAGGTGAGCTTGAAGTCGCGAGGCTTCATGCGAAGCGGCCCCGCAATACTCATCAGGTGAGCTTGGAGTCGCGAGTCTTCATTCGAAGCGGCCCCGCAGTACTCATCAGGTGAGCTTAGAGTCGCGAGTCTTCATGCGAAGCGACCCCGCAATACTCATCAGGTGAGCTTGGAGTCGCGAGTCTTCATGCGAAGCGGCCCCGCAATACTCATCAGGTGAGCTTGGAGTCGCGAGTCTTCATTCGAAGCGGCCCCGCAGTACTCATCAGGTGAGCTTGGAGTCGCGAGTCTTCATGCGAAGCGACCCCGCAATACTCATCAGGTGAGCTTGGAGTCGCGAGTCTTCATGCGAAGCGGCCCCGCAATACTCAACAGATGAGCTTGGAGTCACGAGTCTTCATGCGAAGCGACCCCGCAATACTCATCAGGTGAGCTTGGAGTCGCGAGTCTTCATGCGAAGCGACCCCGCAATACTCAACAAGTGAGCTTGGAGTCGCGAGTCTTCATGCGAAGCGACCCCGCAATACTCATCAGGTGAGCTTGAAGTCGCGAGGCTTCATGCGAAGCGGCCCCGCAATACTCATCAGGTGAGCTTGGAGTCGCGAGTCTTCATTCGAAGCGGCCCCGCAGTACTCATCAGGTGACCTTAGAGTCGCGAGTCTTCATGCGAAGCGACCCCGCAACACTCATCAGGTGAGCTTGGAGTCGCGAGTCTTCATGCGAAGCGGCCCCGCAATACTCAACAGATGAGCTTGGAGTCACGAGTCTTCATGCGAAGCGACCCCGCAATACTCATCAGGTGAGCTTGGAGTCGCGAGTCTTCATGCGAAGCGACCCCGCAATACTCAACAAGTGAGCTTGGAGTCGCGAGTCTTCATGCGAAGCGACCCCGCAATACTCATCAGGTGAGCTTAGAGTCGCGAGGCTTCATGCGAAGCGGCCCCGCAATACTCATCAGGTGAGCTTGAAGTCGCGAGGCTTCATGCGAAGCGGCCCCTCAATACTCATCAGGTGAGCTTGGAGTCGCGAGGCTTCATGCGAAGCGACCCTGCAATACTCATCAGGTGAGCTTGGAGTCGCGAGGCTTCATGCGAAGCGACCCCGCAATACTCAACAGGGGAGCTTAGAGTCTTCTCCAGCCCCCCTGCTATACTTAATGGCCAGGGAATTCCTGTCTTGAAATACTACTACAATACAGAGGCAAGGGTGCATTCACGAAATAGAGAGGCAAATTAATAGAATTGCCAAGGATCGAAAATGTCGGCAGCATTTATATACGGAGTGCGACAAACCACCAAGTACAGGAAATATGTAGTCTACTTACGAATAAATTCGCCATAATATGTATTTATTTATAAAAAACGGCAAATATATGTAAATAAAGAGACAATTTTTAGTTAAATTAAATATATAAACACGTAACTAACCGGGCCCTACTCATCATGTTAGCTTAGAGTCGCGAGGCTTCATGCGAAGCGACCGTATGGCCCCGCAATACTCATCACATGAACTTGGAGTCGCGAGGCTTCATGCGAAGCGGCCCCGCAATGCGCATCAGATTAACTTGGAGTCGCGGGGCTTCATGCGAACCGAGACCGGTGTTCGGAGTCGATCGAGTCGACACTCTCGATTCCAGGCTTCAGTCGCGCCCATCCCTAGTTGTGGGCAACAGAGCGGAGACTGACCTTGAACACTTGAGCACCTTGACTTGGTTCGACTGTAGAGTATAGACTCGTATGTGAGGCTCCTTTGCATGGAACACCGGTGTAAGATGAGTCTTCGTCCGCGTATCGAGGGACGCTGCAAGATAATCCATAATATTCCAGGAATAAATAAGCCCATCCAGATTTCACGTAAGGGATGTGGCCCTGATGTTTTGATATACCTTACTTACTTAATCCGGTCCTCTTGCACTTTATGGTGTCGAGGATACGACAGAACTCCATCTTCTTCTGTCTCCGGTCAAGACAACTGCCGCTCTCACTGTTAGTCCTCTCTCCTTCAGTGCCTCTCTTATTCCATCCATCCATACCTTCCGTGGTCTTCCTCGAGCTCTCTCCCCCTCCACTCTCCCCTCCTTTATTAGCCTCGGCAAACGTTCTATTGACATGCGATGAAGATGACCAAACCATCTTAATTGATGTTCTTGGATGGTTTTCTCTAGTGGTTTGATATTCAGTGTTCTCCGAATGGTTGTATTTCGGATCGTGTCCCTCCTGGTTTTGTCCTCTACTTTCCGGAGATATCGCATCTCTACCGCCTGGATTCTGCTTTTCGTTCGTTCCGTTAGTGCCCAGGATTCACAGCCATAAGTCAATACAGGAGCAAACGTGGATTTGTAAACCGCCAACTTTGTGTTCTTGGAGATTTCCCTCTTGTTCAGGAACTTTCCTCGGATGGCATTAAACAATCTCCCGGCTTTTCCTATTCTATCCGTAATTTCCTCCTCCATTTTTCCATTCGAACTTATTGTTGAACCAAGATACGTGAACTTTGTAACCTGTTCCAGTAGTTTTCCATCTGCCGTAATGCTGTGCCTCTCCTCATTTCTATTGATTACCATAGTCTTTGTCTTTTCAACGTTCACCTCCATTCCTCTCTTCCTTAACTCTTCCACCCATATATTGATATTGTGCTGTAGATTTTGTTCGTTGGAGGCAACTACTATCAAGTCATCTGCATATGCAAGATTAGTTAATCTCACTGGTCTCATGAGGTAATTTCCAATCACCATCTTCTTAACTTTATCTTGACATGTCTTCATAATTCTATCGAGGTATACTATGAAAAGTAGAGGACTTAGGTTACATCCTTGCCGGACTCCTTGTTTTGTGATGAATTCTGCTGATCCCACATTCCCTGTCCGCACGTAGTTCCGACAGTTCCTGTAGAGACTTTTAATGGATCTTGCAAGTGTTTCGCTGACTCCACACTCCTTTAGGGCTTTCCATATTTCCATTCTTGGAACTCTGTCAAACGCCTGCTTCAGGTCAATAAATGTTGCATGAAGGGTCTTATTCTTCTCCAGAAGTTTTTCACTAACCATCCTGACAGTGAAGACGAGATCTTGCGTGCTTCTATTTGGGCGGAAGCCACACTGGGCTTGTTCCAAATCCCCCTCTACCACTTTCTTTAATCTGGACTCTAGAATCCTTGAGTAGACTTTCCCTGGCACTGATAACAATGAAATACCACGATGATACCACATTCTCGATTGTCTCCTTTCTTGAAGATGGGTATAATAACTGCTACCTCCCAATCTCTGGGAACATTCTTTTCTCTCCAGGCATCCTTCATTATCTTGAATAGGAACTCTTCTGCTTTCTTCCCTAAATTCTTTATCATTTCCGGCGCAATTCCATCATGTCCTTGTGCCTTTCCATTCTTGAGTTGATTTATGGCCACCTGCATTTCCCCTATCCTTAGGTCTTCTCTGTCTTCTTGTGTTCCTTCCGTCATTATCTCTTCTCTTTCCTCACTTTCCTTTGGGTCGTCTTTATTCCCGTTCAATAGATCATGGAAGTACTCTTTCCATCTCTCCAGTATTTCATCCTCTTTTGTTATGATTTTCCCATCCTTATCCTTTATAAATTTTAGAGGACATTCCTTCTCCTTTCTCATGTTCTTCAGTGCCTTATAGAACAGCTTTTGATTTTCCTTGGAGTTTTTCTCCATTTTTTGTCCAAATTCTTCCCAGGCTTGTCTTTTTGCTATTTGCACTAGTTCTTTCACTTTCTTTCTTTGGTCCTTATAACTTTCATAGTCATCATTGTCTTAGGTTCTCAAGTAGTTTTGCCATTTATCATTTTTCTTCTTTACTTCTTCCTTAATGTCATCATTCCACCAATGTGTCCTCTTCTTATACTCCCCCACCATTGTTGTTCCGCATACTTTACTTGTCATTTCTAGAAGTATCTTCTTAAACGTGTTCCATTTTTCTTCCATATCCATCTCATTTATCCTCTCTTTTATCTTCCTACATTCCTCCTCTACTGTCTGTGTAAACTGGTCCTGTGCCTCTTTGCTCTCTCGTAACTTGTAAACCTTAATCTTTACTTGTTTATTCTTCTTGGGTTGTTTCCTCTGTTCCTTTACATCAGACTGCATTGTAGTGATCAAGATAAAATGATCACTTCCTATCTCATAGCCTCTATAAGCTCGGCAATCTGTCACTTTCTGTAATTGATTTGACCTGATCAACACATAATCTATGATGGATCGTTCATTCCTATTATGTTTCTCTCTCGTGTACATATGTATCATCTTATGTGGGAACATGGTGTTCACTACCACAAGGTTATTGGCAACGCAGAAATAAACAATTCTCTCACCATTGTTGTTAACCACGTTTTCACCGTGTCGGCCAACAACTCCGCCGCTCTTCTCTGGCAGGTTGCCGACTCTGCCATTTAGATCTCCTAGCACAATGATTTCTCCTCTAGTTTCATCCACCACACTCTGGAGCTCTTCCTGGAACCTATCTTTATCCTCCTTCCTCGCATCATCATTCACTCCATAAACTATGATGAATGACGTCAGATCTGTCCCAGGGCCTAGACGCATACCGACAGTAAGAATTCTGTCCGTATGGAACTTTCATTCCTGAATCTTATTGATATAGCTCTTGTGGACTAATAGTGCTACTCCTGCTTTTGCCCTCAGTCTACTGTTCACTCCACTATAGATGAATACATGATTGTTCACTAACCTATCCACCCCTTGTCCTTTCTTCTTAGTCTCCGTTAATGCCAGTACTACAAGTCTTGCTCTTTCAAATTCTGCAACGAGCTCGTTTTCCTTTCCCGTGAATGATCGTATGTTCCATGTTCCGAATCTCATAAGCCTTTTTCCTCGCCAGTTTGTCATTGGATTCAGCAGTCCGGTATATCTCTCGTTTTGACTTTTCATATAATACATTTCGGGCATGTGAGTTATGGGCCCACAGTGCCCTAGGGCAGTGAGGGGGCTGCCCTCGCCTTGCTGTAACTTCAGGACTGATGGTCTTCTCATTCCCTACTCCCTGAGACAAAGATTTTCTTCCTTCAGGATCTTCAGCTAGTGGTCTGTCGTTTAGTCGGGCCCCTCACCCTCGACCTTACCGGCTTGGGTGACCCTGCCAGGAGCCGAGGCTCCCGCCGGCATCGCTCTCGGGATCACTGAGGCACGCAAGCCTCCCCACAACGTCAAAGTACCAGACCTTCTTATTGAAATTTAATGAAATTGATATGCTTTTCAGTCGGTCAACACAATTTTGCCATAATTGTAATGGGTGTTGTTCCCTAAACTTGAAATTAATTACATGAGATTATTATTACACTTGTATGACCAGTTTTGATCGTTTGTCTGTAGGAAGATGGGAAACTACAGGAGACCATCTTTAAGGTTGCCGGCGGAGGCATTCGAACCTCCTCGCCTACCGGATGTGAGCGACTGCCTGCAGCCACGCCGTAACGACCACGGCTAACTCACCCGATTTTGCTTCAGTGATAACTGATGAGATGTATCCTAGTTTTGTTGATACTTGTGTAACAACATTTAACTGCTTAACCTGGTAACGCGTAGCGAGGGCGAGGCGTCCTACTCGTTGAGCTGTTTAGCTGCCTGGCTCTGTCCGTCGTATTTACCCTCTCACATCCTCCGTGTGACGACATGCACGAACCTAGGCCCGGCTCCATGGCTAATAGGTTCGCGTGGTAGGCTTCGGTCCGAAGGGTCCCGGGTTCGATTCCCGGGGAATTCAATCCCCTGTGGTTAATTCCTCTAGCTCGGGGACTGGGTGTCGTGACGTCTTCGTGTACAAAGAAACCAAACACTGGAAACAAATAGAACAAGCAGAAACAAGTAAAAGAAAACCCTACTTCTCAGACCTTGGATGGGGTATAGACTGGAGGTGAAGTGACAGCAGCTCGGTTACACAAGCTCTCAGGCTGACGCCTGGAAGAATATGCAATCTCCCCGGCTCAAGCTCAACTTGTGCTCATCTCTACCCCTAAATATTGCAAAGGCTTGTCAATGCCACCCGTATGAAGTGCGTACTTCGGCTGCTTAGCTGCAAGTGTGGTCAAGTGATCTGCTGGCAATCTTAAGGTTTTGAGGTTCTCTTGAGTGCCATTGGTTGAAGTAATATTGTAAATTTTAGTGAGCGGTTGGACTGTGTGTATTATTGTTTCTTGTTTTATTGCTAGAAGGTAATTGCGTACATGAAATTATATTAAGAGACTCATTTCCTTGTCCACAGCGTTCAAATTTCAAGAAAACCTTCTGAAGACCATGCTCCAGATTGAAAACACGTTTTTTGCCCTGGGTGAGTCGTGTCCCCGAGACTGCCTGATAATCTGCGATCGAGGGGCCATGGATGCCTCTGCATGTATGTATATCATTTAATGTAAGGTAATTTGAAGTATCGTTATGAACTATTTAGTGTAGTGCTAGTAAAGCTTGTAAGTTACAGTTACTATGATCACATAATTTGAAATATGTTATGATATTCCTTCTGCTATTTCTTCTGCTCCGATATTTCTTCGGTTAAAAAAGGAACTGGCTGCTTGCATACCCTCTGCCTGTCCATTAACATGGAACACAGGTAATTCTCAAATAGCTTAAGAAAACCCAGGGGAATTTGTGAGAATTGGCATGCCACTCGGGGAATTCCATGAGGGGTGTCAAGTGTTCCACATTTTGAGGGGTAGTCCAACGTATCATCACATTCTGTGCCGGGACGCCAATTGTCCCTTGTTTAGTTAACATTCCCGTGTGCATTCAATTCTTTGCTGGGACGCCAATTGTCCCTTGTTTAATTAACATTCCCGTGTGCATTAAATTCTTTGCTGGGACGCCACTTGTCCCAAACTAAAGTTAACAGTCCCGTGTCCCTCACATTCTTTCCTGGGTAACCATTTGTCCGGTATTCAACTTAACAGTCCGTGTTTTATTTCATTCTTTGTCGGGACCCCAAATGTCTCGTATTTAAGTCAACAGTCTCACGTCTCATCACATTTATTGTCGGAACACCAATTGATCCATAATTAAATCAATAGCCCTGTGTCCATCACGTTCTTTGTTAGAATACCATTGTCCCCTTTTCGAGTTAACAGTCCCGTGTCTCTTCAATGTGGCTTTAAATACATGGGCTTCTAATGATCAGTAAAAAAAATTGAACTCAAATGATACGTCAAGAACTACTGCCTTGGATAACATGGCTGCCAATATGATGACGTTGTGTGACCAACTTGACAGAGATTGTTCATCCATCCCATCCCCCTTTCACGCACTTGAGGGATTCCCTACCCTTTTGTTGTACTTCTTCACCCTCTTGGGGATTCCCTATCCCATATTTTGTGGATGATTTACCTGCGGTTGACGTTACAAGGGGATTTCCCCAATCCTTGGGAAATTAATCTCGTTTGATGGGTGATTTAAATTTGCCAGTGACGGCTGGTAGGTCAGATTTTAGGGCTTTGTTTTTCCTAAAACATGTTAGGTCTTACATGAGTCATGTGGCGGATTGATAAACTCGGAGCCATGAAATACGTTTGATTATGACCGTTTTGGTTCTTAACTGGAAACTGGCTAGGCCCTTTGTTTTGTTTGATTATTAATGGATGATGTGACAGCTCATGGAACTCGCCATCTTGAAAGATAAGTGCCGATACCAGTTTTGGATTTAAAAATTGATCAGTGACGACTTGCGCTTCATAATTGTTTATGATCTTGCGTTTTGGCGTGCGATTTAAATTTTTCTTTCGAGTGATAACTATTATCATTATTGTAATTATTATTAATGTTAAAATTATTATTTATTTAATAAAGTTATACAAATTATTTAGTATTTTCATGTATTTGATTAATAAAATTATGGAAAGAATTGTTATTATTATTAGACTATTATTAACATGCCATTATTTAAAATTTTATTTAACTGGCCGTGATAGCTGATGTCTAGACACAGTACCATTTTGGAACCATTGTTGGATTTCATTTTAAAATGCAAAGCAAATGCTGGGGCGTAGTAGGTGACGACCGATTCCTTCTAACACTGTGCCGTATGTCATTCATATTTATTCATTTTTTTAAACTCTTATGCCGAGGTTGACGTGGATCCCCCAAATAATATTGCTATTTTTAGTATATGCAAATCTATTGCTTGAATTAGCCACCAAGTGTGCTCTCTGAGTGTGTCGCGCACATTACATGAAATATATTACAGCGAGGAATTGAAATGCACATTTCTTCCCTGCATTGACAGGTGCTAGCCGACCATACTACATTATCGGTTTGAAACGTGGCATTCGTAACTGCTGATAATACATCTCACTACGAATAAGTTACCATCGTAGCCATTGTTTGGTTCATATGTTCGCCGAAAGGTGGCATCAAGCAGATGACTCGCCTTTTGGTGTCTGCAATTGCCGCTAGATAGCGATCTTACAAAATTATTATATTTACTTGTAATCATTTGATGGTGGTACTTTTGGAATGGTATGAGTCAGCGCCGCCTGGATATATCGACATTTTGGGGAGGAGGGGGGGGGGGTCATTTTTTTTACAGGACCCATCAACAATCAACACAGTTTTATTTTGAAAAAAGGCCCTAGCCAATTTTAAGTTAAGAACCAAAACTTGTATCATCAAACACCTTCCATGGCTCAGAGTTCAACGAGCTTTCAGATGGCACTTTCATTATCAAAACAAATACTTAGAGAAAAAAAAAAAGGAATCCCTAAAACGTTCACCCGCCAGTCACCACTAACGAATTCAAATCGTGCACCAAACACTGTTGGTTTAACAAGGTTTGGAGAAATCCCTATAGTGGCATTCATTGTCGGTATGGCATTCACAAAATATAATATAAGGAATTCCCAAGGAGGTTAAATGGGTTCCGGAGTTGGTAGCGTATCCCCAGGGGGAGGGAAATGAGGTGGGGTGGAGGTGTAGTATCTGACAAATTGGTCACACGAGGGGAGTATGACATTATCATGTTGGCACCCCTGTAACTCATACATGGCTGTTTTTGGCATATCATTTGAATTTTAAGTTTTGTTTGTGTCAGCATATTTAGAAGTCCCATGTATTTAAAGCCCCTTTACACACCCTACTTCCGTCACATTCTTTGCCGGGACGTAAATTCTCCCTTCTTTAAGTTAACAGTAGCGTGCCCATCACATTCTTTGTCGGGCGCCAATTCTCCCTTCTTTAACTTAACGGTACTGTGTACATCACATTCTCTTCCGGGCACCAATTATCCCTTCTTTAAGTTAACGGTACCGTGTACATAACATTCCTTGTCGGGCGCCAATTCTCCCTTCTTTAAGTTAACGGTACCGTGTACATCACATTCTTTGCCAGGCACCAATTCTCCCTTCTTTAAGTTAACGGTACCATGTACATCACATTCTCTTCCGAGCGCCAATTCTCCCTTCTGTAAGTTAACGGTACCGTGTGCATCACATTCTCTTCCGGGCGCCAATTCTCCCTTCTTTAAGTTAACGGTACCGTGTACATCACATTCTTTGCCAGGCACCAATTCTCCCTTCTTTAAGTTAACGGTACCGTGTACATAACATTCCTTGTCGGGTGCCAATTCTCCCTTCTTTAAGTTAACGGTACCGTGTACATCACATTCTTTGCCAGGCACCAATTCTCCCTTCTTTAAGTTAACGGTACCGTGTCCATTGCATTCTTTGACAGGTGCCAATTCCCCCCTTCTTTAAGTTAACGGTACCGTGCCCATCACATTCTTTGCCAGGCGCCAATACATCCTTCTTTAATTTAATGGTACTGTTATGTCGTGGGAGATAAAAGATAAATAACATACACTTGTTAATATAACACAACGGTTTATTAAACACTAGTCGATACACAACGATACACAATGTGAACTAACTTGAGCGGAACTGCCGTCTACAGTCCGCGGGTGCATATATACATAGTAGCTGGAAAGTTCCAGAATCGAATGTTCCAGATTGGAATGTTCTGGGCATAGTGACTAGAATGTTCGTGTTAACTCAAGTAGCCTAAATACACAACACTGACTAGAATGTTCATGTTAACATAGCACTTTCTAGAATGTTCATGTAAATACACAACATTTCCTCCCTCTTTTAAATGGATGATTTAGGAATCAGGAGAGAATCTCAACGGTGGTCACTGCTGGCGAATATTCCTGCGGGGAATAAAAGAGGTCTGGGAAATAGGTGATGTCCTGTTTACAGGTGTAGCTGGTGTGGCTGGTGGTGTTTGGACTGTTGCTGGTGTCTCTGTGAAGCGAACTCGTCTCAGGCTCGGTGGCTTGGTCGGTTGTGCGGTGGCTTGGATGGTTGCACGGTGACTTGGTCGGTTGCACGGTGACCTTGTCGGTTGCATGGTGATTTGGTCGGTTGCACGATGACTTGGTCGGTTGTGCGGTGACCTCGACGTGGCCTGGTCAAGTTGAGTCTCGTGCGGAGATGAGGGTACCTTTGCTCCGTTGCTGAGCCGGTGTGACAATACTGCGCCCAGGCCGGTCTTGCTGGCGTCCGTGGCCAACAGGAGTGGTAACGCTGGGTCATACTGCATGAGTACCTGGGGCGAGGTTAGGGCGTTCTTGATGTCTTTGTATGCCTTGTCGCCTTCTGGTGTCCAGATGAGAGGGTCCTGGAGCAGCATGTCTCTGAGTGGTCTGTCTCTGATGGACAAATCGGAGATGAACGAACTGTAGTAGGTTGCTTTACCAAGAAACAGTTGGAGTTCTTCTGGTGTAATTGTTTTCGGTGCATCACGTACAGCTCGGATGTGTGCATCCGACTTGTGGATGCCTGACGCATCGATTTTGTGGCCAAGGGCTTCCAGAGAAGTTTGAGCGAAAACGCATTTGGCTCGGTTGAGCTTGAGGTTGTGTTGCCGAAACCGTTCCAGAGTGGTGGTGCATCAGATTTTCAAAGCTATCAGCAAAAACTATACTGTCATCGAAAAAACTTACGACGTTTGGGAGACCATGCAGGACTGTGTCCATTCGCCGCTGCCAGATAGCGGGGATGTTAGCTGCTCCATATACTGCTCACGTTGGGCGGATCAGACCGTGAGTTGGCGTGTTAAGCGTGAGAGCATGGCTGAACTCATCGTCGATCTCGAGATGAGTGTACACGTCGGAGATATCCAGATGGCAGAAGAGAGTGGCGCCGCGCATTCGGTTGAACAGATGTTCCACCTTGGGAATCGGATGTTCATCGATGATGATCCGTGGGTTGAGAGTAGGCTTGTAATTGCCTGTGATCCTCAGTTTGCCGTTCTTCTTGGCGACGACGTGCGTTGTCGATGCCCACTCAGAGTAGTCCACTCTTTTGTAGAAGCCAGATGCAATTTTCTTGTCGATTTCCTTGGCATAGGCATCGCGGAGGGCAACTGGTACGTCTCGAGCTCTGGCGAAAACAGGTGTGGCTCCAGCCTTCAGGTGCATCTTCGCTGGGGGACTTGAGATCTTCCCGGGGGTGTCGCTGAACACATCCTGGTAGTGAGATAGAATGTTGTCGAGCTGCTTCTGTTGTTCCAAGGTCAGAGCCTGCTTGTCTGAGAGCTTGTGGATTGGGTCGGGTTTTGCGAAGAGGTGACCAAAGTCGATCTCCCGTACAAACTCTGAAATCCACTCTCGGCCAAAGAGCGATTCGACTTCGTCAACCACGTAGAGATTCAGGTTCCTGGTTGTGGTTCCGATGGTGGTGCACACTGACGTTTTGCCAATGCATTTAATCGGATGGCCAGTGTAACTGACGAAGTTACGATCGTTTCTCTGCAACACAAAACCTGGTTTGATCATACTTAGCTTTGATTTGCTCATGGTTGAGCAGGGGGCGCCGGTGTCGAGTTCCATTTTGACGGTGGTTCCCTCTATGTTGACATCAACCAGTGGCTTAGGTGCTGCGTTGACCGATCCGATGACCTCGATTTTGCTGAGGTAGTCCACAACGTCGAGGTTTTCTGCTGGAAGCTCTTCTTCGGTCACATGGTTTGTTGTCCGATGTTTCCTCGGTTTCGATCGGCAAACTTTTCTGATGTGATCTTTCTTGCCACACTTCAGGCACTCTGCGTTCAGGAACCTACACTGACTATGAGGGTGAGCTTCACCGCACCCTGCACATGTTGATTGGTTGTCCTGAGATGCACTCTGGTTTGCCTGGTGTGGCCATTGGTGCTGTCTGGTTAGGTTGTAAGACCCTTGACTTCGATGAGCTGACTTGCTGCGTGGCGGTTGCTGGTTGATGCTCTTCCTGGACAGAGGCTTCTCGTATCCAATCCGATTGGTTGATTCAGACTTAGCGGCAGCTGTTTTGACCTCGTCGGTGGTAAAGCGAGTAGCTTCGAGTGCGTGCGCGATTTCATATGCTGCGGTGGAGTTCTCTGGTTGTTTTGCAATAATCTCGTCGCACATTTCTCGTGATTCCAAACCTGCGAGCATTTGTTCAATTAACATGCGATAAAGAAATGTGCCATACTCACAAAATGTTGCATTCTGCCGCAGTCTTAAGGTGAAGCTAGCGATGGTTTCTCCTTGCTTCTGCATTACACTGCGAAATTTGATGCTCTCAGCAAACTTGTTGCGTGTGGCGTCAAAGTGGCCTTCCAGCTTAGATTGAATCTCGTTGTATGACAGAGTTTCCGGATCATTAGGACTCACCAGGATCTTCAGGGCATCATTGAGTTCAGATCCCATGTAAAAACCCGTGCAAAGTTTGCATGCTGTTTTGCGGGTACCTTGCTGAGGTTGAGCGCCCATGTAAAGCGAGTGAAATAGTCGGCTACAGTCGTTCGGTCGGTAGTGTGATACGGTTGCATTGTGAACTTTGGCGGTCGAGGTTCTGATGACGTTGTTGACCTTATTGTCTGTCGGATAGCGTCGGCGATCATTGCCGAGAATTGTTGGAGTTGCTCAGAGGTTAAGTCCGTTATGGTGAAGATGAGTGGAGAACAGTATTTCTAACACGCACTTGCGATGAACTTAGTTCGGTGCACACACTTGCGTTGAGGTTAGAAAGTTCACTCGGTTTAGTTTCCAACACGCACTGCGATGAACATCGTTCGGTGCAACACTTGCGTTGAGGTTAGAAAGTCACTCGGTTTCACAACGTTATTTATCTTATCCCACTTCTGGCACCACTGTTATGTCGTGGGAGATACAAGATAAATAACATACACTTGTTAATATAACACAACGGTTTATTAAACACTAGTCGATACACAACGATACACAATGTGAACTAACTTGAGCGGAACTGTCGTCTACAGTCCGCGGGTGCATATATATATAGTAGCTGGAAAGTTCCAGAATCGAATGTTCCAGATTGGAATGTTCTGGGCATAGTGACTAGAATGTTCGTGTTAACTCAAGTAGCCTAAATACACAACACTGACTAGAATGTTCATGTTAACATAGCACTTTCTAGAATGTTCATGTAAATACACAACAGGTACCATGTCCAGCGCATTCTTTGCCGGGCGCCAACTCTCCCTTCTTTAAGTTAACGGTACCGTGTTCATCGCATTCTTTGCCGGGCGCCAATTCTCCCTTCTTAAAGTTAACTGTACCTTGTCCATAGCATGCTATGTCGGGCGCCAATTCACCCTTCTTTAAGTTAAAGGTACCGTGTCCATCACATTCTTTGCCGGGACGCCAAATATCCTGTAGGCCTATGCCCAGACTATTTCGAAGTTACACTGCACGGTTAGCTTTTGTTCAGTTAGACGTGAAAAAGTGTGCTCATTTTATTTATTTATTTATTTATTTATAGACGAACTTCACAAATAGGTATTGGCCTGAAATCCACTTTTTTATTTAACTATTCAACATTTAATTTTAAGACTGTTTTTAAAATATAAAGAAACCATAGTGAATTACTGATCACTATCGCGTCAATGAGAAAAGCTAAGTTGATTTATGGAATAGCACGTTAAGTATTTACGTAGGTTTGTGCGTGTATACTTTTTTGTATTGTTAGATGTCGTCATCGGTAATCAAGTACCGGTAACAGTCCAAATATCCTTATATGTTGAGAAAGGATTTTGGATTATTTCCCATAATATTAGCCAAGAAAGTGGAAAAAAAGGGAGCATTTGGAACCTTAGGGATAATTTATGCTCTACTTGGTATTGGTTCTGGTATGTTCATGTGTATCCATTGATTTTTAAAGCTTTGTTATTGAAGAGTTATTGGGATACATGCATGCTCATATAGTGTATCGGTAGCATATTTTAAGAACAGATAGTGGTAATGTTTGTTCTAATTACTTATTATGTTGAACTTCGCACACTGGTATATTTGGGGCATATCGTTTACTTGCCACTTTAGTAAAATTCAGTACTATATTCATGGATCGCTGATGGCAGCTCTCCGCTGCACGAGAAAGTACCGGTACCCCATGTTGAGCGCTCGGTCCACCATGTTGGTGAGCCCATTCCCGAGCCGTCCTTATGGGGAAGCAATGATAATCTTGTCAATTTTAAATCGTAATTAATGTTGCTTTGGAACAAATAAAAATTAGAGACATGTCCACTCATAGCATGAGGGCATTGGGATCACTGACACGTCATTCCAAGGTCAGTAAATCTCCGGAATAGCAATAAAAATGAATGTATAATAACGGCTGACAAATATCAACTTAGGTGCTGAGTACACGCAATTAGCGATCAGTAACAGAGTAACGAGTGAAGAACAATTTCTGGAAACTTTCTTGTAAATTATATAAATATATATGCCACGAAATTATGCATTCTTCAAATGATGTACCTATAAACGTAGCTCACTATACACTCGACATATCGTAATCGGTGCTTGGTAATGAATTTCTGTTTCCATGAAATAACGCGCAGTTTAATTTATAAAATGAAAAGATCATTTAAGCAAATTGTACGTATTTATGAAACCAGCAAATATTCAGACCTTGTCAATATATCACATAACCAGCAGCTTAATTGCCACAGTAAAAATTACACAAAAATAAATGTACTGGTAGCCTATATAATTATCAGGGTGCGAAATCGGAAAGAAATGGTGGAGGGGTGGGGAGAAGGATTACAGGGCATAATTACTAATCCCAGCACTCTGCATCAAATACTACAGCTCTTAATCACGCTAGCAGCACAATAAACTTAATAATAAAGGGAGGTAGATCTAGGCCAAACTGCACTTTAAGCCAAACCAATTTCACTCCTCAGCTCCACATTAAAGTTAACACAATTAAAAACCTACTCAAAATATACTCTCCCCACAGTTTTACAACTATTAAGCGAACTATTCGCACCCAGAACCGAAAAACCCTGAAATGGGATCAAATTTTAAAACGCTATGGCCTATATAGCCGATCACGTCTGCTTCAGCACCACCGCATATGTAAACTTAACTTCACAATAACTTCAAAATTACGGCTAAGTGACCTGTCTGCCTGAGAAGTAAAGGTATTACAGACTTGCCTGGGATGATGGGTCACCAAATCGGTACCGGTACTTAAAACTAAGATTTTACGCTTGAAATAACCAAATTCAGTCCATTTTATAACTACAAGAAACACAAAATATTTACTGCCAGTGGCCTATATGTATAACATCAAACTACTACTGTTTATATCGGGTAGTTCTCGGTGGGGAGTATATAATTTTCCTTTCTCCTGTAAGTAAATTTCCTTCTCCTCCAGAAAAAATGTAAATTATAAATGAGCATGGCGTCACTGAATAAGACGAGCGCTCTACGGACCACGTTGTCTACGAGCAATATTGCACCATGCGCTCGCTGCCATCCTGCTATACCTCCTGTCATCGTCTATTCGGCTTACTGCTGCCTTAGCTACCAGCCATCCATGTATAGAGATCAGTGGTAACCATTTATTTTTAAAGCTTAGCTATTGAAGAGTTATTGGGATACATGCATGCTCATCTAGTGTATCGGTAGCATATTTTAAGAACAGATAGTGGTAATGTTTGTTCTAATTATTATTTTGTTGAACTTCGCACACTGGTATATTTGGGGCATATCGTTTACTTGCCACTTTAGTAAAATTCAGTACTATATTCAGACAAGTGTAACTTCTAACTTGACAGTTCGCTGATCAGATGACCACTGTTGCCAGAGCACTAATGTAGTGTGACCAGCAGAAAGGAGCAGGACATACAACCAAAGTAAACACACATCCTCGAAACAAGTGAATAGAGAACTATTATTGTATATTTTGATAACTTGGGCAGGCCTGACTTTATATTTCTCACTAAAAGACATGTTTTTGTTCGCACAGGCGAATACATAACTACTGTTATCATTCCACATGAGAAATTAATATGTAAACAAGTAGTTCCGTGAAGAACTAAATAGCTTATTTCCGTATAACCCACTGCTCTTTCCCATTAAAACTCCCCTGCCTATTAATAGGATTTTCCATGTGATATACTAAATAACTTTTGGTTCATGACCTATGTCTTCACCAACACCATTATAATGAGAAGTTATGTCCTACAATATATAGTTTGCAATATCGATGGTTAAGACTCTCCAATTAATCTTGTAAGACTCCTCCCGCGAGATGGCATCTTTCTGTAACAAACTACAGAAATTAATTTTTAGAAATGTAAAAAGCATGGCTTGTATGATTTACGAAAAGTAAGCCACATAATTTAGTGCCATTAGATAAGGATTGTTATCAAAGCCCATCATACGAATCATATTTTCAATTGCCTGAATAAGTTACGAGATTTAAAAAATGAGGTTTTAAATTTCGATCTGTTGCATCGTGAAATTTTGAAAACAATTGAACACCATTAGACGTCTCTACACTAAGCTCTGAGACCACCTTGTGGTGTAGCGGCTAGCATTCTTAGCTGTCGCCCAGAGGTCCGGGTTCGATTCCTGGCTCTGCCAAGAAAATGTAATTCTGGTCTGAGGACTGGAACAGGGTACACTCAGCCTCGTGACGCAAAACTAAGAAAAGGAGGGTTTGAATCCCATCTCAGCCATCTTAGAAGTGGTTTTCCGTGGTTTCGCATTTCTACTCCAGGCTAATGCCGGGATGGTTACTAACTTAAGGCCACGGCCGCTTCCTTCCCAGTCCTCATAAGAATTACAAATGCCATACTAATACAGCCACCACAATTACACAGGTTATCAGACAAATTCCACATACACCCAAGTATACAGGGCTACATGACCACGATGTTGCATAGCCCCTAAATCAATCATTAACAACAACTAAGCTTTGAATAAAGATTTGCTGTGCCGAGTTTCATTACATTCGGGTGATTGGACCGGAGAAATGGTATTTTAAATGTTTGAAAATCACATGGGCCGCCATGATGTTTTTGTAGGATTTGGAAAGTGACATATTTTTCCGGTAACACCATACAGAAATTTCAGTTTGATTGCTTAAATGGTTTCAGAGATTTTGAGAACCAGTGAAATTTATCGTATGAATGTCATGTTGGCTTGTTTTATATAGACTATTATTATGCTATAGAATTATATGCCAACAGACGAATATTATAATCATGGCTCATTAAACCAAACTACATTTCTATAGTTTTTTTTAGGACACGAGAAATATAAACTTGATTTTAAGAATTTAGCACACCCACCATTTCTAAGTTCTAGTATTAATTGAATAAAATTAGACGCCAATACATTAAACCTTCTGTGAATATTTACCGTGCGCTTGGATAATTAGATCGAGAGAAAAATCCATATAAATATTTCAATTTCGCGTCGCTACCATGGTGGATTTGTGTTCATCAGGTTATTGAAAGGCCAGTAGGTGAACTTAGGTTAACAGCCTCTATCAACGTACAACATTTCAGTTTGATTGCTGTAGTAGATTCGCAGATATTGAGAACCGCCTAAATATTTCGGATTATTGCCATGTTGGATTGTCCTATATGTAGGCCACAGAAATATGCACTTAGCTGGATCATCAGCGGGATCTAGGTGTCCTAGGTGAAACCCCACACAAGACACGGCATAAACCTAGAAAAATTACTGAGTTTCAATTCACGGGACGTGAAATCCAATATACCGTACCATCTTTCTGGAAGCCTTTATAGGGAGGTGAGAGGCTGCTTGAGCATTTAGTTCTCGCAGATAAGAGGCGCATGTGAGCTCGATAAGAAGGGAGGTAGTGCACAGTTCGCTACTCCTGTGGGTGTCCGGGCACGGACACCAAGAACCCGCTGATGAGCCAGCTTGGTGTTCCTAGGCCAAATCCCATGCAAGACACGGCATAAACCTTGAAAAAATGCTGAGTTTTAATTCACGGGCCGTGAAAGTCATTATACCATCTTTTTTCAGAAGAACATTGTTACAGGTTAAAGCCTGCACAGAAAGAAATGGAAATGTATACTGATACAAAACCAGAATAATACACAGAAAATAGGCCACACACAATCAAATCAAGCCTTGCTTCAATATCCATGACAGTGCATGTAAGTTCATGAATCTTTAACATTGTTGAATGAAATCTTAAGAGCTGTTTCATAGACTATTTTTGGTCTCACCATATTACTGTACCACTTGTTGACTTGACCTATGCGAAAGGAATGTGGAGCAATTGGAAGAGTCCAATCACCACCATAGGGAAGATGAAGTAAGGGAAATAAATGAAATATGTGCGAGGGAGAAAAGTAGAACACTGTTAATTAATCAAAGTCACATACAAGTGTGAACTAATGGAACTAATAACAAGGTAGACAATAAGTATAATAATACTAGTAGTAGTAGTAGTAGCAGTAGTAGTAGTGATGAGGAAATGACTTTGAACTGCTCGAAGCAGGGTAGTAAAAAGGCAGGAATGCCCTGCGGCCAGTTACAAAAATTAACCTAAATTGACAAATAAGGTAGCATAAAACATTTAGGAAGTGAATTGTTGTTGTGCTCAATCTAAGCTAAATCTCCCACAAGAGAAAATACTAATGACAGATTTAGCGTGACTAGACACAGTCTTGATTAACAATAGAGCGGTAATCAAGAGAGTTAGATTGAAAATTACCCTAGGCAGGAAGCTAACTGAGCTAACTATACCAGCAATAGACAAGCTAGAGAGAACTGTGGAAATCACAAACTTGGCAGTAATGTATAAGTGAGCAAGTTTTACAAGAGCACAACAACGAATAAGTGCCAAAGTGCACGAGTAGTATTTCAATTATGTTTACTCTGCTTGATAATAAAATGCAAAAGAAAAGGATTGTAATTAGCTTGACCAATATTTGAGGATAGAACCACAAAATAAAATAGTTTGACAATAGTGTAAAATGTAGGGCAGGAAACTGCCTTGGCTAAAAATTGAGAGCTTTGCCACAAATACAATATTTAGAACAATGAGATCACTTATATTACTACAGTGCAAATGGGGTTTCTAGTTAAATGACTGGTTTGAGACCAAGTTAGGTTTAGGGTGAAATACATGAAAAGTTGCAAAGATTAATGTGCCCTAGTTGATGATGATGATGATGATGATGATGATAATTGTTGTTTTAAGGGGCCTAACATCTAGGTTTTCAGCTCGTGTCCTGGTTGACACAAGTTAATAGATGAAGGCTAAGATGCTCGTAAGACAGTTGATTTTAGCATCTTGGGCACGGCAGGTGCCATTACACAATTAGAGTATGTACAATATTAAGAGAGAGAAAGTCTGTAGACTTTGGCACAGCGGGTGCCAGTACACATTAGAGTATGTACAATATTATGAGAGAGAAAGTCTCTAGACTTGGGCACAGCACGTCCCAGTACACATTTCGTGTTTGAAAACAGCTTGCAAGCCTCAATAATGCCTTGACTAAAATAGATTTGTGGGAAGGACTCAAATTAACAATCCCTATTTGATACAACAGCGATCAACAAAGAGAGTAAAAAGGATAGTTGATCCCAACAACCTGGGTCAAGCAACACTCATTGCAAACACCTGAAATACCTTGCTAAAGAGAATAAGCCTGCCAGTCTATGAAGTAACAATAAATTGAAAGGGTCAAGCGTCAAAAAAGCTTATTTATCAGTTGGACTTAGAAGTGGTTTACAATACCACTGAATTCTACAGAATTACAAGATAGTTATAAATTCAAATTTTGGGAGGAAAGATTGAACCTCAAGTTTAAAAAAAAAAAAAAAAAAAGGTTACTTAATTTTCATTTAAATTTGTTAGTTGGGGGGGGGGGGGGCATGATGGCGCAGAGGCTTAGCTGCTCATCTTCCATCCGAACGGTTGGAGTTCGAATCCCGGCAACAGTGGGGTGGAATTTTCACTTGAAAAGTCACGTGGTGTCAGGATGGGCATCTGGCCTAAAATCCCCGGCCATAACCAAAAATGAGCCTGGTTGCCTCTGGCAACTCCAATTATTTGGAATAAGCCGAAGGAAGAAAGAAAGAAAGAAAGAAAGAAAAAAGTAGAGGGTGTAAAAGGGGGTGAGGGAATGAGGGATTGTTTACTTTTGAAGTTAAGCGGGCGCCCAGCATTGACAGTACGTAAAAACCTAGTTATTTTTTGGCACGATGCACTTGAAAGTTTTGAGAATAGAAGTAAAGTTTTTTTTTGTATGAAGTATCACTGTTTAATATGATGAATTCTTTTCGGATTAAGCATCTGTATGGTTTCAAAGTTATTTCGGTCTTGCGTTAACAAAATTGCTTGGTGAACTTGTACGTGATTTTTAACTTGGATGAATGGGGTACTGAAAGCATCCCACGACGAATCAAATTACTGACTTTTGACTGAGCGAAGTTACAAAAGATCGAATCCCTTGGTGCGCCTACCCATCAACTGCAAATTACATTTGGAAAGGTTTCCCTCGGTGGAAGCAATTAATGTTTGACATTACTGCAATTTATTCCTGCCTGCAGGGTAAAATATGCAATTTTGACGATTTCTTGCAAGTGGGTTAAAAGAGCTCCATTGGATTTAGTAAAAATGTACATGTAACTTATCTTTTCATGCTAGCTGGCTGAAGGTTCTTGAAGACGACAATCACAATGTCACCACCTCATGGCGAGAGAAGAAATATATTGTCAGAACATGACAAGATGTCCGCTGGTGGTTAGATTGTCCTTTGAGAGAGACACACAAGTGGTGTGTTGAACTGACTGCAGTAGAGTGACGCGAGGTAGGAAGCGGGAGAGCTAGCTGAAGTAGGAGAAAGCCAGGGGAGGAAAAGGGAAAACATGGTGACAAACATATCAAAATAAATAACTCTAAGAACAAGAAATTTTTCTTTCTTCAAGCGATGTCCAGAGAATGAAGGAAGGAAGATTGTAGTTTTACGTGACCGTTAATCGCGAGATCATAAGCCACGGGACCTCCTTTTTTACGTGGAATCCAAACCACAGGACATGGCATTTCACTTTGAAAATCTCACATGCATTGACCGGGAATCGAACCCGGTCTGCCATGGTGAGAGGCCAACAGGTAGACCGCTGCGCCACCACGCCCTCAGAGAATGAAGAAGTGTCTAAATTGTCATCTGTAGTAAGGCGAGCGAACTTCCAGACGTTGGATGAGTTAGTTCCACCGTTGAGCACAAGCTTGGAAAGGCGCAGAGATGTCCTGCAAGGTGGCACAACAGGAAGATGTTTGACGTTTAGTTAACGGAGGAAGAACATAAATATTTCTCACTGCAACATAGTAAGAAAGCACATAAGAAAAATGCACAGGGAAAAGGCGAGCATACAAGGGAATCTCTTTTGATGATTTAAAGGGAAACAAGCCCATAAGAGAGCGAGAGAAAAAAATCCCAATAAGGGTGAAGACTACTTAAATCGTATATTCAGGGAATATAGCAGAATTAATGGGATGGGCAGGCTCTTTAGTCACCATCCCCAAACCAACCCAACCCATTTCAAACTCCACACCAGATGCTGTAATTGCTCACAACCGCCTAGCCCACCTTCTCACCATCGATGTCCTACTAAGCATCGGCAGCGACCACCTCCCCGTCCTAGCCACAATACCCATCCACTCTTTCCCAGCCCTCCCGTCCTCCGTCAAAACTTCCAAAAAGCCAATTGGCCTGCTTATAGAGACCAAATCACCCACTCCCTACAACACCCACTCCCAAATCACACATCCGAGGCCACAGTGGACGCTTATACCCAAACCCTAGAATCCACCCTCACCAGTGCTGCTTGCTTCCACACACATCCCCCTCACCCCATACTCACCCTCCTGACCCCCTTTGCCCTCGAAAGCCTTCCCTCTCCTCCGCCTATCTCACAGATATCTGGAGCATTTCAAACGCACTCGCGACCGCCATTTCCTCACCCTACATCGCCAGCTCCTACGTCAGGTACATTCCTACCTCCGAGCCTTCCACCGCCGCAACTGGGTAACTGTTTGTAACACCCTACAACAGATACGATCCAGCCTAGCCACCGTCTGGAAGAAGTTTAACACACTCGCTCGTCGGTCCCCAACCCCCTCCTACCCCATCATTTATCGAGGCACTGCCCCACGAGATCTAACTGTCAAACTCGAAATCTTCGCCCGGCGCTTCGTAAAAGTCTTCGACCCCGCTCGAAACATCAACCTGCACCACATTGGCGACGATGAGATCGACTCCATTCCAAATCGCCCATACCTCCAGCCCCACCCTCTACATCCCCCCATCCAACACCCAATCAACGAACCTATATCACCCATCGATATCCAACTCGCCCTCTCCCAAACTAAAAACACTGCTCCCCGTCCCGACCAAATTCGCTACATCCATATTAAGAAAGCCCTTCCAATCTTCCTGCAGCTCCTAGTCACCCTCTACAACCACCTACTCCTGACCGGATTATATCCTACAGCTTGGCGCGCAGCGACAATGCTACTCTTCCCCAAACCCCACAAACCACCTTCCGACATCAAATCCTACCGTCCCATCTGCTTAACAGCCATCCTCTCGACTCAGCAGGTACTTTTGGCCCTAAACATCCCTCCCCTCAGCACGACACGCCAGGTAACTGACCTGTCGTTCCTACATTCAATTTTAAATGGCCATTACCGTTCGGACCACCTGCTGTCACTCTTCAAACTAAGAGCCCCCTAACATTCTACCAGGCTCAAAAATATTATGCACATTCCGCACACTAAACATTCCTTAATCCAAAGATCCTTCCAAAACGGCATATCATCCCTGTACAATAGCATAGCAAGTAAACGCGAGTTGGACATATCCACAAACAAGAGGACGTTCCTGAAGCAGGTGAAGGAGAACATAAACTGTATTTAGAACTGTCATCTTGGCCATTAACGACACGGCTACGAGCAAGGACATTCTACCGGCTCTTGATCTGGACTTGTTTTGTTTGGTGATTTGTTAAATTTATTTTATATTTTACTTTAAATTGTTATTTGGTTGTTATTTGTGCAAGCGTGAAGGGCTAGCATAGCTGTAGTTTGTGCTTTGATTAATAAATAATAATAAATAAAAACTCTTCGTGAAAATCCTCGTCTGTTGCACCCTCCTTCACCTTTCCCGCCACAACCTTCTCCCTCTTTCTCAATGTGGTTTCCGACCAGTTCTTTCCACCCACGATCAGCTGCTACGCCTCACCACCCTCACAGCCGATAACCTCAACCGATTCCGTTCAACCCTCCTCCTTACCTTCGATTTCCAAAGCACATTTGACACCGTCTGGCACGCCCTCCTGAAGCTTCACTACTTCCACCTCCCTCTCAACTTCATCCGCCTCATCCGCAATTTTCTCTGCCCCCACACCGCTCCAATCTCCATTCATCACTCTCTCTCTCTCTCTCTCTCGCTCCTTCCCCCTAAACCAAGGTTCAGTCCTCTCACCTCTTCTCTACATCCTGTTTGTCGGAGATATCCCCCAGCCTCCGGCTCCTCTTCACCTCCTACAATTTGCGGATGACACCGCCATCCTCGCCCCCTGCCCCTCCGTCGTCGCCATCAATCGTCTTCTTCAACCATATCTCAACAGTTTTACGGCCTGGTGCGACCGTTGGCACCTAACGTTGAACACAGACAAAGTCCACGCTGTCCTCTTTCGCCTTCGCCGCCACGCCAATGCACATTCTCGAAATCCTGCCATACTCAACCTCCAAATCCACGACCATCGTCTCCGTCGTGGCCCATCTCTCCGCTATCTTGGGGTAGAGTTCGACGAGCACTTCACTTTCAGGTCCCACCTCCGAGCTCTCACTGCCTCCGCACAACAACGCTCTCGACTACTCACCTGCCTACTTGGCATCTCCTGGGGTCTTCACCCACCTACAGTATTCTACACCTACAAGGCACTCATTCGCTTGTACATCACCTACGGCCACGTGGTATGGGCCGGTTGCGCCGCCAGTCGCTTCCGTCCTCTTATTACAATGGAACCGGGTTAGTTAGGCGTGGCTGCAGGCAGTCTCTCACATCCGGGAGGCGAGGAGGTTCGAATCCCCCCGCCGGCAACCTTGAAGATGGTTTCCTGTGGTTTCCCATCTTCCTTCCAGGCAAATGCCGGGGTTGGTCCCTAACTATAGGCCACAGCTACCTTCCAATTCCTCGTCCTTACATTAACACTTTCCTCCCCAGACAACACTCCACATGCGACTGTACTTGTAGCTCACCCAATGGGTGTCCGTATAGAAGCAGCTACAAAACTCTGGCGAGCCGAACATGTCCTCGGACACTCCCGGCACTACAAGCCATACGCTAAAAAAAATTACAATGGAACGCCGTATTTCTCGCATTGCTCTTCGACTCTCTCCGATACATCCAAGTGGGGACTTGTACCGACAAATGCCCCTGGCACCCATCACCACCTACATTCACTTCCTCCAACTTCGATACCTTCAATGTGCTCGCCGTACTCACAACCCCATATTACAACAGCTTGAAGCTCTCCCTGCCCGAGCTCCTCTCTACACCAAACTCGGTCTCACACACCTAAAATCCCTCATCCCAGCCCCCGACTAAGCATCCCCCCACCAAAACGTGGCATCACATCGCCACTCCTGAAGCACACAACTATCGATACTTCCTGACGATGGCGAATGCTCGCCTATAGTCTGAAGTATAAATCCCCCCCAAATTCTCAGTCATCAACTCATTCCCCCCACTTCATTCTCAACCGTAAACCGACCACACTCGACCACCACAATTGAAATCATCTTCATCATATCACTTCACCAAATTATTATCATCCCCCACTTCCACCACAATTCATACAATCGACGTCATCCCTTCCACAAACACTCACTCCCTCTCTTCCATCAGAGCACCCCTTCATTTCATCCACTCACCCAAACGCCATTAAAAAAAACTCGTCTCATCCCAACATTTCGTTATCATCCATCTTTCCATCACAACACAGCAACCGACCTAACTTCAAGCAAACATCCATTTCATACCTCCATACACACAAGCCACCTCATTTCATCAATTCGTCCGCGATCATCTCATCTCATATACGAAGGTGGATCAAAAAGTTAGTTGCACTAACGCGCTGCAGCAGCGCGCTGTGTGTCGCAAACGTGGGCACAGCGGAGAAAGGGACAGTCACTGCCCACACATCTGTTAGGCAGGTCGCTGTGGTGTCTCGTCTTATATGGTGTGAATAGCGGGCAAATGCAATGGCGCGTCGACTGGACATTCACTCCAAATATGAGGTGCGTGCGACATTCCGATTCCTATGGGCCAAAAGGAAGAATTGCACGGACATTCATCGTGAAATTAGTGCTGTGTATGGGGAGCGGGCCTTTTTCTGGCAAGGGATCGTAAAGTGGTGTCAGCAATTCGAAGCCGGACGCACGGAATATCAAGTACGAATATCGCGAGGGCAGGCCCTTAACGTCCAAGACAGGTGCAAAGGTCAACAGTGTGAATGCGATCATTAGACAGAACGGTGGTCGACGTTTCCAGTCCGATGAGGAGGTGAAGGCCGCTGTTTCCGTGTGGTTGCAGTATGCTGGAGGAACTTTCTATGTATCCGGCATCGACAATTTGGTTGTGCGTTCGCAGAAATGTTTGGAGTCTCTTGGAAGCTATGTGGAAAAGTGACGTTACATTGTATGCCGTTATAGGCGTGTTGCTGTTGTATAGGTGGTGTAATAAATGGCCATAACTGGGAAGTGCAACTTATTTTTTGATCTGCCCTTGTACTATTCTTTCTCTCTCTTCTACAGCAGCGCTCTCCTTCTCATCTCTACAAACATCATCCACATCATCCATTGCTCCCATCTCAAACACCATCATCCATCTCTTCCATTGCATTCAATACAAAATAATAAAAACAACTACTACTCGCTCTTGTCTCTCACACTCCACCTCAATCACATCATCTCACCACATACCATCACCCCATCCATCTTTAAAGTATTATCGAATTCATACGATCATCTCATTTCATACATACTTTTCTCTTCTCTTCTATCTCTCTCTTCTACAGCACCGCCTGCTTCTCATCTCCACAATCATCATCAATTACTCCCATCTCATAATACGTCATCAACCATTTCTCCCATAAAAATCAATCACAACAATTTCAAAATTACCTAAATTCCTCGACTTGAAAAATTATAAAATCACAACATTTTCTAAATTTCTAACTTACGAAAACTAATAAATTCAAAAAATCTCAAAATTACAAACCTTCAAACTCCACAACTTACAGTAGTACAAAGCATAAAAAGAGGAAATGTTCTCAAACTTAAAAAATTCAAAACTTTAATCTTAGCCAAGAGGTCATGCCATTTCTCCTTCTCAAACTTTTACAATTCACCACCACCCTTCTCCTACAACTCTCAATCTCCCAAACAATCCCCTCCTCCGGCCCAAGAGATGGTGCGGCCATCTATAGGGGCCCGCCCACCCTCCATGGGTGGGAATGAAATGACATATATATATATATATATATATGGGCAGGCAATGGAGTGCAGGAGGGATTACTTTCCGCATTGCAGACCAATGCTCAAGCCGTCATAAACATTTCAAGAGTGTTCAAACTCCTCACTTGAAGTTCCCATAAGAAAACAAAGAATAAAAAAACGTTATACAGTACAACCTGTCACATCCGGACCTGTGATATCCGAACCCTCCCATATCCGGACACATCTCCGAATGAATATTTAAGTCGTAGTTGAGAGCGAGGATACATTAGTGTGCTAGCCAAGGAGGAAGAATGAAAGTTGCAGCGCTGGAAGGCTGTGTGCGTGCTTGACCGCGAGGGGTTGTGGCCTGACTCGGTCAACGACATCTTCCCGGAAATGGATAATTTAGTTTAAAGCAATTCTATTTCTTAGCCTATGTACAGTATACAGTTAACAAAATGATACTAAACCGTTAAAAACATTAAAATTAATCAACAACAAACTCGTGAATTATTTCTGGACACCTAGCTATTTGTAAAAATAGCCTTGTGCTACTATATCCGGACTGGGGGGCGTGGTGGCTCAGCGGTCTAGCTGTATGCCTCTCACCAAGGCGGTCCGGGTTCGATTCCCGGTCAATGCATGTGAGATTTTCGAAGTGAAATGCCATGTCCTGTGGTTCGGATTCCACGTAACAAGGAGGTCCCGTGGCTCGTAATCACAAGATTCACGGTCACGTAAAACTACAATCTTCCTTCCTTCTTTACTATATCCGGATCGGCCGGTCGCCACATTAGTCCGGATATGACAGGTTATACTGTATTAAAAAAATTCATGCATTCCACATTTATGTAGCATTTTGATATAATTTTCGCATTTTGACTGAATTTCGCATGTTGTCGCTTTCTCAAAACACATTAGAAATTGGTTTGCAGGTCGTGAAAAGTGAAAATACAAGAGTACAAGCCATTATGAGAAGTTCACGCTTTATCACATTTGCGAAAAATCACTAATAAGGAATGTCGTTTTTTAAATTTGGTGTTATATAAGATAGAATTGGTTTTCTTTGGTTCGCCAATGCTATTTCAAGAGGCCATGACTAGAATTGCGTATATGGCGAGAATGTATCAGTCGTCAGTGGTTGATACACAATCACAAATGGAACTTACAAAGTTGGAGGTTAGGGTCCTTCTAAAGCACTACTGGAAACAAGATTACGAAGCTGCTGCCGCGGCTCGATGAATATGTGAGGTGGATGGAGGTGTTGTTACTGAGCGTGTGGCACAACGATGGCTCCAAAGTTTCAACACTGGAGAAGAAAACACTACAGATTTACCGCTTTCTATAGGATATTGGGAATACACGCAAGAGTTTTGGAAGAAAATCCACAAAGAAGTACTCGTAGGCTGTCAAAAGAACTTGATGCATCAAATGATACCATACATTGCCAGATAAGGAACTTGGAAAATCAAACAGAAGCTGTAGATCTGTACCTCATGAATTGACCCCTGAACAGGCTCAACGTAGAGTGGATATCTGTCGTCAGCTTATCGGTAACCCCATGGCTGATAGATTTATCAGGAGAATTGTCACATGTGATGAAAAATGGGTCTATTACCGCAATGCTGACGCCTCAAAACAGTGGCTCAGTCCCTGTCAACCTGCCAAAGTCATCGTTGAAAAGGATCGGTTCGCCCCAAAGTGATGATGTGTGTCTGGTGGAATTTTGAAGGAGTGATTCACTGGGAGTTTGTTCCAAACGGATGTGTAGTCAATGAGGATCTTTATTCTCAACAACTGGAACGAGTTCATGAAATTTTGAGACAGAGATACCCAGCATTAGTTAACCAAAATAGAGTTCTCTTGCAGCAGGACATTGAGAGACCTCATACTGCATGGATAACCATGGCAAAAATTCAGGAATTGGGAGGAATCGAACTGCTACCAATTCCAGCATACAGCCCTGATCTTGCGCTTTCAGATTACCATCTTTTTCGATCCATGGCCATTTCTTGCATGGAAGAAATTTCGAAAACATTGAAGCTGTGGAATTTGGTCTCGCCGAATTCTCGTATCAAAACCCAGAGACTGGTGCCATGCGGGATAAGAAACCTCGCTGAAAGATGGCTTAAGACCATAGAATCTGATGATCTCTACTTTGAAGAATAGTCTGATGTCTTGTCAGGAAAATGTTCCAATTAAAATTTTCTTTCAAAAAAGGACATTACTTATGTATAAAACATCCCCTGTAGTAGGGAGAGTAGCGAGTAACATTTGCTGATTATTTATGGAAATGTGATGGTTCGTCTGGAAATTAATTCATGGGTGACCACTTCAAGGTGTAGCAGCTAGCATTCCTGGCTGTCGTTCCGGAGGGCTGGGTTCGATCCTCGGCTCTGCCAAGAAATTTAATTCTTACCTGAGGGCTGGTACGGGGTACATTCAACCTCGTGAGGTAGAACTAAGAAGAGATTTGTTTGATTCCCACTTAAGCCATACTGGAAGTGGTTGACTCTGGTTTCCTACTTCTACTCCAGGGAAATGCCAGCATGGTTCCTAACCAAAAGCCACAGTCATCTCCTTCCCCAATCCTCGCCTGAATTACATATAACTTACACACACTAATACAGCCATCACAATAATACAGGTTATCAGGCACATTCTACACACACCTAAGTACACGGGGCTAAATGACCCTGTTGTCCAAGGCCCTCGAATGAAACAACAACATACATTATGGGTATGCCCCTGCTCTATGTGAGTAGTTCTGATGCGCAGCTACACAGAGGTCCTGTGTACACTAATATTAATGCAAGCTAGCTTGTAATTTACATGGCTCCTAACTTCACAATTTAATCATTGTTTTGCTGTGGGCAGTGGCAGTTTGGGATTGCACAGGTCTTTACAGTTTTGAATTGTTTTCCTAGAATGTTCCATTGCATTGTTAAGCTTTCTGAATGTTCTGCTGATTTATTTATATTTATTTTTTCAGTTATATCGCGAGAGAAGTGGGAGAAGATGATGATAGCAAATGGTTGGAACAATGTTGAGTTGCGTGATAATCGCTACAATCAGATTGTACATATGGTGTCTGCTGCTAACGGAGCTGAGGATTTCTACTCAACAGAGGTTGGTTATCTGACATCTCAATTGTACAGTCATGCATGTTAACTTTTGAAACATCAGTGGACTAGGTAGCCAAAGTTGATTGGCTCCATTCTGGCCCAGGTCATCCTGAGTATGGTGGTTTGCCTGGGAAATACTGAGATGGTATCATATAGCCTATCAAGTCATGGGAGGCCTATCCCAGTTATAGTCCCACAAACCACAATAGCAAAACCATGAGATAACATTCTACTTGCCAGCAACACAGCCAAGCTCCAAGATAGTTTGAGCAAAGAGGTAGGCATCACCAGAACTCTCTCACTGCTCTAAGCCAGGCAGTTCCAGTAAACATTGCATTCCATGCAGGAACTACCTATTAATATTATTCTTGATGTGTGTGTTTAGTTCCCAGTGGCATAGCCAGGGAGGGGTTACTGGGAGTTAGAACCCCTCCCCCTCTTTAGAATTTTTACTCCCTGCAATCTACTGCTTATTGAGTGTTTGCCACTCTTCCTGTCACCACTGCAGCCAGTGAAATATCATTTTCAACATAAGACACCTGAAAACCTACCTTTAGATAAACTACAAGTGAAGCTTGACTCAATGGTTGTAAAATCAGCAGATCTGTTGGATTTAGTTTCTTAGAAGCCTCGAAAGTTGGAATTTAGATTGCAATTTCAACATACCTTTCGCTGCAAAAGTTCTTGTTCTTCTGTATTTTCATGTATTTCTTTTAGTTTATCACAATTTTTACTGTTTCAATTTTGAGGAAGTGTCCATGGCTCTGGATGAGATGAGTTGTTTTTCTAAGGCGGAGTTCGAATGTTTGAAGATAGCGCCTAGTGAAGTTGGGAAAATCACCGTTGTGAATGTCATGTCGCATTGTGAGCGATCGCCGAAGTGATTTTTATAACATGAAAACGAAGTGGTTGAATAACTAAGACATCGAGGGAATAAAGGAAGAATATTTCTATGATTTATGGAATTTATTTCACGTAAATACAACAAAAAATCCCGAGATCTGGAAGGATGCGTGAGGAGCGATGCGCAGTGGTTGTGCTAGCACGTGGCAGGAGGTGTCAGTTGAAGGCAGTGGTGAGACTCACTCCATTTCGTGCATCCGCGCGAGCATGAGATTAGAAGCGCTTGATATTTTCAATATTTAGGGTACCAAAACCTGCAGCTAAAAACTAGCCGGCGAGGAGACACTGGTTTCAGTGTGCTCTATGATAGTTTTTCTAGGTGGGGCCAACTCTTGTGTGTGCAGAGTTGTGTCGGATAATATCCAAACCCACAGTATAGCTAGTCTTTGAAAACTGGGCAAACCTCTCGCCCGGGTCTTGCAAGGAGCATATCCTTTAACCAGTGTATGGTTTAGACGGCGACTGGAGCGGACTATGCCAAGCGTGTCCTGCAGAATAATATTCTTCTTTATCCAGATAGACATGTTTTCTAGCTTAGTGAATAGCAGAATTAATTTGGAAAAAAGGCTGAACAGGAAAGTCAGAGTACCGCGCTAATATATGAAAGATCACAAGTGAGTCATCGTGAAAGATTTTATACGGCCGAAAGATACTTATATTTTGGATCGACAAAACACGGAGTGAATGTTATCGAAACACGGCAAGTGTCTAGTTAAGAGTTTTTGCGACAGCACAAGCTATATGGTGTTAAGGGGATTCGGACAGGACATCATGGTGTCGGACTTCCGGTATGAACATTTGCATTGCACCATGAATGGGGTGCTAAACTAAATTGGTGGTATGATGGAAGCAGACGTCTGGGAACTTTGTGAACGAGGTGAGAAAGTGGATGTAGGGTATGCAATTTGCATATCATCACGGACGGATGGAGTCATGCCTTGTTCGTGGGGCATTCTATGCCAGCTGGAGCCACCTTTTGGAACACCTTCAATGACCAGTGAGCAGCATTCTATATTATTATTATTATTATTATTATTATTATTATTATTATTTTTATTATTATTATTATTATTATTATTAAATCGTTACAAATACACACATTTTACAAAATTGAGAACAATTGTACACATTTTATGAATTTCCTTACTCTTCCTATTCGTTGTTTAACCTGTAAATTTATAATTATTATAAAATTATATTGTTAAAATATGATAATGACGGGTCGAAATAGGATATCAAATTCATGCAGAGCAGGAAGAGATATCACATATGCCACTAAAAGGTGAAACCTTATGTGTGGCATGCTTATCATTGATTACTATTTCTAAAAATTGTATTATAACTTAGCCGAATAACATGTTCTATGTAAATGATGTATAAGCCTACACTAAAAAATAATGAATAAGAAGGAAAATTGAATTTGTGTTTGTATAAACTAGTAGGCTCAACTAATTATATTTTCAATTTTAATTTTGTTTTCTCTGAGAAAATGTTTTATATGCATCTTCAGGTTTGCATGATTTCCTTTAAATTCTTTTAATTTAATTGGAAGAATGTTATATAATTTAGGTGAGAAATACAGAAAGTTACGTTTGGCTATACTTAACTTAGGTTGATATAAAATAGAGTGATTCTCTGTAATACTTTTGGATTCATACCCGTGACTAACAACTTGAATTCTATTTCTATCTTTAAAAATGTGTTTATATATTTCAAAAGCATACAATTGTTTAATGTTGAAGACCCTTGTCTCAGCATACATAGTCAGATATAATCTATCTTTCTTCAACATTATTCGCAGTATGAGATTCTGCACTATCTGAACACTTTTTAGTACATTTTCATAGGTGCCTTCCCAGGCAAGAATACCATATATAAGAACTGACTGGACTAGAGCATGGTAGATGTCTTATTAATTTGTAATTGACAATATGTTTTAAATTGTGAAATATATAGATTGTTCTTCTTATTTTACTTGTAAGGTATTTGCTTTGGCTTTTCCATTTCATGTCACTATCTATAAATAATCCCAGATATTTAACTGTATCCACTTTTGCTATTTTAGGACAGTCACAGTTCTGATTACAGTTCAAAGTGTGTATTTTTAGTTCATTAAAGTCATCTTCAACTGCTTTTAAACTGAATCTTACGAACTTTGATTTATTTATATTTAAACATAGTTCGTTACCATCTAGGTAACATTTTCAATGCAGCAGTTGCAATTTGTTTTACATTTCCCCATGTTCTACCTTCAACACAAACTACCGTATCATCTGCGTATGATATGACATCAACATTTTCGATTCCATGTATAGATGATTTAATATCGTTGATAGCTAGTATGGTGAATTGCAGACCTTCAACCATTTAGGAGTTGTCGTTTTTGAGAATTTGGATTTGTTTTGAATTATGCTGACGCATAAAATCTCTGGAGCCTTCTGATGTTTTTCACACTTTGTGAGTCAGCATATCAACAATGAGACACATCGTCGGATGATATTAGTATTTGAGGCATTCTACTTTTCTTATTGCTAGGAGTTTTCCTATTTATTTGTATAGTTAAACACATAGTTTGATGGATAGTTAGATGTAGATATTTTTGTCTTTGGATATTTTGTTTTGACGATAGTCGTCATTTAATTAATGTAGAATGGAATTTTTATCCATTGTAAATGAGATCTAATAATCAGTACTGGTATTGGAATAAATGAGTTTGATTTTTCTGTGATTGAGGATATTTTCTTAATGAAAATTTATTATGATCATGTATTTGAGATGTCGTAAATAACCGAAAAATAATGTTCACTGGAACTTGAGAAATCTTGTTGGAAATATTGAAATGTGAATAAGAATAATGATAATTGATTATCATTGGCAATTGTCTATAATATTTACAAATAACGATAATAATAACCGGGTGAAAGTTGTATGCACCATGTGATGTTTAGATAAATGGATATGGATCATTAATATCAGAAAATTAAAAGTTATAAATCATGGAATAATGCACATAAGAATTATGTAATGGAGTAGATAATATTCTTCGGAACGGAAGGTTTTTCTTAGAGCAGACTTGTATCATATAGGGGGAATTTTATGTTCTGGTGACATTTGAATGAGAAATGAATATTTGGGAAGAAATTATATTATAATAACATCTATGTGATGGAGCTGGCAGGTTAATGAGTCGAATGGGACTGCACGAGTGCGTTGGTATCCCACAAATTGATGTTCTAATCCATAAAATACAGCAAATAAGACTGAATGGAATTATGGTGTATAAAAATAAGATATATAAATATGATGGTGAATATGACAATTTTTAGGTGAATTTGAGATTGGTTATTGCCTCACACGCTCATAAAAGAAGTGTACAGGCCAATGTAGCCGCCCCAAACTTTGATCAGTTACCGTCATCAGTGGAATTCTATATTCTACATTCTATTGTTCTGACATATTACTGACATTATTTTTGAATGGTCTGAATTTAAGTAGAATGGAGTAGCGTTGTTGAAAACCTTTCCGTATCACAATAAGAAATGTAATGTGGAGGAAATAGTGCAGTTCTTGGGGAAATTAGTGTGTTCATGGAACGTGGACATAATATTCCAATAATTGCTGAAATAATTTTGCTGACCCGTGATTATGTTAAAATCCATTTAATAATAATAATAATAATAATAATAGGATTTGGGGGCTGCACCCAGCATTATAAAAGTAAATGATCCCATAATTGTTTGTGAGATATTTTTTTGGGGCGTATGGCTTTTCTTAATGCTGGGAGTGTCCGAGGACATGTTCGTCTCGCCAGAGTTTGTAGCTACTTCTAAGCGGGCAACCATGGGGTGAGCTACAAGTACTGTTGCGTGTGGAGTGTTGTCTGAAGAGGAAAGTGTGATTGTAAGGACGAGGAATTGGAAGGTAGGGACTGTGGCCTATAGTTAGGGACCAACCCCGGCATTTGCCTTGAAGGAAGATGGGAAACCACAGAAAACCATCTTCAAGGTTGCCGACGGGGGGGATTCGAACCTCCTCGCCTCCCGGATGTGAGCGACTGCCTGCAGCCACGCCGTAACGACGACGGCTAACTCACCCGGTAGTGAGATAATGATTAACCTACGGAAATAAATTTAAAATCAACAATATTATTAATATAACAATTGGAATCTCATGTGTGGAGATAATTTGAATAATGTTGGAATTATTTGATTCAAATTGAATGACTTGGATTACTGTGAGGCAGAATAATATTGGTGGCATTAGTAAATTATATGGAATAGTGGAATTCCATCCCTCGACATCTGAGGATAGATTTTCTGATCTGGATAAATATTAATTTATTGTGATTTTGGAAATATAATTCTGAATCGTATTGGGATGGGTGAACAAATTTTATTCAGGTGTCAGACCAGACTGATATTGTCTGAACACTCTGAAACCATGTAAATATTGTACAGGATAGAAATGGATATCATGATGGACTATTATTTTCATGGATATCAATAACCATAAAATACTTAATTAATTGTTTAGTTTCTTTGAAAGTCAAATGGTTAGATTGTTTTGAGAACACATTAGTAGAGTAGGGTCCCAGGGGAGCGACAGGATGTTGTTGTTTTTTTTTCAGGTGTATGTTTAGCTTTCCTCCTGTGGAAAAATATTATATTTTAGTTTAGGATGGTTGCTTGATAAATTAAAATGAGATATTTTATTTTAAAACTGATGTTATTCATGATTTTAAAATATTTCCTTCTATCCTTGCTGCAGTGTGCGTCTTGATAACAGCCAAGCTAGTTTTTTTTTCTTCTTCAACCTTTGTTGTTGTGCCCAGATAGCCCCGAGACATTTTGAGTCTTGTGCTCAGCTGTTGTCAAGATTCGCACTTGTGTGGACGTGAGAGACTTGTCAAACGGTCACAGTACATAGCACAAATATCAACATCTGTCTGTTGAGTGGTCAGCTTGGAGGCTGATAGGATCCTCAAAAAGTGCCACTAAGGTTATCAGCATCATTGACTTCTATTAGTGTCTTTATGATGATCCTCATGGATGTGCACACCACACATTATTTTGTAATTATAACCCCCTCCATTGGTCGATATTGGCTACGCTACTGTTATTTCCTGAAAATATGCAGAAATGTAATTTCACGTATTACCTAATGATAGTAACTTAAGCATGCTTGTAATGGAGCATATGCCCTTTTAACAGTGAAAGCTTGGATTTCTTAGAAAGCGTTTCGAGATATTTCAAAAGAGGTGTTTTTTTTTTTTTTTCTCCAATGACGATGGAGAGAGAACCTGGACAAAGTGGGTGTCACAGACCTTGGCCATTTGTCTCAGAAAACAAAGAAATATTAAAATTCAAAATCGCTCATGATTGCCCAGCTTGGATTTGATCTGATCTGGCAGCGGCTTGACAGTGCTTATAAGCAGTCTGTGGGAAGACATAATGTTCAAGTGTGGACGAACTGTTATGTACTGTCAAAGATCATTGATGGTGTGAAATTCTCTGGTGCCTTTGAGTTTGCACTTCACGGACACAATAAGACAAATGAATTGTCAAATCCTGGCATATTTCTAGGCCTCGTCAATTTTAGTTCAGAGCTAGATGTTACGCTTAGAGATCATCTGTTTAAAGCAACAGTTTTCAAGAGCACCTCGAAACAAATTCAGAAATTATTCGCATGTATGCTTTAAATCTGACATGATAGAAAGATTCTCAGCAGACTTAATCTCGGTAATAGCAGATGAGTCCACTGATGTACCAATGGCTATGCAGTTAGTCATCGTGGTGCATTATTTTCTTCTGAGCAGCGAAACAGTTGGATTTGGAGTTTTCTCTCGCCCAGTGATCATAACACTAAAATGTTAGCACAAAGCTTAAAATCTACTTTGAGCGATGTACTAGACAATCCGAAAATTTTATTTCTCATTAAACGTGATGTGTGGTCGCCATTCAGTTCAAGCATGCACACTATGTTCACTGCTATGCTCGTGTGTTAAACTTGATAATGACAGGCTATGAGTCAGAATACTGAAGTATGCATATTCTTTGCAGATCAGAATGAAATACCCATCTTTATTCACAACTCCTCACAGCGATTTGCGTTGTTGAATGACGTTGTGGGCATGAGGGTTCATCATGCTTCCAGTACAATGTAGAATTTTAAGTTTAGTACCATTGTAGTGCACAAGAATACCTCCGCCCTTATTGAGTGTCAGAGAATAATTTGAAAATAGTTCCCAACAGCCAATAATAACGCAAGCAAGAGGGTTGCATTTAAAATTAGAGCACCCAAATTGCAGTTCTGGCTGGATGTATTTTACCAAATTATGCCATAAGTATCGACAGCTGCAAAAGGGAGCATCAGACCCTCTCGAGGCCAGAAGTGCAATTTTGAATTTTTAGCCTGCTATTTAGAACAAACTTGAAACCATAAAATTGATGAATTCGCTGATGAACATGACGCCTTGCCTCCATCGACCAAAATACAATGAATGCCATCACGAGTCTCGAAAAGTGTTGCTGCAAAAGCGACACCGTAATATTCCAAGCCAAAGGATGGTTTGAGTTCACTCATCAGTAATCGCCTTCTTGCAGGAAATCTTTTCTCATCTGAGAGTTTTGCTACGTATAAGAAGCAGTTTCCACATTCTATTGTATTGTGCACAAAGCCTGTGCATCATATCCATACCTCAACAAAGCAGAGATTTAGAACAGAATTGGAGATGTTGTATATGTGAGAGTGGATTTGATTTTTTGCTGTAAGGCAGTTACAAGAACAGCACTATGAGTATGGAACAGATCTACTGATGGCCTTCCTGGACATTGAGAGAGCATATGACAGTGTATTCAGAAACAAAGTATGGAAGTCCCTGGAGGATAGAGGAGTAGAGAAATGGACTGTAAAGAGGATAAAGGAGATGTACAAGGGAAGCGTGAGCTGTGTGAAAGTGGGAGGAGAGAGATCAGACTGGTTGGAACAGAGAAACGGCCTGAAACAAGGAAGTGCACTGTCACAGTTACTTTTCATTGTGGTGATGGATGACATAATGGCCCGAGTGGCACAAGTAATTGGGGAAGGAAAGATGAAAGCAATGGTGTTTGCAGATGATTTGATGATTTGGGGAAACAAGGAAGAGGAGGTACAGGAGCAGTTGGATGTGTGGGAAGGAATAATACAAGGATATGGGATGAAATTTAGCATAAATAAGAGTGAGATGGTGATCACAACAAGGAAGAAGGAAAGAACCACAACGGGAATAACAATTGGTGGGGAACAGCTGAAGAAAATGGAGAGTTTCAAAGTTTCCAGTATCTGGGAAGCCTGATACAAGATAATGGAGGAAACGATTGAGAAATAAATGAGCGGGGAAGGCAGGCAGAAGCATTTCGGAGGAGTGTGAGAAGCATGTTATGGAGCAAGGATGTCCCTCAGAACAGCAAAAAGATCATATATCGGACGTACTATGTCCCTATCCTGACGTATGCCTCGGAGACCTGGGAGAAGAGCAAAATACAGGCCAGTGAGATGAGGTTCTTGAGAAGCAGTATTGGAGCTACAAAGATGGACAGAATAAGAAATGAGAGCACCAGAGAATTAATGGAGGAACCATTACAGGATGGTATAGAGAAATCTAGACTTAGATGGTATGGACATGTAAAACGAATGGAGGAGAAGAGGATACCCAGGAGAGTTCACGAGACGAAGTGGGAAGGAAAGAGACCGAGAGAAAGACCGAGAGACAGGTGGCTGAAGGAGGTGGAAGAAAGCGTGAAGAAGAGAGGAGAAGACTGGACAAGGCTGGAGGCTGAGAGATGGTGGGAAGACAGAAGACGTTGGAGAGGCTTGTGTTCAAACAGACCCGGCCAGTGGCTGGAAACTGTGCAAGATGATGATGTATATGTGAGAGATTTCTGGACTGTTTCAAGAGCTATTCATCTCATGCAGTTTCTCCTAGAAAGTAGGCTAGTGAATACCTTCATTGAATTTGTCCCTCTCTTGAAAATTGTTGTTACTGTTCCCATGACATCAGAAGCTGAATGGTTCTTCTCAACTCTTGCACAGTTCGATGACAAAGAACAGGCTGACAGCACTAGCTATGCTATCCATAGAGTTTGTCAGGGACATAGTGGATTTTAATAAAGCAGTGATGGACAAGTTTAGAGCTATGCTGGCGGGAGCTTGAGCTCCTGGTAGGGCCATCCAAGCTAGACAGGTCTAAGGTGATGGGCCAGTCTAAGATCAATACCCTGGTCCTCCAGGTTGGGCTTAGGGTTAACAACCCTAGCTTGTAAAAAATTTAAATGTTACGGATACCTCAGAATGCTGATCACCCAATGACAAACCGGCAAAAGAAAAGGTTAATGAGAGTCTGGGAATCAGGAACTGGAGAAGGAAAGCGGAAGATAGAGATGAATGGAGGTAGGTGATACAGGAGGCCAAGGCTGTCCAGGGACTGGAGCACCGACCAGTGAGTAAGTAAGTGATGGACAAGTTGTAGGAATCTGGGATGGATTTTACATACAAGCAGTCTGCATAGGGTGAGTAAATCTATTAACATATCACTTATTTCTAATACTCGTGTTATATGTTGAACTAGTACCTTCACTTAATGTAAGATTTGAAGTGCTGCATGTTCAAGGCTCATAACCAGAGGAAACTTGTTGTGCAGGTGCATTTTTGTGCATGTTTAAGGGCGAGAGATCGCAGAGAACATTGACCTTCACTAATTCTGCTGGTTCAGGGTTCTAGTTCTGGTTGAGGTGATTGATCTGAGCTCACTGTAGTTGGAAATGCTCTTTGTAAGGTTCATTACGATGTGTACGAAATCTGACGTACCGTGTCAACCGTTTATCTTTCTAGAAAATTAACGGTCTGCCATTTGAAGCAAATTCTCTTCTCTGTTGAAACCCCAATCCAGAAAGCTACCTCTGCTTTCACCATTCTTCTTTCACTTCCTTGCATCTTTTGTTTACCACATTTTTCAGACATTTGTATTCTGCTTTCTCCTTTCACCTTCAGCATTTGCGTGATTTCGCCTTTCAGCCATATATCCTTAGTGATCCAAGATTTTCTACCTATTGTGTCCCTTTTACTAATGATTTCCTTTGTGGCTTCTATTTCTATTTTCATTCTCAGAAATGCCTGCTTCACTGTACTGGAAGTTTGTTCAAGATTCTTCGTAAGTTCTTTCCTTATCGTCTTGAATCTTTTGTTCACATCCTTTTTCTTTCAATTTGTGCACTTCCCACCTTTTGGTTTCTGACTTTTCTTCAGCTTTAATCTGCCTTTTATAACCACCAGATTATGGTCAGAGTTTATGTCGGTCCTAGGAAATGTTTACAGTCCCAAGATCTGGTTTTGGAATGATATGAGTATAATGGATTGCAACTAAACTAGGCACATGTCTTCTTATGTAGGCTACCTGCCAAACATGTACAATCTCCCAGAAAGTGTCCATAAAGTTCACGCCAGTAGTTTAAGAACAAATAATATCCACTTGCTGAGCTGCTTCTCACTTGAAGTATGGCATCACAAGACAATCATAGGTTGATAGCTCCTTACATAATTCCATCCAACTCTTGTGCCTGTACACATCTATACAAAATGTTGTGTATTCACTTTCTATTATTGCCATCTTGTGTATCAATATGCTTGCAGGAACATGTATGTCGCAGTGAGGGAGTGGAAATGGCTCGAGAACTGGATTATAAAGCTGCTGCTGCATGGGTGGGACATCCTTACTTTGATGTTATTGATAATTCGTCTGATTTCGAAACAAAGATTTGCAGAATGATTGATGTAAGTATACTTGTTGTTAATTACCTCTTGGGGGGGGGGGCGTAAGTGATTTATATTTCTTAGGTTTTTATTCCTTACCTGCCTGCGAGCTGAACCAAGTCACCCTCTGTAACAGGAATGAGGAGCCGCATATTCAGAGATCCCAGATTCAGATCCCACTGCTACTGCTGTAGGGGTAGATGACCTCGCTGTACTGCTCATTAACACAACAATAACTAACTTGGTCATAATATACAATTTTTAAAAATGTTTGAAATATTGTGGAATAGACAGATTTTGTGGTAGGAATTATTCATTTCTTACATGATGAGTAGAGGGCACAATGTCCATGTACATGCATATGAAAAGGTAACAGTTCTTGGCTTATATGCATCTTTATTGACTGTTTTCACAATTTTCTCTCAACTGGATAAAGGATATATATATATATTCAAACAATTGCCCAAATACTGCTGCTGCCAGGAGGAGGCTGAAACCGTAGGAATGGGAACAGGAAGTGCTAGGAGGTTTAATCCCAGAGGAAGAATGTACCTGATTTTGTTTCACAATCATGCTTTTATTTTCCATACTTAGGCTTTTCAAAGAAATAACACAGACTGAGAGAGTCTAATAAAAAAATATGATCAGGAGCAAATGAAAGCAGCTAAAGGTCAGTTGGATCATGATAACCTAAAAATATACTGTATTTACAAGTCCATAAAGCAAACTGGGCTTCAAGCTCTATACTTCATACAGATGCTCATATTTCATATTTTACTGAGGGCCAACATCCCAATGCAATAACCAAAAGATGCCCGTGTTAAAAATACTGATGGCCTAATACAAGTACAAACTCTGTAGAGCATATACAAAATTCACAAATATGGACTCATATTCATCCCTATTAGAATATTAGTGTGTACAGCGCCGCACAGTAAGGCTGATTGCTGATTCCCCTTTGTCAGAATTTCCTTCTATAGAGGCAACAGCCAAACAAAATGATTTGATTTTCCTCAAGAAAACCTCACAAGTTCAGTTGTTATGGACCCCTTTTGCCGACTGTTGTTGACATATCTCTCTATTCGAAGAGGACAAGGCGTAACTCTCGCTCCGCCCTTCGCTCGTGGCAATGCCTACCTGACAGGTTTCTACAGCTGCTCTGCGTGGCTATGGAACACACTGCCAGGGGATGCCAGGAACTTGCTTCTTCAGAAATTCAAGTCTTTCATAAAAAAGTACATGTGTAAAATACTTCTGCACGAGTGATTGTTTCACTGAATGAATAAAAAGTATAGTGAGATTGAGGTGATGAAAGTATGTATGTGAGAGAGTCAGTGAACAGGATAAAACTTACTGTATTAATCTTCTTATTAATATTCTAAATACATGGGTTGGTTTTTTAGTTTTGGCACCTTAGTTATAACTGGATTAATAACTCACTTAGATGGTTCCAAGTTTCACAGGCCCTCGATGTAGTCCCCACCGTTGTGTACAACGTGTTCCCAGCGATGCGGAAGTCGTTGGATCCGGCACTGCCCAATCTATTGATGGTACGAAGAGAGCGCTCGGCAGCCTGCTTAATGTCTTCAATGGTATGGAAGCGCTCCCCGCGCATTGTCGTCTTCATCTTCGGGATGAGATCATAGTCGCAGGGACTGATGTCGGGAAAATGTGGGGGGTGATAGAGGACCTCCCAGCCCCAGAGATCCAACAATGCCGACACAACGCCTGCTGTGTGTGCCCTAGCATTGTCCTGCAGAACGATGGGCGGTGTAACTATGTGGTGGCGCCGTTTCCTTCTCAGAGCTCCTTGGAGATGGTCTTGCAGAAACGAACGATAGTACGCCTCATTAACGGTTTGCCCTCGGGGAACAGTATGGTGAATGATCAAACCATCCCAATCATAGGCAAGAATCAACATTACCTTCACATTGGTGGGGGTTGGTCGAACTGTTTGTTTCCGTGGTGATCCGTGGTGCCGCCACTCATTCGATTGGCGTTTTAACTGTGGCTCATAAGCTCTGACCCATGTCTCTTCAATGGTTATGATACGCCGTAAGAAGGTCTCTCCTTCGCGCTCATAACGCTGCAAGTGCATACGACAAGCGTCATATCGCAGCCATTTGTGCATGTCGGTTAAGTCATGCGGAATCAATTTGGACGCAATCTTCCTCATTTTCAGTAAGTCCTTCAGGATGACAGTTGAATGCGCCAGTCCGGTATCTTGCTCTAATTGACGAATCGTTACGTTCCGATCCACCTCTACTAACGCGGACACCATCTGTACATTGTCATCACTTACTGGTGGGTGACCAGATCGAGGCATGTGCTCCACACGTTCGCGCCCATCTCGAAAGGCTGCAACCCATCTTGCTACCGTTCTGAACGGTAACGCAGCTGCGCCGCACGCTTCCTGCAATCCTCGATGACACTGTTTAGCACTGCGACCCCTAGCACACTGAATTTTTATCCATGTTCTCTGCTCCTGCTTGGAAAACATTGCGACTGTCTTTCGTGAGCGCTGGTCTCACACTACTCATCTAACAGGGGCGACTGCGCACGAGCGGTGGTGAGGACAGGCGAGGTCATGTGCTATGAGGGAGGGGATGCAGGGCAGCAACCGTCGGTAAAAGTGGCAGCGCCCAACATTGTTGCAACTTGGCACTGAAGAATTGGTGCCAAAACTAAAAAACCAACCCATGTATGTAAATACTGCAAATGTGGTATATTGGCTTTCACGGCCAGTGAATTAAAACTCAGCAATTTTTCTAGGTTTGTGCCGTGTCTTGTGTGGGGTTTCGCCTAGGACACCAAGCTGGCTCATCAGCGGGCTCTTGGTGTCCCCGCCCAGACCCCCAGAGGAGTAGCGAACTGCGCGCTATCTCCCTTTCTCATGGAGCGCACCTGCGCCTCTTTACTGCGAAAACTAAATGCAAGGGCCATGTTGTGTTTTTTGTGTACAATCTGTTCACTTTTTGGCTATATATGCATCGTTTGAGACCTATAACAGTTAATTCACAAATTTTGTCTTTCATATTAGGATATGTGCAGACCATAGACAGCATTGCTTATTACTCACATTCTGTAGGAGCAAGAGCTACTATTTGACCTAACAGCATTTTGTGGAGATCCCATCTTTGTCGTCAATTTTATGTTGCTGGAGACGTGCTCTTCTATTCTGAGAACCAGGACTGCCTGCAATCATAGGAAAGGGGTGGGAATCATAGTTTCAGAGCAAATTTCCAATTGTGTCATAGATTCTTTCCCATATTCCAACAGAGTTTTACTCAACCTCGATGCCAAACGTGTAAAGCTCTACATCATTTAGGTGTATGCACCCACTGCTGATAGAGATGACCAAGACAAAGAAATGTTTTATGGATGGTTCGAGGAACTCCTAACCCTCACAATACAAAATGATATTAATATAATAATGGGGGACTTCAACTCCAAGTTAGGAAATGGCAGATTTGATGATTTAGTGAGTTCATTTGGTTTAGGAGTTAACAATGAAAGCAGTGATTATCTCCTACAGTTTTGCCAAGAAGAATAAATGAAAGTAATGAATACTTGGTTCAAATCACCACCACGACTATACACATGGAAATCGCCAGCCGATGAACCAGGCAACATAGTCCGTAGCCAAATAGACCTACAGTATATTGATTAACAAGCGTTTTGGGACATAAATCACAAGCGCATGCTGTTACCCAGGAGCAGATCACATATTAATGTTATCATCCCTGAAAGTAAAATTGGTGAAACACAGGAAACCTAGAAAATAGCATACGAAAAACTCAAACCTGCAACACAGAAATCAACAGCAAAATTGTAGGAATAATGACACCTCTGATAAATGAAGGAAATGCACAAAAGTATGAGACGAAGTGAAAAACATCATGATAGAAACTGCTAAATATAAATTAAGATATAATAGATCGAAAACAGAGCTGGATGGCTGATGAAATTCTTTCATTGATGGATGAACGCCAAAAGCATTAAGCAGGTTGAAGCAGTTACAACAAAATTCAGAAACTTATAAGGTCAAAAATAACAATAGCTAAAAGTGAACGGGTACAGCGGGAATGCATAGAAATGGAAAATCTGCAGGCCTCTCATGATATCAACTTTGAGAAAGAAGCTAAAGGAAAGAATTTCCTCATGCTAGTTGACAAAGATGACAAAATTGTTCTTGATATACTGGCCAAGAAACAAATATGGGAAGACTATATCAACAATCTCATTTCAGATATAAGACCAGCTATTGAAACTGATCAGATGTTAATCTTACAACACTCTCGAGTATCAAAGGAGAAATTGAGACAGCCATTTATATGTTAAAAACCAATAAAGCAGTTGGCCCTGATGAAATTCCAATGGATTTCATCAAACTACTCAATGATGAAAGCCTTCCAGTCCTCAATGGCTTTCATCAATTTTCATTTCCTTCTAAAAATGAGAAATTCAAAAAGGTGTGAAGATCACTGACTCATCAGTCTAATGTGACACTCTTTGATTTTTTTTTCTCAAATTTATCCTCCAAAGATTAGTTTGAAAATGTGAAAGCATTATTAGTGAGTCACAGTTTGGTTTTAAGCAGGGATTGGGTCCACAAGAAGCATTAGTTGCACTACTAGTTCTTGTACATACAAAGTTGCTATTGATCAGAGAAAACATGCAGGACTTGGTTGTATTGATTACAAAAAAAAAAAGGCAACAAGGTTGTACATCATGAACTTATGGCAATCCTCAGAAGACTAAACATGGATCAGGAAGACATTCGCTGTATAGAGAACTTGTTCTGGCATCAAACAACCCAGATAATTTATAACATTGAGGTCACTAACACAATAAATATCTTCAGAGGAGTCTTGACAAGGATGTGTTCTTTCACCTCTCTTGTTTAACGTGAACTCAGAGAGTATTTTTCAGGAAGCACTTGAGAATGCAAAAGTAGGTATAAAGGTTAAATAAATTTGGATTAACAATATTCGCTATGCTGATGACACAGTACTGATTGCTGTTAATGTGCATGATCTTGAAGAACTTCTTAACATAGTAAGGGAATATAGAAGTAATCTGGATCTGAATATTAACATCAAGAAAACAAAATATATGATTGTCACACAACAGCCAATGCCAGCCTATTACTCAAGGGTTCACTGATGGAAAGAGTTAACAAGTTTAGGTTCCTTGGAACACGGTTTTGTGGAAATTGGACATAGAGATAGATTGCTGTATAGAGAATGTCTGTAGTGCTTTCACTAAATTCATAAAAGTTTAGAACTGTACAGATCTGAATCTCAATCTTCGGGTTTGTTTATTCAAATGTTACATCTGGTCTGTACTTCTATATGATGTTGAGGATTGGACTCTAAAAATGGGAACAATAAACAAGATTGAAGCCTTTGAAATGTGAACTTACCACAGGATGCTCAAGATGCCATAAACAGTATCTAATGAAGAAGTCCTGAAATGGATAAATAAAGGCCAAGAACAACTCACTACTGTTAAAACTTCATATTTGAGATACATTCTGTTGAACACAAAATACCACTGTATACAGTTGGTAATTGAAGGGAAGATTGAAGACCAAAAGGAAGGGGACGTAGAGAATATCATGGCTACATGATATACTGTAAAGCAATGGACGGGTCTCCATACTACCAACATTTGTCTGCATACAGCCACACATCGGACAGAAATGCAACCTATGGTTGCGAACATCCATTAATGGATACGCATAAGAAATAGTGGATTATAAGTGTTACATTGGCCTACACATATTTATTGTTCTTAAAATGTTACACCTACACTATATGAGGCGCCTAGAATCAAAACCCGCCAAATCCATATTTTATGAAAATTGAGATAAGCATTGTTTCTTATAGCTTATGCTGCGCTGAATTCATTAAAACTATTATTCTGTCACAAAACCCGCTACATTCCACTGTAAAACGAAGTCCAAGTTGAGGCTTAGTTGCAATTTCCGCAAAGTCCAAAGACAGTTTCGCCATTTTTGGTTACAAAACCCGCCACATCCACATCAGCCAATAGGAGCACCCAGTTCCGCCATCTTACCTTCCATGATGCTTTGCGAAGTGTTTACTCTTTACCTACCAGCATTAGTCAGAGAACGTACCCCAGCCTGACGTGATCTGAATGGTTTATGTTGTTATACTTTCTGATAATAATCATTTATTTTGGATAATTTTGACAAAGAACAAGAGAACAATAACATTTTGGTCCGGGGTGAAGTTTTCCACAGTACTGACATTTGCGAACATAAACGTATCACGAAACCTGATTTTCATATGACTCACGTACAGCCAAAAGACATAAACAGAGAGATTGTCCTTCAGGCACAATAAGTGAAAGATGTTTCTAGACTGCTTTCGAAGAATTTTGGAGAAATATGGAGGAAAAATGAAGAGCTGCAGTTTTATTGCAATCTTCAAATTTCAAATTTATTAAGGCTCTTTGGTATCAAAACCTGTCAAATCCAAATCTTAGTAACAAACATGAAGGGAATGATGAAGATTGTGAAAGTACTATTGAGGATGAGGCAGAAACAGACATTGTGTAGCTAGAACTTGCAGTAAAGAACGTGATTTAATAGTTGAATGACGATAGTTTTGTCTCTAAGAACCTGGACCATATGAATTGAACATGAATTTAATTTGACGTTTTTCCTTATTATTACTATTCAGTACTGTACAGTATTATTACCCTTTCACGAATGCATTGCCGGCGATGGAGATGGGAACTATTCTTTATGTACTTGTGTCACACGTCAGACTGCTTCATTGACAGGTACTGTTATGCGAGTAGGATATGACTCAGCTCCAGTACCCTCGGTCATCGTTTAACTGCTATGGTGACATGAGCTCCTGTGACGCTTATCTGACGCTATGCAGCTTGACCTATGTGCAGACTGCACTCTGTCATCGCTGTGTCCTCCGCTTCGCCCTACAGGGCTCATGTTACAATAAACATAAACACTGGCACAGCCACGCTCGTCGGCAATCGAATATTGAATGGGTAATATTAGTTTTATTCTTTTTCTGTTTATTCTTACTAGCCAATAATCTTTGTGCTAATAAAGCACAAAAATGATACGATTTTTTATTTTATAACCTAAATGTAGTTAACTTTCATTCAAAATATTAATTTCTTAGTAAAGCTTAAGCAGTTTCTACAATCTCATCACAACTTCAAATTTATTAGGGCTCTATGGTATCAAAACCTGCCAAATCCAAATCTTAGTAACAAATCCGAATTATTGCTTTATATTTTTCTAAATAAACTAACTATCCCGGGGATCAGCTTCGTACTTCGTCACTGTTCTTAAAAATAATTAATTCATTTTTTAGTGAAAAAAGTATTTCTTTTTAGGTATTGGTTTGTTTGTGGCAGTTTTTGCCACTTTGCCATAAAAGTGAAGGAATGGATTTGGAGGTTTTTGATTCTAGGCACCTCATATAACAATTGTTAATGACACTCAACACAGACATCTACTACTATGGTCACTTCCATAAAACAGTTTCAATATATAAACATAATCATTAGTTAGAATCACCTTCATGACAAAAGTTCCAGTCCCTCGACATCTCGAAATCTGCAAATGTTAAAAGGGATGTAAACTTTTTAACATTGTTAACATGATTGCAAATGATTGTTGGTTTTCATGTTGTGATGAGTCACAGGAGGTTCACATACAATTACCATGTGTTAAGAATTTCTACTTTTCAATTGTGTGCATTAAACTTATACATAATTTGTAAATCACTGTAAGTGTTCCAATTCTTTATGCGTATGTAAATTACTCCATTGCAAGAAATAAATATGTAGATCTACTATAACAATTGACATTCATGTATATACAAGATTATTCGAATCCATTATAGATCCGTAGTAGACAATAGTACATTATGCAACAAGCCTATAATGAAAATCCACAGCCTGCTTCCAGTCTCCGACCGGGTCAGGAATGGAATGAATGAAGCCCCCATCTAGCGGCGAGGATATGAACTGTGCCGGCTGCCGAGGCCTGACGCACTCCTCTGGGGCAATGATTAAATGAATGACAGATGAAATGAAATGATAGTGGAGAGTGTTGCTGGAATGAAATTTTGACAGGGAAAACCGGAGTACCCGAGAAAAACCTGTCTGCCTCCGTTTTGTCCAGCACAGATCTCACATGGAGTGACCGGGATTTGAACCACGGACCCAGCGGTGAGAGGCCGGCGTGCTGCCGCCTAAGCCACGGAGGCTTTCAACAAGCCTATAATGGCAATAATTAAGAAAAGAGTGTCTTAATTACCATTATAGACGAGTTGCATACGACTGTTTATGTTCGACGATAATTATAACTATTTTATGTTCAAACATAAATATTCATAAATATCTGTCAAGATTTTGCCAGTTTTATGTACTGAACAGAGCACATGGGACACAGAGAATTCTTATTAGACCATGGCCTCCTCAAATACCCCACTATGACACTAGCCACGCAGTGAAATTTAAAATAGAAGGCCGTGGAAGTCGGCGCAGGTGCGATACTATCCTTACCTAATTGGTCACACAACTGTTTCTTGAGCTCTGATTGGTGGGAGAAACTGTATCTGACACATAATATTTACATTTCACCATGGTCGAACATAAATAATTTATAATTATTACATAGTGGGGTACATGTTTCGGGCCCTCATAGGCCCTTCTTCAGCTCTCTTTGGCTCTTACTTATCATCAAGGTCACAAAACATATCAAACATGCAGCACACATCATATTATCAGCAATTATGTTGTTGTTGTTTCCTATGGCTAGCCCAGATTCCAATCCATCAGCTTGTTTTTATCAGCAATTATTAAAACAATTAAAATCAACGCATTAAAAAGTTGCAATCACGTGCTATAGCTCGATGGGTGCAGCTGAATAAAACGTAAAACATGAACCTTGGAGAGAAGAGACTAAATAGTAAACATAAAATGGAAAGTTTGTACACATCACGTTGTCTCTCTTGATACATTCAGAAAACATAGTTGTTGATTCAAGAGGAGGGAAGACCTCCATTCAATACTTGCACAGACTATAAACATAATAGTCCTAGTAAAATGTATAAAATATGTTTTTTTTTAATGTATCAAGAGAGACAACGTAATGTCTACAAACTTTCCATTTTATGTTTACAATTTAGTCTCTTTTCTTCAAGGTTCATGTTTTAAGTTGTATTCAGCTGCACCCATCGAGCTATGGCACGCGATTGCAATTTTTTAATGTGTTGATTTTAATTGTCTTATTAATTGCTGATAGTATGATGTTTACTGCATGTTTGATATGTTTTGTGACCTTGATGATAAGTTGCATCAAAGAGGGCTGAAGAAGGGCCTATGAGGGCCCGAAACATGTACCCCTCTATGTATTAATCTTCACTGAATATATGTATTGATTGACGGGAATTGTTTTTTGGCCTATTGTCGTTTTTCCTATAAATTCATGTATATTTTCGTCAATTTTTTATAAATAATTGATAATCTGCACATGATGGGAGAAAACTGAAAACATCTCCATATTCAGCGTGAAGAACTGGTTTCGTGGAATATAGTTTAATTTCTAGCAATTAAAATAGTTTTCAGTTTGTTGACTGGTATAATGGACATGTTATATTGGTCTTTAATTCTTACAGAGTATTTGCCAGAAGCTGGGTATTGACACAGGTGATCGCTTACGAACCAATTCAAGGAAACTCAAGTTCCTGGTTGCTACTCTACCTCCTGATTCAGTTTTTCCTCCATTCCAAGACTTTGATGTCGTGCACAATTACCTACAAACAAATACACCAATCCTGCAAGCTCGCTTACGGAAAAGAGGACAGAAAGGTATAGTTAATAAGCAAAATAATTTGACAGTTTTTTTTTTCTTTTTTAAGATATATTGGGTCAGAAGTGCCTAACACAGACTTTCTCGTCTCTTTCCAGGTCATTGGAGCTACATACACACCATTCGGAAGCCAAAAATTCACAATCAAGTTGTTGAAGTGAAGACTCAACTTACCCATCGCGACTACCTGAATGTACTGTCTCAGAGAGATGACTCACATTTTACCATCTACAAGAAAAGGCGATGTTTTCTCGTCAATAATCAGTACTTTCAGCTTGATATTTACAAGGAACCATGCCATCCAAGGTTTGTATTTAGGTCTTCAAAGTGATGTGTAGTAAAATACCCATAAACATCACTGTCCTGAAACAAGATGGTTTGTCTTGATATTCAAAAAATGAGTTCTGTATTAATTTCAGTTTTGTTAGTGAATTGGATATGGGGTGTCGATGAGTTGAGGTATGTAAGAATGTTGTCAGTAGTAGGCCTAGTTTGATTTTCATTGATGACAGATAAATATCATCTGCGTATAATCCCTAAAAGAAAAGTTCTTGGTGTTGAATGCGTTGTACTGTCCTAGGATACTTACCAATAGGGAGTGTTAGGATCCTTCTTCTTGGAGACCGTAAGATGTTAAGCGCAGTGGAATGATGGAATGGTTTTGTACTGAGCCCGGTGTAACAAAACCACATGTCTCGCCCAAGAAGATGGACAAACTGACATCCCTGAGGTGTGCACGCACATATTTTGAGAGGAAATAAGTGCAACTGAATCCCCAAGACAGCTTACGTCACCCCTAGTTCCATCACGAAACCGGTAAGGTAGACTACACTATAAATAAGAAGTCGAGGTAAAATTGAAACAGGCTGAGAAGTTGTATTGAAATAAAATATTCAATAAATGCAATGCGGAGAGGAACGTGTGCAAACTGAATTATGAAGGTATTACTGCGTCAAAACATCAGACTAAGTATGCAGATAGGCGATGAGACAAAGTACCTAAGTACGGTAATGTCACGGGAAAGAAATAAGTAAACGGAGCCGACCTATAGTCGCACAGAAAGGCAGAACGCTAGGAAAGTAGATCCTAGCCGTCCGAGAAAAAGTACTCCAAGAAGGCAAACGTTAAGTTAAGGTAATTAAGTATATTAAGTACCGTAGTGCCGGAGGGGTACATACCGTAATAAGTCAATATAGCGAGAAATGCACATACAAATACATACAGAAAATAATAGAAGAAAAAAGCTGGAACCATATCGCACAAAATGAATTACAAAAATAGGTGAATAACAACAAAAGAGATGGGGAACGTGACCCTGACTTGCAGAAATGAAACCGCAATCAAACACGAGATACTCAAATATGATTTTGAGAATAATACGGTGAGGGTATATACCGGAAGATCGCTTTGCTGGTCCAGAAAGAGATGAGGTAAGCCAGGTTCGAGTCCAGCCCAGATCGCCTACGTGCCATAGCAAAGTACCAACTGAAATTGACTATATGGAACACATAAGAACAAGGCGAAGTATCCATCTTCACATATACAATAGAGCGTCAAGCAATGCACGAATGAAGGCAGCGTGTTGACACGCCAATCAACCAAACAGACCTCATGATCAAAATTAATGGACCCATAAAAACGAAAAGCCACCAGACAAAGTTACTGCTTACGTAGTATACTCAAGAGACGGGAGGAAGGAAGTTAAGATGAGATAGACATAAATAAAAATCTCCGTAACTCACCATAATGTGATGTGGTTTCTGTAAAATTTTGCATAGCACGAAATGCGATACACAAACACTGATAAAATGAAGGTAAATTTCAATTCGGTACATACATCACTCCTTGACGCCGCATGTGGAAAGGCAAAGTGCCTTCCACGCTAAATGTGGACTTAAGATAGCAACTTTATGCCTGGTTAACAGACACAGGAAAAGTGTGAAGCGTGACGCTAAGTTTAGCGTCAGATCAAGGCAAGCGGGAAGGAAATGACCAATCATAAAATTAATCAAGTTACCAATAGAAATCAAATAAAAGAAAGATCAACCAATGAGTGAATTTTACACGCGCACCAACCAGCAAGAGAATTGAAATGTGAAATATCAGATCAAGAAAATTATAAATACAAATGATATAAATATAACATATAAATGGAATACGTTGAAAGAACCAAGAAAGTGGTTCAGTGTATGCGATGAGTTTCTAAATTAACTATGTCCGGTGCCTCGCTCTGGACTAAGGGTAGTTCACCCAGCACCCACTAGGCGGCAGCACCCCACAGGCGTCTCGGGCAGCCTTGAGTGAGGTCCCCGCTCCTCAGTCACGTGTAGTCTCACGGAGAGCAATGGCGTAGTCATAAGATGTTATCCTTAGTTGTAGAATTTAGTTAATAAATTATTTTAAGTGAGTACTCGAGGTGTTTCATTTTAACTGCTACCAGAGAGATGTTTAAGCAACAACATTTTGGTCCTCCTAATGCCGGATTATAGAAAAAAGTGAACTTCGAACTTATTCGTGTGCCAACATGTGGGATTTTTGTGAAACAAGTGTACCTGTTTAGTGATGAAATGTGCATGACTTATGTTACAAATCAAACTGTGACTAATAATACAAAGTGCGGTATAAGAATACAAAATATATACATATATAACGGTAGAAATAAATTCGTATTCTGTAAATAGCCATCTTGAATAGCACAACCATGCCATGACCGTAGGACGCCATCTTGTGGGGTGCTAGTCCGCTTACGTCAGCTACCATACATGCCCGCCAGGAGTGCTAGAGAACGGAACTTGCAGGAACATCCACCAGAGACCGCTGTCGACAGATAAACAAGCTAACCAACATTGAAGACAGCATCGGTGAGTACAATCTGGTTCAACATTTCCTTCTGTCCTTTCTTACCGGGTTAGTATGGATGCCAATCAAAAACGTGTATTAACAAAGAAAAGAGCAGTCATCAAATCTCGCGTGACTTGCTTAAGTATATTCGTGAATGCATTTGCAGCAGGTGGGCTTAATGACATTAAAGTTAGGAAACAATCGTTGGCGAGTTTAATGGATGAGTATAATGACACTCAGATACAATTGGAAATCGATGATCCTGAAAACGAAGCACATGATCTAGATAGAGCAGCCTTTGATGATTTATGCTTGGACATTAAGTCAAAAATGGAAACGCTATTGTGCCCCGAACATACACACTCACCTCCGCCTGTAAATAGTGATAACATGAGCAATAGTTGCGCCCTAAAACTTCCAACTATTTCACTACCCAAGTTCAGTGGTGCTCTACAAGATTTCATGCATTTCTATGACATCTTTGTAGCGCTGATCATCAATAATGATACAATCACAGACATTCAAAGATACTATTATCTTCTATCATGTTTGTCTGGCGAACCTCACCACCTCATTGAGAATTTACCAATTTCACAGGATAACTTCAAGGTCGCCTGGGAATTGATTCGCAGTCGGTATCACAATCCCAGACTTATATCAGACCTTCACATCAAGGAATTGTTGTCACTCCCTAACGCAAAGCATGATTCTCCTAAAGAGCTGCGTTTGCTAATTAATCAACTTTGCAGCAACTTAAATGCCATAGAAGCTCTAAAAATTGAAACGCCCTTGCATGACCTTATGCTCTCGTACTTAGTTTTGGAAAGAATCAGTCTCAATCTCAGGAAACAATGGGAGAACGGTACGTCAAATGAAGTGCATGCCAGCTTGAAGGACCTAATTCAATTCTTGGAAAGTAATTGCCAAACTTTAGAAATAGTCACGTCCAACAAGACAGCTGCTGTAATCCAAGATGAGGTCAAGCGTGGTACAAGTTCAAGGGGACAACACCGAGCCTTCGTCACCACGTCACCTTATTGTGTGCTATGTAAGACATCTCACAGTCTGCATAAATGTCCAAAATTCAAATACATGGACGTAAATGGCCGTATAGGTATTGTGAGGGAACATAATCTCTGTTTCAATTGTTTGAGAAATGACCACATAGCCAACAATTGCAACGCAGGTAACTGCCGAAGATGCAATAAAAGTCACCACACAATGTTACATATAGACCAGAATATGGACCGTACTGTTACCTCGTCACACACTGCATCCCAACACCAAGCATATTGTTCTGTCAGAGGCGCTTGCCCTCACAATGAAGTATTGCTATCAACTGCCATTGTTAACATTAGGGATAGCGAAGGTCGAATGCATCAATGCCGAGCACTATTAGACAGTGCATCACAGATGAACTTCGTGTCTCGAGACTTAGTGGACCGGTTGGGTATCAAGCTGAATCGGCATTCAATGCCCATCAATGGCATTAGCAACACGCAGGCGACTGAATCCTCTCACTTCTGTCAACTTCAGATAGAGTCGAGAGTTGGTAATTATAGTCGGCATATAGTAGGTTCTGTCCTGCGTCAGATCACTGGCCCGCTGCCTTCATCAAGAATAGAGTGCGAGGACTGGCAACTGCCCGCCAACATTCCACTAGCCGACCCTAATTTCAACCAGCCTAAGGAGATAGATCTGCTGTTAGGTGCTACTGTGTTCTTTGAAGTCTTGAGACCCGAACAACAATCTAGAGAAGGTTACCCTACTCTTCAAAATACACAACTTGGTTGGGTGCTATCTGGATGTCTACCCCCTCACTCAGTTCAACAACGCAAGAATGGAACAACATCATTGTTATCCACGGCTGAAGCCTTGCACACACAGGTGGAACGCTTTTGGGAACAGGAGGAGCTGACGACTCGTAGCCATTCCAAGGAAGAAAGTCAATGCGAGGAGCATTTTAGGAAATCATTCACGCGTGATAAGTCGGGCAGGTTCACAGTGAGACTTCCACTACGTGAAGCAGTAGGAGAACTTGGTGACTCGTTTGCCAATGCCAGGAGGAGCTTTGGCTATATCGAGAGGAAATTGCATCGACAACCTGAACTGAAGAATGAGTATATCAAATTCATGGATGAATACCGCCAACTAGGACACATGGAACTTGTCGATCGTAGTGACCAGCAGAAACCTGTTTATTACATGCCTCATCATGCAGTAATCAAGGACACGAGCAACACTACCAAGGTCAGAGTTGTCTACAATGCGTCGGCTAAAACAACTTCGTCAATCTCCCTGAATGACATGATGCTGGTTGGGCCAACTGTTCAGCAGGATCTGTTCTCGATTGTTCTTCGCTTCCGCACACACAAGTATGCGCTAACAGCAGATATCGAGAAGATGTACCGACAGATCCAGATTCATGAAGCAGACCGAGACTTCCAGAGAATCTTGTGGCGCAGTTCTCCGAATCAACAATTGGATATGTACCGATTGACTACGGTAACCTACGGTACTGCAGCGGCTCCGTATCTAGCTACCCGTTGCTTACTGCAGGTGGCACTCGACGGTGAAGACATACACCCTACAGCAGCCGAAGTTGCCAAGAGAGACTTCTACGTTGATGATCTTTTGACAGGGACAGACACCATTGAAAAAGCCATCCATTTGTACAAAGACCTCACATCGCTCCTGCAAACCGGAGGATTCCCCATCCGTAAATGGCGGTCCAACAATCCCGATGTATTGGAGGCCATCCCACCTACACTTCGCGAGAGCCAGGTGTCTTGCTGTCTTCCTCTTGAAGATGGCGCCGTGAAAACGCTTGGTCTGTTATGGCATTCGAGCAGTGACTCATTTCAATTCACCGTGGGAGCTCTCAACCACAACAAATTGACTTGGACAAAGAGATCAGTGTTGGCCAATGTAGCGTCCATTTATGATCCATTGGGACTCATAGGGCCTGTAATTGTCCAGTGCAAGTTGTTCATACAAGTCCTTTGGCAACGACACCTCGATTGGGATGGTAAAATTCCCTCAGAACTTGAGACACAATGGAAGGAGATACATCAGCAGCTCCCCAAACTAAATGAGATTTGTGTACCACGGAAGGTGACCGCAGATGGCATGAATGCCAATGTTGAACTTCACGGATTTGCTGATGCCTCAGAAAGAGCCTACGGTGCCTGCGCTTACCTACGTTGCATCAACTCCAATGGAACAATCTCCGTTCACTTACTTTGCTCTAAATCTAGGGTAGCCCCTTTGAAGCAAGTGTCGCTCCCAAGACTGGAGTTGAATGGCGCACTCCTTCTGAGCAGGCTGATGGAAAGAGTGATTCAAGCCCTTAATCTACATTCATGTCGACGTTATTACTGGACAGACTCCACTGTCGTTCTGGCCTGGATTGCAGGTAGCTCCTCAGCCTGGAAAACATATGTGGCCAACAGGGTGTCGGAAATTCACCAACTGACTTCTCAGCAAGATTGGAACCATGTCTCATCACAGGAAAATCCAGCGGACGTTATCTCCAGGGGAACGGAGCCACATCGACTTCAAGGCAATCGATTATGGTGGGCGGGGCCCGCCTGGCTATCGACGGATCCTTCAGCCTGGCCCGAACTAACCACTGCTGAACCAACTGAAATTCCTGAGCAGCGAGGAGTAAGGTTGTGTTTAGTGGCGAGTAATCATGACGCAGATAACCTCTTCACCCGCTTTTGCAGCTGGACTAAACTGCACAGAGTATTTTCATACATTGTCAGATTTCTTCACAATCTAAAGCATGAGGCAGCAGCAAGACGGCATGGACCTTTGACTACTGACGAACTTCGCGATAGTATGACAGCAGTCATCCGCATCGTTCAGCGCTGCTCGTACAGTCAGGAGATACATAATTTACATCAAGGAAACGCAGTGCCACTTCAGAGCAAACTTCTCACTCTGCACCCCTTTCTGGATAGTGGCAGGCTGGAGAATGCTGAAGCATCATTTCAACAAAAACATCCTTTGATACTGCCCCCTAAGCATCCTGTCACAAAATTGCTTATTTGGAATGAGCACATACGACTTTTGCACGCAGGAAACCAACTTCTCTTAGCCTCGTTGCGGCAACGGTGGTGGATAACCAATGGCCGATCTGTTATCAGGCAAGTGATCCGCAGCTGTGTAACATGCTTCCGAGTGAAGACCAATGACACCAGTCAGCTCATGGGACAGTTGCCTAAGTCTAGAGTGACCCCAAGCAAGCCGTTCTCTCATTGTGGTGTGGACTATGGAGGGCCGTTGCATGTGAAATATGGAAGCCTACGAAGTAAAACACAGAAGAAATGCTACATAGCATTGTTTGTGTGCATGGCGACCAAGGCACTACACATTGAGGCAGTCAGCGATCTATCCACAGAGGCCTTTATTGCCGCATTAAGAAGGTTCATTGCAAGACGTGGGCGCTGCAGTCACATGTATAGTGACAATGGTACGTGCTTCACCGGAGCACGAAGGAAACTAGATGAATTGTCGCGCTTCATCCGAACAGAAGACCATCAAACTACCGTATCGAACTTCACAGCTGAAGAAGGAATTCGTTGGCATCACATACCTCCTTACTCCCCTCACTTCGGCGGACTGTGGGAAGCAGGTATAAAATCAGTGAAGACCCACCTGAAGAAAGTTGCTGGTAACACTGTGCTAACCTTTGAAGAGATAACAACACTGCTCACACAAATTGAGGCATGTTTAAATTCGAGACCCATCATCCCGATACCCAACAGTCCTGATGAGTATGCGTTCCTCACCCCTGGCCACTTCTTGACTGGCGAACCCTTAGTGTCGTTCCCTGAACCAGATTCTCTCTTAGGGCCATCATCACGGCTGTCAAGATGGCAACTGGTCCAGCGGTGCCGACGACTCATCTGGAAGCGCTGGTCAACTGACTACTTGGGCCAGCTCCAGCAGCGTTCCAAGTGGCTCCACAACCAACCCAACCTCAAGGCAGGAAGGCTGGTGCTCCTCAAAGAAGAAAATGCTCCCCCCCTCACATGGCCAACCGGGATAATAGAAGAGCTCCATCCTGGGTCTGATGGGCGACTGTGCGGACGAGCAAGGGGTCGTACAAACGGCCAGTAACCAGGATCAGCCTTTTCCCCGAAGAACTCATCTAAAAGGACTACCAGTGTAGTGTATTTATCTTGTGTTTATCTTGTGTTCATATAGGGTTTATCCTGTGTTTATCTTGTGTTCATATAGTGTTTATCTTGAGTTTTTTTTTGTCTACATTGTGTGGTTTGATTTATTGCTAGAGACTTGTGTTGGAGCAGTATGTCCACGTACTACCATCATTTTTTATAATTTGTGTAACAAATTAGATGGGCGGCATGTCCGGTGCCTCGCTCTGGACTAAGGGTAGTTCACCCAGCAACCACAAGACGGCAGCACCCCGCAGGCGACTCGGGCAGCCTTGAGTGAGGTCCCCCCTCCTCAGTCACGTGTAGTCTCACGGAGAGCAATGGCGTAGTCTTAAGATGTTATCCTTAGTTGTAGAATTTAGATAATAAATTATTTTAAGTGAGTACTCGAGGTGTTTCATTTTAATTGCTACCAGAGAGATGTTTAAGCAACAACAAACTACAAATATATTGGCTAAAACACCAGATGTGGGGACACACACACAATTCTTGTAAATTATTTTGTTAAAGATGAAATAGTTGAGGTACATTGTAAATTCAAGTATAGCCATGAATTCATTTATTGCTGCAAAGGTGAGTTGACTGTGTTGGATTAAATTATTCCTTATGTTCTGTGTGATTTTTATAGGTATAGTATGTTAGAATACATGTTAGTTATAACTTGCCATAATAAAAACCATGATGCTCTTTTGACACGTATTTACCACTTCATCATCATCAATTTCCGTTTTCCAGCCTAAGCCGAGTCGGAGCAAATATGACAGCCGTCCACTTTACTCCGTCTGTCCACCGTCCTTCCTCAACCACTGAACTCCACTTCAGGTTTCGTTTTCTCTCACTTTCCTTCACCAAATCCATCCACCGTAGGTCTACTGTACGTCTTCCTCGCCCTCTCTTTCCAGTCGTTCGTCTCTCCATCTTTTTTTCCGACATTCTTTCATCATTCATCCTTTTCACATGTCCATACCATCTCAATCTGTTCTGCTCCAGCTTATCATTCAGCTTCTGTACATTCATACCCTTTCGAATGTCTTTTCTCACTCTCTCTCTCCTAGTCTTCTGTACCATACTCCTCAGGAATTTCATTTCGGCTGCCTGTATTCTACTTTCATCTGTCCTTGTCATCGGCCAAGTTTCTGCTCCGCACGTCATTATTGGTATGTAATAGGTCTTGTACATCACTTCGTTAGCCTTCAGTGGTGTATGTCTTTATCCCAAATTCAACTCCGAACCTGATGATAGAAAGCACTCCCACATTGTATTCTCATGTTGCATTCCCCATCAATTTACGTCCTAAATATTTGTATTGCTCTACTAATTCTATATCTACATCTCCAATTTTAACAATCCCTCTTTCATCTTTCCTTTCTCTTGTCATCACCATTGTCTGCCTTTTCTCTACACTGATTTTCATTTCCCATTTCTCAATATTTTTCCTTCAGTATATCCAGCTGTTCTTGGACCTCATTCTCATTCTTTCCCCAAATCAGATCATCAGCAAATAGGATTATGTTCATTCTTGTACCTGTGTTTGCTTCCTCTGTTGCCTTTAGTATATCATCCATCATTAGTAGAAATAGCAATGGTGAGAGAACACTCCCTTGTTTCAATCCTCGTTCAATTTCAAACCATCCTGTTTTAAGTACTTGAGTCTTGACACAGCTGCAACAATTTCTGTACATCGCATTTATCATTTGTATTATTTCTTCTCCAATACCTTTTTATTTTAGGCTTTCCCAAACTCTGTCTCTAGGGTCACTATCATACGCCTTTTCTAAATCAATGAAGGTCATTATCATGTCATTTCCATATTCCCAGTGTTTTTCTACAGTTTGTCTTACAACAAAAATATGTTCCACGGTTGATCTTCCTCTTTTGAATCCAAACTGTTCCTCTTGAATTTGGTTTTCAACCTTTTCTTGGATTCGTTCATCTAGTACTCTTTCCATCATCTTGGCAACATGAGAGATTATAGTAATTCCTTGGTAGTTTCCACACACTTTCTTGTCTCCTTTCCTGAATAGTGGTAGCCTGCAATAAACCCTTTCTGCCAATACTTGGGAACTTGTTTTTCTCGCCAAACACTCATCAGTACTTCGAATGTCCAGTGTATTCCGATGGGTCCTGTAGCCTCTTATCATTTCCACGGTTACTTCGTCTACTCCCACAGCTTTTCCCATGTTCATCCACTTGCCATGTTTATTTATTCCGAGTAATTAAAAATGCTTCTCCAGCTTGTCAATATACAATGGTTTCCCCCCCCCCCCATAAGTGACACTTCGGAGCCTAAAACACACAGCACATTACATTGCGTGTAAAAAAGTGGAATAACTTCCAGGGTGTCAAGGCAGTTTTGTTGAATGCGGGAAAACATTCAATTGAGGTCATGCTAGAACTGGCTTCTACTGCACCACAATTCACTGTTCCACCTTGAAATTTATGTTGGTTTCTTCCCTTTTTTCCTCTGCAGGTGTAAGGGGCTCATTCTCCTGGAGACATATACAAGTGCTGACCATCATAATTTGCAAAGGAGCTTGCCTCAATTTTTAACCATTGTTAAGGAGGTAACTGGAGATCCATCATATTCCATGTTCAACCTTTCTCTGCGGGAGGAGTGGACCACCACAAACAAATTCTGCCATGCTCTCCGCGGTAAGTCTGTGTGTGTGCATGCTATGACGATACCTTTGACAAGGAGGTTCAGTCTGACTGTGTACTGTAGCACAGTGGTAAGGTTCTCACCTGCTGTACGCAAGGTTGTACAACCAAATCCCGGTGCTGTTAGTTGGCTTTGAGAGTGCTTAAATGCAAGAGGCCCAGGTCAAGAATCTTACTGGTTCGTTGAAGCCAGGCTAAATTCTGGCACCCCTGGCATCTCTAAAAGCCACAATAGTTGAAAGGAACATAAATCCTATCATCACAGAGTAGAGCAGGAAACTTTAAAGTGAAAGATTTAAGCTAAATCATGAGTTTCTCTTGTACATACAACAGGATCTGTTGTCTGTATCTGACTTGCCAGGTGAGCAGCTTGTTTGCCAATTTGGAGCTATGCTTGTGGAAGGGAGCTAGCGAGAGTCATACTGTGATGACCATGTCACTACCTTCAACAGGTGGATAGAGGAAAACCATATAGCTGTATATGTTGTCTCGACACTGATATAAGTTCAAGAATACAGGAAACATGCATTGGAACTAGACTTGGCTAAAGAAATTACCATCGGTTATTGTGTCTTGCAACAATAACTCTCAAATCTCCACAACAAAATTTGAAAGAAAATGAGTAAGGGCTGCTTGAAATCTTCAATGTTGAGTACAACATAGACCATACAGCATGGCACAATGAGTATTTTGGGCTAATCCGAGTATCAAAGAACAGATGGACAGATTTCCACTGCGGATAAAACCGTAGTTCCCCTGGTGTCTCCTATTCTTCTAATTATAATCTTTGTTCATAATTTGCATAATTGCAATCAAATAACGGCATGAATAAAGGAACAGTAATCAAGGTTCAGCACATGCTACAAGTGAATGAATGAAGTTCAAGAAACCTGTGACATGGACAGACGAGAGATTGTATGCAGGAAACTGCTGGTCTTGCCAAGTGATTTGGAAGGTTCCTTGGACCGTATTGTATACAGATGATCTTGCACTTGCAGATTTCACCTGGATGAAACTGTAATGCCAAGTCGAAGACTGGAAAAGACTCCTTTCTCACTATGGCCTCTGTCTGAACATTAAGAATGCAAAATATCTAGAGATGAATCCAAGTGATGTTACCATCCAAATCACTGGAGAGAGTCTCGGGTCTCTCCTGCAGAGAGATGAAATTCGAGAAGGAATGAATGTGACCTGGATGCGCCGGAGGGAAGTTACAGGTTTACATAAAGTTATATGGCCAGTCATACTGTATGCAGTCGAGTGTTGACCTTCTGACAAACTTACTAAGCACCAGTTACTTTCAATGGAAATGAGAACACACTGCTGGAGAATGAGCATCATCCTTATCAACTATGTTCCATGCATTCCTTGGGTACACCACTTGTGCAGAGTATACTGTTAGTTGGCAGACACAAGGTGGAAACAATATGAAACCACACTCGAGCCTACCACTGTACAGTTAATACTGTTTGTACCGCCCCACCAAGCAGTCTTTACGGGACTCGCAGTCCTTGCTCGATGTGGCACTTCGACGTTACCCCCAGGACCCACGCAGGTGGTGTTGGATGGAGGGATAGACGGATTGCCGCCAAGGTGGTTTTAGGCATTATCTTACGAGGGTCTATCCAGGAGCGGTCACTAGAGGGGATGAAACAGGGGGAAATAAAACAGGGGTAGGTTCAAACAAATAGGGTGTATTTACAACTACAATTGAATTGCTCGTTGTTGAAAGGCACCAAGTTCAATTTTTAAAGTTTTGAGATACACAAAAAACTGTTTTTCCGCTCTTGTACCGAAATATGAGACGCAATTTTTTTTATGTGGAAAGTGCACACACACGCCGATCTAATAAAACCAAAATAGCATTGTTCCGTATGTTAACAAACAATTTTATTGACAAAATACGTAACTGAACTTAGTCCATTTCAACATGGAACGAACAGAACCTTTGAGCGAGAAATATCATTCACATTCTTAGTTTATTTCCTTTATTTCTAAATGAACATATGTATTCGGAAGCCTGAAAAAAAAAGGTAATATGAATGTAATAACTGTTATTTTCTTCGTGTACAAACTCACTAACTGCTGGACTAAGTTCCTTTCAACACGAAGTTACTAACTTAACGGCTGTGGTAATAGCACAAGCGCTGCCAGGACATGGTTCCATTCAACACCAAAACATGCATCTTCCTTCCTAGGACGCAAAATCGCGGTAAAAAGGATTTGTCAAAAACATGGACTTGGTGCCTTTCAACAACAACCGATTCAATTAATTAAAAATATACACATAACACTAAACCAAAACAACAGTTACACGATAAAAAAAAACAAGTAGTTCCACGAAGAACTATATAGCCTAGTTTCATATATCCTATTGGTCTTCTCTAATAAAAATTATCCCGCCTATTAAAAGGATCGCCATGTTGGTTTGTTGCCCATAGAGTTATGTACCGGTACCACTAGATGAGAATTATTGTGTTGGTTCATTATACAAATGTTTACTTCAACCGCAAGATTAGGATGCAAAAAATAAAGAAACTTACTTGTAAAATTTTGCATGGGCACCATCTTGAGTTTATGAAAACAGTTGAATTAAATTAGATGCTGGTAGATTAAATTATGTATAAACATCTACCATACGACGTGTCACAGCGCATGGATGAAGAAATCGCGATAAAACTTAATTTAAATATACAGTGGAATCTCGTTAGTACGTTTTTCAAGGGACTGAAAAATTTGGACGTCCTTTGCAGGAAAACGTACTACCGAAAAACGCCATACTGCATTTACAACGTATAAGAAAGAACGCGGCGTATATATGGACGTTCAATCGCCGACCTTAGTAAGTGATTGTATGCACTACTACAGTCACGACATAAACATAGGTTATCAGTAACTTACACGCAATAAATAACATAAAAATTAATTACTATACCTCTACACTACAGTATAATACAGGGTCTTTATTTTTGCTTAGCAAGGACATTTTCGCTCTCGCTCTCGGCCAGTGACGGCTCAGTTGCCGGCGACCGCGCACGCATATGTAGGCCTACGGCAGAATACGGTGCTTAAAATCAGTAGCCTGCCATGCAGTTTTACTGGCCATGATTTACAGTAGATGCTGAAAATGTTCCCCATCTGCTTCCAAACACATATAATACAGGGTCTTTCTTTATATTTGATCAGCAAGGACATTCTCGCGCTCCGCCAGTGACGGCTCTGTTGGCGGCGACCGCGCACGCATATGTTTGAAGCACGTGCTTGCTTGAACCACTTCAATAAAGAGCTTTCTAGTTCAGGAAACTGTCCCTCTCGCACACGTTTCCTTTTGCCACTCACCCCTTCTTCAAATGCACGTTCAATTTCCTTCCTTTTGCCGAGAATCGTGTTCAGTGTAGACGGAGGAATGTTCCACTTTCGCGCTATATCCACACGCTTCATGTGAGGATTGCAGTCCACGTCTCGAATGTATTTAATCTTCTCATCATTAGTTATCTGCCGTACTTTCTTCTTATCCATTATGAAACACTCAATAAAATGGGTCATAACTGGACGTGAACACTAAGAACTAGAAGACAATAGTGCGGAACACGAAGACAATAATGCGCCTAGGTGAGAAATAAACAAAAGGAAGGGGGTGAAGGGCAGCGGGAGAGAGACACGTCACCTGTGTTGCGTCATAGCTATAGCCACTTCTACGCCGTCAAACACAATAAAATCATCTACACTGTCAATAACTATCAGAGAATATGAGGCAATATCGCGTCGTGTTTTCCAGAAGCCGAATTTTATAATGAAATAAGAATAAAATCCGGTTCGCGTACAAATAGTACAACGGAAATTTGATCGTCGTAAGCGGGAATAGAGAATGTATTAAGGGGATATATCAACATGTATTTTGTAGAATTGGGACTGGGACTTGAGAAAATCATCGCGCTAAGCGGGAAAACGTCGTAACCGAGAACGTGCTAACGAGATTCCACTGTATTAACTTTGCTTAGCCGCCATATTGGTTTTGTACCTAACAAGTTTTTAAAAGTCACCTAGATGAATTTATTTTAGTATTTCTATCACACCATACAAAATTTCAGGATATCAGTAACAGTTTTGGAGGACACATACCCACGGACAAAAGGTGATCTCATAAGCCTATATTTCATATGATGAAAATAAGCTAATAACAGGATCCTTCCTAACCCAAAAGAGAATGGAAACTACAGTAGTAAGAACGAGTTACGGAAATGTATACCGCAACTGTACTACCGGTACTTTAAAACACAAGGACGATCTTGTGCCGACACAATTACATCAAGAAATTAACCTTGCGAAATGCAAGAGAAGCGTAGGCCCTCGGTACACAAAACAATTAACACCAATTTATCCCACGTCCTTGACTTCGAGCTGCACCACCACGTGCTAGCTCAAAATGGAAACTGACCAATAGCTGTCTTCGCAAGAAATTAAAACCAAACGGTAAAACCCCCCAAAAAATGAAAGTAATTAAGAGGTTACAAATTAAAACCCTATAAGATCCACAAAAGTTAAAACTTAGAGAGCGTCGCCAAATACGACCGCTTCTTGCTGAGCCGGGAACAAGACTACTGGTTCCCGCCACGCCAAGAATGAGGATGGAGATCCCATTGTAACAAGCCACAAATTGTCCCGCACCCTTTAATGAATGAAAACAAATCCCAAAATTAAAATAAAATAAGATGGCTCCAACGTGAATAAACTGTGCTCGGGAAAAGGGAAGAAGTCGTGCCGAAACCCCAAAACTAACCCCAAACAGTGGTGGCCGGTAATAAGTTTGCAGTGTTGCACAACAACCAGAATTATTCAAGAAGAACAATTAATACCTTAATAATATTTCTAGTAATAAAAGCTGTAACTTAAGTTTCCTTTTATATGTATAGGAATTCATAATTCTGTTCTTTAATAATTTGTGTTGACCGACTGGAAAGCTTTCTTTAATAAAATAATAAAATTGATAATTCAGGAAATCTTATAGTAAGTGACTGTGAACTGTCTGAGGAAGCGAAGCGCGCCAACTGTCTAGGAGCGCTCGTCCGTTTGGTCGTTGCCAGGCCCAAGCACCGACCAGATCTCAATAGTGAAGGGTATGGCAGAGATGCTAGACAAAGTAAGTCTTATCCCAACAGTTAACTCAGCTGGTCGTTGCCCGCTGATTGCAAGAAGGGAGCCAAGGCGCGGACGGAGATGCTCCATCAACTGACGATACCATGTCTTGCAATGTTGCGCATACTTGTGACACTCGCGGGCCTCGCCCTCGTATATAACTTACGTTGTTTTGTTCTCGTGAAAGTTTTCATATAGATTAACTTGTATTCCATTTAATCAGATGAAAATGTGATGTTCTCTGAGCTGCGGCATTCGTGATGAATGAGGTACCCAGAACAATTGTCCACCAGCCGCCACTGACCCCAAAGGAATACCCGTTAAAGAAACATGGCAATGCACAAGTTCGTCAAGAACAATGCAAATCCGCCAGTACCGCACCAAATCTAACCATGCTCCATAATTACACAATAAAAACCGAATTTCGTGTGCGTCTCCATTTTATTCTTTCCATAAAGGAATTAGTTAGGTCCGTGTTGACAATGAAACTGTTATACCCAAGTTGAGGGGAAAAAAAGATAGGAGCCTTACAGTAGTCGCATATGATGTGTAACATCTGACATGTTATCCTGCTCGTATACTACACAGCTTGGACATTCTTAAAATGTTAATTTACACTCCATTTTCATACTGGTACTATGATGAATGTATAGATTGAATTGGAGATATGCTACTGTCACATTTGTGGTGCAGCGGTCAAGCTGTTAGTCTCTCACCAAGGTAGACCGGATTTGTTTCCCGGTCAATACATGTGAGATTTTCGAATTGAAATGCCATGTCCTGTGGTTCGCATTCCACGTAAAAGGGAGTTACCGTGGATCATGATCGTGATATTAACGGACACGCAAAACTACAAGCTTCCTTCCTTCCTTCTTTTACATTAATAATTCATAATAACAAAGTGAAACACAACGTCGACAGTACTCTCAAATACTGTGAGCACATTCCTCAGTAACTATAACATTCATTATTCTCAAGGCTCTCATACAGTTCGTCGTAAACAATCAAAACATGGCTTCCTACAATTATGAAATGACCTAGTCTCACATGTGATGAAAATACTGCTTTTATTCCACTCGTATAACAACATTCTGTTATGCATTTAATATTTGACTACTCGCCCACAGCTTGACAATAATGCAGCTTACTTAAATGTCATTTGTCGTCTTTGTCCTACCCCATGTGATATTCAACCTTGAACGTGAAGCTTCATAAACTGCTAAATGACAAATGAAAGTCGGTGAAACATTTGCCACTGTGCTAGTCAAACCAGTACCTACTAAATGCACTGCCTACTGTATTGCCTTAACATTCTCGCGCTACAGAGCACACACTGCATTGTTTCCAATACACAAATTTTCAATTGTACATCCAGCTGGCCGTCTTCACTTCCGTCCGATCCACTTCCGTTCGATTCACTTCCGTCCCATTTTTCTGGCAGTGCGTCTTCACTTCCGTCCGATCCACTTCCGCCCGATTCACTTCCGTCCCCAATTTTCAAAATCACTCCCACAAAACTATCCAGCAACCGAGCGGAAAGATGTTACACTTCAAAAACTCCGTCAATCAACACAATGTATTTAAAAAAAAAAAAAACTGATAATTAGGGTACACGTTTCAAGCCATTTCCTTGGCCCTTCTTCAGCCCTGACTTATCAATACATAGCAATTAAACAATAAATTCACTGCACATCATCATTCATCAACTAAAATGCATGCTAAAATAGACACTGAAAACAAACATATTAAAACACTATAAAACACTATGAAATACATCTATAATGATTATGGCGTCATATCTGATGACGTATTGTTCACTTCAATGTGAACATAGTGACACCTCAAAAGCTCTAGTTGACACTATCAGAACACAAAAGTCTGCTGGTTGCAGTGCCTGAGCCCTATGTCAATGATATGGGTGCAAGTGCTGCTCATGTATGACTCTCGACACCGTTGAATGGTTTGTATGCAAGATTTTGTGCGATACGACTACTACAGACTGTAGGGGTTCTCAAACACTGCATTTAAAACACCCTCGTGAAATTCTGGTGTTCTGATGGTCCTCGCACGTCCAGTATCTTGCAAACAAACTTGGAATATCCTGGTGTCTTGCAGGCATGAATGTACAGCTTCAAATGTACTGTGATGAGGTTGCCGTCTGCGAAAACAGCTCCTTGTAACGTAGTCGTGCCGCTCGTCCGTGGCATTGCGTAAAACCATATACGAGATGCATATTGGCTAAGTCTGCATTACTAAACGCCATACATGTGCTGTCCTAAAACTCGTCCATGCAAATTAAACCCTGCAAAACTGGGTTGAAGCCTGGGAACAACCTGTTAGCATGCCCCACAGAAGTCAAATGGGGTGGTTTGTTTACAACACAAGTACTGTATGTAACAGTACAACAACTGGCTGTGTGTTCTATCCGGCGTACTGCACAATTTGTTGTGATCATGGTGGCCTACATTGTGATCAGTACCTGTCCTTATGACGAAACTGTGCACTATACAGTCGTTCGAATCAAATTGCAGTGGTTTAAAGGTGTTGTGTAGTTGATTTCCTTTGGCATCTATCACCATGCTTGTGTGCCGGTCCAAGAGATATGACATGTCTAGCATATTGATGTCACACTACCTGGTGACGATCCGCAGGAGCCCATGGGTTCCTTACATCAAAACACTTGGTAAACAATCCTAAATCTGTAAACGTTTGTCGGTGGAGTTCTGGTCCACCCTGTATGTATGTATGTATGTTTGTATATATACGAGAAACTCCCAAAATGTTCATATGCTTGTGACTGTGATGTTATTATGGTGGAGAGGAATTGATGAGATGAACTAAAGCCTACTCCTTCCCTGTTAATTATTTCCCATTACAATAACTTGTGTCTGTTGACCAAAAATTCAACTGGAGATCAAGTTTTATGGACAATGGGAATGGAATGTATACTGTAAATAGTAGACTGCTAATAAAATCTCACAATCTCCGTAGCTCAGACCACTGTTTTAGTTTAGGAAACCCATTAAGTCAGCTTATTAGTTGTGCATTAATTGGTACGTAAAAGAGGAGGCTGGCACGATTCTTGGAATGGGTCCTTATTACTGTTCGTACTCATTCTTCACTCCCAGAATGATTTTTAGAAACCAAATTTGTAGGAGTGTAATAAACTGAATCAGCGATTAAAAACGGAACTTTTCTAGTGCCTTAATACACATCAGTAAGGAACACGATAAAACTGATAGCAGGTGGCTTCGATGGCGTAGTTGGTAGCATGCGGAGCTTCTATGCCTAAGATCGCGGGTTCAAAACCGGCCGAAGTCATCGGATTTTTAGGATTGTTAAAATTCCCTCAGTATGCCTTCCTTCAGAGGGGAAATAAAGCGGACGGGCCCATGTCATAGATTTAAGGCATGTAAAAGAACCTCCCACTAACTGCAATTGTGTGAAGCTAAATTTGTAAGTTAGATTTGATTAACGTTCTATGAAGTTCCAACACTCGCTGGCAGGTGCCGGTTGTGGTGGCATCTAGTAGCCAAGTTCGCGACTAGGTGTCATTGATGGTAGAATTAGGTAGCAAAAGTAGGAACTACTAGAAATTGATCATCTGCAGTCCTTACCTGAATTACAGATAACCCACATGAATACAGCCATTACAATTAACACCGGTTATCAGACAGATTCTACACACACGCAAAGTACATGGGGCTACATGACCGTGTTGTCGCAGCCCCTAAACCAGCAGAGTTCAGAGTGCCTCACATTGTGCAAAGTCGCACAGCTGCACACCTATGAATGAACAGTGCTGAGTCGTGGTAGGCGTGGTGGCTGGTCGATCACGGTAGACAACGGTACGCGCACATTATGGGGGGGACGTATCCTGCAATGCTACTTTTTTTTTTTTTTTTACACAAGTGCCTTATTTATTACTAGCAACCCGCTCCGGCTTCCCACAGGAACAGTTATGCATGCATTACGTGATCAGCGCTTTTTTTCCAATGTCAATGAACAACGACCAATATCCGTTTTATGTCTCGGCATGATGGATTAAAATCACTGACTGGACTATTAATTATATTATCATGGAGAAACATGTGCAACAAATTCTTGTCAGACGTAATTTAAGAAAGGCGAGGTGCATGAAGCACAAATCCCCCTTCCGTCCAATCTTAACTTGACTCTGAATTTTTGCGGAACGAAAAGTTCACAGGCGAAATGAAGAAAAGCCGAGTGGCACTTCCAGGGAAACTCCAAACACAACCACTCTTCTCTAAAGTTTTTAACTCAACACGACTCGACAGTTTGCTGCTGGCTGTATCTGGGGCAATAAGCTCGTCCGCTAGCTAAGCTGTAACTGGGGTGATAGACTCACCCCTAGCTAGCTCGTAAACTGTCGCCTCAGTAACTGAATGGAGATAGTTGGAAGAAATGAAAACGTAAAAACACTTATAGTAGGCGATGTATTGAAGATAGAGATATGCTCTTCCGGGCTTTTTGAAAAACTTCCCATGCTGAACAATTCTTACTCATAGTATATAGATATTTTTAATGGTTTGCCCAGCGTAAGCTTACAAAGCGCTCGGACGCCAGGTCTTTTTATTTCCGACTTTTCCACTGAAATCGTTACTGCTCGGCTTCCTTTGATCATAAATAAATTATTTTCTACAGAAATCATCCTCGAGATATCCATCCAGTGGTTCTCGAGTTTACCCGTAACATCCAAGAATCGTGGACTTTGTTTTATACTAACAAGGGAACTGTCCATAAGGGCATATCAAAACCCACAATGAAATTTCGTAGAGATGATGAGGAAACCATAAATTGGCGATGTACAAAAAATTAGCTGCCATTGCGAACTGGAAGGTCCTGAAATCGGCACGGAGATTCCTAATAGGATTACACGCGCTAGCATATAGCTCGATGTGGACAGCCCTGGTGACCAGCTGAAGCGTGCGCGTAACCTTGAGCGCTCTGTGCTAGGCAGTTAACACATGTTCCTTTGAGAGAGCAGTCATGAATCCGGCTAATGTTCTAGACATCTAGAGTATGCATTACGTTATTTCCATGAGAAAGATGCTTGGTGAAATTTAATTCCTTTTACAGAAACAATTAAAATTAAAAGGTAAAAAATAAAATTTGATGAAAAAAATAAAAATTGAAAATAAATATGCTTCCAAAAATTAAATTAATTATCTTATAAAATTACAATCAAAATTAAATAAGCTTTTACAGTTAAAATAAATGTGCTTACAAAATTAGAATTATACATAAGAATTATACAAAAATAAAATAATAACATATAAATATAAAAATTAAAAAGATAACTCAAATAAAATTTATAAATTAAAATTAGGATAAAATAATTAAATAAATACAAATAAAATATATTAATAATAGTTCTGCCCTATAAAGGGTTAATACAGCACATGGTATTCAGATAGCTCAATGGTAGTGATGTGATAGTGTATGATGACAATGAGGGAGAAACTTATGTTGTTGTTGCTGCTTATTTTAGGTGCTGAGACATCGTGGTCATATATATATATATCCCGTACGTATCTGCAAGAAGAAGACTAAAAAGATCAAATCGCAAAGAAATTTGTAGAAGTAGCTACAGAGGGAGTTTGCCCTTCTTCAATATACAACACAGATCAGAGTGGTTTCGTGCGCGAAATGAAAGCGAAAAGGACTCTATCGTTTGTTGGAGAGAAACATACAGAAACAGTTGCTCAATCAGTTCCTCCACTCACCCATTCGTACACAATTATGCCTACAATTAGTATGCCCGGTACACTTTTCCCAAAATTATTCACTGTACTACAGGAGGCAACTGGAATTTTCTGTCCGAGAGTTTCCAAAGAAATGTTTCATGCCAGAAATATAATTGTAACAGCCACAAAATCAGGAAAAATGGGGGAAAAAGAATTAAAATATTGGTTTAAAGAATCTTTTTTCCCCATTTGCGGAAGAAAAGTGTTTACAACTGTTAGATTCCTGGACTACTTACAGTGATAAAAAATGTCTTGGGGACATTCCTCCAGGCAACCGTATAGAAATTCTCCAGTTCCTCCCGGCACTACAGGGAAAATACAGCCCTTGGATAAGTTTTTCTCCCGGCAATGGAAAGCTTTGTATCGCAGTTTAACAGACATTGTGTCGGCTCGTGAAGAAGTTCAGTTTGTTGTATATCAGAGAAACAGCGTACTGAAAATGCAATCCTTCATTCATTTTCAATTTTCTTCCCCACGGTTCAAGGACATGGTTAAATATTCGTGGTTCGCAAACAATTACTTAACGGGAGAGACCTTCCGATTTCGAAGTGCCTGCGAAATTTTGTCTTCAAATAAGTAACGAAAACTGTGAAGAACAATGTGGCCTCAAAGTGCATATTCGGTGTGCATGGTGCCAATAATATTTCTGTTTTCATCATGCGATTAACGAACCTCATTTATGTTTCACATTCGTTCCCTATCAATGAAGTGTCCTTGGCGCGTGGTAGCCTGCCAGTTCGTTCTCTCTCTCTCTCTCTCCAGCACAACTGCAACTCCCCTCCGCTGTGCGCCGCACGACCAGCAAGATGCAAGGGTTGTCCAGTATATCCGTTGTCACACGGATTTTTTATCAAGATTTCGATACCTTCCAGTTCGCAATGGCAGCTAATTTTTTGTACATCGCCAATTTATGGTTTCCTCATCATCTCTACGAAATTTTATTGTGGGTTTCGATATGCCTTTATGGACAGTTCCCTTGTAAGTAGAGATGTTACGTAACATGTACAGCTAAACAAATCAACGAACATGAATAATGTACATAATAAAGCGTCACTGTGTTTTGAATGTGATCTGATGGGAATTATTTAAACCATTCTTTAAATTAACTAGTAACAATATCTAGATTAAGCTTGCTATTGTTCTTTTTGTGTACTACATTTCGTACACACTTTTTAAAGCTAATTCTGGCATATCGTAACCACGCTCTTCTGGAGTGTTAACACCCAATTTGTTCAATGTTGGCCGGATTTCCTGTAGAATATAGGGATAAATATCCTTTACTTTCCGGTCAATGCATGTGAGATTTTCGATGTGAAATGCCATGTCCTTTGGTTCGGATTCCACGTAAAACGGAGGTCCCGTGGCTTATGATCGCGAGATTAACGGTCACGTTAAACTACAAGCTTCCTTCCTTTACTTTCCACCACATTTATCCTTCACGGCTTCGAGAAACCTCACAGCAAGAGCATAATCACTAACTCGACGACAAGCTTTCAGGGCAGCATTAATGATCTTTGGTTCAGGTACAAGATCCATGCCACAAAGATAATAGTGTCTTTGATTATCAATCAATTTCCCCATAGTGAATTTCCTCACCTTCATCACGAGGCCACCGAACTTATGAGTATGATCAGTTCTACCTATGGATGTGAAAGGTTTTTTTTTTTCGATATTGAAACGTAAAAAAACGAGGTTTTGAGCAGACATTTCAGATGAGAATTTGAGAAGTTGTTGAAGTTTGTCTGTAATACGTTCATTTGTGCCTAATTGTAACAAGATTGTTAACGCACACAAACAAGACATATTGTAAATGAACACAGGAATTAACATTATGTGTATCAGCCAATATGTACTGTGTGAGAGTGTGAAATTAGTTGTACATTTGCCATTAGGTATTTTGTCTTTCAGTTAAGCTGTTATTGTGTGATATTTGACACAGTGGAAATATGTTGTATTTTTCCCTTTTGCATTGGAAGGGAGATATGTACATAAATGAATATACATTTTGTGCCTGGAACAGTACAGAGTTAACATGAACATAATTTTCAAAGGAAACGTTTTGCTGCTCTTTCCTATCCCCTACCTTCATATGACAAGAAATTTGATTAATGGAAAATAATATTTCATGAATAATACGTTCGGTGTTCTCGCCACGTTGCCTGCAAAATACATTCATCACCTACGAATTGATCTCTATACGTTCCCTGACGAGTACACTCCCCTACTGCTCAGAGTGGAAGGGAAGTAAGGAAGTACCGTAAGGGAGGGGATGCACACCTTCTATTCCAAGACGCACACTGTCTGCACAGTGCAGCTCTTCCTTGGACGGTGCTGCCCTAAACTGAGGAACCAACCAAAACTGATAGCAATATCGGCATTATCCGTGATTACAATTGACAGCGTGTGCTGTGTTAACGTGCCGGAACAGCAGGTGTGGTTTTACATAGACAGCCCTTAAAGCTCAGTGACCTTCCTTTCAGTGTTGTAATACTGCATTTCAAGGGATTTCGTAAGCATAACGGGACACAATGTGTACCTCAGTATGTTATGAATGCATTCTTATTTCAGTTTCTGGAGTCTTGTAGAGGGAAAGTTTACCATATCGTGATTTAGTCGTGTGTCAGTCATGTACTGAGTTTTAATTTAATGAAACATTAAGTGCAGTAAACTCACAAAAACTAATCATATTTTGTGAGTGAAGAGCTTCAAATTCATGGATAGAGTAGTAGTGCATTTAAATTAACGTGTTTTTTTTTTAATCTGTATGTAACTTGTCATTTCCTTAACATGTGGATTATAATCATTCACGATACAGTATATCGTGGTTCAGGTATAACGCGGGGGTTAAGGATGACCCCCAATGAGCGCGTTTCTTACTGTAAAATAAGTTATTGATATCAAATTTTTATGCTCATTGTGTAATTTACTGTCATAAAGTCTCATAGTTTACTGCAGAGGGTAAAAACAGTATTTGTGAGCTGTTAATTAGCCTATTTTCATGATAAGAAAAAATGGCGAATGAAATCACCTTTTGTCCATGTGTGTTTGTATAGAGTGTTATTCTCCATATTAGGTCCGTATTGAATATTCTACTAACTTTCACTATAATGTATCCGTCCTTTCAATACAAATTGTATTGAAAGGACAGATACATTATAGTGAAAGTTTGTGTTTGCATATGTGTGTGTCGGAATAAAATCTAAACGGCTTTTGCGATTTCAATCAAACTCGGTGAGGACATAGTACTATCTTAACCGATCCCGACCATACCCTTCAAATTTAAATATGTTTCACCAATCCAACATGGCGGCCGTGCAAATTATTTCACTGGCATTCTATACTCCGAAAATATTACTTATTACTGATGTCACCCTGGAATGTTGTATGGTGATAGAGAATACTAAGGTACGTTCAGCTATGTGACACTCGTAAACATGTCAAGTACAAAACCAAAATGGCGTCCAAGCAAATTTTAAATATTTAAATAGCATTTTCTCGATAATTTATCAATCGAGCACAGTGAAACTTTGTACGATAAATGTTTGTACAAGATATAATCTACTGACATCTAATTCAATTCAATTGTTCCCTTAATCAAGCAATCGAAGTGAAAGTTTGAATAATGAACCTAAGCCGTAAACTTCATCTCATCATACAGGGTCTTTCATATAAAGTAAGAACGGCGAGCGGCGGTTTTGTCATTCGCTGCTGAAGCCGGCTTGGCCGACCTTGTGACGCGCCACGGCCCCCTGCTGTAGTATTGAAAGCGCGCGTATAGTACAAACTTGACCTTGCAATAAGCGTGCAGGTGTCAGTCACCAGTCTGAACCACAGCTGCTAACATGTTGAGACAGTTATCATTGCAACATCATATTTTTGAATGTAAAATTTATTTTAATTACGATTCGGCTCGGCGGGTACGTGATGCATTTGTTCAGCATTTTCCTGATGAAGTGCCACCTTCACTAGCACAGATTCACGTAATTGTAAATGACATTGACACTACTGGTTCAGTGCTCAATAAAAAACACAAAATAAAAAATCAGAAAAAATACAGTGGCATGACTCACTCGCGTTAGCCGAAATGTGGGTACCAGATACAATGCCTGTATAACCCAGGAAGGACGACACTTCCAGCAACTTTTATAAGGTAATATTTCATAGAGGATTGTACACACGCTTAGAGCAGGGGGCCACGGCTCGCTACAAGCTCGGTCAAGGCCACCACACTAGCGGATAACAAACCCGCCGCTTGGCGTTCTTACTTTATATGAAAGACCCTGTATATAACCCTATGACCTATGTATAGAACAATTCAACATGGCGATCATCCGAAATATTTAGATGGTTCTCAATATCTGCAAATCTATTACAGCAATCAATCTGAAATATAAGTTCACCTATGGGCCTTTCAACAAACTGATGAACACAAATCCAACAGGGTGGTGACGCAAAATTTAATTATTGATATGGATTTTTCTCGCGACTTAATTATCCGAGCGCAGTGAAACTTAGCACAGAAAATCTTGAAACATGGCTCAATATATTGGCGTCTAATTTAATTCAATTTCAAAGAGAACTTCAAAATGGTGGCTGTGCAAAATTTTTAAAATCAAGTTTATTTTTCTTGTGTCCTAGAGAAGCGATAGAAATGCAGGTTTGTATAATGAGCCATGATTATAATATTCATATGCTGGCATATAATTCTAGAGCAGTGGTTCTTAACCGGTGGTCCACGGGAGAGAAGGGCCCACCAGCACGTATAAAAAAAGTGGCCAATAAATGGGGATTTCGAAAACGATGTGCGTTGAACGAGAATCGTCCGAATGTATTCACGGTGATGACTATCAGATTTTGATTTGAAATATCTTTAAAATAAGTGTTATTGAGGAAAGGGTACAACTGATTAGGTGTATTGGGGGGGGTCCGTACATGATTCACTTTCAGGCTGAGTGGTCGGCAGACTTCTACGGGTTCAGAACCACTGTTCTAGAGCATAAAACAATCTAACATGGCATCCATACAATACATTTCTCAATATCTCCAAAACTATTTAAACAATCAAATTGAAATTTTTCTGATGTTAGAGGACTGTTAAGTAAGGACACACATGTGGTTTTCCAAATCGTAAAAAACACAAACACATTATAGCAGCCAAGTGATTTTTAAATATTTAAAATAACTGTTTTGGCTATCTACTCACCCGAATGCAGTGGAACCTGGCACAGCGAATCTTGATTCAGAGCTTAATGTATGTAGAGACATCTAATGATGTTCAATTATATTCAGAAATTCAAGATGCATCAATTCAAAATGTCAATACCTTTTTATTTTTTCCTTCCCCCCCCCCTGTATCTTATTCAGGCGTTTGAACAAATCATTTGTGTGCTGGGCTATGATAACAGTCCCTATCTAATGGCACTAAATTCTGTAGCTTACTTTTCCTACATCATAGAAATTTGACTTTGCTAAAAATTAAATCCCGTGTTTCATTACAATAAGATGACATTTCGAAGGAGGAGTCTTAATCACCGATGAAATGAAAATCCACAGCCTGCTTCCAGTCTCCGACCGGGTCAGGAATGGAATGAATGAAGCCCCCATCTAGCGGCGAGGATATGGACTGTGCCGGCTGCCGAGGCCTGACACACTCCTCTGGGGCAATGATTAAATGAATGACAGATGAAATGAAATGATGGTGGAGAGTGTTGCTGGAATGAAATTTTGACAGGGAAAACCGGAGTACCCGGAGAAAAACCTGTCTGCCTCCGTTTTGTCCAGCACAGATCTCACATGGAGTGACCGGGATTTGAACCACGGACCCAGCGGTGAGAGGCCGGCGTGCTGCCGCCTAAGCCACGGAGGCTTCTTAATCACCGATATTGAAAGCTATATATTCTAGCACATAACTTCTCATTGTAATTGTGTCTGTAAAGACATAGGTCCTGAACCAAAAGCTATGTAGTATATCACATGGAAAAAATACTTTGTATAGGCCAGAGAGTGTTAATGGTAAAGACCAGTGGGATGTATGAAAATAGGTTAGTTAGTTCTTCTTGGAACGACTTGTTTTTTATTTCAAATACTTCAGGGACGACCACAATGACAACATATTTTATGGTACACAATGTCCTTTTCTTTAAGGTGTTCCAAAATTGTCCCATTTAAAAAGAATTTAATGTGAGCCATAAAGAACCTTTGGGTGTGGCGAACCCATCGTACAAATAGCCTAAATATGATAGTGTGCGAGTCGAGGCCTCGGATGGAGGTCCTTGATTCACGCCCCGACCCAGATCACTGGAACCGGGAAAAGAAGAAGAAGAAGAATGTGAGCCATAAAGAAAACAAACCAAAAACAATATTACTGAGATGTTGTCCAAGGAGTAGTTTTTTCTGTTTTAGAAATAAGTATTCTTATGCGCTAGTGTGACCTTAGTAGTTAAAATAATGTACAGTAGAGTTTCTATAATTTGAGTCTCAATAGTGTAACTGCTCAGTCCCACTCGGGCAACTAATTGTAATAAACCAGGGTGCGTGGGGGTTAAACACCTGTACGGTATGAGCAACAGCAATAAACATTTACTCTTAACTACACTGGTTACCTCATAAATAAAAGCACTAGAGATCTGGTAAAATTTACAATATATTCTGATACCATAAAATACACTTGGCAGGATCCTCGTCATACAGACTATCTTAACACTCCCTATCATATTTACACAGGCACACTTATGACATATAGATGACCCTCGAGAATAATGATGACTGGTAATTACAGGCGTTGACTTCAGCTGTGACGACTTAACTCGACTGATTCTGGGGTTTGTGCTCCCAGGGAATCGGCCCTACTTACTCGCAGCACAATTACTATATATTTCACACACAAGCCTCTCAACTATGAAAATTATGTACATTATTACTTTGATGGTCAGCATCCAACGATTTAAATTGCTTCGTGGATCTGATGATAAAAAAGATGCTTTAAATCCGTGTGTTGGATTGTCGCAACTAGTTCGCTCCTGAGTTTACTAATACATAGCATATTTTACTAGTATTTGTCGTATAATAATTTACCGCTATAGTCTCAGAATTTTGGTATACAGACGTTAGTTTACAATACTTCATGCGATTCGAGACAAACAATCTAGGCGATTTGTTTGAAACTGGGCTCATAATCCCCTTGAGAATGTATAGCCAGCTACTCGGTAATTACACCTTGAACACAAACTTGTGATCGTCTGAAATACCTTCCTTCTCCACCAACAACACAAAAGTCCAAAATAAAAGTTCCACTCCCTCACGGAGTCCTACCATGAAGAGTACACCGTCCTACCCGTGGTCCTAAGAATGAGTCCTCCTCACATGGAGTTCACAAAATGAGTCCTTCACAGCTTCGACAGTTCCTAATAGCATTCCTCTCCCCTCCACAAATCAATGGGCTACCTGGTTTCCCTCACGAGGTCCAGCCAATCAAAACAACACAAAACAAAACATTACCATATAAGGTGCGTCTTCTCTGGTCTTCAAAATACCCCAGACACACCCCTAGCACAGGGTTGCCAAGCCTTACCTGCATGAGCTTGCGAGAGGAAAACCCCGCGTCAACAACAAGTCTACTTCCTGGTTCTTGCACACAATTCCAGGCTCTTGAACTGAACATTATTACAATGTTAAAATATTCTAATATACCTAGACTCAGATCCTGCCAATTACAATATCTTAAAACCTAAACAAATTAATCGGAAATTCAACCCCAAGATATTATACACTACATTAAATAATTATAAAACATTAAAAGGCATCAAGTAAAAATATATGGATGATTGTGAGAATCGTTCGTCCCGAAAGTGAGGGTTCGATCCCTTGTTACCTGGGAAGGTTACAATAGTTCAATATTCCCATAAATCCAAGTTGAAAAATTTGAATTAATAAAAATAACAAATCATCAGTTTCAGTGCTTGAAAGCTGAACATGGGCGACTTGCTTGTTGACACTGTTCGGCAATTCCACGATCCTACACCTCTCCGCCAGTCCCTCCTTCCCGCCTACAATATAGTTCTCTCTAATTCCTCGCTAACGATCGGTGACAGAAATGTTACACCGTACCACGTGCCGACAATCATATTTATGACTGTTCGCTATTGACCAATGGCTAATGGTTCCTGACCAATAGCATGCTTCCTCTATCACTCCACTTGGAGTCCAGAGTCCGGCTAGCTTCTCAGGTCTCCAGTGTTGCACAGTTGCAAGCAGTTCTGTCCAGTGTCACTGTTTGCTCTCAGTTAGTACAGTGGAGAGTTGACAACGCTGTGCTTCCAGCTGGGAAAGCCCTGGCTCCATGCAGACATAGAATGTAAACATAGCCGTTCAGCTAGGTTTTGAAAGTGAGCCGGTCGTTAATGAGGAATGTTAGAGAACTATATATCGCCTCCACATTATAAAAACAAACTAGTTCGGTTTTGGACCGTATTGTTAGTGCACGTGGCAGTTCAGTTGAAAAACATGAAGCCAAGTGATAGACCTCGTGTTTCAGTGGCTCTGACATATTACTGTGTTTTAGTGGTGTTTTGCCTGTTCAAGTGTGCTATATGGTGTGCAGATGTGTCGGAAGTCGTTTCCGACCGTAGTGATGTGTCGTGTGATCGGGAAGTTCGGTGGTGCTGTGCAGAGAGACACTTTATATTCTCTACCGCGGCGGCTTGTGGTCTCCCAGTTCTGCGCCATGCCCCCGCCACACCTCGTGGACCGGTACAGCGTTGCCGTGCTTCCTCCAGAGCGGTTTGCTTGACACTGCTACTGTTATCAGGTGACATACATCTAAACCCAGGCCCCCTTAACCTCTACTATCAAAACGCACAGAGCATCAAAAACAAACTAACAGACTGTTTAGCAAATGTAACGGAAGTTAATCAATTTGATATCCTCTGCCTCTCAGAAACATGGTTGTCAGACTTCGTATCATCTGGGGAACTTCCGTCTTCGTCTGAATTCAATGTGTTTCGGCGCGATAGGGCTTCAAGGGGTGGTGGAGTTGCAATCCCAGTTCATAACAAATTAAAGGCAAAACATCGGCCTGATTTAGAAACTTCCTGTGAAATAATATGGGTTGAGATTAATATCCCAAAAAGGAAGAATTTACTCGTAGGCTGCTTCTACCGTCCACCTACCATCAAAATTGACACCTTAGAAGAATGTTTCAACTCTACTGTTCTTGCCCTCAACCAAGAAAATGAAATAGTGTTAGTAGGTGATTTTAACTCCCATATCTCCTGGACATCAATAGACAACGGTACCATACACTCTCCCCCAATAGATACTTTCATCTTATCAAATTTTATAAACGGTCTACATCTGAAACAGTTCAACCTGCACCCAACAAGGAAATCCGAAACACTGGACCTCATATTTTCAACCCTACGTAATGTCACTGTGACCGTTGGAAGAAATATCCTGAACACCGATCATAGTTCAATAGAAGCTACCCTCCCCGTCCCAGCCAGCAGACATAAAAACTGCCCACCCGCCGAGAAGGAAGCTTTCCCTCTTTGGAGAAAAGTCGACTGGCAAGCTGTCAATCAGGATTTACAATCTCTGCCCTGGTGCCTCCTAACAGCTGAGAGAGACGTAAATAGCACTGTGACCTTGTTTGAGGATTTACTCTACTCGGCTATTAAACAACACGTACCTTTCTCCCTACCCAAATCCAACAAATATCCGCACTGGCTTAGTCAAAACACCAAACTTCTTCTCCAAAATAAAACTCGTGCATGGTCGCTCTGGAAATCAGTTTCTAATCCTCATACACGCAATGTATTTATTCACCTACGGAAAATATCAAGAGTTCATATGACAGAAGATTACAACCGCTACATTTCTTCCATAACAGGAAATCTCAAGAATAACCCGAAGAAGTTCTGGACACTTATATCATCCCGTAGAAAGACTCCTAGAATTCCACTTAACCTAAACCTCCATAATGAAGAAATCCCATTTGAATCGAGGTCCACACATTTCAATGAATATTTTCACTCAACCTTTTCAGTTCCCGTACCAATCCCCAGTTCCCCTCAACTTACTAGCGTCTGTTCTGATTCATTGTCTCAAATTTCAACGACCCCCGATGAAATCCAAAATATTTTAAAAAGTCTGCCCACAAACCGATCTACTGGACCATCAGACATAAGCCCTATATTCCTGAAAAACACCTCTGCATCTCTCAGCATCCCCTTGTCCATAATACTCAACTGGTGCATGACTTCTGGCACTTTTCCTGACCCATGGAAGAGAGCTGATGTCACACCTGTCTTTAAATCAGGCAGCAAGCACGAAATTTCCTCGTACAGACCTATATCTATCGTCCCTATACTCTCTTCAGTCTTCGAAAGAATAATACATTGCAGTCTCCTCATTTTCACCAAACCATACCTCTCAGAAGAACAACATGGCTTCGTCCCTGGAAAATCATGTTTAACAAATCTGACTGTTCTGAACCATCACATAATTTCTGCATTAGATCAAAAATCTCAGCTAGATGTAATCTACGTTGACCTGGCCAAAGCATTTGATTCCGTGAACCATTTCCTTCTCCTCCACAAGCTTGCTTCACGATACAACGTACATGGATCCTTCCTATCCCTAATACAAAGCTTCCTGTCCAATAGGCAACAACGGGTAGTGCTTCCAGGATCTGTATCATCCTGGCTCCCAGTCTTTATCAGGAGTAACTCAGGGCAGTATCCTGGGACCCCTTCTCTTCGTGCTGTATATGGATGATATAAACACATGCGTGCAAAATTCTCTGTGTTCCCTTCTTCTGTACGCTGATGACCTCAAGATATTCAGAGAAATTTCCAGTTCCGACGACCACGCTGAGCTCCAGGAAGCAGTGAATGCATGTACTGATTGGTTCAACAAATGGAGGTTATCTCCAAATCCCAAAAAGTGCTTCAAAGTTTCTTTCTCACTAATGAAATCTGGAAATCAAGCGGACTATAAAATATGTGGAAATAAATTGGATACGGTTTCTCAGGTAAGAGATTTAGGTATTATTCACGATGATAAATTGACATTCTCTCCCCACATTGACCATATCAAATCTCGCGCAATGTGCAGTCTCGGCATTCTATACAGATTCACAGAAATTAAAGACCTCACTGCACTTAAATTATACTTCACCACATATGTTCTCCCTATCCTCGATTTCTCTTCCCCAATTTGGTCTACTTCGGCTATAACCATTATTTCTAAATTGAACAGTGTCTTTAGTTTCTTCATATCAATAGTCAAAGCTCGCAATCCTTCACTAAGGCAGTTTGCCAAATCCGACATTCTAAATCAGCTCAATATACTCGACCTGAGAAGCCGCTTACAATTTACTGACCTGTGTTTCCTACATAAAGTTATGAATGGTTACACAAAATGTAACATGCTCTTAAGCTACTTCCCACTCCATGTTCCCTCCCGTTCAACACGTCAGAACCATTTACACCATATACCCCGCCCACGACTTGAAGTACAGAAGCCCTCTATATTCCACCGTCTACCTACCCTTAGTAACTCCCTTCCAAATATTGACATATTCGCTCCCTATAGAACATTCAAACATAACATTAGAAGATCCCTTTCATCCTCGATTCCTACCCCCTCACCCTCCTAATCACCCACTACCCCAATCACTCCCTGCATTTCTCCCGAGACTTGTCCCTTGCTGCCATCACTGCCATTGTTATTGTTGTTATTTTTGTTAATACTATTTGAAATTGTTAAAATATTAGTGTAAAATGACCTATCATGGTTGTATCTAATAATTATTAAATAAATAAATAAAAAAAGATGTTTAGATTTCATTCACTAGGGTTGCTGGCAAAAGTGTAATTTCATTAAGTCCGAGTTTTTCTATAGTTGGAGGTAGTTTCGGTCCCATCCACTTTGAATCACCAAGACTCTACTGTACTACAAATATTACCTTTAGAGTTTCCTCTGACTTCCCGTACATTTTCTATTGCTGCGTGCTCTCCTTCAGGACACTTTAATGATACATAGGATATCCTTAAAATAGGTCATATACAGTATGCACCTATATAAACCCCAAAAAACAGTCTATTGAGGGCCTTGTCCTACTAAGCAGCCACTGCTGAGGCTACATTAATTGAATACATCCAGTCATTTATGAGTTATGGCAGCATAAGAACAGGTCAACAAACAAATTTACATAATTGTCAAACACTTACAATTCCAGTATTTATAGAGAAGAAAAGTATTTCAGTCATGCATGATCTATTAACACAGTGGGTTGAGTATCTATTTGTCACCAATGATGTCTAGATTTAATCCCAGTTTCCAAAATACATTTTCATGTTAATCACTTACAAAATTCAAGATAGAAAGCCATTCATTGTGGGGCTCTAGGATTGGGGTACATGTCCCTGGATTTTAAATAAGGCACATACCACTATTTCCTGGAGTTAGTGCAGGAAACCCAGAAAATACCATGCTCAGGATAACCAGTGTTGACACTGGCATTTAAGCCTTGGATCTCTGAATGTGCAGTTCCCCATCTTAGCCTTAGAAACGCTAGTGGGTGATCAAAATCGGCTGTCAAATTCTTGGTTATAATTTCTTGGTGTTTGGCACCATGACTACTGTCGACCAAAGTATTATGTGCACTCGAGTTTGAAGGTTGTTTGTGAAGTAACCAATAGACCTACATAAAATCCAATACCATCATCATTTTCGCCGTTCTATTTTACGTTAGTTCATGTAGGTTTGGAATTTTTAATTTATATTTTAATATTTTTTATCGCAGTTGGAACACAAAATGTGCCCGTTTTTAAGCGTGTTTCAACCATGCGTCACATTTAAGAATTATTATCTCAAAAACCCGTCATCAGATCGAATGCAAATTTTAACACAATATACATTGGAATGTTGTATAACTGGTTTATTAATTTCAAAATTTTGTGTGTCCAAGAAACAAAGTTGTTATCATTTTTGTAAGGTAACTTTTTCTCGGTTCGGGGTGGTTGGAAAATATAGCTCTTGGTCGCGTTGTAATCCTTACACATCAAGAAGTTATGCTGTATGACTGTGAAATACATAAATCAATTCACTTATTTTATATCGGTTTTGTATTTGTTCGTGGAAATAAGGCATGATTCACCTGCCAGCCGCTCCGGGGTAGGCTGTACAGCGTTGCTGAGATGGAGCCCATCACTGCGAGGTCGTATTTTCCCGTTCAAATATAAACCGATATAAAATAAGTGAATTAATTTACGTATTTTAAAGTCATACAACATAACTTTTTGATGTATAAGGAATATAACGCGACCAAGAACTACATATTCCAACCACCCCAAGCCGAGAAAACGTTACCTTAGACAAATGATAACAACATTGTTTCTTGGACACGAAAAATTTTGAAATTAATAAACCAGTTATACAACATTCCAATGTATATTGTGTTAAAATTTGGATTCGATACAATGAAGGGTTTGTGAGATAATAATTCTTAAATGTGACGCATGGTTGAAACACGCTTAAAAACGGGCACTTTTTGTGTTCCAACTGCGATAAAAAATATTAAAATATAAACTAAAAATTCCAAACCTACATGAACTCACGTAAAATAGAACGACGAAAATAATGTTATTGGATTTTATGTATGTCTATTGGTTACGTCACAAACAACCTTCAAACTCGAGTACACACAATACTTTGGTCGACAGTAGCCTGGCATTCCCATCATCACTCGTCCCACATCACACTGTAAATGCAAAGTCACTGGCTACCTTATGCCGCATTTTGACACTTCTTTCTGAACCACTCATATCGGCGTTAAATGTGAATAAAAGTCTTTCCTGAACCTGAAATAATGTTGCAAGCCAAGTTAAGTTGAAATTGGAGAGGTTAGTAACATTCACCTGAATGACTTATGAGATATTTTTTTAATTTTAACAAGTAATGTATGTAGCCTATGCTTTGAATAACATTCCAAAATATGCTTGAGGATACAGTTTCCCAAATGACAAATCAGGCTCATATTCCAAAGTATGCTTGAGGATACAGTTTCCCAAATGACAAATCAGGCTCATATTCCAAAATATGCTTGAGGATACAGTTTCCCAAATGACAAATCAGGCTCATATTCCAAAGTATGCTTGAGGATACAGTTTCCCAAATGACAAATCAGGCTCATATTCCAAAGTATGCTTGAGGATACAGTTTCCCAAATGACAAATCAGGCTCATATTCCAAAGTATGCTTGAGGATACAGTTTCCCAAATGACAAATCAGGCTCATATTCCAAAGTATGCTTGAGGATACAGTTTCCCAAATGACAAATCAGGCTCATATTCCAAAATATGCTTGAGGATACAGTTTCCCAAATGACAAATCAGGCTCATATTCCAAAGTATGCTTGAGGATACAGTTTCCCAAATGACAAATCAGGCTCATATTCCAAAGTATGCTTGAGGATACAGTTTCCCAAATGACAAATCAGGCTCATATACCAAAGTATGCTTGAGGATACAGTTTCCCAAATGACAAATCAGGCTCATATTCCAAAGTATGCTTGAGGATACAGTTTCCCAAATGACAAATCAGGCTCATATTCCAAAGTATGCTTGAGGATACAGTTTCCCAAATGACAAATCAGGCTCATATTCCAAAGTATGCTTGAGGATACAGTTTCCCAAATGACAAATCAGGCTCATATTCCAAAGTATGCTTGAGGATACAGTTTCCCAAATGACAAATCAGGCTCATATTCCAAAGTATGCTTGAGGATACAGTTTCCCAAATGACAAATCAGGCTCATATTCCAAAGTATGCTTGAGGATACAGTTTCCCAAATGACAAATCAGGCTCATATTCCAAAGTATGCTTGAGGATACAGTTTCCCAAATGACAAATCAGGCTCATATTCCAAAGTATGCTTGAGGATACAGTTTCCCAAACGACAAATCAGGCTCATATTCCAAAGTATGCTTGAGGATACAGTTTCCCAAACGACAAATCAGGCTCATATTCCAAAGTATGCTTGAGGATACAGTTTCCCAAACGACAAATCAGGCTCATATTCCAAAGTATGCTTGAGGATACAGTTTCCCAAATGACAAATCAGGCTCATATTCCAAAGTATGCTTGAGGATACAGTTTCCCAAATGACAAATCAGGCTCATATTCCAAAGTATGCTTGAGGATACAGTTTCCCAAACGACAAATCAGGCTCATGTGCTGGTGTTATATCTCAGGTTCTTTCCATAATAATTAAAACTTTTGCCTCTTGTGTAGTAAGCGGTGTCCCGTTTCAAGGTTATTTTTTTTTGTAGTACTCGGAAAATTGCTTGTACTTATTGTGCCACGTTATTGAAACTAACTGCTTTTAACAAACACCACGTTCACATTTTAAAATAAGGAAATTATCAACATTCACTTTGAAGTAATAAACTAACGGAAATAACAAGTCTCCATGCTGGATAAGGCTTGTATTAGGCAATGCTGCCAACTTCACTTCACTGCACTCCCCTGTAGCGAGGTTAGGCGACTGTCTGGACGAAAAATGCAGATGAACTAAAATGGGTGTCTGGATGAAACCATTGGTCGCTACTTGGTTACACGACTCTCTGGACGAAACCATTGGCAAGTACCTGGTTAGATGACTGTCTGGACTAAAATTACTGAGTGTACTGTAAGGAAGGGGATCTCGGGCGTAAGCCCCAGGTTAGGTTTGTGTTTGTATTTTTTGGAAACATATTGACAATATAATAAAATACACTGTAATTGTGAACAAATTTCCTGTCACATCAATACATTATATAACATTTAGTACACAATACAGGTTGTGGTGGTACATGTTTCGGGGCGTCACTGCTCCCTTCATCAGCCACCTGTTATTGAAGAAATTCTATTGTCAAACCTCAAAAAAATATTGAAAACAATCGTTTGTATTAAGAAAACACATATGGTGAAAATAGGCTGACAAGCCCCCTACCGAGCATACAATTGAGGTAAAACACTTAGAAACTTAAAACTAAACACTGTGCTTACGGTGATTAAGAACTGGTTTGTTGACATTAAAAAAGTTCTTATTTAAAAGTTCTTTTAACATGCACAGCTTATTTGTCTGTCCATATTATTGTTGCTTGTAGTTATTGAGGTACTGCTTTCACCACTGCAATGAACGCACTATCTCCAATAGTTTGTTAGGGACACACTAGCGATTCCATGTGTTGAACTAAGCAGCAAAACCAGCGGCAAACTATAATGTTTGCACTACTGAAAAAAATACAATAACACCCTCTAGCGATAAAATGTTCAACTCCTGTATCTTACTCACATTAGCTATTCCTATAGAAAATTTTCCGGATTTTGATGGCGGCGGACACTATTAACTATACGAGTTCCAAACTTTTGCTTCCTCAAATATAACATATCTTTATTGTATTAATAAGGCGAGAAAACAAAAGACAATCAAATGTTACTCTGGGATTACAAGATGCTGCCAACTTTACCGATTTGCACACATTAATTCAATCTTCTCCTACCATTTTACCTCATACTCGGCTTCGGTGGCGTAGTCGGTAGCATGCTGAACTGCTGTGCCCAAGATAGCGGGTTCAAACCCGGCCGAAGTCGTCGGATTTTTTAAGAGCGTTAAAAATCCTTCAGTATGCCTTCCTTCGGAGGGGAAGTAAAGCCGGCGGTCCCATGTCATAGATTTATGGCATGTAAAAGATCCTTTCGCAGACTAAACTTGTGCAAAGCAAAATTGTTAGGTTAGATTTCGTCAGAACGCTCTATCAAAGTTCCAACGTTCACCACTAGGTATCATTGATATCTGGTGGCGAAAGTTGGAACTACTTGAAATTGAACGGAACTTGTAGCTCACCCTTTAGGGTGTCTGCTGGAAGCAGCTACAAACTCAGGCGAGCCGAACATGTCCTCGGACACTCCCGGCACTAAAAGTCATACGATAAATAAATGACCTCATACTCCACTGCTGAAAACATTGGCCATCCTTGAAACTCAGGAATCTCTTTGATCATGGCCATTTCCTTCCTAATCCTTGCCCCGTGCAATTATTGGGCTGGCAATACAGGGGCTTAACTTTCCACAGTGTCTCAAAACTACAATCAGCACCCATCACCTAGGGCAGTGTCCATCCTGAGTGTGAGATTCTTACACTCACTCTTGGCAAATTGTAACTCATTTAATAATGAAATCCCTGGGTACATTCCCTGTTCTATTTTACTTCAGTATTTGGACACCACAATCAGAAAGATTGTTGTTGAGATTATGTTTAATTCAGTCCTAACCAAAATATTGAGGTATGGATCACTTGCATAAAATTTGGTGATTCTCGGTAATTGCTGTACTTTGGAGGAAGACCTCCAACAGTATAAAACACTTGTTATAAAAATAATTGTTTGAATTGACAGCAGTCACTTTCAGGGAAAGATCTCGGCAACATTTGTCAGACAGCAGGTGTTCTCATGTACTCTGGTCCTTCTCTCCTGAAAGGCACTTCCTGCTACAAGCACACCTCTCCTAACACCTGTCTGTGTGGCACCACTTGTCACGTGCAATAATGGAGGATTAAGTAGGGCTACCTCATCAATTAGAATGTTCTAGAATTTTATCTATAGGTTTGGAACAACATTTTTGTAATATGGTATTTTTCACATTCCATTGCAGGTCCTGATGGAGCTCCTGGTGAAAGGAAAGCCAAAGGAGTCAAGGAATTTGTTCCAAATGGTTTGTATACATTTTTTCCCTCTCTAATTCATAACTTGAGGGAAGATTTCTTTGCAGTAAAAGGCAGACAGTATCTATAGGCTATCAATGCAGTGGCCTAAGAAGATGTACCATATTCATAAGAGATTAAAGGCTTATTTATTCCTTAATAATGTGTGTGACTGGATTGGTCAAATTGATCTTTGGAAACATAATTTAAATATTTGTAGGCTTTGATTTCTGTATGCTAGTGTGAAGGCACAACTCCTTCATTGTGCGCAGACTGGCTGTGTGGCTCAGCGATAACGTTCTTGCCTGCTGTTCCCAAGTTTGCAGGATCAAATCCTGGTGCAGTCAGCTAGAATTTGAGGGTGCTCAAATGCGAGGGAGCTGTGTCAGTAGATTTACTGGCACGTTTAAGATCCCCTTCGGTGCAACATTCCGGCACCCGGGCGTCTCTTAAGCCGCAGTAGTTAAATGGGATTTAAAACCAATAACATTATTATTATTCATTGTGCGCAAATGTTCAGGATGATCTTGAACAGACCTTATTCTTCCAAGGGACTCGGTTGCATGCAGACTTCTTTCCACACTCCAAAATAATATGCCCGTCGGTTGTCTATCTGGATAGCGTTCTTGGTACCGGCCTTGCGCCCGGTATGCATTTTGTCTAGTTTCATCATAGACGAGTAACATATCCACATATCCTTCGCTGGAATACATCTCGAGAGAGTGAATAAGCTTTGTGTTGGGACCTACCTTGAAGGAGGGTGTTGAGCTGAGGGCCATTATTGTCCGTCCAGAGTTAAGAGAGTACTAAGGGGTCTTATGGCACAAGCGTTGCCACGCCTAGCGAGTGTAGAAGGGCAGCTATTGTACAGCACTCCACACGAGTAGTACAGCCCGCTGCCAGACTGAGTATCAGCAAGCTCCTCATCCCGACGGTATTTCAATCCTTCGCGCCATTATAATCTGCAACCTTTTACTATAATTCCCGTAAGAATAACAGAATTTGGATGATCAGTTTTTAATCGAGATAAAGACTGAGTTATTCCCCTAAGGAGTGGGGGAGCCGAGGATAGTAATTGATTTAATAACAATGCTTAGAACAGATTATAAATACTGCGACAATTTACTATTTATTTACATTGGAATTCTAGTTATGTACGGTATAGCTATGACAAAATAATTGAAATGACATGAAAGCTAACCTGAGTCACCCATTAGATACGGATCAAGTTTAATACGTAATCATCATCATCATCTTGAGCAGTTTCCAACCGCTGGTCGGGTCTGCTTGGAACATAAGCCTCTCCATCGTTTCCTGTCCATCCACCATCTCTCGTCATTTACTGTGTCCCAGCACACTCCTCTTTCCTCCACACTCTTCTTAACTCCTTTTGTCCATCTGTCCCTTGGTCTTCCCCTTGGCCTCCTTCCCGTCATTTCCATTCCAAACATCTTCTTCGGTATCCTCTCCTCTTGCATCCTCCTCACATGTCCATACCATTGTAGCCTAGATCGCTCTATTCTATTTTGCAATGGTTCCTCTCTTACCATCTCTCTGACTCTCTCATTCCTTACTCTGTCCATTCTTGTCACTCCTACCCTACTCCTCTGGAACTTCATCTCCACTGCTCGTATTTTATTCTTGTCCCTTTCCTTCATCACCCATGTTTCTGAACCATATGTCAAAATTGGCACAAAGTAGGTCTTGTAGATGATTCCTTTACATTTTTGTGGTACATCTTTATTCCATAACATCCCCCTAACACTCTTGAAAAATCCATCTGCGCACCTTCCCCTTTCATTTATTTCCATCCTATTGCCTCCCTTTTCTTCAATTATGCTTCCCAAGTACTTGAAGCATTCTACTTTCTGCAACTGCTGTCCTCCAAGTGTTATGCCCATATCCAGTCTGTTCTTCTTCCTCGTTGTGATGACCACTTCACTCTTTTGTGCTGAGAACTTCATCCCATATGATACGTAATATGGCAAAATATTCTCCAAGGTCAGCCTAGGTCAGTGACAGGATACAAATCATCTGTCGCAACGACACCTACACGGATCCCAGTGAGTCACTTTTATCTGCAGAGGCAAAGAGAGTACCCGGAAATAACAAGTAATTTTATTCTTATCAAATGATACTTCACATATTATTACACGCGTAGATAAGTTGCTTTATGTTGCACCGACACAGATAGGTCTTATGGCGACTATGGGCCAGGAAAAGGCTAGGGGTGGGAAGGAAGTGGCCGTAACTTTAATTACGGTACAGCCCCAGCATTTGCCTGGTGTGAAAATGAGAAACCATGGAAAACCATCTTCATGGCTGCCGACAGTGGGGTTCGAACCCACTATCTTCCGAATACTGGATACTGGCGACTGCAGCTATCGAGCTCTGTATAGATAGATGAAAGAAAGTTAACAACAAATTCAGTGGCACAACGTACATTGGACAATGAATGGCAAATACTACAGACTGATGTGGGAAATTTGCGACAATCTGTTCTTTAAAATATTTCTCAAAAAATCATTATCCATTTCATAATGAGCCTTAGCGGTTTATTTTACACAAAACTACAAGCAACACAAATCGCGTAATTTAACTGCATGAAAGTTCTGTTACGCACATTATTGCAGGTGAGTAGTTAATAATAAAATAATAATATAATATAATCACGGGTTTTTCAAAAACGTACAGCAGCACTTTTCTCCTGATTCATGCTCTTTATATAATTTATATAATTGTAGACGTTACAAACTATCTGTCGTTCTCTGCGCATTAAAATTTCCCCGGGTTTACGTTTCGCAAACGGAACATCAGCCATATATTTAATGCCACTTACACCTAAATCACAATTATTTTTTGGTACACAAAACGATCCTTCCACTCCAACACTGTTTCAAATATCTTGGAGAGATCTGGACTCGTGCGTTCAGTGGAGAGCTTAGACACTTACTACAGCGCGCGCTGTTCCATCCAGCGCGCAGACACTGCTGTCAGATACATTACAAAATCATGTTGCATATCAAGAATGTAAGAATTACATATCATTAAATGAATGCTGAGGATCATGTACCATGAGTTACCATGATAAATACCATAGCGAAAATCCACTTTTAAGACTTCGAAGTCATCAATTCTGGGGGAGTCCGCTAAATGTAAAAGCCCAGAAGAGCCCGTAGTACACTCTTAACTCTGGACGGACAATAGTATCGTGGCATAGGGTATGGAGCTGGGTTAGACTGGGATGAGGATATTATGGTCTGTGGCTAGAAATCTTGTGACAGGAGTTCAGTTACCGTATTTCCTCGCATAATCGTCGCCACGGCGTAATCGTCGCACCCCACTTTTCAAACACTAAAATAGGTTTATAAAATTTCATCGCATAATCGTCGCATAGCATGTTCGTATTTGTGTGCCAGTCAGTTGCACATGCTGCCGCGACTTTGTCAGACGAAAAATATCTCATCCTTATGCTTGCGGGCAATGAACTGTGACGCGAGCGGCAAGCTTAGTCACTTAGCACATTCCGCGAGCGTATAAGCTGGCGTGATCTTGTCAGGAGAAAGTAATCTTGACTTTATGCCTGCCGGCTATGAACCGCGACGCGAACGCCAGCGCACATTCCGCGAGCTTATAGGCCTAATCTGGCGTGATCTTGTCGGCGGAAAGTAATTTCGTCTTTATGCCTGCGGGCTATGAACTATGACGCGAATGGCCAGCGCACATTCCGTGAACTTATAGACATAATCTGGCGTGATCTTGTCAGCAAAAAGTAATCTCGTCTTTGTGCCTGCCGGCTATGAACTGTGACGCGAGCGGCCAACGCACATTCCGCGAGCTTATAGGCCTAATCTGGCGTGATCATGTCAGCAAAAAGTAGGGGAAAGTGTGGTAGCCCCGGACATTTTAATATTTTGTTTGCTGTCCGTACCCATTCATCAAATTTTAGTCAATATTTACATTATCACACAGTTTATATACAGTAGCACACTGTTTAAGGCAATATTAGTAATTTGAAAACTTTTTGAAGGAGTTGTGGGTTTGATAAATTTATTCACAATTCGTACATTAAATCAACCTGTCTGGTACCCCCGGACACACAAATAACTGCTCTAAGATTTTCACAAAGATTGAACTTAACCCAAAAATCATCAACATGCATATGTCACAGATATAATTATCATTATGAGTTGTTTCTAACTCGCACAACCCTCGTGATCTCATCCCTTGCACCTACAACACTGTATCCAGTTTGTGGGTCGTATGAGGAGTCCTCAAAATATGAGCATGGTGAGAACGTGCAAATAAGATCACTTGCAATTCTTTGTGTCTGCATTGTCCATGAACTATCAGGAGGACAGGACTTTCCTCTGAGGGATGCACATGCTTCACAAATTTTTTCATCCATATTAAGAAATTCTCTGCATTTTGCTGCATCACTGCAGTAGGTTCAGCAGGTGAATTTATCATAAGCCTGTCATTGATCCAGTCTTTTATATGTTGCACCATCTCATACTCCAGTTGTTCCAAAAATATATTTTCGAACCTACCCAACATCGGAGTAATTGATAATTCAACTTCACAGCCTTTTATTTTCTTAATTTTATCATGCCAAGAACTTTTTGCCACGCCAAAAACTTGAGCAGCTTCTCTACATGATATTGTATTCCCTAACACCCTTTCTATCCCTTGTTTCATCACATCTTCACCACAGGTACCTCAATTGGTATTCCTGCCTTTAAACTTCAGCAATTTTTAAGCCCAGAAATTACCTGCAACCAAATAAAAACATTGTCACTCTGTCCGGGGCTACCATCACAACTGGTGTCCGGGGCTACCAGATTGTTTATGTAAGAGAAATTCATTCACATCCCCTCAACTACAAATACTTTCGTTATGAAATATGTTGGCTGTGTTTTTAAATGTATTTTGAATAATTAGGATAAGTACCAAGTGGGTGCTTTCCCTGCAAAGTCTGGTGCAGCGCTTCAAATTTAAGTTCTGTCCGCGAGTATTGTGCGCCAAAACAACATGTGTTCACAGAATGTATGCTTGCCAACTTACAAAAATAAAGCTATTCACAAATGTACTTGGATGGTAAAGCCCGACACAGCAATCTCTGCCGCGACATGACTGGAGAGGCGTGGCTACTGAACAGTGGGAGGAGTGGGACTGTTCTAGCTCGACTCATCGCTCGCGTCACTTTTGAACGCGATACGAAATGTCACGCGCACCGCTGGGTATAGTTTGGCAGGACACGGTTTCTACATATGAATAGGATGAAAGGCAGCATTTTCCTGAATATATAGACACATGAAACACAATTCTACACCCAGTAGTTTACTTTCTATGTTATTTTAAAATTGGCTGGCTGCGTGGCTGAGCGGGAATGTTCTCGCTTGCTCTGCCCAAGGTTGCAGGATCGAATCCTGGTGCAGTCAGCTGGCATTTGAGGGTGCGCAAATGCGAGGGAGCCATGTCAGTAGATTTACTGGCAGGTTAAAAATCCCTTTCGGGGCAAAATTCCGGCACCCTGGCGTCTCCAAAAGCCGCAGTAGTTAAAAGGGACGTAAAACAAATAACAATAATATATTAAAATTATTTGAAAGAGGACACTACTCATCGATCATTAATCACTCACTCATCAATTACTACCCGTAAAACCTTCTGCTATGTAAGCGGGGTTTCATACCAATATTGTTGTTGCAAAACACATGCAGTGTGCATGTTCTTTTTAACATGTCTTGTCATAATAGAAACAAGCCTTATAGAAAACTAATCAGTTAGCACATCACGCGAAATAAAATAAAATAAAATAAAATATTAAAGAAAAGTACTACATGAAAATAGACAAACCCAAAGAATAGGAAACCTGGAATTTATTTATTTTGTGCTCTATAATGCATGTTTTGCCTTAAGTATTTCGTTCTTTGAGGACGAATGTCCGGCCTCTCCGTCAAAACTGTTCTGTTATTCCCGCGGTCTTGTTTTACCAGGTGTGGATAAAGATGTAGGGAGGCCTCCCATTCCCATCTACTCTAAAACCTTTCTTTCACTTACTATCGCCCTAATTGTACGCTCAGGAACTCCAGCAGCCGCCGCTGCCCGTTTGCTGAATTTATTTATAGGTATGTCAACGCCCCTTTACGCTTCTTGTTTCATGAAATTGTGACATTAGATATTATTTCTCTCGTCTGACTGTGTAATGCTTTTCTTTTTAACTCGGACAGCTCCGTAGTCATTGCGACCGTTGATTGTCAGTGTCTTTCAAACCCGTGGCCTACGATAAGAACACACAAGAAGTTTACTGGTATATCAATATTACGCACGTATTCAGTCGAGAGAAAAGGATTTAAACACACACAAAACCTGCGATTTCAACTAGGCTAGAAAGAGCACCCGAGTAAACCAAGGTAAATAGAGCAAACTGCCTCGTTACTAGCTGCTGCTGAGTTCGGCAGCCAATGTAATGTTGTCAAGTCGTTGCACAATGACGAGGCGAGTGAGCAAAGCTCTCTTCTACATTGCGTAGCATTATGTTATCACGGCCAAGTCCGAGCAGAGAATGAACGATGTTGCTACATCGGGACTCGGGGAGACAGGACGTGTCACGTGTGTCAGAGGAGGTATGAATGAACTAAAGTGAGTAACTGCGTCGCGGCTGACACTTTTGTAGGTTATGAACATTCCCGAATGGGAATATGATGTTATTTCCGTTTGATCAGATAAATTATCAATTAATATGATAAAATTGTTCCGGCTAGATCAAACAGAAAATGCCAGCGTTTTCGCCCCGGTGTGCCGTTGGGCTCAGTCAGTTGGTACAGACACACCTCACCAATACGCATGGCTAGCACATACTGAGAAGGCCATCACAAGACACAAAATACAAGTAGTATTGACGTCACGAGTGATGCCAATGTGCTGCGGAAGTCAAGCTCCCTTTCATAAAACAAAAACCTTACCTTGGCAATTCAAATAGGTTATGAAACACCGGCACACCGGGGCGAAACGCTGGCATTTTATGTTTGATCTAGCCGGAACAATTTTATCATATTAATTGATAATTTATCTGATCAAACGGAAATAACATCATATTCCCATTCGGGAATGTTCATAACCTATTTGGATTGCCAAGGTAAGGTTTTTGTTTTATGAAAGGGAGCTTGACTTCCGTAGCATATTGGCATCACTCGTGACGTCAATACTACTTGTATTTTGTGTCTTGTGATGGCCTTCTCAGTATGTGCTAGCCATGCGTATTGGTGAGGTGTGTCTGTACCAACTGACGAGCCCAACGGCACACCGGGGCGAAACGCTGGCATTTTATGTTTGATCTAGCCGGAACAATTTTATCATATTAATTGATAATGACACTTTTGTGTCGGGCTACTTCTAGCAAGCAGCAGCAATTGCATACTGCTCTATCTGGTGAGTAGGTATGAAAGTAAGCCATGTCCGTGGCTACCATCCGTCCGCGGCTATCGGACCTTCCCCTAATCTCATCTTTAGGTCTGCAGCCTATGAACTGTGACGCGAGCGGCCAGCGCACATTCCGCGAGCGTATAGGCCTAATCTGGCGTGATCTTGTCAGGAGAAAGTAATACCGTATCGTCTTTATGCCTGCGGGCTATGAACCGCGACGCGAATGGTCAGCGCACATTCCGCGAGCTTATAGGCCTAATCTGGCGTGATCTTGTCAGCAGAAAGTACTTTCGTCTTTATGCCTGCGGGCTATGAACCGCGACGCAAATGGTCAGCGCACATTCCGCGAGCTTATAGGCCTAATCTGGCGTGATCCTGTCAGGAGAAAGTAATACCGTATCGTCTTTATGCCTGCCGGCTATGAACCGCGACGCGAACGGCCAGTGCACATTCCGCGAGCTTATAGGCGTAATCTGGCGTGATCTTGACAGCAGAAAGTAATTCGTCTTTATGCCTGCGGGCTATAAACTGTGACGCGATCGGCCACCGCACATTCCGCAAGTTTATAGGCCTAATCTGGCGTGATCTTGTCAGGAGAAAGTAATCTCGTATTTATGCCTGCGGGCTATGAACCACGGCGTGAATGGCCAGCTTCGTCAGCACATTCCGCGAGCGTTAACCTGTCGTGACCTTGTTAGAAGAAAGAAGCCTGTCTCTGACTGCAGGCTATGACTCACGCCAGACTCGCGCTACGCGAATGACTGGCCTGTGCAGCAAATAATGATACAGTATTATTCTTTGAACTTAAATATTCTTCACATAATCGACGCACCCTGCTTTTTTTCCACGAATTTTTGGCAAAGAAAGTGCGACGATTATGCGAGGAAATACGGTACTTTCGTCATTTGATGGATCACCTGCTTGAACTGAAGGCCTCCGTGGTCTACAGAGAGCTGAGCACAATGCTGTGAGGACCGTCTAGCACTTTGTAATAGGTACCTACAGATACCTACTGCCATTGCATGTTGTTATTGTTCCAATGAGGCACAGTTTGCAGTGTGTCATATGGTGCTTGGAACACATATGACATAGCTGATTGGAATGTTGGTTGCCTGCATCTCAGCCACAGACTACCTCATCCTCGTTCAACCCAGCCCATACCATATGCCATGATACACATTGCCCTTTTCATAGACAAATAACCAAACAGTCTGTGGAACTATTAAGGATGTGGAATTCAAACTTCCGTTCCCTCTAACCCTGTCCTCTATCTCTTTATCGTGCCCTTGCCTAGTGTGCTATTTTAGTGGACAGTTCTCAGCTTATACAATATTTTTTCCTGGTCTGGACCGTTTGTGCACCTCCTGTTGTAACATACAATGTTCTTAAATTACTTATTTGTTGCAAGGAGAGAATGGAAGAGGGGAATGTCTGGTTTGTTTAGCGTGTGATTCAGTATGCATTATTAAATATTTAATTATTAATTATTAAATCCCCTAAGGGCTATGGCCTCCTGCGTGCAGGGACGTGCTCTGATTTAAACTAATTAGACGAGCAAGTCCTAAAGAGTTGTATTGTAGTCTTCGCTTCGCTCCGCTTCACTTTATTTCCTTATGTGTCTTGTCGTCGTATACGTTTTGCTTCGTGTGACTGCTGCTTGTGCACCGTATGGTTCTTCCTTACGGTGTTGCAAACGTGAGCCCTGTCTTGTCATCCGTGTGTGTGTTGTCTGCCAGCTGCTTCTCTTCTCCTTGTGCTATATTTCCATGCGTCTCCATTCTTGTCAGTCCCTTGCTATCCTCGTCCAGTGTTTGCCTGTCTTCCTGACAATAGAGTTCTTCCAGCACGTTCTCTGTCTACCCACATTCCTGCTTCCCGTTCTGGGGTCCCATATTGTAAGTTTGTTCGTCCATAGATCGTGTTTCATTCCAACCACATGTCCTCCACACTTCCATTTTAGCCTTTCGGCTGGTTGTTATAGCATCCTTCATGGCTGTTCTTCTTCTAATCTCCTCGTTTCGTACTCTGTCCCTCAAGGAGATTTTAAGGATCTTCCGTTCCATTTTGCGTTGACATGTTTTGATCTTTTCTCTCTGCTTCGCCGTTAGTTCCCAGGTTCGACATCCGTATAGCAGTACCGGTGTTACACATTTTTCTAGTAACTCTGACTTTAGACTTAGCTTCTGGGATTTGTCCATCAATATAAATTTCAACGAGCAGAACTTTTCCCACACTTGTCCTATTCGTCCTTTGATTTCCTCCTCCTGGGAGTTGTCAAATGACAGGTTTTGTCGAAGGTAGATGTATTCCTGAGTATATGCTATTGGTTTGCCATTCATGAGGATTTGTATTTCAAGAGAGTTGGTCACCAGTTTTGTTTTTAGGGGGTTCATAGATAGATCTACTTCTTCACTGAGTGTGGCTAGGTCTCCTATCATTAGTTCCAAATCTTATGCAGAATTTGCTATTAGTGCAATATCATCTGCAAACTGTTGGTGAGTCAGCCTATCCCCATTTATTTCTATGCCATATTTGTTGTCCCACTCCAATTTCCTGAATTGGTTCTCCAGGAAGCATGTGAACGGTTTCGGTGAGAGGGGATCACCTTATTTCACGCCTCTCTAGGTTGATGTTCGCACTAACCCTCTCCATTCTAACCTTTGCTTTGTATCCTTTGTAGAGCTTTTCCAATAATCTTGCGTATCTGCTTTGTATACCTTGGCTCTTTAATTACAAAATGTATTAAAATACTTTATTGTCCGTCAAATGAATACTTCAAAATAAGTGTAACTTATTGGTACATGTTTCGAATTCTATTACAATCCTTCATCAGCCAAAATATACTAAGAAATTAGATAACATCATGTACACAATAACATTGAATATAAGATCTCAGGTATCATGCAATAGGGTGAACAAGAACAACGAAAATTAGCCCTTTCTGTCTCAAAATGCATGCAGCTCATATACATTATATAATTTAAAAAAACTTGTTCTTCAATGTCTCTAGTACACAGCTGTGCTCTACAGAATCAAACGCTTTGTTGTAGTGTACGAAGGCAATGTACAGTTCGAAGTTGAATTCCTGCGTTTTCTCCAAGAGCTGGTTCATTGCATGCAGGTGATATATTGTGCTGAAGCCCATCCTAAAGCCTGCTTGTTCCACTGCCTGGTTTTCGTCAAGTAGTTTTGACATCTTTTTAGTTAGGATTTTCATGAAAAGTTTATAGAGGCTTGCTGTTAAACTGATTGGACTATAATTATTAATGGTCATCTTTGGCTCCTTTTTTTGTGGAGAAGAACACTAACGCTCTGTTTCCATTCTGATGGAATTTCTTCTGTTTTTAGTATCTTGTTCTAGTATGCATTACTGACCACTAATTGATGTTGTCTCTCATTTACTTATGCTTGAATAAAGAAATTTAGTTCTGCCAGATACCTTTGGGTGTGGCAAACCCATCGCACAAATAGCCTAAATATGATAGTGTGTGAGTCTAGGCCTCGGATGGAGGTCCTTGATTCACGCCCCGACCCAGATCACTGGAACCGGGAACTGAAGAAGATTTCTGCCATATGTTTGTCTCCTTTGGTCAACTGATAAGTTTCAATTTTTTTTTCTATAAAAGAGATTGATATATAATCATCCTGAAATTAGGTTTAAGTACTAGAAGTATGAGATATTTCGTAATAAGTTTGTTTCCAATATTTTAATTCTATAAATGTTGATATTTTTTAAAATTACCCTGATACCTTTGCCATTATCCTGGCTGTGGCAAGATTGAAACCCTAGGACATCTGCTTGGATTCTGTTATGAGGGAGAACTACTAAGGAACACACTCTATCACAGAGTGAGATCAGCTTCGGCCTGTGCACTGCATGAATCAGGTTGGCAAGTCCATAATGAAGTCCACTATCTATCTTTTACAGGATCCATCAGAAGAATAGACATTGTTACAATCCATACCCAATCACATACAGCCATTGTGATGGACTCAACCGTCCATTTACAGAGGGACATTGAACAAGCCTGTTAGGTTGATGCTGAAAAGAAAGGAATATTCAAACCCTGTGGTCCTCATCTTATTGACCATTACAACATCCACTGCAAAAGATGGTCTATAGTTGAGGTTCCCATTAGGTGGTCTGCAGACTCCCTGGGGGTCCGCGACGGTTGGCCAGTGGGTACGCAAAGAGTGGTCAAGAAATAACACAATAATGAAAATGGAAAACGGAGAAAGTACAAAAAAAGAATTATGCATTGCCATCCACAGCATAAGTGGCGCAGCGTAATTTGAGCTTTTCAAGTTTCCCGCTAGAGAGCGTTCTGCTCCTTTATCTCTGTGTTCTGCTCCGCAGCCATTTTGCATTTTGTGTGTCTACATATTTAAATGAGTTTTGAAAGTTGAAACTTTTGATTGTTTTAATTGTTAAAAGTCCATTGAATATGGACCGTTGGTTGAAGAGTGGATCTTTAAAACGAAGTAGGCCCACTACTATAGATAGTGGAATCTGTGTTAATAAATATAGAAGTGAATGGGCCGCCTGCTGACTCTCTTGAGCCTAGCCATTCAAAGAGTAAGCCTACTGCGAAAAGTAGGAAATACAACATAAAATATTTGGAAATTGGCTTTACGTATTATGGACCTGATGATTGTCCTAAGCCTCAATGCGTGATATGCTTTGAAACCTTTGCCCACGAGAGTATGAAACCTGCAAACCTCCTGATGCATCTAGATACTAAACACTCGGAGCACAAAGGTAAATCCATTTAATTCTTCAAAATAAAGTTAGCTGAACTGAAATCATGCCAAAAAATAATTACTAAACAGTCTGGTGCAAATGTGAATGAAAATGCAACGCTTGCATCCTACGAAGTATCTCAGCTTGTCACAAAACGTGCCAAAAACTATACCCAATTATTTTGTGCAAGAGAATGCTGGGCGATGCTGCCGCAAAGCTTATAAGTACCATCCTGCTGTCTAACAGTACTGTGCAAAGGCGAATTACAGATATGTCAAGCAATATTGAAGAGACGTTGTTGGCAAATCTTCACATGTGTGTCATGTTTGCTCTACAGTTGGATGCGAGTACCAACATATCACCTAGTACAGAGGTTCATTAGGAATTTAAATATTATAAGTCTTGACTTAAAAGATTTTTGAGCAGGCGGTCCTTGCTTACATAACGATCACTTAAGGGGGTCCAAGAAAAACTAATGGGAACCTCTGTCTTATAGGATTGTTGTATGCTAGTGGAGGCATTGTAACGAAATACACGTTTAATCTCATTAAAGGGTTGGGTGTCCAACACATAACACTGGAATATATTTTAGTGAATGTTTTAAAAGACTCGGTCAGCATTTGAACCACCATTTATATCACTCATAATTCATAGACCCAGTCTGATGACAGCTGTAATTAGTAAGGGCAGAATTCAGGATCCTTGTGGTCTCTCGCAAATTGTGAACTGATGTCATTTTGTGAAATATATAAATATCTCCTTCAAGGTGCAAATATGTCCCTTATATTCCTCAGTTGTCATTTTTTTGTAAATAAAACTTGGTTAACAAGTAGACCCTCGTACGGTAGTTATTTGCTCATGTCAGCCATGCCTTTCCTCTAAGATCCGTTATATACACGACTGGCACATCTAATTAGTTACATGAGCTCTTGTCTGTTGTGAAGTGCACTGCTCTGCTCCCCTCGTATTTAAGAAAGTCTATATTGATCTTTTTAGAACATAATGTAATCCATAGCAGTGCATGGCTGTATCCTGACATTTAGTATCCAATATTCTCTAGAGTATTTCCTTGAGAGGCCGGCCCTGTGGTGTTGGGGTAGCGCGCCTTCCTTTCACCCGGAGGCCCCGGGTTTGATTCCCGGCTCTGTCAGGGATTTTAGAAACTGATGTGAGGGCTGGAACAGGGTGCACTCAGCCTCGTCAGGACAATTGAGTAGCTGTCTGACAGTGAGGCAGCGTCCCGATCACGAAAACCAAGATTAACGGCCGAGGGGACCCGATGCGCTAATCACGCGTCACCGCAATATCTGCAGGCCAAATGGCTGGGCAGCGGTCGCTTGGTAGGCCTAGGCCCTTAACGGGCTGTCGTGCCAGGGGTTATTGTTTATTTCCTTTAGGGGCAACCTTCTTTTTAAGCTTATCAGATGTTTTATAATCCCTCACTTGGCATATATCTCTTTCATTAATACACTCCATTCTCTGCAATCGGTCTGTCACACCTGCAATGTCATATTCGTGTATTCCTCCATGTGTTCGGCCATCTTAGCCTCCGATATCAATAGCAGGCAATTACAATTTGACTTGGAGTCAAACTTAGCCTGAAAAATAAATACCAGGATTTTCACAGAGTAGGCCTACAACATGATGTTATTGATTATCTGCGATGCAAAAAGTAAAATATTCTTCGTCTAACGGGAAATGTCATTGTACAACATGTAAATATGCATCTATACAGTGTGTGTCAAGAATGTTTGCACAAATGTTCAGAGTGGGTTCCTCATACCTAACCAAGGAAGAAATGTGTTGTAAACATATCTCTGGAAATGCGTCGTCGTCTACACAAATCAATCTGCTGTTGCTCTCATCATTCCCTATATGGTCATAAAGACTTATTTTCATATTTTGTATTTTTACATTTATGGTTATTCTGTCACTTGTGTACAACTACTACAAATACATACACTTAACCATGGCAGGATATTCATTTTGTGAGTAGGCTGACATGATTTTCATGTTTAGTCATCAGTGAATGTGTGACCTGTAGTAGAAGCAGAATATGCAGTGGGAGGCATTATCAAACAGTTGGCATTTGATGGTGCTTAAGGCGAGGGAGCCGTATTGGTAAATTTACTGGCATGTTAAAGATCCCCTTTGGGACAACATTCTGGCACCCCGGAATATCTAAAAGACGCAGTAGTTAAAAGGGGCATAAAACTGTTATTGTCATTTTTGAAATATGTCCATTAAATAAAAACATGCATTTGCACGCTATCTATTCCTCCTCTTTCCCCCTCCCCCCCCCATGAGCGGTTAGCAGATGACTAACATTGGCTTTTATTCTGTTATACAGGCTATCAGAATGGATCCTGACTGACTGTGCAAGAGAAACACCAGAATCTCAAGAGGTGGTGGTGGTAAAATTACTGCAACGCTTTGAAACACCAGTATACACTATGTTAACAGATTAGAGGCTCATTCCATGTCCTGTCATCTACTGTGTCTTCATTCCTATTCCCACTGTTATTCTATTTTTATGATAATTCTGTGTGATAAAGGATGTATGACAGCTACTGCTTCATTCCTCCATTAGTCTTTTCCAGCAATAACATTTGCCTTTAGTACCAAGTATCTCAGGTTTTCAGAGGATTGCATAGTAAATTGCTGTAACAATATTACATACGGTATTTAAAATGATATTTGATGGTGATGATGATGATGATTGTTGTTTTAAGGGGTAGAACAGCGGGGTCATAATGTGATGTATAAATGCAGTCACACTGTATATTTTAAATTGCCTGTAGGCCAAGCCTGAGAGATGGGTATAAAACTACCCAGATAATTTCATATGGTCCCCATTGTTTAAGGATTGAATAATTCTCCTTAAAATAATGATAAAATAAAAATAGAAAAATATATATATATATATTTTTTTTAAGTCAGCCTTGCACTAAATCTAAACAGTGAAATCTCAAAGTAAACTATTTATTTTCTAGTGTTCCCTTCATACCGCTAGTCATCTATAGCATTTTCAGACGTAGACTTGGTTCAACCCTCCATATTTCTCTGCTATTTCCATTGCCATGGCATTCCTTTCTAACAATCTGATGGCTTCAACAGCCAGGAGGGAGACTGCTGGAGAAATGAATGGCCATAGAAAAACATAAGCAGCAAATTTCCTTATCCTTTAGTGCTGAGATGGCACAATTCGGCTCATTGAGCAGCACTCCCTCTCCGGCAGGAGAAGGAGCGGAGTATGCGCTCTCACCGAAGTTAACCTTGTAGCTGCTTGCACAGCTTGCTGTTACAAGCGGCGTATCATAACAGCTTTATACTTGTGCCCTGTTTGTTGTGCGTTAGATGATTAGTTTATGGTGCTACGTACATACATTTAATTATATTCCTTTTATTAGGTCCAGTGTAGGAAACATAAATAATTACTTTGACAGCTGATAAGTACACGCTCCTTTGCCCACTACCAATAGTCCTGAAACTACTTTAAGCCAACCTAACAACTTGTTTAGAACACAAGGAACGAAAACTTGCTCTAGGAGTACATAAATAAATACATGAATAAATATCATTCACCATAAACAAAACATAGGCCTATGTGTTCTTATATATCTGAACTGTCATTCTGTAGATGATGAGGTGGTGTGCATATCCTTTTGCTGAAGCAGATGGGTTACATTTGGAGCGATCGATCCTGCACTTGCAATTCGAAGAACGGCAGTGAGATGTGCGTCAGTTAGAGTGGCTGTTGTGGAGATTTATTTATCTTCATTAGAGAGAACAGTTTCTCACACAGATATGTTGAGCCAAACATTGATAGAAGTTTGGCAGCCATTTTGTGCATGTTTGGGAAATCTATTTGCGAAAACTGTTCATAAAATTGTGCTAAGCTTGTTAGTGATTCATATTTAGCCTTCAGTTCACTATCACATTGAAGTGTGAGCACCTCGCACTGTAGCTCCAACAGAACGTCATCAATTATAATAGCAGCTGAAAAGGACGCAGCAAACACTTTCAGATCAATTGATAAATCGTCCAGATCTCTAAATCGGATGGAAAATTATTTCACAAGACTCGCAAGGGAACCTGCAAATGTCTGCAATTGATCGTGTGTTACACCAGATTTCCGCATTGACAATTTGGGAAAATGGTCTAACTCACCTTTCAATATCTGACACTGCCAAAGCTGCAACATTTGCTTGAAAGCAGTAATACTGTTTACAAAATGAGTAATAAGTATGTTGCTTCCCTGCAACTTAAGGTTCAGTTTATTCATGTGGGATGTGATGTCCATGAGAAATGCTAACTCATTAATCCATTTAGGATCAGTGAATTCATGGATGGGACGCTCCTTCATTTCCATGAATAAGACTATTTCGTCCAACAAATCAAAAAAGCGATTCAACATATTACCTCTACTGAGCCAGCGAACTTCACAAAAGTACACAATATCACCAAATTCGCTCTCAATATCCATCAGTAGAGCTTTAAATTGTCTATGGTTCAATCCATAACTCTTAATAAAATTCACTGTTCTCATTACGGATGGTCATGACATTAGCCATTGTGACGTTTTTTGCGCACAGGTTTTGTTGATGAATTAAACAATGCACAGGTATGAACCTCACGTCGTGTTGCAATAGTTTGTTTCGCAGACGACTTATAAGCCCTGCTCTACATCCGACCATACAGGGTGCTACATCCGTGGCAACGGACACGAGCTTTTCCCACGGTAGACCAAACCTGGTAAATACATCTTCCACGCCGTATGTCCTCGCCTGTCGTTATGTCCTCGAGAGGGCATAAATCAAGGAGCTCCTCCCTTACTACTAAATTGCTATCAACACCTCAAATAAATATTGCCAGCTGGGCTGTGTCCGATAAGTCAGTACTCTCATCTAATGCAATGGAAAACACTATGAAGTTCGAAATGAGCTCCATTAATTGTTCCACAATATCACCTGACAAACGTTCCATACGAGGCGTAATAGTGCGCTGTGAAAGACTCAAACTTGCGAAAGAACGTGATGATTGTGGACACGGTTCGTCTGCTACGACTTCCAAACTCTGCTTCACAAATTCACCGTTACAAAATGGTCGGGAAGAGCGGGCGATCAGCAAAGCTATTCTGTAACTAGCACGAACAGCTGCATTGGAAGAGGAGGCATCACATTCCTGTGTAAGAAACAACGGATTTGTAATTTCGAAGGCCAATTGTGTTCAATAGGCTTTTGAATAGTCCATATAAATAACCATAGTACTGAACTAATTTACCAAGAAACAGCCTATGTTTATGTGAATATTTAGCAGAAAGCTTAACAATTTAAGTGAATAACTAGTTGAAACCCGTCAAAACATGACGGTCAAAGGGAAAATATTTACTGAAGAATCTCCTTATATAGGCCTAATGTACATTCTTTGTACGATTATTTTTTGGCTCTATTGAAACTATAAGGGCGTCAAAGATTGCACTATTGACATTGCAAAATGCTGCTGGCAATGACTGAGCTTTATTGATTGTGATAGAGTATGCCAAACGAATTGGAAAATATTGCCTCTTAAAAGAAAATTATAGTGTTATATCGGATGGTATTAAATCAAGTCGAAGGATTAGACCTCCCTGCCTAATTTTAACTGCACTTATTATTTCCAAATCCAAGCAATATGGTTGCATTTAGGAGCCCTTGGGAAACCTTCAGATTTCTAATCAGCATAACTATGGGTCAAGCGTTTAGAGTATGTGGAGGCAAATCTTTTAATTCCAAGGAATTCAAGAACTCTGAGGAGTCTAATACAATTGGCCGCAAACCGTCGCTTATAATTTTGGAATATAACGAAGAAATGCGATGATGTGCAAAACATGACGGTCATTGGGAAAATATTTACTGTAGGACTTTCTTATATGCATTCTGTGTATGATTACAGAGAATGATCGACTTTGCAACATATAACTGGCCATGACTGAAAACTTGCGTTACGTTACGTTTGCGTTAACCTTTTCCCCCTCCAGGGTTGTCTTTTCCCACGGAGTAAGCAAGGGATCCCACCTCTACCGCCACTAAAGGCAGTGTCCTGGAGCTTGTGACTGTGAGTCGGGGATATAACACGGGTGTGTGACCAGCACTACGCCCAGGCGGCCTCACCTGCAAAGCGATCAGGGGCCTGATGAAGGGATGGGAAGAGAGGGAGGGTTAGGCAAGGAAGTGGGAAGGAGGCAGCTGTGGCCTTACGGTAGGTACTGTCCCCGTTTACCCGGATAGTAGGCTGTCAGATATCCGCCCCCTCAATCGGATTGCCAATAATCAATCGCACCGGCTCAGCTACATCAATGAAAATGGCACTGACAGATACTATCGAGATATGAGCACAGAAGTTAACAGGAAATCATTGTGGAACACACCAAAATAGACGGGGGTTCATACTTACCGTTACTTACCTCTTAAAAATTATCTCGGGGATTGAGTTGACAACAGGATCACTAAAGTCTGTTCACACAATAACCTCCACCACGACATTTAAAAATGAACCAGAACGAAGACGAGAACTTTGAACTGTACAAAAGCTTTATTTCAAATAAAGGGTATGATTTTAATAACACAACAAAATACACGTGGCTATCAGTAGCCCATGTCAATCTGACTACGTCCTCCTTCAGGACTTGCAAAGTTATCATACAACATGATATAGAACATATTAGCTCCCACGAGCTCCAAATAACGTAATATTCATAACACAATTGGATTGGAAAAGGAAGTGAGGACGAGACATATATAGAGCATTTGGTTTCCTTTTAATAAACATGACAATTGTATTTATAGGCGCAAGGCCAGAGTGGACGACCTCACCCGCTGATAACAGTTGTTGGGACAGCTGCGAGCTACCCTCCAACCTGTCGCATACTTGTCAAATGGACTCCCTTCTCACATGCTACGTTACGTAAGAATACAGCTCTCTCTCAAGCTTTAAATGTCTGCAAGACAACTCAAATATATATATATGCAATTCTTTCAAATACTTTACTCACATCCTACTGGATTATTATGACAATCCTTAAACTTGTTAAGTTCTCATCCAAATGTTTAATAAGCTCTTAAATGTTTATAACAAAATCACATAAATTATTTATAACAATTAGAAATTGTTTATAATATTTGTCAAAGACAATAAAAATTTTAAACACGCCTTTAACATCACTTTCGTTCCACATTATTGTCAAAAATATTTACAGCAATTATTTACAATATTAACATTGAAATTATTTAGATTATTAAATTTAAGAAATACATTAACCACATGTTCATCCGGTTGGTAATTTCATAATCGTGTTCATATAATCGACTAATGAAGGTTAGTTATACATATTAATGTCACAATCTGTTTTAATAAAGGTTGTAATAATTATTTGTGACGGTAATCTTCATTCAAAATCTTATCTCAAATTCTTTCAAAACTCGTGTTAATTATAACAGTAAATTCACTTGATTAATTTTCAACGAACTATGACAATACACTCCAGCGGAAAATACTTCGCTAACAAGATAATGCACAAACTGCATTAAAATTAAGCCCAAAATTCATCATATATTAATCTATATGGCATCAAAAACTTCCACTAATAATTCTTTATCATTAATTCCTGTGGGAACCTCCTTCATATTCAAGGGCATTATACATCAGCGACTCTCAACACTTGCGCTGCACTAACGATTATACATTCATAGTTCCACTTAAAAATTCTTATAATCATTAATTGTTTCAAAACTGTTTTCATTTAACCTTCGTGGATTTCATTCATGAATCGAAATGAAGTCAAAATTTGCCAATCACAAACAAATTTAATAGTGAATACGCTTATATACGCCTGTCTGGTCTATCAAAATTTAAGATTAACATCTTAAAAGAATTGTAGTATAAAAATACTATCATCAAAAAAGTGTGACTAAAACTGCAAAGTAGTCGAATAGAATCCAATTAGACTGGGGAATGCAAACATCATTATATAAATCTCTAATTGAGAAAAACTCCTAACAAAAGTTCTTGACTTTAATGCATTCAATAATTCATTATTAAAGTTAATCTTTCACAAAAGTGTCTATGATGCAATGATCGTTCATAACTGACGATAAATGTCTGTGTTGCAATCAATTCAAATAACGACTAGTATTTCCAAGATCGTCGACAACGCAAGAGATTTTAACGCTCTAAAATCATTTAAATGTTCTTCCTTCTTGATGATGACAGAAAATTGGTCAAAGTAATTAAACTGGGGTAGAATTACTTTAATAAAGTGACACGCTGTCTGAATTTAAATCTACCATAAAAATCATTAACTTACAGTCAAATCGTGACTACAAAAAAAATAAGCAAATTACTGAAAAATCTAAATATCAGTCTCAACTGATCCAAAATCATTTAACTATGCCCATGACATAACAATGTCTTAATAAATCGTCGAAAAAGGCATAACTCATCAAGGTGTACTGAGAATATGAATCTCAAACAAGAAAATAGGGCAAAATACATGAGGACAAAAATATGGGAAAAATAGTTGCTCAAACATTGCTAAGAAACTCAAATACAATAAACGTTCACGACTACCTCATCTGCCGATTGACGTTCCAGAGGAAAATTCCCCAAAGAAGACTGCTGATGGATCCATTTCACCAAGTTAAAGCTGAGCTCCATCCTCGAAACAGGAAATAGCACCCTCGGAGAATCGAACTGCTTCCTTCTCCGTAAATCGCACTGCTCCTCGAAGACGAATAGACATCCTTCCGGCAATAATCTTCTTTGTGAGTCGGGATAACCCTGACCTCTCTTGAAAAAATCCCTGAAGTTCCAGTAGACAATCGCCATGAAGTTTTTGTAGAAATTTCCGAAGAAATATTCATATTCAATGAGTATGTAATAGATTTCATTGCTGTTCGATAGTAATCAGCCTTTAATCACGAAACATGGGTGTAGATGGTATTCACCACATGTTCGCTCGTGTGGAATAGCAATTAGCGAAGTTCCATGTTGCTATCTTACTCCGTTGAAATATGTCCCAATCGCATTAAGTCCTTTAGCCTTCCATCTGCTCTTCGGTTATAGTAATAGAAGAACAAACTGCCATATTAAATTGCTCCATTATACTGTATCGTTGTGTAACAAAAGCAATCTGGAGTCTCCCTATTTCACTAGCAGCGTCAGCCGTGGCGTAGATTCTGGCGATACAATAGTGCTTCTCAGGTGGCGAGATAATCACTTTTGTCAGTCGTCGAAACTTGCTAATATCTTTCAAACTAATTACTCAAAATTGTTCAGCTTTTCTATATTACTTCATGTAGCACTGCACAATAGAATTAGCTTATCGGCGACCGCTAACTGTTCAAAGCTAAACTTGTAGAAGCGTTCGAAGGTGCGTTTTAACTTCACCTAGTTTGACTTGGATCTCGTATAATGCAGTGGCTTCACCACGCGTTATAAAGACGACTCTTTTCACACTTTTCACTATATATGACTATATAAGAAAGAACTTTCACAATTAGACTTCGATGATCTGAGAATGATATTCTGAGAATGATCGGAGAATGAGACTCCTCTCTTCTGCGCAAGCCCTTTTATGAACTTCACGAGGGGCGTTTCCATCCCTTCCATAGCGTGATGCTGCGTCATCGCTGAAAGTTCCAACTTCGTTAATACATGACGGATTTTCAAAATTCAAAAACTGAAAATAAATTTCACCAAAATTCCAAATCAATGCCTCTACTGCAAATGGATTTCCACAATTCTGCATTCCAAAAGTAATAAAAATACCATAGTTTCAGCAATCTCCGTCTTCCTTGAAACTATCTTTCATTGGTTCAAGCCTCCCCTCCAATAGCATAATTTCTTCCTCAGCAGAATTCCACGTCTCCTGCGACTGCGTCGTAAATCTTGGAACATTCTCGACTAAATGCTGACTTCACTGAGAATCTCAGCTCAAGTAGCCTGCTGGTATAACGTTTGCGTCATCCGTGCTTACGTCATGACTACCCACGTCATAACTATGACAGCCATAACTCTCCTTATAATTTCAATATAGCCACCGTGGTCTCTATATAATTCAATTACGGGGGCAGTACCATCCCGGCATTTTCCCGAAGACGAAGTGGGGAAACCACAGAAAACCTCTTCGAGGATGGCTGAGGTGGGAATTGAACCCCCTCTATTCATTTGGACCACCCAAGGCAGAGTATACGCCGTTCCGGTCCTCATACCACTTTTCAAAGTTCGTGGCAGAGCCGGGAATCGAACTCGGGACAGGCGGAAGCTAACCATGCTGACCACTACGCTACAGAGGTGAACTACGGAGGCAACGACTGAAAACTTGATGAGGCAAATAGTGACCTACACGTTCCAGAGTTCCCCCTTCTGCTTTATTGATTGTGATAAGGTATGGCAAGCGATTGGAAATTGGTGCTCTAAACGAAAATGGAAGTGTTTTATCGGATGGTGTTAAATAAAGTCGAAGGATTAGAACTCTCTGCCCAATATTATCTGCACTTATTATTTCCAAATCCAAGCAATTCTCATGCTTAATTCTTACAATTAATCTGGCACCATTTAGGAGCTCTTGGGAAATGTTCAGATTCCTAAGGAGCATAACTGTGGCTCTAACATTAGGAGTATGAATATGTGGAAGCAAAATTCCGAGGAATTCAAGAATTCTGTAAGAAGTATTTGGCTTTCATATTCATTATTTAATCTGTAACAGTGGTGTATACTTTAGTCAATCGCGCCAAATTCCTTAGTTTACGGGAATGCTAAGAGTAAAATATGTTTTGTCAATGGAATAGCAATACCAAGAAATAAAAATACGGAAATAAAAAAAGTGTCGGAGGTGGGACTCGAACAGCTCCCGTTGCGCAATGCATAAATTAAGAGTCTTTGATGCTACGACCTGAGCTACGGAACCACTGGTAAAACCACGCAATATTAAGTCAGTTAACAACATAGGCCCTACACACTTAACTGTCAGTATACATATTTCAACATTTTCCGTCGTGTATAATTGTATTCCAGTATAAATCGTGGGAACGTCATAAATAATGTTCCCTTCCTTTATACTTCTTATAAATAACTATCAAATTGAAACGCGATGCACTTGAACCGCCATGACTGTCATGAGGCAAGGTGATTGTGCGCATGCGCTAGGGCCAATAAATTTGCATTTTTGTTTATAAATTTAAAAATATATTATAACATATTTGTTATTTTAAAGACACTCGGCAAATATACAGATCAAGGGCTTTCGTCAGAGTGCATTGCGAAGTCAATCGGTTCAGCCGTTCTGTCAATCTCGCGGTAACAAAAATCAGCTTACTGTTTTAAATATATAGATGATGAAGCATAGTATTATCAAATTTCTGCTGTTAAATACTTTAAGTAATTTTGTGGAATTAATAGCATGCTGCTAGTGCCAGGGTGGATAGACCAGAAGCAAAGGGAGCAGGCTAGAAGACATACTAGCGGGCAATAGCCATATCGACCTCCACTGTATGATTGTTGTTGATTTTTTTTAAGGGCTTTGCTACATTGTGGTCATGTAGTCCCATGTACTTTGGTGTGTTTAGATTTGTCTGATAACTTGTCACTGTATGTTGGCTAATGTAGGAGACAAGCCTGCAATCTTAGGTCCTACAAGCATCAGTTGTTCTTGGCCTGAAGATCACTGTTTAAAAGTACTGTATTTGGTTCCCCTATTATTAGAAGTCTTCCGCAATAAATTTTTAAACACCTTATGTAAAGTCATTTTGTAGTTACAGTTCATTCACACTCATCCGCAGATGACATTGACGGTTACATTATTGAGCTAAATAGCAAGTAATTGTCACTGTCATCATGGCCCTTGAGCTCACCTACTGACCTCTTTATCAGGGCAGTTTTGGTTCCATTCCCAGCATCTTTTGGGAGCATGTATTTCATTGCTAATTGCCTTAAAGATTGTGTTGTTATTGTTGTAGTTGTTTCTATAATAGTGATTAGATAGATAACTAGATTTACATCTCATGATGTAGGATATGTTCAGGAGGATTTTCAAGACAGAATAATCATCAAAATAGTGCCCTCTTCTGGGATAACATTATCTATGCATATACTTGCCTTATATAACAACAATGTCAGTAGTATTAGAACCTTTGTCTAAGGAAAATTGGTGCTCAAGTTGTAAGTGGAACTAGGAGCTGCAAACTCTCTAAATATTTGTGAAAAGATGAAGAATTTTAAGGACATATTACTGTACTGTATGAAGAAAATGTGCCAATTTGAAAAGATATCCAACAATCAAAATTAAGATATTTCTCATACAAATTCAAAAGTAAGTAATCATTACAAGTTGTTTAGTCTTATTTGCAGCTTTATTTAGAAAGAAATCGGTTTTGTTTTCCTCCAAAGCAGTGGTACTCCCAGATACAATATAATTTCTCTTCTAATTCATCCCTTCCAAAGCACTTGGCATTCATATTTTATTACAGTAATAATGTTATTCGTTTAACAACCCTTTTAACTAATGTGGCTTTAGAAACACTAGTAAGTCAGAATTTTGCTCAAGTTATTAATTAACATGCCATTAAGTATACCAACAGGCTGTTGCATTTAAATACCCTTAAATGCTATCAGATTGAGCTGAGATCAAACCTGCTATTTTGGGTTTTGGAGGCCAACGCTATACCAATTGCACAACTCAGCCTGGCATTCACATGATATAGGCTACTAGAACCTTTAATTATTGCTGATGACTTTGATGTTAAACACTGAAAATTATCAATCAGTTAATCTACAAAAAATGAATATTAAAGCATATTAAGTCAGCATATGAGACAAATGGGAATTATGTTATTAGTCATCATTGCCATTTATAATGTTGATTTGAAAGTATTATTAGTTTAATGTAACAAAACAGTAAGGTATTGTATCAGTCATTATTAATTATTGTTATTCTGACATCGTTGAAATATCCAATAGCATTGGATCATTTTATCTGCCTAGGTAAGAGCATACAGTATAAAGGAATGTGAGAGGAAGAGAGAAAAATTTTTACATGCTCTCGCATACCTGGCCACGCAGACCTAGTTCTACATCACAATGAAAGATTGCTGTGATTCCTTTCTTTTGTAATAAATGCCTGGAGATAGGAAAGAAAGATGTTAGGGATGTACTAACAGGCATTTGATTTGAATTACAGACTGTGGCTTTTAATCAGATATACTGTATTAATGCTGTGCTGCTGAATGACCAAATCCTTTTTTTTTTTTCCATGTTTAAGATCTGCACATGCATTGCTAAAACCAAAGGCACTTTGTTGTAGTCTGTAAAGTAGTAGCATCTTTATATAAATATGTGTGCTCATTTCAAAAGTATTCTTAAGATACTGCAAGAGCTTCCCTGATGAATTATCAAAAGATATTTTGATGCTTCATATTCCCCTCTACCAATCATAATTCTTATTATAATTACTATTTCTTTCAAATAATCAGTAATATTCCCTAATTATTCTGCATGAATAGAGAGTACTCTCTGAATTAAATAGCAGCCTTTTGATGTTTCAATGTGTACTTAAGTCACTGAACTGAGAATAGTGGTTCAGTTCAGTAGTATGATCCTATACTGCTAAGGTAGTTTATTATGCTTTGGGAGTTCCCTAGTTTAATCTTTCATAAGTTCCAATTGAGTGAGATGTTTGATTTAATATACTAATGAAAAGGGAAACTTTTTCTATTTTAAAATGTTCCTTTCTTTTACCAAACATTGTTAGTTATATATTGTATTTTACAGAATTTATTTCCATCAATGGAAATATCCTTTCATTTAATTTAATCAAGAATTTTGACTCAAACTTTTGTATTTATAATAAAGTTATTAAAATTTACTCAGAGTTGAAGTTTTCAATGCTGTATATGTGCATAAATAATTATGGAAATGTTATATTGATACATATTCATGAAGAGTTGTAAAGAAGATATTTTGTTACTCTGTAGTATTCAAAGTGTATATAAAATCATGAATTGTTATATAATGAAAAGCACGTATGATACTGTAATACGGGCAAAGTGAACAGTAAGATGATAAATTTCAGTGACATGACCAATGTCTTTTTTTGTTTTCGTTGTTGTTGTGGTTGATGTTGCTATTATGGAACAGACCTTTCAATGTTTCAGCAGAACCTGTGCTGTAAAAATAAAATCATTGTGTCGAGGTTTCATATAATTATATTTTATGAATTCTGAAAGGCATATATGGTATATTTTTTCAAATGTCAAAAAACAAGTTTCTTTAGAACAATGGAGAAACTATGATTTACATACAGTTATTCAGTGTTCTGTAAGTAAACAATCATAATCGTACCTGCATAAAACACTCTAAATATGTGTGCCTCAAGTGATAATGTAGCACCTACCATCTCAAGATTGTTCTGTTTTTGAAGTATTTTGTTGTTCTTGTTAATGATGGAAATAAAAGTAATTGCTTCACCAAATATGTATTGCATTTTTATGATCATCATTGTCCCTTAAATCTGACAAAAAATTCACTATTGCAAATAATTCACAATACCCAGGTGGTAAGATCTCTGTACTAGGAATACTCATCACTCAGATAATAACAATGAATGAAGAAGCAGGCAATCTCAAATAAACCACAAGCCCATTTCTGACCGAACAAATTCATTTTCATTTCAAATGATGTATGTCTACCTCTTATTATTCCCATTTTCAACGGGGTTGGGGATGAGATGTGATGAAAGTCTATGTGGCGGGAGGTTTTATGGCCGGATGCCCCTCCTGATGCCAACCTCATGAGACGAGTTAATGAGAGATGAAATGAATGAAACTACGCAAGGATGTGGAAGGAAGTGGCCGTGGCCTGTTAGGAGGTACCGTCCCAGCATTTACTTGGAGCTGAACATGGGAAACACGGAAAACCATTTCATGAATGGCCAACAGTGGGGCTCAAACTCATGTCTACCAAGTCCGCAGATAGTTTGGTCCCATGGCCTAGTGCTGCATGTTAGTGAGCATAGCTACCGCTGTTGGTATTGATAATAAATTATAATGATAATTGTTGTTTTAAGGGGCATATCAACTGGGTTATTGGCCCATGTACAGTAAGGACATAAACCCCAAAGTCAATTTATATCAAAACTACTAATTTCAGTAATTTATTCATAGGCATCTTTCAGATTCTACGAGCCTAATCACATTCTAATGGATGTACACTATCTGATCAAAAGTATCTGGACACCTATCTGAAATTGTACTTAAGACTTGATCTGTGCCATGTTCCCTATTATTGGACATTAATATGGGGTAGGTCCACGAGTCACCTTTATAACAGCTTGAATCCAGCTGGGGACACTTTCGATGAGGTGTCAGAATGTCTGTGGAAGAATGGCAGCCCATTCTTCCTCAAGAGCCAAACCCAGAGAAGATAGATGTTGGTCTCCGAGATCTTGATCGAAGTGAAATGAAAATCCACAGCCTGCTTCCAGTCTCCGACCAGGTCAGGAACGGAATGAATGAAGCCCCCATGTAGCGGCGAGGATATGAACTGTGCCGGCTGCCGAGGCCTGACGCACTCCTCTGGGGCAATGATTAAATGAATGACAGATGAAATGAAATGATAGTGGCGAGTGTTGCTGGAATGAAATTTTGACAGGGAAAACCGGAGTACCCGGAGAAAAACCTGTCTGCCTCCGTTTTGTCCAGCACAGATCTCACATGGAGTGACCGGGATTTGAACCACGGACCCAGCGGTGAGAGGCCGGCGTGCTGCCGCCTAAGCCACGGAGGCTTAGATCTTGATCGAAGTCAACATTCTAATTCATCCCAAAGATGTTCAATTGGGTTCAGGTCGGGGCTCTGGGAAGGGCAATCCATTTCTGGAATGTTATTGTCCACAAACCATTGCTCCACAGATGCAGCTTTATGACAGGGTGTATTATCATGTGTATATAATCATCGTCTCCAAACTGGTTCTCTACGGTATGCAGTACACATGGTTTAAATATGTTCATATCCTTCCGAATTTAGCGTTGCCTTAAGCGCAATAAGGGGACCATGATAAACACCCCTATGCCATAACACCACCTTCTCTGTTCTTCACTGTTGGCACTACACGGTAGCTGGTGACGTTCTCCAGGCTTTCGCCAAGCCCAAATGCTTCCAGCGCATTGCCACAGGGTATAGTGTGATACATCACTCGTTTCCAGTCATCCACTGTCTAGTGGCATCACTCTTTGCACCATCTCAAGCGACGCTTTGCTTTGACTACAAAAATGATTGGTTTATTAGCATCCGTTTGACCATTGTACCCTATTCTTTTTAACTCCGGACACAGTCATTATCCTGGCTGGACTGCTGGTAGCACTTTGGAACTCACGAGTGCTTCCATCCACTGTTTTCTTGCAATCACCCTCCATAATGTTCAATGCTCCCTGTCCATCATTAAATGAGGTCAGTCTGGTCTTGGTTTAGCTGCAGTTCTTCCTTCGTGTTTCCACTTCACAATCACATCACCAACAATCGACATGGACCGCTTTAGGAGGGACTTGATGGACTTGTTACTCAGTGACATCCAATGACTTGTCCATGTTTGAAGGCACTGAGCTCGCCTGACCGACCCATTCTGCTGTTACTGCTTTCCTACTCCCCGCCTCCTTTAATACTGGTGAGTCCACCTCTCATGACATCTAGGGTTCAATTACACATTACATAGGGGTGTCTACATACTTTTGATCATGTAGTGCAGTGGTGGCCAACTGGCGGCCTGCGGGCCGCATCCGGCCCGCCAAGCCATTTTGAGCGGCCCCCGTAATATTCCCTGTTTATAATTTTTTTTTTTTTTCAAACTGTCCGCCTTTTCTCCCGATACTATGCTTGGTTACTCAGTTTAGGTGCTGGGACAATGTGGTCATGTAGCCCCGTGTACTTTGGGTGTGTGTAGATTCTGTCTGATAGCCGTTGTTCATTGTGATGGCTGTATTAGTGTGTGTTATCTGTAATTCAGGTAAGGTAAGGACTGCAGACGATCAGTTTCAAGTAGTTCCTACTTTTGCTACCAAATGCTACCGTCAACGACACCTAGCTGCCCGATACTATTCGCTTATACTAACTGCTATTGAAATGGTTTAAGGTTCTTCCGCTAGATAGGTACATGGCTAATAGTTCCATTTTCTTCCACTAGGTAACAAGGAGGCTTAAAGGTTGGGATCGAGGTAGCCAAGCAAAAACAGAATAATGGACACTAAATACCGTACGTTCAAACCAGAATGGTAGTTTGTTTATCTCTTTACAATTTCAAAAGACAACAACCCGCAATGTTTGGTGTGTCTACAAGTGATAGCGGTGTTGAAAGAACATATCCTCAAAAGACATTATATGACAAATCACGGGGAGAAATATGAATAACACTTCCGTGAATCTCGTAAAATAGTGGTTGAGCAGCTGAGAAAGAAGCTAACTCAACAAAAAATAGTTATTTAGTGATGTTGTTTTAGCTTCCACTATGGTCAGTTATGAGCTCGCTAAAGCTAAGAAGCCATTCACGGATGGCGAGATCGTTAAGCAATGTTCTCTAAGAATGGCTGAGGCCTTCAAGGAAGATAAAAGTTTTAAAATAATTCCAGTCTGGACCACTTTCGAAACAAACTGTGACGAGAAGAATAGAAGACATCAGTAGGACTACTCATTTGTCTGGTAACCTGAAATCAATTATTGAGAACTGTCCGTATTTTTCACTAGCTTTAGATGAGAGTGTAGACATAATAGACACAAATCAGCTCCTGGATTTTATAAAGTTAATTCAGAATGGCTTTACCATCATAGAAGAATTGGTGAAAGTGTGCTCTTTGCATGGGTCAAGTAAAGGACATGACAAATTTTCCGTAGTGCAGTCAGTTGTAGAAGGGTATGGTGGATTTAATAAGATGACTGCTGTAGTTACAGATGGTGCTAAGGCAATGGTTGGATCTAGTACTGGTTTCATCAGTATTTTAAAACCAAAACAAGGTAATGTGCCAGATTTCCATTGCATTGTTCATCGAGAGGCCCTGTGTGGAAAATCTGTTAAATTGTGTGACACTATGGCGAATGTGACAAAAATTACTAACATAATAAGAGGGGAAACAGGTCCTTTACTCACAGGAAATTCATTTCTTTCTCAGAAGAACTTGACAGTGCTTACGGGGACTTGCTGCTTCATTCTGACATAAGGTGGCTTAGTGCGGGGAAATGTTGAGAAAGATTCTGGGAACTGAGGCGTGAAGTACTTGTCTTCCTACAACAGTATGTTCCTAACTCAGCTGATCTCCAACATAAACTCAGAGACATTGACTTTATACAAAACTTAGCATTCCTAACAGACATCAACCAACATTTGAGCGTTTGGAATTTGCAGCTTCAATGGAAAAAGCAGACTAATTTTGAAATTATGGGATATGTTGATGGTATTAAGAGGAAGTTACAACTCTTTAAATCTGCATCAACTAAGAATGAGCTGTTCCATTTTCCATGTTGTGAAAAACTATCCAGAAAGATGAAGTTTTGTTTGATAAGTACATTGAACATATTGAGCTATTGCTATCTGAATTTAACCGCCGATTTCAAGATTTTGAGAAGCTGCGACCAGAAATGGAACTCTTCAATAACCCTATGTTGAGTACAGTGGAACCTCAACCTGAACAATTGCAGTTAGAGTTGTGTGAGTTACAGTGTGACCCATCTCTCAACAACACAAGAGCAACTGGGGTTGAGTTCTGGAAATCGCTATCTCCAGAACGTTACACACTCTTAAGGATCTGGGTTCTAAAGCAGTGCACAATTTTTAGGAGCACATACATATGTAAGGTTACATTTTGAGCTACGAAACATATTAAGTCCAAGATGAGAAGCTGTATGACTGACTCTGTATTGTGCCATGCACTAAGATTGCTACATCACACATGAAAGTAGACTTCAAATCTTTGTTACCATACAAATTAAAACAAAAACACAATGTTTGCATTAAAATAAAGTGGTTGTGTTTTTATTCAATAAATATTGCCTGCAAGCTTTCAACGTGCATAATTCATATATTTTTTATTCCTACTTCAAAAATCATCACGTCAGATTTGAACAAATTGGGAGTTTTGGCCTGCCGACATGTTTCCTTCAGTAATGTGGCCCTCAGTCCATACAAAGTTGGCCACCACTGATGTAGTGTATATGATATTGTTGACAAACAAAGATGGCTGCTACTTGACTTCTAACCAGAAGAGGTAACTTAATGATAGAGCATACAGTCACTCGTCCTGCTAGAAGGACCTTCCGGAAGTACTTTTGTACACAGCAGCGCGTCCTTCCAGCAGGACTTAGGACCCTTATGGCAAATGTTTGAACTGGCCTTCCAGCAGGACGCGTACTTCCGGCAGTACTTTGGGTTATCGGAGCGTAATAATACTGCAGATCTGGTACTGGGCAAACAATAAAAGTCTGTAAATATTCTAAAACAGTGTAATATGACTCATATTGACTAATACAATAACTGTCTCGTAATCACTTATTGACTATAAAATGTATAAACGTATAAAGTATAAACGTGTTTTCTTACAGCGCAGAGACTAGGTAAATGTATGAGAAGTATAAAAAAGTTGTAAACATTTTAACATCTAAAATAGGCTATATAATATGCATAAGAAAATGGGATTTATTTCCCTACAGCTTTAGCCATTTCAAAGAATATCTAAAATATCTAAAATTAACATCTAAAATATATAAATGAAAAAATGTTCGATTTCTTGCTTTTCGACTGCAGTCATTTCTTCAGAAATATTCACACGGACGTGTGAGGTTACCTCTACAGGTAAATTCACTTAATCGGCCAACAAAGCTTCTACGGGTCTTGTTTATGGTGGAACGCCAAATGTATTTTTTTTATCAACTGCAAGGCTAGTGCTGTAGTGAAGTCTGAGTGAGACGTCTTTTCATTGGCAGGTCTGTGCATGATGTATGCTAAAAAGGCGTTAGTCTCAATAATACCAAATATACTAGCAAATATTCTATGATGCCCCTAGCAAATACCGAGTGACTCCATGCATTTCCGCTGTTTGGCGCATCGAAATAGGTAGCAAAATATAAACACGACCACCCTTACGTATAATCGCTGCCATTACTGAACGGTCAGAGCTACCAACTTCAGACTTGCATGCGCTGATTCGTTACATTTCCCTCTTTATAATGGAAAAAAGAACGGTGTTGCCAGCAGGACGCTTCGTCCTCATATAAGCAATTGAATTACGTACTCAAATGAGTACGTAACGTCCTGCCGGCAGTGCCTTGTACGTTCTATCATTAAGATACCTCTCTCATTGCATCGAACCTTTCACATTGTTGAATGCACAAATACAGTATACCAGTCCTAGACCCTGGAATTAATTCTACCGGACCATGTGAATATGTACATAGAGTATGAAGTTAAAACATTTAAAAATATTAAGTATGTAACTTAATTATTTCCTATAAATATTTAGTTTTAAATTCACAAAGAAACACAAAGTACTGTTACCTTTCCAAGCTCACACATGTAGCCTCTGCTTCCCACTTGCCATAACTGAGTTTTAATAGAGGGGCATCACTACTTTGTAAACTTCAAACTACATAAAACGCAAACATACTTAAATGCAGCACACTAGTATTTAGTTCTTCAGTGAATGTCTATAACAAAACAATGTTTAAATATGAAAAAAATATGCTCTAAAAATGAGAAGGAGTTATGATATTACTTCTAGAGAAAATTCAAATTTTAAAACAATCAGATTGTTCAGCATTTTAGCATTTTTTAAATTTGTTTTTATTACATATCCTCCAAGCTTGGTTTCACCCACAGAATCTGAGAGGGATCATTCCTCTACCACCACAAGAACAGCAACTTGGAACTGGACACAATTTATGAGCAGATACAACTGGGAATGGTGACAGGCTGATCACCCAGGCGACCGCTAACTTCGGTCTAATGAAGGAAAGGTCAGGGGAGGGAGTGGGAAGGAAGTCGGCCGTGGACCTGTTGAAAGGAACTGTCCCAGCATTTGCCTGGGGGTGAAAATGGGAAACCACGGAAAACCATTTTCAGGACGGCCGAGGTGGGATTTGAACCAATGCTCTCCCTACCAGCGAGGCACAAGGTAGCAAACTAACACACTCGAGCATCCTGGCCAGTAATTTTAACATGTAAAAAAAAAAAAAAAAATACTCGTATAATATGTTGTAATTGGTAAGATATCTAGTTTACTTTGATTGTAATTCATTTGAATCACATGGAACATTGGCCATCTAGAACATGAAGACATTGGTTAAGAGTTATTTTTAAAACATTGCAGAATTAAAAACTGTATGTTGCACCTAGGACGGGGGCTCAGAATGTTTTAAAGTAAAATTGTCAGCCTGCAGACTAAACTTAATGAAGGTTGAGAAACACTACAGTGTTCAATACCGTACAATATCTTCAATTATACAGGTAGGCCTCCTTCCATCAGACATCTAAAATTGAATTTGTTGTATATCTAGATAAAAGAATATAAGTAATTGTTTAATTTTGCAGATTGGACATAATGGTCATCAGTTCCATGTCCTTTATTATGTGCAGGAATTTTCTGGTAACTTGTGTTATCGTGGTTTCTGTAGTAGTGTATGTTTTTGTCATTGAAACTAGGATTGGGAAGGAGATGGGCCTGGCCTAAATAAGGAACCATTCCAGCATTTGCTGGGAGTAAAAGTGGAAACCATGAAAAAACCACTTCTGGCATGGCAGAAGTGGGAATCGAACCCACCTCTTCTCAGTTTTACCCCCACAAGGCTGAATGTACCCTGTTCCAACCTTCAGGTCAGAATCAAATTTTTTGACAGAGCCAGGAATCAAACCAGGACCTCAAGCCAAGAATGTTAGCCACTACATTACAAGGTGAACAAAAGAATATGAAAGGGATATCTGAACAAGATGGAAAAGAAGCCCCTGGCTCACATCTGGCCTGTTGCACACCCATCAATAGCCTAGAGTATAATTCGTAGCAAGTTTCAAATCAGTGTTGCCACCTATCTGGGAACTATGGGCCCACATGTATATTACACAAACTAGCCACAGGAAATGTTCGTATACGATGAGGTAGAGGTACTTGTAGTTGTTTCATTTGAAATCACTATACATTCCAAGTAGATAAAAATATACAATTGAAGTGTGTTCCAAATGATGCTTTTGACATGTTGTAACGTGTTTTTCGAGGGGTTTTATGCAACTGGCATAAGTCAGTAGGAAGCCATTCTATATTTATTTACGCGGCAAATTGTTCAGCCAAGAGAATTTTTCATGTTAATTTATTATTATTAATTTATTATAATTATTATTAAGATATTTTCGGAGCATTTTATAAAAATTATAAGCATACAGATAGGTTTTCTATGTCTTAGAAAACACTATCAAGCAAATTATTACGAACGACGATATCATAGAAAATTATCTGATTACGGAATTTTACGGAGTTTTGTCAGTTAGGGTATTTGAGAGAGATGACTCACTGGGAATTCAAATACAAGCTGATTCCTGTCGAGAAGCATGACGCAAGCTTGGGTCGCATCGTCAAGAAAAGGCGAATTGTTGGAACGGAAATCGACTTCTCCCTCTCCCGCGGACTGTAATGAGGCAGAGGAGGGGAGTATAGCACATGGGGTGCAGCCAATCAGTGGAGACGACGTAAGCTAGATGTCGGCTGAAGAGTGGGGGAACCGACAGGTGCATATATCGTTCGACGCGCCGTGAAACGTGGACTATCTGTGTAGAACTTAACGAGTATGGTTCACGCGGGAGTCGCTCCGATGTTCAGTGGAGTTAGCGACTATCTTTGTGAAACTTAACCAGTGTAGTTATACGAGTGTTTGGGTCCGAGGTACGGACCATAGAATTATCTAATCTATCAGAATATCATCAAATAACGAAGAAGATGGCGACGTCCAGGAGACTGTGGGAAGCACACAGCATCATCCAGTACGAGGGAAATGCTTTAGCAATTTCCAGTGGTAAGCGCAAATGACGCGGAAATACGCAATCTCTCATTTTTCTTTGTTTTATATTTCATAATTCAGTAACTTCATAGCTTGGAAATAAGAGTAAGATCAATTTATCAGACTCCGTTTTCACGTAATTTTCTATCGGTAATATTAAATTCGCAACGCTCCAATTTAAATTTTAAACTTATTATTATTATTATTAATTTTGCTATACTTGTTTTATATAATAAATTCATTTCTTTTACAATGCAATCTTTGCTTTCAGTAGGTAGCATTAGATATAGACCAATTCCTTCTCCTGATACAATTGTTTGTTGGGTTAATGATCAAATCATACCACGATCTGAGTGATTAGATTCTTGAAGGTGTTCTACCAGAGCTAGACGTTGTTAAATACAAATTTAGATTTCAGCATTGCGTTGAAGTCTTGGCGCCCATTAAAACAACATAGCTTAGGCAAAGGTAAACAGTTACATTTATCTCCCAACAGTTAGGGGCTAGCAAAACGTTACACTTGTCGCTCAAAGTGAGGGCTGTAGAAACCATTACATTTGTCGCCGACAACTTGGGGATGAAAACCTAATAACATTTGTGGAAGGAGAAGGGTATATATTTCTGTGCCTGTATTTTGGGGGTTATTTGTCTTTATCAGTGTATATCATTATGGGGGATGAGAAAGAAAGACAGATGAGGTTACGTAGTGGTCATCAACTGGAGAGTGATGATACGAGCAGTATGTCGAGTGATGGTAGTACCGGGGTAGCGGAGGTAAATCCCGATACTGAAACAGGGAGTGTAGGCGGCCAACCAGAATTAAAAACTTTACTTCTCGAGTTCATGTATCAGAACAAAGTTAGTAGTGATGCCTTAAATGCAAAATTAGAACAGAATAATGCAAAATTAGAACAAAACAGTAGGGAAAATAAAGAAAGTACAGAAGCCTTAAATGCAAAATTAGAACAGAATAATGCAAAATTAGAACAGAATAATGCAAAATTAGAACAAAACAGTAGGGAAAATAAAGAAAGTACAGAAGCTTTAAATGCAAAATTAGAACAGAATAATGCAAAATTAGAACAAAACAGTAGGGAAAATAAAGAAAGTACAGAAGCTTTAAATAAAAAATTAGAACAGGATAATGCAAAATTAGATAAGAACAACAAGGAAATTAGTGTGAAAATGGAGCAGATTAGAGGAGAAATCAGAGGAGTAATGGAAGAGAAGGTTAAAGAGATCATTGCAGATGTAGACAAGAAATTAGGAAAAGTACAGGAGGAGTTAGAAATTAGAATCAGTACACAGGCTGAAAATTTAAAAGAACTAGTGCAACTGGAAACACAGCAGGTCAAAAAGCAATTGGGGGGAGAAATTGACAAAATTCAGGTAGCAACTAAAGAGGTTAAGGAACAGATTTGAGAAAGTCCACTCGCAAATAGTTGCAGAAGTAAATGATTTAAGAGAGAGTAATAGAGAGAGCATTAGCAAGATTGAGGAGAAACAAGCAAAGCTATATGATAAAGTAGAAGAATCAGAAGGAAACATTAAATTAACAGTAAACAGTATTGAGAGGAAGGCTGAGGAGAAAATAGCAGAATTAGAATTAAAATTAAAAGCTAGGATCAGGCAAGAAAATAGTCAGAATAGGCCAGTTTTTGTGAATAGCACACACAGGGAGGTAGAACTGGGTAAGTTCAGCAATCGACAGGGGTGCCCAATGGAGTTCATGAACACTATAGAAAATAAATTCGGGGAGAGGTTGGAAAATGGTAGTATTGAGTGGTGCCAGGTAGTTGAAATTTTAGAACAAGTGTTTGTGGGGGAAACGAGGAATTGGTTTGCTGTCTACAGAGACAAGTTTACTGATATTAATGATTTTAAAATGAAATTCTGTGAAAAGTTCTGGAATGAGGTTATTCAGTCGCAGCATCGTGAGGGAGTAGTGTGTGGTAAATATAACCCTAAAGGAAGCTCCACCATGACCGAATACTTTTTAGGGCAGGTATTAGTGTGTAAATATCTGGATGGCTTGAAGGAGGAAAGTGATGTGGTGAGGTTGCTACTTAGGCACTTTCCCTATAGGATCAAGGAGGCTGCTTGTATCCAGAATGTAAAGACAATATCACAAGTAGAAAATTTGTTAAGCACATTTGATGCACTAGGGAGAGGGGGTTATGAGGACAATTTCAATCGGAACCAGGGTAATAATAATAATAGACCTAACGAAGCCAGGCATCAGGAAGTTCAAGGGAACGGTGGCGAAGGGGCCAACGCTCAAAATAGAAATAATAATAATCAGCTAAATCAGAACAGAGGAAATGGCTATGGTAATCAGTATCAAGGGAGGAACAATGATTTCAGGGGAAATCAAGGGAGGAACAATGATTACAGGGGAAATCAAGGGAGAAACAATGATTTCAGGGGAAATCAAGGGAGAAATTATAATGACAATAATTACAACCAGAATAGGGGTCAAGGAAGAGGACAGCCTAGTGGTAGTAATATACAGCCAAACAATGACAACACAGCCCAGAACAACCAGACCAGTTCAGTAGTTAGTAGTACTACGGCCAGCTGTAGCGGTTCTTTAAACGCGAACCAGGCTGCGAAGTAAGGTCAGAATCTCAGTCTGTAGCATGCCCTGTCCATACAATTATACAGGAACCCTATGACCTAAATGTAAGAAATGAATTATTACATGAACTAAATGATGAAAGTATTATACAGGAAGTGGTTAGTAAGAGCCCCATAGTTAAATTTAACGTGTCCGAGGCGTACACAGATGTTTTAATTGATAGTGGTTGTATGAAGAGTTGCATAAGTAGTGCATTTTATGATAAAATGAAAGGAACTGGAGTAAATTTTGAGGAGATGCCAATTAAAAGCACTTTTGTTATCACAGCTGTTGGGAAGAGGTCTAAAGTAATTTCTAAGCAAGTTTTAGTAGACATTAAAATTAATAATCATGTAGAGAAGCAGATTTGTCTTGTAATTCCAAATTTAGTATTCAGTGTTATCTTGGGTTCAGAGTGGCTAAGTAGAGTGTCTGGCAACTTATGTTATGATGTAGGGAGTTTGAAATTTAAATGGGGAGATTCTGAAGTAGAAGTAGCGTTCAATGACCATATTCAGAGGAGTAGTATTGTAGGTGTGATTTGTACTTTAAATGAGATATCGCCAGCCGTAGAGCGGGGTTCTCCATGTTTTGTGGGCAGTGTGATTACGAACGGAAGTCTAGAGGACTCGTTACGTGATGCTGCATTTCAGGGAGATATAGAGGTGGAACAATGTGTTCGGCTCTATGATGTGTTATGGTGTAATAGGAGAGTGTTTGAGGATCGCATTGGTATGGCCAATTGCTATACACATTCATTGAACGTTATTGATAGGTCAGTATTCACAGGACATAGATATCCTGTACCTTTCGCTTATCAGAGTGCAGTTGAGGCACAAATTAACCAGATGCTTGAAGATGGGATTATTGAGCACTCTAACAGTCCATATGTTAATTCTTTGTTCACGGTACCCAAGACCGACGGCACTGTTCGTATTTGTTTAGACGCTCGTTTGGTTAACAGTAGAATTAGTTCAGATCAGTTGAAATCTATGTCAATAGAGGAATTAATGCAAACATTTGAGGGGAAGAAGTGTTTCACTTGTGTAGATTTGAGTTCCAGTTTTTGGCAAGTGCCACTTATGTACGAAGATAGACCATTTACAGCTTTTAGTCATAAATATAACCTTTATCAATTTTGTAGAACACCTTATGGATTAAAGAGTAGTTCAGCAGCTTTAATTTGGGCTTTAAACATCGCATTAGGGGATGACACAGGAGAGTTTGTAACCATTTACATAGATGATATGGTAATTAGTTCACGCAGTTTTGAGGAGCATCTACGTCATTTAAATATAGTTTTTCAGAAGTTAGATCAGGCAGGGTTCACTTTGAAGCTGTCTAAGTCGTCATTCTGTCAGTCAGAAGTGACATTTTTAGGTCATAGAGTGTCGAGTAGAGGTGTAACACCAGAAGAAAGTAGGGTTAATAAGATACTTAACGCAGAGGTGCCACAGAATGTTAAACAGTTAAAAACTTACCTGGGAATTTGCAACTTTTTCAGGAGGTTCGTTCTTAAATACTCAGGGTTGGTAGAACCATTCAGGGAATTGCTTAAAAGTGGGACTCGGTGTAGATGGGAGTCCAAGCATGATCAGGCTTTTAGAGCGCTGAAGGAAGGTTTTGAGAAAGCTGTAGTGCTGAAATATCCGTTAAAAGATAAGGAATATGTGGTTATGACAGATGCTTCACATATAGGCATTGCTGGAGTATTATGTCAGAGAGATGATGAGGGTAATCTGTGCATTGTATCTTTAGCCTCGCGAGGACTGACAGCAGCAGAGAAAAGATACACGATTACTGAGTTAGAGCTTTTAGGTATTGTTTTCAGTTTAGGGAAATTTAGAATGTATTTAGTAGGGGGGAAATTTGAGATCCACACAGATCACCATGCATTACTGTATATGAGGACTTGTAAACTCAGTTCTAACAGAGTTAGTAGATGGATTCTTGCTCTGCAGGAATACGAATTCACAGTAAAATATATTAAAGGTAAAGATAACATTCTTGCAGACCTGCTATCGAGGGACACTAATTTATGTAGGGATTATCCTGTGGTTAAAGCAGAGGACGGTATTTTAATATGTGCATGTGTGGACAGTAGCAACAGGGCATCGTTACAGATACTGAGAAATATGCTAGTGGAGCAACGTGATGACGTTCATTTAAGGGAGCCACTTGCAAGGTTGGAAGCAGGTGACGCAGAAACATTTATAGTTTCCAAACGTATTGGAAAAACAGCATATGTGCTATAGAATAGTGAGGGAAACAGATTATACGGGACGTATAATATACATAGTCTACGAAAATATGTGTCATAAAGCGAGTGTGTTTAGCTGGCGAGCCAGCCTATCAAATGAGTAAGTGTGGTATTTGGTGCGTGGGAGGAGTTGGTCTTCCAGGCAGGCGTATCAGAAGTCACACAGGGGGGTAGTATGTAAGTAAATGAGAGTTTTTAAGGTACAGGGAAATATGACGGGATTGTCGGATGCTCTTGAGCACTAAAATGTCTCGATACACCAAGGCCAGAATTTGGTAGCGCTGGTGAATTCCCATTTGCCTCCAAGAGATGGGTGAGCGCTTGAACAGGGTATTTTTGCTTAAGGCGTCCACGAGGCAAAAGATGGGCCATCAGAAGGCGAGACAGTCCTTCATGAAACTCATACATATCAGCACACGTGATTTATGTTTACGGCCTCGCCATGTAAGATTTGTAAGTGTGTAATTTAAGGTAATTTGTACAAAGGTATTATTTGTGTGAGGAGAACTGGTCTGTGTTGAGAACTAGTACTAAGTAGAATATGGTTAACGGGAACTTAACAAGACAGGGCGATTACGGCACAGAAATATTTGGTGTTATATGTAATGCGCATTTACTGTTTTTTTTTCAGAAGTCAATATTAATTTAATCTACTTTAAAGAGAGATTAAGTATTATGGTCACGAGGCGCTGCCACAATAGTGTGATCGTGTGCTCAGTGATAAGTGGAATTAAATGTCACCATAAGGAGGGGACCTCCAGTGAAATTAGGAAGTTCTATGGTGATATAAATATATCAGAACACCTTCAATGCGTGTGATATGACATCATAAATACATAGTGCTCACACATTATGTCTATTTCTCCAACATAGAGAAATTTGAGAGGCGGAAATATCCGTGGAACACTATTCCATATGTAAAACATTGGACTGGTTGCAAAGTGCAATCCATAGTGACAACAAACTTTGACGCAAAGTGCGTGAAGAAAAATTATGAGTGTATATATCTGTAATTTAGGGTGATTTCATTTATGTAATATGTATTTTGGATGGGGTTTATTAACGTCTCTGGGATAATCGGATAATGGACCGTCGTCACGGTAAATCATCCGATGATCCGAGGCGAATATGTAACGTGTTTTTCGAGGGGTTTTATGCAACTGGCTAAAGTCAGTAGGAAGCCATTCTATATTTATTTACGCGGCAAATTGTTCAGCCAAGAGAATTTTTCATGTTAATTTATTATTATTATTAATTTATTATAATTATTATTAAGATATTTTCGGAGCATTTTATAAAAATTATAAGCATACAGATAGGTTTTCTATGTCTTAGAAAACACTATCAAGCAAATTATTACGAACGACGATATCATAGAAAATTATCTGATTACGGAATTTTACGGAGTTTTGTCAGTTAGGGTATTTGAGAGAGATGACTCACTGGGAATTCAAATACAAGCTGATTCCTGTCGAGAAGCATGACGCAAGCTTGGGTCGCATCGTCAAGAAAAGGCGAATTGTTGGAACGGAAATCGACTTCTCCCTCTCCCGCGGACTGTAATGAGGCAGAGGAGGGGAGTATAGCACATGGGGTGCAGCCAATCAGTGGAGACGACGTAAGCTAGATGTCGGCTGAAGAGTGGGGGAGCCGACAGGTGCATATATCGTTCGACGCGCCGTGAAACGTGGACTATCTGTGTAGAACTTAACGAGTATGGTTCACGCGGGAGTCGCTCCGATGTTCAGTGGAGTTAGCGACTATCTGTGTAGAACTTAACGAGTATGGTTCACGCGGGAGTCGCTCCGATGTTCAGTGGAGTTAGCGACTATCTTTGTGAAACTTAACCAGTGTAGTTATACGAGTGTTTGGGTCCGAGGTACGGACCATAGAATTATCTAATCTACCAGAATATCATCAAATAACGAAGAAGATGGCGACGTCCAGGAGACTGTGGGAAGCACACAGCATCATCCAGTACGAGGGAAATGCTTTAGCAATTTCCAGTGGTAAGCGCAAATGACGCGGAAATACGCAATCTCTCATTTTTCTTTGTTTTATATTTCATAATTCAGTAACTTCATAGCTTGGAAATAAGAGTAAGATCAATTTATCAGACTCCGTTTTCACGTAATTTTCTATCGGTAATATTAAATTCGCAACGCTCCAATTTAAATTTTAAACTTATTATTATTATTATTAATTTTGCTATACTTGTTTTATATAATAAATTCATTTCTTTTACAATGCAATCTTTGCTTTCAGTAGGTAGCATTAGATATAGACCAATTCCTTCTCCTGATACAATTGTTTGTTGGGTTAATGATCAAATCATACCACGATCTGAGTGATTAGATTCTTGAAGGTGTTCTACCAGAGCTAGACGTTATTAAATACAAATTTAGATTTCAGCATTGCGTTGAAGTCTTGGCGCCCATTAAAACAACATAGCTTAGGCAAAGGTAAACAGTTACATTTATCTCCCAACAGTTAGGGGCTAGCAAAACGTTACACTTGTCGCTCAAAGTGAGGTCTGTAGAAACCATTACAATGTTACAATGGAAAACAGTACTTGAATACAGGGAAAAAAAGTTACAATGTAATTACAGAAAATGGGAGAATGAACAAAAGAAGAATTTTTAACATAGATATGTTTTTGGGATTAGGGTCAAGCCACAGAAAGTGTGATGATCTACCGCGCACATTGCCCCTAGACGGGCGCGTGCAGATACTACCCGCATCTCATTGCCGAGGTGAAAAACATATCCATGATTTGATGTTCCTCAGTGTAGCAGAGAAACTTAAACTTTCTTTTTTAAAATACTTTTTGTTATAATACAATAATTGTATTAGGGTATAACAAATATCTAAAAAAAGATTATAATTGATTAATTATTAATAATGAGCTTATCACTATGCTCTGAACCTCTGAATTAACGGCTTGATTTTCACTTCATTTTGTCACTGATGAATTAGACAGAGGTTTTCAATTCTGCATTTGCCTCTGGTAGAAGTGGGAATCCATGGAATCCTGCGAGTGGGAAAGTTGCGAGGGAGGTGATCCAAAATAGAGATAAACCGTCTTTGTTCGGTGTAACCTCGGTGCTCTCCACCACCTGTTTAAGGCTCATGTAGGATGTGTTTTATGTGTGAGCATGTGAGCGTTATAGGTTATATGGAAGTGTGTTGCCCTTTCGTGTGTGAACTGTAGGCTAGTGTATGCTTCTTATTGTGTTTTTAATGCTACACGCATGTGTAAAAATGGTTGTCTGTAATGGTGTTCCAGGGTTATGCAAGAGGTGGTTGTTTGAAGATACGAGCACGGTGCCTCCACCAATGTTTCAAAGGTCTGGTGCTTTCACCAATATTTTGAAGTCCTAGGGGTGTGAGAGGGATGTGCTTTGTGTGTGAAGGGGTTGCGAATTAGTTTTCCGAGATCGTGTTCAACCGTTTTTCTTTGGATTAAACCTGGCGAAGGGGTAGTTGTGTAGGGGAGTGCCCAGGGAAGGGCAACTTCCTCAAACAGTTGTGTCTACAAATGCGTGTTGGGGGGAATAGGGATGGAAGTTCAGGACGGCCGCTTATGGAGGCTAGGGTGTGAAGGGATGTGCGGAGTCAGCAATACGTGGCTGGCAAGTGCAGCGCGTGTGGAGTTGCTGACTCGTCTGGAAATGGTAAATGACAAGCTCCCTGATGTTTGACTCATTCAGCGGAGAGTGGCGCGTTTGCGGTAAATAAAAGATCAGATCCCTTGTGAGAATGCTGTCTTGCTTAATGTGAATTTTTAGACTTGGGTCGAGGATGTTGGAAAGTGTGTAGGAAATGAGTAAAGCTTCGAAAGCACTTGCCTCTCTGGAGGTCTCGAAGTCCCGTAGGCTACATCATGTGTCAGCAAGCAGCGTCTCCCCAATGAACTGGTTCTTTTCCTTCGACATTGTTGCCTTTTTTAAGTCTTGTGTTGTCGTCAAGGAATTTGCTGAGTGTCTGTTGTAATTTGAGTCTTCAGTCTTTTGACTGGCTTAATACAGCTCCGCCATGCTTCCCTATTCTGAGCTAATTGTTTCATCTCTACATAGCTACCACACCCTACAGCCGAGGCAATCTGTTTAACATACTCTAGCCTTGGTGTACCCCTACAGTTCTTATCCTCGTTCCTTCCTTCCATAACTAATTTTGCTATTCCTGGGTGCCTTAGTATGTGTCCAACCAACCTATCTTTTATCTTCATTAGCAGTCGCCAGAAACATATCTCCTCTCCTACTTGTCTTAATACATCTTCATTTGTAACCCTAACAACACATCCGATCTTCATCATTCTCCTGTAACACCACATTTCAAACACTTCAATTCTCCTCTTTTCTGCTGCTCCAACAGTCCAAGTTTCACTTCCATAGAGTGCCACGCTCCAGACAAAGGCCTTCAAAAATCACTTCCTAATACGGTACCTAAATCTATATTTAATGTCAACAGATTCCTTTTCTGTAGGAAAGCTTTCCTTGCCTGTGCTAACCTACTTTTTATATCCCCTTTGCTTCATCCATCACTGGTTATTTTGCTTCCTAAGTAACAGAAATCTCCTACTTTAGCTTTTCCCCTGCCAATTCGACATCCAGAGGGGTTTCTGATTTCTTTCAACTGCATTCCAATATTTTTGTTTTACATTTATTAATTTTCATCATGAAATCTTCCTTCAAGACAGAATCCATACCATTTAAAAACTCATTCAAATTCTCTGGTCTGTCGGCTAAGATCACGATGTCATCCGCAAATCTCGGAGTTTAAATTATTTCTCCTTGAATCCTTACTCCCACTTCAAATTTTTCTCCAATTGTTGCTTGTTCAATGTGTAGATTGAAAAGTACGGGTGATAAGTTGCAGCCTTGCCTTATACCTTTCTGAATACCAGCTTCTCTCTCATGTCTTCCCGCTCGATTAACTGCTGTCTGGTTTCTGTATAGATTGTAGAGCACCCTCCTATCCCTGTACTTTATTCCAATCGTTTTCAAAATGTCAAACAACTTTCTCCAATCAACGTTATCAAAGGCCTTTTCTAAGTCTACATATGCCATGAACGTTCTCTTATCCATCCTTATTCTACCTTCCAGAATCAGCCTAAGACTTAGTACAGCTTCCCTTGTTCCAACATTTCTCCTCAAGCTAAACTGGTCTTGACCCAACTCTGTTTCTATCTGTCTTTCCATCTTCTTGTAAATTATTTTAGTCAGGATCTTTGAAGCATGATTGATCAAGCTTATTGTACGGTAATCTTCACATCTGTCAGTTCCCGTTTTCTTCAGTATAGGGATGATAAAATTCTTCTTGAAATTAGACGGTACCTCACCTGTCTCATAAATCCTACACACCAAATGAAATAACCTGATCAGACCTTCATCACCTATGCAGCGCAGCAACTCAATCGGTATATCATCTATGCCTGGTGCTTTGTTCCTGCTCGAGTCTTCCAATGCTCTTGTCAAATTCTGATTTCAATATTAAATCTCCTTTCTCATCATCATCAATTTCGTCTTCCCTTTCCATTACATGATTCTCAATCTCCGTTCCTTTATACAATCACCCTATGTAAGCTTTTCATCTCTCAACCTTTTCTTCCTTGCCTGTTAAGAGATTTTCCATCTGAGTAGCCTACCTTAGTATTACAGCACTTGTCTCCCTTTCCCCAAAAGAACTCTTAATCCTTTGATAAGCTGTATCTACTTTCCTTATTTCAAGCAATTTTCTATACCTGCACATTTCTCTTTCAACCATTCTTCTTTTGCTTCCTTGCACTTCCTGTTAACCTCATTTCTCAGACCTCTGTATTCTGCTTTTCCCCTTTCATCTCTTATATTCTTGTGCTTCCACATTTCGTCCATTAATTCTACTATATCCTGTGTGATCCACGTATTTTTACCCATTCCTTCTTTCCTACTGTGCCCTTATTTCCGAGTGATATGAAAGCCAAGATGTAATGGATCGCAGCAATCAGCAGTACCCCAGCTAAAAATACTTACCAAATCAACTGGCATATCACACACTGGAAATAAGGAACATAAAAAGATAAACTATAAATAAATAAATACTATGGTCCATCCTCAACAGTATCAAACAACAAGAGCTTAAGTACTCTCATACCTCGGACATAACGGGAAATAGGAAATTAGGTTCGAGCCACTGTATACTGACCATAGTATTTAATCTAACCTCCCACTATCATAAATCATAACGCAGGGTTACTATAAAATAAAAACAAGCAATCGTAAAAACGTGCCTGCTAATTTATTCAGAATAGTCAAACATCTCTGAATCAACAATATTTGTTAACACAAATCTTACAGCAGTCTTACATCATGAATTATGTTTCAAGTAACACTGCTAGTGTCACATTTCAACTGTTACAAACTCAAAAGTCTGGCACCTTCCTGCTGTGCCCTAAGTTTCAGGATCATCACTAATAAAAATGTCATTAAATATCTAAATACTCGACAAAATGGAGCTAAATAGCACGGCCTCTCGCTATCACAATTACAACGTATTACTCTATACCGTCAACTGGGGTGACTACGGTCGCTTTTTTCATTTTTTTGTGAAAATCTTGCACATTTTTTGAGATATTTATGTAAAAATGAAATGCGATTTAGTAAACAGTGTTAGGTGTCATCAAGTCACTTAAATACATTTTTCGAACATCAGGTAATTGACTCACATGTGAAAATGTAATGACCATAACCCCATGGAGTGGGGACATTATGGTCATGTATTAAAATCACTAAAAAATTGTTACTAAATGTGAAGGAATTAGTAGGGGGTGACTATGGTGAAAAAGAACAATTTTTCAAGCAAATTGATGTAAGAAATCTTATATTTAACTATATTCTAAAGCTAAAAACTACAATTGTGTCAAACATTAATGAAAAATCTATAAATTTTGAATAATTTTTCCTTTCCATTTCATTTTAAGTTGAAGCCAGTAAACTTTACAAAGAAGGTTAGTTTACCCCTCCTTTGCTCAACTACAGGGGGTATTATTTTAAGAATTGCATTCACATTTATAACAGAAATGTCTGCTTTCTTCGGCCACACAAAATATTCATGACATCATCTTAGAAATGTAATGATTCACTTCATCTACTTGAGGAGTTGCATCATGATCATCTATCACTTTACTTTCGTTGTTTTTTTTGGTATTAAACTCGGCAATAGCATCTGCCATTTGTTGCGGTGAGTAATCCATATAGGATCGGGGACCAGGCCTTCTTTTGTAATTCCTGACCATTTTGCCGCTAACACTGAAATAAAAAGGACACAAACATGAAAATGTGAAACAAACAAGTGAAGAATGAAATATAAATATATTAATTATCTTCAATATTTGACTTTTGTCTAAATAATGGGGTAGTGCCTGAGGACTGGAAACAGGCTCTGGTAGTTCCGGTATATAAAGGGAGTGGGGGAAGGGGGGATAGTGATAGCTACAGACCTGTCAGCCTAACATGTATTATATGCAAAATTTTTGAGGGAATTATGGATGAATACATAAGGGAATGCTTAGGGAGTAGTAGGTGGTTGGGAAATAAACAGCATGGTTTCAGAGAGGGATTTTCGTGTGAATCGCAGCTAGCAGGCTTTCAGCAGGATATCAGTGAGGCCTTGGATAACAGAGGTCAAGTTGACTGCATTGCAGTTGACCTATCAAAGGCTTTTGATAGGGTCAATCATGGTATTCTGTTAAGGAAAATGGAGGCTATAGGATTGGACAAGAGAGTAGTACAATGGGTGAGATCTTTTTTGGAGGGGAGAAGTCAGAGGGTAAGGGTTGGTGGGTCAGTGTCAGAACAGTCTAGGGTGGGGAAGGGGGTACCTCAGGGGAGTAAATTGGGTCCTTTACTATTTCTCATTTACATAAACGACATAGGAGTTAAAATATCATCCCAGATAAGATTATTTGCTGATGATATAGTAGTATACAGGAGGATAAATCACCCGGATGATTGCGGCATATTGCAGAGGGACTTGACGGACATACAAAGCTGGGCAGATAAAAGTGATATGATGATAAATTCAAAGAAATGTCAGGCAGTGAGATTTGTTAACAAAAGGAATCATATTGTTTTTGAATATTCAGTTGGGGAAAATAAAGTTGTATTTGGGGACGAATGTATGTATTTAGGTGTAACTGTGGGGGGCTGGAAATTTTCACTGGGGTAAGCACATAGGGGAAATAGTAAAGAAAGCATACAAGTCACTACATATGGTTATGCGAGTGTTTAAAGGCGCTGGCAGAGAGATTAGGGAAAGGGCATACATGTCCCTAGTCCGTCCTCTGCTGGAATATGCTGGGGGAGTGTGGGATCCATACCAAATGTATTTATTAAAGGAATTGGAAGGAGTGCAAAGGAAGGCCGCCAGGTATGTAATGGAGGACCACAGATCGACGAGTAGTGTGAGAAGGATGATACAGGATTTGGGATGGGAAAGTCTGGCTGATAGACGTTCAAGAGCAAGACTTGGGGGTATTTTCTTAGCTTACAAGGGGGAAATTGCATGGGAAGACATTCATGAGAGATTGGGAAAGGAAGGTTCATATATGGGCAGATACAGTCATTGTTGTAAATTGAAATTAAGTCAGTGGAAAAGTAACTGGGGCAAATATTCGTTCATTGGGAGGGGGGAAGTTGAATGGAACAGTTTGCCAGGAGGCATTTTCAGCCCTTTGCCTTCTGATGTTGGTAAATTTAAGGAGTTGGTGAAAAAGCACCAGATCAAGAGGCAGTGAAGCAATGAAAGAAAGTGTAAATGTTTAGTATTTTATGTTTATTTCTGTTATTAGAATGATTATTTTTACGATTACCGGTTTCTTCTCTTAGCAACTAGTAATTATTTTCTAATTAGTCCTAATTTTCTAAAATTTTTGTGGTTGTGAATTGTTTTGTGTATTTATTGTAATTTGCCACCATGGACAGTGTCCACATTTGCAAATAAACCATGTATCAGTGGCGGTTCTTGCTATAGCGCAATGGCGCAATGAACCCCCATTAAATTTGACAATATATTTAGCATTTTGTCCCTATACGTAACAGAAATATTTGTCAGAAAACAGCGCGGAGTTCAAATGCAGTTAACGAGCGCGAGGAAGTGAGCCGGCGCAAGATCTGGTTTGAACCCCCAGTCTTGGCCAATCTTTCCTGCAGAGAATTGGCAACTCCAGCTATCTGATATGACATCTAGCGGTAAAAATGAGAAACCTACCAAGTAGGGTACATTTCTCACGTGGTGACTGTTTGTATATGGTGTCTTGTATTGGTAAGCAGATCGTGGTAAATTCTTCGTGTTTATACATAAGTAATAAGTTTTCCTCGTTGATAAGAGTGCAAAATTAGTAAAATCAAAGTATATTGCTCAGTTTACGGCTGTAAGTCGATGTATAAGAGGGCTGCGGATATACGTTTTCTTCACTTTCCAAAAGATGCAAATAGCAAAGGCCGAAAGGTGACGATCCCAAATAAATACAGGCAACAAGAGCGGGTTGGACCACTCACCACTACACTCACTGACGACAGAACGGGTTGTTCGCTTATTACGCCAAGCCGCACCTAGACAGCCAAGCACAGTCTCGCCGAGCCAAGCCGTACCAAGACAGCCAAGCCTACACCAGCCTAGGACAGCCAAGCTTCATCAGTCAGGTATCTTTCCCCGCTCCATAGTTCATTTCCAATAACCCTACCAACCGCAATCACCTCGCTCTGCGATATCCGAGCCATTCCACTACGAGCCATATAGGCCTAATTTGACTTCGCAGGGTTAAAACCCACCATCGAAATCAAGCAATTCCTGTCTACCCCGGGTTTTAATACATGTTAAACTCATCCCTTCGCCCTACTGCCCCCGTAATTGAATTATATAGAGACCACGGTGGCTATTTTGGAAATTATAATTTAAGTTATGGCTGTCATGGTTATGACGTGGGTAGTCATGACGTAAGCACGGATGACGCAAACGTTATACCAGCAGGCTACTTGAGCTGAGATTCTCAGTGACGTCAGCATTTAGTCGAGAATGTTCCGAGATGTACGACGCAGTCGCAGGAGACGTGGAATTCCGCTGAGGAAGAAGTTATGCTATTGGAGGGGAGGCTTGAACCAATGAACGATAGTTTAAAGGAAGACGGAGATTGCTGAAACTATGGTATTTATATTACTTTTGGAATGCAGAATTGTGGAAATCCATTTGCAGTAGAAGCATTGATTTGGAATTTTGGTGAAATTTATTTTCAGTTTTTGAATTTTGAAAATCCGTCATGTATTAACGAAGTTGGAACTTCTAACGATGACGCAGTATCACGCGATGGAAGGGATGGATACGCCCCTCGTGAAGTTAATAAAAGGCCTTGCGCAGAAGAGAAGAGTCTCATTCTCCGATCATTCTCAGAATATCATTCTCAGATCACCGAAGTCTAATTGTGAAAGTTCTTTTCTTATACAGTCATTTTGGTGAGACGTCGAAGTGAAAAGTAGTGAAAAGAGTCGTCTTTATAACGCGTGGTGAAGCCACTGCATTATACGAGATTCAAGTCAAACTAGGTGAAGTTAAAACGCACCTTAGAATGCATCTACAAGTTTAGCTTTGAACAGTTAGCGGTCGCCGATAAGCTAATTCTATTGTGCAGTGCTACATGAAGTAATATAGAAAGGCTGAACAATTTCGAGTAATTAGTTTGAAAGATATTAGCAAGTTTCGACGACTGACAAAAGTGATTATCTCGCCACCTGAGAAGCACTATTGTATCGCCAGAATCTACGCCACGGCTGACGCTGCTAGTGAAATAGGGAGACTCCAGATTGCTTTTGTTACACAACGATACAGTATAATGGAGCAATTTAATATGGCAGTTTGTTCTTCTATTACTATAACCGAAGAGCAGATGGAAGGCTAAAGGACTTAATGCGATTGGGACATATTTCAACGGAGTAAGATAGCAACATGGAACTTCGCTAATTGCTATTCCACACGAGCGAACATGTGGTGAATACCATCTACACCCATGTTTCGTGATTAAAGGCTGATTACTATCGAACAGCAATGAAATCTATTACATACTCATTGAATATGAATATTTCTTCGGAAATTTCTACAAAAACTTCATGGCGATTGTCTACTGGAACTTCAGGGATTTTTTCAAGAGAGGTCAGGGTTATCCCGACTCACAAAGAAGATTATTGCCGGAAGGATGTCTATTCGTCTTCGAGGAGCAGTGCAATTTCCGGAGAAGGAAGCAGTTCGATTCTCCGAGGGTGCTATTTCCTGTTTCGAGGATGGAGCTCAGCTTTAACTTGGTGAAATGGATCCATCAGCAGTCTTCTTTGGGGAATTTTCCTCTGGAACGTCAATCGGCAGATAAGGTAGTCGTGAACGTTTATTGTATTTGAGTTTCTTAATGATATTTGAGCAACCATTTTTCCCATATTTTTGTCCTCATGTATTTTGCCCTATTTTCTTGTTGAGATTCCTATTCTCAGTACACCTTGTTGAGTTATGCCTTTTTCGACGTTTTATTAAGACATTGTCATGTCATGGGCATAGTTAAACGATTTTGGATCAGTTGAGACTGATATTTAAATTTTCAGTAATTAATATTTTTTTGTAGTCACGATTTGACTGTAAGTTAATGATTTTTATGGCAGATTTAAATTCAGACAGCGTGTCACTTTATTAAAGTAATTCTACCCCAGTTTAATTACTTTGACCAATTTTCTGTCATCATCAAGAAGGAAGAACATTTAAATGATTTTAGAGCGTTAAAATCTCTTACGTTGTCGACGATCTTGGAAATACTAGTCGTTATTTGAATTGATTGCAACACAGACATTTATCGTCAGTTATGAACGATCATTGCATCATAGACATTTTTGTGAAAGATGAACTTTAATAATGAATTATTGAATGCATTAAAGTCAAGAACTCTTGTTAGGAGTTTTTCTCAATTAGAGATTTATATAACGATGTTTGCATTCCCCAGTCTAATTGGATTCTATTCGACTATTTTATAGTTTTAGTCGCACTTTATTTGATGATAGTATTTTTATACTACAATTCTTTTAAGATGTTAATCTTAAATTTTGATAGACCAGACAGGCGTATATAAGCGTATTCACTATTAAATTTGTTTGTGATTGGCAAATTTTGACTTCATTTCGGTTCATGAATGAAATCCACGAAGGTTAAATGAAAACAGTTTTGAAACAATTAATGATTATAAGAATTTTTAAGTGGAACTATGAATGTATAATCACTAGTGCAGCGCAAGTGTTGAGAGTCGCTGATGTATAATGCCCTTGAATATGAAGGAGGTTCCCACAGGAATTAATGTTAAAGAATTATTTGTGGAAGTTTTTGTAAGTTCGGTGGAAGTTTTGATGCCATATAGATTAATATATGATGAATTTTGGGCTTAATTTTAATGCAGTTTATGCATTATCTTGTTAGCGAAGTATTTTCCGCTGGAGCGTATTGTCATAGTTCGTTGAAAATTAATCAAGTGAATTTACTGTTTAATTAACACGAGTTTTGAAAGAATTTGAGATAAGATTTTGAATGAAGATTACCGTCACAAATAATTATTAAAACCTTTATTAAACCAGATTGTGACATTAACATGTATAACTAACCTTCATTGGTCGATTATATGGACCCGATTATGAAAATTACCAACCGGATGAACCTGTGGTTAATGTATTTCTTAAATTAATAATTTAAACAATTTAAATGTTAATATTGTAAATAATTGCTGTAAATATTTTTGACAATAATGTGGAACGAAAGTGATGTTAAAGGCGTGTTTAAAATTTTTATTGTCTTGGACAAATATTATAAACAATTTCTAATTGTTATAAATAATTTATGTGATTTTGTTATAAACATTTAAGAGCTTATTAAACATTTGGATGAGAACTTAACAAGTTTAAGGATTGTCATAATAATCCAGTAGGATGTGAGTAAAGTATTTGAAAGAATTGCGTATATATATATTTGAGTTGTCTTGCAGACATTTAAAGCTTGAGAGAGAGCTGTATTCTTACGTAACGTAGCATGTGAGAAGGGAGTCCATTTGACAAGTATGCGACAGGTTGGAGGGTAGCTCGCAGCTGTCCCAACATCTGGTTATCAGCGGGTGAGGTCGTCTACTCTGGCCTTGCGCCTATAAATACAATTGTCATGTTTATTAAAAGGAAACCAAATGCTCTATATATGTCTCGTCCTCACTTCCTTTCCAATCCAATTGTGTTATGAATATTACGTTATTTGGAGCTCGTGGGAGCTAATATGTTCTATATCATGTTGTATGATAACTTTGCAAGTCCTGAAGGAGGACGTAGTCAGATTGACATGGGCTACTGATAGCCACGTGTATTTTGTTGTGTTATTAAAATCATACCCTTTATTTGAAATAAAGCTTTTGTACAGTTCAAAGTTCTCGTCTTCGTTCTGGTTCATTTTTAAATGTCATGGTGGAGGTTATTGTGTGAACAGACTTTAGTGATCCTGTTGTCAACTCAATCCCCGAGATAATTTTTAAGAGGTAAGTAACGGTAAGTATGAACCCCCGTCTATTTTGGTGTGTTCCACAATGATTTCCTGTTAACTTCTGTGCTCATATCTCGATAGTATCTGTCAGTGCCATTTTCATTGATGTAGCTGAGCCGGTGCGATTGATTGTTGGCAATCCGATTGAGGGGGCGGATATCTGACAGCCTACTATCCGGGTAAACGGGGACAGTAAGATTGGCGACCCTAACACGTGGGGCGAATTCAACAAAAATGGATTACCAGGTTGAACGCTAGTAAGATTGGCAAACTTAAAACGTGAGGTTCGATTAGACTCAAATAAAGAGGTTGATTCTTTGTTAGATGTCTAGGCCAAATGTAGTATTTAAGAGTGTGATTATATAGGAATTAAATGTTGTATTGTATTAGGAAAATTACACTCAGAAAAGATCAGATCTTATACAACTTGAGAGAGGTTAAATAGGCTGGAAACTTAGGAAAATCGCCTATGATCTGGAATCTTATTTTATTTGACCGGCTTATGACATTTTAGTCATATTAAAGATAAAATTAAATTATTTGGATTGTAAATGTAAATTATTTGTGTTAGGATATTTTAAAATGAGCCAGGGAAATTTGAGCATGTGCTTGAGTTTGTTTCAACATGAAGTGTCTTCGAAAGTTAATTATAAGGTAGTTATAAGTTAGATTTAAGACAGAAAATTGATCAAATTTATATATGGTGAAAAGTGTTGCTCAAATGTTGTTATTTTGCTCTATTGATGTATGTCCCTACAGCAGTCTATTTTTGAATAATATTGTAATGGCAGATGAAAGTTTGAGGATGATAATAGAGGAGATGTCTGCTAACTTGAAAGCTAGCATGAATAATAGTATGAAGCAGATGCTGAATGAAAGCATGAAGGAGAACGCTAGTCATTTGAATGCAAGAATGGAGGAGAGTGCTAGTAATTTGTCTGCTAATTTGAATGCAAGAATGGAGGAGAATGCTAGTAATTTGAAAGCTAGTATGGGTGAAAGTTTGAAAGGTATCCAAACTAGTGCTGCTAATTTAGAGGATAATATGTCGCGTTTACAGATTAATACCCTAGGAATTGAGAATACTGTAAGTGACATCCGCACAAATGTGTCTGATGTTAAAAATGATGTGTCTAAGGTACAGAAAGATCTTACAATGTTAAATTTAGATGTGGCTAATGTCCGAGGTGATATTTCTTGTGCTAGAGCCGAAGTAGTTGTTGTTAAAAATGATGTTGCGACTGTCCAAGACAAGGTCGAGGAAGCCCAAAGAGAAATTCAAAATGCTAGAACTGATGTGTCCAATGTTCAGGTTGATATTAATAACATTCATTCGGATATAACTGAGGTGCAAAGTGACATAACTAAGATTCAGGTAGAAGTCAACACAGTTTTCGTAGATATTACTAAAGTCCAAACTGATGTAAATAAAGTCAGGGAAGAAATAGAAAACTCGAAAACCCTTTGTACGCGTAATATAACTGCATTAGCGACTAGATTAGTTGATGAGTCAGTTAGAACGACAACGTCTTTAGCAGGTTTGAAGTATGATGTAGAAGTCATGAGAACCCAGGTATTAGACCATAATAGATTATTAAAGGAAGATATCGAAGTAGACATAGCAGAAATGTTAACAGCAAACGTAGCAGTATGGAAAGACGAGTGGAATAAGTCAAGTGGGGAACATGTAACCCAAATTCAGGAAAGGATTGAAAGAAAACTTGCCAGTACTCAAATAGAAATTAACAAGGAAGTAGTACAGATTAGGAAAGATTTAAGCGTCAGGATAAATTCGCTATCTGAAAAACAAGTTGACGATAGAACACAACTAGATCAGGATATGCAAACATTAAAATCTACATTAGAGGAACAGATTCATAAAGTTGTCTCTGATGTAAATGAAACGACGAGCAAACTGCAAAATTTGAAGTTAGGAGAGGCTAGTTTGATGGAGAACTACAAAGAAGAGCTAATCAAGAAAGTCTTAACGGAAATCACTGACAAGGATACAGAAGGCTTAGCTTGCGAATTGAATAGGAATTATGCCAGAAGATATAACCTAGATCCAGAAGAGAGAGACGTGACTCCTGAAGAACGTATATCCAGATTCAGAGAGGAGGATGACGAGAGGAATATGGAACCTGAGTGGAACTATCGAGATAGTGGGAAAAACTATCCGGATTCATATCCGAGGAACGTGACGGTCATCAGGAATTTTGAAGATAAACCGCAAAAATTCAGTAACACTGATAGTTTGACACCTATCGAATATGTAAGGAACCTCAAAGATTATTTCATCGAAGCTCACATTCCCAGAGAGAGAGAGATGAAGATAGTAGAGAGATATCTGATTGGAGGACCCCTCGAATGGTTTTTGCGCATTTAGATACACATTCAGTAACTTTGACGAGTTTGCAGAGGCATTAATCAAACGATTTTGGTCCATAGAAGCGCAGAATTCGTTAAGAGCGGAGGTGTATTCAAGAAAATACTCAGGTACTCTTCCAACACGGTACGCTGATTTCTTTACGAGTCAATTGTCCCGCTTGAGATTCTTACAACCCCCATTGTCAACGGAGCAATTAATTGATGCGATTTCTCGTATGCTGCCAGTTGAGGTGAGAAGACTAATAATTTCGTCCAACATCAGGGATTTAACCAGCTTGGATGAATTACTGAGAAGGTTAGACTACACAAGCCCAATGCCTAACGTAGTACAGAAAGGTCAAAGGCAGGAGTTCAAAGAAATCAATACGGTATACATGGACCAAGTCCAACAAACTGACAAGCCAGACGAAGAGAAAACTGACAATGTAGGTCCTCACAGGAATAATCAGTTTAGAAATAACAGATCACAAGGTTACCGACCGTATCAACAGAGAAGAGGCTGGAACTACAACCGAGGAAACTACAATGGAAGAGGCAGATATTACAACAATAATGGTTATAACCGAAATTATAATAGGAATAACCAGAACCAAAATAGAAACCAGAATACTCAAGGTCAGGTTATGACACCCGATCAGTATCAGCAAAGAGAGAAGGAAAGCCAGCAATACCTAAAAGAATTAAGGGATAAAGAAGCCGACAATCAAAAGAAAAGGCAGGATGTTGTAATCGATCCTGGACCTTCGACGAGCCAGCAGAACTTAGAAAATAGAAATACTGGACAGAAGAGAAATTAGAGAGGAAAGAATACATTAACCACACACAACCCAGATTTATGATTAAGGAACATAGAGGAAATATCATACTAGAGTAAGCCAGTAATAATTCAATTTCGTGTTCAAGAGAGTTGAAGTACTTATAACACTGAATTTAAAAACAATTTGCAACTGTTTTTAAAACGTGGTGAGAGGAGAATGCCCCCGTAATTGAATTATATAGAGACCACGGTGGCTATTTTGGAAATTATAATTTAAGTTATGGCTGTCATGGTTATGACGTGGGTAGTCATGACGTAAGCACGGATGACGCAAACGTTATACCAGCAGGCTACTTGAGCTGAGATTCTCAGTGACGTCAGCATTTAGTCGAGAATGTTCCGAGATGTACGACGCAGTCGCAGGAGACGTGGAATTCCGCTGAGGAAGAAGTTATGCTATTGGAGGGGAGGCTTGAACCAATGAACGATAGTTTAAAGGAAGACGGAGATTGCTGAAACTATGGTATTTTTATTACTTTTGGAATGCAGAATTGTGGAAATCCATTTGCAGTAGAGGCATTGATTTGGAATTTTGGTGAAATTTATTTTCAGTTTTTGAATTTTGAAAATCCGTCATGTATTAACGAAGTTGGAACTTCTAACGATGACGCAGTATCACGCGATGGAAGGGATGGATACGCCCCTCGTGAAGTTAATAAAAGGCCTTGCGCAGAAGAGAAGAGTCTCATTCTCCGATCATTCTCAGAATATCATTCTCAGATCACCGAAGTCTAATTGTGAAAGTTCTTTTCTTATACAGTCATTTTGGTGAGACGTCGAAGTGAAAAGTAGTGAAAAGAGTCGTCTTTATAACGCGTGGTGAAGCCACTGCATTATACGAGATTCAAGTCAAACTAGGTGAAGTTAAAACGCACCTTAGAATGCATCTACAAGTTTAGCTTTGAACAGTTAGCGGTCGCCGATAAGCTAATTCTATTGTGCAGTGCTACATGAAGTAATATAGAAAGGCTGAACAATTTCGAGTAATTAGTTTGAAAGATATTAGCAAGTTTCGACGACTGACAAAAGTGATTATCTCGCCACCTGAGAAGCACTATTGTATCGCCAGAATCTACGCCACGGCTGACACGGCTAGTGAAATAGGGAGACTTCTGATTGCTTTTGTTACACGACACTACAGTATAATGGAGCAATTTAATAAGGCAGTTTGTTCCTTTATTACTACAACCGAAGAGAAAATGGAAGGCTAAAGGACTTAATGCGATTGGGACATATTTCAACGGAGTAAGATAGCAACATGGAACTTCGCTAATTGCTATTCCACACAAGCGAACATGTGGTGAATACCATCTACGCCCATGTTTCATGCTTCAAAGCTGATTACTATCGAACAGCAATGAAATCTATTACATACTCATTGAATATGAATATTTCTTCGGAAATTTCTACAAAAACTTCATGGCGATTGTCTACTGGAACTTCAGGGATTTTTTTCAAGAGAGGTCAGGGTTATCCCGACTCACAAAGAAGATTATTGCCGGAAGGATGTCTATTCGTCTTCGAGGAGCAGTGCAATTTCCGGAGAAGGAAGCAGTTCGATTCTCCGAGGGTGCTATTTCCTGTTTCGAGGATGGAGCACAGCTTTAACTTGGTGAAATGGATCCATCAGCAGTCTTCTTTGGGGAATTTTCCTCTGGAACGTCAATCGGCAAATAAGGTAGTCGTGAACGTTTATTGTATTTGAGTTTCTTAATGATATTTGAGCAACCATTTTTCCCATATTTTTGTCCTCATGTATTTTGCCCTATTTTCTTGTTGAGATTCCTATTCTCAGTACACCTTGTTGAGTTATGCCTTTTTCGACGTTTTATTAAGACATTGTCATGTCATGGGCATAGTTAAACGATTTTGGATCAGTTGAGACTGATATTTAAATTTTCAGTAATTAATATTTTTTTGTAGTCACGATTTGACTGTAAGTTAATGATTTTTATGGCAGATTTAAATTCAGACAGCGTGTCACTTTATTAAAGTAATTCTACCCCAGTTTAATTACTTTGACCAATTTTCTGTCATCATCAAGAAGGAAGAACATTTAAATGATTTTAGAGCGTTAAAATCTCTTACGTTGTCGACGATCTTGGAAATACTAGTCGTTATTTGAATTGATTGCAACACAGACATTTATCGTCAGTTATGAACGATCATTGCATCATAGACATTTTTGTGAAAGATGAACTTTAATAATGAATTATTGAATGCATTAAAGTCAAGAACTCTTGTTAGGAGTTTTTCTCAATTAGAGATTTATATAACGATGTTTGCATTCCCCAGTCTAATTGGATTCTATTCGACTATTTTATAGTTTTAGTCGCACTTTATTTGATGATAGTATTTTTATACTACAATTCTTTTAAGATGTTAATCTTAAATTTTGATAGACCAGACAGGCGTATATAAGCGTATTCACTATTAAATTTGTTTGTGATTGGCAAATTTAGACTTCATTTCGGTTCATGAATGAAATCCACGAAGGTTAAATGAAAACAGTTTTGAAACAATTAATGATTATAAGAATTTTTAAGTGGAACTATGAATGTATAATCACTAGTGCAGCGCAAGTGTTGAGAGTCGCTGATGTATAATGCCCTTGAATATGAAGGAGGTTCCCACAGGAATTAATGTTAAAGAATTATTTGTGGAAGTTTTTGTAAGTTCGGTGGAAGTTTTGATGCCATATAGATTAATATATGATGAATTTTGGGCTTAATTTTAATGCAGTTTATGCATTATCTTGTTAGCGAAGTATTTTCCGCTGGAGCGTATTGTCATAGTTCGTTGAAAATTAATCAAGTGAATTTACTGTTTAATTAACACGAGTTTTGAAAGAATTTGAGATAAGATTTTGAATGAAGATTACCGTCACAAATAATTATTAAAACCTTTATTAAACCAGATTGTGACATTAACATGTATAACTAACCTTCATTGGTCGATTATATGGACCCGATTATGAAAATTACCAACCGGATGAACCTGTGGTTAATGTATTTCTTAAATTAATAATTTAAACAATTTAAATGTTAATATTGTAAATAATTGCTGTAAATATTTTTGACAATAATGTGGAACGAAAGTGATGTTAAAGGCGTGTTTAAAATTTTTATTGTCTTGGACAAATATTATAAACAATTTCTAATTGTTATAAATAATTTATGTGATTTTGTTATAAACATTTAAGAGCTTATTAAACATTTGGATGAGAACTTAACAAGTTTAAGGATTGTCATAATAATCCAGTAGGATGTGAGTAAAGTATTTGAAAGAATTGCGTATATATATATTTGAGTTGTCTTGCAGACATTTAAAGCTTGAGAGAGAGCTGTATTCTTACGTAACGTAGCATGTGAGAAGGGAGTCCATTTGACAAGTATGCGACAGGTTGGAGGGTAGCTCGCAGCTGTCCCAACATCTGGTTATCAGCGGGTGAGGTCGTCTACTCTGGCCTTGCGCCTATAAATACAATTGTCATGTTTATTAAAAGGAAACCAAATGCTCTATATATGTCTCGTCCTCACTTCCTTTCCAATCCAATTGTGTTATGAATATTACGTTATTTGGAGCTCGTGGGAGCTAATATGTTCTATATCATGTTGTATGATAACTTTGCAAGTCCTGAAGGAGGACGTAGTCAGATTGACATGGGCTACTGATAGCCACGTGTATTTTGTTGTGTTATTAAAATCATACCCTTTATTTGAAATAAAGCTTTTGTACTGTTCAAAGTTCTCGTCTTCGTTCTGGTTCATTTTTAAATGTCGTGGTGGAGGTTATTGTGTGAACAGACTTTAGTGATCCTGTTGTCAACTCAATCCCCGAGATAATTTTTAAGAGGTAAGTAACGGTAAGTATGAACCCCCGTCTATTTTGGTGTGTTCCACAATGATTTCCTGTTAACTTCTGTGCTCATATCTCGATAGTATCTGTCAGTGCCATTTTCATTGATGTAGCTGAGCCGGTGCGATTGATTGTTGGCAATCCGATTGAGGGGGCGGATATCTGACAGCCTACTATCCGGGTAAACGGGGACACTACCAAGCTGTAAATAATTTCTAGAGTCTATGGTACAGTGAGCAAACTCAAATATAGCTTTTAAACGTAACAGCGCCATGACTAGGACTGCACAAAAACAAATACCAGCAGATAACCGATGCTTGATAATATGCAATTGGCACATTAACTCCAGTAGAACACACAAATTAGATCACGTGTATCGCACATTTATACATGTATACAATTGAAAATAACACTGTCATTATTTTAGGGACCACATTTATTGATTATAACCGAAAAATAAAAAGTGTTCCATATCAAACGCGTGTTACTGAGTATTTTTCCCCTACTTATCCAGACCGACCGCAGCGCCCCAAGTGTTAGTTTGAGTTGCCAATAGGCGAGTAAGGTTGAGCGGCGGCACGGTACATGTAGCGGGGGTTAGAAGGGAAGGGAACAGTGGATACAAGCCAAATGTGTATCCATCGTACACGCATGCGCAATAAGATAGCTGAATTCGTTCATTAGTCCAGCGACACAAGCCCTTCAGGGTTGTGGAAAAGGTATACACTGCGCCATCTCTTGACGTGTTAGTAAAATAAATGCGGCCAATGTGAACATACAGGGAAAGTGCTCACCAGGGGCGCTTTTGAAAGGGTGCTTCATGGCTGCCACATTAGACTGTTTATATGCATCCGTAATTTATCCATGAATTTATCTATATAAAATAAACTACCTAGCTATTTATTGTATTTGAAGGCTAATTAAATTAACGATTCAGTTAGATTGAAATAATACCAATAAAATAGCGGAAGAAGGTGTCTTGTTAGTTGTTAACGCTCCGGAGTTATCGAACTCACTACTGTAGTTCCACTATTTTCTCAGGTTTAAGTTAGTCACACTGTCTAATGCTGGAACGTAAATCACTTCGAGTATTTCCTTGTGCCTATTAACTGCGTGAAATTAATGACTGTGTAATTTGATTATTTTTTCCGCGTCCCCCAGGGGCTCACATCTAGTGGGACGTGGGTTGGCGACCACGAGACCCCAGCTGAGTCCGGCATTGCTTCCACTTTCTTGTGCCAGGCTCCTCACTGTCTTCGTTCCTGTCGACCTCTCTTGGTCAACTCTTGTTTTCTTCCAACCCCGAAGGTATTAGGGTATCCGAGGCCTCGGGAGTCTTTTCCCGCTTTCATTGGCCCTTCTCTCACCTTTCCTGATCTCTCATTCTTCGTGGGATCAGCCTTCTTTTCATTACAGTTCCTTCTCTCTTTAGGATTCCTGACCTGTTTTTATGAATTGGCTCGCGGTATCTCTAAATTACATTTTGTGAGTTTTTTTTAACTCAACCACATTTTGTAAGTCTTTTCAATCTGCATTGCACTTTGTAAGTATTTTCGACCTAAACTCCATTTTGTAAGTATTTTCAATCTCAATTGCATTTTGTAAGTACTGTATTTTGAATCGCCGGCTTCCACATATTGTGAGCATTTTATACGTATTTTCAATTTCAATTGCATTTTGCAAATATTTTGAATTTCAATTGCATTTTGTTGAGTATTTCGAATCTACATTGCATTTTTTAAGTTATTTTAACCTAAACTACATTTTGTGCGTATTTTTCAATCTAAATTCCTTTTGTGAGTATTTTCCTTCTAAATTACCTTTACCTTTTATAAGTATACCCATTCTTCATTTTATGAACCATTTCAATCTGATACTCGATTGCTGTAAGATTTGAAGTGTTGCATGTTCTTAACAAGGCTCATTACCAGATGGAGCCTGTCATACAGGTGCGTGTTTGAGCGTGTGTTTGAGAGAGACATCGAGAGAGGAAACTTTGATCTTCACTAATAATGCTGATCCAGGGTTCAAGTTCTGGTTGAGGCGAATGATTTGAACTCACTGTGTTTGAAATCGCTCATTGTAATGTTCATAACTATATGTACGAAGTTTGAGGTATCACATGTGTACTGTTTATCTTTGTAGTAGATTAAGGGTCCGCTGTTTGAAGTGAGTGCTCTTTTCTCTTGAACCCCCAGTACAGAAAGTCACGAGCCGCCACTGCCATGTATGTATGTAACAACAGTAATCTAACATAACCTCTAAGGCAATTACAATAAGATGATCCTCATGACTATAGTAACCCCAAAAATCAAGATAATTGTGCTATTGTTTATAAATTTGCACTTCTAAGGTACAAAACAATTTCGTATAGAGATAAAATTACATACATACCTTAACAAGGAATAAACAAAGGTAAACAACACTTCCAGATGACATTTAGATGTGATGACCTAGGAGCAATAATGAACAGTTTTAGCCAACTATTGATTTTGTCAAAAAACAAGTGCTGAAACAAATGAAAGTAAAAAAAAAGCGCATTTCAGGTTTGAATCACAAGTTTTACCTTTCTGGAAAGAAAAATGTGCCTAGATTGGAGGAAGATTTGAAAAATGAGATTTTAAAAATATATAATATATAAATAAGCCAGCCTCCGTGGCTTAGGCGGAAGCACGCCGGCCTCTCACCGCTGGGTCCGTGGTTCAAATCCCGGTCACTCTATGTGAGATCTGTGCTGGACAAAACGGAAGCAGACAGGTTTTTCTCCGGGTACTCCGGTTTTCCCTGTCAACATTTCATCCCAGCAACACTCTCCACTATCATTTCATTACATCTGCCATTCATTTAATCATTGCCCCAGAGGAGTGCGTCAGGCCTCGGCAGCCGGCACAGATCATATCCTCGCCGCTAGATGGTGGCTTCATTCATTCCATTCCTGACCCGGTCGGAGACTGGAAGCAGGCTGTGGATTTTCATTTTTCATATAAATAAGCCACGATAACAATTTTCCTCAATTTTGAGCATAGTCATCCCTGGGAGCGTAGTCACCCCGGTTGACGGTACATCGGATCCTGAATCCTACTTCTGAAGTAATGAATTAATTATTGATAAAATATTAATACTGAATAAACATGAATTATTTACATTATTTACATATTGACAGCATTATCTACCATGAATATTTCTGTCAAATGTTTTCTAAACATTGTTTATGTTTTCCACTAACTATCTTTCCAATTCTGGGTTAATCGTCATTAATTGGGCTAAATAATCCAATCAATTAAGCTCAGACTATCATATAATGAACTTCCTTCTAGTATTTCCATATATTAATAAATATAATAATAACAAACTAGTTGAAACCCGTCAAAAATGACGGTCAATAGAAAAATATTTACTGAAGAATTTTCTCATATAGGCCTACTGTATATTCTTTGTACGATTATTTTATGGCTCTATTGAAACTATAAGGGCGTCAAAAGATTGCACTCTCAACATAGCAAAATACTGCTGGCCATGACTGAAAAATTGATGAGGCAAATTGAGACCTATACATTCTTGAGTTTCCCCTTGAGCTTCATTGATTGTGACAGAGTATGCCAAATAAATTGGAAAATATTGCCTCTTAAAACAAAATGATAGTGTTTTATCGGATGGTGTTAAATCAAGTCGAAGGATTAGACCTCTCTGCCTAATTTTAACTGCACTTACTATTTCCAAATCCAAGCAATATGGTTGCATTTAGGAGCCCTTGGGAAACGTTGAGATTTCTAAGCAGCATAACGGGTCAAGCGTTTGGAATATGTGGAGGCAAGTCATTTAGTTCCAAGGAATTCAAGAACTCCGAGGAGTCTAATACAACTGGCCGCAAACCGTCGCATATGATTTTGGAATATAACGAAGAAATGCGATGATGTTCACCTCCATACATTTTAAAACAATGTGGACCGTATGCGTGTGGCACAGTAACATTGGCACCAAATGAAACGAAGGACATAGCATTGTACTGCCGATTAGTCTCTCTGAAATTCCTTGAGATATCATCTCCAGTGAAAAATAATTGTTGCAGCCTGTCAAATATTTTATATTTAGTCAGTTTAATTTTACCATTACAACAGCAAAGGTCAAAGTAACCAAGTGTAGATTTCTCTCAAGAGAAATACAGTGCAGAACAATGTTTACATTTGTTCGTCGAGGACCCTACACTGTAACGGTATAGTACCTGGAATTGTATCTGAAATGCCGTATTTATATTGGATTTTAAAAGTGGCTTCGTATTTTTCTCCGATTTCCCACTTTTTTGCGGCTAATGTTCTATTTCGTAAAATGGGTTTATTTATAGCAGCATTTCTCCCCGAATTAACGTCATATTAAATAATACTATAGTGGCCTGCATCAACGCAGCTGCCAAATATTAAATAGCAAATAATAACTTACTTCCATTGCCAAAATAAACTGCTTGGTTAGACTCATTGTTATGTACTCTAAAAAAATAATCAATAAACAATAATATTCACTTATACAATTAAGTTCAGAGACTTCCATTCTCAAGTTGGTTGCTGATGAGAATGCGATGAGACTGATCGCCAATAATAAAATCCTTGCAATTTTTGCAATTTGCTTGCAAACGCAACTCAGGATGACGAACTTCATTTTGAAATAAACAGAATGAAACTGCTCTAAATAATCAATTTCCATCACCTGTTGAAGGTACAAAACTTTGCATTTCCATGACAGTAAATTACGCAAGGGAGCATAGAATCACTTCGCCACTACTGGAATGAGCATAGACTCACTTCGCCAGCCACCGTAATGGAGGGAGTTTTAGAATTATATGTTCAGTGTTTGTCAAAGATCGTATTAACACAAGGAAGCCCACTCTTAAGGCTACATTCTGAGCGATCACCCTAGATTCCAGGTTCGGTCCCTGCTCAGCCAAGAAATTTAATTCTGGTCTGAGGGCTGGAACGGGGCGCACTCTTCAGGCAAACCTAAGAAGAGCAAAATTTGATTCTCATCTCAACAATCTTGGATGTGGATTTCCGTGGTTTCCCACTTCCACTCCAGGCAAATACCGGAATAGTTCCTAATTTAAAGCCTAGGTCGTCAACTCCCCATTCCCCATATTAATTATGGCTGGCTGCGTGGCTCAGGGGTAACGTTCTCGCTTGCTGGGCCCGAGGTTGCAGGTTCGTATGCTGGCGCAGTCAGCTGGCATTTGAGGGTGCGCAAATGCGAGGGAGCCGTGTCCGTAGATTTACTGGCACGTTAAAGATCCCCTTCGGGGCAAAATTCCGGCACCCCGGCGTCTCTAAAAGCCGCAGTTGTTAAAAGGGACGTAAAACCAATAACATTATCACATACAGTAATAATTACAAATGCACACATCAATACAGCCATTACATTAACACAGGTGTTCAGAGAAAGGTTTACACTCGCACACCAAAGTAGACGGGGCTGAGTGACCACGATGTATGAGTCGATCAAATGAATTATGTTCGACAATTTTCTCTCAGGGCAAAAGCGATTGTGCCCATTTTTATTTAATAATATAAAAGTATCTGGCAAAGTAAATCATGGAGAATTCCTTACCTTACGGGAATAATAAACTTAACATATGTTTAGACAATGTAATACCAATTGCAAGATAGAATAATTGGGAAATAAAATTACATGTCTGAGGTGGGAATCAAACTCCTTCGACAATGCATGATCAATTTCTTTGTCCACAATGTTAGCAGCTGAGCCACCCAGACAACGAAATTAGAGTGCAATATTAAGTGACGTAAACAACAAACGCACTCAACTGCCAGTTACAGTTCTTCAATAGTTCCCTTATGTCATGATTCTATACCAGTATATATCGGGAGACAACATAAGCGATATTTCCCTTTTCAATTCTCATAAACAAAGATCACACTACGATACGGTGGATCTTTTATCCGCCATTTCTCTCAGAAGAAACGCCATTGTGCGCATGCGCAATTGCCACATATATTACATTTTTCTTTAAACATTTAAAAATATACCATAACATATATTTTCCTTTTAAAGACACACTGCAAATCTGCATGCCAAGAGCTTTCCTTAGAATGCCATACGAAGCCAATCGGTGAAGTCGTTTTCACAATCTCGTGTGTACAAAAATACCTTAGTGTTTTAAATATATACTAGTTGAAACCCGTCAAAAATGACGGTCAATAGAAAAATATTTACTGAAGAATTTTCTGATATAGGCCTACTGTATATTCTTTGTACGATTATTTTATGGCTCTATTGAAACTATAAGGGCGTCAAAAGATTGCACTCTCAACATAGCAAAATACTGCTGGCCATGACTGAAAAATTGATGAGGCAAATTGAGACCTATACATTCTTGAGTTTCCCCTTGAGCTTCATTGATTGTGACAGAGTATGCCAAATAAATTGGAAAATATTGCCTCTTAAAACAAAATGATAGTGTTTTATCGGATGGTGTTAAATCAAGTCGAAGGATTAGACCTCTCTGCCTAATTTTAACTGCACTTACTATTTCCAAATCCAAGCAATATGGTTGCATTTAGGAGCCCTTGGGAAACGTTGAGATTTCTAAGCAGCATAACGGGTCAAGCGTTTGGAATATGTGGAGGCAAGTCATTTAGTTCCAAGGAATTCAAGAACTCCGAGGAGTCTAATACAACTGGCCGCAAACCGTCGCATATGATTTTGGAATATAACGAAGAAATGCGATGATGTTCACCTCCATACATTTTAAAACAATGTGGACCGTATGCGTGTGGCACAGTAACATTGGCACCAAATGAAACGAAGGACATAGCATTGTACTGCCGATTAGTCTCTCTGAAATTCCTTGAGATATATATATGGCAACAGGGAATTGATTACTTTACGGGAATGATAAAAGTGAAATATGTTTCTACAATGTAATACCAATCATAGGAAGAAAACAAAAAAAAACATATCCGAGGTGGGAATCGAACCCTCTCGACAATGCAAAGGATGGCAACAGAGAATGCGTTACTTTACGGCGATGATAAAAGTGAAATATGTCTCTACAATGTAATACCAATCGTAGGAAGGAAGAAAACGAAAATTTAAAAAAATATCCGAGGTGGGAATCGAACCCTCCCGACCATGCAAAGGATGGCAACAGAGAATTCGTTACATTACGGAAATGATAAAGGTGAAATATGTTTCTACAATGTAATACCAATCGTAGGAAGGAGGAAAACGAAAATAAAAAACATAACCGAGGTGGAAATCGAACCCTCCCGACCATGCAAAGGATGGCAACAGAGAATTCGTTACTTGACGGGAATGATAAAAGTGAAACATGTTTCTACAATGTAATACCAATCATAGGAAGGAAGAAAAGGAAATTTAAAAAAACATATCCGAGGTGGGAATCGAACCCTCTCGATCATGCATAATACAAATTACTGGGCAGTAAACATATCCCCTTGGCCATCCAGACAATCATGTGGCACTACAATATTAAGCTAACTAACCAGTATACACACTCAACCTGCAGTTTATGTCCTTCAATTCGTGGGTTATTTAATATAATTCTATTTCAATGCATATTGTAAAAACATAATTAACATTATTGGAGACCCTTTTTAATTCTCATAAACAAAGATCTCAGTTAGACGCGGCCGGAATCGCCATTTTCCTTGTTGAGAAAGGCCATTGTGCGCATGCGCGGGAGTGTCAAATATTACATATTTCTTTAATCATTTAAAAATATACCGTAACATATATTTTCCTTTTAAAGAAACTCTGCAAATCTGCATGCCAAGAGCTTTCGTTAGAATGTCTTACGAAGCCAATCGGTTAAGTCGTTTTCACAATCTCGTGTGTACAAAAAACAGCTTAGTGTTTTAAATATATAGATAGATATGGCAACAGGGAATTGATTACTTTACGGGAATGATAAAAGTGAAATATGTTTCTACAATGTAATACCAATCATAGGAAGAAAACAAAACAAAAACATATCCGAGGTGGGAATCGAACCCTCTCGACAATGCAAAGGATGGCAACAGAGAATGCGTTACTTTACGGCGATGATAATAGTGAAATATGTCTCTACAATGTAATACCAATCGTAGGAAGGAAGAAAACGAAAATTTAAAAAAATATCCGAGGTGGGAATCGAACCCTCCCGACCATGCAAAGGATGGCAACAGAGAATTCGTTACATTACGGAAATGATAAAGGTGAAATATGTTTCTACAATGTAATACCAATCGTAGGAAGGAGGAAAACGAAAATAAAAAACATAACCGAGGTGGAAATCGAACCCTCCCGACCATGCAAAGGATGGCAACAGAGAATTCGTTACTTTACGGGAATGATAAAAGTGAAACATGTTTCTACAATGTAATACCAATCATAGGAAGGAAGAAAAGGAAATTAAAAAAAACATATCCGAGGTGGGAATCGAACCCTCTCGATCATGCATAATACAAATTACTGGGCAGTAAACATATCCCCTTGGCCATCCAGACAATCATGTGGCACTACAATATTAAGCTAACTAACCAGTATACACACTCAACCTGCAGTTTATGTCCTTCAATTCGTGGGTTATTTAATATAATTCTATTTCAATGCATATTGTAAAAACATAATTAACATTATTGGAGACCCTTTTTAATTCTCATAAACAAAGATCTCAGTTAGACGCGGCCGGAATCGCCATTTTCCTTGTTGAGAAAGGCCATTGTGCGCATGCGCGGGAGTGTCAAATATTACATATTTCTTTAATCATTTAAAAATATACCGTAACATATATTTTCCTTTTAAAGAAACTCTGCAAATCTGCATGCCAAGAGCTTTCGTTAGAATGTCTTACGAAGGCAATCGGTTAAGTCGTTTTCACAATCTCGTGTGTACAAAAAACAGCTTAGTGTTTTAAATATATAGATAAGATCTTTCACTAAAATACCAGGAACGCTACACGCTTATATTATTATTATTATGTTCCAGACTGTACTTCCAACATTCCTATTCACAGCTGATCGTTCCACGCACGCGAAATGGCGCGCTGGAAACTGTTCCCTCTCCGACAGTAACTTACATTCACTTACCAATACACAACGCAGTCTTCACTCACAACAAAATACCTCTCAGGCCTTCTTAAATAATCCACAACACAATAATGGGCCTACCTCGTTTCTGTTAAGAAATAATTATGTTGGTAACAACAAAATCTTTATTGATACGCAATTCACATGTTGGCATTACTGCATATTGTAATTTGTTCATCATTAAATTCGTTACTCATTGCAAATGGCGTACCAGCTGATTGTCCCATATCACCTGTACGATAAAAACATAAAACTTTAACAGGTTATGAGCCCAGATGACTCTAAAATACAAGTAAAAGTGAAAACAGGTGACAGTAAAAACATTTAAAAAGTAAACTCAGTGAAGTGAAGTCCAAAAAATGGCCACAAGACCCGAGGACGTAGCACATGTCGAGAAACTCAAGGGAGTCGACCCATATCCTATGTGGGTGTTTGAATTAAAAATTCTGCTTGCCGCAAAAGAACTGATCAAGATTGTCGACGGGACAGACGTGTTGGTGACCAATCCACCCAGAAATCAAGCTTCAACAGACCAGTGGAAGACTCGAGATGCAAGAGCCCAATACTATATTGTCACATCCATTGACAAACAAGTTAGGCCACATATCCTAACCTGTACAACTTCTAAAGAAATGTTTGATACTCTTCGAAACATATATCAGAGAGACTCGAGCCAACAAAAATGTTTGCTGCTACGAGACTTTTACAACTTCCAATTTGATGCGAAGAAGGACATGATGAGCAACATTAGTGATCTCCAAAACATCTCCTTCAAACTGAACAAACTCGACCAGAAAGTTGACAAGATTATGCTAATTACCAAGATCCTGTCCGTGCTGCCTGAAGAATATACCCATTTTAGCACAGCATGGGACTCGACTCCAGAGGCGTCCAGGACCATAGAGAACCTGTGTTCGAGGTTACAGATGGAAGAAAACAAGTTGAGGCGCACTTCAGCAGAAGAGCAAAATGTATCCTTTAAAGCAGAGTTAAAAAAACAAACAAGGTAGATCTAAATCTAAAAACAAATGTATGAGCAGTAAAAAGTGTAATATATGTAAAAAGACAAACCATGAAACCAAAAATTGTTTTCTCAAAGACAAGCATCAATGCTCAATATGTAAAAAGTTCAATCATGAAGAGGAAGACTGCTATTTTAGGGATAAAAATAATTCTAAGGTGGAAAATAAAGTGTCATTTCTTGCAGCTGATTGCAAGGGCTCACATAACGCTATACAAAAAGGAACCAGGTGTCTAGTAGTAGACAGTGGATGTTCAACTCACATGGTAAGTGATGAAAATTTGCTAACAGGTGTTGTGAGCTGTAATGAACACATATTAGTGGCTAAGAAAAATCAGGCTATGTCTGTAGTAGGTAAGGGAACCTTCACTTCTGAGCAGTGTGTTCTCAATGATGTTCACTGTGTGCCTGATTTGTCTAAGAACTTGATGTCAGTAAGTAAGATAACAGAAAATAATGGCATTGTTGTGTTCACAAAAGATGATGTTAATATATACCATGACAACAAAGTGGTACTAAAAGGGAAGAAAAATGCAGTAGGACTGTATACTGTTGACCTTGATGTTAATATGCAAAATGAGGCGCTGTGTGCACAAGGTAATGATGTAGGTAAAGAGTGGCACAGAAAACTGGGTCATTTAAGTTACAGCTATCTTAATAAACTGCCTAATATTTGTGATGGTGTGTCCCCCATTGTCGCACATACTAAAATAGATGAAGTGTGTGAGAAATGTGTAAAAGCAAAACAGATCCGGTTACCATTTAATACAGAAAGGACTAGGGCAACAAGACTGTTAGAAATAATACACACAGATGTTTGTGGACCTCTAGATCCACCCACCCATGATGGCTACAGGTACATTCTGTGCTGTATAGATGACTACTCATATTTCAGTGTTATCTATCCGTTGTTAAATAAAAGTCAAGTTCCTATGTACTTAAAACAGTATGTGACAATGGCCGAAACCAAATTTGATCTGAGAGTAACCAAGATAAGGTGTGATAATGGAGGAGAGTATTCCTCACATGATCTGAAAGATTGGTGTAAAAACAAAGGTATTATGCTGGACTATACAATTCCATATACACCCCAATTAAATGGAACAGCAGAACGGTTCAATCGTACTCTTATGGAAAGAACAAGAGCTATGCTTTGTGATTCTAACCTAGATAAAGAGATGTGGGGGGAAGCAGCACAAACAGCTACATACCTGATTAGTAGAAGCCCCACCAGTACTGTTGACACAACCCCAGCTGAAAAATGGACATACAAGAAACCAAATCTGTCTAACCTACAAATTTTTGGTTGTGTTGCCTATGCCAAAAATTTGGGTTATCTCAAGAAGCTTGACAGCCGAAGCAAGAAGTGCATTTTTGTAGGCTATGCACCAAACGGATGCCGACTATGGGATGAAGAAAACAGGAATATATTCGTCTCTAGAGATGTGGTATTTGAGAGAAATATAACAAAATTAGATCAACATAACCCTAAAACTGAAATCTACCAGGCAAATGTTGAAGAAACAGATCATGAACCACAAGAAAAAGAAGAAGAAGAAGATGTTGACTTCGTAAATTCAGATCACGAACAGAGAGAAGAAAGATGTCATGAACTTGGTTTACGACCAAGAAGAACATTAAAGAGACCTAATAAATATGATGACTATCAACTAGATAGCGGAGAAGATGAAGAAGCAATGATGACATACAGGGAGTCGCAAACAAATGAAGACAAAGAAAAATGGAAAATAGCCGTTAAAGAAGAAAAAGACTCTTTGAAGAAAAATAAAACTTGGAAATTAGTAAGCCCTGAGGCAGCAAGAGGAAAAGAAGTTTTGTCAAGCCGGTGGGTGTTCAAAGTTAAGGAAGACGGTAGATATAAAGCTAGACTTGTAGTACGAGGATGTGAACAAAGAAGTGGAAATATAAATTATGAAGAAATCTTCAGTCCAATTGTAGACACAACTTCACTAAGAGTCCTTTTTGCTATCGCAGCACACTATAACCTGCACATTAAAACATTTGATGTCAAGACGGCCTTTTTGTATGGAACCCTAGATGAGGACATCTACATGAAAATACCAGAAGGTTACAAAGAAGAAGGGAAAATATGCAAACTGCAGAAAGCCTTATACGGACTGAAGCAAGCCCCCTGCAGGTGGAACAAAACTCTCACAGAGTTCCTGATACAAGAAGGCATGACACAAACTAAGTCAGACCCCTGCATCTTCAAGAATTCTGAGAACAGTTTGTTTCTAGCAATTCATGTAGAAGATGGCATTATCATGGGCAAAGACATTCAGAAAATGACACTGCTACTCTCTAAACTTGAGAGAAATTTTGAAATGAAGACAACTCATGAACCCAAAACTTATTTGGGGATAGATATAAACAGAACAGAAGATGGTATCTTGATTTCTCAAGAGAAATATGCTCATAATGTGCTGCAACGTTACAACATGCAAGAATGCAAAGAAGTTAAAACCCCAATAATCCAAAATGAAGAAACAGGTGCAGCAGAGGACAGCGTGAAGACAGATTACCCCTATAGACAAGCTGTTGGGAGTCTGTTATATTTGTCTTGTAAAACCAGACCAGACCTGGCTTATAGTGTGAATTATGAAAGCAGGTCTATGGAGAAACCAACAGATCAAGATATACAGAATGTTAAACGAACACTTCGATATCTGAAAGGAAGCACAAAAATGGGAATACACTATGCATCAAAAATGAAAGATGATCTGAAAATAATTGCATACAGTGATTCAGATTTTGCTGGTGATCATAAGAAAAGAAAGAGTACTACAGGCTATGTCATAATGCTGGCAGATGGACCGGTGGCATGGCGGTCACGAAAGCAGAAAATTGTGGCACTGTCATCCACAGCAGCCGAATACATTGCTGCAGCAGATTGCTGTAAGGAGTTAGAGTATCTGAAATACCTGATACAAGAACTAACTGGAAAGTCTGTTCCCATTGTTCTTAACATAGACAATCAAAGTACATTAAAGTTGGTGAAATCAGGTCAAATGAGAGGAGAGTCAAAGCACATTCAAGTGAGGTATCACTATCTGCAGGAGAACTATAAAAAAGAATTGTTTTCTCTTCAATTCTGTCCGACCCATGACCAGGTAGCTGACATTTTCACAAAGCCTTTATTGTCTACTAAATTTGAAAAATTTAAAGATGTTCTGTTGAGGAGTGGAGTAGAATAGGTCCAAAGAAAGTATTTGATTTTAAATATGTTAATAACAATTAAGACTATTTTAAATTGTAACATTTCATGCTTTATTGTTGAAATATCAACGAGTATGTTATCCAATGTATAGTCATATTGTAGTTTAAAGTCAAATATTGTTTGTACAACTTCTCATAGTTTGTATTATGACAAAGATTTTGTTCTTACGGGGGGATGTTAAGAAATAATTATGTTGGTAACAACAAAATCTTTATTAATACGCAATTCACATGTTGGCATTACTGCATATTGTAATTTGTTCATCATTAAATTCGTTACTCATTGCAAATGGCGTACCAGCTGATTGTCCCATATCACCTGTACGATAAAAACATAAAACTTTAACAGTTTCAACAAACGGAATATTCAACTTACAATACCTTCGACGTAACATTCACTTCACACATGGCCACGTTGCCAAACTTACTTACTACGTATGCTGACACTCCTCCAAATATGAGTATATACTTCACTTACCAATTCCTCCCATAATACAAATACCAGGCAAGGTAGCACGGAATAATATATACTCCAACCTGTGCTCACCTACAATGGTCAACCTCGGTTGAAATCATTGCACACCTTCGGAAGCAAAACGTTGTTCCTCAAAATAATTAACACCTGGTTTCAGTACACTTCGACATTACCTATAAGTTCCCTTCAATTCACTAGTATAATAAGCTTTAATAAACAATAGCATTCTCTCAAGCTTCATAGCTTCCTTCTAACAATCCATCACGACAGATGTGACATTCTTTAAGGCTAAATGTCCCGTTTTTTTTTATTTGTAATTCTGACCCCACATAGCAGCACCAAACTGAGACAATTTCTTTTTTCAGTTTTCTCTTGAACGAAAGCTCGTATTTGCGATCTGAAGACCACTATGTACACTAGCGTGCAATTGAATTGATATTAATTCGATGCATTTTCCAAAATGTTAAAAACAAAAAAGTTACAAACAATTTTTTATATCTCTGCTTAAAATATGAAAAAAAAACAGGTAATACGAAAACGGAGATTTATTTCCCGATTCTAATGCATTTTTTAGAATTCAAATCGGGTGAATGGAATCGACAGCATTAGTTTGGGAATTGTTTTGGAAAGGGTGGTAGGCTTCACAAGATCTCTTGCGCAAGGAAAATGATGAACACGCTGACAGGGCGGAGTGAGAAGGGAACGATTTGACGACAGGAAGGAGTTGTCTTTCTCTTGTCATAAATATTATAGTTCGGCAAGTTACATGTGCAAGTGCCTAGGCGTGGAACAATATCTGAGCAATAAAATTATACTGTAGCCGTGTCACGTCGACACAATGTGTTTATACAGATAGCTTTCTTACTTCCTCAAACATTCTTGTTGTTGTCGTTCTTGTTGACAATACATTGTAGAGGCTCGAGACATCTTGGTCATCAGTACCTGTGGCTGGCTGCGTGACTCAGCGGTAACGTTCTCGCTTGCTGTGCCCAAGGCTGCAGAATCAAATCCTGATGCAGCCAGTTGGCATTTGAGGGTGCGCGAATGCGAGGGAGCCGTGTCATTAGATTTACTGACACGTTCAAGATCCCCTTCGGGGCGAAATTCCGACACCCCGGCGTTTCTAAAAGCCGCAGTAGTTAAAGGGGACGTAAAACCAATAAAGTTATTATTATTATTATTATTATTATCATCATCAGTCCCGTGTAGTTGATTATGTTTGTAATGGGGCAGGTGCCCTGAAACTTCACGTACGGTACTATCTCGGCATTTACCTGGAGGGATTGTGGAAAAACCGGTGAAAACACACTCAGGATAGATGCTGACAGCGCTGGATTCCCTTCCAGGTACCGGTAATTGTTTTAGAGTTATTTGAGGATAAACTCCTGAACAAAAAACATATTGTTCCGACATTAGTAATACTTTGTAGGGCATAATTCTTACCGCACAGAGCAGCGACTGGTTTCACTCGATGCGAAATTGAATACTGTATAGAAAGATATGACTGGTTTGTAGTTAGCACGTTCTTGATATTTTAGAAAAAAAAAAGATGGACAAGATATGTTCGTGTTCAGGTTTATTGGGAATATCTATTAAAAAAAAAACATCCAACTTCCAACTCTAGGCATCGTCTTCTAGACATACCAAACAAGACCACAGACCGTGAAAAATTCTAATCAATGGAGCCAGCTATTATCGATTTATAAGAGGCCAAATGCGCACGCACATAGACCTACATACATACATACATACATACATACATTTATTTTGGTGATTCGTATGGGTCTTTGGTTCTTTTGACTGTAATTCCGTTTTTTTTTTCGTGAAATCTGAAACGACTCCGTGAGACCAATCACTATAACTTACTTGAATTTTCATGGAAGTAATAATAAAAGTTCATTTACGTAGGACATTTTATTACAATAAACAAATTATGAAAATGCATACCAAGAGCAAAATTATTATAAACATATTGTACCCTTTTGAACATAAGACCTTCAGGACAGGATTCTATTCTCGGGGGTGGTGCGTTCCTACTTGAAGCTATCAACTGTCCTGGTATGCAAGGTTTGAAAGATCCATAGGGCTGATTAAATAAATCATCACACACAGAATTCAAAACAGAGAAAACTAGTTTATTAACACTGGACAATACAAAATAAATAGAATCCCTTGATGAATGCAGACTGCATTTGTCTGTTGGCACAGGCTAGAGTAAAAGGTGGCTTTTCACCGATGTCTCAGTCTCACTCATGGCTGTGATTATATGGAAGCTACTGAGGTATGGGTGGTGCTTAGTAATGACATTCAGGGCACAGTCAGTGCCTGTGGATGTTGTGAAAGGTTCTACTCATAGGGTTAGTACTACTGTTCTGACTCAGTGAGGAAACTACCTCACTCCTCTTTTTGCCTAGTACGCCTCAATATAGAGCTGCCTTGGGTTTTTGTGGGTATCTACTCACATAACCTAACGGCGGTACTGTTTGAGGATCCAACCAGCCTTCGAGCTGACTACCTAACAGACAGACAGAAAAAAAAGAAATCCCAAAATAAAATTAAATCAAGAAAATCAAAATTCAGAAAAAGAAAAATACTCAAAATTTAACCAACACCAAATAATTATGAATCACAAAACCTTGGAATAAATCCAAAATAAATAAAAAATCTGATTAAAAGTCAAAATAATTCAAAAGATCAGAAAAATAAATTAAAAATGACAAAATCCCAAAAATTGAATAGTTAAATCTCAATTAAATTAATTACAGTTTAATTAAATTAATTACATCTCAATCAATTTGATTATATCGCAATTCAATAGATTACACCTCAATTAATTTGATTATATCTCAATTCAATTAATTACACCTCAATTAATTTGATTATATCTCAATTCAATTAATTACATCTCAATGTAATGTCTAAATCAAATTAATTAAACCTTTATTGGATAATTAATCCCATTAGTTAACATCACTCGATTATCCTATCAACTATCATCAATCAATCATCGGTCAGATGTCTAAATGGCAAATCGATCCGAATCAACTGGAATTAATATTCACTGAAATATTTCATCTCTTTGAGCTCAACATCCCAAATATCATAGCACTTGCCATAGTGTACCGTTTAATTAATATAATAATCATTAAATTATTTATGCTTGCAAATTTAAATTCAATTGAATCAGTCATTTAAGAAAGGGCACATGTCCAAATTGTATTTATTTTTATTTTTGCAGAGTAACATGCTTCTCATCCCGGTGCATCTTGTCACAAAAGGAAGGGCACTTATCCAATCAGTGTTGATATTTAAGGTTCATTTGTGTGTTGTTTGGAAGTCATTTAAGAAAGGGCACACATCATTGGATAAGTGCCCTTTTTTGAATGACTCCTTTGCTTACAGGAAGGAACATCTGCATGTTATTTGGTGAAACAGCTGAGTGCACCTTTATTTGTTTACTTTGCTATCTCTTGATGAATGCAGTACATTTGCATTTGTCTGTTGGCACAGGCTAGAGTAAAATGTGGCTTTTCACCGATGTCTCAGTCTCACTCATGGCTGTGATTATATGGAAGCTACTGAGGTATGGGTGGTGCTTAGTAATGACATTCTGGGCACAGTCAGTGCCTGTGGATGCTGTGAAAGGTTCTACTCATAGGGTTAGTACTGCTGTTCTGACTCAGTGAGGAAAGCAATGGAAAACTACATCACTCCTCTTCTTGCCTAGTACGCCTCAATATAGGGCTGCCTTGGGTTTTTGTGGGTATAGAGCCACATAACCTAACGGCGGTACTTTTTGAGGATCCAACCAGCCTTCGGGATGACTACCTAACAGACAGACCGGTATGCTTTATGTTTACCACGAAGGTAAAGCTCGTAAAGGTGCCAATGAAGTGTGTAAATTTTTGTTAGACAATATTCTAAAATGTATACCAAAGAGTGGAAAGGAACTTCGACTGTTCTCGGATGGAGCTGTAGGACAGAACATAAATCATACAGTGATCCGATTATGTGCAGCAAGTGTGACTTGAAGCGATTTAAAACCATTCACCGTTACTTCCCTATATGAGGGCACTCATTCAATGCCTGTGATAGAGATTTTGCTATCATTAATTTTTTTAAAGAAAATGATTGAATTTATGATGTCATGACAAGTTCACCATCTTTCTGGTGGAGACGATTGATATTATTAACTTTGCTGCATGGTGGCCAACAGTTTATAAGAGGGGAGGATTGTCAGACGAATCTCAGAGGAAGGGGGTGCCTACCGACTTGAAAATTTGTTTCCAGCCAGCATCATTCATGCAATTCCTTTCCTCTGTTAATGATCGAGGAACTGTCCGGACAAATCACTTCATCAGTGGCCTTATTGACCACACCTTCCGTTTGCATCTAGACAACAACGTCAAGCTTCCTACCGAACTATCATACGGCGAACCAATTCCTATAGACAGTCTGTTAGGTAGTCAGCCCGAAGGCTGGTTGGATCCTCAAAAAGTACCGCCGTGAGGTTATGTGGGTGAATACCCACAAAAACCCAAGGCAGCACTATATTGAGGCATACTAGGCAAGATGAGGAGTGAGATAGTTTGCCATTGCTTTCCTCACTGAGTCAGAACAGCAGTACTAACCCTATGAGTAGAAGCTTTCACAGCATCCACAGGTGCTGACTGTGCCCTGGATGTCATTACTCAGCACCACCCATACCTCAGTAGTTTCCACAGCCATGAATTAGGCTGAGACATCGGTGAAAAGCCACATTTTACTCTAGCCTGTGCCAACAGACAAATGCAAATATACTGTATTCATCAAGAGATGACCAACAGGCAACCTAATAGACAGAAATAAGATGAATAACCTAAACCGTCTAGAAGTGTACATTCCGAGGGAGTACAAATACTTTTTCGACGAAATACTCGCGTGGCCAACTGTTCGTGGGACTGACGATGATTGTGATTGACTGTCATTAAAATTATTATTATTATTATTATTTTAGAACAACGACACAGTGTGTCTAAGTTATCTGAATAAAATATGTGTTTTTGCTCGAAAAACTGATTTACATTTAGCCATCATTTTAGAAAGGGCACATATCCACTTATTTCATCTGCCAATTTTCACGAAGTCCATCATCTTTACTCCATATTTTATTAAGTATGGGGAGAGTGTTGTACCTTGGAACAGTTTTTACATTTAAATTTTTATTTATTTTTTGTTTAAATTTCATGAATCCTACATATTATACCTCATTAATATAGGTCTTTCCACTTATTTTAATGCAGTTTGATTTGTGTTCAGTGTCAGATTTTAGTTTTTTTTAAACATTTTGTTGAACTCTGCAACATGTTCCAAGGTACAACACTGTCATGTACCTTGGGACAAGTTTAACAATTATGACAGAATTGCTGAATATGACAAAAATATTATATTCTTTGCAAGGAATGACATGGTTATTCATCTGTACATGTATAATTAATATTAAACATGTTGTATCACTGGACACATAATTAATCTCTCTTTACAGTCTCTAAAAATGGCTTAACAATTTGATGCGAATGACTATTAACATGACAATAAAAAGAATCAGATTAAACTAGTTCTGTTATCAGTTTTCCTTCATAATATAGCAACAGTGCAATCAAACACAGATTTGTTTCAGTGAACTTTGTTTCTGGAAGTTATGAAGTCTATTTCAAAGTGCATCTGTTTCTTTTGTCGCTGGGTGACACCGGAGACATTTGGCTGAGGCAATTCCATTATGACGTCTTCCTTGGGAACATCATATAGTGTATTCTTGTCAAAGATGAAGTTTTTAGTGTCACCCTGTCTCTTTAAAAACTGAATTTTATACTCAGAACAACATTTTTCATATTCATGTATTTTACCATATGAATTTTACCATATGTGGACTACTCCAGATTATTGGGTCCAGATCTATTAAAATACTGAGTTGAATTCAGGTCAATACAGAATAAGAACAAGATAATGATTCAAAATAGCATTTAGGAGAACATAGTGTACCTTGTAATGTACCTTGGAACATGTATGTGTATGTGTGTTCCAAGGTACATGATGTTGCCATTTCAGAGAAAAACATGCATTTCTTTTGATAGGTTAGGTAGATCAAAAATGTAACCTGTGCATAAGTTAGCCCATTTACATACTAACCTAGTGTAAAAATTGAAGGAATCTCTTTTACCTGTGAGAACTACTTATATGCCGATATGAAATCGTTTTAAAAATACTTTCAAGTACAAAAATGCTTTAAATTTGAATAGCTTGGAACTGAAGCCACAATGGATGCCACCAGACAAACAGTGCTGCCTAATACCCCAGTTAGACGTCTCGGTCGCGATCCCGATTATCTCTGATCTGGATAGTGTCCAATCGCGATCAACGGCATTTGTCATTGGTACGTGTTTAGACGTCCCATCATGAAACAACAGGATAATCGCGCAAAACAGCATGGCATCGCTAAGGTCTGCCAATTTTTGAATTCCATGTGTTATAGCAGAAATTTACAGTAGTTTGTTTCCTTCAGTTTTGAAGTATTTCAGTTATTCTTTATACATAATTCAACCTTCTAATGCATATTCTTAAATATATACAATTCCTGAGGAGACGTGTAGGCAAGGCCTACTCTTGGTGTGGAAATAAAAATATTTTGTAATATTTATAAACAGGTCTAGGCTATTTATTGCATAAATACTTCCTTGTTCGTCCAGAGTAATTTGGTCCTATCGGAATCCCTTCTATGTCTATGACAATAAATTTATGTCTTTATTAATCGTCTTCATCGACTTTCCCCAACGCTAATATTTCTTTCAGCGTTTAAACACTGGTATGTTTGTCTCCATCCATCATTTCGTTTCTCTCAATCTTCATATATCTCTATCAACCAACTTAAATACAACCATCATGGCCAACATTACGTACATCTCGATTTCAAAACACAAGATAATGCAAAATGGCCATCATTTCCACTGCCTACTTCACTCACACAACAGGAGGATAGAACACACCGACGATCGCAATGGCCGCGAACGCGATTATCGCATTGTGGGAACGGGATCGGGATGATCTTGTTGGAGGGAAAGTTGATCGCGATAATGTTATCCTGTTGCGTTTAGACGTCCCAACTTAATCTGGATCGGCGCCTGATCGCGATCGCAACCGGGACGTCTAAACGGGGTATAAGGTGGCAAAGTAATGAACTCGACCCAGCTATTCCAAAGAATGTTTACTAAGATCAAAGATAATGCGACTGTTCCAAGGTACAAACGTTTCAAGGTACAACACTCTCCCATACTATCCACAACCATGAACACTAAAGGTCGAAACACATACATTTAACGTAAATAGCAAGACTGGCTTCTCAATCAGTTTTTTGCCCCTCCTGAAAAGTTACCTTTCTGGACATATGCCCCTTCTTAAATGACTGATTCAATTATAACACTCATAAGACAAATCACATTACAACATGATCTGGCAACACTGTCTATGTGATTGCTTTAACTAAATCGTGTTGCTTTCATCAGAATTACAACATTTGTGCATTTTTAGTCTTGAATACAAACTCTGCCCTCTTAATGCATATGAAACTTGGTACACTTCATCTCTGAGCTCGTATGCACTTGATGCGAACATGTTACCATTAACATGCAAATTCACATTCATATAACCACAATAGAGTTTGAGTTGCGTTACACTAATATCTATTACACACTAATACAACAGAAACTGTACACTCACTGCGTGAAGACTCGAAGACTGCTTGCGAACTGACTCGCCGACTGACTGCGTGAAGACGGTTTTCGAACTGACTCGCCGACTGACTGCGTGAAGACTCCTCGCGAACCTACTAACTGCGAGACCACGCGGGGGTGAAATACATCTGGAATATGGCGCCGCAGCACTTCAAAACTACTGCCCACACGAGAGCTCTGCTTTCCAAATTCTCTCTGTTAATACACAACGTTCACAACAAGCCTCCTTGGCTTAGGCGGCAGCACGCTGGCCTCTCACCGCTGGGTCCGTGGTTCAAATCCCGGTTACTCCATGTGAGATCTGTGCTGGACAAAACGGAGGCAGACAGGGTTTACTCCGGGTACTCCGGTTTTCCCTGTCAAAATTTCATTCCAGCAACACTCTCCACTATCATTTCATTTGTCATTCATTTAATCATTGCCCCAGAGGAGTGCGTCAGGCCGCGGCAGCCGGCACAGTTCATATCCTCGCCGCTAGATGGGGGCTTCATTCATTCCATTCCTGACCCGGTCGGAGACTGGAAGCAGGCTGTGGATTTTCATTCATTTCAATACACAACGTTCACATCGTTGGTGATAGTAAGGCCTGATTAATCACGGGATTGCCACCGATAATCGATCGTACATTTACAAGATATCAACCATGCGTCCTCCGAACTACTTATGGTGAGTTGGTGACATAGGCGCCATCCCTTCCTTCCTAGCGAAACTCTCCAACCCAGACAGCTCGCGGAAGGAACTCATTTTTATGATCTTGATTTATTAATCTCCTGGCGATTTATTCATCCTGTTTATTGGCAAAAATTCTCAGGAATATATCCCGCTTAGTGAAGTTAATGGTTCGATCCAGGATGCCGTCGTACTGCCAAAATAAATTAATTCAGCAATTTAGGGGCGTGGTTTAGCCAAAATACAACGTACCATCGAACATCCTAGAACAAAATCTGATGCAAGCCCCCTCGTAAGTCCTTGAGGGCGCACACTCTCTTGCTACTGCGTGTTATAGAACATGTTCTGAACTCGTCTTTGTCTGCAAATTCCCTGCAACGCATCTCTGGCGCATCAAGTGGCCGGCTGCCTGGCTTGATCCAGTAATATTGCAGCATGAGTTTAGCGTGATTAAATAATATGAAAACAGGCTTTCTTTCTCCCTGTAATTCGAGGCACATTTAAATGTTGTTCATCTGCATGATTGTAATCCATGCGAACTTAGCCTATGGGCCGTAGGAAAAGGGCGCAATATATAGAATTGAAGTTCCTAAGATATTCTCATCTGCCTATTGTTAGCACAGGCACTAGTACTGCGTACTATCAACAAACAAAAAATATTATACCTAATTATTTCCTGTTCTTGAAATTAATGCTTCAATTTTTCCATATGAAAGATAACGTTTCATGATTTACACACACTCAGTATTTTACTTCACCTCAGGTTCTCTTATATCCATTGATCTGGTCATCCTGGGATCAATTATCTTAGGCAACAAGATTTTCTCGTAGCAAAATGCCAGTTACATAAGCATTTTTGTCCCCAGAACGTTTCGTCCCTATTTATTGTTTCTGTGTGAATGTCCTTAGGCGTCCATACCACAAAATAATATATTTCCCGCTATGTTATTTTCAACTGGCCCTGGTTCTGAAAATAAAAATCATGTGAGTAGAGTTATCAATCTGTTCTCTTCTGAATGGCACTGTTCTTGACATTCTCTAGGCTTTCTTTTTCGCTTACTTTCTGCCAAACAAAATCCCTTTAGCTTTTTGCAGGCTTCCAGTATGGCCATACTCCGTGCGGAATAAGGGCACTTGACTTCGACTACAGCGTTGTTTCCTATTAATCCGTCTGGGAAGGCACCTAAAAACCCATAAGTTTTATGTACGAAAAGACCACATTCTTCGACTTTTCTACCGATTTCTCCTCTAATATTTTGTTTTGCAATTCGCTCATTATCACAGTCATACTGCATTGCTTTTGAGTGAAATTCGCCGTACAGAATGTTTTTTGCTACTGGAGCCCATTTCGAAGTAGGTTTCCTCTTGCATACATATCCAAAATTGGATGCCGTAAGTCTGTCCTTTCTAGCTGTGTGCCACTTTTAATTTTCCCTTTGGCCCCTTGTTTCCTTTTCCAGTTTTTGTATATGGCCTTCACTAAGCGTTAGTTGCTTGGTCTTCTCATCACTAAACTCTCTCAACAGTACCTCATCGAAATCCAACTGCATTGATCGGTTTCCATAATCACGTGAGACAGTACGTTTCATTTCATTAGACTGTGGTCGGGACATACTTTTCCCTTCTCGCGACGCAAATAAATTTTTTCGGCAAGCTGTTCTTCTTCTCTTTCTGCTGAGTGCAGTGCCCTTCACTATTGGAGCAGTTCTTTTTATCATTTTAAATGATCTAGTCGACATCGTCGTTACGTTACGGTGACGTCACGAAATATACCGAGAATGCACTGAGGCGTGTGACGTCATAGTTCTGCTTGGTGGATGTGTACTGAGTTCACTGGTGAGCTCTAGAGTTACGAGACGGCAACGACACGGCGAGCGTGACGTCATCCAGCCAGCTCCCTCCTTTCCCCACGCGCTCCAGCTCTCTCATGACTTGTAACTTTCTAGCGTTCTGATTGTTTCTCGATCATCTAACATGTGAAGAGTCTTTGGCTTCGAGCGAAGCCAACAAAATGAAATTGAATCAAACAAGGAAGAACCAGTTCCCATCACTGAAACAGGGACTCCTACACCTATTCAGTCTGTGTCGCCTACGAATATTGAATCTATCAAAGGCCACAAACCGACTTTAACTTTACCAGACGAATATGCTGATGTAGGTGACCCTGCTTTCGATAGCAGCCGAGACTTAAAATACCCTCATGGTCCTTTGCCTGAACAATTTCCTGTGGATTCGGTAGGCTATTCCGTTCCCGTGTCGGTCTTCCAAAAGAAACTTACAAATGGTGAACTGATTACTCGTGATTGGCTTGTGTGGAGCAAGGTTAAGAAAGCGTTTTACTGTTTACCTTGCAGACTATTCAGTACGTTGACCCAGCCAAAACGATCTTCGTTCGCTCTTTCTGAAGGATATTCTGCGAAAAAACGCTGGAAAAACTCTTCAATAAAGTGGCAGAACATGAGAGTAGTTAAAGTCACAAAAGCTGCTATTTTGAGTGGAAGTCTGAGGTGATCAAATGAAAAAAATATAAATCGCTAACGGACTTAATCCTTCACTCCATTCAATAGGAAAAGGACAAGTGGCGTGATATTTTCAAGCGACTTCTTAATGTCACTTTATTCGTAGCTGGAAGAGGACTTGCTTTTCGGGGTAGTATTGATACAATCGGGAACCCCAATTGGCAATTTTTTGGGAATTTTAGAACTGCTGGTCAATTATGAACCAGGTTTGAATGAACATTTAAATAGAGTCCGCTCGTTTCAAGAAACGGAAGAAAGAATGCAAGTGAATTATCTGTCTCTTGATATTCAAAATTAGTTTACTCTTTGCGCTGCCCAAGTTACGAAGAAAAGTTTAGAATAAAGAGAAATGGCAAAATACTATGCCATAATAGTTGATGCAACACCAGATTCTGCACATGTTGAACAGACTGCGTTTCTTTTGAGATACGATTATTTGACTGAAAATGAAACTCAGCCTTACCAAGTCGAAGAAAGCGCTATTTTGCTTTACCTACTGTACCAAAAAGAGTAGAGAAGCCATTGCAGAGCTTAATTTAGAAAAGCTAAAGGAGTTTGACATCCCATTAATAGACAATAAGGGTCAAGACTACGACAATGGGAGTAACATGAAAGGAGCGTACAAAGGAGCTCAGGCAAGAATTCTTTCTGCTAACAGTGAAGCACTTGTAATTCCTTGGATCCATGTGGAGAACAAGCACCGGAGAGCTGTGTGGCTGCAGTAACATTCTTTGGAGCTGTTCAAAAGTTGTTTAACATATTTAGCTCCAGCCCCCAAAGATGGGAAATTTTGAAAGGAAAGATGCCAAGCTCCATTCACTCGAAGTCGAAGAATCGCTGGTCTGCTAGAGAAGACGGCGTTAAAACAGTCGCAGCTCACCTTCCAGGGATAATAGAAGCACTGGAGGCATTGATTGATCTGAGCCTAACTTATGAATATCGTCGAGACCTTGAGGGATTGAAAACATATTTCAAAACCTTCAACTGCCTTCTTCTTGCGTCTATTTGGTTCAAGGTAAGAATACATCATATATATAATATATATTTATTATTCATTATATACCATATATTCGTTTAGAAAAGAGGCGTGTGGCTACGTTAGTCAAAAATACCTGCGGGATAAATGGTCTTAACTACCAAAGAAAATATTACTTACTTTACTGGTAAAATAGTATTCCTTTGACCTACAAAGATATTTCAAGCCACATAAAATATCATAAAAAACACCTGTCACAAAAATACTAACTGCAGTAGAACCTCTTTAAGTCGGCCCTCTTAAACGCGCCCGTCTGCGTAACCTGGACTGGGTTTAGTAGTTTTTATATTTTGTTGTAGTAACATTTACTACTCAGTTAATGTCCCTTGAATCGGTAAACTGGCAGTGCGAGTGGACCAGTTTGTTTGACGGGGTTGTACTGTACTTACTATCGTGACTGCGTAGCCGATGAGTCATCGCCCATCCCCTCACCCCCACGCCAATGGCGTAAACCTGTTGCATTCAATCACACCGCATCAACATTAGACCAGCTGATGAGTGAGAGCACGCAGTGCTACCACTCTGCTAACTACCACGCACTCTAATAAGATGAAGTATGTCGGTAATCAGTTGACACTTTTATTAGGTTCGAAAAGTGAATTGCACAACAGGCAATTTAGTAGTTCATAAACTTTAATAAATAATCTATATATATAATAATAAAGACAAACTTATTTGAATTGTTTCCAATAAAACATTCAAGCCATTAGGGGGGGCTTAAGCCCCCTGATCCCCCGTAGGTGCGCTACTGATTAGCCACAAAAAATTACTTTTTCAAAAAAAATCATATCATGTTTTAAATATTTTAGTTACTTTAAATTACAGCGATACCGGTTTCTTCTATATATCAATGATATAACACAGAACGTTGATTCTCATAAGGAAATTTTGTTTGCAGACGATAAAACACTCGTAATAAAAGGTGAGACTAAACAGATCTTACAGCAGTCTGCTGACTCTGTTACAGAAGAGTTAACCAAATGGTCACAAGATAATCGCCTCATAATAAACTATAAAAAACAGTATGTCTAAATTTCCACACTATACAGAATAGGAATCCTGAGACGCCCAATATAACATTAAATGGTCATCAAATAGAAAATAAATCAGAAACAAAATTTTTAGGACTATGGATACAACATGACTTGAAATAGAATAAACATATACAATATCTGAATACTAAACTGAACTCGATGTGCTTTGCGTTACTATTTTGAAAACTTGCACTAGCTTGCACACATTAAGAAATACTTATTTTGCTTATTTCCATTCATATTTAAGATTTGGGGTCATATTTTGGGGCATGTCACCAGATGTACTAAGCACGTTTAGGTTACAAAAGAGGGCGATTAGAATTATGGCAAATGTAAACACTAGAGAATCATGTAGACCTCTGTTTATAGATTTAACATTCTCCCACTGCCCTGCATTCATATCTTTGAAAGTATTATGTTTTTAAAAAGAATTTAATGAATTAAGATGTTTTTCTTAAAACAAGCAATGATGTTCATAGACATAACACAAGACAAAATCAAAACATTCATATTACACACAAACTCACAAGCATATATCAAAAAGGAACTTTTCACAAAGGAGTTAAATTATACAACAAACCAACCCAGTATATAAAATTTACCACAAAAATAAAAACCTTTGAAAGAATGTTGAAAGCTTACCTGCAGTACCATTGTTTTTACTCTGTAGTTGAATACCTTAGCATATAGGAGCGATAATTATAATTATATTTTAATTGTAATACCTAGCTGTAAGTTGTTGTATATATAGAAATGAAATGAAAATCCACTGCCTGCTTCCAGTCTCCGACCGGGTCAGGAATGGAATGAATGAAGCCCCCATCTAGCGGCGAGGATATGCAGTGTGCCGGCTGCCGAAGCCTGTCGCACTCCTCTGGGGCAATGATTAAATGAATGACAGATGAAATGAAATGATAGTGGAGAGTGTTGCTGGAATGAAATTGTGACAGGGAAAACCGGAGTACCCGGAGAAAAACCTGTCTGCCTCCGTTTTGTCCAGCACAGATCTCACATGGAGTGACCGGGATTTGAACCACGGACCCAGCGGTGAGAGGCCGGCGTGCTGCCGCCTAAGCCACGGAGGCTACATATATAGAAATAAGTTTTCATATTGTGATAATAGAGTAAGATGTAAATAGTTGTCCAATAAGATTGTATGTCTTAAGATCTGTTATTATAATAAGTTTAAATAGTTACAGTATTAGTAATATATACCTGTAAGTTCTTTTATTTTCTATGTAATTTCTGACGTGTCCTATATCAAAAATGTATTGTATACTGTGCCCGTTTGGACCGAGATCCAACGACCACATATTGTAAAATACCGAAATCAGATCAGCACGAGAAAAAATATCTCAGGGTCTATCTAGGTGAATACTTGGGTCTAATCTGGCATCCCTGATCTCGGTAATTCACAGGTAAGGTAAGCGGAGAACTTATTTTTGAACTAGCACATTCCTTAAAATTCTCAATTTATTTATAAATAAAAAATATGATTCAACTGGTAAAAACCCTCAACAAAGATAAAAACACATCACACATAAGAAATCAACAGTCCCTATAATATTATTAGAATTGTCGTAGATGTGATAATCAGAAAAAATTAATTAGTCCATTCTGATATCCATAAAAAATTAAAAAGAATATTTACACTCGGTAATCACTGTTCAATAAAGAGTTCTGAGTGATCCCTACTATTTACACGTTCGTAGTTCACTTTACAAAGATTGCAATTTGATTTTATCAAATATTCGTAGCAAAAATTTCTCAAAATAAATAGTCACTTGATTCATTCGGTGTTATTCCAAAATTAAACTTATTTGGAAAATTATCATATCACTGATTCGTTGTTTCATAACAATATCAATACTCGACTGACATAAAGTCGAATGTTAATAATTGTTCATAAAGATTTTCAAATTCTAAAAAACAAAATTTGTTCAAAAACTTTCATAATATTTTGAAAATTCAACTTTCTTCTTTTATCACTTTGATTTGTTTAAATGTCATAAACGATTTTAAATTATTCTCATGTTATTAACATTACACAAAAATTGTTGTAAACAATGTTGTTATTTCTATCCACCATCAGCGGATTAAATCATCTAACTCTTCACCAAATTTTTATGTTAACACAATTTTCTATCACCAAACTCTTCATATAATCTCACAAAAAAAAAACACAAAAAAAATATTATTATTATTAATTAATTAATTTCAAACTTTCCCTTCACTTTATTTTAACAAGTTTTCTCAACCTCTCACATGATGAATATTTTATTTTCTCATTTCCAATGTTATTATTAATGTTATTCAAAAATAAAAATCATTAATTATTTATTTTAATTCATTAGCACTTTTCATCTTTCTTTTTTCTCCTCGGTCAGGATCAACAAATCTAAATTCAAGTTTTTCAATTATTTATTTAAGCATTCCATTTGAATTTTGAGTTGATCCAGAAAAAAAATTATTTAATGTTTGGATCAACAGAATAGTGAAATCTGACAAGAATATGGGGCGGTCCACATCGCCTAACCCTTTTTTTTTACAAATATAGCCCACAGGCTCCTTCAAACATCCGCACATCCTTCTGTGCCCACAACTACGGGAATAAAACCCACTTTTGAATGACCCCCTAGGCCTCCACAACTTTAAGTGTCGCCAAACGCACACTAAAATCATCACCAGAATATTCTGCACACAGCATCATATTATTACTATTATATTTTTTTACATATTATATTTTTTTCTTGTAATATTCTGTCAATTACTAGACTGTGGTTCTTCAGTATTATTTTACAAATTAAATAAATTATGGTCAATATCTCCTTGCCTCCCATTTACATAAATTCTCCCTATTTGATACATTAAATACCTGCCGTTCCCTTCTTTTTTTATCTGATTTTTAAGTGCTTTTGAAAAAAATAATTCTGAGCTCAAAAATCTAATACTTCATTCTCTTCATCCATAAACTCATTTAAATTTATTTAAACTTCCAAACAAAATTATTTAATTTAATTCCTTCCAACTAATTAAATTCATCCACAAATTATTATTATCACCACAAAAAATATTTAAGCATCATCAATGTCAAATGATTATTATCGCCCTATTCTTTTAAATAAATAAATATTTAAGTCTCATCTGTGAATTATTATTATCAACGTCTCCTATTAATTTTTATTTAATGCATTAATTATTTAATCACAATAAACAATTAACAAAATTTAATTTAATTCCTAATGTTCGGTATTATCACTCCCTAATTATTTATAATTTTAAATAACATTGTTATAATTTATAAATATTATTAACTTATTCACTTCACACTTGATTATTATATTTATAATATTAACTTATTCATTTCACACACTATTATTATTATTAACTCAAATTATTTAAATAATCCAAGCATCAATTACTTCTGTTCTCATAATCAGAATTAACGAAAAATATTTATATCCCTTGGAATAATCGAAATATTTCATGTCGAAACATGAACTAATGCCTGTCCTAACAAAAATCTTAGATCGAAAAATAAATTGTCAGACAGCAGTTCCATTTGTCATCCAGACAAATACAATCGAAGATCTAGGTAATATCTAGCTATGGTGAAAAATGTGTGTTGATTTCTGATCGTGACTGTTCAATAATATGGAATTCTCTAATACTACTGGTTAGTGGATAGTACATGAAATGGTTGTCTTACTTTATTCTTGATGTAAATGACGGGCGTGTCCTGCGGTGTACACTATTCCCACAGTGTCTTCCCATGGCCATCTGCCGTATCCAAATACCTCGTTCATAGCTTATAGAAGAGAAAGTGACGCGACTTGTGGAGTTTGTATGGTCCAGCCGCTAGGCAGCTCTAGCGTCGGCTAGCGCTGGGTGAGGACGGTATCAATAGAAGCAGTTGAATGTTACTTTTCAGCAACTGAATGTTATTAGCTTACACTACGTTGTATTAGACAAGATGATCCAAATATAAAATTCTCCGCACTGAGTCCGTTGTGTTAATTATGAAACATCAGATTACGTCATAGTTTCATATAATAAGGAAATAAAACATTCGGACGGGAGTCAAATGTAACCGAATGTGTAAAAATCAACGAGCTTTAAAGATACTATAGAGAGGCTAAGGGACCGTTCACAGCGCTCTTAGCGGAAGATATTGGTAAGAACGTCCGCCATGTTTTCCGGAGTCATCGAGTCAAGACATTCAGTCAGCTGATTGCGAGGGAAGAGTTCAGTGAATTGTGATTTCTATTGTCGTTTGTGTTATTAGGTTGAAATCTACTGCATATTAATTTCCGCAGCGATTCCTGCTGTATGTTCAGCGTACGGCTGTACTAATCGACGCAATAAAACAACGGATATATCCTATTTTACGCAAGTATAGCCTAATTGTGCTACTAATATACTTCACTGCACGGATACAGTAAGGATGTTACTATCAATTTTCCAGAACATCTGGTCTCCATTGCTTTCTATTAATGTCTGATACAGGCCTATACGGTATACGATATATATTCGTACTGGTACCGTAACAGAAGGAATTGTTTCTGTTCCAGATTCCCGTTGAAAAATACGGATTTGACAAAAAGATGGGTAACTGCTATGAGGAGGGATAATTGGTATCCAACTCAGGCTAGTCGTATATGTTCTACCCACTTCCTTGAAAAGTACATGTATAAAGTGAACACTCAGAGACGTCTGTTGGCTAGTGCCGTCCCAAGTATATTCTCCTTCCCAGTACACTTGCAAAGGAAACACGTTGAGGTACGTCCACCACGAAAACGCTCATTTGATGAAACTTGTAACGCTGGAAATATACAGGCTGCATCAAATAAATGTGAGTAGACTACGTGGCACGGCTACCAGTCAACTTTTTGTATACGAATAATTTTATTTAGGCTAACTTACATATCGGATATTTATTTATATTTTTCAGATGCTGCTGAGGTTGTTAGTCATGAACATAGTTATAGCCTTTCAAGCCCTCAAAAAATGAAGAAGTTGCAGGACACCACCACAGAGAGGATTAAAGCACTGAGGAAGAAATTGAAAATTACTTCACAGAGAGCAAGAAGACAGAAGCTGAAAGTCAGCAACAAATAATTTCAGAGCTTACGAAAAGACTTTGTTCGTCTGGCAACAATCTTCTTAAGGGCTGTTTTCAGGGTGTGGTTAAAGAACTCATAGATCTTAATGGAAAAGTGAAAGTTCATGAATATAGTGACACAGTTAAGAAGTTTGCTTTGACAGTTCACTTCTATTCAGCTCAGGCATACAGATATTTGCGGAAGTTCTTTAAATTGCCACATCCAAGGACTCTTCGTCACTAGGCCACCTCAATAGATGGAAGTCCAGGTTTTACAGAAGAAAGTTTTGTAAAAATTGGTGAAGATGTTAAAAATAGTTCTAGCCCAATTCTAGGTGCTCTCATGTTCGATGAGATGGCCATTAAGGAAGACATCATTTGGGATGGGAAACAGATCTGTGGTTATGTTGATTTAGGGCAAGGGGATCTAAATAGTGAAGACTGTGATGTTGCTAAGGAGGCACTTATGTTCATGGTGACGGCCCTAAATAGGAACTGGAAAATACCGGTGGGCTACTGTTTAATAAATGGCCTGTCATCAGAAGTGAAATATAATTTGGTGAACCAATATTTGAGAAAGTTACACGAGACTGGTATTAAGATTGTTGCTACTACCTGTGATGGAACTGCTACAAACAGGACTGTTTTGCAAAAGTTAGATGTGAAATTTGCTGTGCAGAACCCTCAGAGTTGGTTTACCCATCCAGAAGATCCTCAACTTAAAGTATATTCTTTACTGGATGCTGTGCACCTAATTAAGCTGACCAGGAATTTGTTAGCAGAAAAGAGAGTGCTTGTTCATGGCAGCGATAAAATTAAATGGGAATATTTTGAGAAACTTGTTGAGCTACAAGAATCAGAGGGGCTTCATGCAGGAAATAAGTTAAAGAGAAGAGTGGAAAAGACAGAAAATGAAGGTATCTTTAGCCGCAGAAACTCTAAGTAATTCTGTAGCCAATGCTATGCAATTCAGCCTGGATCTGAAACTTGAACAATTCAAAGATTGTGAGAGCACAATCAATTTTGTTAAGTTCATAGATTTAGCTCTAGATTTGCTGAATTCATGCCATCCAATGGGCAAAGGGACAAAATCACCTATCAGGAGGTCAAATAAAGCTGTGATATGTCAGAATATAGATAAATGTATAGACTATTTAAAAGATCTGAAACTTACTGATGGCACATCCTTACACAACTCTTCTAAAAGAAGTGCTGTTAGTGGATTGATCTTGGGCCTTTTGAGTGTTAAGGGCCTTGCAGTAACTTATGTTTGGGAATCAGGTTCAATTCTAAAATTTATGCTTACTCGTAAGTTAAGTCAAGACCATTTAGAATTGTTCTTTTCTTGTTTGAGAAGTAGGGGTGGAAACAGAAACAATCCCAATCCCGCATATATGAAATGCTTAATTGCTGAAATTGATCCTTCCCCTAAAGCTAATGTGAAGACAGATGATAGTCTAATCCTAAGTCCTCCCATTATGCAGCCTATTGTAATTAATGTTGATGTAGGCCTAATTGTGAACTTGACTATGTAGAGTGTTTTGAAACCCTTTCCATTTTCAGTGATCAAGTGGTAGAATAATGCAGGTAGTGTTGCAAGAAATGTGTCGAAGAAAATCAAATGTGTGGAATGCTTAGATGTTATACTGACAATGAGTAATGACGCAAAGTGTGGTCTCATAAAATGCAAAGATGTGGGCAACTCATTGTATAATCCATCCGAGGACTTGAAATATTTGTGTAAGACAGCAGAATGTGTTTTCAGGAGTATTGCTCATATCTTGGACAAAAACTGCAAACATATCTTGCTCAAACTAGAGACCAAAGTATTTACAAGGTTAAACTGTTGTTTGTTCTCTTCCTTTGAACACCTATTCACTGCAGTAGAACCATGTGAAGAATCGCATTGTGTGAAGCTGATAAGGCATATATTGAAGTATTACTTCACTTGCAGAGTATATCATGCACTGCACTCAGAGAAAAGTCCTCTCGAATCAGAGGACGGCAAGTGAGACAAGTTTTAACAAAGCTGATTCTATTTAAGGGACAGTAATTAGGCCTACAATTGTGCAGTGTAAATAGCCTACAGCACTATTGTTGTAACTTGAAACTATTCTGAATGTTTAAGAAGTGATTGGACTTCACAATTTATCGTAAATATGTTTCGTATTAATGTTCCAACATGCCCTGTTCTGATACTTCAACATATGGCATAGCTCCTCCCCCTTTCCCTTGACTCCAGAGAAAATGGCGGACACAGTTTCAAGTAGCTTCAGTGTTGCGGCGCTCCTGCCTCTCTATAATAATGTTTAAGCTCGTTGGTAAAAATTGTAAATCTACAGACCATTCACTATTGCACAAATACAGTAAATATAATATATTACAGTATAATATAATACAAATTCATCCATGCAAATTATAGCTGTCAGTTGTCCGAAACTTTGAACAGCCTACGCGACGATTTTCCAGACTTAGAAGATGATTGCTCTTTTCTAATTTCTTTCGTACAAAAGAAAAAGCGGCACTTCATGAAATGAAAAACGAGTTTTCCAATAAGGTCCAGTTTATGTTCCATACAACATCCTAACTCACACGGCCCTAAAACAATCTCATCAATGCTGTCCAAACACTCATAAAATATATCACCCCACAAATTTGAAAGGGAAGCTAGTTTCTTTTCAACGACTACTTCGACCTGTAAAAGAATGTTGAAGACACTGTCGGACGGGTGAGTTAGGTAAGTAAGGGCATTTATTGTGCCAAAGTCCTTTATGTTGGTGAAAGTTGCAGCTGTTGTGTCCGACGGTCTTTCACTTTGAAGGGTTGTTGCACACTTCACACAGCTGATTCCTTTCCTTAGTTGCTTGACAATGTACCCTGCTAGATAGTAAACCAGGCATTGTTTCGGAATGTTGTCTTCATAAGGAAGGGGAGGCTCATTCTCCCAGTCTGTTATCACCACTTTGTCTCTAAGTTTGTCCTCCACACACAACTTAACAGATTTGTTTTGTTCCTCGGTTTTCTTCGCATATAATCGCATTTGAATAACAAATGTCGTGAGCGGTGGTTCTAACTTAAGGTTCACAGATCCCGGACGCTGATATAGCCATCTTAATTGGAAGATACACGCACTGCAACATATGCAAATGCAGAAAATCTACAGTTGATGGGCGATCGTCGCAACTTATGGACCATAAAATTCCGAAATGACGTTCTAAGGGGTCTTGATTGAATTTCCCTGTCAACACGTACTTGAAGCCTTTGGACCATAAATAATGAGCGACTTCTAAGGTACTCTTTAGCGTGACTTTCAGAGATTCCATTGTCCTATTTGAGGCAAATGTGTTATTTTCTGAGCTAATGGTTTCATAAAATTCCATTAATGTATTGTGCGAAGGAGAATCTTTGTACAGTGCGTTTGTTGGTATTCTGGAGTTAAGCGCATCTGATAGATTGTTCATGTCTTTCGTGAATAATTCTGTATTCTCACTGCCGCTAAAAATGTCGGGGTTGGTTTGCCGGAAGAACTTAATGGCATTCGCGGTCGCATTGCTGAATAATTGGAAAGCAAGTCTCGCGTTCATTATTTGGAAAGACGTAGGGTTTTTATGTGCGGAAGTCAATTACGGATAAGCATTAAGACCTGCGAACTCGGACGAAGTGTCCATGGCATAAACCTGTCCGTAGAAATTAAAATCTATTTCTTGATTTTTGTACAGCAACTTACTTTAATCGTGGAGATAGTTCCTTACACATTTTAAGATATGGACAAAGTCTGAAAAGGCCCACAGTTTTCTCTCTTGATTAACTGGATTTCGGATGCTACATTTCACATTTCCTGGTTTTCCGGTTATTCCTAAGTTTATCCAAGCCTTCTTATTCGACTGACTTCCATCACTTGTGAAACCTATCACTCTCGCTCCAGCTTGTTCCAGCTGTATAATAATTTGGATTAGTATTTTTGCCAAAATATCACCAGGTGTTGCATTTTTGCTGGCATAAACTGCTACCGGCTGGATCCAATTATGGAGGAGGGGAACAAACATGAATACCAAAGCGTGGTTGGCTAAGGTATTCCTTTTATCCTCCGGAGTTAAATCACCTAAGTCCACAAACCCATCCAATTTGAGTGAGGAAGAATTAAATCGAATTTCCTCCCTCAACTTAACTTCATCGAATTACACTACCCCTAAACGTTGATTTTCGTCTTGTTCATTTTTAAATGCTTCTGCAATTGCATTTATAGCATTCGTGTTTGCGCCATACGAGCACTTAAATCCCTTGCAGAGGGTTCTTAAATGACTTTCAGAAGGGAGATGTAGTATGCCATGCCTTAGGCAATGCCTGTAACCCTTGGTAGATTTAATTTTGAGAAGCAAACTCTCCAGAATAAATTCATCACTGTATCGCATGCCTGTTGGGCTTGTTTGGCACTTCTTCAACATAGTGTCCATTACTAACTTTTGCTTCTTACTCAGGAAATTCGGCTTACATGTACAACGAGATTGGGATGGAATAACAGTCGCAACTTTCTTTTCTAACAATGTTACCTTTTCCCTCTCTTTCAGTAGCTTATTCTGTGTTCTCACTAAATTTCTATTAAGATTTTTTACTTTGCGTTTGAGATTGGCAATAACTTTGCTGGCATCGACCTCACTATCTACACCATAAGAAGTACCAGGAACTAACATTGGAGAACTAACTGCCGAAATTTTGGTACAAGATTTCGATATGTCAGTCTTTTTCATAGTCCTCTTCAGGGGCGGTTCTAGGCGTAGTGCCACCGTGCCATGGCACTGCCCTCTGAGAGAAAATAAATTATTCATAGTCCTGAAAGAATAATTTCGAACGCCTACGTTTAATACCGGTATCTAATTAGTTTCAAATTGCTTTGTAGTTAAAGTATTACGTCCGTAAAGTATGATCATTGAGTCCATCTTCGCCCCAGTGATATCTTGAGCCACGGTCTATACGGCACGGTTGACGCATGCGCAGTCAAATTTACGATCTTTTCCGTAGCCTCTCTCGTCACTCGCTATGAGGAAATATGCTGGGCTCCGTGCCGAATCGAGTATGGCTCAAAGCGGTATTGAAAGTGAAGTGCAATGCTATCTATCGGCCATTACGAGGTACTGGGCCAGCGACATGCCTGTCACAAGCTGTCACAAAGGTAAGAGGGTGTGGGCCAATGGCCTGATTGGCTGGAAGTAATTTGACTCATTGGTTATTGGTGGGGTGGGGCGTTGGTTGACACAAACTGACAACCAATCGCTCTCACACAAAGAACATTAATTCTCGATTCCCCTAAAAGGGGGCTCTGGGTCCAACAGCGAAATTTAAACTTGCCGTAATAAATAGTGAAAATAATATGTATGTATTTATTAATTCCTTATTTGGTAAAGTGAATAACTAAGAGAATGAATAAAAGAGAAAAAAAAGTAAGATAATGACTACCGTAGGCCTACATGTTAAGGCTTCACCGATTACTCTCGGTAGCTAAATATTTATGGTTGTTAAACCATCTGCAACTGTCAGGCTTGGATGAAATCGCGCGAATTCCTATTTGTAGTCTAGTCTATCTTCAGTTCTTGTTAACGGTTTGTGGTTATTTTTAGTGAGTCAATGCGTTAAAGAGTCAAACATTGAGTTTGTGTTGTAGGCTATTAGTGAGTGAATGGTTCAGTGCTGAAAAAGTTTATTTTATATATTTTTATAAATTTTCTTATCGTATATATTATATTCGGTAAGTCCCGATGTGAAATGTTGACTATCAAGATTAGTGTAGGTCCTATATATACATCGGAAATCGAACCCTGCTCTGATATACTGTTGTGAAAATACCAATATTTTCATATTTTTTACTTGTCACTACCCCTTGCGCGGGACTGGAGCCGCCTCTGGTCCTCTTCAGAGGAGATTTGCGTGCTTTCTGTTGCGTAGTGAAATATTTCGGCAAGTTTGGAAAAATGTGTGGGACTGCACCAGGCTTCAAACTCAATCTCATTCTTGCCATTTCGACTGTCTTTCCATCTATTGTGAAAGTGTCCGTTTTTAATTAGGAAATTATCGGAGAAATGTTTGTCACATAGGCTACATATGACTTATTTGACAATTTAATGTCTTTCCTCGGAATGGCCTTTGTCCATTTAAATAAATCATCTTCGACTTTTGGAGGTCTAAAAAGTGCCTACCTGTTGCAGATGACTTGTCGTATCAAGATCGGCACCCGGGAACAAAACAACACGGCATATTTACTTACACAGTTTTGTTTGACGATCTTACCAGGTTATAATTCACTCGACAGCACAATGTAAAGAAATAAGTGTAAAGGCTTACAAATACTAAACACACCAGTGTCATAACGTATGTATTATTTCACTATCGCTTCTTGATCGCATACACTTTTCAACACCAAGAAATAAGGACTAAACACGGCAGTATTTCTGTGTTTTCAAACTCGCGAACGCTTAGAAAGTGACTCCAGCCAGCAATAAGCAACCGCTGCGCCGTCTGTCGGCGGGGGCCACAACTACCCATACTAAAGATACGGCAAATCCGGGAGTCGCCACACTTTCTCTTCTATACGCTATGCCTCGTTCGTCTCCATGTCCTTCCAGTCCTACGAGTAGTTTTAGCAGCGCATGATGATGTTCGCAGTCATCCGTTCGAAATAACTCCCGTTATCACTAGTACCGTGTAACATGACAAAAAGTTGCTCAGTCATAGACTGGTACAGTTCTCCTGTAGATTCGAGAATAAATCTCATGTACCAATAATGCGGTTTCGTTTGCACGCTAAGATAGGAACACCTATTAACTGCATAAACGAACAAAATGAAATAAACTTCTCCTGATGAATTCGAAGTGCCTGATGTATAGTCACCACAAGAAATACATCGTTCTGTAGGCTAACTTCTGTGAATGGTTTCGACACTACCATCACCTGACTATAGAATAAGTGACCTGATAGTCAGTGAATATTCTAAGTCCAATTCGCTGCCAAAAGTTAAGTTCGTTCCCTTGAACAAAAACTAAGTCGTGCTGACCACTGGTACGGCGACTAAGTCCTCCGACCGTCAGAATCTCGGCGTGTATACTGTCACTTTCACGTAGCGTAGATCCGAACATAAGCAAATGCTTTGAAGATATGATGACTCTCTGCTCAGACTCGTGGTCTTTTATAGTTCAGCGAGAAATCGTTCGAGAACATTCCATCTCGTATCTCGGCTTCTACTGGACCGATTTTAATGCTTGATAGCTCAAAATCCTCCTCATGTTATAGCCAGAAAAGTGTGCTAATTTCCTAGCGTCCATCTCTTCTCCTTAAGGTAATTCTAAAAAATATTTATGATGACGTATTCAGGCTCCACGTCATAATCTCGCGTCACTCGCCCCTGCGATGTATGCTTCCCTCAGCACTCTTGAGTCTCCTCCGCGCGTTATTCAAATCATCCATTCCTTCAACCTCTTCACCTAACAACTCCTCTTTCCAAAATAAGAATGTCAAGAATGTCACGGACGTGTGAACGATCCGGGTATATCCACCCCTCACGCCAATAAAAAATATGTGACACACCATATATTTTTTTCTCATTCTTGTCTGGCTCTTGAATGATCAATCTTCAAACTTGCCGGTGTTACCAGATTCTTCTTCAACTAATGTATATTTTCCTCAAACTTGTGTTCCTCTTCTGAGTAACAGATATCCTTTCCAAACGTTCTAAAGTTTCTTCATCTTGTATCAAGGTAATAGGCATCACCTTAAAATTCGGTTCAACTGCACGACTCAACAATTCGGCTCCTATATTCGCTTTCCCAGGTTTGTGCTCTATCATAATGTTGAATTGTTGGACAGACAAAGCCCAACGTGTAATCCTTTCACTTGCAAAATTCGTCTTCAAAATAAACTCAAGTGCATGATGGTCTGTTCGCACAATGACAGAATGTCCTATAAGCATCTTCTTACAAGTTTCTAGAGCGTGAACAATAGCTAAAGCTTCACGTTCAGTCGTGTAATAATTTCGCTCTGAAGGTCTTAAGTTTCTGCTTATAAAAGATAAATAATGCCTAGTGTGATCTTCGTCTTCTTGTAATAGGATAGATCCTATACCCACATTTGAAGCATCTGATTCGATAATAAAATTCTTCTGAAAATCAGGATATTCCAGTTTTACACTATTCATCAATAGCTCCTTGGCTAGTCTGAAAGATTCCTCGTGCTATTCACTCCATTTCCATCTGTTCCCTTTCTTCAAAAGATTCTGCAAAGGCGCAACAATGTCCAGCGAAAAAATTGGCAAGTCCCCAGAAAACTACGGACATGCTTTATCCTCGTGGGTCTTTGAAAGTTGGCAATTGCTTGTATCTTGGCCTCATTTGGACGATACCCCTGTCCATCTAAGATATGCCCTAAGAATTTGATCTCTTCTTTGAAAAACTGGCATTTCTTCAGATTCACCTTGAAATTTGACTTCCTAAGTCATCGAATAAATTCCTTCAGTGTAACAGATGTTGCTCTTCATCTTCAGACGCTACCAGTATGTCATCAATGTAACATATAACTGAGCTCTTCACTTCTGGACTAAGATTCTTGTCTAATGCCCTAATTAGAACAGATCCGGATGTTTTCATTCCAAATGGTAATCTTTTGAAAACATATGTTTGCTGGTTAAACATGAATCCGGTGAATTTCTTCGACTCTTCGCTTAGCTTCACATGATGGTAAGATGATGTAAGATCGATAGTGGAAAACCATCTCTTGCCTTTAAATTTCCTCAACAATTCCTTAATAACCGGAGGTCGGTCATATTCAGGCAAAATTTTGGAATTTAGAGATCTTGCGTCTAAACAAATTCGCAGACTCCCATCTGGTTTTGGCACAACTGCTAATGGATTCACATAAGCTGTGGTATATTTCTCTATTATGTCATTTTTTTTCCAACTCTTCAATCATAACTTTCACCTGCTCTCTGTACTTCTCTGCAATAGGGTAAAGTTTACAATGATATGGTGCTTCATCGCTCACTTGGATGTGATATTCAAAATCCTTGATCTCCCCTGGTTTTGCATCAAATATGTCCTCAAATTCACATAACTGCTTCTTCAATTCAAGTGTTTCCTCTGCTTTGACTACTTCTTCTTCTTCTTCTTCTCCTTCAATATTATGAATAACCTGTGACCATCGGATGTTTCCCTCGGTGACTTTATCTTCGTCACCTTCTAAATCTTCTTCTTCAGTATGATGAAAACGTATGGTCTCTGACTTCATATCGATTATAGCTTTGTACTTAGTCATAAAATCATTTCCAAGGATCATATCATGGTTAATGTCCTTCATCACCACGAAAATGTGCTCAAAATAGCATCCTCCCATCTTTAGCTTTAGATATAACTGTACTTTGCATGTAGACACCTTGTTAGGTATAATTCCTTGTATCTTAATGCATGACACAGGAATTTCCTCCAAACTTTCTGTGATCTTCCATAATGCATAGAGCTTCTCACTAATTACACACAGCGTAGCTCCGGTATCTATAAGTGTATGAATCTTCGTATCATAGACTTCACACTCTATAATTGGTAATTTCGATCTTTTCTCAAGTCCAATTCTCTCTTCCTTTACATCTATCAAGTCTTCATCTTCTGCTTGCCATTTAACAATCTTTGAAATGTAACTACTTATTGATTTTTCGACGTTTTTTTTCATCACCTGTAGACTTCTGCAATCCGGAAGTACTAGGTTTGTTGTGTTGCTCATCTAGGTATTGCTTGCTATCCTGATGCCTTCTTTCAAGATCTTCCCTAGCCTGTTGCTTAAATTCCTCCTTCCCTCGTTGTTCTTCTCTTCTATTTTGTTGTTGATTTCCATACTGTTGCTGTGGCCTATTGTATGGTTTCGATTGAAACCCTGGTTTTCTCCACTGATTCCATCTATTTTGGTATTGATATGGCCTCACATATGGTCTATTCTGATATGGAGTGTCTCTCGTGTTGCTCCATTCCTTTTTTTCAATCTGATTCTGAGGTTTGTTCCACTGTTGATTTGTCTGGCTGTGACGATCAGTCACTACAGTGTTTATCGTATGGTTTTCAGTTTTATTGTTTCCTCTTAAGTGAAAAAATTGTGCATTGGCATGATCTAATCTTTGTAGATCCTCATCGAACTCCTCCATGTTTCCGATGTTCGCTGCAATCAATGTTCTTTGCACCTCGATAGGAAATTGACGTATGAGCGCAGATATCATTTCAAAATCTGGCATTGGTGGATCGAGAAATTGCAATTTTGATAATTGTTGCGAGAAATAAGCCGAGTACTTTGTTGGCTGTGATGTTGAATATCTCTTTGCATACAATTCCGTCCTGATCTGTTGTTGAGTTTCCGGCGACCAAAATTTTCTCATCAGCCCCCTGGAAAATTCATCGAAATTGTGGAAACTGGATCTAAAAGCCCTGTACCAAACCAGTGCAGGTCCATGTAAAAATCTGCTCACCACTCTTATCTCTCTCTCCTTTGAAATTTTTGAATCCCGGATGTAATCCCTGACTTCTCTCAAAAATTCGGCCGGTGGGATACTTCCTGTTCCTGAAAATTATCCTAGTTTATCATCCTTATCCTTATATATAGCGACAGGAATAGAATTTGCCATAATTTTCTGATCCTCCATCTCTTTCGAAATTTCTCTCTTTTTGTTCTGCTCAAATATCGGTATTTCTTCTACATATCTTTGCTGTCTTTGAGATTCATAAAAAGTCATTTTCTCTTCTAATGTTTCCAATGTCTTCTTTAATCCAGAATCATCTGTCTTCTCTGCAATCTCTCCTCCGATCTTTTCTATGGTTGTCTCAACAAATTCTTTAGTTACAGGATCTATTCCTTTCTTTCTCAAGTCTTGATTCGTGTCCTGAACATCTTTTACTAGTTTTTCAATTATAGTTTCGTGAGTCTTCACTAAATTAGTCACCTTAGACACATCTCTCTGAATTGTTCCTACATCTTCCGATATTACTTTGATATGCGTAGAAAAAGAATTCCTTACTTCCTGAACATCTTCATTAGCCTCCTCTAGTACTGAACTTCTGACCTCAGTAAGAGCTATCTCCTTTACATTGTTACTAAGTTCCTGGATTAACTTGTCCTCTTTCAACTGTTCTAGAATAGTCCCCTGGAAATCTGTTGCCACTTTCTGCAACACCTGCCTTGCAGTAACATTACACTCTCCCGTAATTTTAATCTCCAAGTTTACCAAATCTTCAGCCACTCTTCTAGAATGTTTATCAAAATCTTTTTTCATGTCTTTCAATTCATCATGCGATTTTTCGATTTTGTCCTCTAAGTTTTTCATACTATCATTAATTTTTGACTCCAGTGAAACTTTGTTTTCTTCTAACCTAGTTTCTACGTTCTTGGATTTTTCAAAAAAATCGCTAATTTTCCTCAAAAATTTTGGACTTTTCCGCGAATTGGTTCCCCAAACTTTCTGATAAGCGATGTTCTAACTGTTTAGAATTATCAGCCAAATCTAACCTTAGCGTTTCTGATACTCCAATGATTTTTAAATCCCTTATGTGGGAATTTTCAGTCAACCTATCAATAGCTTTAGAATGTTCAGCAATCTTCTCTTCCAAAGTTTCTCTCAAAGATTCTGCACTAACACTTAATTTGTCTTCAAAAAGTTTAGAATTTTCGGATAGTTTACTGTCAATATCTGACCTAAGTGAATTAGAACTATCTAACAATTTTTCAGACAATTGAGATTCAAATGATTGGTTTAATTTAGATTCTAATGACTGGGAATTTTCATTCATTTTAGATTCTAATGATTCTTCTAATGATTTAGAGCTTTCATTTATTTTAGATTCTAATGATTTAGAATTTGCATTTATTATAACTTATAATGAGCTTTCCAAATATTGCGAATTTTCTTGTATCTGTTTTTCCAACCTTTTGGAATTTTCAGACAACATATTCTCTAATTGAGTAGCTCTCTCGACTCCAGCCGAGCCAACACCTCCAAAACCAGATCCATAATTCTCCAATAGAAATACAGGACTGGTATTCCATGGATAGAACGAAGCCTTAATACTAAACATATACTAACCTATAGCATTAGAGGAATCCGAATAAATTGAGTTACCCTACGTCGATGCCTAATGGAAAAGAAAAAATCTACACATTTAAATTGACTTTCAAACAACAACAGCAACATTTCAAAATTCAAAAAACAAAATCCTCCATCTGGATACTATGAATGTGCTATTTCACCTAACCAAAACAAACTCCCAATTCTAACATCTATTTCAAAAAATAATAATAATAAAACTCCTTTTAAAGAATTATTGTACTCCCTTACGAATTAAAGTCGTTGCAACAAAACAAAATCAAAATATTTATTTCAAAATGCAAATTTGACTATGTCCTCAAACATGGACCCAACAATCTCCCTTAATTTAAAATTATCTAGATTATTGTCAATTGTCGAAACAAGTGGCAAAAATCCCAAGTCTACTCGAATGCCTCTTTGAAAAGAAGTCCGAAAGACCCATTCGATATCCCCTTAGTACGGGCGCCAAACTTCTCTACCCTACCTTATGTGCCCGTTTGGACCGAGATCCAACGACCACATTTCGTAAAATACTGAAATCAGATCAGCACGAGAAAATATATCTCAGGGTCTATCTAGGTGAATACTTGGGTCTAATCTGACATCCCTGATCTTGGTAATTCACAGGTAAGGTAAGGTGAGAAATTATTTTTGAACTAGCACATTCCTTAAAATTCTCAATTTATTTATAAATAAAAAATATGATTCAACTGGTAAAAACACTCAACAAAGATAAAAACACATCACACATAAGAAATCAACGGTCTCTATAATACTATTAGAATTGTCGTAGATGTGATAATCAGAAAAAAATAATTAGTCCATTCTGATATCCATAAAAAATTTCAAAAAGAATATTTACACTCGGTAATCATTGTTCAATAAAGAGTTCTGAGTGATCCCTACTACTTACACGTTCGTAGTTCACTTTACAAAGATTGCAATTTGATTTTATCAAATATTCGTAGCAAACATTTCTCAAAATAAATAGTCACTTGATTCATTCGGTGTTATTCCAAAATTACACTTATTTGGAAAATTATCATATCACTGATTCGTTGTTTCATAACAATATCAATACTCGACTGACATAAAGTCGAATGTTAATAATTGTTCATAAAGATTTTCAAATTCAAAAAAACAAAATTTGTTCAAAAACTTTCATAATATTTTGAAAATTCAACTTTCTTCTTTTATCACTTTCATTTGTTTAAATGTCATAAACGATTTTAAATTATTCTCATATGTTATTAACATTACACAAAAATTGTTGTAAACAATGTTGTTATTTCTATCCACCATCAGCGGATTAAATCATCTAACTCTTCACCAAATTTTTATGTTAACACAATTTTCTATCACCAAACTCTTCATATAATCTCACAAAAAAAATTAATAAAAAAATATTATTATTATTAATTAATTAATTTCAAACTTTCCCTTCACTTTATTCATAACAAGTTTTCTCAACCTCTCACATGATGAATATTTTATTTTCTCATTTCCAATGTTATTATTAATGTTATTCAAAAATAAAAATCATTAATTATTTATTTTAATTCATTAGCACTTTTCATCTTATTTTTTTTTCTCCTCGGTCAGGATCAACAAATCTAAATTCAAGTTTTTCAATTATTTATTTAAGCATTCCATTTGAATTTTGAGTTGATCCAGAAAAAAAATTATTTAATGTTTGGATCAACAGAATAGTGAAATCTGACAAGAATATGGGGCGGTCCACATCGCCTAACCCTTCTTTTACAAATATAGCCCACAGGCTCCTTTAAACATCCGCACATCCTTCTGTGCCCACAACTACGGGAATAAATCCCACTTTTGGATGACCCCCTAGGCCTCCACAACTTTAAGTGTCGCCAAACGCACACTAAAATCATCACCAGAATATTCTGCACACAGCATCATATTATTACTATTATATTTTTTTACATATTATATTTTTTTCTTGTAATATTCTGTCAATTACTAGACTGTGGTTCTTCAGTATTATTTTACCAATTAAATAAATTCTGGTCATATCTCCTTTCCTCCCATTTACATAAATTCTCCCTATTTGATACATTAAATACCTGCCGTTCCCTTCTTTTTTATCTGATTTTTTAAGTGCTATTGAAAAAAATAATTCTGAGCTCAAAAATCAAATACTTCCTTCTCTTCATCCATAAACTCATTTAAATTTATTTAAACTTCCAAACAAAATTATTTAATTTAATTCCTTCCAACTAATTAAATTCATCCACAAATTATTATTATCACCACAAAAAATATTTAAGCACCATCAATGTCAAATGATTATTATCGCCCTATTCTTTTAAATAAATAAATATTTAAGTCTCATCTGTGAATTATTATTATCAACGTCTCCTATTAATTTTTATTTAATGCATTAATTATTTAATCACAATAAACAATTAACAAAATTTAATTTAATTCCTAATGTTCGGTATTATCACTCCCTAATTATTTATAATTTTAAATAACATTGTTATAATTTATAAATATTATTAACTTATTCACTTCACACTTGATTATTATATTTATAATATTAACTTATTCATTTCACACACTATTATTATTATTAACTCAAATTATTTAAATAATCCAAGCCTCAATTACTTCTGTTCTCATAATCAGAATTAACGAAAAATATTTATATCCCTTGGAATAATCGAAATATTTCATGTCGAAACATGAACTAATGCCTGTCCTAACAAAAATCTTAGATCGAAAACTAAATTGTCAGACAGCAGTTCCATTTGTCATCCAGACAAATACAATCGAAGATCTCACATAGATCAGGTGAGGGAAAGACATATTTCCAAATATGATAGGTTATGTCATTTGCAGAAATCTCAAGCCATTAGACTTGATGCTAACAAGGTTGTCGTAAATTTGTCCAGCAAGCCCCTAAATGATACCCAACAGGCAGTTCTCGCTAAAGGTCTCAATTTTGCTGTAGCGCCTAGAAGAATTCCTATTGAAGAACTTATTACATCTGTAGAATCCTCGGTACATCACCTCACACCTGAAGAGGCCGAGGAAGCCAGGCAAGAATGTTCCAGAGTTCTCAAGAGCGCTAAGCCACCTAACACCAACTTAAAACAAGGCGAAAGCCGGGCACTTAAAGATCTAAGGGACAATTCTGATATTATCGTTCTCCCCGCTGGCAAGGGTAACGCGACAGTGGTGTTGGATAAGGTTGATTATGATTCCAAGATCTCGTCTTTGTTATCAGATCCTGTATATAGGATTAATAGTCGTGATCCTACTACTCGCTACTCAAATGTCACCGTCAAATTGATCAAGCAATCATCTATTCCAGCGGATGCAGCGAAGACTCTCCTTCCAGGGGATGCTATTCCTCCGAGACTCTATGGTCTTCCTAAAATACATAAGGAAGATGTTCCTCTTAGACCTATTGTTAGTACGATTGGTTCTCCTACATATGACCTTTCCAAATACTTAGGTAGACTACTTCAGCCGCTTCTGGGTAACACGCCTTCGTACATTAAGGATTCCACACACTTCGTGGAAAAGTTGAAAGCTATAACACTTCATCCGGGTGATATCCTAGTGAGTCTCGACGTGGTGTCTCTGTTTACGAGAGTACCTATTGATGGTGTTATGTCTCTCATTAATGGCTTTTTTTCCTGGAGACATCACAAGACTTTTTTTTATCACTGCATGACCTCCTCCTACTTTCTATGGAATGGGAATTTTTATGAGCAGACTGATGGTGTGGCCATGGGTAGTCCTCTCTCTCCTGTTGTGGCTAATTTCTTCATGGAGAACTTTGAAGAGAAAGCTTTGTCGTCGGCTCCTTTCAAACCGAAGATCTGGTGGCGTTATGTGGATGACACGTTCGTTGTTTGGACGGAAGGTGAGGAAAATCTTAGCCATTTCCTGGATCACCTTAATCTCCAGCACCCTTCTATTTGTTTCACCATGGAAAAGGAATCTGACGGCAAAATACCTTTTTTAGATGTTCTCGTCACCAAGAAAGAGGATGGATCTTTAGTACACAGCGTTTTTCGTAAGCCAACACACACCAATAGATATCTCCACGCAAGTTCTCACCATCACCCTGCCCAGAAACATGGTATCCTTACAACTCTAACTACCAGGGCTAGGAGGATTTGTGAAGTATCTTCTTTACAAGAAGAAATTAACACCTTGCGAACCACCTTTGAGAGCAACTGTTATAGCAAGGCTTTGATTTCTACGGTTCTGAAACCAACAAATAATAATAGGACGTCAGTTGAGAAAAGAGATGTAAGAGGAACTGCTTACCTTCCGTACATACATAACACGACGGATCGTATTGCTAAAATCCTACGTCGGTACAACATACGGACTATATTTGGAACTTCTGTTAAGATTAGGTAACTCCTGCGACCAACTAAGGACAGTTTGCCTAAATTGCAACAACCGGGTATCTACAGAGTTCCCTGTACTTGTGGCAAGGTTTATATTGGGCAGACTTCGAGAACAATATGCACTCGCATTAAGGAACATCATAGATGTATCAGGCTCATTCAACCTGATAAATCAGCTGTTGCCGATCATGCTTGCGCCGATAAAGGTCTATTAATAATAATAATAATGCGCGTCAGAGTAGCAGTGGAAGAATAAAATCAACAAGGTCGCAAAATGGACAGGGGAAAAGACGTCTTGCTCGACCCGGTGCTGGGCCCAAGGTTTTCGGAGCGAGCAAAAGATGATTTCCAAAAAACCAAATGCAAACGAATAATTGCTTAATGCAATAATCAAAAGTGCAGAAACGAGATTCCCATAAAATTAATTAAATAAATCCCAGAGACGTGTTAATCGTGCCTTTGTTACGTCACAAAGACAAGATTGACGAAATCGAGATAAGGATAAGGATAAGGAAGGGGAACTTAAATATAAGAAATGACAAGACAAGGGAGCTATATTACTTAAAATATAAAAATGTATTGAGGATAAAAGAAAGAGCGTGTACACGAAATAAACATATTATTTAAAACAAAGAAAAAGGCAAGCTATGACAAGATCAGTAATACAAAAGAAACCCAATACCAAGAATAAAGAATTCAAAAACTTAAAAAAAACTGAAAAGCACGACAGAACCTGAGTACCGCTCAACAACATGAATCTAACGAAAAGATACAAACTTGAAAGAAAATAAAACGAAACTTACAAAAGTTAGAGAGAAACGACAAACTTGCAAAAAGTCAAACTTCGAACTGCTAAGACGCGAAGCTTTTCATGATGTTATGTAAACATACCGGAGGGAAGGGGGAGGAGTGAGGGGAGTAAAACAAAGGGGAGAGAGATCTCACGGAGATAGGAGGAAGGAGAAGACAAGGGGAATTATAATTAAGTTATGTAATACGGCGAAAATCGAAAGAGAAAAACAAAACAAAAGGAAAATGAGATATACGGAGATACATTACATTACAATTGACTTGGGACGAAAGAGACCGGTAAAAATCGAAAGCACGCTATAATAAAATAGGCTTATATTCCAACATAATGCCGCACCAACGCGACATATAAAAAAAGAATAATATGACATCGGAGCTGGAGAAAATCCCAGTTAACCACCGTCACATATATTCTATAAACAAAAGGGACACGTATTAGTGGGACGTTGGACATCAGTCCCGTTACCTCACACATACTGTCCACAAACAAAGGTCCAATTGCTACCAATCAAATGAAACATTTGTGGTACAAAGAGACACCGACGCAAAAGACGAGCACTAAGGCCCGACAGGAAATATATATAAGCCAAGACGCAGAAACGCAATACTTTCGAATCTTACAGGTATTAACCAAAATAATAAAACTGTGAGGAGGGTACATAACACAAGCAACAAAAAGAACTCCACCGTATGACATTACACAAGGTCTCGGAGATCTGGTTCAAGGATTATAATACTAACAGTAACATCTTGAAAAGGAAAGAGAATTAAGCAAAAGAAGGAACGTTTAACAAAAACAATTACATTGCGTTAGATAGAAATACATTGAGCCGTACTCACATTCCGCTGCGCCATGAGGGTGGGCCTCTGCCCGAATACACACGTTCGCCTTACATCTCGGCGCGTCTAAGACTGACTAAGCTTCTGTCCCCCAGAGAGGGGAGAAGCCTCTCAGAAATATCAAATGCGTAGTTTGGGAGTGCCCCCAAACTCGCGTCAAATATTGTCAGAGCCACTGGCAGAACGAATTGCACAACAAAATGCAAGGTAGCAACAACACTAGCCAATACGAGAGAACAAGGCAGTATGTAGCCAGGGGTTGCACAACGTTAGACTGAGAGATACATACACACAAACTGCGCACTTTTAAACTCTCGAGGCGTAATATAGAGATGTCACAACACATGACAATAATAATAATAATCATGATGATAATAATAATAATTACAATAAATTCTGAAAAGTGGTTCAAATTCCACCGCTTTCTCCAAAAAAAATTCTTTTACATAACAAAGGCATAAAAGAATTTTTTTCTTTTTCATAACAAAATTATATAAAATAACATTCTTCGATTAGATACATTTGAACAGGGTGAAGGAAAGAAGATTACATCATGTACACCAGATACACACATGAAAAATTAAGACATAATAAAATGTTCTCACATTTCTCTTATTCATAAGACGCAGCTTAATTAAAAGTTCTTTGAACGTCATAACTTCCATAAAAGGCTTGACGAAACGCAAGTCTCTTTTCTCAAACACACATATATTTTCATACACACGTATTCACGAAGATGTTCACTGGTGAGGAAAATTATTCCTTTTTGGTACGAAAGAAAAAAAAACTTTAAGATGAAATTAAAACAACAAAAATTCAAATCATATAAAGGATCAGTACAGGCGTGAAATAAAGGCGGATCCTACCTCTACTGCACGTCAATACGTCACACATATTAAAAATGGATGTACCAAAAAGAAAATAATGATAATAAAACGGTCAATCTTGAGCTAGACTCTGCCAGATGACGTGGAGAAAGCGAAGTCTTCTTAATGGCGACCTTCTGGAAATCAGCCAATTTTCTAATAATAAAAGAAAGAAAAAGGTTAAATCATGATCACAAAAAAATATAAAGGGGAGCACCCTGTATACAAAATAAGGCTTGCGTCGGGGAAATATTTGGGGTTACATAAGCTCCGTAAGAGGGAAAGTGGATTCATTCTGCCAGCTGGAAAGTAAAAGTATGAATAGGCAGGGTCGTCAGACCAAATGAAAGAAGAGAAAACGAGCCGTGAACGGGGTCTAAAGGATACACCGGCCACTTCTCAGGTACTTGGAGACTAGCTATCGCTACCGGAAACACTCTCCAAATATATGACAGATACAGGAAAATAATACACATTATCTTAGAGAAAACATTAGATTGAAATGATTTATAAAAACATGATATCACAAAAACGTAAAACAGAAGTTACGATAAATAGTAAACAACTATATCAATAAACAAATCACTGTCACTACAAGAAAAGAATGTAAGTCAACAGACCATCTCAGGCGTTGTCGAACAATAGCAAGTCGTGTCTGCAGCTCGGACAATGGGCCGGCCGGCTCCCTACAACAAAAGCAGGCAGGTACCGGAAATTGCCTTAGGCAGAAGTATAGTTCAACACATCTTTCGAAATCCTCCGTGTAACTCAGGCGGCCACGGGTGTCTCCTGCCTAACTAGATACATAGTAGGAGTAAAGGGGAAAAATGTACTAATAACATTCATCAAAAGACATTAGATACTAACAAATGAAAAGGAATAATAACTCAAAGTAGCTGTCGAAACAAAAAATACCATTCCGGACAGAGAACGAAAATCCAAATAATTACGTTACAAAATACCTTCCAAATAAAAGGAACAGACTGGAACCTCGCATAAAACCAATCAAGACCAGACATACAATCAATCAAACTCGAAACCCAATAATAAATATTACCAACCCACAAAAATAAAATGGTTACAGCGTCAATATACGGGCCGTAGACCTCAGAGGTACCGCATAAAAAAATTAAAGACAGAGAGGGTATGGCCTATCCCATACAAATATAAGAAAATTGGGTAATGCACGCCAGAGTAGTTCACACGAACATCAATGTCCCATACCAAGGATGCCGTAGACCTAAAATGGTTGGTATCTCTGAGTAATACTTATCGTATATTTGGTTTGCCAATAAAAACGAATAAATAGTTCGTACGTAATATATATATAGTTTAAATTGAATAGGGTATAAAATCAAAATTGAACTAAATTTGAAACCACCCACAAATAACTGTTGATAAAAATTCATTAAACTCATTGACACACACATTCGTCTCAAAATACAACCAACAACAACAACACTACATACATACTCCTTCCCATAAACAAATCGAAATTTCCCCATTACATCAGAATGCTAATATGAGTCGTTGGAACACCATGGAAACTCAAATAACGGACTACAGGTCATCGTGACAAACTTCATCCCATACTAAAGATTGACGACTCGTGTAGAATCTATGTACACCCTAAGTGGGCGTCGAAGCCGTGGGACAGGTCCCAAACCCTAATTCCGACGGAGACCTCACCTAGCAGGTTTCCCAACGAAATACACACTGCCATACTGAACATATAGTAACATCAAGCTTACCGTATATAAACAATTTTAAATGAAAACCTACATTGAAATCCCCTGACAAAAATAAAACAATCACCCTCCCTAATTATGAAACAAACTTAACTCCCAATCATAACACACATAATAGCTCAACAGACCATTCATTCATAACTGAAACAACAAACACTATACTAACATCAAACGTTAGTATAATTACGCGAGGCTCAAGGTGGGTCGGGGCGACCGTAGGATTTAAAGAGACGGTTCCCATAAGTGGGCCCACCTTCATTGGGGAAAATTTCGGAGAAAGAGGGGCTGCACGGTACTGACAAGAAACCTGTCAGCAGCTGTTCCAGACTGAGACATATGAGGGGTGAGGAGAGTTCTGAGAAATATCACAGTTAACTAAGCGACTATTTACAACAAAGGTAAGGACTCAAACCCTTGAGAGAAATGCATTGTCTACTTCACAGAAAGTAAAATAAAAACGTCCACAACACTGACGAAATGAAAAGGAAGAGAAAGCAAACAAAATTTCCTGTCGCCTTAAAATCACCGTTAACTAAACAAATGTCTACTAGAGGAAGCAAATACATAAAAGTAGGTTACAATACCGTGACGTGTCGTGTTCCAGCGATGCGATGTACTCACTGATATGTTGCTACTGTTCACCTCGAAGCTGGGTCTTTTGGATGTCTTGTTTACTTGAGGGACAAAACCACATTTCCTTGGAGATGGGTTTCCTGGATGCCCGTAGTTCACACAGAAAGTAACTTCACCCTTTCTTCAGGGGTGGGGAAAAAACAATTCACTGAATTCCTTAAACTCAAAGAAAAACAAATTTTAATACAATGTAAATGAAGAGAAAAATAATAAAAGGTTAATAACTTGAGAGAGGAGAGGAGGGAACGATTTCGCACGCAACCACGCGATCTGCTACCATTGCGCCGATAAAGGTCTATTAATAATAATAATAATGCGCGTCAGAGTAGCAGTGGAAGAATAAAATCAACAAGGTCGCAAAATGGACAGGGGAAAAGACGTCTTGCTCGACCCGGTGCTGGGCCCAAGGTTTTCGGAGCGAGCAAAAGATGATTTCCAAAAAACCAAATGCAAACGAATAATTGCTTAATGCAATAATCAAAAGTGCAGAAACGAGATTCCCATAAAATTAATTAAATAAATCCCAGAGACGTGTTAATCGTGCCTTTGTTACGTCACAAAGACAAGATTGACGAAATCGAGATAAGGATAAGGATAAGGAAGGGGAACTTAAATATAAGAAATGACAAGACAAGGGAGCTATATTACTTAAAATATAAAAATGTATTGAGGATAAAAGAAAGAGCGTGTACACGAAATAAACATATTATTTAAAACAAAGAAAAAGGCAAGCTATGACAAGATCAGTAATACAAAAGAAACCCAATACCAAGAATAAAGAATTCAAAAACTTAAAAAAAACTGAAAAGCACGACAGAACCTGAGTACCGCTCAACAACATGAATCTAACGAAAAGATACAAACTTGAAAGAAAATAAAACGAAACTTACAAAAGTTAGAGAGAAACGACAAACTTGCAAAAAGTCAAACTTCGAACTGCTAAGACGCGAAGCTTTTCATGATGTTATGTAAACATACCGGAGGGAAGGGGGAGGAGTGAGGGGAGTAAAACAAAGGGGAGAGAGATCTCACGGAGATAGGAGGAAGGAGAAGACAAGGGGAATTATAATTAAGTTATGTAATACGGCGAAAATCGAAAGAGAAAAACAAAACAAAAGGAAAATGAGATATACGGAGATACATTACATTACAATTGACTTGGGACGAAAGAGACCGGTAAAAATCGAAAGCACGCTATAATAAAATAGGCTTATATTCCAACATAATGCCGCACCAACGCGACATATAAAAAAAGAATAATATGACATCGGAGCTGGAGAAAATCCCAGTTAACCACCGTCACATATATTCTATAAACAAAAGGGACACGTATTAGTGGGACGTTGGACATCAGTCCCGTTACCTCACACATACTGTCCACAAACAAAGGTCCAATTGCTACCAATCAAATGAAACATTTGTGGTACAAAGAGACACCGACGCAAAAGACGAGCACTAAGGCCCGACAGGAAATATATATAAGCCAAGACGCAGAAACGCAATACTTTCGAATCTTACAGGTATTAACCAAAATAATAAAACTGTGAGGAGGGTACATAACACAAGCAACAAAAAGAACTCCACCGTATGACATTACACAAGGTCTCGGAGATCTGGTTCAAGGATTATAATACTAACAGTAACATCTTGAAAAGGAAAGAGAATTAAGCAAAAGAAGGAACGTTTAACAAAAACAATTACATTGCGTTAGATAGAAATACATTGAGCCGTACTCACATTCCGCTGCGCCATGAGGGTGGGCCTCTGCCCGAATACACACGTTCGCCTTACATCTCGGCGCGTCTAAGACTGACTAAGCTTCTGTCCCCCAGAGAGGGGAGAAGCCTCTCAGAAATATCAAATGCGTAGTTTGGGAGTGCCCCCAAACTCGCGTCAAATATTGTCAGAGCCACTGGCAGAACGAATTGCACAACAAAATGCAAGGTAGCAACAACACTAGCCAATACGAGAGAACAAGGCAGTATGTAGCCAGGGGTTGCACAACGTTAGACTGAGAGATACATACACACAAACTGCGCACTTTTAAACTCTCGAGGCGTAATATAGAGATGTCACAACACATGACAATAATAATAATAATCATGATGATAATAATAATAATTACAATAAATTCTGAAAAGTGGTTCATGCTTTAACACCTGGCCTTGATGTCATGTTCCAAGGAGCGGATGTTCTTGCCAGTATAAAGCAATATCGTCCCAGAATCATCAGGGAGGCGGTTGAAATACGTAAACACCCAGATAATTTCAACCGCGACACCGGCTACAATCTCAGTGAATCCTGGCTACCTATTATCAGAACCCTGAGAAAGTAATTCACTGCTGCTTTCCGTTGTCCCTAACATGGGGCTATAATGGCGTCCATCTTTGGGCACCTTCTATATGTTCTTTGTTGCTTTCTCTTAGCAATCATTGTCGTATTCCAGATTATTCCTGACGAAGAAAGACATGGTTCTTTCGAAACGCGTCGAATTTTAATATAATAAAACACGGCATAAGCCCAAAATTTTACATTATGAAAAATAACAAAACACTTTTAATGACGATTTTCTGGAAATTCCCCAATAAATATTAAATAAATCACAGGTAAATACACTAAATTCTAATAAGAAAATAAATATATGAAGTGATTCTTTATTTATAAATCATGTCACAAGTGAAGAGGTAAGAATAGTTATAAAAGAGCTAAAAATAAATTCTCTGCTGGCATTGATGGCATCCCTGATGCTATTTTAAAGAAATGTGCAGAAAATATAATACATCCACATACGCACTTAATAAACAGTTAAATTCTCTCAGGAACTTACCCGGATATTTTGAAGTTATCAAAAGTAATTCCAGTGCACAAAAACGGCTCAAAAGATGAATTAGATAACTATCGTCCTATTACCTTACCAACCGGTATTGCAAAAATTGTGGAAAGAAATCATGTATAAGCGACTGATAAGTTTTATAGAAAAAAATAAAATACTATCAAACTCACAACATGGATTCAGAACGGAAAAATCTACACCGACAACAATTTACGAATGTAGTAATAGTATACTGAAATTATTTGACAATAAGGAACATGTAACTGGCCTATCCTAGGATTTATCGAAAGCATTTGATGTTGTGGACCATAAAATCCTCCTCTCAAAACTAAATCAATATGGTATTAGAGGTCTCGCTAATAAATGGATAGAGTCTTACTAACAAGGCGTAAACAAATAGTAAGCTTGAGACACAAGCATAATGGGACCAAATTACTTAATGGAACATTGTCCAATGAGGGAATTATTAAATTTGGAGTACCCCAGGGATCGGTTTTGGGCCCACTACTCTTCCTTCTATATATCAATGATATGACACAGAACGTTCATTCACATAAGGAAATTTTGTTTGTGGACGATACAACACTCGTAATAAAACGTGAAACTAAACAGGTCTTACAGAAGTCTGCTGACACCGTTACAGAAGAGTTAACCAAATGGTCTCAAGTTAATCGCCTCATAATAAACTATAAAAAACAGTATCTCTAAATTTCCACACTATACAGAATAGGAATCCTGCGAAGCCCAATATAACATTAAATGGTCATCAAATAGAAAATAATTCAGTAACAAAGTTTTTAGGACTATGGATACAACATGACTTGAAATGGAACAAACATATACAATATCTGAATACTAAACTGACCTCGATGTGCTTTGCGTTATGTATTTTGAAACCCTGCACTAGCATGCACACATTAAGAAATACTTATTTTGCTTATTTCCATTCACACTTAAGATATGGGGTCATATTTTGGGGTATGTCACCAGATGTACTAAGCACGTTTAGGATACAAAAGAGGGCGATTAGAATTATGGCAAATGTAAACACTAGAGAATCATGTAGACCTCTGTTTAAAGATTTAAACATTCTCCCACTGCCCTGCATATATATCTTTGAAAGTATTATGTTTTTAAAAAGAATTTAATGAATAAAGATGTTTTTCTTAAAACAAACAATGATGTTCATAGGCATAACACAAGACAAAATCAAAACATTCATATTTCACACACACACACAAGCATATATCAAAAACGAACTTTTCACACAGGAGTTAAATTATACAATAAACTACCCCAGTATATAAAAATTGCCCAAAAAATAAAAACCTTTGATAGAATGTTGAAAGCTTATCTGCAGTGCCATTGTTTTACTCTGTAGTTGAATATCTTTGCGTATAGGAGCGATGAAATCTATAATTATATTGTACTTTTCTATTTTAATTGTAATACCTAGCTGTAAGTTGCTGTATTTATAGAATTAAGTTTTCATATTGTGATAATAGAGTAAGGTGTAAATAGTTGTCCAATAAGATTGTATCCCTTAAGATCTGTTATTATAATAAGTTATAAATAGTTATAGTATTAGTAATATATACTTGTTAGTTCTTTTATTTTAAGGATGTAATTTCTGACGTGTCCTATATCAAAAATGTATTATATACATGTAATTGATCAAATGGATTTAATAAAAACCTAATATAATCTAATCGAGTGTCTAATAGCCTCAATGAATCTCTTTCTGAAATAACACGATCCATTTCACTTTGTAAGAGTCGGTCGGCCGTTCTTACACAATTCTCAGCCTTCCTCTCCTTATACAGTACAATCGTACCATTATGTAAACATTCTCGACCAAGCAATAACAATCTTCAAATAATGACACTTCCACATTGTCAGGCTAAACTTGGTCGTGATCATTCATCTTAAACAAACATGGCTCGAATATACATACTCGATAGCCCCACAAGCTTGGGCCAGCCACTCAGATGTTATGTCTAATATGTGCCCTTGTTTCCGAGTGATATGAAAGCCAAAATCCCAAAATGTAATGGATCGCAGCATTCATCAGTAACCCGGCTAAAAATACTTACCAAATCAACTGGCATATTACACACTGGAAATAAGGAACATAAAAATATAAATCTATAAATAAATACATACTATGGTTCATCCTCGACAGGATCAAACAACAACAGCAACAAGAGCGTAAGAACTCTCAACCTCGGGCGTAACGGGAAATAGGAAAACAGGTTCGAGCCACTGTATAATGACCATAACATTTAATCTAACATCCCACTATCATAAATCATAACGCAGAGTTACTATAAAATGAAAACAAGCAATCGTAAAAACGTGCCTGCTAATTTATTCAGAATAGTCAAGCATCACTGAATCAACAATATTTGTTAACAACACAAATCTTACAGCAGTCTTGCATCATGAATTATGTTTCAAGTAACACCGCTAGTGTCACATTTAAACTGTTACAAACTCAAAAGTCTGGCACCTTCCTGCTATGCCCTAAGTTTCAGGATCATCACTAATAAAGTGTCATTAAATATCTAAATACTCGACGAAATGAAGCTAAATAGCAACGGCCTCTCGCTATTACAATTACAACGTATTACTCTATACATCGGATCCTGAATCCTACTTCAGAAGTAATTAATTAATTATTGATAAAATATTAACACTGAATAAACATGAATTATTTACATTATTTACATATTGACAACATTATCTACCATGAATGTACCTGTCAAATGTTTCCTAAACATTGTTGATGTTTTCCACTAACCATCTTTCCAATTCTGGGTTAATCTTCATTATTTGGGCTAAATAATCCAATCAATTAAGCTCAGACTATCATATAATGAACTTCCTTCTAGTCTTTCCATATATTAATAAATATAATAATAACAAATAATGTACTATCACCTTGACACACTTGCATTGACAAACGTTTAGTAACATTACCCATATCTTTTACAGTAAGTATTTCAGAGAATACTTTCTTGAAATCACACACTTTGTTTTCATCTCCCATTATGACCATGTAATCTACATACATTCCAATGATGATTCCTCCCCCAACATATACACATTAATCACTTCTACATCGGTTGAAGTGCAATTCATTCAACACACTATCAAGACAAAAATTCCAGTCTATACTTGCTCATGGTAACCCATAAATACGTTTCCTTAGCTCACATACAAATCCATCTCTCCCTTTATCCTCATACAATTCTTGCTGTTCCTTGAAAACATCCTGAGAAATGGGAGTGTTAAGGTATAAGTTACACACGTTACATCCACATGATGTACTGTGCCCTTCCAGCAAGAAATATGCAAATCACAGTATGCCAGCAAAGCTCAAATCGGGATTTTCGGGGTTTTGGTACGTTCTCCCACTCTGTGACTTACACATTTTGGATTAAATAGAGGATACACTTTCAAAATAAAAACAAATTCCACTCCTATTTTAACACATTTAATTAACCAAAATTATGGCGCTACAAACAAATAAAATAAATAAACTATTGACCACTCCTTCTACTTGTTCAAAGTGAACAAGGAATATCTCAAAAACAAACTATCATTATATTAAAAACAATGGTTGCATTCAAACCAACAACTCAAAATTATTTTCACTTCCATAACGTATCTATCTTAAAGTCCAATATAATCACGAGCTCTAATGGCTCGATACTATTCAATAATGACGGTGTCCTTCTTTTACACACCTCATTAACTATTTTATGAGTTTCTTTTCATCAAACAAATGTCTTATCATATTTAAAGTACATATTACTTCTCTACTTAAATGTTTGGGCATTCCACAATATTCTCAACATTACCATCTCTCTCAAGTTTCACAAACTCACTACAGTGATCGGGAAAATACCTGTGTACTCCAGAGTTATAAAAGATTACTTGACAAAGTCAAAAACTATGATTACTCCCGGAATCTAGTTACCTTCAATAAACTCATGGCATCCTACATCCATATAACATTACATTAGGGATTTTTATTTATTTATTTATTTGTCTTATAAGACCATTATCACATAAGAAAGCTAACGATCTGAACAGGCAAGCGGTACTTTCATCTACAAGGACCTCGGTTCAAATCCCGGGTCATTTACAACTTTTTAAAACACTCACGGTGTATATTTACTTCTCTCAGACGGTCTCTTTCCCGACCTAGGACACTTACAATAACAAGGGTTAGACCGTGCTCACTTGGGCGAGATTTATGACTAAGAGGGGACCCTGTTGCCGTGCAAGCGTGGCAGCTCTATTCAATGCTTTTAAAACAGATCTTTCTTTTCTTCAGCTCTCTGGAGAGACCTAGCGTTCTTTCATTCACTTTCAACAAACATTATTAGGTTCATAAACCACTTTCGTAACCTTGGCATTGATTAATTACGAAGGGTCCTCATTGATTGGTAAGAATAATTCACATACAACGACGAATATTTAGGGGCTTCCACAATTAGACGAGTCTAGGTTCGACTCTCGGAACATGCCTCGGGAACCATTCCCATACTTGAGGACTTATATAAATACGACATAGGGTCGGCCGTGGCCTACATTCCCTGCGCACAAAATACCATACATTTGCTCCCTATTACACAACATAACACACATAGCCTCGTGATCTACGTCACTATTGGAGGACTTACAACATAGCTCAATTACCGCAATCAACTACCCCTCGTATGTAATTTTCCAAGTACATTAGATTCTACGCATTCCTAGCGTGACAATTTACTTTAATGCGCTACATTGCGCTCTACATTATTTTAAGGCCTAGCGTCTTCCAAAGAACTGATAAATTCCACATTAACAATTGATCCATATCTCAATTTTTATATTAATCCTTCCCCTTGACAATAATCACTATATTTTAAGAACATGCATTAACTTATACTTTTATTAAGGCTCAAACGCTCTTACTTTCATATTATTCAATTTAATCTTTATTTATATTTCTTTCATTATTATTATTATTTATATATTCATATCATGTCTTCATTCCTTACAAAAGCTCAAAAGCTATTTCTTTCATATAATTCAAATTTATCTTTATTTATATACCTTTCATTATGATTATTATTATTACGCTTGCTTTTACAGTATTTGTCAAATACACTGACATTTTATTTCATACATTTCCTCTACAGGATTTCACATAATTATTTATAATTTCTCAAATTTTATTCGTTCAGACCGCGCTCTTATTCTGTTATTTGTTAATTAGAAGCATCCCTCTATCTCAAACTCCGGTGGATTGTACACAAACACTTTCCCAACACAAACATAATGAAAATCTTTACTCACATGTTATAGGTCTTCCTGACCTTCCTTTTTCTTGTGATGTTTCATTTTTGCCCACTATTTTGAAATTACTCCATTTTGTACAAATTCATTTCATGTACTGACATATCTTGACACACACTTAACTCGTATATATTTAACACTGATAACATTTTTAAATACACTGGTGTATTCGTTTAGAATACACGACAAAACACTGTAATTATTACTTTTTAACACAAATTTATATATATATTTACACTTCACAGATTCTAATCACTAAGGCTGCTATTAAGCCTTCACACGTGATTTCTTGATCTCCCGTCTCCAAGGGTGAAATTTAGTAAATTATGGCTTCCTATCCTGTCAGAATGTGAAAGTCTCGAACCACCTACTTCTTCCCTGGAATAATTCTCCTTCAAATCCCGTTCCTGACGATCTGCTATTTTCTCTGACTCGAACGGCTCCCTTTTAGACCCTATTGGTTGGTCTAGCGAAAGTCTATTCCGTCCACGGTCCCCCAGAAAATCTATTGGTGATCTGTTGATTTCTAGCAACTAATACTCCTCGTAACTTAGTGCTTTTTGAATAGTTCGTCTGCTTCCTTGAAACAATGTCTAGAGTTTCCTTCTTCTTTCCGCTTATTCGGTTCTCGAATTCCTATCTTACCGGAATACCTTGCGAACCTTGTTCTGTCCGTCCCTACACGGGTTCTTTACAGTCGATAGAATGTTTATCTCGCTGTTACGTTACTTCAATACGTTGTGATACTTTTGGTCGTTTACTTAAAGACCTATCGCCCTATGCTCTAAGTTCGCAGCCTGCTTTGACTGTAATACATGAACTTTTCACTGTAAACTTTATACTGTCGGAACTAAATCCTGTAACTAGGATTTTCCTAATTCTCCACACGGCGATACTGTATTAATACTTCTTAGCTACTCCTTATGGATGCTCGTTGATTATATATACCGCGACGCTCTTGGCTGTCGGATAATGTCTATGCGATGATACAGCATTTCCCCTCAAGGAATACTTGTAGAGTCTTCGGCGTGATGTAGCACTATAACGCCCCCTGGGCTATCGGAAACTGCATGACGTGTTGTAGCATCTCCCCTCAAGGAGTCTGTCGTGAACTGAATTCGATGTGATGAAGCGTCACGCCCCCTCACGGGCTCTCAGAATAACTGCATGATGCGTAGTGACGCCCCATCGGGCTGTTTGAAACTGCGTTCGATGTGATGAAGCGTCACGCCCCCTGGGCTGACTGATACTGCATGATTGGTCTGGCTTGGCCTGGACTTTTATACTATTTAGTCAAAAATAAATAAAATCCTAGTCCTTTTCGCGACCAACTTTTAAAATAATTGTCGCACAATTATAAAAATTATATCTCCAGAAAGCTCGTCTTCCAAACGTAAAATGACCTCACTGCGCATGGAAATCGATCGTGCATTTCCGAGATATTAAATAATTTTTAGTCTTCAGCTGTGTGGGTGTTGCAGTTGATTTTTATTTCCCCACTCCTTGGGCTTCGGTAATTCCCCTATGACGTATGGATACGTTTGCACTTCTTTCCTGGGCTATTATTAAAAGCTTTTTCTCCACACAAAAATCTCTAATCCGAAATGATTCGCAATGCTGTATTTATTTACTTACTTTTATTCCTGCAAATGGGTTAAACTTAATTATTCTTCTTCTGGCACAGTTGCACTGTTGCCGTTTTAATGCAATGTAAGGTTGATTTCCGAATCGTGCTTCTCTGTCATACAGCCGAAACTTTCCACTCAGTCTATTTATACTCGTGACTGGCTCCTTATCAATGAGTCAGGCATGATATCATTTCCTGGCCACCTGGTTTAACTTCTTGCACAACGTTAGGCTAGCATCCTTGCTTGAAATCTTTCATATGTTCTTCTGAAGACTGTATATTTCCTTCCTTCCTCTTACAAAAATACATGGATTCGACCCCCTTTGAGCCAATGGTACATGGGTTCAGTACTGTGCTCATTTAGATGAGGGCCACCGATTGTTTTTTTCTTTGAAAGACTCAACTGTTTGAAGAGCGCGCGGAACCAAGGTGTTTTGTTTCATCAAGATGACACCAGATGGGGAGAGCATCGACTTGAGGAACCTCACATGGTTGGTTTAAGAATTTTAAGGTGAAGAGGTCGAACTACCAAAACATCGTGGGAAGATACTGTACGCATTTCTAGGAAGAATACAGAGAAGATCAAGAGATCCCGTCGTTTGGATCAGAAGATATTGGAGATGAAGGATCCAAGGCGCAAGGATTATGTTTTCCACCCGCGTGGCTGGTAGAAGTTAGGCCGCACGCAGCAGGTGTGGAGTGAAGCATGACTACTAGGACTTGTGGCTTCGCGCGCACATGGTCATGTTTGCTTGTTAATTGAGTTTGAGGATACCAGTCTAAAAGAGTTGGAAAGCAATCAACGAATATGATGTAGGCCTTAAAATCCATATATCATAAATAGGCAACGTAGGCAAGCCATTGCTTTTGTGTGTGCAGAGCTTTGGGGAACAATATTCCTTACTTGCAGTCAGGATATCTTAGCCGACGTATGAGCCATTGCTTTTGTGTGTGCAGAGCTTTGGGGAAGAATATTCCTTATTCTTCTAGGGAATGCAGCCTAGAAACTAGAAATGGTAATAGACTACTACGTAAACCACTCTTAAGATAGTCAGTGTATCGCTCCAAACGTCAAGGCCAAAAGCAAGTACAGTACGCGAGGATCGAACCAGCAGTCGTGATTGCAAAATGATTTCGAACCCCGTGTAAATATTCTAGAACGGGAAAGTGAACCAGTCGAGTTAGGAAGATTTTCTGTGGCAAAAAGCTGCAAGTGTTAGATTAGGACTCGAATATTTATAACATTGTGTTGCTAGACATGCATCATATTTGTTTGAAAATGATAGATTGAACCGTCTTCATGAGTTGCTAACAGAACTGGAGGTGTGATGTCAGGGGATTTTTGGGAACATCGTCGTGAGTGATGGAGTTAGGCGAAATGTGAAACGGAACGTCTGAGCACGAGAAGACATGTGTATCAGCTGGTATACACGGATTCTACGTCAAAAGGATTCTGCCTAGAAGAACTTCACGATGTAAGCCAACTTTATTATTAGTTACTAGTGTTACTGCATTCTCAATTTCGACTATACTGTCTGCTAAGTAGGTTTCTGCGTCTGGATATTTATTTCAGGAAGTTACAGTACATTTGAGGATTTATCAGCCAATTTATTCTAATGGATCTCTTTGATGGAAATCTAGTGCGTTTGGGATTTCAGCCTGATATGCTTCGATATAGCAGTAGACTATTGTGTGGAGGTTATTTTACACCATTCCAAGCCTAAACGTTATGTTAGGGAACTTTGAAATAAGATTTGGATTTGTTTAAATTTAATGGTTTATAATTAAATTAATTTTGTTTATAATATTTTCTCGATTTTGTTAGGAGTTTCTCTTTTGAGTATTTTGATAGATGAGGAATCTGGATAGCCACATTGCGTTACATTATTCCTCGGGAATAATAATTTACTGGAAGGGAATTTTCTGTGAATTTATAAATTTTTATTTATATGAATTTAAAATAAATGTTGTAAAATATTTTCTTTGTAAATGAAGTGTTACTGCATTCTCAATTTCGACTATACGTTCTGCTAAGTAGGTTTCTGCGTCTGGATATTTATTTCAAGAAGTTGTAAATTTGTTGTTTGATATCGGAAGGCTATATGACTGGTAGTCAGGCCATAATGATAATAATAATAAGTAAATGATTGTATTGTTTTGGAATGTTTTCCAATAATAATAATTCCTGGTAATAATAGCGGTTAATAATTGGATGAATAATGGATCATAGTTGATAATATGGGAGTTAATTTTAAATAGAGGGACATGCCGAAGATGTGATTTTTGATACTGGGAGCGGAAGGTCATTCATATACGAATTTTGTATAAAATGAGGAACTATGTATTGGAAATAATGCGACAGTTAAACAGGGGTGTGTTGGAGAAGACATTAAAAGTTTATTTACACCTATGCGAGAGGCCGAGATATTTAAGGTGATTTGTGAGGGAGAGCATGATCCCATATGCTGTTTGTTTAGAAGCCATTGAACCCAGCCTGCGTAGCTGAGGGGTCATTATAAAAATAAGAATATAATGGTCAAATGTTAAGTGAAAATAAAATATGAATTAATGAAGGATGTTTATAAAGTCGAGTTTTAAGGGTCAAAAAATTGCTCCATGCTCAAATATGATTAAAAGGAGGACAATATAGTCGCTCATATGGGAAGCTAGTGGCAGATCGTCAGTGAAATTCTACATTCCTAGACTGTTGTATAATTGCCCACATGGTGTAGTCGTTTAAATATGAATAAGTTGATGTCTCATCCTAGTTTTTGTTGAAGGCCTTACCGTGCCCTATTCTACATATTTACAGTATGAGAGGCACTTTGTCCAGAGGATGGTAAATAAATTAATAATTTAAGCTGATAGCGGATTGGTTTATGGATCCATTAATTCTCATAAAATACCAGTTAGGTTTATTCTAAATAATAATTTTCATAATAAATTAAAAGAATTAACATAAGTTAATTGAATTATAGGAATTATTTCAAAGAAATTAAATTGAAGCAATTAAATCAGAGTATTTAAATAAAATATGTAATGCGGAATAAAGTTTATTTATGATAAAAAGTGGAAGAATGTTTGGTGTACATTCAAAAATTTTGAATTTGGAATGATGGTCATGGTGGTAGTGATTTTGATTTCACATCGTTTTGGGAATGTGATCTTCCAGATATGAGTTAGGATATGTGAATTTCACCGCAGAGGTTGAAACAATTCTGGAAATTTGATTCAACTGATAATTTTGTAAATATTAAAATCACGGTGTCAGGATGGACTGATATTTTCCTGCACATCAGTGATAAATGTACAGTTTACACAATTAATTTAAAACAGATGCTCAGATGGACTAATGATTTTCTCAGTCACCAAGTTAATATTTTGAAAATAGTGAATTCACTTTTGGTTAAAGGCTGTGAATAATTTATTTTATGCGTTATGTAAATTATATGTAGATGAGGGGCCCAGGGGAAGCGCAGGATGTCTTTATTTTTCAGGACTGGAATATTAGATTTTTCCCTGGGGGATCATTGTATTCTTATAGGAGCAGCAGACAGTTAAATTAAACTGAGGTGTTTTTAGAAATTGGTGTTATTCACAAATTATTTGCACTGCCTTCCATCCTTTATGGAGTGTGAATTTCGATATCCGTCCGGCTGATATTGATTAAATTTTTGTTTGCTATACTCAGTTTGACCCCGAGATGTTTTGAGTCTTATGCTCGGCGGATGTTGAAATTCATGCTCGTGTGAACGTGGCACTTCGGTCAAACAGTCACATAGAGGAAGGAAGTGTGACGCAGGCAACGTGGGGCTTTCGAGTTTAGTAGTATGGTGGTTGTTCGATTTCGATTTTCAGTCTTGATTTGGATTTTGAATTTGGATCGGGATCGAAGATTGGAGTTGATGATAGGATGCAATAATTGGTGAATGCACAATTTCATAGTTTTGTTTTGAAGTTTGTCGTTGTTTCTTTTGAGTAAATGTAACTATAAATTTAAAGTTTAATATTTTGATTAGGGTAAATCTCAGTTTGAGGTTGAAATTGCAGGATCAGTAAACTAGTGATTTAGATATAAGTTCCTGGACGTCGGATGGCATCTTACCCCATTCAAATTATTTGTGTTGTGATGGAGGAAGTGAAGAAGGTGATTGAGGACTTGGGAAGGAGAATGGCAGAGAATTCTGTTTCTCTTAAAGCTGAAATTAAAGAGAATTCTGTTTCTCTTAAAACTGAAATATCTAAACAAATTCAAGAGAATTCTGTTTCTCTTAAAAGTGAAATTTCTAATCAAATGGAAGAGAATTCTGCTTCTCTAAAAATTGAAATTTCTAATCAAAATAAAGAGAATTCTGATTCTCTCAAAACTTAAATGTCAAATAAAATCACAGAAAATTCGAGTTTGCTTAAGACCGATATGTCTAAGAAAATAGGGTCGTTAGAGGAAAGAATGGTGCAAAATATCGAAGCATTAGAGTCTAGAATATCACTATCGATCGATGCTAAGATAGAAGATAGAGTCGTTGGTCTTGAAACGAAGATTAAGGATAATGCTAGGAAAACGCAAGAAAATTTTCTGAGTTTGGAGGCACGGATAGTTGAAAACGGAAAGAATATGAAAGACAATCTGTTTACGAACTATGGGCATATGAGAGAAAGTCTTCAGGATAGTCGGAAGTTAATGAAGGATGATTTAGAAACACATAAAAACGATATGCAGAAGGTCGTGCGATCACTTGAGGATAAGTTAGAGAATAATGCTAGGAAGAACGCAGATGATCTTGCAACACTTGAAATAAATGTGTTGAAGGAATGCAATACAAATGCTGCGCAAGTCATTGAAAGAGATAAGAAAGATTTTCATGACATCCTCGTGGGTGAGTTAAAAGAAGGGGTGGTTAAGGATTAGCAGGATAGCGTGAAGGAAACTGTAGTAAAAGAAATTAAGGAACAGTTAATACAGGATACTCATTAGGAAGTTCAGGATGTTAGGACTGCCTTTTCATCAGAAATCAAAGTAATTACTGGGGATGTCAAATCAGTACAAGATAACATCGATAAATTACAGAGTCAATTAACTAATTCCAACAAAAATCATGAAACGCTGATAGAAGAATTAAGGGAAAATGGTAAAGAAGGGACTGAAGGTGCTAGTAAGAGTGAAGTAGAGAACATGAAGAAGGTCGTTGAAGATATAGGACAAGAATTAGCGAAATATAAGCCACTAGCAGAGAAGAGGTCAGTTGAGGTGATGGACGATACCATGAGAATTCAGAAAAATTCGCCGGAGAGAGGAAAAACGGGGGAAGTTTCTACTGTTTATACTTCTACACCTATCACTGTTATAAAGGGAGAGAAAATAGAGTCGAACAAAAAAAAAAGAAGAAGAGAAGATAGGGCCTTAGAGAACTTGCGGAAACACAGCAACACGAAGAAGTTGACACATTTCGCTTGTTCGATTATAAGCTGACTAGAGGGGCGTATATAAGGGGGGGTGGTGCTGAGGGGGCTCCAGCCCACCCCCCCGAGAAAAAGCCAATAAAATTAAGAAAGTGTTGCTTTGGTATGAGCATAAAATAATTGTAAATTATGTTGTACCCTAATCTTAACTTATTGGCTAAGTTATAAACAATATTAAAATTGAAATTATACTAACTCGTGGTGTAGGGGCAAGCATTCTTGGCTGCCGCCCCGGAGGTACGAATTCGATTCCCGGCTCTGCCAATAAATTTTAAATCTAGTCTGAGGGCTGGAATGGGGTACACTCAGACTTGTGAGGCAAAACTCTGAATTCCAGGAAAATATATAAATATTTGCCATTCATACCCCAAAGATCATAATAGAAAATTAATTAAGTATAAACTTTTAGTTGTGTGTTGTGTTGTATTTTACAACTTTTTTGTATTGCCACTAATAATAAAATTGTAGGCTATATAAACTTTGAATCTTATCTAAAATATTTACACAAAGTTATATGCTCTAAGATATTGGTTGATATTTCTGGGTATTTTGCGGTGACAAGCCCCTGAGAATACTCAATATTTTCCAAGTTAGTCACCCTCCCCCCGAAAAAATTGTATATACGCCCCTGAGCTGACTAATATAAGATGATTAACGCCGAGGGAAAGAAAGTAGAATGCCGATTGTAGATAAAAACAATCAGAAGGATAGAGTATCACTGACAGATTTCCGGAATTGTAAAAGAGATACCATTCTGGAGCTAGAGTATGAAGTCGGAAGAACAATGATTGGAAGGAAAATAAAAATGTGTTCATTTTTATTTTTATCTGCGTGAGGGATAGATGTGCCCATTTAGATGAGGGCCACCGATTGTTTTCTTTGAAAGAATCAACAGTTTGAAGAGCGCGCGGAACCAAGGTGTTTTGTTTCATCAAGATGACACCAGATGGGGAGAGCATCGACTTGAGGAACCTCACATGGTTGGTTTACGAATTTTAAGGTGAAGAGGTCGAACTACCAAAACATCGTGGGAAGAAACTGTACGCATTTCTAGGAAGAATACCGAAAAGATCAAGAGAATCCGTCGTTTGGATCAGAAGATATTGGAGATGAAGAATCCTAGGCGCAAGGATTTTGTTTTCCATCCGCGTGGCTGGTAGGAGTTAGGCCACACGCAGCAGGTGTGGAGTGAAGCATGACTACTAGGACTTGTGGCTTCGTGCGCACATGGCTATGTATGCATGGTAATTGAGTTTGAGGATACCAGTCTAAAGGAGTTGGAAAGAAATCAACGAATATGATGTGGGCCTTAAAATCCATATATCATAAATAGGCAACGTAGGCAGGCCATTGCTTTTGTGAGTGCCGAGCTTTGGGGAACAATATTCCTTACTTGCAGTCAGGATATCTTAGCCGGCGTATGAGCCATTGCTTTTGTGTGTGCAGAGCTTGGGGAAGAATATTCCTTACTCATCTAGGGAATGTAGCCTAGAAACTAGAAATGGTAATAGACTACTACGTAAACCGCTCTTAAGATAGTCAGTGTATCGCTCCAAACATCAAGGCCAAAAGCAAGTACAGTACGCGAGGATCGAACCAGCAGTCGTGGTTGCAAAATGATTTCGAACCCCGTGTAAATATTCTAGAACGGGAAAGTGAACCAGTCGAGTTAGGAAGATTTTCTGTGGCACAAAGCTGCAAGTGTTAGATTGGGACTCGAATATTTATAACATTATGTTGCTAGACATGCATCATATTTGTTTGAAAATGACAGATCGAACAGTCATCATGAGTTGCTAAGAGAACTGGAGGTGAGATGTCAGGGGAGTTTTGGGAACATCGTCGTGAGTGATGGAGTTAGGCGAAATGTGAAACGGAACGTCTGAGCACGAGAAGACATGTGTATCAGCTCGTATATACGGATTCTACGTCAAAAGGATTCTGCCTACAAGAACTTCACGGTGTAAGCCAACTTTATTATTAGTTACAAGTGTTACTGCATTCTCAATTTCGACTATACTGTCTGCTAAGTAGGTTTCTGCGTCTGGATATTTATTTCAGGAAGTTACAGTACATTTGAGGATTTATCAGCCAATTTATTCTAATGGATCTCTTTGATGGAAATCTAGTGGGTTTGGGATTTCAGCCTGATATGCTTCGATATAGCAGTAGACTATTTTGTGGAGGTTATTTTACACCATTCCACGCCTAAACGTTATGTTAGGGAACTTTGAAATAATATTTGGATTTGTTTAAATTTAATGGTTTATAATTAAATTAATTTTGTTTATAATATTTTCTCGATTTTGTTAGGAGTTTATCTTTTGAGTTTTTTGATAGACAAGTAATGTGGATAGCCACATTGCGTTACATTATTCATCGGGAATAATAATTTACTGGAAGGGAATTTTCTATGAATTTATAAATTTTTATATATGAATTTAAAATCAATGTTGTAAAATATTTTCTTTGTAAATGAAGTTGAGATATGATATCGGAAGGCTGTATGACTGGTAGTCAAGCCATATTGATAATAATAATAATAAGTAAATGATTATATTGTTTTGGAATGTTTCCAATAATAATAATTCCTGGTAATAATAGCGGTTAATAATTGGATGAATAATGGATCATAGTTGATAATATGGGAGTTAATTTTGAATAGAGGGACATGCCGAAGATGTGATTTTTGATACTGGGAGCGGAAGGTCATTCATATACGAATTTTGTATAAAATGAGGAACTATGTATTGGAAATAATGCGACAGTTAAACAGGGATGTGTTGGAGAAGACATTAAAAGTTTATTTACACCTATGCGAGAGGCCGAGATATTTAAGGTGATTTGTGAGGGAGAGCATGATCCCATATGCTGTTTGTTTAGAAGCCATTGAACCCAGCCTGCGTAGCTGAGGGGTCATTATAAAAATAAGAATATAATGGTCAAATGTTAAGTGAAAATAAAATATGAATTTATGAAGGATGTTTATAAAGTTGAGTTTTGAGGGACAAAAAATTGCTCCATGCTCAAATATGATTAAAAGGAGGACAATATAGTCGCTCATATGGGAAGCTAGTGGCCGATCGTCAGTGAAATTCTACATTCCTAGACTGTTGTATAATTGCCCACATGGTGTAGTCGTTTAAATATGAATAAGTTGATGTCTCATCCTAGTTTTTGTTGAAGGCCTTACCGTGTCCTATTCTACATATTTACAGTATGAGAGGCACTTTGTCCAGAGGATGGTAAATAAATTAAAAATTTAAGCTGATAGCTGATTGGTTTGTGGATCCATTAATTCTCATAAAATACCAGTTACGGTTATTCTAAATAATATTTTTCATAATAAATTAAAATAATTAACATAAATTAATTGAATTATAGGAATTATTTCAAAGAAATTAAATTGAAGCAATTAAATCAGAGTATTTAAATAAAATATGTAATGCGGAATAAAGTTTATTTATGACAAAAATGTGGAAGAATGTTTGGTGTACATTCAAAAATTTTGAATTTGGAATGATGGACATGGTGGTAGTGATTTTGATTTCACATCGTTTTGGGAATGTGATTTTCCAGATATGAGTTAAGATATGTGAATTTCACCGCAGAGGTTGAAACAATTCTGGAAATTTGATTCAAGTGATACTTTTGTAAATATTAAAATCACGGTGTCAGGATGGACTGATATTTTCCTGCACATCAGTGATAAATGTACAGTTTACACAATTAATTTAAAACAGATGCTCAGATGGACTAATGATTTTCTCAGTCACCAAGTTAATATTTTGAAAATAGTGAATTCACTTTTGGTTAAAGGCTGTGAATAATTTATTTTATGCGTTATGTAAATTATATGTAGATGAGGGGCCCAGGGGAAGCGCAGGATGTCTTTATTTTTCAGGACTGGAATATTAGATTTTTCCCTGCGGGATCATTGTATTCTAATAGGACCAGCAGACAGTTAAATTAAACTGAGGTGTTTTAAGAAATTGGTGTTATCCACAAATTATTTGAACTGCCTTCCATCCTTTATGGAGTGTGAATTTCGATATCCCTCCGGCAGATATTGATTAAATTTTTGTTTGCTATACTCAATTTGACCCCGAGATGTTTTGATTCTTATGCTCGGTGGATGTTGAAATTCATGCTCGTGTGGACGTGGGACTTCGGTCAAACCGTCACAGTACAGACCACTGGTTTTCAACAGCCAAAGCTAACAACATCCTCACACTTTTCTTTCTTATTACAGGACTAAATGTGTCTTCCCATGAAAATCCCATCTGACTTCTAAATCCCTGAGCCACTAACCTAGCTTTGTATCTTTCAACATTATCACATTCATCATACTTGACTTTAAAGACCCACTTTGAGCCAATTACCTTGTGATCTACTGGCCGTTCAACTATTTCCCAAACTCCCAAATCTACCATTTGTTTATACTCCATATCCATGGCCTTCCTCCATTCAGCAGCATTTTCTCCAGACATAGCTTCCTTCATGATCGAAGGTTCTATCACCTGATCAACACAATCAATAATATTCATTTCATAATCACAAGTAGTTAGGTTTCAGTAACCACAGGTTTTGGGTTTTGGTGGCCTACTACTTCTCCGTAGACTTAAAACGTCAACATTCTCATTCACCCTTGGATGGGATCTGTCAATGCGAGACCTCCTATTTCCGGAAGGACTAGAAGTGAAGCTTCTAGTCTAATAAACAAATGAACTTTACTAGGTAGGAAAATATTTGTCATTGATAAATAGCTATTAATGGAAACAGTTTGCCAATAACAGTGATATATATTCAAAAAACTCTCAAAAGATTAACAATAAATAACGAATATATAAACATGCGATAGAAATGCGACCTGTGGCAGGCCAACACGTGAACAAGAATGTATAAACTTTAAATGCCAATAGAAATGAGAAATAAAGTAACAACTTTGTGACTGAAGGTGGCCAGGTAGCAAGTATGCTTAATTTACTTACAGAAAAATCAACTTCGACAAGCCGGTAGGGAGAACATCCCGCTAGTCGCCTTATAACTACAAAGCAAGGTTGTTTGTAATTGAAATGGGAGTATTCCCAAAAACACATTGAAAGATTAAAGAGAGAAATCACCGTTCACCTTGTCAAATATGTGAACTGGTGCTAATTCCAATGACTCAAGCAAGAATAGAGAAATATATGATTTGTTTTTGAATATAACTAACATGCGAAAGAAAGAGAGAACATTTGTTTTATCATAGCCTACAGTTAGAGGGCAAAATACATGCTTAAACCACTTGATTAACATTTGTTTTAGCATAGCCTACAGTTAGAAGGCAAAAATACATACTTAAACCACTTAATTAATAGAAAGAAACAGGTTGCGTTGAGCATAGCTTAACAAATTATGTAACATAAACCCAAATAAGAATAGGAAGATACACTTTGAAGTTTATAAATATTGTAGGTTATATTTGGCACTTACCTTGCTTGTGTTGGTTTCGAGGAATTTCCACATAATATATATAGTGGGAACACTTGTTGATCACTTTTTCCGTATTTCTTCTTTAGTAATGTTGAAGAATTGGTGTCCAGTACTGAATAAAATTGTATATCACTTTTACTAATAACAAACTGCAGTAGGCCAAGTATCGATGTTATGTCGATTTAGTAAAACTCGCTTGCGATTGTTTAAAATGTGTTTGACTAGAAGCTTTGTGCAATGCATCAGCACATCGCATTGAGACACTTTCGTAGAGTTGTGCAGAAACAGAATTCATGCCTCATTTTTGGTGGACGTTTTTGGCGAAGTTTAGACATGTTGAAGTCCATGTAGAATGCTGAGTTGACCTTTGACTAGCATGGTCAAAAGCTGCTCACAGTTCACATAGAGAGAGTGAAGATGGTTGGAGACTGTTAGAGCTGAATGACGAATGATGTAGGCAGCGCACAGGTATTTATACCGGTGATCACGGCAGGCTACGTAATGAAGGCAGGTGACAGCAGCCAATCGTAGAGCACAGAAGATTCTCGACTGAAGTAGGAGTGGCCAATCACAAGCAAAGAACAAACTGGAACGAAACTCGTGACCAAACATTACTTCCGGAAGAAAGATGTCAGTATCAGAAGCACGTGGATACGAGTGCAACAGACAAAGAGAGTGACATATCACAAAGGTAAGAATTTTTACTTTGTACTATTCACTGAAAAGTGAACATACTGCCAGAGGAGCAACAAAGAGAGAAAACCATACATAACATAAAGAAAGAAGAGCTAGAGTGGCAGAGGGGAAATCATGGAAATAGGACGAACACATTGTCCAGATGAAGTTTTAAGTTTGACCACTCGAACTCTCGCATCTCTTCTATAATATTTTATAACACGACCAGTGTACCATACAAGAGGAGGACTTGGATCTCTGAGGAGAACCAAATCGCCCTCCTGAAGGTTGGGCCGAGAGAGCTGCCACTTGTTCCTCCTTTGAAGCGAGTTAAAATAGTCGAGTTTCCACCTATTCCAAAATTGAACTTTAACGGATTCTATTTTTTGTTTCATAAAATAGGCAAAGAAAGATCAAGCTTACGATCAAGCAACGGAGGAGCGCAGCTAAAGAACTGCCCACCAGAAAATGACCTGGATTCAGAGGAAGGAAATCACAAGGATCATTGGAAAGATGAGAAAGAGGTCGTGAATTGACAGTTCCCTCAATGCAAATAATTAAAGAATTGAATTCTTCGTAAGTTAGAACACTAGAGCCTAGAATTTTCCTTGAATGATTTTTGTCAGTTTTACACAAGATTCCCACCGTCCGCCCTGATGGGGAGCATAAAGAGGGATGAAATGCCATTTGATTGTTTTTAAGTGCGAGTAATTGGAGATTTGTTCTTTAGCACGAGGGGAACAAAGGGCTTTATACCATTGCTGCGAAGCTCCAACAATGGTTTTGGCATTATCAGAGAAAACTTCTGAAGGAATGCCCCTTCGTGAAATGAATCTAGAGAAAGCGGAAAGAAAATATGAAGAAGAGGCACTAGTTACGAGTTCCAAATGAATAGCAACAGTGACCATACAGACAAACAGATAGATATATAGTTTTCCAAGAATTTTTCTTTTAGCACTAGGGTGATTTTGTTGGTACACAAAAGGACCGGCGCAATCAATGCCGGTGAAGGAAAAAGGTCTGCTTGGGGCTGAACGAAATGAGGGAAGATCAGCCATAAGTTGCTGATGAGGTTTAGGCTTAGCATTGAAACAAGTAATACATTTCTGTGTAACAGAAGTGACTTCGTGTAAACTGCTGACCAAGGAAAGGAGCGGAACCCTTGATAATGCCGGACGCAGTTTCCGGCGAAACGTCGGGAGATATCCTGTCTGGACCACGGCCTACAAGCCCGAAAAACTTGTATTTAATTATTCGTGTAAACCATTAATCGGCCAGTATTTTCCCGTATCAGGCATATAAGGGTTCTAGAACCAACATGTAAGTGTTGATAATGAAACTGACGAATGGTCATCCGAGTGACATGATATTTGGATGGAAGGATAATAGGGTGTTTTTTTCTACGTCAGAGAATTCAGAAAGAGAGAGTCTGCCTCCCACTCTTAACAAGCCATCGTCATCAAGAAAAGGGCATAAGGAAAAAGCCTGCTGTGTTTCTTGAGAGTTTGACCTTTGGCCAATTTGTTTATTTCAAATGAAAACACTTCTCTCTGGGTGAGCCAAAGAACTTTGATGGTGGCAATTTGCAGTTCAGCCGAAAGGAAAGGCTGAGGGAATAGAGGTTGATCTAGTACTAAAAATTTCCATCTAAGCACATAGGCAATGATGCGCACTAGTTTTTGAAAAGGAGAATAACGTTCCAACAGGGAGGGAGTGTTGGCAGTTACAGAAGCAGAAACTTTTTTTTGCCGATTTCAGGAATAGTCTCTAACGTGAAATTGGGGTTGGAAGGTAGTTTTGAATTCTTTCAGAAAGCCATGAAGGGCCGTGCCAGTACAAACGGGATTGAGATAGTTACATAGGAGAACAACCACGAGAAATGAGGTCGGCGGGGTTGTCTTTGCTAGAAACATGGTTCCATTGTTCTGGTTTAGAAACAGTTTGAATTTTCCCAACTCTGTTGGCTACAAAAGTTTGCCAATGAGAAGGAGGTTTAGAAATCCATGCCAAAGCAATAGAGGAATCTGTCCAAAAATAAGTGTGCGAAAACTTACAGTTAGGCGTTTGTTTGAGTTTGTTAGCTAATTCGGCAGCAAGTAGTGCAGCACAGAGTTCAAGACGAGGTAATGAAACAGGTTTCAAAGGAGCAACCTTAGATTTAGCACATATCAAATTGGATAAAAAAGGGGAATGGCTTACAAGGTAAGCACAACATCCGTATGCTTTGGTCGAACTATCAGCAATGAAGTGCAAATCCAGGACAAGGGGAAAAGAGGACGGAATTAGTACTCTAGGAATGTCTATTAATGAGAGATTACAAAGAGTGTGCCGAAAGGTAAGCCATTTTTTTTGTAAAAGAGAAGGAGGAATGGGATCATCCCAATCTGAGTTCAATGACCATAGCTCTTGCATAAAAACTTTAACTAGAACTATTACGGGTGCAATGAATTGAGGCGGGTCGTATATTTTAGCTATTTCTGATAGTACTTGTCTTTTAGTTTGTGGAGGTGAAGAAGACAAATGTACTTGGTAAAAGAATGAGTCAGCTTTGGGATACCAGTGTATTCCCAAAACTTTAGTAGCATCCTCCAATTGACAAAGCTCTACTGAAGTATCAACAGGATAGTTTGGCAAGATGTTAGATAGAAGTTCTTCAGAATTTGAGTTCCACCGATGAAGTAAGAATCCTCCTCTGCTAAGTAAAGATTTTAAACTTTGAGAGAGTTCGATAGCCTCAGATATATTCTTAAAAGAAAAAGAAAGTCATCAACGTAGAAGGAATTTTTTAACAAAATAGAAGTTTCAGAAGGAAACAAATGCCCATCTTGGTCGGCAAGATGTTTCAAAGTGATAATGGCAAGAAAAGCCGATGGTTTAAGTCCATGCGTTATTGCTTTTAATTTGAAGATCTTGATGGGTTTAGAAGGAGAGTCACGCCAGAGAATTCGTTGAAGATTTTGTTGTTCGGAATTAATCAAACTTTGTCTATACATTTGCCTTATGTCGGCTATGATTCCAATTGGAAATAAAACGAAAATTTAAAAGAATAGAAGGAAGATAAGACTGAATGGCAGGTCCAGATAGAAGAGTGTCATTTATGGAAATGCCATTGGCATCAGGGGCAGAACCATTAAAAACAAATCTTATTTTTGTTTGGTGGAGGGATTCCTCCAAACTGGATGGTGATTTAAATACACTGAATCTAGAGAAGGGTTGAAATCTTGAACAGTCTCCATGTGGTTAGAAGCTTCGTAATCCTCCATGAATTCAAGGTATTGTTTGCGAGTGGAAGGATCTTGCTTGAGTTGATTCTCAACTGCAAATAAAGCTTTAAGAGCTTTAGGATGAGAATCGCATAAAGAAGGAGAAGAAATTCGAGGCATTGTGACAATAAATCTGCCATCTGGGTTACGAACAGTGGTTTCCAGAAAACGTTTCTCACAAAATTCATCTTCTGATGAAAGAGAAGAAACAGATTCAATGGACTCAATTTGCCAACATTTTTCTAGACGTTGATGAAGATCTGCATTAGTGAAATGGCATTGAGAGGAACCTTGAACAGCTTGACGAGGAATGTAACCAGTGATAAGCCAGCCAAATTTATTGTGGTGGGCGTGGATACCAGATGAAATATTAACCCTTGACGGAAGAAGATTTTGGAAAAATGTGTTAGCAGCAAAAAGAATGTCAACGTGAGAGCTTTGATAGAATTGAGGGTCTGCTAGTTTAAGATCAGAGGGAAATTTCCATTTGTCAACAGAAAAAGAGTGACTGAGAGTCGGACTGCTAATAATAGGAATGGACAGACAGTTGAGATGAAGGTTAGTGCCATATCGGACTGAATCTTTCACCTGCAGCTTTACATTATTTAAGGAAGTAGACTTGCTGTTGTTGATACCAGATATTTAAATATTGGTGGAGAGTGTTTTGAGACCTAACTTTTCAACTAATGATGAGGTTATGAAATCGTGAGTTGCAGCATTGTCGAGCAAGGCTCGTACTGAGTGCCAATTGCCGGAAGAATCTTGAACTTGGAGCTGAATTGTAGATAACAAAACCTGAGCACTACGCCATGAGGGGGTTGTTTGATTGTAAGATTGGGCAAGAGTGAGTCATCATGAGAGCATGTTCTTTGTAAGCGAGACGGAAGACGGAGAGCGCAAGAGAAATTTGAGATGAAACTACTTTCGTCAACGCCAACATGGGAGGAGTCTGCGAAAATGCCGCTAGTTTGAGAATCGCACCAACGAATGAGAGAAGATGACGCTGAAGATTTCGCGCTCTTCTGAAGGCACGCTATCAGATGAAATTAAGGAGGGAACTCGATTCTGATTAATCCCACGATCAAAATGATTCCCGCACGCAAGGGACGTACGATTCGCATCAAGGCGAGTTCGCTGATATAAGTTGTTTGTCTGTACGACCACTGCTTAAATAAATAAATATTTGATCCAGTACCACCCCTACTTTTTGGCTAAAATGTATAAATACGGAGTGAGGTGTTCACTCGAGGCTCATTATCGTTCATTCTACGCACGTTCGTTCTGCTGATTCTACGTTATTATTTTGAAGAAGTTACCATGTCTGTTCTTAGACAAGTCTGTGGACTTAGTAAATTTCGTGGCATTGAGAGTAAAAGACGTAGACTTTGAAAGTAAAACATTGCTGTTAGGAGATGCATTTTATTTCATCTCGTGTGTATTTTAAGTAAGTGTGCGTGTGAATTTATGTGAGATAGCGCACTGCTATAATTTAGGGCCAGTCGACGTTTAGTATTGCTCATAGGACTGTAGATGGATGTAGCAATCTACTCGAGCAATCTAGGAAGGGATAACAGTGTGAGGAATTAATTTGAAGCTAACAGACATTTCATTGAAGCAGCGCGCCAACGATGGAGAACGTGGTATCCGCTGATGATGGAAGGAGGTCAAGACTGGAAACGACTACTAAGATGATGGCCGCGTGCTAAGAGCATATGGAGGGGTCATGACCTGAAACGTCAGTTATGGAGGAAGCTGATAGGATGAGTACCCAATGAATTAATTCATTATGTAGCCTAGCTTTGGTTATCGGGAATCCTTGTATATATTTTCTATATGTAGTATTTTCTTGTTGTCTGTAGTGTTGTTTTTGTTCTAACCGACTACTATTTAATATGTGAAACTCGTCGTGGTTATTCTTTTTGTATCTTGTGTAAGATTTGTGCGGGACAGTAGATTAAATTTGTACTCGCGTGTACAGAGTGTGTATTTTGACAAATACAGCACAGGAATGAACTGGATAGTTGATGATAAATGAAGCATTTTATAGATAACGTAACTGAAGTCTTGGGGGGGGGGGGAGTATGGAATTTGCTTTGAGAGTTTCAAATTACACAGGCTGTAAATTATGCGATATTGCATATTTCCTAGCAGGAAGCAGTAAGCTTCTGTGGTAATCATTATAAAGTATTTGAGCACATATTTAAATTATTGTGTTGTTAGAACACATTACTGTGAGATACGTCTGCGATCTGAAGCATTTTGATGGAGGTGAAGTGTTGAACCAAGGCATGGGTCTCTTATATTATCCTGCGCGGGGTATGACGCTGGGTCATTTACTTGTCGGCTGCATGGCGTCGAAACAGGGCACTCAAGGGAGATGTCACTGTGAGTTATTATACGGTCCTAAATTTCGAGAGACAATTTCTGGGGACGAATCTACGATTTATGTGTTTTTATCTCAGATGTGTTATGCTGAATTCTACGGATCTCAAAGCTTGGAGCTTAAGATAATTTAAGACCTGCCTGGTTTGCGACACAATGGCGAGGGCTGTTAAAGTCCATACTGCTAGCTCAGATCTCAGATAAGGATGGTGAGGCAATTAGTGGCCGAGGAGTGTGCTCGTAAGATAACGACCAGTTTTAAAGCCTGTATAATCGGAAGCAAATTAAGATGATTAATTTATGGGAGTTCTTCATATCAAAAATGCAGTTCAGGAATCTGTTGATTTGTGTTTCTTTTCATGTTAGTTACTGACTCGTAATTATTGTAGATATTTTTGATGCATATTTGTGTGCTCATTGTAACTTTGTTGTGTTCGGGAAACTGTCGGTTAGCCCTAGTTTTAGTAGCTGGTGACCTCGATCGAGTATTCATGATGTGTGTCTGTAAGACCTATGTTTTAGGCAGTTTGATTTTGTGTGCGTTCGCACTTGTGTAAGACTTCACGCGGAAGTATTATTGTATTATAGTAAAGGGTAGCGTAGTCGGTTGGTAATTGTTTTCATGTTAGCCATTATAAGTGTGGATCCCGATGCCAAGGTCTGATGAATACGTTCATAGATATGCATCCTGCGACCCGGATCTAGGGAGGCATATCTCGTGACAAGTGTACTCATTCTAAGCTAAGTTCTGTCATATTCGTCATACGCAAACGCACAAGAATAAGTGAAGTAAGGACGAGGTCCATGCATTTTGTTTTATTTGACAGTATTTGCAGCTGTAATTTTATTCGTGATTATTAACTGTGTTTGATTGATTTTTTGTGGTTTAATAAGGGTGTCACATGGGATATTTGTGTTGTTATGGTGTCTATTTTATCGGAGTATTGAAGTTATTTGATTTGTTGAATTTTGGGTCATCCTTGATAGTTATATTCTCCCTATGTTACCTTGAAATTATGGAAGCAAAGTACAAAATATCCAACCTCACGTCGATGAACTGAACACCCCCGAAATTAGTCTCGTGTACGCTTTCTCAAGGGGACACTATATATCTATTGGAAGTATTTTCTATGTTGCTTGCTTACACAGACATGTTGTACTATCTTCTACAAACCAAGAATTTCGATATTCTTTACGGTAGCAAGAAAGTAAATGACATCAAAGATCAACTTCAGTATGATAAAGAACATTCTTATTCATTAGATTGGAACAATACAATTTCAAAGAAGGACGAACATTCTCAGATCAAACCAAAGCGGTACTGTCTAGATAACAATGAACAAGAACATCGTTATCGCCGCCTATACGTGGAAATTGTCGATTGTTTAATTCATCAGATTGAATGTAGGTTCTCTCAACTTGAGAAATTGGAATATTTTCATTTGCTACATCACCATAGGTATATTGAATATAGGAAAACATTTCCCGAGCCACTGCTACAAAAACTTTTGGCTCAATACGGAAATTTATTTGACCGCATTGGATTGAATTACGTGTTCTCTACATACCAGCTGAATTTCATGGAAAAGATGTTCACGAACTTGTTAGTTTTATGCATGAAATAACCTCGCTTCTGGATTTGGTGAAGTTTATAAACTTGCTAAATTAATACTGACTATTCCTTGTACTACAAGCTCGGTGGAACGTTCGTTTTCTGCATTTAAAAAAATCAAGACTTACTTACGAAGTACTCAAACACAAGAAAGACTGAGTAACTTAAGTTTGTTATCAATCGAAAAGGAGTTAGTACACAAAATGAAGGACAAAGACTCATTTTATAATGCTGTGATTGAGAAGTACCGTACTCTTCTCAAGAAAGAAGAATACAGTAGATGTTTAAATTAAAGAGGTAGGCCTACGTGGTTTTAATTTCTAAATTTATGAAATATACCCAATATGTCACTTGTAAGAGTTCTGTGAGGCCATAGATCAACTGTATATCTTTTAACAGCACAACCATACTTTTGGTCCAGCATACGCCACTGCTATCATTGCCATTATTATCATAATTATCATTATCACATCTATCGTATTTATATTTACACAATTTCTACACTAGAGAAGGAAGAAATCGAGTGTATTCGCATAGATAAAGCGGACTAGGCACAACACAAACAATGCATTAGACAATTGTATTACTATCCATACCGATATAAGATATTACCACAACAAAATATACAGACCGATACACGGAGAGAGAGATAGAAGTACGATGAATAAGGAAGAATAGTTAATAATGGAGAATAATGAACAATGAAGGATAAGGAATTACAACACACTACACCTGTACTATCATCTATCAATTTTAACTATTTTTATCAACACAAACAATTGTACAAGCGAACAGTAAGCAATGAATGGATGAAAAATATAACATAAGATCACTACACAGACATTCATTAATATTATCGATCACAAGATTCACTACGCAAAGAGAGAGGAAGATTACAGGAACACAAAGAAGTATACAGGGTGTATCTTAATTATACCGACAAAAAAAAATCAGGAACGCTCTGCGTGTTATGTAAAAGACGATGCCGCAATCGGATTGGCGGAGAAAATTTTTCCCTCTGAGAAAATGAGGTTACTTTGTAACTTTCGGGCGCGCGATTCAAATCTACGCACTCGCCGTATTTGCTGAGCTAGAGAGCAAGCCGCTGACCACCGCTGTGCTTCAAACATGGGAAGGGAGTGTGATAGAAGGTGACAGAGATATGCTGGCGGGCATGCGCAAGTTTCCTCGATCGCCTCGGCTTGCCGCATACACACAAATTCATCACATAACGCACTGCAAAACATCTATTTTACCAACAAACTTAAACAATCATTCATGCATCATCATCCCTACTTTATAAGGAAAGTAACGTTGTAAACGCACCCTCACGTCAGAACGTGAACTGTGGAGTGCTACACAATTCACGGACGAGTCCAAACACCTTCCCTACACCTTCTTTTACACCATTTATTTTTCTCTTTCTTAATTAGATATCTTACATTCATACAACACCCTCACTTTCATCCACACTACACCTGAATCTATACACACCCTCACACGCACATCAATATTTGTAATTATCCCCCATAATCAACCTCACATTTCAAAACCACAAATCTCTTGACAATTAACTCTATACCAACAAGAAATGCAAAATGTAAAATTGTAAATCGACTGTATACGCCACAAAACTACCCCTTGCCACACCTACCTACTGAGCCCGTGTGAGCTCATCCTAGGTGATATTTTTCTTTAAAAGTATATGTGAATAATTTGCTTCAACATTGAACACGACCGGAGGCCAGCACATGTCAGATGTTCTTTTAACTTTGAAGGAATGTCATATTAATTTTTCTGAGCATATATTACTACATGTTTTGTTACTACAAGACTCAGAACTTCGCACTTTGTAATTCTGCATAATTTGAACACTTTGATGTGTGAGTTTATATTTTTGGTAAATGTATTTTCCAACGCAGATATGCGAATCGGATGTAATTAGTCGCTGAACGACTACAGCACTGGCTTGAACCCAGGAGCATGATCCGGTGTCTATCACGACCGAGTTTGGAGTCGTCCAAATAGGACGTGTTACACAGTCCGTCCGCAGTGACGAGGAAACGAAATATAGTCCACCCACGAGGTGATGAACATTTTTGTAACTGCGTACATCGTTAATAATTTCGCACAGTGTTGTGATCATTAAACTGCATTATTGGTCAAGTATTACCGACCACAGTGAAGATTCGGCAGAAGTGTAATTTTTTCTGCGTATTTTTGACTGCGTAGAACACCATATTTCAACCACGAGGCAGAACTTCTCCAAGTCCACGAGGGACAGAAAATAATCGACAGAAAGCATTGAACATTATACTGTATGAGTGTAAAGCACGCCACTGTCTGGAACATTATCGTCGCTTGAAGTGCGATTTTTCTACAATATCTGATTGCAACGATAAATGGTGATTTTGCGAAGTTGTAACTTCAGTGAAACGATACCATGTGCGTATCTGAGAATCAGTGAAGCATACAGTGAAGGGCCATTTATATTATAGTCTGCAATATTTGTGTAGAAGCAGTGTGCTATCTATTCTCACAGTCATTACTGTCAACTCTGTGACTACCACGTGTGAAAATTCCTATGAAAATGTGCTACTTAAATGACCACATGTGTAACTTCGTATTACCATCATCTACTGTGATTAACATGGAGTAAACCCACCATGTGAAGGAGATATTCTGAGGAGGAGCTGCGCTATGATTTGGGAATCTGCAAACCACGAGAGACATGGAAACCTGTTGCAGACCATCGTAAGAGTCACCAACATGACGAGGATACTACTCCAGAACCGACGAAGGGGACGTAGAAAATGCCAGGAAGAGGATAAGACCCAAGTTGGATTTACCCTACCTATTGTCCGGATGTTACTTACCCCTCAATTCTGGTGAGAATGAGGTGAAATACTGGTCCAGTCAGTTTGTATCTCTTTTCTTGTACGGATTCTTATTGTGGTAGACGTAGCGTAGTTAACCAACCGAACTTCTTGACAACCAGTGAGGTAGGGATTGTAGTTTAGCACTCATCTTGTGATTTATTTCAGTATGCTTATACTTGTTAGACACCGTGTAGTTTGATTCTATCCAATTGTGCATTCCAATGGACGTTTTCAGAACGTCAAGTCTTGCAGCTTACTAATTGTGACCATATCTGATGAGCTATGTTTGGTCAACCTTAGCTTGAAGTTTAGAGGATGGACTGCAATCCATGTAAATATTACTGTCGTGACACCCGTTATTTCTCTATAGAGCGTCTCTACCTTAAAATACAGTATGGGATTAAATGTACTACAGGGTGCTTCAAAAATGTATACACACTTTGAACTTCCATAGAAAATTTATTTACCGTTCTACAAAGTTAAATTTCAGGAAATTAGAAAGCTGAAAGTCCAATGTAAATGAAACATAAATAACAAATGTTAATACTGTTCAAATTGGCGACCTGCAGCATCAATACAATTCTGAGTACGAGTCACCACTGATTCTGTACATCGTATCAAAACGTCCAATGAGATTTCTCTACACACGGCTTGAATCTCATTCCAAAGAATGTCTAGGTTACGTGGTTTACGTTTGTACACCTCATCTTTTACTGTGCCCCATAAGAAGAAATCCAGTGGTGTAAGGTCTGGAGAGCGTGCTGGAAACTCGATTGACCCCCTGCGTCCTATCCACTGGCCCGGCAAATTTTGAACCAGGTAAGCTCGTACGTCCCTGTGATAGTGCGGCGGGGCACCATCTTGTTGAAAATAAAAATTATCATTACCGTATAATGCACGAATGGCAGGAAATATGGAATCAGCAAGCATTGTTAGGTAAGTTATACCAGTTACAGTGCCTTCAAATCGAAAAGGTCCAATGAGTCCCCTTGAAGACAAACCACACCACACATTTACACCAGGCAAATTTACAGCTTTTTCAATTGTAATGTGAGGATTTTCTTCACCCCAGTAAACACAATTGTGCCTATTGACAGTTCCATTAAGTTTGAATTGGGCTTCATCCGACCAAATGATGCTACCCATAAATCCCGGTTCACGTATCACCATCTCCTGAACCCATTCACAAAATTGCAACCTTCGATCTGGATCGTCGTCACTTAGCTGTTGCACCAGCCTTGGAATGTAAACACGATACTTGCCTCTCTTCAGAATGCGTAGCACGCTGCTAGCACTTACATCACTTTCACGTGCCCCTTGCCTTGAAGATTTGTTAGGAGAGCGTTGAAACAGTTCCAAGACTGCCGTTGATGACTCATCACCTGTAGCTGTTCGAGGTAGACCTGAATGACCTTTATGCACATCACACACTGTTCCATGATCTTCGAATTTGTCTCGTATGCGTGTAATTGTTAATCTTGAAGGTGGTTCTGCATCATACTCCCTTCTCCACTGTCTTTGAACTTCATTTACATTCTCAAACTTCCAGTACCACTTAATAACCTGCTTACGTTCTTCAAAACTCAAACGTACGTCCGCCATGTTGATATTACAAATTCCAACTGACAATATAACATAGAGGGACGATTATGCTGCCACCTGGCGAAGAAATATAACATTAGCCTTGTAGAGCGGGAAAACTACGATAGTTTAAAGTGTGTATACATTTTTTTGAAGCACCCTGTATTTGCCTCTCACTCGCACTCATATGTACTGCAATTAGCTTCGTCCTCTTCTACCCCGGCGATGTTGCCATTTCCCAATAATGCAAAGTGATAAATCTAAGAAAATGTTTGCGTGGTCTTATAGAGAATTTTCCGCTCTTTATGATAATGTAAAATTAAAAGCCATAAATAATTAACACAAGGCATAATTTTCACAATTACGATATTTTAGCGCAAATCAATTTTTATGCACATATAAAACTTATCACGCCATAGCTAATGAACTAATGATCACAACAGATTAAGAATTTATTTTTATATTGCCTGATGTTGGTAGAAGATATCCTATTTCTCAGAGTAGTAATTTTTTTTCGTATTAAGAAAGTTATAATTTTTTTCTTAAACGTAACTTGAAAATTATAGGATGGTATGACAGGAAAGTTAGGTAGCGATAAACTTTTTTCCTGTTGACTTTACGTCGGTGACTAAGCGAGAAGAAATGTTCATTAATGTTTGACATAGTTTTTAAAACAAACCAGAGCTCGGTATCAGATAGCATTCATAAGTTATCGCACTTAGCGTAATGCACCCACTCGGCACCAAATGACGGAAGCGATAGTTTGTTTATTCAGGCGGGCTCGTTATCTTCACGACTGCATTTGATGAGTGCAGGAAAAGATTCTGTGTTATTAAATTTGTTGTGGTGTGAAGTTAAACTGTGAAGTGAAGTGGTCCTTGTGTTTTTATAAATTGTGCTAATTATTATTAAGTTATTATTATATTTATTATTGTAATATTCACTATGAATACAGCAACTAGAAAGCGGCGTAGTATTGGCAATTTGCACAGTAGAGAACGGATTATAGTACTGAATATATTTAATATATAACATATTATAATATTATCATATTCATGAATAATTGAAAATTATAAATTATAATGTGTGCATTAAAATTGCGCTCTGAGGTTGGTGTATCATATCTAAATTTTGTATCGTCATTCGCTGCAAGGCATGAGGTACAATTATATACAACAAACAAACTATTTCGGAAATTTCGAGAGTTTGGCGTAAAACCACGCCTGTATACGAGTTATGTTAACATCATGTATCTGGCCTCGCAGAACTTTGTATATATGCAGCCGATCTGGCATCAGCACGGCCCATTTAACGCGTACTGTCTCTTAAGGTAGAGACGCACTATAGTCACGCCACTGCTTTGTTATATTTCACATCGTATCAGTTGGTTTAGCCGACAGTAGCTATATTGGATTATGTTGAGCATTGTGAAGCTCTGTTGTCACATAGTTCTAAGGGAGAACAAAACACGGAATTTTGTAATTATGCCAGTCGAGCATTGAACCCTGTTAATCTACATATAATTTATAACAACCCAGCAGCAGTAGAGGTTGTGTATTCATTATATTTTTGGGTCCGGTAGTCGACACGGTAACAATATTATGAAGCAGAAGCTTGTAAATAGACAGAGTATGATATCCTTGAACCAAAGCAGTTGGAATAGAGTGTGATAACTATCATATAGGTTTGTTTGCTATGACAGACACATTGCATCGTTGTACTACGTACATTTACGCAGTACCAATTTTGGTAAATGTTATTTTATAAGGGAGGCTTGCGTGTATTGACACACCTGCAGAACGAGTTATTGCCTACCCACAAACAAATGCGTTATTCTTTTGAGACTGACTATTGATTATTTTACAGACGTGCTGACGTCAGATTACTGTTTGGAAGATGTTTTCACAATCTAGGTTAAGGCTAGCAGCCATCTTGTAAGTTACCATATGTTTCGTTACGAAATGGAGGACTTTTGAGTCATATGTTAGATCGCTATTGGAGAGCGACAACTTGTATTATACTGTTTCAGGAAGTATTAGGAATTCATGAAAGGTTTATTCTTTGTTTATTGACTATGAGGACACGTTGTATAAGGCCATTTAAATATGTATTTAGTGCATGTGAAGCACTGTCGTATAGACTTGTGTCTGCGACCAGGATTTTTGCGATTGCCGGGAGGGAACTGATGTTATGCCAGACTTACCCGAGGCTGATCAGGTGAGCTAAGCGCTACCGACAGTTTGGGTTATTGTTTCATTCCGAGCCAGTGTTGGCTCGTGGAGTTGTGCTGACTATAAGCCAATGTTGTAAGTAACTGATCTCACAGGAGACTCACTGTTCTTTAGCCTACGTGTCATGGAATCATCAGTATTTCGTCATAAACCAACGATAACCTAATTCGACGCATATAAATCATGAAACATAATTATTCTAAAAATGATGAACAAATTAATTGATTGTTGACAACTTTGGACCTACATTTGTGCTTGCTTATTGATGCCATGAGAGGCGAATCATTTCCCAGCGGAAATGACATTTAGACAAGTGAACACTAATTTGAGACGACGGAGTGGCACATGAACCTGTAATTCGTACCTGGTGGAGCGCAACTCATATGGCGTAAGACGTAGCTTTTACTGCGCTGTCACCAACGTAACAAATATTCACTTAGATTATTTTGGGTACAAACAATACTCAAAATGTGCAGGAAGGGTTTAATCAGAAAGAATTTGTGTCTAGTGCTTTATTTCTGTATTCATCCCTATTGTACCTATAGTGTTGTTGAACACTGGTATTCATAAGACTGATTGTTATTTTTTGTTACTGGTTGTCATGTTAGCTTTTATTGTAATTTTTGGCTTATCGCCATAATTTGTATTCATGTCAGGACTTAGCTAAATTAATTCAAATTAACTGTAAATGCGGAAGTTTAACCTAGCTTCATATCTTAGGCCTTGTTTTGCTACTAGGTTAAATGTAAATTCTGATATTGAGTAACGTATTTATAAGTGCGTAGGGATTATTTTACGATCCATATTCCAAGCTTTGCTGTTGTTGCTTTCACTTATGTATTAAAGGACTTTCGAGAGGGTTTTTAACCTAGCTTCAGTTAGGGCCCTGGATTTATTTATTTATATTTATTAGCTTTGCGGATTAGCCGAAACAAACCCTCCGAAGTAGGATAGGGGTTTGTTGATTTTAAATAAACATGTTCACGAGATTTTACATAAGCCTGGATATTTTCATTTCTAGTTTTGTGTTTCAGGCTGTACTTCTTGGACTGTCTGACATTCGCCTTCATGAACACCCAGATCTCTGGGACCACAATTCTCGTGCTGCATTGGCTTAAAAGAAGTGCATCCGATCCTCTCGGTTTGTGTGTTTGACCGATGGGAATGTCTGGGAAGTCATTTCGGTTGTTGGCAACCCTGGCAAGCTCCTCTGACGGGCACACTACCCCCTAGCACGCTACACTTACCTATCCAACCACGAGAAGAAAAAAAGAAGTAGGAAATACAGAAGAAAAGAAGAGAAAATACAAAAGAACCCACATATCCGACAAACCGACGCCCCAGACAATCCCCGGCACGGGTATTACCAGGGGAGGAGGGTTGTTACAGCCCCAGCCCTTAAAGGCTGTAACGCCCTAAACAGCCCTGAAAACCCCTAACAAATCCCATACCAAAGGAATACAAGGAAGACATTACAGACAGCGCAATCAATAGAATACCAGACAGCTGAAGCAACCATTGCCTCATGGCCATAACACTATAACTGCAAGCTTGCAGTATTACCTAAACAACAATAACAGGAATACAAGCAAATAACTGCTTACTACGGACGACCTAGATGGGCCTTCAAATAAGGAGAGAACTCACGCGCTCGGGTTCGAAAGTCCAACGGATCCTGGAGGGCGGCGCTACCCCAACATGGACGACGGCTAAGCTACCAGACTTCTAGACTACAAGACTCCCAATGGTGAATGTGTCGGCTTACCTTTTTTTCTTCTTCCTTCTCTGCCCCTTTAACTACACTTTCGCCCCTTAATTTATTGCACTAAACCGTAAGTTACAAACGAGGAATCTCTCTTTCTTTCTTCCCGTTATCGTGATCCCAGCTCCTCTCTCCACAATTACGCCATGGCCTGCGACCGATCCGCTGACGCAGCACGTAACCAGCTGTCGGCACGAGGCCTCACACGCGTGTCATTGCCCCAGCAGATGGCATGCGCGCTAACCTATGGCGAGCGCCCATCCTGAACCTGCTTCAATTCCCTCTACATCCACTCATCCCCATCTCCCCAACATTCACACACCCCGTTCAGGAAGTCATCCTCTTTCGCGGCTACGCCCCACACACTGCTACCCCTTTGCCAAGCATTGCCAGCCTACCTGAGAGTGTGGCGACCTAAACAGTATCGTAAATTATAGATTATACGAGGGCTGTTTTTTAAGTAATACCCGTTGTGATATTACGCCGTTGCAGCGCTGCGGTCGGCATTCCTTGCCGGTGCGCTGTGTACCTGCATCTATTGGCAAGGCTGAGACGCCATTACGGCAACAGTCGCCCATATGTGGGTGTGTTGACAAGCTTTTGAAATGGCACCGCCGATCGCGAGTGCCGCCGTCTCGTAAACTAGAGAGAAAACTCCCCTGTAAGATATCCTGCCATTTGGCCCCAACTGTCATGCAAATTGCGTGCTTACCAGGAGAACTGCGTATGTTTAGGAGTTCTCCTGACCACATACGCAATTTGTCTGACAGTGGTGGCCAAATGGCAGGATATCTAACAGGGGAGGTTTCTCTCTCGTTTACGAGACGGCGGCACTCGCGATCGGCGGTGCCATTTCAAAAGCTTGTCACACCCATACATGGGCGACTGTTGCCTTAATGGCATCTCAGCCTTGCCAATAGATGCAGGTACACAGCGCACCTGCACGGAATGCCGACCGCAGCGCTGAAACTGCGTAATATCACAACGGGTATTACTTAAAAAACAGCCCTCGTACATTACTCATTTCTGAAAAGGAACACATACTGTATTCCCGATGTTGTTCTATTGAACCGGTATCTCGGCAAGTTGATAAACCAGTACCTTTCTTAATATTCTGGTACACAATTCCTCAGTGTTTTATTCATGCATTGTAGAGAAGCCTCATCGTACAAATTTGGACAAATTTCCCAGTGCTGGAAGTGTGTTCATGTGAATCATCTTGAGAAACAATGAAAGCTTTAAGACAGGGCATGCCAGGGGCGTATATAAGGAGGGAGCTGTGCCACCCCCCCCCCCCCAAAAAAAGGGCCAGTAAAAATTAAGAATGTGTTCCTTGGGTAAGAGCATAAAATAATTGAAAATTTGGTTGTACCGTAATCTTAACTTATTGGCTAAGTTATAAACAATATTAAGATTGAAATTAGACTACCTCGTGGTGTAGCCGCTAGCATTCTTGGCTGCCACCCCGGAGGACCGAATTCGATTCCTGGCTCTGCCAAGAAATTTTAATTCTGGTGTGAGGGTTGGAAGAGGTACACTCAGTCTTGTGAGGCAAAACTGAGAATTCCACAGTATGGCACTTTTGAGAAATACATTCTCAATTTGTAAAAAAAAAATAACTGTTTACCTTTCTGCTTAATAAATTGTCAAATCTTATTATATAAAACGTGAAGGTGTATGTTTCACATAACTCAAGCTCCTAAACCAGAGGGAGTTAGAAGGTGTCGTTTGTACCAAAATCTTCCCAATAGTCTCAATAGTAGAGGAAAAATCTTGCATTTCTTGAAAAATCAACGGAAATATATTTATTTGTTTATCAAGTGCTTTTAAACAAATAAAAAAGACGATAGCCCCTGCCTGAACAGCATCGCCTACAGCCCGCAAAGCACTAGAGCCAGGCGGGTAGTCTGTACACGTGGGGCGCACACAACCCATTATGCGTGAGTTCTCGCACAGGTTTCCTAGTATTTAGATATTTGCCATTCATACCCCATAATAGAAAATTCATTAAGTATAACATTTTATTTGTGCGTTGTGTTGCATTTTTACAACTATTTTGTATTGCCATAAATTGTAGGCTATATAAACTTAGAATTTTACAATTAACTCTTCTCTAAAATAATTACACAAAGTTATGTGCTCAAAGATATTGGTTGATATTTCTGGGTATTTTGCGGAGACAATCCTCGGAGAATACTCACAATTTTCCAGGATAGTCATCCCCCCCCCTCAAAAAAAATTGTATATACGCCCCTGGGGCATGCATTAGTATTATAGTAAAACCATTTCACTTTCTTTAAATATTATTTTAATGTTTATTGTCTGAAGTGACTACAACGTTTGGATATCGTGTTTGAAGTTTGATATTGTATATCTTGTACCAAAAGCTATTTAGTACATCATATGAAAAATTATTTTAATAGGTGGGAGCTTCTAAATGAAAAATACAATTAGAATATATGAAAATATACTATTTACTTTTTCACGGAACTACGTTTTTGTTTTTTGTACATTTTCATAACTTTTCTCCCAGGCTTGAGGGTTTGACAAAGTCCCGGCCTCCTCTTCTTGTTAACCGCGTTGGTGTTATCACTTTCATTATCAATCTCCTCCTCAACAATAGGTATCACTGCAGTAGGAGGTAATGGTAAAACCTCTTCAGTATTTGTCACATCACTGTCAGTTTGTACTTCTGAATTTGGTACATGCAAATCTGAATCGTGAGCAAATTTGCATTTATGACCAAATCTGCACCGTCCTTTCCTAAAGTTCCAGCATATCTTTTTACCATTTATCATGTTAATCTCATCCTTTGTCGGAGTCATTTTAACATGTTTCTCAAGTATAGCCTTTTTAGCCTTTTCAGCTTCTACAAATGGGTTTGAAAAAACCGAGTTCTTCACTGGCAATGCAGTACTTGTCCCGAATTCTGGCCGGGGAAGTTTCTCAGCAGAGTTGTAGTACTCCTGCTCTGGCCTGCAAATAAACAATTAAAGTTGTAACTTCCTTAAAATAACACCTTGAAAGCTGATGTACATGGTTATCTGCTAAGTATTACACTGAAGAAAATGAAAATTGCAACACCCAGAAGGAGTGGTGCTACATTGCTTCAATTGAACATGCAGGACGAGTGTTCGGTTGTGACTCGATGATTACACTTTCAGGTCCCTCTGACCGCAAGTTTCGACAACAATCAATACAGGATGTGCCCACCACGAGCTGCAATACATTGATGAATTCGGCGAGGCACGGAGTCAATAAGGCCCTGGATCGCTTCCTGAGGAATTGAGGCCCATGCTTGCTGCACTGCACGGGTCAGTTGTTCCAGAGTTGTGGGTGGCTGAGGACGGTTGGCCAGTTGTCGACCCATCATGTCCCACATATGTTCAATAGGACTGAGGTCAGGGGATCTGGCGGGCCATTCTAAGGTTGTGATGTCGTGGAGAGCTTCTCTGGTGATGCGTGCAGTGTGAACCCGGGCATTGTTCTGCTGAAACATCCCATTAGCAATGTTCGCCATCATAGGGACAACCACTGGATTGAGTACCCTATCAACGTACTGTTGAGCAGTCATAGTGTCCTCAACAAGCACTAATTGTGATTTCACATTAAAGCCAATAGGTCCCCAGACCATAACGCTTGGTGTTGGTCCTGTGTGCCTCTCGACAATAAGGTCTGGGCGGCCCCTCTCCCTGGTACGTCGGCGCACACGATTCCGGCGATAACTGCGGGCAAGACAGAAGCATGATTCATCACTAAAGACGACCCTATGCCATTCGTCGACCCACGTCGATCCTTCTCGACACCAGGCCAGCCTTACACGTCGCTGTTGTGGGGTCAATGGAACACCTTCTGCAGGGACACGGGATCGTAAGCCAGCTGCACGCAGGCGATTACCAACTGTTTGTTGTGTAACGTGGGGTGCCACAGCTGCTCGAATTTGCACTGCTGTTGCATGGGGTTCCATCCGGGCCATCCGAATGATGCGGCGATCCTCTCTCACAGTTGTCTGTCGCGCTGGGCCTGAGCCAGGTCTACGAGTGTGGGTACCTTCATTTGACCAATGCTGCCATACACGTTGTACCGTAGATGCCTGTCGGCCAACACGTGCAGCGACAGTCCTTAGCGATAATCCAACCTCACACAGCCCAATTATCCGAGCCCTCTAAAACGGCGACAGTTGTTGATAGCGTGCTCTTCTCTGTCGTCGAGGCATGTTTGATGGGGAACACTTCACTGCACAGACTGCTAGTCAACTACGCTACACCCGAGTCCGTATACTGGAGTTGATTCCTCCGCGATCAATCACGTGGGGAGATCTGTAGCAACAATCCAATGGGTCTGAAACTTTGATCGTTTACATACCTACATGGCATCGTTCCATATCTTGAAAATCAACACAAACGACCAATGCCTTCATGGTGTTGCAATTTCCATTTTCTTCAGTGTATTAAGATATAAGATTACAAATAAACTAGATATATCTAAAATCTTTTCTGTATATGAAATTGTGAAATCTCTAATTAATATTTGCCAGGAGACCAAAGACTTTGTACTGGAGTACTGCATAATTGAATTTTCCCCCAGTCGAAATGTGGTATATTGAAATCACTTCCAAGAAAGTCAACCAAGTTATACAGGGTGATTCTCTATGTAGTTTACAACTTCAATAATGTGTAATTATTTATTGGAACCACTTACAGACTTGGTTTATATGTTATTATATTGCAAAACACTTCAAGTTTTGACTTGTGTAGTTTGTAGTTGCACAGTTGTCCGCCACGAGCGCCACCTGTCACTTGTTGGAAATAGCGTGTTTCACTGGAGCGGAAAGAGCGAAGTGCGTGTCCTGGTTTGAAGAAACCAAGTCAGCAACGAGTGTACAGTGGAGGTTTCACACAGAATTTAGCAAAGACCCACCCAGCAGACCAACAGTGTACAAATGGCACCAGACATTTACCCAAACAGGTGCACACAAAGGTGCCTGGCCGCGCACCTGTGACTGGCGATGTGGTGGAAACAGTTGGGGAGAGGTTCGTCCACAGTCCGGAAAAATCGAAACTGGTATCCCTCAGACCACTGTTTGGCGGGTGTTGTGACGACATTTGGCCATGAAAGCATACCGATTGCCCTTGGTTCAAGCACTAAGTGAAGCGGATAAACATACCCGACATGAATTCTGTGTTGAAATGATGGATTGCATCAGCCGTGATGAGTCATTCTTGAACAATGTGGTCTTCAGAGATGAATCAACGTTGCACCTTTCTGGGCGAGTCAACACAATTGTCGTATTTGGGGCATGGAAAAACCACATTGGCACCACGATAAGCCCCAAAGTGAACGTTTTCTGCGCTGTTTCGAGAGAAACAATTACCGGGCCACCACGGTCCCCAGATTACACACCACTGGACTTCTTTCTGTGGGTCTTAGTGAAAGATAGGGTGTACATCCCTCCCCTACCTGCAAATCTTGATGAACGGAGACATCGCATCACAACAGCCATCGCCTCTGTTACCCCGGAAATGCTGGTTCATACGTGGCGGGAAATCAACTTCCATTGGGGTGTGTCCAGGATGACAAATGGTGCACACATTGAGCCGTAATGGATTTGTCAAAAAAAACTTGAAGTGTTTTGCTATGTAATGACATATAAACCAAGTCTGTAAGTGGTTCCAATAAATAATTACACATTATTCAAGTTGTAAACTACATAGAGAATCACCCTGTATATTTGAGTTTGTAACAGCTTCATTTCCTAGTATACGACTGTAGAAACCTTCACGATTGAGAAGCCAGACGGGAACATACGACACACATACTGTGATCACAGATAACCACTGGGTATACTTTGTATTCTCTTCCCCAAACTTGGTTAAACAAGGCAATAGCTAGCATATCGTACTCTTGCATTTATGGTTAACTTGTGCCTGTTTCAATAACATCCAGTACAAGCTTTTAAAGTCATGAGAATGAAGTATCTGTTTACTTAATTCTTAACTCGATATATTATAACCAAGCCATACCTCTGGTGTTTCATAGGTAATTGTAAGAATCATCCAAATCTGTATACTTGTAAATAATCAGTATTACCGGTAGATGAACCGTTGGCGACTCCCATAGAGAACAGAGAAGTAGAGACGGATCAAGGTGATGGTTAGACACAGTGTTAAAAGATTTCAACGTGAGATGTGTAGTAGCAAAGGAGGCCACTGCCAACTGTGGAATATTGGCTAGCATGGGCAAGTAATTAAGTTCCAGAAAATTTGTCACGTAGGTAATATCTTCTGGTGCCTCTATAGGGAGGAGTTATAATGAGAGAGCTCTTAGCTCCCATAGGAAAGAAGTACTACGAGGTGTACCAAGCAACTGCTGATGAGCCCGATTTGGAACAACTGGGTGAAACCCTGCTACATACACAGCAACAACCTACAAGATTTAGTGGAGTTTGTTAATAAGGAATCGCGGAGGTGCCTCCTACATCCGCAAAAGTCTTAAAGTCTAGACTGAACACTGAAAAGTATCAGTCCAAAATTAAAGTGAATGGATTTTAGGTAACTCACTGCTTATTGAAGGACTTAGCATACGATCATCGATTGTTCGGATTTCTTACTCCATTTGGCTTCAACGTATTTTCTAACAGCTTGGGATGAGGGAGGTCTAATGAGTTTACAAGGATATAAATTTGCCTACCACTGTGTAAAAGTTTTCCTCAACCAATACAGATGTGCTTTTATACCACGAGTTCAATTCATTGTAAATGTCGAGATCGCGTGACTAGCTTTCTTATTAAGGTGGAGTTTTTACGCACAATTTCGCCATGGAGTACATTTAGGCTTTCCAAGACGACTTGCTAACAATGAGCTACAATAATGTGAATATTAACCCTGTGTTCATTAGCAAAATACCGGTTGCAATGTGGACAAGTCATACCTATAATATGATTAGTGTTCCATTGATTACTACGAGTATCAGTGTTAAGTCTTCTAACCCATAGTACCATCAGAGTCCGAGCCTCTATATGTTAACTAGAATGGAAGTAGCATTCTACAGTTGAACTGGATCCTGAATTGCCAGTTCCTGTCATGTCTACACGTTGCAGTTAGGTAGTTGCCAAGTCGTGTCGGCGTTGCGTCACAGTAGTATCTATATTGCTCCAAGAATGAGTGGCGGCCATTTATGTGGGACACCTTAAATCCTTAGCTGTATTTGTTTATCATAGACAGAGATTTCAGCGTTGGTTGTGTCACTTAGAAGAGCTACTCGTCATTAACAAACTGACTGTGTGTAAGATTTGGTTGTTCTCCTGGATGGAGCTGAGATCCAGTTGCAATTTATAGTCTGCCAAGTACTGTTCTTATAGTGTTATATCACGAAAGATAAACCCAAAACCCATATGGTACCCAGGTCTTGACCGTAGAGACTTTAAAAATCAACAAATAACAAGAGAAATTAAAGATTTCAGGGAGCACTTCCTTCTTGGCAAGTAATGAAATGTTAGTTCCTGCAGGCCTAGGCAACATATCGAGCACTTTGCTATTTAGCAGGGGCGAATGCTGGTCATGAAAGTCAGGCTTGCTCATGAAAATAGGTGGGGGTGGGACATGCATAGATTTGAATGAATAAAATTTATAAAACCAATAATCGCTAAATCACATGAACATGCATTCAAACTGGTTACATCGCACCTTTAATATTCAAGAAGAGCCAAAAATTAATAAATTTTCACAATCAGACACATTTTATATTTAACAAAACATGACAAGCCAAAGACTATATAATTTAAACAAGTAAATTTCAACGTACGTACACAAAAAATTTGCAACTATTTACAGATCTACCTACTTGAAAACAAACTCTACTCTGCGGCTTTTCTTTACGAAACCATCAATAACTTCATCATTGACAGAGGGCTATAATCTAATTTTTGCAAGCAATCCTTTTTCAATCGACAACATAGCTAATGATGATAGCCTCTCCTGACCTTGAGTCGATCTGCAATATGTATCAATGCGCTCAGTGTTGAAAAGGAACGCTCTGCAGAGGATGTAGTAGCAGGAATTGTTGATACCAGTTTGATGAGCTTGAAAATCTCTGGCATACCCAAATACAATGTATTAGTATGCATAACCTGCATTAAGTCTGAAACACTTTTCTCTTTAAACTCAGAAGACGAATACATCACACTCAAGTCAGTTTTTAAGTGAACAATGTAGAAAAATGACTCATAGGTCTTTTCTAGGGCAGTAACATCACTGACTGTGCTTCTCAAACAAATCAGAATTCAGCAGCGAGAAGAACACAAATTTCTTTGTGCATTTAGAACGCTCTCCTATTTGGACAAGTACATTGTCAATTTCATTGAATAGATGTTTGTATTTTGATTTTTATGGTTCGTCACTAATTGCACACTTTTTAGAGCACGGCTGTCCTCCATAAACATAGATTTCAGTATCAACATGTCCATACAAACTATCAAAATCTTCATCCTCATAAACTGGATATTTAAAAAGAGCTCCTCAACCTTCTTGCCACAATACTGTATATCCAAATGTTATGTTTGTACTATATTGAACATAGTATCGGAGAATGAAAAAATCTTGGAGAACACTGCCAGCAGAAATCTAGTGTTGAACTTAGAAGAACATAAATCCTTGTGCTTTCAATGTAGTGTCTTCATCCTAGTCGTCTGAAGTATGCTGTACATGTTGAAAGAATTTCACCAATATATCATAATATTCCTTCACAGTATTAATAAGACGAGAAGCGAAATTCCATCTCGTAGGTGCTACTGTTGGCAACTTCTTTTGAACAAACTCTCGAAGATCAGCTATTCTCTTTGTAGACTTTGAAAAAATGCAGCAAACCCTGACATTGTTTTGAAGAAAATTGTACATTGTTTGCTTTTTGAAGCAGACTGCTGTAGTGTTAAATTCAATAGGTGGCTATAACAATGCACAAATGTCGCACATGGATACAGTGGCGGCCGGTAATAACGTTGCAGTGTTGCACAATGACCAGAATTCTTTAAGAAAAACAATCAATACCATAATAATATTTTTAGTAATAAAAGCTGTACGTTTCCTTTCATATGTATAGGAATTCATAATAGGAATTCTTTAATACAGTGATTCAGGAAATCTTATTAGTAAGTTCTGATAGCTGCCATTTACCTTTCAAAGGGAGGGGGTAAATTTAGGATAATAAGTAATACACATAATATTTTTCAGCACTTTCAGAAAAGTCAGTCGCACTTGTTGCAGAAACATCAGATATCATGAAGCATACAACACGCCCTAACAACTCGAAAAGCTGCAGCATATTGATCTACTTATTGCTCTGTGCCACACTAATACTGGTGTTATTGTACTCTGTATATTTGCTTTTCTTGCCTCTTGCTCGCAGTGATGCCTGGACCAATTTATAACAGGAACCAATACTCAGTGGCAGCTCCATATAATCCACGACCATACAGCAATGAGTCAATTTTGCTTGATCATAACTTTGTTTGTTTATGCTACTTGTTTCCAGATCTGAACCCTTCATCTTTGCATTCTTTGCTTGGAGAGTGTTTCAAAATATAGTCTATATCATAGAAATTTATCTACCAAGTGTTAGTCATAATTGGAGTCGAAATATCAGACTATAATAGTAAAGCCATCGTTACTTCTGGCTTGACGTTTCAGTGCTACGCTAGAGGTATCTAGTGGTCAGAAGTGAAGTCACTTGAACTATATTAGCTAATCACAGGCAGCCATTCAAATTGATATACCACGACATCAAGATTATCTGGATAGTTTTCCATACTTTAAGGTCCGTATTGACGTGTACAAATCAATTTAATAGGATAGGGGATCTCCGCCCAATTTATGATTAAATTGATATCACGACATATCGAGTTTCGTTCACCATTTAGCGAACAAAGTGAGGTTTGAATGGCTGCCTGTGGTGATTGGTTAGTTGAAGTGATACGACTTCTGACCACTAGATGTCTCTAGCGTAGCACTGAAACATTAAGTTGAAAGTCTTCGACCCAATTTTTTTCACTCCCAGCTACAACAATGAATATTCAGGAATATCAAAATACAGGCAATGTTCAAAGAACCCTTGACAACTGTATGCTCCACATAGTCACCACCACTGTTCAGACATTTGTCCCATTGCCGCAATAGTTGGGAGATACTTCTTTAAAATAATTGGACAATTGAGCACGGAACCAGTAGTCTTCACATTGACCAAAATGAGTCTCTGGCATGCCAGGAACTCCTTCAGTGGACTGAACACGTGATAACCACTGAGGGAAATATTTGGGCTATACTCTAATGCTCTCATCTGAATGCAGTGGCGGCCGGTAATAAGGTTGCAGTGTTGCACAACGACCAGATTTCTTTATGAAAAATAATTAATACCGTAATAATATTTTTAGCTGTATGTTTCATTTTTAAGTATAGGAATTCATAGTTTTGTTCTTTAATAATTCGGAAATCTTATAGTAAGTTACTGTGAACTGCCTGAGGAAGCGAAGCGCGCCACCTGTCTAGGAGCGCTCGTCCATTTGGTCGTTGCCAGGCCCAAGCATCGACCAGATCTCAATAGGGAAGGGTATGGCAGAGATGCTATACTAAGTCCTATCCCAATAGTTAAGTCGGCTGGTCGTTGCCCGCTGATTGCAACAAGGGAGCCGAGGCGCGGACGGAAACATCTGAGATGCTCCGTCAACTACCGATACTATGTCTTTCAACGGAATTTGTGCATAGTTGTGACACTCACGATTCTTCTCACCCTCTTATAGCTTATAACTTAGGTTGTTTAGTTCTCGAGAAGTTTTTCATGTAAACTTATAATCCAATTAATCCGATGACAATTTGATGTTCTATGAACTGCGGCATTCGTGATGAATGAGGTACATTCGTTTCACGGCGCAATTGAATACAGTTTTCTCTGACATCAAGCAATCTTTTACCCTACCACCTACCCCTTCTCCCCCCCCCCTCCCCCCCCCCCCCCCTGCAATTAATGAAAATAGTGCAACGCCCAGAACAATTATCGGCCAGCCACCACCGTCTTATGCAAACTAACATATAACTGACAATCATGTACATTACCGAAGTATATGAATAATACATTAAAACACGTCGATAACACACATTAACGATATGCAGTATTCATATCCAATAGTCCCGCGACGTAGCCGTGCCCGTACAATCATGCATCACGCCGCGCAGGCAGCCGCAGCAAGTCCGGAGATCGTAGGTTCGAATCTCGGCACAAACAGCGGCTATCCTGATTTTTGTTTTTTTCAGTTTTTTTTTACCATGCACCCTCCAGGCTAATGCCGGGATACCTTACTTCAAGTCCTGGGGCACCTACCTCATCCCAGTCCCTAATACAGTTACACACACTACTACAGTCAGCACATGAATACATATCAGAAAAGTTCAACACACACCCAACTACACGGAGCCAATTATCAAGATGTCCCTAACCCCCAAAATGAATTAACAGCCGTCAAAATCACAACTGTTAAGGTTATCTATGACTGAAATGTTGAGAAATTTGATGAAAATTATAATTTCTTTTACGATATAAAAGAAACCAGACATTCCTGTGTTAAAAAAGTCCCATTATTTACTTCCTGATTTTAGGTCTCTACGGCGTGTTTAAATATACATCATATCCTGAATCTTTCTGTATGCCAATTGTTCGAAAAACGTTTACTTGTTAGCATTTTACTGCTGAAGAAAAGACTCATCAGAATAAGAGAGCAGGCGAAGGGAAAATACGTCTGAGAGGCCTCACGTAAGAACCAGGAGGATTTTATGTGAATTTATGCATACAAATTTTAATTGCAGATTTCTCGTTCTACATTTTTCTCATATACTAAAATTCTACTCACTATACAATCTATACTTATATAATAAAGCTGAAGAGTTTGTGTGTTTAAACGTGCTAATCTCTGGAACTACCAGTCGGATTCGAAAAATTCTTTTTTTTATATGATAGCCAGATTCAAGAGGAATAGTTTAGGCTATGTTAAATTTCGGACAGACCACTCCATTCCCTGCATTTAGGCCCTATGGCACAAATCTACACCGTATACCGATCTGAACCAAAATTTGTATACACACCCTTCGGAACACTGCGGGTAACACTGTCCACTTTAAATTTCGGACAGACCACTCCATTCCCTGCATTTAGGTCTATTGGCACAAATCTACACCGTTTCACCGATCTGAACCACATTTTGTACACTTACCCTTTGGAACCCTGCGGGTGACAATGTCCACTTTAAATTTCGGACAGACCATTCCATTCCCTGCATTTAGGCCCTTTATCACAAATCTACACCGTTCCTCCTAATTGCACCAAATTATACATACACTTTGAAACCCTGCTGGTAACACTGTCCACTTGATATTTTGGACTACGCTCTCCCCACATTTACCCAGAATAACAAACAAACTGAACTTGAAAACCATGTATTAAGGCACTAGAATCATTCATGTCTGTAGTAGTGTAACTGTAAGAGTATTTTAACAAGTCTATTGTTGACTGGCAATTCGGGCTGCATCACGTCGCCCCTACCAGTGTTCTGGTGCAGAATTGCGAAAATAGTTAAATCTTGCGCTGCTTATAAATTGCAGTCACAGGGAGTAATTAGTGCAAAAAAAATTCTTTTGCCCCTTAAAACAGTTATCATCATGAACAAATTATGCATCTGTAAAAGTGCAATGGTGTTGGTGCAATACATTGAGGTTATCAACTGCAATAAGCGTTGGTGCTTTCAAATTTACCTTTATTTATTCCGAAACTTATCGTTGAGCGCTATGTGGCCATAAATGACACTATTGGTACCTCAGGAGCTCGGGACATCCGAAGTTTTCCAAAGTGTTCTGATTATTTTCCTACGGCGCTATGCAACAAAAGAAGACACTATTGGTCTCTACATTTCTAACAGACAATGAGATATAGGCCCTAGGCAGTGTCTTTCATTTCACTTACTCCTCTTTCTAATCATTTTTAGAAATATCTTTGTAAATTACATGCGTCAGTGCTGTAGTTAGTAAATAGCCGTTTCCCTATTCATTATTATCATTAGGGGAAAATGACCTAAATGTTATGTCCATTATACTGTACTGCTTATCACCCCCACTACAACCACCACCACAAAAAGTTATATTTAAAAAATATTTATTTTCTGGTAGTTTTAAGTATCATGTGCCAGTTCTGTTGTAGTATTCATTATCATCCATAAAACAAATAAATCCACCGGGTGAAGCCGGGCACAACTACTAGTCAAAGATAATTTCTATTTAACATACCCAAAGTAATTTCTATTTAACATACTTCTATGAACTGGCTACCAAATTGTATAGGTCTATCATAATAACTGCTCCGCAGAGCATTTTATAAAAAGAAAAAAAGTTGGTACCCAGTTCATACAAGTATTATCGTGTTTGAAGCCATTTATAGCTTATTTCATCTTATGAAAAAGTAGGCTTATGAGATCACCTTTTGTCCGTGTGTCGTCGTCGTCCCCCCCCCCCCCCCCCAATAAAATCTAAACAGCTGGAGCAACTTCAATGAAACTCGGTATGGACATAGTACTATCTGGTCTGATCTTGACCTGTCCTTCAAATTGAAATAAGTTTCACCAAACCAACATGGCGGCTGTGCAAAATATTTCTTCAGGATTCTATATCTCCGAAAGTATTACTGGTATCACACTGAAATTGTGTATGGTGATAGAGAACACCAAGGTACAAGTAGTTTAAATATGTAACGCCCAAAAACATGTTAAGTACAAAACCAACATGGCAGCCAAGCGAATTAAAAATATTTAAATGGCATCTTCGAGATATAATTCACCGATCACAGTGAAACTTGGTACGATAAATGTTTATACAAGATTTAAACTACTGGCATGACAGTAGTTGTCATTCTGTAAGTATTCGAAGCAATTTGATTCATAAAAGCAAGGTGGTGGCTGTGCAAAATTTTTAAATAAAGTTTTTATTTTTGTGTCCTAATCATGCGATAGAAGTGGACATTTGAATAATAAACCTAGGCAATAATCTTCATCTAAAGGTACATAACTCCATGGCCTACATATATAACAATCCAACACGACATCATCCGAAATATTTAAAACGGTCTTAATATTTGTGAATCTATTTCAGCAATCAAACTGATATATTTTATGTTGATAGAGGCTATTAACGTATGTTTACCTATGGGCGTTTACATATCCTGATGGACACAAATCCGAGGTTAAATGGTGGTGTTGGAAATGTAAATACTGAAATCGATATTTCTCGCGACGTAATCATCCAAACGCTGTGAAACTTGGCATAGTATATCTTCATAGAATGCTTAATATATTGGCGTCTAACTTAATGCAATTTCTATGAGAACTTCAAAATGGCGGCTGTGCTAAATTTTTAATAACATATTTATATTTCTCGTGTCCTTAACAAGCGATAGATATGTAGGTTGGTATAATGAGCCATGATTATAATATCCATCTGCTGACATATCTATATCATATATACAAAACAATCCAACATGGCGTCCAAACTATACATTTCACCGGTTCTCAATATCACCGAAGCAATTTAAGCATTCAAACTGAAATTTTGTATGGTGTTAGAGCAGCGGTTCCCAACCTGGGATACGCAACGAACCGGTTAGGGGTACGCAAAAAATAAACGGTATAGGCGGGCGCCATGTTCCCATCGTACGTGTCAGTCGTAATGTACTGACGTGCAGTGCCGTCTTATTCACTCACATCAAGGTCAATGCTCACCATCAACAACCCACCCTACCCCAACCCCAGTCACTTTCACCGCTGTATTGCTATTGTCTTGATGTGTCTATTTTTGTCAAACTAATCGCTAGAATTAACTGGTTTCCAATAAAATCAAAATTAAAAATCGTATGTACTTTATTTGTTTATTTTCCTTAGCTTAATGTTTATACATCTTCATTTGCACAAGTAAATAAAAGTAAAATTGAAAATTATATTTAGCTTTTTATTGAAATGAAAAGCATACTAACAGCAAAAAAATAATAAATTAAAAATATTAGTTATACTCTATTCAAAAAAATACATTATAAATAGTTGTAAGTTATTCTTAATTATTAATGTTTTCATTAAGTTATAGGGTATACATGTTGCCCGTAATGTATTACACGTTTTAAAAGTTTATTTAATAGGGGGTACTATTCAAGATAAATATGTATAAAGGGGTACGGGAGGAGAAAAAGGTTGGGAACCCCTGTGTTAGAGGACTGCTAAGGACAAATATGTGATTTTCCCTAATCCTGAAAAACACAAAACAACATGGCGGCAAAGTGATTTTCAAATATTGCAAATAACTTTTCTTGCGATCTAATCACTCTAGTTCAATGAAACTCGGCACAGTGAATTTTTATGCAGAGTTTAGTATAGACACAATTGTTTTCAAAAATTCAAGATGCATCAGTTCGAGAATTTTAAACCTTTTTTATCTTTTCAAATGATCTTGTAGACTTCGTCATTATGCTTGAGTCTAAAGTTATGCGGGACGGAGACGATTGCGTTACGGAGATGGAAGTGACGTCATGCAGCTGCGTGGGAAGCCTAAGTTAATGGGTAAAGGACGGCGAGTGCATGACGTCATGCAGCCATGCAGGAAGCCGAAGTTAATGGTTAATGGAGTCTGTTGAAAGAGTCCTGGGGCGTCGAGCGACGTGGGGCTTTGAGCGAAGCGAAAAGAATACAGGGTGACTCCTAAAGAGGTGTACAAGATGCCAGATAAGAATACAGGGCGATTCCTGAAGAGATATACAAGATGCCAGATAAGAGTCTGTTGAAAGCGAGAAGCCCTCCTGAGCCTTTCTAACATGTGTAGCATTTGTAGCATGCGTCATTTGAAATGATATAACGTCCAGTCTTTCAGACTGACTGTAATTTTTATTTTCCGGATCTTTTTCAGGCAATTGGAAAGATGATTCGTATGCTGGGCTACGATACCAATCCATAATCTAATTGTTGAGGACTGTTATATCTTTCGAGAGGGTGAAGGACTTTGGTCACTACTCTTTGTTTTTCTTTATATTCCAAGCGGGCTCTGTATTATTATCTCTGTGGTCTGTTTTGGAGGACATGACTGATCATTGTCTGCTTTGATTTATTGAAAATAAAAAAGTATCAATCAGTATGATATTATAAAAGAACCTATACTCCGGTTAGGCTTTCGATAGTTACAATTTCGTTTCGTAATATTGTGGCGACCTTTGTCAGGATAAAAGAGAAAATGGATTCTCTAATAAAGAAAAGAAGTATTATTTAAGTTCATTTACGCGAATATATAACAACGTGGACAATGATATAACGAAGAATAGTGATGAGATGCTTGTGGAGGCAAACCTGGCGGTGTTCAAGAACAAAGCCAGAGATCTAGCAAAACTGGATGAAGAAATTATAGATCTTATGCTAACAGAAGACTACGCAACTGCAAATCTGGAAAAGGAAATGACTTCTGCAGACGAATATGCAAGTAAGGCCAAACTATTGGAAGTAAAATGTGAAAACTACATGAAAAGTTAAGATAGCTGACATGTTAAATGCTTCATCTGACCCGACGCCTTCAAATGAAGCCCATGCAAAACGCAAGTTTAAATTACCCTTGTTAGAATTTAAGAAGTTTGGAGGGGATGTAAGGGAATGGTTGGCGTTCTGGGGACAGTTCCGAAAAATACATGAAGATCCTGATATAGCCCAGGAAGATAAGTTTCAGTACTTATTACAATCAACATTACCTAACTCTCGCACCCGCGAGATAGTTGTAAGTTTCCCACCAATTAGTGAAAACTATCAAAAGGCTCTCGATAGTTTGAAGTCTAGATTCGGGCGTGATGAATTACTTGTTGAAGTATATGTTAGGGAGCTTCTGAAACCAACCCTTAATCTAACCACCAGTAGCGATAAACCTGATCTTTCGTCCATGTATGATCGCATAGAAACACAACTTCGTGCTTTAGAGACGCTAGGAGTGACATCAGAGAAGTATGCCGCAATGCTTTTTCCTCTTGTGGAATCGTGCCTGTCAGAGGATCTGTTACGTGCTTGGCAGAGGAGTTCATTCACCTCGGGGGAGTCAGCACAGAAGTCAAACCTGGGTAACTTGATGGCATTTTTGAAGCAGGAAGTGGAAAGTGAGGAAAGGATATCTATGGCTATAGAAGGATTTCATTTAGATTCAAAAGGCAAGAACGTTAGTGAAAGTACGTTACCAACTGCGGACTGTCTAATTAATGTTAAATCTTCCAAACCCGTATGTATCTTCTGTGATGGAACTCATAACAGAATGGACTGTTACAAAGCTCGTAAGTTTAGTTTGGAAGAGAAGAGGAAAATTGTCAGAGATAAAAGATGCTGTTTCTGCTGCTTGAAACCCAACCATACTAGTAAGAAATGTAAAACTTTTTTAAAATGCATTGTTTGTGAGGGTAGGCACGTACCTCTCATGTGTAACAAAGCCAGCGTGTCTGTCATATCTGACAAAATCGATATTCCTTCAGTCGAGAACAATTTGTCAAATGTGAATTGTGGACAAGTTCTTTTGAAAACTTTGACTGCTGTAATTAAGGGTATTGCTGAAAAACCAATACGTGTTCTGTTCGATGACGGTTCTCAGAGATCCTATGTTAGGAGTGACTTAGCCAAATAGATGGAATACCAGTCTATAGGCAGTGGTAGTGTGGTACATGCACTCTTTGGTGGTTCCCATTCTAAGCCATATGAACACCAGTGTTACAATGTAAGGTTAGGTAGTATGGATGGGAAATATGCATGCAACTTTGATGCTTTGGATCAGGACGTTATTTGTTCAAATGTGCCCACTGCTCGAGAAGGTCCATGGTTGAGGGAACTGGAAGACGAAGGAATAAAGCTTACTAGTGATAATGGGGATCCTATCGATGTGTTGATTGGAGCAGATGTTTGTGGTAAGCTGTTGACTGGTAAGAAGAAGAATCTTAATTGTGGTCTTGTGGCTATCGAAACACACTTGGGATGGACAATCATGGGGAAGAACAAAAGTGAAAGCTCAGGGAACATTAACCGTTCAATGATGGTTTTGTCAATGTTGTCCACTGAGAAGTCGTTAACTACCTTGTGGGACTTAGATGTATTAGGAATTGAAGATCCAATAATGAGAACCAGCAAGGCTGAGATGAAACGCCTAGCCAAAGACCATTTTGAGAAAACTGTTTGTGTAAATGAAGATGGAAGGTATGAGGTTCAATTGCCCTGGTTAGAAGATCACCCACCCCTTCCGAGGAATTTCGACCTGGCAAAGCGCAGATTGGACTAGACAGTGAAGAAGATGGCGGGCAGTAATTCTTTAGAGCGTTATGATGCTGTGTTGACTGAATGGTTAAGGGATGATGTTATAGAAGAAATACCAAGAGAAGAGTGGGACAATGGACATTATCTTCCTCATAGGCCTGTTTTTAAAGAAAATAGTACAACCCCCATTCGGCCTGTCTTCGATGCTTCAGCAAGAGAGCAAGGGTGCCCATCTCTAAACCAATGCATTGACAAAGGCATTAACTTGATCGAGTTAATTCCACCACTTTTGCTTCGCTTCCGACTTCATGAGATAGGAGTGATAGCAGATATAAAAAAGGCTTTCTTGCAGATCAGTCTTGCTAGAGAGGACAGAGACTTTCTAAGATTTTTGTAGTTTGACAAGTCGGGTAACTTGAGAATATTTCGACACACCCGAGTAGTGTTTGGTGTGACTTGCAGTCCCTTTCTGTTGTGTGCTGTTTTAGATCACCATCTAAAGATCTGTTCGATGCCCAGAAAAGATGGAAATTCTTCCTATTCCTCAAATACTATTACTACACTGCTGAAGTCTTTCTATGTGGATATTTGTGTAGCAAGTGTTCGTGATGAAAAGGAGCTAGATTGCTTCATAAAGGAATCCACTGATATATTTACTAAGGGCAAGTTTGATTTAAGAGGGTGGGAGTTTACCAATCCTGAACTTCCATTGAAAGGCATTAAGCCTACTTCAGTTTTAGGTCTTCTTTGGGACAAGAAAGAAGAGGTCTTGTTTGTGAACACTGATTTCTGGGAAAGTGAAGACATGAACAGGATCACTAGAAGATCAGTATTATCTTTAGCACAGAGGTTATTTGATCCCATTGTTTTTTTTATGTCCAGTGACACTTTTCCCCAAGATTCTTCTCCAAAAGTCTTGGATAACAAAAAATGTTTGGGATGAAGAGCTGAAAGAGGACCTCAAACACTCTTTCATGACTTGGATGGCAGACTTGCCACTTCTGAAAAATATTAAAATTCCAAGGTGGATAACAATGGTAGACAGTGATAATACTTTGAGTTCTATCCATTGTTTTTGTGATGCCAGTCAGGAAGCCTATGCTGCTGCAGTGTTTATTAGATTAGAGAACAGTTCTGGGGTAAGGATTCAGCTCATTCAAGCAAAATCTCGCGTGGCACCGATAAAAGACATCAGTATTCCTAGGCTTGAATTGCTTGCAGCAGTTATTGGTGCGCGACTGACCACTTCCATACTACAAGAGATGGAATTTAAGGTCTTCAGCTGTTCTTCTGGAGCGACTCGTCTACCGTTATAGCGTGGATCAAACGAGAGGAACAATGGTAAACCTTTGTGAGTAATCGAGTGGATGAAATTAGGAAACTTACCCCAAAAGAAGCATGGAGACATATACCTGGAAAAGAAAATCCAGCTGATCTACCTAGCAGAGGGTGTCCTATTAGGAAGTTTGTAACATCAAAATGGTGGAAAGGACCGGAATGGTTACAACTTGCACGAGATATGTGGCCAGTACAAGAGAACCAGATGGATGAAGAAGAAGCCATTGTGGAAAAGAAAAGGGATATTATATCTTTGCTCTGCGAGAATGGTGATGGTGATTGGTACTACTCCTACTTTTCAAGATTTAACAGGATCGTGAGAACAATTGGGTGGATTCTTCGATTTGCATTAAATTGTCGTCTGAAACGAGAAAGAGTTGAACTGGTGAAAGGTGAACTTCTTGCAAAAGAAATGGAAGAGGCGGAACTAAGGGTAATAAAACTTGTCCAGAAGGAGTCGTTCATTGGAGTTCAAGATAAGCAACTTGCATCACTCGCTCCTTACGAAGACCATGATGGAGTAATCCGCTTAACTACGAAGGTGACAGAAAGGAAAGATTTGATGGATTTTAGATTGCCTGAAGTGCTTCCCTCTAAACATGCATTCCCGGTCAATGCATGTGAGATTTTCGAAGTGAAATGCCATGTCCTGTGGTTCGGATTCCACGTTAAAAGGAGGTCCCGTGGCTCATAATCACAAGATTCACGGTCACGTAAAACTACAATCTTCCTTTCCTTCCTTTTTCTAAACATGCAGTGGTTTGCCGATTGATTTATGACACACATGTGAAAAATTGTCATGTTGGTGTTCAAGGACTATTAAGTATCTTACGAGAGAAGTATTGGATTTTACACGGAAGGAGGTCTGTGCGCACTGTTATTTCAAAATGTGTCATCTGCAAGAGACATGGTGGGAGGAAGATGGTTGTTAGCTCCCCACCTTTACCGGAGACACGTGTAAGAGATGCTACAGTGTTTGAGATAATAGGTGTTGATTTAATGGGACCACTATATACTCGTGAAAATAAGGTTTGGATTTGTCTCTTCACGTGTGCAGTCGACCGAGCGATTCATTTGGAGATAGTCTCTTCGTTATCTCCTGGACACTTTTTGCAAGCCTTTCGACGATTTGTGGCTCGTCGTGGAAGACCAGCCATTGTGTATTCAGATAACGGAACTAACTTTACAGGAGCATCCAATATGTTAAAAGCTATTAACTGGGAGAAAATAGCAGAATACAGCAATGTGGAACGAATTGACTGGCGGTTCAATACACCAACTGCTGCATGGTGGGGTGGCTGGTGGGAACGGCTCATCGGTCTTCTGAAGCAGCTTCTGAAGAGAACGCTTGGGAGATCTAGATTAACTGTGGAGGAGTTGTCAACAGTACTGTGTGACTGCGAAGCAATATTGAACTCCAGACCCTTAACCTACGTCTCAGAAGACAATTCTGATTCTGTTCCCATCACTCCTTCTATGTTTATACAAGGTGTAAAGGAGATTGGAGTACCTGATTGTGATACTGCTTATGCCACTGATTTAGGAAAAGGACTATGGCATCAACAACAATTAATCGAAAGCTCGAGGCAACAGTTCAGAACTGAGTATCTTGGCCAACTCAAACTTACTTCCAAGAATCTGAAGCACAACCTGATGGCTGGGGAAGTTGTTCTAATAGGCTCAGACAACAGCAAGAAAATTGATTGGCCTATTGCTATTGTACAGGAACTTATCCCAGGGAAGGATGGAGTTGAAAGAGTAGCACGGCTGAAGACATCATCTGGAACTCTGATTCGGTCAGTCCAAAGATTTTGTCCTTTAGAGATCTCATCTGGAGCTTGGTGCAGTGGTAACCAGTCGACCCTACCTGTAGGAGACCAGTCACCGTTGGAACCAGTAGCTGAGGAGATACCTGTAGTTGGCTATTCCATGGTGAAGACAAGATGTGGAAGAAAAATAAAAGTGCCATCAAGGTTTTCGGAGTGAACTGTAAATAATGTGTGTTGAGACAAATGTCTCAAGGTGGGAGTGTGTTGAGGACTGTTATATCTTTCGAGAGGGTGAAGGACTTTGGTCACTACTCTTTGTTTTTCTTTATATTCCAAGCGGGCTCTGTATTATTATCTCTGCGGTCTGTTTTGGAGGACATGACTGATCATTGTCTCCTTTGATTTATTGAAAATAAAATAAGTATCAGTACGATATTATAAAAGAACCTATACGCCGGTTAGGCTTTCGATAGTTACAATTTCGTTTCGTAATAATAATATTGGTTTTACGTCGCTTTAACTACTACGGCTTTTAGAAACGCCGGAATTTTGCTCTGAAGGGGATTTTTAACATGCCACTGAGTCTACTGACATGGTTCCCTCACATTTGCGCACCCTCAAATGCCAGCTGACTGCGTCAGGATTCGATCCTGTAACCTTGGGCTTAGCAAGCAAGAACGTTACCGCTGAGCCACGCAGCCAGCCAATCCTTGTCTAATGGCACTAAATTTCGTAGCTTATGTTTCATAAATCATAGAAGCCATGCACTTGACCTCTCTAAAAATTAATTCCCATGGTTCATTACGGAAAAATGCCATCTCACGGGAGGAGTCATACTCAATGACATTGAAAGCTATATATTCTAGCACATAACTTCTCAGTGTAATTGTGTTGGTGAAGACATAGGTCGTGAACCAAAAGCTATTTAGTATATCCCATGGAAAATCCCTGTAACAGGCAAGAAAATCTTAATGGAAAAGACAAGTGGGATATATGAAAATAGGATATTTAGTTCTTCACGGAACTACTTGTTCAGTGTTGCCTTAGTAATCGAAATTTAATGTTTTTCAGGCGGTCAACACGATTGTATCCAATTACATTGGTTGGTCCCTTCATTCTGAAAAACAATTACATGACATTAATAAATAGGCCTACACGTGGATGACCAGTTTCAATCGTCAAGTGATCATCATCAGATCCTTTACACTTAGGCTATATGCCTAAATCTATGTCTACAAGTATGGGTGATGGTATTTACAATATATACACTTATTTAGTTACAGTTATCCTCGCCGCTAGATGGGGGCTTCATTCATTCCATTCCTGACCCGGTCGGAGACTGGAAGCAGGCTGTGGATTTTCATTTTCATTTAGTTACAGTAGTAATTGAACTAGCACAACTAGTAAGATTTGTTAGCTATGATCTTTTGTTGAGATACTGATAGTGGTGATAAACATTCAAGTTTGCTTGCTTAGTGCGATTGTTATTAAATGGTGAGGTAGGTGTGGATTGTCAACTTAGCTGTTTGAGCGGTGTGGTCCACTCCCGTGCTGCTGCCAGTACTGAACTGGAAGGAATTTCCTGTCTTGTCTCATTATCTCTTATCCTCCTTGGCCTCTCATAGAAGTATGTTACATACAAAATGCTGCATTTGAATGTATGAATATTACAACCCAATGTTTTAAAAATCCAGAGACCTAAGTATAATGGCCACATTGAAACCCAGGGCAATTTCAGAAATAGAGTGTGGTATGTAAAGAACGTGCTGATAAAATATTAATATTTCAACACAAGGAATTTCCTTTTAAATTTTATCAATGGGTAACCTCAAAGTATCCAACAAAGAAGTGAACCAAGTTGCTAACAAGATATCCTGTCGCAATCTTCCTCTGAAAAATATTAAGAGGCTAAGTTATTATAACCAAGGTTCGCTTTTCAATTTCTGGACAAAGGTGATGGGCATCTGCTTGTGATTTTACGTTGTCCAATAACTGTTATTCCTTCGGCATTCAAAACGTGTTTATCTAAATAATATTATTGGTTTTACGTACCTTTTAATTACAGAGTCTTTTAGAGACGCCGGTGTGCCTGAATTTTGCCCCGATCTTTAACGTGCCAATCAATGTGGGACCAAATCCTGACACAGTCAGTTGGCATTTAGGATGCTTAAATGCGAGGAAACCATGTCAGTAGATTGACTGGCACATTCAAGACTCCCAACAGGATGAAACCCCGGCGTCTCTAAAACCCGTAGTAGTTAAGAGGAACGTAAAACCAATGTATTATATTATTTACTTGCTGCTCGGCAGCATCAGTCTATATTGTAATTCGAAGATATCAGTTGCATTATGAGTATTACGTAAACTCAGTTCTCTCAATATTGTACTGGAGAATATTCTCTTCGAAATTTCTTGAGTTTTCATTGCTACCAATAAGCAATTCTTTTAACTTCATCAAGGTTAGTATTATGTGGAAGTTTGATTTTTCCATCATAGCAACAGAGTGTGCAGCATCGTGCTGTATTCTTCTCAGGTTTTAAATACAACGCAGAGCAATGGTGACAAACTTCCTGAGACCACCTATAGAGAAAGGATTCACATCTGGAATTACATATGAAACAGTACACTGAAAAGTTCAGTTTTTTTTACACCAATTTTGCCTTGGCACTGACTTTACAATTGTGGCAGTTTCGCTAGCCCACACTTTGAGCGACAAGTGTAGCGGTTATTAATGCCCCATGCTGTTGGGTGAGAAATGTAACTGTTTACCTTTGCCTAAGCTATGACGTTTTAATGGGCGCCAAGACCTCAACCCAATGTTGAAATCAAAATTTGTATTTAACAACGTCTAGCTCTGGCAGAACACCTTCAAGACTCTATTCACTCAGATCGTGGTATGATTTGATCATTAACCCAACAAACAATTGTATCAGGAGAAGGAATTGGTCTATATCTAATGCTACCTACTGAAAGCAAAGATTGCATTGTAAAAGAAATGAATTTATTATATAAAACAAGTATAGCAAAATTAATAATAATAATAAGTTTAAAATTTAAATTGGAGCGGTGCGATTTTAATATTACCGATAGAAAATTACGTGAAAACGGAGTCTGATAAATTGATTTTACTCTTATTTCCAAGCTATGAAGTTACTGAAATATGAAATATAAAACAAAGAAAATGAGAGATTGCGTATTTCTGCGTCATCTGCGCTTACCACTGGAAATTGCTAAAGCATTTCCCTCGTACTGGATGATGCTGTGTGCTTCCCACAGTCTCCTGGACGTCGCCATCTTCTTCGTTATTTGATGATATTCTGGTAGATTAGATAATTCTATGGTCCGTACCTCGGACCCAAACACTCGTACAACCACACTGGTTAAGTTTTACAAAAGTTAGTCCTCCAATCCACGGAACATCGGAGCGACTCCCGCGTGAACCATACTCGGGAAGTTCTATACAGATAGTCCTCGTCCCACGGAACATCGGAGCGACTCCCGCGTATAACCACACTCGGCAAGAACTACACAGATAGTCCACGTTCCATGGCGCGTCGAACGATATATGCACCTGTCGGCTCCCCCACTCTTCAGTCGACTTCGAGCTTACGTGGTCTCCACTGATTGGCTGACCCACCACGCGATCTTCCCCTCCTCTGGTTCATTACACACGGCGCGCGAATCAAGAAGTCGATTTCCGTTCCGTATATTCGCCTTTTCTTGACGATGCGAACCCGCTTGCGTAATACTTCCCGACAGGATTAAGCGTGTACTTGAATTCCCAGTGAGTCACATCTCTCAAATACCCTAACTGACAAAACTCCGTAAAATTCCGTAATCAGATAATTTTCTATGATATCGTCGTTCGTAATAATTTGCTTGATAGTGTTTTCTAAGACATAGAAAACCTATCTGTATGCTTATAATTTTTATAAAATGCTCCGAAATATCTTAATAATAATCATAATAAATTAATAATAATAATAAATTAACGTGAAAAATTCTCTTGGCAGAACAATTTGCTGCGTTAATAAATATAGAATGGCTTCCTACTGACTTATGCCACAATAAAACAACTACCCCAATTATACACTCTCAATAGTCCATGTTATAATACACTCACCGGCAAACAAATCGCAACACTTGTATTTTTTAATTATTCTCATAATTTATTGCACTGAAATTATTCTTATGTAAAAAATTATGCGTAATTAATTGTTTTTTAAACATTTGAAAACCACTTCACATACAAAATATAGCTTCAAATAAAAAATCTGCTTAATTTTCTAGAATTAAAAAAAAAGTGAAAATGTCTTAAAATTTGAGTAAATTACATAAAAATTTAATCTGAGTTCCAAAATGTATCATTACGGTACAGAATTAATCCATTCCTTTGGGTACCAACACAAGAACTGAACACTTAAAAACGGGTATTTCCAACCCTAGCACGAATCACCTTGCGTAACCTCTCTGCCATACTTGCAATGCTTTGTGAAATGCTTTCCTGTGGGATGCGTTCCCACTCCTCATGCAGGATCACCCGAAGTAGCCGGAGAGTCTCAGGATCATGTTGCCAAACATTTCTGGCCAACATATGCCAAACATGTTCAATTGGATCCAAGTAAGGGCTCCTAGCTGGCCAGTCCAGTGCATAGATTCCAACCACATGCAGGTACTGCTGGACACATTGGGCAGTGTATGCTCGTGCGTTGTCGTGCATTAGGCGAAATTCATCCCAGACAAATGGAGCAAATGGTACAACATGGTTTTCAAGGACTTCCGTGATGTACCGGTCAGCTGTGAGAGTCCCATTCTCAATTAGGTAAAGTTCAGTCCTGGCATCCATACTGACCCCGGCCCAGGCCATGACAGAACCCCCGTCGAATGCAGTCCTGGAGGAAAAAGTTACAGGACAAAACAAAACCTTTCTCCAACCCTCCTCCACACTCTTTCTCTTCCATCAGGCGATCTGAGACCGAATCTCTTCTCGTCTGTGAAGAGAACGGCTTGCCATTTTAATTTTAAAAATCAAGTATTGGTTTTTTTTTGCCGGTGAGGGTATAACAAAATAATAATGTGAAACTAGAGGTATGGGGACTTCTCTGACACCCTGAATATCCCTGAGAATTCCCTATTTTTCCAGGATGAATCAGAAATTTTCCTGAGGAACATCAATGGAGTGACTACATTTTCAAGGGCCAAGTTACTTCAGTTAAGCCCTGTGATCTACTATTTAAACTGTACTCAAAGAGTGTTTCAAAGTACGTTAACAACAGTTGATAATTGAAAAATGCTTTTTATAAATTTTGTACATTTCTAACTTTATCCAGGATATCCTATTATCAGAGGAGCAAAAAAGGTTTAACCAATAACCATAACTACACACAATATTTGTAAAACTTACATGTATTAAGAGTAACTCTTCTATAACCATGCTCTCAAAAAAAAAAAAAAAAACAGCATAAATGCACCATGCACATAGACCATAGGTGGGCAATGAGAGAGCTGGCCCCCCGAGCTAATGGCATGAGCACGGAAAGAGCCGCAAGCAGCTGACTTCTGACAGTTTGTGTTGTATGGACTAGATGGCGACAAGTGAAGTTGCGCCACAATCGCGGCCACAACAATGTACATGGCTGAATATATTATGCTTACGTGACACAAACATATAGTACGGTACATTATGTGATATATTTATGTATTAATTTTGTTTCCTACACATCGCCTAATGAAATTAATATACCGGTAATTAAACATACATAGCACATGCCATTTGTATACAGAAGATTATTTACTTCCTCAACGTAATCTAATGCATTGAATATTAAGCGCAATAAAACTGTTAAAAGGTTGCCGTACATCTCTTTTGATACGTGTTCATTTCCTAGTTGTAACTAACTGTGAGCCGTGCAAGCAGCTGGTTAGCTGTACTTTCCATCAGAGTGCACACTCTGCTCCTTTATTCTGCCCGAGTTAGAGCGCTGCTCATTGAGCCGAATTGTGCTCATTTTGATATAGACATACAGACTACTTGGTGTCCTTGACAGCATGTTCATTGAAGCGAGTTGAGAAGACTAGTAGCATCCCACATGCTTCTCTGAATCAAGATAGCACACAGCACAACTGTGACACCTGTGTTACTGACAACTTGAAGCTTGCCGAGTGTCTGGTATCCCACTGTGCTTTCAGATCGCACTGGCAGAAAACAGTGGAGCGAACTATGCACATTCTACCTGTGTAAATATGTGCACAATCTTTCAAGAAATCAGAGCTAACTGATCAATAAGAACATATGTTAACAACAAAATTCAAAGCGAATAAGAGCTGGTGGGTGAAAAGTGGGGCTAGCATTACGGCATACAACATGTCCTTAGCAACTTTTCACAGTGTATGCTGAAGAATTCGATTTATTTCAATGTCATGTGTTAAGAAAATACATCACTATTTGCTCAGACATAATGGCAATGCTGATCAAATGAACTCAATTTTTTTAAATGTTACCTACTGTCCTTCAAAGGGGAACAATCATTTTCACAGCCACTGCCATCATCTTCAAAAGTATGGTAGCTTCCTTAAAATGTTGGAGATAGATGATCTCGTTCCACCCCTTGAAACAAAAATTCCCATCGCTGTTGGATCAGACCTGAAAATACTGTAATAGTACATTATGCAACGAGCCTATAATGGCTATAATTAAGACACGAGTATTTTTATAAAACGAGCGTATGCGAGTTTTATAATTTCCATACGAGTGTCTTAATTGCCATTATAGGCGAGTTGCATACGACTGTTTATGTTCGACGATAATTATAACTTTATTATATGTTTTAACATAAATATTCATAAATATATGTTCAGTCACTACAGTAGAATGTTGTGATCGGGTGCTGCGGTGGGTAGTATATCTCTCTTGTCCAAGCTCTCTGGACAACCGACGCATGCGCTCTGTGTGCTTCAATACCATATGTTCAGATTGCGCACCAGTATTCAGTAAAACTGTCACTGAAGTCGTGTCAAAACCATGCGCTGTGTAGAAATTGGTTTTGGGGATATTAAGGTACCGGTACAGTGCTATTTCTTGTCTCATATTCGCCAGTTTATTTACGCGAACATATGGACGGTGCGTATTCCATGTCGGTAATTTATTATAGTTCGATGTTGTGTTTATGTCCGACATGTTGGATTTTGAGTGCATGCGCGAAGGTATCGTTACCTAATTGGTCAATGAACGAGCTCTGATTGGCTGGAGAAACTGTATCATAATGAAAAATGGTGTTATAATGACCATCATTATGATACAGTTTTCTAACACATAATAGTGAGGGTCGAACATAAAGCATTTAAACCTAGTTGAAGTATATACCTGTAGATGTAGTCATTCGTGAAGAGCTGCGATGAGTGAAATGTCTCTCGCAAAGAACGTTGTTGTTTCAGAGGGGCTTGGACATCATGATAATTTATCCTCTTGTACTTGGGTGTGTGTAGAATTTGTCTGATCACTTGTGTTATTGTGGGTCTGTAGTAGTGTGTATTGTTACGGCTGCGAGTTTGTGTCATCGCTCACCGCATGAGTCACGACTGCCCCAGGGCTGGGCTGTGCCCTGCCTCCTGTATTGCGTGCGCCTTATGCAACAGGGCTATTAGGACAAAGGGATAGTCCAGAATATTCGTGACTGGACCAGCGATGGAAACCTCGAGAAGCCGTGAACCCTGGATGGATCTAGAAGCATTTATTGAGTCACCGGCCTGCTATATAAGTGCGACCTGTTAAGCAGTGGTTGTTGTGTTTTACGAGCTAGTGTGAGCGATTATTCTGAGCGACAGAAGTGTGGTGACTTGCGAAACCTCTAGTGGAGCGGGGAAGTGAGACTCCTACAGAGGAACTGTGCCTTGAGCGAGTGTGTTTATCTCCAGTGCGACAGAAGTGATTGTGCTACATTGTGAAACAGGGCGTAGTACGGTGACAGGCTGGGTGCAGCTATTTCCAGCTAGCGTACGGGACCGGACTCATTAGCGAAGAGGATTAACTGTGGTCTGTTGACAAGTGAAAGGGGAAGTGTTCTCGCCGTAAGGAAACTGGAGTAAGGTAATAATTGCTTGTATTTACTGAAGAGTGCTCTATCCTTCTGGACGCAATAAAGTTAATTATTTCTTTAAGCAGTAATTGGTGTTTTGCTTCCTACCCACCGTAATCCAGTTAACAAAAGTGCCACTAGGGGTGGCACGTAACAACTGGTGTCAGAAGCGGGATTACGAACTCAAGCACAACACCTGATGGTCCTGGTTTCAAAACCCGAGCAGGTCATTTTCTCTAATTTTTCTGTGAGTGCATGCCCTTTACATGGCAAACAACTAAAATGGAGGCACAATTGGCAGCATTGCTAGAAAAGTTAAATGGCATAGAAGACGGCCAGAAGAATTTAACCAAGGACCTAACTGCCAAATTAGAAGACGGCCAGAAGAAGCTAGAAGACGGCCAGAAGAAGATGGAAGACAGCCAGAAAAGTTTAGCCGAGGACCTAACTTCCAAATTAGAAGAAGGTCAGAATAAGCTAGCAGAGGACCTGAAGGACGGCCAGAATAAGTTAGCAGAGGACCTAACCGCCAAATTTCTGGATGGCCAGAAAAATCTGGAAGAGTGTCTGCTGACGAAATTAGAGGAGAGCCAAAGGAAATTAGAACAGGGCCTACGTGAGGAAGTCGCAGCAGTGGAAAAGAAGTTCGACGCCTTACAAGTGGAAGTTGCCGAGCTGCACCAACGCCCGCTGATGGGGGTGGAGGAGAAGTTCAACGCCTTACAAGGGGAAGTTGCCGAGCTGTGCCAACGCCTGCTGATGGGGGTGGAGGAGAAATTCAACGCCTTACAAAAGGAAGTTGCCGAGCTGCGCCAACGCCCACTGACGGGGGTGGAGGAGAAATTCAACGCTCTACGAGAGGAAGTTGCCTAGCTGCGCCAACGCCCGCCCACCGTTACACCGGGAATATCAGGAACGGGACATAGCAGAGTGACGCCCCCAACCTTCGACGGAAAGGTCCCGTGGAGCACCTACTTACGTCAGTTCGAGGCGGCCTGTTCCATAAATAACTGGAACAACACAGAAAAGGCTACAGCTCTCATTGTAGCGCTGAGAGGTGACGCCCTTAATGTCCTTCAGGCCATCCCGACTGGATCCCAGGACTACGCTTCCCTGATCGCCCATATGGAGTCCCGATATGGAGATAGCCATCTTCAGCAGGCCTATCAGATGCAGCTCCGGACCCGGGTACAGAAGAACGCGGAAACCCTGCAGGAGTTCGAGATGGACATCGCACGCCTCGTAAGGCTCGCCTACCCAACAGTGCCGGCCGACTTTCTGGAGCAGATAGCGACGCAGACTTTCACCGACGGGCTACGGGACTCGGACACTCAACAGGCGCTGCGTCTCGCGCGCAATAAGACCCTGGCAGATGCGCTGAGCCACGCACTTGAGTTCGAGACGGCACAACAGGCATCTAGAATGCACGCGCAGGTGCGTTAAGTGGACGTCGACGAACCAGCAAAAACCAACAAGACCAAGCCCCTGGCCGATGAACTGATGGAGGCGCTAGGCCAGTTCTTCAAGAGTCGCAGTACCACCAACAAAAACGTAGCCGAAGAACATCCGGAGAGGCGGCCCGGAAGAGGACTACCGACCTGCTGGACCTGCCTTAAGAGAGGCCACCTGAGCAAGGACTGCGGTGATCGCCGCCGCCAAGGGTTTCCGTTGGGACAGTCAGTCGTAGGGAAACCGCGCGGCCCAGGAAAGCAAGTATCAGCCAGCCTTGGGTGGCAAAGGTTGGGTTGTGACAGTCGTCAAGCCCCGGCAGTCCAAGTTCGTGTGACGCAGTTACGGAGGGATAATAGCAGCCTGATGGTCGACGGAGTCGTCAACGGAGAGAGCTGGTCCATGCTAATCGACACGGGAGCATCGAGGACCATCGTCAGTCCCACCGTGATCCCGAAGTGGAGAGTGCAACCCACACAAAGGAACCTCCAGCGAATAACCGCGACCGGAGAGACCGCACCGGTACATGGCGAAGCATCACTGGAGTTCGTCATTGGTCGACGGGCGATAAAGCATCCAGTGCTTGTGGCTGACGTATCAAATGAAGTGATCATCGGACTGGACTTCCTGGACCAGAACAACATCATCTTGGATCTGAGTACCAACACTCTGCATTTCGGAGGTGAGGAACTTGCTTTGCAACCTGCGCACGAGTCCATCACCGCACGACGAGTAAGGTTGAGAGAAGACGTCATCGTTCCCGCCAGAAGGGAGGTCAGCGCTGCCGTAATTGTCGACGGAACTGCTGAGGAAGTGGCGGCTGTCATCGAGCCAAAATATGAGGACATCCAGACAAAAGGATTGCTAGTTGCCAAGACACTCATCAACACGACGTCTCGGCCGTACGTCCGCCTGTCCAACCTGAACGACTACGACATTACGGTTCACCGGGACACCAACCTAGGAGTCTGCGAGCCCGTTACCTGTATTGCCCGCATTACTGATACGACAGACTGACACTTGCAGACGGACAACCGAAGAAGACGCACATTGCCAGAAGAACTACAGAAGCTGTACCAAGGATCCCAGGACCATTTAGACGAGGAACAATCACGCCAACTTCAGGACCTGCTACGCGAATTCCAGGATATCTTCTCCGTGGGGAGCAGAGACTTCGGCAGGACAAGCTTGGTCCAGCACAGAATCGACGTTGGGGACAGCGCACCGATTAGGGCCCCATTCCGACGAGTCCCGCTCGCCAAGCAAGCCGAAGTCGACCGGATGGTAGAAGAGATGAAGGAGCAAGGGGTGATCGAGCCATCACATAGTCCTTGGAGTTCTCCGGTCGTGCTAGTGAAGAAGAAGGACGGTTCCACCAGGTTCTGCGTGGATTACAGGCGGGTGAATGACGTCACGAAGAAGGACAGCTACCCCCTACCCCGGATCGACGATACCCTGGACACCATATCAGGGTCGAGATGGTTCTCCACCTTGGATTTGAAGAGTGGCTACTGGCAGGTGGAGGTCCACCCTAAGGACCGCGAGAAAACTGAGTTCTCTGTGGGCAGCGGGCTCTGGCAGTTCACCGTCATGCCATTCGGTCTGTGCAACGCCCCTGCGACCTTCGAAAGGCTAATGGAGTCCATTCTGAGGGGACTACACTGGAAGACCTGCCTGGTCTACCTAGACGACGTCATCGTTCTGGGGAGAAGCTTCGAGGAGCACTACAGCAACCTGAAGGAGATCTTGTTGAAGCTACGGACTGCCCAGCTGAAGTTGAGCCCAAGAAGTGTCAGCTCTTCCAGAAGCGGGTCCAGTACCTTGGGCATATCGTCTCCGAGGACGGGGTGCGCACCGACCCAGAGAAGACCGCAGCTGTGAGGGAGTGGCCAGTTCCGAAGGACAAGTCCCAACTACGAAGCTTCCTGGGACTCTGCACTTATTACCGTCGCTTCGTGAGAGGATTCGCCGACATCGCCAAACCTTTACATCGACTGACTGAGAAGGACCAACTCTTCACGTGGACAGCAGAATGCCACAGTGCCTTCGAACAACTCAAGCAGGCTCTGTGCACCGCGCCTATTCTGGCCTACCCCAGACCTGGAACAAGGTTCATCGTCGATACCGATGCCAGCGACTTTGGCATAGGGGGGATCCTGTCGCAAGTAGTGAACGGCGAGGAGAGAGTAGTGGCCTACTTCAGTAAGGCCCTGTCAAAGCCAGAAAGGAACTACTGCGTCACCAGGAAGGAGCTGCTCGCCATCGTGAAGACCATTGAACACTTCCACAAGTACCTGTACGGGCAAGAATTTCTCATCAGGACCGACCATGCATCCCTGCGGTGGCTCCTGAACTTCAAGCAGCCCGAGGGTCAACTCGTACGGTGGTTAGAGAGGCTTCAACAGTACAACTTTGAGATTCAGCACAGGAAAGGCCAGCTGCATTCTAACGCCGACGCCCTGTCACGAAGACCGTGCCCCGAAGACTGCACCTTCTGTGCCCGAAGGGAGGAGAACACCGGGATACAGTGCCGAAGGACTACCGTGGACTTTCAAGGGAGCTGGAGCCGCGAATCTTTCACGCGGGCACAAGAGAAGATGATGACCTGGGACTGATAGCCGAATGGAAAGGGGCCTGTGTCCCCAGACCCGGGTGGAACATTGTGAGTGACTGCAGCCCAAAGTTTAAGTCCTACTGGGCGCAGTGGGACTCGCTGATTGTAAGGGATGGCCTCATCTGCCGCGCCTGGGAGAGCACCGACGGGAAGACATCTCGGGAACAAGTCGTCGTTCCAAAGGCTATGACGGAGGAAGTCCTGAAGGAAGTTCATGGAGGATCATCTGGTGGACACCTAGGGATAAAGAAGACCCTGGAGAAGCTGAGAGAGCGGTTCTACTGGATCGGATGCCGAACAGACGTGGAGAACCACTGCGCGAGGTGCCACGATTGCGCAGCCAGCAAGGGCCCAGGACAAAGACGACGGGGTCCACTGAAGACCTACAACGTGGGCGGCCCCATGGAGAGAGTGGCCATCGATGTTGCTGGGCCATTCCCGTTAAGCGAGGCAGGGAACCGCTACATATTAGTCGTCAGCGACTACTTTACCAAATGGCCGGAGGCGTATGCGCTCCCTAACCAAGAAGCCGCGACGATTGCAGAGACCCTGGTGAAGGAATTCGTCAGCCGGTACGGAGTACCCCTGGAGCTGCACTCCGACCAAGGGAGGAACTTCGAGTCGCAGGTGTTCCAGAACCTATGCCAGCTGCTGGGAATCCGGAAGACAAGGACAACGCCGCTACACCCTCAGTCCGACGGGATGGTAGAGCGATTCAATCGCACCATCGAGAACCATCTCCGAATAGTCGTCAGCGAGCACCAGAGGGATTGGGACAAACATCTTCCACTATTTCTCCTGGCCTACCGCGCCGCCGTGCATGAAGCCACCGGGTGCACACCAGCCCGGGCCATGTTTGGGAGGGAGCTCCGTCTACCTGTCGATCTTGCCTTCGGCCGACCTGGGAATGATCCGATCCCGGTAAGCCAGTATTGTCAAGAACTGGTCGACCAACTGGAGGACGTGCACGCGTTCGCAAGGAGGAAACTGCGGATCGAGACGACCGAATGAAGACCCGATACGACCAGCAGACGGATGCCGGCGGATTCCACGAGGGCGACCTGGTCTGGCTCTTCAACCCATTACGGAAGAAAGGCCCGTCACCCAAACTGCAGAAGTCCTGGGAGGGCCCGTACCGAGTCGTGAAACGGATCAACGATGTCGTCTACAGGATCCAGCGGAGCCCGAGGGCGAAGATGAAGATCGTGCATCGAGATCGCCTGGCAGCCTACGGAGTCACAGACGGACCAATGATTGATCGGGACGATCAGCCTTTTTAGCAAGGGGGTGGTGTTACGGCTGCGAGTTTGTGTCATCGCTCGCCGCACGAGTCACGACTGCCCCAGGGCTGGGCTGTGCCCTGCCTCCTGTATTGCATGCGCCTTATGCAACAGGGCTATTAGGACAAAGGGATAGTCCAGAATATTCGTGACTGGACCAGCGATGGAAACCTCGAGAAGCCGTGAACCCTGGATGGATCTAGAAGCATTTATTGAGTCACCGGCCTGCTATATAAGTGCGACCTGTCAAGCAGTGGTTGTTGTGTTTTACGAGCTAGTGTGAGCGATTATTCTGAGCGACAGAAGTGTGGTGACTTGCGAAACCTCTAGTGGAGCGGGGAAGTGAGACTCCTACAGAGGAACTGTGCCTTGAGCGAGTGTGTTTATCTCCAGTGCGACAGAAGTGATTGTGCTACATTGTGAAACAGGGCGTAGTACGGTGACAGGCTGGGTGCAGCTATTTCCAGCTAGCGTACGGGACCGGACTCATTAGCGAAGAGGATTAACTGTGGTCTGTTGACAAGTGAAAGGGGAAGTGTTCTCGCCGTAAGGAAACTGGAGTAAGGTAATAATTGCTTGTATTTACTGAAGAGTGCTCTATCCTTCTGGACGCAATAAAGTTAATTATTTCTTTAAGCAGTAATTGGTGTTGTGCTTCCTACCCACCGTAATCCAGTTAACAAAAGCGCCACTAGGGGTGGCACGTAACAGTATATTTGTAATTCAGGTGAGGAAATGGAAGGATGTGGTAGTGGCCTTAAGTTAGGAACCATCCCAGCTTTTGCCTTGAATAGAATTGGGAAACCAAGAAAAAATATTTCCAAAACTGAGCAGAGGTGGGTTCGATTCCCACCTCTGCTCAGTTTTGCCTCGCAAAAAACGAAAACCTCCCCTATACATTCACTTACTTCCTCAGTATTGTGACATACCATACAGTCTACACTAAAGGTCTTGAAAATGGCAAAGCGGGGCATCTAGATAAAATTTTCATACCTGTTAGTATAGTATCATGTACAATATTACTGTAAAACTCATTCCAAAAATTTCATATGATTCCCAGTATTTGAAGAGAACTCCTAGGTATCTTTTCTTGCAAAACCTCCAAAGTTGGTGCTGCAATTAAACAACCACATAGAATTTCAATTCTTTTCTCTTCAGGACGAGTAGTATGTTGTTAGTCAGCAGCTTTGCTATTTACCCTTAAAGGTTTCGAAACTGCAGGGAATAAACATGGTTCCCTCTCCTTGGTATGAAATCCTTCACAAGGACTATTATCTAATTCTAAGTTATTGGGGTTTAACGTCCAGCAAAATGTATATATTTGGATTTTAGTGAGCCACTAATAAGCTTGCGTTACTGTATAAGGATTCAGGAGTTTCACAATGGTGCCAACCATCACATTTGATTCTATATGTAAACTGTTAACAAGAGTTCCTTTTCAGTCAGTCAACACGAGTGTGCCCAATTAGATTGGGCGGGGAGTAACAATTATTTTTTCACCCTAAACTGAAAGAAATGTTACATGAATTATTTACACACTTCTCGAACAAATGGAGGGTTTAACTAAATGACAAATTTCGTTCGTCAAGCAAACATCATCAGAACCTGTTTACTTAGGCTTAATTTAAGCTCGGTGGATATGTATATAACACGTAATGTACAACAATACCTACCATCTAATAAGTTAACAAAAAGTTTTTAGTTAAATTTACATAACGTGTCAATTATTTTAAAGGAAATTGTATTCCGTTAGTCTGGAGCACTTCCGTAAATGCTGAGTTTCTTGTTGTTAGTACAGTTTATATGCTTAAATTTGCATACACTTTGATTGATTAACTTCTACCGTGGTGAGCTTCTGATAAGATTACAGTCAAAATTATTTTGTTAAAGTCCGTTTCTATATAACTGACACGCATTTAAATATTGTTAAGTTATTAAGACATGCAAACACTAGTACATATTACTGTGACTCTATAGATATAGTGTGGCCAAATAAGTGCTGATTTCAGATTGGCTGTGCTTCGAGGTGCACGTGAACCGCCACACTTCACCCTAGCACTGTCTTGTACACTGATTATTTTAATGGTTGTAGTTAGCATAACTGGTGAAAAATGGCGGCTAATTGAGCATTCGGCTGTACGAACAGGCCGGATAAAGAATTTATCACGAAAGTACTTCCGAGCAACCCAATTAGAAGACGAACTGCCATGCTTAAAACAGAAGGGTGGTGTCCTGCTAATACATTGTGTTTATGAGAAGTAAGTACAGGCAAGATTCTCACCATTATGGATCCGTATTGACTTACAGTATAATATATCTCTATTTCATTATGTTGCTCGTATCGGCTCTGTATTGATGCAATTAATTGTACATTAATTGTATTGAAAGGGTGGTTCACAATAAATTAGATTTTGCTGAATATCTCTACTTAGTATAAAACAAAGTCCCCGATCCTTGGATGTCACAGGTAATCTCGAGAACGACTGGATGGATTTTGACGAGATTTTCACCTTATGATCAAAGGAAGCCAAGCAGTAACAAGATCACTGAAAAAGTCAGAAAAAAAACCTAACAAACTGGCGTCCGTGCGCTTTTTAAGCTTACGCTGAGCAAACCATTAAAAAGATCAATATACAACGAGTGTAAGAATTGTTCATCATGAGAAGTTCTACAAAAAAATCCGGCAGAGCATATCTCTACCTTCAATACATCGCCCACTATAAGTGTCTTTACATTTTCATTTCTTCCAACAATCCCCATTCAATTACCGAGGCGACAGTTTTCGAGCTAGCTAGGGGCAAGACTACCACCCCAGTTACAGCCAACAGCAAACTGTCGAGTCGTGTTGAGTTAAGACTTCAGAGAAGAGTGGTTGTGTTTGGAGTTTCCCTGGAAGTGCAACTCAGCATTTCTTCTTTACACCTGTCAACTTTCCGTTCCGCAAAATACACAAGTCAAGTTAAGATTGGACAGAAGGGGGATTTGTGTTTTATGCACCTAGCCATTCTTAAATTATGTCTGACAAGAATTCGTTGCACATGCATCTCCATGATAATATACCTAATAAATAGTCCAGTCAGTGATTTTAACTCATCATGCTGAGACGTAGAACGGATATAGGTCGTAGTTCATTGACATCGAGAAAAGAAAAAAAAAGAGTTATCACGCAATGCATTCATAACTGTTCCCGGGCGAAGCCATATCAATACCTTTTATTGTTTAACTTAATCAGTACATGTTTCAGTGGCCCAACCCACCTTCTTCGGCTGATCTAGTTTTTACAAGCAAAACTATAACGTTTCTATCTATTTTATTAGATGTTATTCCTTGTTCTTATTATTCATTATCCTCCTTTTGTTCTGTTTTGCTTGTCTAGAAATAACTTGAAATGAAAATCCACAGCCTGCTTCCAGTCTCCGACCGGGTCAGGAATGGAATGAATGAAGCCCCCATCTAGCGGCGAGGATATGAACCGTGCCGGCTGCCGAGGCCTGACGCACTCCTCTGGGGCAATGATTAAATGAATGACAAATGAAATGAAATGATCGTGGAGAGTGTTGCTGGAATGAAATGTTGACAGGGAAAACCGGAGTACCCGGAGAAAAACCTGTCGGCCTCCATTTTGTCCAGCACAGATTTCAAATGGAGTGACCGGGATTTGAACCACGGTCCCAGCGGTGAGAGGCCGGCGTGCTGCCGCCTAAGCCACGGAGGCTTTTCTAGAAATAACTTACTAGTATTTAATTTAAAACATTGTTAAAATTCCTTACTTAAGAAATTATAACTCGTTACTCTAAGATGCCGAAAATTATCAATTCATTTTGAAATTTCAAGATGGCCACTGTGCATTCTATTGAGTGTGATAATCTTCTGACGAACAAATGCGAGAGCTCTTGGCAAGATACATCTTGAATACACAATTTCATTCGGAGTTGTAGATTTTAATGTTCTAATAGTTTGCACAGCCGCCACCTTGAATGTATGGACAGTCTGATCTTTTGCCTTGGCCATAAAAGACCACATATACGGTCCTACCTTGTCGCAAAATTTTCTTTACGGTAGGTCCGAAGTGTTACAAGTTATTTATTTTTACATTTTAAACTTGGCAGCTGTGCATAACATACAGTCTCATGTTGTTATCAGTGTTGACAACAGAGGCTACTTATATGAACCTCTCTAAATGCCAAATACTGTGAACATTGACGCATTGGATCATAACTTATGGATTATAATGCTTGCATGATTCGCACGGCCACCATCTTGAAATGGTTTGCCTGATGACCTTGTAGTTTGGGCATCAGATGCTTCCCATATGAAGGAATATTTTTCCAAAATTTGGTAGAGATCCGATGATTCAGTCGTAATTTGATTTAAGCTCTGAACATTTGGGTAAATTCCATTTTCTTCAGGTTAAGATGGTGGCGAATAAAAACATGACACTGTCCTTTGCTAGTGCTACCTCTGAACCAAATTTAGTTAAATTCGGGTTTGTCATGTTTGAATTGATAGTGGGAGGGGACACTCATTCACACACACAGAGACAAACAAACAAACAAACATTTGGCCCATGTAGTTCTCATTAGTAAAGATATGAGAAAATAGCATTTTGAAATCTATTTTGTAGCACTTAAATCTAAAGGCTTATAGTAAAACCTCCATAATGGGATGGCAAAAGAGAAAGAACTTCGAATTAACTGCAGACTACCCCCCCCCCTCAAAAAAAAAAAAACAGGAAAGCTTGCAAACAATGGAAACAGGCAATTACTGATATAACTTTTTGCAACTCTTGATTGACAATCTGTAAAACAGTATCCTAATTATTATTCAAAGAGAAATCACTGAACGACATGAAACATAACCTATAACTCCCACATTGTGGAAAACGCATGCATCATATTCATAATAAGCAACATTCCAAAACGAGGAGAGATCAGAGGAGAATGCAAAATAAACATTGCTTTTTTTATCATGGTCATACACTAGAAATGAGATGCCGATGTGATATAAACCAATATAACCATAACCTTACTACTCTTGCTGTAAGAAAGAATCAATACAAACGATTAGAACATAGATGCCATGCGAGAGCCGCAACAGTTTTCAAATTGATTACAAATAGATTGTATCGACGACAATCGATATTTGCAAATATCGATTATTAGGGCAATAATTTTATCGCTGGAAACTTGCTCATTTCGAAGTGCGGCGCGAAAATTCTGTAAAGAGAAACATATACAATATTTTTCCATAAATTGGGATTTTTTCGCATGTATGGAGAAAAATCGCAAGAACCCAGTTATTGCACCTCGTCACATATTCAGTTTTGCAAATTGTGGGAGTAGATTGTCAATAGTCAACAAATAGATGAAACATCAGGTAAAAAGTAGAATTCGCATTTATTGCAGTTGCGATTTTCCCCTATCTCTACTCATAAGTGAACTTGAATGTTTTTTGCAAAAATCAAAAGTAGGCCAAAAATGGAAACATTGGCAGTAATCACAGCTGCTCTCCATAATGTGTGTCGAGACATGAATTTTTCACAACTCCCTGAAGATTCAGATAGGTACTTGCTGCTCAAATGGAAGAACAGATGAAGGGAACTACGTGCCACACGTGGGTAATAATGCTACTAGAAGATTAATAAATGATTATTTTGCAACTTTGTAAGGCAATAATTCTTTAATCCATTTGCTTTTCCAGGAGTTTTATCTCCAGTTCCAACTTTTTACATATCAACTCACTTTCTTTACATTAATTTCTCATCTTCTTCATACATTTCACAACATACCAGGTCTGTTTCATAATGCGACCAAATTCATAAGAAAACTTTTATTGAATATATTCATGCAATGAATCAAAACTCGGCACCCTCCTGAGTCTATACACTTCTGGAGGCGGTGCTTCCAGGCCTGGAAGGCCTTCTCCAGGATGTCCTTTAGAGCCGATGTAACATGAGACTTGATGTTTTAAATCATGTCCCAATGTTTCCTTTTCACCTCCCTTTCTAAGAAAGGAAACAAAAAACAGTCTGCGGGAGCCAGGTCCAGAAGGTAGGGAGGCTGGGGGAGCATTGCGGTGTGGTTCGTGGCCAGGAAATTGTTGACAATGAAGGCTCTGTGGATTGGCGTGTTGTCGTGATGAAGTTTCCAAGAGTCCTTGATGTCGCTTCGGCAGTGGACTTCCCAAGTTAACGCAAAATTTGATAGCGCATCGCTGTCTCACAGAATGATCCATTGCACCATGTTATGTATCCTCAAAACGGGGTTCATGGGAACGCACGTCCAGACACTACGACAGGGTGCGTTTAGAAGCTAACACCCCCATCCACCAAGGCAGGTTAGAAGGCGCTGCAGAGCATCGTCAGTCAGGAAAAAATCGGTCGCATTACTTACGGAACGGACTCTGTATGATGTTTTCTTTTCATTATGTATTCCTTCTCTTGATAACTAGTCTGTTGACAGACAGAAAGTTGTTCATCCACTAAGTTCGAAAATGTCATGTTCGTCTCCACAGAGGTCGTTGGACAGAGGGAACCATGTTTGTACTGTTTGCGTTCTGTAACAAAAAGAGTTTATTAAATAACACTAAAAATATTTCCTTTAAGAGTCCTCACCATCCTTTCCCAAGGTTCACATTTCTTTAAATATTCAAGATCGTTGGTAGTTTATGAACGTTCTGCAGCTTGTTTTTATAGATTAACTAGCAGTAGTGCCAAGCTTCGCCAGGTGGATTTATTTGTTTTATGGATGATAATGAATACTACTACAGAACTCGCACATGATACACAAACTAACAGAAAAAAAAGAAGAAAAAAAAAACACTTTTTGTGGTGATTGTAGTGCGGGTGATAAATAGTACAGTATAATAGACGTAATATTCAGGTCACTTTCTTCTAATGATATTGATAATATAGAATAGGGAAATGGCTATTTACTAACTACAGTACTGCCACATGTAATATACAAAAGAATTGAAAAATATGATTCGAAAGAGGAGTACGTGAAATAAAAAGAGCCTATATCTCATTGGCTGCTAGAAAAGTAGAGACCAATAGTGTCGTCTTTTGTTGCATAGCGCCGTAGAAAATATGCAGAGCACTTTGGAAAACTTCGGCTGTCTCGAGATCCTGAGGTAGCAATAGTATCATTTATCACCACATAGCACTCAAGGATAAGGATCGGAATAAATGAAAGTAAATTTGAAAACACCAACGCTTATTGCAGCTGATAACCTCAATGTACTGCACCAACACCATCGACTTATATAGAGGAATAATATTTTCATGATAACTGTTTTAAGGGGCCTAAGAAATCTTTTTGCACTAATTACTCCCCGTGACTGCAATTTATAAGCAGCGCAAGATGTAACTATTTTCGCTATTCTGCACCAGAACACTGGTAGAGGTGACATGAGGCAGCCCACATTGCCAGCCAACAATAGACTTATTAATATATTCTTACACTTGCACTACTACGGACATGAATGGTTTTAGGGCCTTAAAACGTGGTTTTCAAGTCCTTTTGTCTGTTATTCTAAATGTAGGGATTGGAGAGAGATGTCCAGAATATCAAGTGACAGTTGTTACCAGCAGGGTTTCAAAGGGTAAGTATGTAAAATTCGGTGAAATTAGGTGAAAAGGTGTAGATTTGTGCTAAAGGGCCTAAATGCAGGGAATGGAGTGGTCTGTCCGAAATATCATGTAGACAGTGTTACTCATCGGGTTCCAAAGGGTAAATATGCACAATTTGGTTCAGATCGGTGAAACGGTGTAGATTTTTGCCGAAGGGCCTAAATGCAGGGAATGGAGTGGTCTGTCCGAAATTTAAAGTGGACAGTGTTACCCGCAGGGTTCCAAAGGGTAAGTATACAAATTTTCGTTCAGGTCGGTGAAACTGTGTAGATTTGTGCCAAAGGGCCTAAATGCAGGGAATAGAGTGGTCTGTCCGAAATTTCGAGCACCGAGTTACTAGTCAGGTTGCAAAGATCGGTGAAACGGTGTAGATTTGCGTCAAAGGGCCTAAATGCAGGGAATGGAGTGGTCTGTCTGAAATTTAAAGTGGGCAGTGTTACCCGCAGGGTTCCAAGGGGTAAGTGTACAAATTTTTGTTCAGATCGGTGAAACTGTGTAGATTTGTGCCAAAGGGCCTAAATGCAGGGAATGGAGTGGTCTGTCCGAAATTTCAAGCAGACAGTGTTACCCGTCAGGTTCCAAAGGGTAAGTATGTAAAATATTGTTCAGATGGGTTAAACGGTGTAATTTTTGCCAAAGGGCCTAATTGCAGGGAATGGAGTGGTCTGTCCGAAATTTAAAGTTGACAGTGTTACCCGCAGGGTTCCAAAGGGTAAGGATACAAATTTTGGTTCAGATCGGTGAAACAGTGTAGATTTTTGCCAAAAGGCCTAAATGCAGGGAATGGAGTGGTCTGCCCGAAATTTAAAGTGGACAGTCTTACTCCTCCGGTTCTAAAGGGTAAGTTTACACATTTTGGTTCAGATCGGTAAAGTGTAGATTTTTGCCAAAGGGCCTGAAAAGAGCAAATGGAGTGGTCTGTCCGAAATTTAAAGTAGACAAGGGTAAGTATACAAATTTTGGTTCAGATCGGTGAAGCGTGTAGATTTGTATAAATAACAGACAGACAGACAAACATTGAGCTTTATACACACATCAAAAAAAGTTTTGCATCACCTCGGTTCCAAGAGTTCCGGAACCTTTAAATACAAAGGGAATAGAGATCAACACAAACAACATTTCAGCTCGTTTTATTGCTCATGAGACCCACACATTGCATGTTGTACCATCATACAGCTAGACTTTCAGCATTTGTGGTCCAGATTGCAGTACACACCACTACCTCTAATACCCAGTAGCACGTCCTCTTGCATTGATGCATGCCTGTATTCGTCGTGGCATACTATCCACAAGTTCATCAAGACACTGTTGGTCCAAATTGTCCCACTCCTCAACGACAATTCGGCGTAAATCTCTCAGAGTGGTTGGTGGGTCAAGACGTCCATAAACAGCCCTTTTCAACATATCCCAGGCATGTTCGATAGGGTTCATGTCTGGCGAACATGCTGGCCACTGTAGTCGAGCGATGTCGTTATCTTGAAGGAACGCATTCACAAGATGTGCACGATGAGGTCGAGAATTGTCGTCCATGAAGACAAATGCCTCTCCAATATTCTGCCGATATGGTTGCACTATGGGTCGGAGGATGTCATTCAGGTATCGTAAAGCCGTTTCGGAGCCTTCCATGACCACCAGTGGCGTACGTCGGCCCCACATAATGCCACCCCAAAACATCAGGGAACCACCACCTTGCTGCACTCGCTGGACAGTGTGTCTAAGACGTTCAGCCTGACCAGGGTGCCTCCAAACACGTCTCCGACGATTGTCTGGTTGAAGGCATATGCGACACTCATCGGTGAAGAGAACGTGATGCCAATTCCGTGGGGTCCATTCAGCATGTTGTTGGGCCCATCTGTACCGCGCTGCATGGTGTCGGGGTTGCAAAGCTGGACCTCGCCATGGACGTCGGGAGTGAAGTTGCGCATCATGCAGCCTATTGCGCACAGTTTGAGTTGAAACACGACGTCCTGTGGCTGAACGAAACGCATTATTCAACATGGTGGCATTGCTGTCAGGGTTCCTCCGAGCGGCAATCCGTAAGTAGCGGTCATCCACTACAGTAGTAGCCCTTGGGCGGCCTGAGCGAGGCCTGTCATCGACAGTTCCTGTATCTCTGTACCTCCTCCATGTCCGAACAACATCGCTTTGGTTCACTCTGAGACGCCTGGAAACTTCCCTTGTTGAGAGCCCTTCTTGACACAAAGTAACAATGCGGACGCGATCGAACTGCGGTATTGACCTTCTAGGCATGGTAGAACTACAGACAACATGAGCAGCGTACCTTCGTCCTGGTGGAATGACTGGAACTGATCGGCTGTCGTACCCCCTCCGTCTAATAGGCCCTGCTCATGCATGGTTGTTTACATCTTTGAGCAGTTTTAGTGACATCTATGAACAGTCAAAGGGACTGTATCTTGGATACAATATACACAGTCAACGTCTATATGCCGGAGATCTGGGAACCGAGGTGATGCAAAACTTTTTTTGATGTGTGTATATATATATATATATATTTGGATGACAAATGAAGGCTCTCCACTATAAGTTCATGTTCCCTTCATATGGCGTATAAGCCTATGATGGTCAACTTTCAAGGAGTGATTGTGCCAGCATAGCCTGATTTCACAGATGTAACCTTGCCAATTTTGGCCTCCGCGGATGTGCATTAGTATGTGAATTGTCAAGTCGAGCGGGGGACTTGGTGGCGTCATAATTGTTGATAAACCATGAGCTGTGCACTCTGGTTATGATCAGCAATACTTGCTCTCGGCTCGGGGAGTACTACTAGACTTGAAAAAATAAACGAGCAGTAAAGTACATCAGCAGAAATCGGTAGAGTAAACTAGGTAAAATGTGGCTTACATACACTTGAGCCTCACTTTTTTCCTAATCCCTCAAATGCCCTTGTTGCTGGATCAATTAGAAATTGATCAATCATCCATACTGATCTGTATGGAAGACCTTCAGAAACAAATGTGTTCTAGCAATACAAATAAACCACCTATTATTTTCTCCTATTCATTCTAGCTTTTTATTTCCAATCCCTCATTCTAAAGATATATTTAAAAAAAAAAACAAGACCAAATATCTATCTTATAAGATACAATCACCACAGGTGATTCCTAACCATAATGAAATCAAGAATAATGCAGTCATATAAGTTTCCTCATTCCATTTCCATGTAGGCAAACAGTTTTAAGGTACGGTAATCCAACAGACTTCCATACCAGGGGGTGCCCATATCTGATGCTCAGAGGACAATTGTTTTGCTGTTCTACGCAGTATGTCATCACGGAGAAAAGCGAACGGTATTCTCATCGTGTCTTATATGATGAACGCATGGTTGAATTACACAATCTCTCTAAAATTAGTATAAATGCCTACGTTGTTTTCATTATTGGAATGATTCCTAGTAGAATTGCAGGCGTTTAAACCGAGATGTGTGTTTAATCCTTGAAAAAAAAAAAGTACCTTTATGTATGTATAATTTGTATAATATATATGGTTTGTCGAGTTCTTCCATATTGACTTATAAAAAAAATAATTTAGATAACAATTGAGTCTGCCATGTCAATACATATAAATATTATTACCAGAACATTTTTTCAACCACATGTGCATTGCTTCAGGCCACCTTTCAAGGCCCTTCTTCAGCATTTAGCCAATTTATTATCAATTAACACACTGAGAACAACAAACATTTTCCTTCCTCAAAATCATTAAAAACCTTTAACACAGGAATTTGGTAAAATTGCACTTCAGTCTTATGTGCTAGAGATTTTCATAAAATATAGTAACAGTGAAAGCTAAAATTCACTTGTTAAATACAATGATGTGAGGTCTGGTGAGTAAAATTGCTTGAAAGACAATTTAACCCTCTCAGTGCCACGCGCCGATTGGATCGGCTCTTGCTTCTCGCGACAAAAGTTCCAAAGCGGATTCAATTGGTGCGCTGTTTATCTTATAGCCCATTTGTAAATTTCTGTAGGCATACGTCCGTGATTATTTCATACTGTTGGAAAGGTGAGGTTTCAAGCTTGCCTGTGCGGTGTTTACTTATTTCCTTCGAAGTCTGTTACGCGATAGGTTTGAGTTTGTATTCACGCCCTCCCTTTGCGCTCCACAATCACGCGCGTTCCCGCCAATATTGCGGTGCAGTTGTTTTCTTCTTGTTAAAGTTTTCTGCATACAGATGTATCTAAGAACTTTCTACAGCTGGAAACTTAGTGTTACTTCATATATGACTCTTAGGTGTCCTTACTTTAGGCTCAAAACTCATTAAAAAAAAAAATAGAAAAATTAACAATTATCAGAACAACCTCAATTGAAAAGGTTTAGATGCCGTATTTACTTTCATGAACATAATGTATGAAAGAATGAGGTATTGGTTATAATGCAAAGCTAAAATAATGATTCTATCGTTGAAAATGTGGTATTTATGATTTTCTTTCGAATAGTCTGCTTGACCATTGGAAATAGCTTGGCATTCTTGGCAAGTGGTATTTCAGGAGATGGCTTGGCACTAAGAGGGTTAAATAGTCAAGTATTAGTATGTAGGCTGGAGATTGTTGAAAAGATAGTTGTTACATACGACTACACTCTTCCATTAAGGGCCGGTCGAAATTTAATGAAATAAAAATCAAATAAATTAGTATTTTACGTGGTCATTTACTGAATTCTAATACTGTATTTGTTTCATGATAAAAAAAAACTTACTTAATGAAAATATGATACGCTGCGTAGTTTCCAGGCAGTGTTTAAAATGGATCCTTATCGTATTTGGTTTTGGGGGAGCGTGATGGCGCAGTGGCTTAGCTGTTCGTCTTTCACCCGGATGGCCAGGGTCCGAATCCCGGTGACAGCGGGGTGGAATTTTCACCTGAAAAATCACGTGGCGTCAGGAAGGGCATCCGGTCTTAAATCCCCGGCCAAAACCAAAATGAGCCTGGTTGGCTCCGGCGACCCCAATTCATTGGGAAAAGCCGAAGGAAGAAGAAAAAGAATCATATTTGGTTTTGGAACTGGGTATTTTTAGGTGTTGCTAAACTTGTGGAACAGGCTGTTGCTGTATTCTGTTCATTGTATCGTTCGATTTTGATAATGTTGACTAAGGGCTGTTTTCACCCACGTCAATTATCTCTTAATTCATCATTAAAGGTTATTGAAATTTGCATGTACATTTCATCAAACAGAAACGCTCGTTAACTTACTACCAACAAGGAATTACGTTAAATGGCCAAATCTGACCACTCAACCCTCTAAAGCATCGTTAAAGTGGAGGAGAAACAGCCGAACTCTACCTCCTGCATCCATCAATGGCGGTTTGTTTCAGAGTTTCACACGAACTTTCATCCATATGAATATAAAATATGTTTATGACAATGAAATTATAAACGATCATACATGTTTAATACCAAGAAAGAAGAACATGGAAATTTAATAAAATATGCATATCCGAACTAGGATTCAAACTCATTCCAGCTCTGCATAATAAACTCACGATTCTGCAACGCAACCGCTTAAGCTACGAAGACAACGGGGAAAGCATGTCCTTTAGCTAATTAAACTTACACACAACTGCCAGTTCTGCTAAATACCTTGTTCATATCATTTTAAGCTTTTGCCACAAGTAAGGTTTTCTGAATTTCCTTTTCTTCATAATTATGTTCCAGAAAATCTCAAGGAAGCTTCACAAACAACGAGTCCTACATGATTCTTGATCTGTCTGCCATGTTTCTCCAGGATAAAACCGAGTTTAGGCATGTGCGAAAGCCGTAAAGCGCATTTAAGTAATTAGGAACCCGAATAGCCTCGTGAAATGCATCAAAGATAATCATGCATTAACTCTCGTATTTAAGTTAAATAGGAATTAACTAACTAATCGCTAGTAAAGAGTTGGTGAAAACGGCTGTGCATTTATTTCCCATTTCTACTCCTGGAAAGTAAGACTGAAATATCGTCATTATTATTAATAATTGATGTTTGTTCAATAAATTATCATATAAGAACCGATATGTCCAAATACATATAGTGTACACCTATTTCAGCTCGCATGTCAGGTTTACGGAATTCCTAGCTTTGATTCTTTCAGAAGGTTGCATTTCATCGGGGTGCAAAACCAGTTATTGCGACGTTCGGTTGCAAACCAGCTAATTTCAAACCTATGTGCAAAATATGACTAATGTACAAATTCACGATTTATCACACCGCAGTATTTATAATCTACTAATTTTAGCCTACTTTAGTGTGTGTGTGTGTGTATGTGTGTATACTCTGCATGTCTGTCACCCCCTATCAACTCAAACACGGTGAACCCGATTGGAAAGAAATTTGGTACAGAGTTAGAACTAGCAAAGGGCACCTCATTGACATGTTTTATATCGCCGCCATCTTGACGGAAATGTAATGGCGGCCACCCAAATGTTCAAAGCTTAAATCAAATTACGACTAACCTAATCATCTGATCTCTACCCAATCTTGCATCATCATACCTTCATGTGGGAAGAGTCTTTTGACCAAACTTCAAGGTCATCAGCCCAATAGTTTTAAAATGGCGGCCATGTATGTGTGCAAATCGATCCCCACTATCAATTCAAACACAACGAAAGCAAATCGAACCACTTTTGGTACAGAGGTAGCACTAGCAAGGGACAACTCAGTGTCATGTTGTATATCATCATAACAAAAAAGAAATGGCACCTACCCAAATGTTCCGAGCTTAAATCAACTTAGGGCTAACTAAATCATCCGATCTCTACCACATTTTGAAACAATATACCTTAATGTGGGAAGCGTCTTTTGCCCAAACTACAAGGTCATCAGCCAAATAGTTTCAAGATGGCGGATGTATGAATCATGCAAGTACACTGAAGAAAATGGAAATTACAACACCACGAAGGCATTGGTCGTTTGTGTTGATTTTCAAGATATGGAACGATGCCATGTACGTATGTAAATGATCCAAGTTTCAGACCCATTTGATTGTTGCTACAGGTCTCCCCACGTGATTGGTCGCGGAGGAATCAAGTCCAGTCTACGGACTCTGGTGAAGCGCAGTTGACTTGCAGTCTGTGCAGTTAAGTGTTCCCCGTCAAACAAGCCTCGACAACAGAGAAGAGCACGCTATCAACAACTGTCGCCGTTTGAGAGGGCTCGGATAATTGGGCTGTGTCAGGCTGGATTATCGCTAAGGACTGTTGCTGCACGTGTTGGCCGACAGGCATCTACAGTACGTGTATGGCAGCAGTGGTCAAATGAAGGTACCCACACTCGTAGACCTGGCACAGGCCCACCGCGACAGACAACTGTGAGAGAGGATCGCCGCATCATTCGGATGGCCCGGATGGAACCCCATGCAACAGCAGTGCAAATTTGAGCAGCTGTGGCACCCCACGTTACACAACAAACAGTTGGTAATCGCCTGCGTGCAGCTGGCTTACGATCCCGTGTCACTGCAGAAGGTGTTCCATTGACCCCACAACAGCGACGTGTAAGGCTGGCCTGGTGTCGAGAACGATCAACGTGGGTCGACGAATGGCATAGGGTAGTCTTTAGTGATGAATCGCGCTTCTGTCTTGCCCGCAGTGATCGCCGGAATCGTGTGCGCCGACGTACCGGGGAGAGGGGCCACCCAGACCTTATTGTCGATAGGCACCCAGGGCCAACACCAAGCATTATGGTCTGGGGAGCTATTGGCTTTAATGTGAAATCACAATTAGTGCATATTGAGGGCACTATGACTGCTCGACAGTACGTTGACAGGGTACTCAATCCAGTGGTTGTCCCTATGATGGTGAACATTGCTAATGGGATGTTCCAGCAGGACAATGCCCGGGTTCACACTGCACGCATCTCCAGAGAAGCTCTCCACGACATCACAACCTTAGAATGGCCCGCCAGATCCCCGGACCTCAGTCCTATTGAGCATGTGTGGGACATATGGGTCGACAACTGGCCAACCGTCCTCAGCCACCCACAACTCTGGAACAACTGACCCGAGCAGTGCAGCAAGCATGGGCCACAATTCCTCAGGAAGCGATCCAGGGCTTTATTGACTCCATGCCTCACCGAATTCATCAATGTATTGCAGCTCGTGGTGGGCACATCGTGTATTGATTGTTGTCCAAACTTGCGGTCAGAGGGACCTGAAAGTGTAATCATCGAATCACAACCGAACACTCGTCCTGCATGTTCAATTGCAGCAATGTAGCACCACTCCTTCTGGGTGTTGCAATTTCCATTTTCTTCAGTGTATTATAGCCTGACCGTAACTAACAATTCAACAAGGCCTGGCCTCAACAATTCAGCATATCGTACATAGGGAGGTTTAAACTGTCCTCAAGGAGGTGACCGGTAGGATATTAGCGTATTATAATAGAATATGTAACCATAGAAGTTACTAACAGGTCAGGCTTATGGTGCCATATCGTTGTGGAGCCGTGCCGTCCCGTTGTAAAAATCTCCGCTGTATTTGCTAGTAAATCCATACATTTTCGTAACTTCGTAAGTTAATATCTTTTTAGGAATGTACTGAACAAAATTATACATATTTAGTATCAAATGGTTTATAGAAACGGCAGAAAACGCTAATGAAATCTTTGATTTCAACACAGAATATGATACAGTAATACTAAGCCAGGTGTTTACCAAGTATTATGTTACCGCATCCGTGGCGTAATGGTACCGACCTGGGCTCATAGTGTACAAATACCTGGAGATTCAAATTTTTTTACTTTTTTTTTGGTATTTATTGATTTATAACTACTCACACGTTATAATGTTAAGCATATATAGTGTGTATTTGCAATCGAATATATTATATATATACAGTACTTATAACACCACATATTTCAACACTCTAATACAGCGATTAATATTCGTAAACCTTGATCCGCGGCAGAGTCTATTGTTGTTGTTTTTGTTGATTCTTTACGGGTTTTGCGGCATCATGGTCTTGTAGCCCCATTTACTTGGGTGTGTGTAGAAGTTGTCCGATATCCTGTGTCACTGTGATGTCTGTAGGCTTACTAGTGTGTGTACTTTTATACGAGGAAGGATTTGGATAGAAGCTGTTGTTGTTATTTCATTTGAGATGTATGGACATCATGGTCAATTAGCCCCGTGTACTTGGGCGAGTGTTGAATTTTGTCTGATAACCTGTGTTATTGTGATGGCTGTATTAGTGTGTGTATTTATAATTCAGGTGAGGATTCAATCAATCAACGTTTAATATCCGTATAGCACGTTGCATTTCAATAAGCTACTACAACCAACATTCAATTATACTCTTTGAAAAGGACAAAGAGTTATAACTATACCCATGCATTTAAGAGAAAGGAGGCTATATGTTCTTTACTGAACATCTTGTTTCTCTGTAAAAAAGCAATCCTATTTGTACCTCTTTTGGACTACTTATGGTTTTTTTCTTCTTCTGTTTTCCCTCCATTAAAAAAGGGGCATTTAGCTCGTTTTGCAACTAGGCGACGCAATTGTAGAATGTGGTGAACCAGTTACACAAGAAACTTGGTAAGCTTAACGTTATACATGCCCATTTATATTCTACAATATTTTTTGTGTGCTTTCGCTAGTTATGGAATATTTTGTTATTTCTAAGGTACGACGGTGTGATCGCACTCATCTTTAAAAGTTCACAAAAGCTGGCACTGCACGCTACTACACTATTTACACTTAGTGGCCAAAAGTCATGGGAAGGCACAGAATATGATGTTAATAACGAATTGCTGCTCTGCGAGCCTTTAAAACGGCAGCAATACGGCAAGGCATTGACTCGACAAGAAATGGGTTCGTGACTCCCAACATTCAACTGGGCGGTGATCTGACTCACAGTAGCCCTTCGATCGCACCGTATGGTTCTGCTGAGGTAACGTTATGTCCAATCGTTAAGCACCTGTGGTCGTCCCGTGCGGCGGTTTACTCAGATGGTAATATTATCTCTGAGATATTGAAGATCCACCCTAAACATTGTTGACCTCTGAAACCTGAATTCGCGTGTAATCTCCGAAATGCTATAACACATGCGCGGATGATTATTCCACGTTCAAAGACGGTTAACTCGAGACATGATGCGACCTTCACTACACTCGTCTTGGTGACAGACTGCTCTGCTCCACCGCAGCTAGCCGCAACCCTCAGGAGTCATAAACGGCACATTTTCTCAAGGGACTACCCTTCCCGTGACTTTTGGCCACCCAGGGCATATTACTCCGTAAATTGAAATGGCTCTAATTGCGAATAAGCTTGTAAATTTGTTATGCCCTAACCCTGAAAAAAAATGACATGAGATTAATAAATTCACTTGGATGAGCATGTAAAATCACATATATTTTAAAGAAATTGCTATTTTAAGTCAATACAGATAATTCTAAGGGAAAGGGACTTAAACGGTCATCTTTAAAGCTCAATATGTTTACGCTAACCAAGCAAAGAAAGAAAAACCTTACCGCTAAGAACTTTGTTATTAAGTTAGTTATTGTTTCTTTAAGGGACAGAACAGCAAGGTCATCTGCACCTAAAAAAAAATTAAATTAAAAAAAACTGAAGTATGTTGTATGTTATTGGTTTTACGTTCCTTTTAGCCTACCGAGATTTATAGAGACGCCGAGGTGCCGGAATTTCACCCCGAAGAAGATCGTTAGTGTGTTGGTAAATCTACTAACACAGTTCCCTTGCATTTGCACACCCTGAAATGCCAGCTGACTGCGCCAGGAATCAATCCTGCAACCTTGGGCACAGCAGGCATGAACGTTACCGCTGCACCACGCAGCCAGTCAGTTGGATAGGTAAGGACATCATTTTCTTGAAAGAATGCTTAAACAAACAGTTCCGAAACACTTAAAATTTACTCCAAGAAGGGGGGATGCGGCCAGTCTGTTCTATAGGTAAGAACATAATTTTCTTGAAAGAATGCTTAAACAAACACTTAGTTCTGAAACACTTAAAATTTACTCCAAGAAGGGGGGGGGGGGATTATTTCAGCATGTGAAGAATACCAAATAATGTCCACAAAATATGGCTAAAAAGGGGATTCCAAACCCCTTCTTATAAATAAAAGAAACTTAAATAAATAATACTTTATTATCGATTTGGAAGCCATTTTTCAGTGTTGCCTTAGTAATCGAAATTTAATGTTTTTCAGTCGTTCAACACGATTGTACCCAATTGTAATGGGTGGTTCCCTAACCTTGAAAAAAAAAAAAAATACATGGGATTAATAAATACACTTGGATGACCAGTTTTGATCTGTCAAGCGATCATCATCAGATTGTAATTACAAATGTAAATACCATCACCCATACTTATAGACATAATAATTAATAGCCTAAGTATAAAGGATCTGATGATGATCGAAACTGGTCATCAAAGTGTATTTATTAATGTCAATTAAATTTTTTCAGGGTGAAGGAACCACCCATTACAATTGAGTACAATCGTGTTGACCAACTTAAAAACATTAAATTTCGATAATGCTTATACAACACAGACTTACTAATCTTAAAATCAATTTCAGGAGTAGAATTGGAACATTTTCAAAGTAAAATATGCCATAAGTAAGAAACAAAATATACTGGATAAGAAACTAAACAGCTTGGCCGAACAAAAATAAAAAAAAGCATATTGTTAGAAATGAATTACAGGAGAACAACCAACCTACTCACAATTTCAATCACCTGTCAAAAACATGTCAAATATCCAATTTACGGAGGAAGAATCTAAAATTTTAGAAAAAAGACCGAAACATAACTGGCGAGCAAGTTTAAACAGAAGAATCATGACTACTCTAATAGCGGATACAGAGTTAGCAATAAGTAGAGACGGTCAAAATTGGCGACTCGCAAAATCTCGCAAAAATTAAAACTAATAAACATTGGTTCAGAACATGTTTTACATAAAAAATATCATATAATTACATGTTTCAACTCGCGGAACACTCGCGAAAAATTGCAAAATAAGAGGGTTCCTTTTTTAGTTTTGGCAATGAATCCGCTGCTTTATGTTGCAACGGTGTTGGACTCTGCCATTGTTACCAAAATTTGCTAACCTGTATCCCCTCCCTTAGAGCACATGACCTCGTCCGTCCCCTCCCCCATTCGTATGCAGTGGCGCCTGTTAGATGAGTAGTTGTGGGCAAGCGCTCGCGCAAGACGGTCGCAATGTATTTGAAGCAGAGAATGTGGATAAAAATTCAGTGTGCTAGGGGTCGCACGGCTCGAGAGTGCCACCAAGGACTGCACGAGGCTTGCAGTGCAGCTGCGTTACCTTACAGAACGGTAGCAAGATGGGTTGCAGCCTTTCGAGATGAGCGTGAACATGTGGAGGACATGCCTCGATCTGGTCCCCCACCAGTAAGTGATGAAAATGCACAGATGGTGTCCACGTTAGTGGAGGCGGATCGGAACGTAACGCTTCGTGACTTAGCGCAAGATACCTAGTACAAGACTGGCGAATTCGACTGCCCTCCACATCCTGAAGGACAGCCTGAAAATGAGGAAAATTGCGTCAAAATGGGTTCCGCATGACTTCACAGACATGCAGAAATGGTTGTGATATGACGCTTCTCGTACGCACTTGCAGCGTTATGAACGCGAAGGAGAGGACTTCTTACGGCGTATCATAACCATTGATAAGACATGGGCCAAATCTTATGAGCTATAGTTGAAACACCAATCGAATGGGTGGCGGCACCACGAAAACAATCAGTTCGTCAAACCCCCACCAATGTGAAGGTAAAGTTGATTCTTGACGTATGATTGAGATGGTGTGATCATAAAACATACCGTTCCCCCAGGGCATACCGTTAATGCGGCGTACTATTGTCCGTTTATGTAAGACCAGCTCTGAGAAGGAAACGGCGAAACCACATGGATACTCCGCCCATCGTTCTGCATGACAATGCTAGGGCACACACAGCAGGAGTTGTGTCTGCATAGTTGAATCGCTGGAACTGGGAGGTGCTCTATCATCCCCTCTACTCTCCCGACTTAAGTCCCTGCGACTTTGATCTCATCCCGAAGATGAAGGAGCCACTGCGCAGGAACCGCTACTCTACAATTGGAGATGTTGTGCAGGCTGCCGAGCACTCTCTTCACACCATTGATAGATTGGGCAGTGCCAACGGTATCCAACGGCTTCTGCGTCGCTGGGAACACGTACGAAGCGCTGGAGACTACATCGAGGGCCTATGAAACTTGGAACCATGTAGGTGTGTTATTTATCAATTTATAACATAGTTGCCAAAACTAAAAAAGCAACCTATGTGTCTATGACTCTCGCATTTAGCATTTTTTAAATTGTTATTCGCGAAGAAACGGAATCTTTCGGCAATTAATAAATAAATTAACTAAATTTGAAAATTATAGATTGTTTTTTCATAATATTTATTGACCAAATTCTAAAACATCACTGTCATAACTGAAAAAATCCACAAAGGTTGGAATGTTGTTGCCAGATGGTATGAGTTGAAATGGTTCGTATATAACTAATAATACTGACATGGGTCCCAGGAATAAACCTGGGAGGAGTCATTGTGACTCTGGCAAATGGGAGTGAAATGCATCGTTGCTATCATCTGCAACATAAACCTATTGGATTCAGCAAGAGAATCCAACTTAGCCTCTTTCACTCCAACTCCAGCACGTAACCTACACGAGGTGCCCCTGTTAAGTCGAGCAACCCAGTGGAAGGTTGGGTAACCAATCCCAGCGGGAAGCTGGGTCGACGAACCGATCAGTGCTGGGGGACTCCCAGGCTTGAAGCCTTGGTTGTATAGAGAAGCCAGAAAACACCTTGAGGCAACCTCTAGGGCTAACAACCTTAGTTGCAACATGGATGTGTATGCGTCCAAAACAAACTCAAGTCAAGTGAGCATGATGGCAAAACATTTCAACATTTCTTTTACCCCAGGGGGTAAGTCTTCGGATAAATCCCTCGTCGTGAAACCTGCGACGCACGAGTCTCATTCGGATTCTGGGGGAGACTCGACATCATGCGAGAGACGAGTCGGAGCGTCTCGGTGTATCCCAACCAGTCAGAAACTCGGAACCAAATGAAAAACCTTTCTAGCAACGTTCAACATTAACACCCTTACACAAATTGGCAAACTGAAAACTCTCACCGACACACTACATGAAAATCAGATATGTATCATTGCCCTACAAGAAACACGTTACCCAGACGAAGAGACTTTCGAATCTGAAGGTTACCGCTTTTTCAAGAGCAGAGCTCAAAAGAGGGTCCTCAATGGATCTGTGATGCTTGGGACAGCGTTTGCTGTGAGAACCAGAATCCTTAAGTCGGTCGCAAATTTTGAGCCAGTTAATGACCGATTATCCATATTAACAATCAAATGCGCCAACAAAACCTACAGCCTAGTTAACGCACATGCCCCCACAAATGACAAGAACAGATCTGACCCGGACGAAGTGGATAACTTTTGGGACCTGCTGGATGAAAAGCTCGCCAAAATTCCTAAACACCATGTTAAACTTCTTATGGGGGACTTCAATGCTCAACTTGGTCGAGAACACAAGTATAGGAAAATCATTGGAAACTATCCTGCCCACAAAAGAACCAATCAAAATGGTGAGAGATTGGTCTCCATTTGCGAAAACCATAACTTGCAGATCATGTTGACACACTTTCGCCATCTTCCCAGAAAGCAGACAACATGGCGATCTCCTGTCGACGCCATCGGAGAGTTTCAAATAGATCACGTCGCGATCTCTCAGAAAAACAGTCCTGAGATTATGAATGTTAAGGTTAAAAAAGGCATAAACGTGGCTTCAGACCACTATATGTCCATAATTAAATTCAAACCGGTCCCTGCAAACACCAACAAGACGCCCAAACAAATTATTCGCTTCGACACTGATAAACTCAAACAGAATGTAACCGAGTTCCAGGAAAAGGCTCGACCAATCGACTGTGACTTTAACAACACAAAAAACCGCCTGATCGAGGCTGCCAAGGAAATTGCTGAAATTAAAAGAAGCAAGAAACATGCCTGGTGGAATGATACATGTGTTTCAGTTCTCAAGAAAAGGCTCGATGCATGGAAACAATATTACTCAACAAAATCGCAAACTGATTGGGAAACCTACAAAGCCCAACGAGCCCAGACAGCTAAAGTGATCCGAGCTGAGAAACGTAAATATGAAAAGTCACTTACTGTGAAGATCGACCGAGACTTTAAAAGAAACAACACCAGAGAGTACTACGGAACGTTCAAAAGGAAACTTATGGGTTATAAACCTCCGTCGTTATGCTTTCAGCGGAAGGACGGTACACTGGCGACCTCAAATGAAGAAAATAGTACCATCCTAGCTGATTACTTTAAGAATATACTAAATTGCGATCAACCCAAGAATCCCATCAAGACAGAGGAACCCATTCGCAGATGCCCAGAATCAAGACCACCCAACAAAGACGAAATCAAGCGTCACATTGCTCGACTAAGAAACAACAAAGCGCCCGGGGAAGACTCTGTAGTTGCAGAACTTTGGAAATATGCTCCCGAAGAAGCAGTTGAAATCTTGCAGAAGCAAATAGAACAAATTTGGAAAAATGAAATTCTACCAGAAGATTGGAAAACGGCCTTGATCCATCCGTTACACAAGAAAGGCAGCATGAAAAACGTCAACAACTACAGAGGAATATCCCTCCTACCGGTAACATACAAAATTCTCTCACTTGCTATCCTGGAGCGATTAGAAGCCGAAGTCGAGCATCAAATAGGAGAATACCAAGGGGGATTCAGAAAGGGTCGTTCAACTGCCGAACAGATCTACAACCTCAAAATGATCATTAGATATTGCAATCTCGGGTCCAAATCGTACGTATCAGTCTTTGTGGACTTTAAGAAGGCTTACGATTCCATAGACCGCGAAGTTCTGTTGAACATCCTCAACGAATTCGGGGTTGACCTGAAACTGCTGGCATTAATTAGAGCCACCCTAACTGAAACAAAATCCAAAGTAAAGTTCCTGGGATGTCTGTCGGATTCCTTTGAGGTCAAAACGGGAGTCAGACAAGGTGACGGACTCTCTCCAATGCTTTTCAACTGCGTTCTCGAAAAAGTCATTCGCACCTGGCGAACAAAATTATTAGAAACTGAGTATAGCCCTCTGAGAATGGGAGCAAAATCCAAGGGGATCATAGTCGACTGTCTAGCATTCGCTGATGACATCCCCATTCTGTCGAACGACGTAGAAACTGCTAGGATGCAAATCGACCTTTTAAATGAAATCGCTGAACAAACTGGCTTGCAGATATCATTCGAAAAAACAGAAGTAATGACTAACATCAAAGACGCCCCAGCAAAACTGCAGACAAAATACGGGAAGATCAACAGAGTGGAAAAATTTAAGTACTTGGGAGAGATCATCATGAAAAGTGGACTGGACAAAGAAGCACTCAAGGAACGAGTATGCAAACTCGAAATAGCCTATCAAACATCGCGCTCAATATACAACAAAAAATGCCTGTCCAAAAACACCAAACTACGTCATTATGAAACTGTTCTGAAACCAGTAGTTATGTATGCAGCCGAAACCCTATCTCTAAATACTAATAAAGGACTCCTTGAAGAACTGGAGAAAAAAGAGCGCAAAATCGTCAGAGGTATAATGGGATCAAATTACAAGAATGGTGTCCACTATAAAAAATCCAACAAAGAAGTCTACAGTGAAATAGAGAAAATTTCAGAATCGATCCGTAAAAGGCGGGCACGGTATTACGGTCATCTCAAAGGAATGGACGGAAACAGGCTGACTAAACAGATTTTTCATTTCTTTGACTCCAAACCCAAGACCACAATGTCCTGGTTTATGAATACCAAATTCGACCTCAAAATACTGCATCTAAAATCCGACGACGCCTTCAACAGATATCTCTTCCGCAAAAAGATACTGACTAATGGGCTAACCCGAGACGAGACATCGAACCCGAAAAGAAGACACAGTACTACCTGGACAGCGGAGCGCAAGATGGCCCACTCACAGAGAATGAGGGAATTCTGGGCTCAGAGGAAGGCGAAACAAATTGCCAAGTGTAGCAAGACTTAACGTGGTCCTAGATGGCCTCAACGAATTATAAATATAATACTGACATAATAACTTAATAAAGCAGAGTGAAAAATTCAGTTTCAGTCAAGAAATTTTCACCATTAACCAAGAATTTTACCCCTTTCATTTAAGAATTTTGACTGTCTCTAGCAATAAGTAAGATAGAGACTATTCAAGATAGTATAAAGAACGAAGCAAATAAATCAATAAAATCATAAAACAAACCAAGAGCAAAAGAAAAAACCATAATAGATTTAATAAAAGAGTAAACGACAATGATCTAATAATCACAAAAGCCAATTAATGTAACACTGCGGTGATAATGAACAAAAAATATTATGTAGAAAACACTGAAGATTTTTTTCAAGAAGACAATTTCATTCAATCTTAAAAAGAACGAATGAATAGAATGCAAAAATAAAATAAAACACCTACTTAACACAACATATTTACTCAATGAAAAAGAGTTAAACTGTCTGATAAACATTAAGTCCATCATTGCCAACTGCTTAAGGATGACCAAAAATCCAAAAACCGACGCCCCTATGCAACCTATCATCTTGCACAGTTTCCAGCCTTGGCCGGGTCTGTTTGGAACACAAGCCTCTCCAACGTCTTCTGTCTTCCCACTATCTCTCAGCCTCCACCCTTGTCCAGTCTTCTCCTCTCTTCTTCACGCTGTCTCTCAGTCTCTTTCCACTTCGTCTCGTGTATCCTCCTGGGCATCCGCTTCTCCTCTATTCGATTTACATGTCCATACCATTTAAGTCTAGATTTCTCTATACCATCCTGTAATGGTTCCTCCTTCATTAATTCTCTGGTCCTCTCATTTCTTATTCTGTCCATCTTTGTAGCCCCAATACTGCTTCTCAAGAACCTAATCTCACTGGCCTGTATTTTGCTCTTCTCCCATCCTTTCATAACCCAGGTCTCCGAGGCATACGTCAGGATAGGGACATAGTACGTCCGATATATTACCTTTTTGCTGTTCTGAAGGAGACATCCTTGCTCCATATCATGCTTCTCACACCCCTCCGGAATGATTCTGCTTGTCTCCCCCGCTCATTTATTTCTCAATCGTTTCCTCCATTATCTTGTATCAGGCTTCCCAGATACTGGAAACTTTGAAACTCTCCATTTTCTTCAGCTGTTCCCCACCAATTGTTATTCCCGTTGTGGTTCTTTCCTTCTTCCTTGTTGTGATCACCATCTCACTCTTATTTATGCTAAATGTCATCCCATATCCTTGTATTATTCCTTCCCACACATCCAACTGCTCCTGTACCTCCTCTTCCTTGTTTCCCCAAATCATCAAATCATCTGCAAACACCATTGCTTTCATCTTTCCTTCCCCAATTACTTGTGCCACTCGGGCCATTATGTCATTCATCACCACCATGAAAAGTAACGGTGACAGTGCACTTCCTTGTTTCAGGCCCGTTTCTCTGTTACAACCAGTCTGATCTCTCTCCTCCCACTTTCACACAGCTCACGCTTCCGTTGTACATCTCCTTTATCCTCCGTATAGTCCATTTTTCTACTCCTCTGTCCTCCAGGGACTTCCATACTTTGTTTCTGCATACACTGTCATATGCTTTTTCAATGTCCAGGAAGGCCATCAGTAGATCTGTTCCATACTCATAGTGCTGTTCTTGTAACTGCCTTACAGCCAAAATCAAATCCACTGTGGACCTTCCTGCTCTGAAGCCATGTTGTTCTTCCCTCATCCCTCCTTCTATCCTTGTCCTAATTCTCCTTTCCAAAACTTTCTCAAATATCTTTGCACAATGACTCATCAGTGTTATTCACCGATAGTTTCTGCATTCTGTTCTACTACCTTTCTTGAAGATCGGGACAATTATTCCCTTTTTCCAGTCCTCTGGGGTCTTCCTTTCCTTCCATGCTGTCTTCAGCACTCGGTACAACCATTGTACCCCCACCTCTCCTGCTGCTCTCACCATCTCCACACTCGACTCATCCACACCCGGTGCCTTCCCTCCTTTCATCTTCCTCACTACATCTTCCACTTCTTTCCATGTTAAGTCCTTTTCTGTTTGCAGTCCATCTTTCTCTTCCCCGATTTCTTCCTCCTCGCCGTGGTTTTCATTTGGGTTCAGAAGTTCTTCAAAATATTCCTTACACATTTTCTTCAGTTCTTCGGTATTTTCTATCTCTTGTCCCCTTTTGTTCACCATTCTAACTTAATCCGTCGGATCCCTCCGCCTCTTATTTTTTACCATCCCATACAGGACCTTTTTTGTACCTTCACTATCCTCCATCTTTGTCCACTCTTCCATCCACTTTCCTCTCTCCTCAGCCACTACTCTCTTTGCCTCCTTCTTTCTTTCCTGGTACTCTTCCCTTGTCTCTACCATCCTATTTTGATACCACCTCCTAAAGGCTCTATTCTTTTCCCTTACTATATCTTTTGTCTTCTCATTCCACCATGGTGTTTCTTTCCACCTCTTCTTACTACTTGTCCTCCCACATACTGCTTCTGCCGCACCTACTAGTGTCTTCTTAAATCTAGCCCATTCCTCTTCCACCCCTCTTTCTTCATCTGTTGGAATTCCTTCCTTTGCCATTTTGAGGTTCTCGACCCTTCTATCTCCTTTCAGTTTCCATATCCTTATAAGTCTTTCCTGGTTCTCAGTACCTTTCTTCTCCTTAGTCCCTCTCAGGTTCATTACCAGCAATTGATGGTCGCTATTCAAGTTTTCCGATGGTATAACCTTGATGTCTGTGATGTTCTTATTTAATTCTCTCTCATACAGGATATAGTCGACCACCGACTTCCTGGTCAAGTCATCACTGTACCATGTGATTGTGTGGCTCTCTCTTTTCTTAAACCAGGAGTTCCCAACTAGCAGACTGTTCCTTTGACAGAAGTCGAACAGTCTCTTTCCTTCCTCATTTCTTCTGCCCCAGCCCTCTGATCCAAGCACACTCTCATATCCTTGTCTTTCTCTTCCTACATGGGCATTCAGATCCCCCATTACAATCATATTCCTTCCTCCCAGCTGCTTCTGCATTTCCTCTTCAAACTCCTCCTGCTCTTCAGAGGTGCAGCTTACCTGTGGAGCATACACATGTACTATTATTATGGTCTCTCCCCTCAGTGCTACTTTCACTTTCATCATACTATCACTTATTCTCTTCACTTCTTCTTTTAAACCATCTCGTACTACTACTCCCACTCCATTCCTCTTTCCCTCTTCATTCCCACTCCAGTATAGTCTATAGCATTTTCTCAGTTCTCTCCTTCCTTCCCCTTTGTTTCTGCCAATCCCAATAAATCCAACTTCCTTCTTTCCATTATATCCACTATCTTCTCCACCTTCCACGACAGCGTTCTTATGTTTCAAGTTCCAAATCTTAGTCCGTGTTTACAGCCGTGTCATTGTCTATTATATCCGTCATGTCCGAGGCTCATTCCATTCTTGAAAGCATTTGGTTTCAACCTATTATCCTTACCAAAAACAGCCCAACGTGCAAACTGGCCAAGTTTGTACAGAGATTCCTAAAAGAACATTTTAAATTCAAAGCCAACACTTCATTTAACACCACCAAACTGTACTGTCCTCCCTGCAACAATAAAAATAGTTGATCAAAATTCCATTCATTCTTATGATCAGTGGCGATTCCTCCATGTAGGACGTGAGGATCATCCTACAGTCAGCTCTCAGCTGTAACTGATTAAAAAATAATAAGTAATTGTTTTGTAAAATAGTTTTTGGGGCTACCTTGCACGCCCTCTCAATAAGCTCTATCTCGCTGTCACTGTCAGTACTTGTAACTAGTTCTACATTTCACCCCTAGATGGGTGAAGTGTGTGACCTTCACGCCCGGAGTAGAAAGCTGAGAAAGCAAACCTTGCAACCTCAAATCACGTGTTTATAGCTTTAGAAATGTATCGGTAGCCCTTGAGGGGTAGGGGCAGGTTTGGTCTGTTTAATGGCGGTCTGAGGGCATCGACTGTGATCCTAAAGTCTCGCTATTAGTCGATTTTAAACCAACGCTACGGGCTTAGCCCATTGGTTACGATTTTGCGTGGATAAATATATAGTCTGTTTTCAGCGTGTGCACATCTTTGGAGTGGTATTCGATTGTATTGTGTAATGTATTCGTAATAGTGCTGTGCGAATGAATAATTAATATTAGACCGAGTCTAATATCTCAATTTAGCCCAGCTATAATAATTATCTTAGGTTAATAAGTAGCCTATCTTATTATGTCTTACACATTATAATGAAATTACAAGCCTTACAGTAGTCGCATATGATGTGTAACATCTGACATAGAAGAAACCTCACGTGAAATTGTTGATACACCGGTATTTTATAGTATTATTGGCATAAATATTAATCTATTGTAAAAGGGAGTGTTTTACAGATATTGTAGTTTATAATACGGAACTCATTTTATTAGATGATTTGTAGCTTCCACCAGCACTAGCCTAAATAAAGAATACGATATGGATCAACTAGATTAATAGATGCGACACCGCTCATAACCTTAAATTCCTCATAAACAGGTCCTCTTGATTCACAGACCAACATGTAATTTCATATGGATTCTGTTCAAATGAGTCATATTGATGTGATAAATATCGTTTAAAATGATAATCTGGTAGCAAAAATATCTACCCCGCCCAGGATTCGAACCCAAGATCTCTAGATTTACAGGCATACGCAATAACCTCACGGCTATTTCGACTACGCAAATATTGTGCACAAGATGGTGGCTTATTTCCACGTTTCAATAATACTGCATTACGGAATTAAGTTTCATTTATATTTTGCTTGTTTCGATAATGTTCCTGAGTGACATTGAGTTTAAAATGCCTGATGCCAATGCAATGCCGATTACTTATAATGTTTGATATTAAGGCATTTTACCATTTAAATACTGATACGAAGACTTCGAACATGTACCATGTCATTTGTTCAAATCACTTGACACCAGAGTTCGCACAAGCGTTTTCCGTTCAGTATGTCATATACATTCCACATGGCCGAGGGTGCGTCATGGTATCAATTTTCGACACCGCGTGCTGATTGTTTCTCTTACCAGTGCCAGCTGGATCGATCGAGTTGGCAGTGCGTCTTATACTTCCGTTCGATCCACCACTGCCAGCTAGGGCACACTTCCATTCGATCGATTGAGCGGGCAGGGCATACTTCCGTTGTCCACCACTGCCAGCTAGTCCACTTCCGTTTGATCGATCGAGCGGGCAGTGCATACTTCCGTTTAATCCACCACTGCCAGCTCGATCGTTCTGATCCACTTCCGTCCAAAATTTTCAAAATCACTCCCACAAAACTATCCAGCAACCGAGCGGAAAGATGTTAAACATAAAAAATTAGGAGTCGCCACTGCTTACGATACAGTAAATATTTGAATATTCCAATATTCCAGCAGCAAACTTAGTAAAGTTGAGATAAATGAAAACATATTCATATTTACATTTAACAATATTTTTTTCCATTTAATGGAAATATCTACAAGCAAAATGACCGACTGGGTAGGGGCTCACCCGCGTCCAGTATCCTAGCCAACATTTACAGAGACTACTGTACTTAGAAGATGAACATGAAATGAATGAATGAAAATCCACAACCTGCTTCCAGTCTCCGACCGGGTCAGGAATGGAATGAATGAAGCCCCCATCTAGCGGCGAGGATATGAACTGTGCCGGCTGCCGAGGCCTAACGCACTCCTCTGGGGCAATGATTAAATGAATGGCAGATGAAATGAAATGATAGTGGAGAGTGTTGCTGGAATGAAATGTTGACAGGGAAAACCGGAGTACCCCGAGAAAAACCTGTCTGCCTCCGTTTTGTCCAGCACAGATCTCACATGGAGTGACCGGGATTTGAACCACGGACTCAGCGGTGAGAGGCCGGCGTGCTGCCGCCTAAGCCACGGAGGCTTTAGAAGATGAACATATCTATATAAAATCAAATGTTACGTGATAGTTTGTCTGTCTGTCCCATATGCGTTAATATACCATTCATCCGCTTGCGATAAAATTTGGGTGAGTTCTGTGCACTCCAGGGAAGGTTTCTGGCTACAAATTATTTAACACAAAAGGGTGAGGGACTTAACAGGAACCCTTAAATCACACAGTAGCCCAATTGCGCAATCTGTATACTTATCATACCACAATGCCAGGTGCGAGAATAGCTTGCTGAATCATCGCGAGGTGACATGAGGAGACTGTCAGCAGTCCGCTGTGTTATCTGATATCGCTGTCTATTCCAATACAGTTAACGGCACGGCTTTTGACCGGGGGTTCATTATTAATATCTTCCTTTCCATCTTCGATTGGCATTGCAACGCATGACGGGAATAGCTAGTAGTAAATAAGATTCAAGGTGTGGAGTTTCGGGGCAGATTTGTCGGTGAGATATTCGTCATACTTAACGACAACAATATAAAAGCCGACGATTTTTGAACCAGCTAAACAAATTAGAATCCAAAATTCAATTCACACGCGAGTCAGAAGCTAATAAATCATTAAATTGTTTGGATAAAACCGTAACAAGGGAAAATAGAGCATTAGAATACAATATACTGTAACCGAAGTCACATTTTCAGGAAATAGACTTTCCCAGAATTATCCGAAGAGTTTAAGATCGACACAGACCGTTCGAGAATCGAACTGGAGGCAGCGTGAAGGCCAGGAAATGTGTAACATAGGAAGCCGTGAGCATGCCGGCGTATCAAAATTATAACTACAATTATGGACCTTTATTAAAGGAAATTAAGATGTGATAATTAGTGTACATTATGAAACTAATTTTTGGACTCTTTAAATAACTCCAGAAAGTAGATTATTATTTGTGGAATGTATTATGACTCAACTACAGCCCAAGTGGCAGAAGCATAATGGGAGACATGACACTTCGCTGCCATGCTTGTAACAAGTGGTCGTGCATGAGCGATTTTCTGTGAAATCGAGGTGAAATCAACGTGAAGGTTAATCATCGAATGTGTAATTAATGTGAGAATTGCTTAAAATATTGTTTGAATCAACTGTGTGAAATTACAAGCTGAAATATTGAAATTTATGATTTTTGGAAAATAGGGTAAAGTAGACTGACGAAAAAGGGGTCACCCAAAATCGTGTGTAAGAGTGATAAACTGATTACAGAACTGTGTGTGTAAATAACTTCTATATAATTAACTACATGAACTAAGCATACGGAGAAGTACGAAAATTAAGTCTCAAAACGTGTGATTTTGTAAAAGTGCATGGTCACTCGTAAGCCTTGTGTTAATGCTAGAAAGCATTGGTAAAATCAGTGGCCAGAAGCACATGACCATTTTTGTATTTATCTTCCACAGTGCAGAAGCAATATTGTAAAATAGTATAGTTTTCATAAATTTTGAGTATTGTATTTATATTTTGTCGAACAATGGAATCGAACCATGAACTTCATGGACAAGTGGGTGGCAAGCACATGTCTTCACTTTATGCTGTTTCCATGATGGAGTAAACTAACCATTGCGAGGGGCAATGAAAATGAAAATCCACAGCCTGCTTCCAGTCTCCGACCGGGTCAGGAATGGAATGAATGAAGCCCCCATCTAGCGGCGAGGATATGAACTATGCCGGCTGCCGAGGCCTGACGCACTCCTGTGGGGCAATGATTAAATGAATGACAGACGAAATGAAATGATAGTGGAGAGTGTTGCTGGAATGAAATGTTGACAGGGAAAACCAGAGTACCCGGAGAAAAACCTGTCTGCCTCCATTTTGTCCAGCACAGATCTCACATGGAGTGACCGGGATTTGAACCACGGACCCAGCGGTGAGAGGCCGGCGTGCTGCCGCCTAAGCCATGGAGGCTTGCGAGGGGCAATGGCGAGGGATAAATAGAGGTACCAGGAAACCACATAATGATGGAGAGTACGAGAGCGATGGGGTCATCATCGAACCCCGGACTCCGGCCTACAAATATGTGAGTTAATTCCATCAAGCAACCACTTTACTATTTCTGTACCTGCGATTATGTTTGGATTAGTTTTATGGAGCGTATTTATCTCATTTGACATCATTAGGCAGCTTTATTATAGTTCAGTTTTTGATATTTTCTTCCGGACGATTTAGTGGGCTGTAACTCGTATCGTTTCACACTGCAAGGAGGCGTGCTACATTTTTCTTAATTGTATCTGAGCTAACAAAGAGCCAGAATTGCAGGTATTCTTACCATGATAGCGATTTGAAACACATGTTTAACTTGTAGGAACTTGGAAGGCAGAGAACAGCCGATAAACCATTTTTTTTAATTCCGCAGAGGCAAGACTTGCATAGTGTAGCAAGGAAATGAAAACAGTTGTAACACGTATTAAAACGATATAGCTGAATGTGATCAGTGAACTTAGGAAGGACAGAGTAAACACTAGTATGATTAGGGAGAGACCTCGGTTCGAAGTTCAATGAATATGACAGGGAGGTCATTTATAGTACATTTTGTAAATGAATGGAGATGCGTTTGGAAATGATTAACATTTTAAGGTGTACTGCATTTGAGTATTTGGGACATAACTTGTGTTATTCAGGAAGGCTAACAGAACCACTATTCATTCGGGATCTATTTGAGAAGCATTGTATAACTGTAGCAACAAATGTAATGGTATTTCAGTACGACAAAGGTCGTCTATGAGATTAATGAAGTAATTGAACAAATCTTGAGAGCGATCATGGAAGGTTACTCGATCAGCTGTTATGATAGGCTGTTGTAGAAGCCATTGATAAGTGAAGTCAAGCACATTACCAAGTGTATATGAGCGATTATGGTAGGCCAAGGGCCGTGATTGATATTTTTGCTACGTTGTGATGAATGAGAGATTAATAATCAATGCTATAAAATTTAATAATGCAGGGGATAATACTTTAAATTAAATCAGATGCTAATAATCATGAAAATTCGACAGATTCATATTAAAATGTGATATAAAAATACCCTAAACCTCCCAACTAAATAATAACTGAACTTAATTGTCTGAATATTAAACTTACTAGGGACAGTCAACCGCAAGTTTTTATCTGCGATGGTGAGACATTAGACTTTGACAAAAATTCCCTATTTTGGGAAAAATCACACGTTGTGATACGATGTTGAAACATCACAGACATTGTGTATTTCCCAATGTGAGGTGGCACAGCTACCGCAGTTGGCTTGGTAAATTCCTCCATGATCAGATGACGATAGGTCACAAACAGTGACTTATCTTGAGTAGGTAAAGCTCAAATAGAGCATCTATAGGAGGGCATTTCATTTCTTATTATTTGATAAGTGTAAATATTTGGATATTTTTTATTTTTATTGATAGGATGATGTCAATGAATGTTAAGATTTGTTTTTATTTTCAATGTTGAATTTTTTTCTTTTTTTGGATTTTAAATTTAATTTATTATTTTAACTTCAAGTGAGCGTTAGTCCAAAACGTAACATAAAGATAAATGTTGTGTGTGACACAATCATAGCTTAGATATTCCTATCTGTGCTACTTGTTAAATGAAACTATTGTATGAGATGGAGATTTTTGAATTGCTATTAGGATCACGTGTGATTATTATTATTTTTATGGGATTTTATATTTGATTAGGGATTTATTTACATGTCACGTATTAGGTTGATTGCATATTTTTCTTGTAGATAGGACTTCTAGAGGGGATATTTTAAGAATAGTTTGGGGGCAGATTTTAAGTTAGTTATTGGAATAGCCAGGGAATTTTAAAATAAATTTACAATTTTTTTTATATAAGCCTGGATCATTTAGTAGACTTGTTTTTCCTCGAGGGTGTGCATTCTAAGCTGGTTTATGAACTGGCACCTCTCAGAAAAACCCCGAAGACTACCCAAGATTGAGTTTCTTGTGTTGGGCTAGTCTAGATGCACATCCAAACCTCTTAATATGTGATTTCGTTTGGAGAGGAGCTTCATGGTGGCTGAGGCGGCTCCCAGTCCTATGGCACTTCGGACCAAACGAGCTCAATACACTGCCTGACAAGAAAAGTTAAGCACCCAGAAGGAGTGGTTGAAGGTGAAGGAAACTACATATGCAGAAAGACCATATGCCTTTATTGAACTGATTTCAATATGGGATGAAAGAGACAAGGCCATTGGCAGTTACAGGTGGATCCTCTCCTGAGGCAAGTTCGTCCACAGTTCTTGCAGCTGTCCATCCAGATCCCGCAGGTTGGCTTCCAGTATCATCCCACATGTGCTCAATAATGGAGAGGTCCGGGAAGACCTCAACATGCTCTAGGCAGTCCATAGACACGTGCTGTGTGTCAACTTGCATTATCCTGTTGGAACACTGGCCCAGGGTGCGGTGCCATAAGAGGTAGGACGTGCGGTCGCAGAATGTCTGTGACGTACCGCTGTGCCGTCAAAGTTTTCCGAAGCACTATTACAGGTGACCTGAATGCATACCCTATGGCTCCCTACTCCATGATGCCAGAGATCACGCCTGTGTGTCTTTCTACAATATCGGCAGGATCTGCCCTCAGCCCTCGACGCCAAATCCGCACACAATGGTCATCGGAGGTTGTGGAGAAGCGGGACTCATCACTGAACATGATGCGACGCCAGTCGTCCTCTGTCCGTGCCTCCCGGGCAAGACACCACTCCAAATGCAGGCGTTGGTGTTCAGGTGACAATGGCAACCGCTGCATGGGGCGGTAGGACCCCAATCCGGTGGATGCGAGTGGTCGAGACCTGTGCGGGAACTCACAGGATGTTGTAGAGTCTCCAGTACATGTTCGCAGATGGCGGATGCCAAAGTTATCCCGCAATGCTTGGGGCACCATACGACCGTGCTCCTACGGGATGATGTTTCATGGTCGACCCGAACCTGCACGACGTGAGTTGGTGCCCTCATGTAACCATCGAGTCCAACATCGGGCCACTGTGACATCTGAATGGCCCGCATGCCAGGCAATTGCACAATACGACCAACCAGCCTCATGCAGTCCCACAATGCGGCCTCTGTCAAATGCTGTCAATTGGTGGATAGGCTATCTAACGAATCTGCAAGGCATCGCGGGTGCTTCATACTGTTCGTAGTCCTCTCTGCAAGTCTTGCTTAACTGTCTGACTCACAGCAGTTGACTGGTAACAACTGATCAACAACAGGGCGGTGCCATCACGAATGCACTCTGGTGGGCGTTCTACACATTACAGATCCTTGTAAATCTAATCATTTACACACACATCAATGGTATGCATATATACCGAAACGGAATATTATTGGACCACTCCTTCAAGATGCTTAACCTCTTTTGTCAGGCGGTGTATATAGGAAGCCTACTCAAAAGGCAAACATATTAAAACAAGACTCGAATCATCCTGAAGCACATAAAAAAACTATGTTTTACGGCTTGATAGGCCTACATAGAGCTCTCAATACACCACTAATGCCCGAGAATCTAAAAAGAAAATTTAACAGCATAGGCATTACATAAACAAAACCATAAAACAAATAAAAACAAACCTAACACAACTTAAAGAAATTTTAATAAAAAAGATCAAAAATACATAAACTTCACCTACACTAACAACAGAATATATGGATTAACAAATGTTAAAAAAAAATAAAAAAAAAATATAAAAAAAAACAATTTGGTAAATAGCTATGAAAACGGCCAACACAAACAAAAATAAATTCTTCAACTCTCACACAATAAACGAAAAAGAAAAATACCAGAAAGCACGAGTCTACAGATTGGAATGTAATACATGCAGAAACTCCTATGTAGAGCAATCCGATAGATATATTCGAATTAGGTACAAAGAACATGTTAATGCAGCAAATCATCGAAGATACTCGGCAATGGGTGAGCATATGGATAGTAGTAAGCATCACTCTACTGACATAAATAAGGGATCTCAAAATATTACACAATAAATAAAGGCACGTTCATGAATATATTGGAAAAACTGGAGATATACGTAGATCAAAAAATGCATCCCAAAAATAATTTGAATGAAATTATAGATGAAAACAACCCACTATTTAATACTCTAATAGACTTCCATGAAAAAACAAACAAAAAAAATTCTTGAAAGATCCGCCGTGAACTGGACAGTTGACAAACACGTTATTCCCTCTCCACAACCAAATAGGTTTCGAGAACGATCAATTTCTGCAAAAATATGCGTATACAGTAGGCTACTGTGGCATTAGGTGGATTGTCGTCAGCAGAATCAAAGTTGTCATCAGTCGAAAATTCACTCTCACACACTTCACTCAGCGTTAAAACCTTATTTATTTCCCTTCGTTCAAAGAGCAGAATCATTACAAAAATGACTTCAGAAGATAACACACATGGGAAGCCAGCTGACTGCAGCATGTTCAAAGAATACTTATTTTCAATCCAGTTATTCAGGGAACACACAGATTTACACTGAGAGAGAATGATTTCCACGTTGCCATGGTTACAACAGTGATAGCACTGCATGGCTGGAAATAACATTAACAATTTTAGAAAAATGGGGCCAATAGATCAGCCGGTGGCATTTTTAGCAGAAGCTCCCTCGGCTGATATATCGGCCCCATGGCACTAGAAGGGTTAAGAACATAACATTGGTGAAGGGGCCAAGCCTTGTATGTTGCATTTGTTAGCTATGCATGAGAGTCAGTGCAGAACATTTCCACGCTGCCAACGGAAGTAACATACGAGAGTTGGCTTCATCACAGACAATAATGTCCATAAAGGAAATAATCTTCGACATTCAACATTGAATTTCAAATTTACATACGAAAGAAATGCAACTTTGCCTTACTAAAAAATTTGTACTCTTCAAAACTTAACAAGTTTTCTTGAATGGGGTATTTCCAGCTACCACACTCAGAGCACTGTTTTTTCCCCCCAAGTATTTGTTAGCGATGGTCAAAGAGATATTACCAGAACTTCACACTTATGTTGTTGGCTGCTGTACATAAACCACCAGTGTGCGTAAGCATACTAGCTCCAAGTTCTGATGACTCTGTTTTGATTCTCAGTTCTGCCAGTAAGAATCTTAATCTTGATTTGAGGGTTGGAAGGGAAAGCACTGAGCTTCGTGAGGACAACTTAAGATCTAAAACCAGTGTGTCATCACAGAAGTGATTATTTAGTCTACTATAACACCAGATAAAACATTAATAACTAGATTCAGACCTTCAACTTCTTTATTGAAATCACAAGTACATACTCACAATGACACAGGTAATCAGACAGCTTGCACAAATACATGGAGCTGAATGTCACAATGTCCAAGTCCACAACAGGTAGGGAGAAGGTAGGTTTGTCCCACAGCCTCCAGCATGAAGAGGGCTCATACAATATCCAAATGAAAATAAGTAGTCCCACATACAAGTTGCAGGTAAGTTTATTAATAATTTTACTAATGCAGCCATTGGCCATGTACTTTTCTTTTCAGGACGGGTCAGGGAAGGGATATTGGAAGGAAATCGGCCGTGGACCTATTGAAAGGAACCACCCCGGCATTTGCCTGGTGGTGAAAATGGGAAACCATGAAAACCATTTTCGGAACGGCCCAGGTGGGATTCGAACCCACGCTCTACCGATGCTAGCGAGGCACGAGGTAGCGCGTTGATTGTAATCTATAAATAAAGTAAGCTTTCTGCCTGGACATTTTAAATTTTCGGCTGAAATTTCATCTTTGCCTCGTATGAAGTGTATAATGACCAAATATCCCTCAGTTTAATTTTTGTCCATTTCCTTTGTTATGGGTTGGCAAATGGTATGAAAATTTATTTTCCTAAAAATCCAAGCCCTATTTATAATAGTTACTTATGGTCTATTTTTCAACCTCTAGACAAAAGTGATGGGCATCTACTCCTCAAGCAACTTGGCCCATCACTTCCATTCTTCGGCATTTGAAACATGTTTTTCAGTGCAAAGTTACTCGGCGGACTACTACTCGATGGAAGTATTGATGAACGACAACAGTACAGGTTATGTGATTGGTTGAAATTGAATTCTGGCAGGTGAACGCTCACTGCTTTGTCATGCGAACTCTGGTGTCAACTGACAAACACAAATCACATGGGCTCAGCCTTCGTATCAATATTTAAATAATATTATACTTTAATATGAAACAGTGTAACTAGTTGGCAATATCAGTATTATGTTTCTGCACAATGGCTATTCAGATATTAATTCGATACTCAAAAATTAGGCAAGAACTAAATATACAGGAACCATTAGTACAGCGAATACAGAGGTCGAAATTAGGATGGTTTGGCCATGTATAAAGGATGAAAATGGATCGAGCTGTAAAGAGGGAGATGGAAGGAAGCTTGTAGTTTAACGTGACCGTTAATCTCGAGATCATGAGCCACGGGACCTCCTTTTTACGTGGAATCCGAACCACAGGACATGGCATTTCACTTCGAAAATCTCACATGCAATGGTGAGAAACATTGACTGTATTAGATTGGTTGGAAGACCAAAGAAGACCAAATCCGACATGTGACATTCGACTCGATTTGGCATGAGTAATGGGAGCAGGAGAAGTGAAAGAGTAGACAGGGTGACTGGAGTTGGACATGGATGATGATGATTGCAGCAATGCAGTTATCAATATATATCAATGTGTTGATACGGAAACTGGGCTAGCCCGTCATGAACTACTGTACACATTCTCTTTACTTCCAAGTAGGCCTATTCATAAAGAATTTAAAACTCAATTCCACGAGGAACATTATCGAAAGAGCAAAATATTAATGGAGTTTAAAATATTACTTCCATAATATTACCGGTTGTGAAAATAAGTTTCCATCTTGTGAATCAACATTATTTTAGTTCTACGGATTTAGTAGGCTACCACATTAAGATTGCACTTTCTATTCTTTGTAGAAAGTTTATTGCAGAATTGCATTTTCCTGAAGAAAACAGTCTTTTTTTATTGGACATGCTCACCCCTTCAGGGATTGTAAATATTTATTTTCATCAGTACAGTATTAAGAAATTTCAATAAAAGCTAAGAAAGACCTTACCTTCAGATTTGTCATGAACGGTAATTTCTAGGAAATCCTAACGTAACATGTCAAATTCTTGTTCACACGGAGAAAAAAAAATAGAAATCAAATTCTGGAAGCAAGGTGTGGTGTCTGTGATGAGAGTCATAGTATTTATACAAGTGAAAACACCAATAAATAAGTAATTTAGCTAATGATGTTATAGCTGTGTGCATTAAGCACTTAAATAAATTATGAAATAAGTTTCATTCCATAAAGTTATAAGATAAAGGTGCGCTATAACAATACCAGTCCCTTCAGTCACTTAGTTTGTCATGATGCAATGAAACACACCTCTGTTAAAACTGTTTCCACAGCAAGTGCATTCTCTATGATGTAAACTTCAATCAGTGAAGTCTCTGGTATTACTCATTAAAAATAAAAAAACAGGACAACAGAATAAAGCAATTGCTCCACTCTGAGGGACTTAGAAACAAAGGTGCCTTCGTGCAGGCTGTGCAATATTAGGTAAGCTTTTAGAACTTTCTACACATGAACCTCCCCATTCTAGAGTTATTAGTTTCAGATACCAAAATTTATAACATTTTAACCAAGGGGTAGTCATAAGGTTGTACTTTCTAATAATTTACCTGTGTTTCACAGCCCACATCAATTATCATAATGGGCTCATCAGACCTGTTCTCCAGACATTGGCTGAAAAATAAAAATATTACACAGATTACGATTTTCCAGAATGAATAAAATAACAGTAACAGAAAGCAGGGATCAAAATTCCATCAGTCGATTTATAGAATGTTTTTACAACTGATATATAATTTACAAAACATATATGCTTTTACCTTGCAGATTGGTGTCCAAATTGAATTTAAGCCGGCAACGCTGATATCAATTAACCTCTTGATTCACTCCTCACCCTCGTTTATTGGAGGTTCTGGCAGAGATGAACCACCAACAGTCTTCATTCTCTCTTTGCATAGACATGCCGCATCGTTCCTCACCATTTACTTCATGAAATCGTACTTGCATCGAAGCACTCCGAGGATGTGATGAGGACCGGTGCACTAGCCGTAACGCCAAGTGGTGTCATAGGCCTTCTTGAGATCAAAGAAAACAGCGACTAAGTGCCGTCTCCGGAGAAGAGCGTCCTGTATGGCGGTCTCCAGGTGTACCAGATGGTCGTTGGTACTCTGAGATGCCCTGAAAACACACTGGTATTCAGACAGGAGTCCTCGTCTCTCCAGGACCCACACCAGTCGCCGATTGACCAGCCTCGCAAAGAGCGTACACAGACCATTTGTGAGACAAATAGGTCTGTAATTCCCTGTCAAATTGGGATCCTTATCGGGCTTCAGGATAGGTATAATTATACCTTCCTGCCATTGCGCTGGCAACACACCTTCCAACCAGATACGATTAAACACCCTAAGCAAATAACGAATGCTCTCATCGTTAAGGTGTTTAACCATCTGGTTGTGAATATTATCCGGGCCGGGATACGTATCCTTGCAGAGCGCCAGCGCTCCGCTGAGTTCCCACTCTGTAAAGGGCATGATGTACTCCTCCGAAGTGCGGGAAGCAAAACTGAGCTGGGAGCGTTCTGCCTCACGCTTCAAAGCAACGAAATCTGGAGCATAGTTATCAGAACCGGATATATGCGCAAAATACGATGTGAGATGGTTTGCAGCGTGATAAGGATCTGTAACCAATTCATTATCAACGGAAATTCCCGGTACAGTACTTGGATGTCTGAATTCCCGACACATACCGTTCCTTGGCACGAAATTTCTTAAACACTACCAAATTGGCCATGTTTGGGTGTTGACAATAATGCTTATGAGCGCGACGACGGTCTCTTATTGCCACTGCAATATCCTCAGTCCACCAGGGGACGAGTTTACAACGAAGAGTCCCAGAAAAGGATGGAATGGACTCTTTGGCGGCAGCAAGAAGCACATTGGTGATGTGCTGTACCTTGTCATCGACGCTCCGGTAACCAAGGTCAACGAACACAGCTCGTTCTTGAAACGAGGGCCAATTTGTCCGTTTAAGTACCCAATGACTGGGGAACTCCACGGGCTTCTGGTTCAGAAGAGTAAGAACAATCGAGAAATGGTCACTGTCACAGAGGTCGTAGTGTACATACCAATCAAATAGGGGGACCAGCGCACAGCTACACACACCAAGTCTATGTGTGAGTACGTGCCGTGCGCTAAGCTAAAATGCGCAGCTTCCCCTTAATTTAATAGAGACAAATCCAACCCTTGAATTAAGCCCTCCACGTCCCTTCCTCTGGGGCAGGAAGATGGTGATCCCCATTGTGGGTGATGGGAGAGGAAATCACCCACGATAAGGAAAGGGACTGGAAGTTGATCAACAAGATCAAAGACGTCATTAATATCAAGGCGATGGTTGGGTGGAAGGTACACGTTGCATATAGTAATCATAACAGGCAATGACACGTCAACTGCAATAGCTTCTAAATCAGTGGTTAGTGGAAACTCTTCACTATAGCAGTCAGAGCGAACGAAGTTGCAAACGCCCCCGGAAGCCCGGTCTGCGTCTTGTCGCACTTTAGAGTATAGTCTGAAACCTCTCAGAACAGTCACCTGATCAGGCCGGAGGTTCGTTTCCTGTAGGCAGACTATACTCACTGGGTATTGTGCAATGAGCCTGTCATAACTGTTACAATTCCACTGTAACAGTGCCATAGTGTGAACTTCTAAACTAGGGAATAAGTTGGAGCAGCAAGCTACAACTTAACCTATGGCGGATCATCACCCACTACGTCGAACATAATCTCCGTCCTCATTCGAGGCTGTGGAGTGGGTCGACTCAGTGGAAGATTTCCGGGACGCAGTTCGGCGGCGGGGGGACCTCCGTGGGGAGCGCACAGACCCGGGGACCGGAACGTCCCCAGGCGCAGAAGGTTGGGCAGATGGCTTCCCCGTTTTAGGAGTAAGGCATCGCGCGGTGCGGGCTCCCTTCTTCCCCGCCCCTCTAACAGTCTTAGACGAGCCAGGAGTAGAAGTCCTGACCCTGGTCGACGATGCTGCCTCCCCTGCTGTGCGGGCGAAGCAACCTTCGCTCGCACAGCCTTCTTTATGTCTGAAGGTGGGATAGAATTCACCTTCGGGCCCTTGTTCCGATTCTGGGGTGTAGGTTTCAAGATGGGCGGAGGTACATTTGAAGGTTTCACAGCTGGTCAGGGCTCCCATCCACTCACTCGTCCAAAAATAGTGAAATAGTGAGTGTTTTTCTTTCAAAAAAGTGAAAAAAAGGTGAGTTTATGCATGAAAAAGTGAGTAAATAGTGAGCAAATTCATAGCATTATTCGCATTTATGGCCGTATATCTGGTTCATAATTTGATCTTTTGTTGATATCTGTAGGCGCAATTAGGGGGGAGGGGGGCTGGGGTGGCTAAGCCTCTGCAAAACCAACCATAGCCCCCCCAAAAATGTGAAAAAACTGTTTTGAAATAGACAAAATTTTTAGGAATGTGTATCTGAAAAATAAATTAGCCCCCCCAAAAATGTCAACCAATTGCACCTATGTTAATATCTCTGAGTACTGTTCGTGATTTTTCATTTAGTTAGAGAGGACACTTTGAAATAATGGATTGTAAAATCAATGCAACACTCGAGAAATTTAAATCGTAAAACAAAAATATAAATCTGGAATACAAAACAATGTGTATGTTATAATGGACTCTTTACTAGAAAAAAAAAAAACTAAAACAAATAATACTGCCATACTGGCACATAAGAATAAAAATAGATATCATTAATCTTAAGATAAAACAATGTTTATGCCATAATGCACACCTTACTAGAATAAAACATATAATAATAACTCCTGGCACTACAGCCTGTGAAGGCCCTAGGCCTACCAAGCGACCGCTGCCCAGCCATTTGGCCTGCAGATATTGGGGTGACACACGATCAGCGCATCGGATCCGCTCAGCCATTAATCTTGGTTTTCGTGATTGGGGCGCTGTCACACTGTCAGACACCTACTCAAGTGTCCTCACGAGGCTGAGTGCACACCGTTCCAGCCCTCACGTCAGTTTCTAAAATCCCTGACGGAGCCGGGTGAGAGACAGGCGCGCACCCCAACACCACGGGGCCGGCCCAGGAAAAAAAAAACACTGTAAAACAAATAATACTGTCGTACTGCCACATAAAAGAAAAGTAGATATCATCAGTCTTAAGATAAAATTCACAAGTTGTCATCAGTCTTAAAAATAAATTCAAGTGTCGGGGTCATCTGGATAGTCGCTGTTTTCATCACGCCGTCGTATCCCGACTTTCTTCCTTAGTGGCACCGACTGCTTTTTGCGGAGATCTTCGGCCCAGGATCGCATGCTGTGGGCACCTTCTAGCATACCTTGGCAATTTTTGCACTTTTCAGATCACCCTTTACCAAAGCAGCTTTTAGCTTTTGGTTGGCCTCATCAATTACCGGTAGGTCATCAAAGCTTGTCTCTCCTCTTCTTCAGCTTCTTTTTCCTTCCTGAACTCTTCCTGTAATTTTCCTATCTCCTTTCTTTAACTTGAGTTTTTTCCTGCTCTTCTTGCTTGCGCCGAATATCCTCCGCCTCTTCCTTTCTCCTTTGCTCTTCCTCTGCGCTTAGCCTCTAAATAGTTTTCATATTTGCTGTGAGTGCCAGCAGCCGCTTTCAGAAGAGCCTTTGTGATGGGAACTGCTCTCGCCCACCGAACTCCTTCATACCCTCACGAATGTTCAATCGAGCATTCAGGGTGCGCTCTTCCATTGCGGCTCTATCTGCCGGAAGTTGATTTCTTGATTCCAAAAATCCACGTTCCACATCTGAGCTTCTATGAGCTGCTGGTAGGATGGCTTTCACGACTTTGCTCACAAGCGTATATTTTGCCGGCCCAATAAAGTCGAAAATGTCAAAAATTTGATGCCAATAATGGTCAATCCTTGGACTTTCCTTAAAACGTGGGAGATTTTCTGGCTGCAACAGCTTCCATTCACTGCGAAGCTTCTCTTCGGACACATCTTTTAAAGTCAGCTGCAACATTTTGTAAACAAAGACAATGCTCATCAGACACATACTTTCTTTGATGGCCTGACGCTGCAAGCATTTCAAGTGCTTGGCATCCTTTCCAGTATTAAGGATGGACTTGTTAAGCAAGTGCTTTGCCGCCTCTTGATGAAACTTCAATACTTGCAGTTCACTACAGCTCTAATCGATCAGGAGACGTTCAGCACTCTTCCCAGTCAACATTTTTCAATTCCATAAAATTTTTGCCATCCATGATGAAAGATTCTTTCAAAAATTCACTGGTACTCTTCAATGCTTCTGCCTGGCAGAACCTACTCAAGAGCAATATGAATAAATTTGACACTTCTTCATACAGAACATGCATCATAGGTTGCTGTAATTAAAATACTTTTGAAAATCATTCAAAAAAATTTGCACTATTACAAACGCAATCTGAATGGGGCAAGTATCATCTTTTAGAGCACTAGCAGTAGCCTGATAACATTTTGATTGCAGGAATTTTTCAGCATTCTTTCCCTTTTTAAGTGGCAGACGGGGTCGGTAGGTCATTCTAAAACCGACTGAAAATTCGTCAGTGTAAGGCCAACTATTGACTTACCTTTGATAAATTGTGAAATACTAGAATATACGGCGATGCCATGCGCCTTTCCGTCACAACACTTTTGTTAAAATTTCCGTTGATCGCTGCACGGCTCCGGCTGTGGTATTGCACCATGGAAGCTTTTTATGCTTTCTGGCCGCCTGGCTCGCTGCCGGCAGCGCACTCAGGCACCGGTGGCAGAAAAACGAACTACCCATTCATGGGTATATTTTGTGTCGTTTCTAGCAATCTGATTGTGCACGAGACCATTTTATCATTTTAAATGATCTTGTCGACTTCGTCGTTACGCTGGGGTCTGGCGTTACGTTATGGTGACGGACGAAATGTACCCAGATGCACTGAGGTGTGCGACGTCATAGTACCGCTTGGTGCATGCGTACCCCGACAATCTCTACTTCGTTAGTATAAGACAAAAATCCCCGATTCTTGGATGTCACTGGTAATCTCGAGAACCACTGGATGGATTTTGATGCGGTTTTCACCATTCTGTAAAGGATATCTCTAGGAAAGATTCTGTAGAAAATAATTTATGTATGATCAAAGGAAGTCAAGCAGTAACGATTTCAGTGAAAAAGTCGAAAACAAACTTGGCGTCCGTGCGCTTCTTAAGCTTACGCTGGGCAAACCGTTAAAAATATCAATATACTATGAGCGTAAGAATTGGTCAGCATGAAAAGTTCTACAAAAAAAGTCCGGGAGAGCATATCTCTATCTTCAATACATCGCCCACTATAAGTGTTTTTAGACTGGATGGAAGGGGCAAGTCCCCGCGAATTTGAAACAAGATAAGCAAGATAACTATTATGCAGATAATTTTCTAAAATGTCAAGAGTCTTTGGCTTCGAGCGAAGCGAGAAGCCTCCAGCCTTTCTAGCATTTGTAGCATTTAAAATGATACAAAGTCTAGTCTTTCAGACTGACTGTCACTTTTTTAATGCAGAATGTGACCAGTTTTGTTAAAAAAAAGTGAGAATAGTGAGTAATTTCATCAAATAGTGAGAAAAGTGAGGCTGCTTTGAAAATAGTGAATAATAGTGAGAAAATTGAGTCGCTGGTAGCCCTGCAGCTGGTACAAAAGATGAGGTAGCCAGAACCAAATTTGGTATTATAATGCTATAATCAATCGTAGGAGCAGGAGCAATCGTGGTATGGTACTTCTTGCGGGCTTCTCACTCTGGAAGACAGGGCAGTCCCTGTCCCGAGGAGAATGAAATGCACTGATATGGTTTTGTGCACTCTTCCGCTTCGTGTGGTACCTTACCGCATGTTCCACAGATTGCAGAGTTCGAGCATCGGGATAACATGTGCCCGAACTTCTGGCAGTTAAAACACCTCATTGGCTACCTCCTCGGACCAGATTCAGAGACATGTGCTTTTACACTTTGACGGGGATCTCGCCAAAGTGGTCACATTTAAAAAGTTGTTCAACTTGCTCACCAGTCCTAGTCTTTAGCAACAAGCTACCGCTCCTCATCTTTTGAACTTTCTCAAGCTCACCATAGACCCCTTCTATGTGGCGAGAAAACAAAATAGATTTAACCAGCCTGAAATCACCCCCATCTGTTCTGGTTGCAACCAGAAACTTGGGGGTGTTAGCACCCAGATTTTTGTGAACTTACTGTTCCCAGGGGGTTGATCCCCGTAGGAAATCAAAAGTTAAAGACTTGGGTGTTGGACCACCCTGTTTGAGGATTTTTCTTTTAGAACCCATGGCCAGTTCATCCTCCCCGAATGCCACCGACATCCGATCACGGGCAGTCACAGTAGGGGCTACCCAGCCAGGGCAAGGCCCGCCTAGCTTGGAAGGCAATGCCCGGGGGTCCGATGTTTTACGATGCCGTATCGGCATGTACCCCTCGGCATATACTGGATTTTTCAGCTCTGACATTCGGCTGTGCGCGAACCTGCAGTCAGGCGGATACTACTGTACCCGTATCCTAATGAGAGTTATATCGAACGGATGTACAGTGAAACCCCTCTAATCCGAACCCCAGAAATCCAAACTCCCGGGTAATCCGAACGAGTTATTTTTCGACAATTTCAAGTTTGAAAAAATAAAAATATTCTACAATATAACGTTATTTTAAATACAAAGAACTACAATTAGCACACCTAACACAGTGTAAATGTGCCTAAGCTACATACAGTACTTATCTCATCCAGGATTGAAAAACGGAAAAGTTGGTTATTGTAATTCCTTAGGTAAATCACTTTGCAAAAACAAATGAAATAACAATAGAAAAACACAAAATGTCACTTAATCTTTCACTTGAAATCAGTTATCTTCAATTGTCGAAGCGACGAAAACATTTCCGCGGTGGCAATCGTGCGCCAGCGTCACATGAACATGACATCGTTTGGCGTGACTACTGCGTGTTGCTCTACGAAGTGCAATGCGATGTCAAGAGCAGATACAGCTTCAGTATAAGTCACATTGTCTGTCGAAGTTTCTTCTTCCTAACTGTCACTTGCTCAATGTACAGTCCTATACCGTAACGAGGGCTGGTTATTATGTTATGGATGTTTTCGGCTAATCCGAACAAATTGAAATCCGAACAGGCTACAGCCCCAATTAGTTCGGATTTCAGGGGTTTCACTGTATGTCTTTTAGAGCCGACTGTCAAACCCACCTGTCGGCTTGGCCAAGACCGGACAGGCTTTCGAGCGTTGTCGCACGCGTAAGCAGCCCATCCCCTAACAGCAGGCACATATAGAAATTTTGGTTGCCAGACCCTGAAAGCATTAATGGAAAGAAGTGCGATATATCCTAATGAGAGTTATATCCCACGGATGTATGTCATTTAGAGCTGACTGTCTAACTCTCGAAAGGGGACCTATCCGAGAAACCCTTTTAGTCGCCTTTTACGACTGGCAGGGATTACCTTGGGGGTATTCGCTCTCTCCTACCCACGGGAGGTCCAATTCACAAACCAACGCGGAGTCCTTAAAGTATAGCCAAGGTCTCCCATTTTAGTCGCCTCTTACGTCAGGCAGGGGATACCGTGGGTGTATTCTAAAAACAAAGAAGCCCAGTTCATTCTCTAGTGTGCATCATTCGTGTGCAGCGCTCAGTTCATTTGAAAGTGCGCCGAATTCAATCATTTATTCACTATGGATTGTCGAAGTTGCCTGATAACAATCAGTAACTTCAATCGGCGGTTCTATGATCAACCTAAGAAGTTACCGAAGCTATTGCAACAATACATTTTAGTACAAAAACACTACCGTGCGCGAATTGCCATCATGAAGTGGAAGTTAGGTGGATAAAACATAACCTATCTGTAACCTGCAACAAGAGGATACCTGGACGTCAAGGCCGCACCGACACCCGACCATTCTAACCTTCGTTTTGTCGAATCCAATGATTTTTGACAATGGTTACAGCCTAACGCATCCAGATCAATGTGTTTGTGTCAACCGTGCCTCACTAGCTGCGCGCGACCAAGGTCGCACCTACACCAGACCATTCTATCCTTCGTTTTGTCTAATCCAATGGTTTCTGACAATGGATACAGCCTAGCACGCCCAGATCAATGGCTTTGTGTCAACCGTGCCCCGCTACACCAGACCATTCTAACCTCCGTTTTGACCAATCCAATGGTTTTTGACAATGGTTACAGCCTAATACGCCCAGATCAGTGATTTTTAGCCTACTTTTCACATTTTGCAAATATGAGGAAAAAGTAGACTTATGAGATCGATCTGGGAAAATGTCTGTCTGTCTGTCCTTCTGTCTGTCTGGCTGTGTGTGTGTCGCCCCCTATCAACTCCTAAACGGCTGCAGCAATCAAAACCAAATTTAGTATGAGTAAAGATGTGCACCGGAATATCTCAAGTCTATATTTGAAAATGATGTCAGTGCTACCAACTGCTGAAAAAACGCACTAGAAATTTGAGCTCCATGTTGGATATCTTGCAAGGTATGCATGGGAGCTATTCCAAAATTGGCACACATCTAGATAATACTATTTCAGTTTAATTTCCAGGAGGCCAACCATGACAGTGTTGCCAAAATAATTTTAAGCCTTCTGATAGGTCCAATGTTTAAATGCATATAACTTCTACACTATCAATTGGATTTCAACCAAATTTTGTATGTAATATCTGTACATAAACAGATATGACTGAGCGTATTCTTAAGAGCCACCAAGGCTGCCAACTGTTAATAATTGCTCTCTTTATTTTTTATCCAAATACCAATATATCAGAATGTATGCAAGCCAACAGCTTCAAACTATGCACACGTATATTCTGACATTTTAGATTTATTTCGAGTAACATATATACGTCAGTTCTACCAACATGATTATAAGCCTGCTAATACGACCAATTTATAAATACATGTAACTTCTATACTATCAGTTGGATTTCAACCAAATTTCGTATGTGCTATGTGTACCATAACAGATATGACTATAAGTATTGTTAATAGGAATCATGGCTGCCAACTGTTAATAAATGCTGTCTATATTTATTTTACACTAATATCAATATACCAGAAAGTATGCAATCCAACAGCTCTATACTTTGCACACGTATAATACCTGACATTCTAGATTAATTTGGAGTAATTAATACAAGGCAGTGCTGCCAACATGATTCTATGCCTGCGGATATGTCCAATTTTAAAATACATTTAACTTCTATACTAACAAATGGATTTCATCCAAAATTGGCACAACAAGATATCATAATATTTCAGATTATTTCTGACCAGCACACGCATGGTATTGTTGGCAACATGCTTTTACGTGCGCTGATAGATCCAGTGTCTAACTGCATGTAACGTCCATTGGACTTCAACCAAATTTTGTATTCTGTACCTTAAGAGATTGAACTAAGAATATATTCAGTCGCCAGGGCTGCCAACTTTAGTGCTCTATTAGGCTACATTATACCAGGTATATTTTGAACTAATTAGATATTTCGATATTACCAACTTAATTTCGTCATTATTCTAGATACGTTCATATACTGTAGAAGAATCATTGGCATGAAAAGTAGGCTGTATAGTTCTTCACGGAACTTCTTGTTGACAATGGTTACAGCCTAACGCGTTCCGATGATTTTTTTTTTATCAACAGTGATTTTGTATCCCACTTCTTTTTATCAACAGTGATTTTGTATCACACATGTTGGCAACAATGTGTGCGCCTCAGTGCGTGCCGCTAGAGTGCGCCTTGTTGACAGTTGAACAAGATGCAAGCGCTGTCAGAACATGGCAGCAGTTTTTAAAAGAGCAATAAATAAAAACACATATTTACGTACTTTGGCAAATATATGAGGTTCAGTAGTGACCAGGGTTCCTAATTTTAATACGAAATATCGCCCAGAAAATATAACAAGGACACAAGGTATGTAAAAGTCACATTCATGTCTGCTGCATGTGTGTAAGCTGCGTTCCACTTCATTCAGAATTAATTATTAATATTACCGTTCCGTAGTAGATTTTCGATCGATATGAGGCGTTCATTATCTGAAATTATGAGGTCCGTATCTAACACACTTGATCTATATGCTATCTTGCGAGGGATAATGTGTTCCTAGTTCAGCAGAAAGGTTGTTGCCACTGGTATATGTTTCCTTTCTATTTTGCTGAGAACCGTCTGGTTGACAGACTGAACTGAATAAAGATTAGACAGCACCAGGTCTATTATGCTGCTTCCGTTGTGACAGATTTACATTTTCTCATGTTGTTTGTTTATTATTTTGCTTGTAAGAAGTTGAACACCGCTTCAGATTTGTGAGACATAATAGGCCCATCCACTCGACAGTTCAAATCACCTGCAATAATCACTAGATCATCCCATAGAATTTTACTTAATCCTTCACTAATGAGACCCAAAATACAGCATTCCTTGTATTCAGGTTGAAAATATATATGCCTAAAATAGTACACAACTTTGTTCTTATAACAACAATGTTTGGCGATTTCATTTCAACTTTGAAAGGAGAGAACGTTGATGTAAATATACAAGACATCCCTCCGATAGGTCTTCCCTTTGGTTGAGTTATAGCAAAACCGTGCACCGAATAAAAAACCTGTCTGTTCCAGTTCTTTGTGAGAAAAGTCACTGTTAGCATTACTATGGCAAAGTTTTTGAATATATCAAGAGGTAATAAGTTAGTTACATGTCAGGCCTTCTACATTCCATGTAAGGAATCTTATAGCATCGTTAGTGCCTGTTTCGATACAGGCGAGTTTCTCCTCCCTGCCATCTTCTAGCATTTGGAGTATTGTTTTGTTGATACCCCCATCGAAGTTGTCCACCATCCTCCAGAGTTCTCCGAAAAAGATAGCGTCTCACTGTAATGATCTTTGGACAGTATTCTGGCGTGTTCACAAGGTCCAAAAATTTGAATTATATTCCTACTTTAAATGACTTGTTCTCCCCTCTTGAAGGCAGTTGTTCACAGACTATTTTCCCGGAAACTCCAATCTTTTGAACAAGCGAGATGAGGTTTTTACTGTCTGTCTCAGCATGTAAGTGGCCGATATGCAACCATCCCATCCTTTCTCCTGATTTTATGGAGTTTTCCTTGTCTTTTGTACCCGCGATACTGGTGATGCTTCTAGGGGAGCGTCTCTCAACAACCGTTGTCCATGTCTCGTCCTGCATACTGTACCTACCAACCTCTCAAACTGAAAAATCGGGAGATTTTGAAGACTATCTATGTCTAATCATATTTCTTCGCCATATTACCGAGGAACCGACAAAATCACTCAAATCGAAATTTCACAATAGCATACTGGCATTTTAATGCCAACAACATCGTACGTTACACACAAATAATTTCAGGTGTTAAACAGATACAATATTCCGCAACCTACAACTACAACTACCTCTCACCCTCGGGCTATTATGAAAACTTCTAGGAACAAGCGCAGAATTAATCATAGACTATTTCAAACAATGAGAAACTTATTCAAATCCAACTAAACGGTATGAGTAGTTATGGAGAATTATAGATACGAAGCAAAACTGTGGTATAGAAATACACTACACGTAAAATCGATCTGTTCGATGGATGACAAGTTCGTCATGGTGCACTTTTAGTCCAAAATTACGCGTGGGATTTATTTGGGGAAAAACACAGGAATTTTAATATGTTAAGCGGGAGGGCCGGAGAATCGGTGTAAAATCAGGAGTCTCCCACCTAAATCGTGAGAGTTGGCAGATATGCGTCCTGTTGTCCAGTACTTACTTCCCCCATCACTATCAGTGGTTACAGCTTGCAGTGTAAGTGTTTTTCCTCCGAATTCGGCTTCCGAGAGCCCTTGACTAATTTCTTCTGTTTGCCTCATTATCGTTCTGCGTTTGTTGGAGGCGTGTGTATATACAGATTTTGAGCTTATTTCTATTATTCACATCATCGTGTCTATTTTTGTTGCATAAAAATGGCATTTCTACGTGTTCGCGGAAGGCCCAGGATCCCTTCTCCGAGACATAGAACAACTTCAGGCCGTGGTGTGACTCTCCATAGCAAGGGAGATGGTATGTGTTGTGAGGAATTTTATGGTATGGAGGAAGAAGAGGCAGATGGAAGAAGAGGGGTGATCGCTAATTTCGATGGCTTTCAACAAGATGCTGTTAGACGGCATATTTATAGGTATTATTTTAGGAAAGAAATTCCAACAGGTCGCAAACTTCTTGTTTCGCTCAGAGAGGCAAAATTATTTCATGGAAGCCTTTCATTAATTCTGAATGTATGTGGAACGTGGATTCTACACTTGCAGCAGACATGAATGTGACTTTCACACACCTTGTGTCCTTGTTTCATCTTCTAGGCGACATTACGTATTGAAATTACGAACCCTGGTCACTACTGAACCTCATATATATGCTAAATTTCAAAAATGCGTGTTTTTATTTATTGCTATTTTAAAAACGGCTGCCATGTTTCGACAGCGATTACATCTCGTTCAACTGTCAACAAGGTGCACTCGAGCGGCACGCACAGAGGCGCACACACTGTTGCCAACATGTGAGATACAAAATCACTGTTGATAAAAAGAAGTGGGATACAAAATCAATCTTAATTTTAAAAAAATATTCATCGGGACGCGTTAGGTTGAAACCATTGTCAAAACTCATTGATCTGGGCGCATTAGGCTGTAACAATTGTCAAAAACCAATGAATTGGACAAAACGAAGGTTAGAAGTACAGGGGTAGGTGCAGCCTTGGCCGCGCGTAGCTAGGGGGGCACGGTTGACACAAAACCATTGATCTGGTCGAGTAAGGCTGTAACCATTGTCAAAAACCATTGGATTGGACAAAACAAAGGTTAGAAGGTTGAGCGTAGGTGCGGCTTCGACCGCGCGCAGCTAGCGGTGGGGGCGTTAGGCTGTAATCATTGTCAAAAACCATTGGATTGGACAAAATGAAGGTTAGAAGGTCGGGGGTAGGTGCAGCCTTGGCCGCGCGCATCTAGCGGGGCACGGTCGATACAAAACCATTGGTCTGGGCACGTTAGGCTGTAAACATTGTCAAAACCTCACCAATTCGGTGCACTATGCAATGAACTGAGAGCTGCGCACGAATGATGCGCACTAGAGATTCAACTGGGCGCTTCCTTGTTTTTTCCTAGTACCGCAGGGGCGAGGTTGACAGTACTGTCATGGTACTGTTTTGAAGACTATTGATTTGAACAATAGTGCTCACAGCTGTTATTTTCGCTTTGTAAGTCGTGATCCTATTTGGGAAGGCTGGGTGGGTTACAGATGGCGGAGGAGGAAATATCTATTAAAACATCGCTCCCTGATTTATTTCTCATAGTTTCATAAGGTATTTTGGCTAATTCGTGAATTGTAGAGAATGTTATCGCGCGTTCTATGTTCATTCAGCGCTACCAGCCTTTCTTCACTGAATATAGTGTTGCATGACCTGGGATTTAAATATGTGACGTTCTCCAGGAAACCATACCATAAGTCGGAAAATCTTATTTTTGGTTTATTTTATATTTTGACAGTAGGTACATTTGCGATCATTTTTGTGAAGACTAGAAGTATTTATCTTAAAAACTGATTATTTTATGAAACATTGAAACATTATAGGATAGAATTTATTGAATGTCGAGAAAATCTATTTGAAAATTTAGTCCAGTGCTCGGACAATATATTAAATATTTAAGAAAATCTGACTGTTTCACTGGATGAAGGAAGATCAGCATTGTGTATTAAAATAATATTTAATAAATATATCGGAGTTTTATTCTCTAGAAAGTATTGTAAATATGTAAATATGGTCAAGATAATGAAAGTGAAACAGAAAACTTTAGTATTGCAAGGCTCCAGTAGGCCTACACAGATGTTCTGTCTTAAGAAGTGCAAACAATATCAGGAAACAATAATAGTATCTGTGATAATGTTAGTAATAATAATGATAATAATAATTCTTTTAGTTTTTGCCCAAGGGCATAGCTACATTTTTTTTAAATATCTGGCGAACCAATACTTGTAAAAAGTCGTGCAAGGATTCAAATTGAAGGGCGTAAACACCCTCTTTGCCGAGGGTTATTTATATTTTTTCAAAATTTTGCCAAAGGGCATAACTACACATTTCAAAATGTTGCTTTTATTATGATTGTTTTATTAATTTCATTTATTTAATAATAAGAAGAATAATTCAGAACATATTAATGTTGGATATTAAAAACATTCTGAAACTACACAAAAGTTAGTATCCAATTCTTCAGGAATCTGTCTTGTATCCTGTAGTAGCAAACTGAACTGTTGCTCATTTTCGTGGAATATTTATGTTTGTCTTTTCCTTTTGCGTGCACAATCCTTCGCACTACTTGGGCTAGGTTCAGCGGCTTCAATGTTACCTGGCAGTGGGCACAATAGATCCCTTGTTCCCGCTGTGCACTACTCTCGAATGTTGTCGAACAGGGTATTTCGTCCTTTTGGCAGTCGTGCCTTTTACTTCCAACTTTTTAGCTAGGTTTGGAGGGAGATTATCTGCATTATCCATATCTCCGCCAGCTTTAGTGCATTACATCAGACAAGCTAGAAAGACACCGGGGATTCCCTGACCAGGTTCCTACGCTGGCGGTCCACACACATTAAAATTACCATTTACAAAATATGAGCCCAGTACAAGAATTCTACAATAAATTATTGTAACTATACATTCTGTCATTACGCACCCCACTGCTTCTATGCTAAGTTTTTAATGTCCTGCTCTATGGAGTTGAATCATGGACACTTACCGAGGTTTTAAGTAAGAAACTGATAGCATTTGAAATGTGGACGTATCGCAGGATTTTAAAGATATCATGGACAGCTAAAGTCACAAATGTGGAAGTACTGCGGCGTATGAACCAAGACTTGGAAATTCTCAGTATCATCAAAAGGAGAAAACTAGAATACTTTGGTCATTTCGTGCGCAACAACAAATACCACCTCTTGCAATTAATTATCCAAAGGAAGATTGATGGCATTAGGGGTCCAGGACGCAGAAGAACTTAAGCCAGTGGTTTGGACTTAATACAGTGTCACTGTTTAGAACAGCTATTGACAAACAGCACATCATGCTACTGATCGCCAACGTACTTGGAGGACTAGGCACTTGAAGAAGAAGAACTATAAATTATCCTGAAGCATGAGCTGGTTATTTCGTATTTTAGCCCAAGAAGACAGTGCAGGAACGTCATTGAATAAACCATACCTTAAGTCGCAATGTTAAATTCCCATTGCAACTTAAGGTATGGTTTTGTTAAATTACACGACCTGTTTCGAAGGTTATTTTGAAGACTTTACCATATCATGATGACACATCCAATGCTCGCATCATGTAGTTCAAAGATCCGGCTAAGAGATGGTGCTGAAATCGAAAAATCAATATTTCTCGCCCTTCTGGGCTCTTTGCGGCGTAGCGTAAAATTTTGTCACGCAACTTAAGGTATGGTCTCCTGGAGAGCGTCACATATAAGAAAATTAATGGCAGGAAAGTGATCATGGAGAAGCCAGGTGGCTTTGAGGTGTCAGTTCCTAAGTGAAATTAAGGACAAAAATGCTCAGGATATTGTGTGGTTAGATGAAACGCGGGTCAATGCTGGTCACACAGTGTCTACGAGTTGGAGTGACGACTCATTTCAAAGGACAATGAAAGGGCTGTCTGGCAGAGGGTGTTGATTTATTATTCTTCACGCAGGGTCATCACACGGCTTTGTTAATAATGCGCTTTTGCTCTTTAAGACTAAAAGAACTGATGATTACCATGAAGACATGGACTACAACCGGTTTTTAAAATGGTTCCAGGGAACAATTGTTACCCAACATCCCTGAACACAGTGTTATTGTAATAGACAATGCTTCGTACAACACAGTGCAGATAGACAAAGCTCCAACAACTTCATGTACGAAGCCGCGAATGTTGGAATGGCTCGGCCGCCAGCGGGTACCATGCGACAGCTCTATGACGAAGGGAATCCTTCTCAACCTTAAACGGCAGCACAAGCCTAAACCCAAGTACCACGTGGATGAACTGACGAGAAAGCATGGCCATGAGATCACCAGGCTGCCCCCATATCATTGCCACTTCAATCCTATAGAAATGATATAGGGTCAAGTGAAGGGTTATGCAGCACGGCATAGTAAAAATCTCACACTCAGTGAGGTTGAAAAGCTTACCGTTGAGGCTATTAGGGAAGTGACTTCAGAAAACTGGAAGCATGTCGTGTTATAAGTGCAACGAGAACTGGACGAGGACACGAAACGTGAATATATACTCGATGATGGGGTAGTTCGGTTCGTCATTTCCCTGGGAAGCAATTCCGTATCCGATTCAGACACAAGTGACGAAGAGGCTATGAAAGAAATAGAACCCATAATTGGTAGCAGCGAGAGCAATTTGATAAGTTTCATTATTTTTTTTATTTTTATTATGATTGTTATTATCATCATTGTGTTCTCATTTTGTTACATAGATTGTGCCCTTCCACATGAACACGGCTGACACACCACAGATCCCAGTATTTCTTTCTTTCTTTCTTTCTTTCTTTCATGGGTGTTTGATGGGCACGTGACTCTCCTTACCCAATAGCCATTTGAGAAGAGGTAAACAACTGCTCAACATATCAAGACACTTTGCTAGTGCATTTGTTTCATTATAAGGAATCACAAGCGAAACAAACATCATAACGGGAGAGAGAAAACACATTCAGAAGGACAAGAGGCAGGAGATATGAATAACACGCGGAAAGGGAAAGTTACGAGGCATTCACTTCGGCCCCAACCAAGCTGGCCGATTGACACAAATTCCCTAAAGCTGAACCCCTATAGTTAGAGCCCTGCGCGGATAAACAAAACCTTATCCGCATCCGCACGACTGTTATCCGCATCCGCACGACTGTTATCCGCATCCGCCCCGCATCCGCAAGACTTGTATAAAAATCCGCTGATATTTCAATTCTGTTTTCCTGACCTCCGCTTTAGACAAAAAACTGGCTATACTTCTTTGGCTACTATCGCACTTGTGCCGCAGTAGGTTTGATGTGCCTGATTTGTGCCCTGAGTATGAATACACTTATTTACAGGTAAAACATCCTACTATATCGTTCATCTCTTTGGTTCCATTGAAAACGTAACCAAATATCTGCCTTATCCTTGACTTGAGCTTTGTTTCACGCACTATTGAATATTCACCTGGTTTTGCTTTAATAGATATTTTATCAATGTTGGTTAAATGATGTCCATACTTCCGGTCTCGGTAACATTTACTAAGTGAACTTCTCTTTAAGCTTGGAGAAAGGGATTGACATTTGGCCGGAACTTCCAAGTCAGTCATCATACTTCTGCCTCTTGACCCATCAATGTTAGCATAGTTGATGTCATAACTGTCTCCGTTGCAATATAACAGCCCACGCGTTTCAGTGCCAAGATGGAAATAAATCTACAGATAAACCTGGAACCAGATCTTCCAGGATAGCTTAGATAGCGAAGTAGCTGACTTGAGAAATGTTAATGATGTCACCACGATGAACTAACAAACTTATTGACAGCATTATATCTCATGGGTAATGGCAGTGAGAAATTGATGATGATGATGATGATGATGAGATGTCAAGACCTTCTACTACAAACATACGGTACGGTACTTAATAAAATGTAGTTGAAACCATATGAGTAAAATAATCTCCTCGTGTATAACCGCAAAACGTACCCGAATATTTCGTACGCAATAGGCTACAGGAGTATTCCTCTTTTAAGCATGAAGCTGTAGATTGGCATATCAAATATGTAATATTATCGAAAGTTCCACATCGTATTCTAAAAACTATCCGCAAATTTACTCCAAACATTATCCGCAGCGTATCCGCTATCCGCACAGCCATGCAAACTATATCCGCGTGGCGAAAAATGCGCGCAGGGCTTTATCTATAGTATCCAAAAAATTATTAATCGCGTTCACGACTGGCATCTTCGGAGAATGCAACAGATGAGCAACATTCAATGGTAACCTATATTTTTGCAACCGTAATGCCCTGAACATAGTAGTACGTGCTGTATTATATTGAGGACACTGAAATAAAATATGATGAAGTGAACCGTCGGCTTGTTGACAACTACATCTACCGTCAGGATGACGCCCAATACGTGCTAGATAGAGAGGAGTAAGTGCATGATTAAAGCGCATGCGGATAATATTGATAATATGACGTCTCGTGTATTGCCCCCAAAGAAAACCATGGTTGAAGCCGAATTTCAGGTTGTACCCAGAAATATTGTCTGGCCTTAGTCCTCGTAAATGCCGACCATTCCTGTTGCCACTTGTGCCGTACCCTGTCCCTTATGAGGGGGAAGTAATTCTAAACAGGGGATCGCAATGTTATACATAGTTCCCGTCCCCAATGCGGCAGCCTTGGCTAGGGTGTCTGCCCGTTCATATCCCAGTATTTGTGTCTTCCTGGAAGCCTCTTGAAATGGTATTAGTCATGACCTGCCTCAGTGGCAACGCAGCATTTCCCCACATGCTAGCTTTGACAGACGTCAGCGCTCATTATTGGAAATACAGAGTATAGTGCAACAGACTTGACCATACCTCGCCTGTTGATCCCAAGATAGCAGGATCGAATCCCGGCGCAGTCAGCTGGCATTAGAGGGTGCTTAAATGTGAGGGAGCCATGTCAGTACATTTACTGACATATCAATGAGCCCCTTTGGTGCAAAATTCCGGCACCCCGGCGTCTCTAAAAGCCACATTACTTAGAAGGGACGTAAAACTCACAACATTATTATTAACCACGGCTTTCAGCCAAATTGCTAGTGAATTATGATAATTGTTGTTTTAAGGGGCCTAACATCTAGGTTATCGGTCCCAAATTGCTGGTGAAGAACTGCAATGTGTGCACGCACTTGAGATAAAAGCGAGAGCTAATTAAACGCAATAACACGAACTTACTTTTCTCCGATGCTATCAGAATCCGAATCACTATCACTATCTGAATTTGACGATGAACCATAATCTGCTACAAGTGAAGCCATATTCTTCTCCTTCAAGTTCATTTGTTGACAGCTATGCCAACCTCCGAAGCAAGGCAGACCTATAAGAAAGTCCATACTACTTTCTCCATCCGTTAAATAATTATTCTTTTGTTTGGGCCCGAACTCGGTAACAGTTTTGTCACCAACCTTGTTTGCTTGTTTGTCACTAGATTTTAGGGGCTTTCCGTTCATTTTGTTGGTCCTTGGGAAAATTATATTTCCATGGCAACGTGAATATGGACGGTGAATGGATACATGTGATGAGGAGTTCTCAAATTAAGATAATTATTACATCTCGACATTTGGTGATTTACAGAAAGGTAATGGTAGTTTCAGTCGATGAAATGGCAGTATATTGTTGGTTGATTGTGTGTGAATTAAGTTCTGTTTTAGGTCGTGCTAAGTTTATAATAATGGAGACATAATGAGATCCTGTATAGGTTAACTGATCTTAAGCTCTTCAATATTTGAGAAGTAATGATGGATGTGATGTGTGTTGCTCGTAATCCAGCCATCGGCTAGAAGTTTAGAAAATATGAATGAGAAATTATTATAGGCTATATATTGAAAATGTGTTAACACATACAGTACCAGTATTTTCTATTGAGATTAACATCCTCTTTATTCTCTACATGTAGCCTACATTCTCATCATTTCTCAAACTTTTGTTTCACTTGTCCATGATGAATAGTCTTGTCACTTTATTGCAGAATTACCATGCTGGCAAGAAGGTCGTGTACTGCTCTGAATTGTGATGGCGACATCTAACCAGCATAGGCACCTGCGTGGATTTCTCTTGGATGACCGTATGGTAGTAGTTTTATACAAATCCTATGTATAAACCAGGTACGGTATTGTCCATTTTAGTCACCTTTATCTGAGATGTAGATTTGTGTCTGTTCATCCCTGTAGTTAGGCTATCAGTCAGGTAGTTGAGGTTTTAAGGGGCAGAACTACGAGGTCATCTGCCCCTATCAGTAGATAGCATAAGCTTCACCCAGATGTTCTCCATGAGGAAGTTTTGTTTCTGGTTTGACAAATCATGATCATTATGTCTATGGTGACACCTTGAAAGAAGGTTAAACTATACCTACCGATACACCCGTATCTGGGGAATATTTAGGGAGATCAGTGACGTCACCGTGATCTCACGGCTGACGTATTGCTATCGGTAACGCTATTGGTTAGCTGCCAGGAATGTATAAATTGTGACCGAGTTTACTAAGCTAAAGTAAATTATATCTTCTCTAATTTTACTCCAAGACAATTAATTCTATAGGTATATCTCCTAATATATTGTGGACGATTTTTAGCGTTAAACAGCTGCAAAATGAGCTACGGACTAGAGACACTAAAACTAGCGGGAGGAAGGGAGAATTAATGGCCTACAGCGGTAATAACAAAATTCTAACACGCTTTATTATTCAAATAATGAACATGAGTCAGCATGCTTTCTCCTAAAGATTACAATTACTAGAGTATTGTAGGCCTATATTGATAAATATATCTCCATAAGACTTAAATCATAAACAGAGATTTAAATATTCACTTGCTCCCCCTGCTTACAGACTTCGATTCATGTCTTTTTTTTAGGTTGATAGCTTACATGAAACTCGTGTTTTAAGGTAAACATAATCAAAAAAAGTTGATACCGGTAATGTGTACCTCGAAAATGCATCGCAACGTTTGGTTCTTATGTAATTTTGTCAATTTCTCAATAAGAATCATTCCCTTACCCCTGGAAAAGGACTTGGGGGTACAATTTTTTTAAAGTTTGAGAATCCCTGCTTTAGAGCCACGAACTGTTTCCATTCATCTGACTATGTCTCAAGAATGTACTGTAGAAGTCAGTCGCTACCTGTCTGGCTGCGTGGCTCAGGGGTAACGTTCTCGCTTGCTGAGCCCAAGGTTGCAGGTTCGAAACCTGGCGCAGTCAGCTGGCATTAGAGGGTGCGCAAATGCGAGGGAGCCGTGTCAGTACATTTACTGGCACGTTAAAGATCCCCTTTGGGGCAAAATTCCGGCACCCCGGCGTCTCTAAAAGCCAGTGTAGTTAAAAGGGACGTAAAACCAATAACATTATTATTATTATTTCAGTCGCTACCACATTCTCCGTCGGGCAGATGGAAGTTGACGATTAATTCTGATTTCAAGAAACCAACCATAATACGTTTGTGACTGTTAATGTTGCGACATTTATTCTTGAAGTATTTGACCGAGTAGCCTATTAATGTCTTTGAAAATGGGAGTCAGAAATGTTACTTTCATTTCTTCGTGTATATTGACGATTTCTTCCCGTACTTCAATGGAGATGATTTCTGCAGATTCCGATATTGTAGGCTTATCGTGATAATCCAGCAATTTTCCTGTGTATGGCCTCTTCCTAAATAATTCTTTTTGTTGTGTTCGTGGTCCACGGAAAAAGCGATGGAACAGCGCCCGGTTTTTATCTTGCTCTCTCACCTTCAGATACAAACGCATAAATTCAGTGGTTGTTATCGAAATGTCTAATCAGTTTATAGGTACAAAACAGGAATTATTTCCCTTTGTAAGTCACACTCATCCAACACAGTTTTCGTGAAGTCATCGGGTTGTAAATGATGGAAACACACTTTAATATATTCGGTCAGATTTTTCTCACCAACATTTTTCCTTCTGATAACATGTGACCATTTCTTCCTCATTTCTTTATTTTGTGGAATTTGGTGAAACGAAAACGGGCTTCCCTGATTTTTGCAAAGAGGAACACTGCAATAGCTCGGCATAGTCACGAAAATAACAATTTAAACAACTTAAATTCGTACATATTAGCGGCATGAGAACACAGGAGACAAGTGAAGAGCGCCTTGCGCTTATGCAGTACGACAGCAGTGCGCTCTGTCGGTGCTAGTTCTATACATCCCTATTGGAACAACTGTGAATGTGGATGCCATTGCTATTGTAAACCGGATACCAATTGCCTGATCAGGTATACTGTACTGCCACTTGTCGCACATCAACTATGCACAGTGACCATATACATAACTTCTTTTGTGCCTCATTGTGTAGTGGCTAGTACTCTTGGCTGTCACTGCGGAGGCCCGGGTTCGATTCCCAGCTCTGCCAAGAAGTTTAATTCTGGCCTGAGGGTTGTGCAAAAACTGAGAAGAGGCAAGTTCCAATCACACCTCAGCCATCCTGGAAGTGGCTTTCTGTGGTTTCCCCACTTCTATTCCAGGCGTATGCTTAATTAAGACCACAGCCGCCTCCTCTTAATCCTCATCTGAGTTACAACTACACACACTAACACAGCCTTCACAATAACACCGGTTATCAGACAAATATCAAATGGGGTTGTTTGTTCTCTGCCCAATCAATACCTTTAAATACTATAATTTACACAGTTTATTGTTACTTGGACATGTTTCGGGCCATACCTGGGCCCTTCTTCAGCCTTGAATAGTTTCCAACAAATCCATTAAAAACATGCATTTAAAATAGACATCATCATCATCATCTTGTACAGTTTCCAGCCCCAGTCTGGGTCTGTTTGGAACATAAGCCTCGCCACTTAGTCCTTTCTTCCCACCACCTCTCCGCTGTCACTCTGGTCCAGGCCTCGCCTCTCTTCTTGACACATTCCTCCACTCCTTTCAGCCATCTATCTCTTGGTCTTCCCCTTGGTCGTTTCTTCTGCATCTGCATCTCATGTATCCTCTTGGGAATCCTCTTCTCATCCATTCTCTTTAAGTGTCCATACCACCTCAGTCTTGATGTCTCAATCCTACCTTGCAAGGGCTCCTCTTTCACCATTTCCCTGACCTTTTCATTCCTCAACCTGTCTCTTCTTGTTACTCCGATCCTACTTCGCAGGAACTTCATTTCACCTGCCTGTATTCTGCTTATGTCTCTTTTCTTCATTGTCCACGTTTCTGAAGCATAGGTCAGTATCGGGATATAGTAGCTTCTGTATAACACTTCCTTGCTCTTCTGTGGGACATCTTTATTCCACACTAAGCTCCTAATGCTTCTCAGAAATGCTTCTGCCTGTCTGCCACGTTCCGTAATCTCTTTTGTCATTTCTCCCATTTTCCTCCACTATACTGCCCAAGTACTTGAGACTTTCCACCTTCTTCAGCTGTCCACCTCCAAGTGTTATCCCACTCATTGGTCTGTCCTTTTTCCTGGTCGTTAACAGGATCTCACATTTACTGATGTTGAACTTCTATCCGTACTCTCCCACTGTTTCTTCCCAAGCCTTCAGTTGCTCCTGAATTTCCTCCTCCTTGTTTCCCCAGACCATGAGATCATCTGCAAACACCATTGCTTTCATCTTATCTTCTCCTATCTTTCCTGCTATCCGTGTCATTACCTCGTCCATAACCACAATAAAGAGAAGGGGTGACAGCGCACTACCCTGTTTCAGGCCACTCATTTGTCTGAACCAGTCTGTACTTTCCCCTCCAACTTTCACACAACTCACACTTCCACAATACATCTCCTTCACTCTGCCTACAGTCCCTTTTTCCACTCCCATGTTTTCCATTGCTTTCCAAACCTTCTCCCTACACACACTATCATAGGCCTTTTCGATGTCCAGGAAAGCCATCAACAAATCCTCTCCAAATTCGTAGTGGTGTTCCTGGAGCTGTCTCACTGAAAATATGAGATCCACTGTTGATCTCCCAGGTCTGAATCCATACTGCTCCTCTCTCAATTTTCTCTCCACTTTGGCTCATATTCTACTTTCTAATATCTTTTCATATATCTTGGCACAGTGAGATATGAGTGTGACTCCCCTGTAATTTCTGCACTCCTTGCTGCTTCCTTTCTTAAATATTGGGACAATTAATCCTTTCTTCCAATCTTCTGGGGTCTTTTTCTCCTTCCATATCACCCTCATCACACGGTACAGCCACTGTTTCCCAACCTCCCCTGCTGCCTTCACCATTTCAACACTCACTTCATCCACACCCGGTGCCCTTCCTCCTTTCATCTTGTCTATAGCCATCTCCAGTTCTCTCCAAGTCAGGTCCTTTTCCATTCCTGTGTTGTCTTCTCCATCTTCCAATGCATTGTCTTCCTCCCTAAGACCATTTGGATTCAGCAAATCCTCAAAGTACTCTTTCCACACTGTCTTGAGTGTCTCTTTGTTGTGTACCTCATTTCCGTTTTTGTCCATCATTACCACGTCCTCTCGCAGACCTCTTCTCTTACTTTTGACCATCCCATAAAGTACTTTCTTATTTCCTCTGCTGTCTTCCTCCATCATCTCTGTCCACATTACCATCCACTTCTTCCTCTCCTCTGCGACAATTTTGTTTGCTTCTTTCTTCTTTATCTTATAATCTTCCCTTGCCAGATCAGTTCTTTCCTGGAACCACACTCTGAAAGCCTTGTTCTTCCTTCCCACAGCTTCTTTTACTATCTCATTCCACCAAGGTATCTCTTTACACCGCTTTCTGTTGCTTGTTCTTCCACATACTGCCACTGCAGCTTCCACCATTGTGTTTTTGAATTGCTTCCATTTCTCTTCCCCTGTTTTAAGATTGTCTGTTGGCATCCTTTCCCTTATTATCTTCTGGAATTCTTCCTTGACTTCCTTTTCCTTGAGTTTCCATACTTTGATTCTCCTTTCCTGGTACTCTGTCCTCTTGCTATCCTTAACATCTCCCAGGTTCATTACTAGTAATCTGTGGTCGCTATCTAAGGCCTCTGATGGTATTACCTTTATATCTCTGACACTTCTCTTCATTTCCCAGTCGTACAGCATGTAATCTACCAAAGATTTCTTTGTTAAATCACTGCTGTACCACGTTACCTTGTGGCTTTCTTTCTTCCGGAGCCAGGAGTTGCCTACCACTAAACCGTTTCTCTTGCAAAAATCCAGCAACTTTCTCCCTTCTTCATTCCTGCTACCTCATCCTTCTGCTCCCAATACATTTTCATATCCTTGCCTTTCACTTCCTACATGTGCATTCAAATCTCCCATGACAATGATGCTCTGACCATTCAACTGCTGTTGTAGCTCCTCCTCAAAGTCTTCCTTCTCTTGAGCTGTACATCCAACTTGAGGGGCATATACCTGGGCTATCTCCAGGCTTCTTCCCTTTACAGTTACTCTGATCTTCATGATCCTGTCACTTATTCCCTTTACCTCTTCCTTCATTCCATCTCTCACAACTACTACTCCGCTGCTCCTTCCTTCACTGTTCCCACTCCAGTACAACCGGTAACCTTTCCTCAGTTCTCTGCGACCTTCTCCTTTCAATCTTGTTTCTGCCAAGCCCAGTACATCCAGTTTTCTTCTCTCCATCACATCTACAATCTCCTCCACCTTTCCTGTCAGTGTCTGTATGTTTAATGTCCCAACTCGTAGTCCATTAGCATATCCGGGTCGTCGTCGTTTGCATCCGTCCTTTCCGAGGCCTGTTCCTGTTTTGAAAGCAAATATGATATCCACTACTGGCTTGCTAGGCCTATCGTAGCTTCACCAGAGCCCCGTCAGCCGTCACTTTTCAGGGTTCCCATAGAGCCTTCACAGCTACCGCAGCGGTCCTGGGGCACACAAAGTCCCCACTGTACTTCATCCCTACAGGCAATCCCCTACTTCATGCTGTTGCCCGTCTCCCACCACGTGGAGGAGGGGTTGGACTTGTGGGAGACATTTAAAATAGACAACACTCTTAAAATACTTAAAGGTAAAAATACATAAAAAACAACATTAAAATACTCATTTAGAAAGAGAATGAAAACATAAAGATAAAACATTTCTTCATCATACATCATCATACCCTACCAACCTGGGCCCAATGTCTGGGAAGCCAGGCTCTGCCCGTCACAAGTCAGGACCAAAGGGGAGTGATAGAGGAGTAACACCTCTTTAAAAAACCTTGGTCCAGCTGGCCCGGCTGGTAGTACCTTGTAAGGGCCCCTTACCAGGGTTACGGTTAAGTCCTCAACGACAACTGTGGTGGAGAAGGTAGCCTTTGGTACAGCATAGGTGGCGGAAGAGGCATCCCAGTGCTCGGGATAAGTAGAGCAAAAGGTATCTGTTTTGACTAAACTAATATCAGCATTTACCCGATAACGTCTGTTCCCCATGTTAGGGGCGGTTATCAAAGGCGCCTGTTCCCATATTGGGCGGCCTGTTATGATCCATCTGGCGATTCGATCACAGATGTAACATCGAAGGGGAGTAAACCTCCTTCCAAAATAATCTCAACTTAAGACATGATGGTAAACCACAACGGAAAATATACTCCAGGAGGTAAACAATCCTCCATCACAAGAAACTGTGATGCAACTGGGCCTGCGGAGTCTGGAGAGCCCAAAACATCATGTGAGGAAGAGTCGGAGCTTCCTAGAACTTCACGCATAAGACCTAAGCAAAAACATCTGCTAGGCACACTGAACATCAATACGCTCATGAAAACTGGTAAACTGAAACAACTGACAGATGTGCTGAATAGACGTAATATCCTCATTCTTGCTTTACAAGAAACTCGATACACCGACGAAGATGCTTTTGAGTCTGAGGGATATAGAATTTACAAAGGGAAAGCTGGTATCAAAACCAAACAAAACAGTACTATACTTGGAACAGCTTTTATGATTAAACAAAACTTAACAGAATCAATAACAAATTTTACATCTTCATCAGAACGAATTTCACTTCTCTCATTTCGATCAGGAAACAAAGGCTATACTATAATCAATGCTCATGCTCCTACCAATGAGGACAATAAGAAAAATCCAGAAAATGTTGAAGAGTTTTGGGAAATGTTGGAACATGAATCATCAAAGATACCTTATCATCACGTTAAAATCTTAGTTGGTGACTTTAATGCACAGATTGGAAGAGAGAGAAAATTTAGAAACATAGTGGGTGACTTCCCAGCTCACAACCGCACTAACAGAAATGGAGAGAGACTCATAAGTTTCTGCAGACTATTTGATCTTAAATTAATGTCAACCTTTTTTAGGAAATTACCGAGGAGAAAGAAAACATGGTGCTCTCCAAATCCACATTTAGGTTCATATCAATTGGATCATGTAGCAATTACAAAACAGAACTTTAGAGAAATCATGAATGTTAGAGTAAGGAGAGGATTAAATATTGACTCTGACCATTTTTTGTCTGAGATCAAAACTAAATTCCAACCAAATAAATCCAAGCCAAAAATTCCAAAAATTCCTAAAATAGACACAAAAGTTTTATCAGAAAATAAGACTGAATTTATCAATAAACTGCATACTAAAGATAAGAGTAACTGGGAAGAGATCAGAGATGTAATGATAGAATCTGCCAAAGAATTGGGACAGCCTCCAAGGAAAAGGAAACACCGATGGTGGAATACAACATGTGATGCAGCGATCGAACGTAGATTAGCGGCTTGGCAGTTATGGAATTCCAGGAAACGAGAAGATGACTGGATTAATTTTGTAGAGATCAGAAAGCTAACATCCAAAATCATCAGGATAGAGAAACGTAATTATGATAAGAAGCGATTGGAAGAGATAGATATAGATTTTAAAAAGAACAACACCAGACAATTCTACAAAGTATTTCGAGAGGAGATCCAAGGATACAAACCAATGAACCTCCATTTCAAGGATTCAACTGGTAGACTGGTCACTAATAATAAAGACAACTGCGAGTTACTAGCTAAATACTTTGAGGAACTTCTTAATTGCGAAGAACCTTTAGAAAGACTACAGTTTACATCACCACAAAAAGAGAACCCTCCGTCAGAACCACCAACTGTCCAACAAATAGAACAATATATTGACAATCTTAAAAATAATAAGGCACCTGGTGAGGATGGGATACTAAATGAAATGTTGAAACTCGGTGGTAAATTTGCAGCTGAAGCTTTACACAAAGTTATCAAGGAATGTTGGGAAAAAGGAACAATTCCAAATGATTGGAAACAGGCAATAATCCATCCTTTGCACAAGAAAGGAGATAAGACAAACCCCAACAATTATAGAGGTATTTCCTTACAGCCAATCGCATACAAAGTTCTTTCTAAAGCATTGCTACACAATCTGGAAGAACAAGCAGAACATACTATCGGCGAATACCAAGCCGGATTAAGAAAAGGGAGATCTTGTCCAGAGCAAATTTTCAATCTCAAAACAATCCTTAGAATCAGAACAATACGTAATCTCAACACAGTTGTATCTTTCATTGATTTCAGAAAGGCTTATGATTCAATAGACAGACAGTCTGTATTCCTAACGCTAGCAGAATTAGGGATAGATAAAAATACCAGACAACTGGTTGAACAAACACTAAAAAATACAACCTCAAGAGTTAAATTTCTAAACGACATTTCAGAACCCTTCCAAATCAAAACTGGAGTTAGACAAGGTGATGGGCTTTCACCACTTCTATTTAATTTGATATTAAACAAAATCATGAAGGAATGGGAACTTAAATTATGCGAAAGAAACATTGAAGGGGTCCATTTGGGGCAAGGAAAAGGAAGATTTGAGGTGAAATGTCTTGCCTTTGCTGATGACATGGCAATCATTTCAGAAAACAGATTTCAAGCACAAATAATGGTTGAAACCCTACATGAAATAGCAATAAAAACTGGTCTTCAGATTTCATATGAAAAAAACAAATATATTGAACACAGACACAATGGAGAAAAATATCTAACAACTCAACATGGACAGATCCAAAGAGTTGATAAATTTAAATATTTGGGAGAATGGATCCAGTCAAATGGACTTGATAACACATCCTGCAAGGAGAGATTAAGAAAGATGGAAAATGCCTATAAACTCACCCAACATAGATACAACAAACGATCAATTTCATTCCAGGCAAAAATCAGGCACTACACAACTGTAATTAAACCAGAGGTATTATACGGATCAGAATGTTTAACGTTGAACAAAAGAGGTGAACAAGAGGAACTGGAAAAGAAAGAAAGGAAAATACTGAGGAAAATTTTGGGTCCCCAAAAGAATAAAGATATTTGGATGAAGAGAAAAAATGAAGACCTTTACCGAAATGTGGAAAAAATTACAGACTCAATTAAAAGACGGAGACTACGATTTTATGGTCACCTTCATAGAATGGATAGCAGCAGGCTAACTAAGAAAATTTTTGACTACATCTCCAAATTAAAAAACACCACTAGATGGCTGGAAGAGATACGGTGTGATCTGCAAAAACTGAAGATCACAAACAACATCATTTCTAATAGGGTGGAATTCCGGCGACTGATCACTACTGCAGATTTTTCGATTCTGCAAGTTCCACATCAACCACGGAGAGAGTTATCAGCGGAACAGAGGCAGGCCATCAGCCAACGTATGAAGAAGTTTTGGGAAGAAAAGAAAAAACGAAACAATGTACCGTAGTCTTAGGTTCAAAGCGGTCTATAATTGGCCAAATTCTAAATATATATATATATATTATCAATAAATGATAAAAATGGTCCGGTTAGCTCAAACAATGCCAGCGTTTCGCCCCAGTGTGCCGTTGGGCTCGTCAGTTGGTACAGACACACCTACCAATGCGCGTGGCTAGCACATACTGAGAAGGCCATGCAAGACACAAAATACAAACAGTATTGACATCACGAGCATGCCAATGTGCTACGGGAGTCAAACTCCCTTCCATAAAAACAAAAGCCTTACCTTGGCAATCCAAATAAGCCCAACGGCACACTGGGGCGAAACGCTGGCATTGTTTGAGCTAACCGGACCATTTTTATCATTTATTGATAATTCATCCGCTCAAATGGAAAATACATCATATTCCCTTCGGGAATATTCAAAACCTTATTCATCATACATATTCTTGAAGTTTGCTATTTTTTGGTTGTTTAATAGCGGTAAGTAACCATTTTGCTGAACAAAAAAACTATTATGTCTGTAAGTTACGCTGATTTAGTACTTTTAGTGACCCAATTATGCTGGATATTCTAGGGCTTAACATGTTTTGGCCTTTGCAAAACTAAGAATTCTTCTTGGTTTATGTAGTGCTTGAGCGGAGATGCCACTGTTCAGATTGCTGTCCCTTTTGACATGACTGCAAAGATAATAATCTAAACTATAGCATTGGCAGATACCACTTTTTGAGGTCAAGATTATATAAAGAAAAAAGACTTTAAACTTACAGTGTAAAATTGGCATTAATAGTTTAATCCTTGCTCCCACCCGGAAACAGGACTAGAGGAACGCCTTTCTTATGCGGGGGCTAGAAGGAGCTAGAAGTCTTAACAGAAACACATTACGAAAATTTTTGAACTAACTTGACGAGCAAATAGCTTGGACTTAGCCATGTTGTGTTGAAGCTAACTGATTTCGAACTGATGTACTGTGTGTGAGACCTAGCGGCCAAGGTCGCGCATGTGACACGTCTACCGGCATACAGAGGGACGGGGGTAAAGGAGGGGAGGACGGGTTCATTGGCATCTTGATTATTCCTCGTGGCTATGCGCCCACTTTAGAATAAATAAATCTATGGGGGGGGATCAGTTGTAGGTTGTATTTTGAGGGGTTGGGAAGAAATGCTATCTATAGAAAGAGATTTTTTGCGTGTTCTTTTCTTCGGGAAAAATTTATGTATATTCTCAAATAAAATATTAGCGTCAAAATTGATTTCATTGAGATTAAGTCCTGGATTTAAGCGCTGCGCTATATCTATTTCAATCTGTTCAAGAACATTCATGGTTGCCCCCTTCTTTACGTAGTGCATAATTTCCATGTCTTTCTCATTACTTGTGAATTTGTGGCCTGTTTCTTTTGTATGGTTACCCATAGCCGAAATTTTTTTATGTTTTATGGCATTGACATGTTCAAGGTATCTTGTACAGAAGCTACGTCCGGTTTGACCTAAATAATTAGCCCCACATTCTTGACAATTAAGTTTATAGATTCCTGATGACTGGTATTTGTTCGTGATATTAATTTTACTGGAGTTGTAAACAATTTTGTGGTTATTGTTATTGGTTTTAAAAGCGATTTTGACGTTAAATTTTTTTAGAACGTTCATTACATCGTTCGTATTCTGGTTGATATATATGTGAACACTGCGAAGTGCGATTTTTCCTTTTTTTCGGGAATAATATTGGAATTAGGCCTATTTTTAAGTTTATTGATGATTTTAACAATTTCGGTTCGGTTATAACCATTAGCTTCTGCAATTTGAAAAATGACGTCAATTTCGTGTTGATAATCTTCCTTGGACATGGGGGTTTTGACCGCTCTATTTATGTAACTTATGTAACTGGATCTTAATTTAAGCATCAACAAAGGGAAATTTCAATATAGGGTATACAGAAAACCTACTCAAACCAGTACAGCAATCAAAAAGAGTTCCAACCACCCACAAAGCCATAAAAGGGCAGCCTTTATAAGTTACATAAATAGAGCGGTCAAAACCCCCATGCCCAAGGAAGATTATCAACACGAAATTGACGTCATTTTTCAAATTGCAGAAGCTAATGGTTATAACCGAACCGAAATTGTTAAAATCATCAATAAACTTAAAAATAGGCCTAATTCCCATCTTATTCCCGAAAAAAGGAAAAATCGCACTTCGCAGTGTTCACATATATCAACCAGAATACGTACGATGTAACGAACGTTCTAAAAAAAATTAACGTCAAAATCGCTTTTAAAACCAATAACAATAACCACAAAATTGTTTACAACTCCAGTAAAATTAATATCACGAACAAATACCAGTCATCAGGAATCTATAAACTTAATTGCCAAGAATGTGGGGCTAATTATTTAGATCAAACCGGACGTAGCTTCTGTACAAGATACCTTGAACATGTCAATGCCATAAAACATAAAAAAAAATCGGCTATGGGTAACCATACAAAAGAAACAGGCCACAAATTCACAAGTATTGAGAAAGACATGGAAATTATGCACTACGTAAAGAAGGGGGTAACCATGAATGTTCTTGAACAGATTGAAATAGATATAGCGCAGCGCTTAAATCCAAGACTTAATCTCAATTAAATCAATTTTGACGCTAATATTTTATTTGAGAATATACATAAATTTTTCCCGAAGAAAGAACACGCAAAAAATCTCTTTCTATAGATAGCATTTCTTCCCAACCCCTCAAAATACAACCTACAACTGATCCCCCCCCATAGATTTATTTATTCTAAAGTAGGCGCATAGCCACGCGGAATAATCAAGATGCCAATGAACCCGTCCTCCCCTCCTTTACCCGTCCCTCTGTATGCCGGTAGACGTGTCACATGCGCGACCTTGGCCGCTAGGTCTCACACACAGTACATCAGTTCGAAATCAGTTAGCTTCAACACTACATGGCTAAGTCCAAGCTATTTGCTCGTCAAGTTAGTTCAAAAATTTTCGTAATATGTTTCTGTTAAGACTTCTCGCTCCTTCTAGCCCCCGCATAAGAAAGGCGTTCCTCTAGTCCTGTTTCCGGGTGGGAGCAAGGATTAAACAATTAATGCCAATTTTACGCTGTAAGTTTAAAGTCTTCTTTCTTTATATAATCTTGACCTCAAAAAGTGGTATCTGCCAATGCTATAGTTTAGGTTATTATCTTTGCAGTTGTGTCAAAAGGGACAGCAATCTGAACAGTGGCATCTCCGCTCAAGCACTACGTTAACCAAGAAGAATTCTTAGTTTAGCAAAGGCCAAAACATGTTAAGCCCTAGAATCATCATCATCTTCATTTCCCGTTTCCAGCTTCCTGGGTCGGGTTGTGAATTAAGGACCTCCAACGTTTCCTGTCTCTCCACCACTCCTCTCCTGTTTTTAGTACTTCTTCAGGTTTTCCTCCTCTCTTCTCTACACACTCCCACACTGTATCTGCCCATCTCTTTCGGGGCCTTCCTCGTGGTCTCTTCCCTGTCATCTTTTCACAGAAAGTTTTCTTTGGTACTCTCTCCTCTCCCATTCTCATCATATGTCCATACCACTTTAACTTTGTTGTTTCTATCCTGTCCTGCAGCTTCAAGATTCCTGTCCTTTTTCTAATCTCTTCGTTTCTAACTCTATCTCTTCTGGTCTTGCCCTCTATACCTCTTAGGAATTTCATCTCCGCGGCTTGTATTCTACTCTCCTCTCTTTTTGTAGTAGTCCAAGCTCCAGCTGCATATGTTAGTATGGGTCTGTAGTAGGTTGAATATAATACATTTTTACATTTCTTTGGGACATCTCGGTTCCACAGAATACCCCTTATGCTCTGGTAAAAACTGTTCGCTTGTTGTATTCTCTTTCCAATTTCCTCAGTTATCCTTCCATCTTCTGTGATCACACTTCCCAAGTACTTGAAACTTTTAACCACTTCTAGAATTTTCCCATTCAATTCTATCTTTCCTCTTCCTTCCTTCCTTCCTCTTGACATTACCATTGTCTTGCTCTTCTCTGTGCTTACTTTCATCCCATATTTCTCTATTTCTTGATTCCATACATCTAGTTGTTTTTGTACTTCCTTTTCATCCTCGCCCCATATCACTATATCATCTGAAAACAGCATGGCCTTTGTTGCCTCTTGTCCCAATCTCTGTTTAACATTCTTGTGAATTTCATCCATGACTATGATGAATAGTAAGGGGGACAATACACTTCCCTGTCGGAGACCTGTTTCCACTTTAAACCATTCTGTTTCTCCTATACTGGTCTTCACGCTACTCACACAATATTTGTACATAGCTTTTATCATTTGGACATCAGCTCCGTTAACTCTCCTTTTCCTTAATACATTCCAAACCACCTGTCGAGGCACACTGTCGTACGCTTTCTCAATATCAATAAATGTCATCACCATGTCTTTTCCAAATTCCCATCTTTTCTCCATCATTTGCCTTAATGCAAAGATTAGGTCAAATGTTGATCTGTCTTTCCTAAAACCATACTGTTCTTCTTCCATCTCTCCTATCTTCCTCCTCAGTCTGCCTTCCAGAACTCTCTCAAAGATCTTAGCTACATGAGCGATAAGAGTGATCCCTCTGTAGTTATTGCATTCCTTTTTGTCACCTTTCTTAAAAATCGGGATAATTAATCCCTTTCCCCATTCTTCTGGAATCTCTTTCTTCTTCCGAATTATTCTAAATAATCTATACAACCACTGTACACCTATTGGTCCCGCTGCTTTTATCATTTCCGCGGACACCTCATCCTCTCCTGCTGCTTTACCGCTCTTCATCTTCTGTATGGCTTCCTCTATTTCTAGCATAGTGATCTCCTTTTCTTGTTCTTCTTCTTCTTCCATTGTTTCTTCCAGTTCAATGTATTTAACATTTAGTAGCTTCGAAAAGTATTCTTCCCATCTTTTTAATATATCATCTCTTTGATACAATATCTGTCCTGCTTCAGTTTTTACAAATTTTGTGTTTTCCCTACCTTTTACACTGTTTTTCACCAATCCATATAGAACCTTTTTACTTCCTTGGATATCCTCCTTCAAAGTTTCCGTGAAACCTTCCCAACTTTTCCTTTTTTCTTCTTGTACAATTTTTTGGCATGCCTTCTTTGCTTCTCTATATTTTTGCTATTTCTCTGCATTTTTACTGCCTATCCACTTCCTCCATGCCATTTGTTTTTCTTTAACAGCCTCCTTTACCCTGTTGTTCCACCAAGGAGTCTCCCTTTCCTTTTTCTTCCCTGATAATCTTCCACAAGTGTTTACTGCACACTTCGCAAAACAATTTCTAAAACATGTCCATTCCTGTTCGACACTTTTTGCTTCGTCTTTGGGAATTTCCTTTTTCAAGTCTTCTTGGAACTTTTCCATTGCCTCTCTCTCTTTTAGCTTCCACACCTTTATTTTTCTTTCCCTTTTCTCCGCAAGCTTTGTGATTTTCCCAAGCCTTAATTTGGCTATCACCACTTTATGGTCTCCTTCAAAATCTCCTCTTGGCATAGCTGTCACATCTACCAGTTGTCTACGTTTATCCTTTTCCACCAGGATAAGATCAATCATTGTCTTTGTCTTTCTGTCTCCCCAACCATACCTAGTTATTTTTTGGGAGTTCTTTTTCCTAAACCATGTATTTCCAACAATTAATCCAGTCCTTCTACAGAAATCTATTAACATTTCTCCTTCTTCATCCTGATTTCCATAGCTAAATGGGCCAATTATCTCTTCTTTTCCCTGCCTATCTGTTCCCACATGTGCATTCGTATCCCCCATTATTATAACCTCTTTGTCTTCTATACACTTTTCCAGTTCTTCTAAGAAATCCTCTAAACATTCATCTACCTTCCCTGTCTGGGGTGCGTAAATCTGTATAAAATCCTTTATTCCACTCTCAAGTCCTAGTCTAATTTTCATCATTCTGTCATTAATTTGGTCTACTTTCTCAACATACTGCACTAAGTCTTCTCTCAATATTATTGCAACACCATTCATTGCCTTATTTCCTCCACTCCAATATATTCTATATCCCTTCCCTTTCTTGACTTCTTTCTCACCTTTTCCCTTCCATTTCGCTTCACTGACTCCCATCATTGCTATTTCCTTCTTTTCCATGTAGTCCACCAATTCTTCTGTCTTGCCATTTAGGCTCATCACGTTTATGAAGGCGATGTTTGTGGTGTCTGGTAGTCTACTTCTCACAGTTCCCCCAGACCCCTGGGAACTGCGCGTCGCCTGCAGGGGACGCCCTAGCACTTTCAGAGGCCTCAATTCACACTCACTCATTTTATAGGCTATTAGTACGATGAGTTCGCCACACTCAAAGGCATTTTATGACCTACTGCCAGGTATTGTTCTAGGCCGATCCACTGGATAACAGATGCCTTTTGTAGCCGCTCCTCTGGAGTACAGACGCTACAGAATTCCCTCTTCCGCCATCGACGCCGTACCGAAGTCCATCCTCTCCGTCGCCGATACCGTTGGGGCTTCGCCCATAACCCTGGGCTTGGGCCCTCCATATTTATGACCCCTGGAGAGAGGGTGTCCCAGCATTTTAAAGCCCCCAGGAACTGGGCTGCCTGTTGGTCCGCGGGTTCATTTTCCGAGGTATTTGAACCAGCCCACATTTCTGTGAGCCCCCTATCCGCCACCTGGGGACGCGCCCTCTAGGGGTTAACAGCCCTAGAATATCCAGCATAATTGGGTCACTAAAAGGACTAAATCAGCGTAACTTACAGACATAATAGTTTTTTTTGTTCAGCAAAATGGTTACTTACCGCTATTAAACAACCAAAAAATAGCAAACTTCAAGAATATGTATGATGAAGAAATGTTTTATCTTTATGTTTTCATTCTCTTTCTAAATGAGTATTTTAATGTTGTTTTTTATGTATTTTTACCTTTAAGTATTTTAAGAGTGTTGTCTATTTTAAATGCATGTCTTTAATGGATTTGCTGGAAACTATTCAAGGCTGAAGAAGGGCCCAGGTATGGCCCGAAACATGTCCAAGTAACAATAAACTGTGTAAATTATAGTATTTAAAGGTATTGATTGGGCGGAGAACAAACAACCCCATTTGATAGTTGTAAAGTCAATACGGAACTCAAAATGGAAAATTTTCCAAATAATCTATCAGACAAATTCCACACACACCTAAGTACACGGGGCCTCATGACCTCAATGTCGCAAAGCCCCGAAATGAATCAACAACACAATATAATTTCTTTAGGTGGCTTCAACACTGCAGCCCCCTGTGGGTGGGGGTTTAGACTACATCCATGGTATCCTCTGGCTATTATCGTACAAGGCGACTAAAAGGAGCAACCTTGGCTATTCTTTGAGGCTTCCTACTTGTCTTATGAATTGCCCCCCTCAAGGGTGGGAGGGATGGAATACACCCACAGGCAGAGTTGGACGGTTGGCACACGTGCTGTGAAAGTATTCTGGAAATATATATAATCTGGTGTAACAATATGTTAATGTTGTAGTAATTTCTAAGCATTGCACTTTGTCAGTACATGTGTGTGTACTGTATATAGTTTAATGTAAAGTTTTCACATATTTGGTAGCTGCAATCATGTAAGTGCAGTGCTAGGCCATGGGGTCTATCTATCTGGTGACTGGTTTTGGATTTTTTCTGGTCAGGTTTACCATTTTCAACATCCCCCAATGGCCTGGACGGTACCGGTACCTCGCTTCATTCCAACTGCTTGGTCATTCATTTATTTCATCCTTTTATCAGCTCCTTGTGATGTTGCCATCTATTACGACATCCGGCTGTACACATTGGCTAGGTGGAACCGCATCGACATAAATTAATGCAATATTTCAATGGTGGTATTGTATTGGATGGCGGTTCACTGAAATCTTGTTTCAATTTTTATAGCAATTCATTGTATCTCATCTCCGATCCCTCTGAAAGAATAATAATTAGGTGTAGGTATGCCAGCAGCTAAAACGCAGCGTTCGGCCATGGGCCCAAGCTCTCTGCTGACTCGGTGGACGTGGGTTCGAACCCCACCGTCGCCATCCTTGAAATGGTTTTCCGTGGTTTCCCATTTTCAACCCTAAGCAAATGCTGGGACGGTACCTCGGACAGGCCATGGCTGCTTCCTTCCACATCCGTGCCCAGTTTCATTAAATCATCTCTCATTCCGGTGCGCAGGTTGCCCACGGGCGTTGACTAGAAAGACCTGTACTCGGCCTCTCAGGAGGCCACACGACAAAAAAGATGACGGGGTAGATATACGTGCACATGTTTTGAACTTCACCAGTCCTCTTCAACAAAGCAACGTCATCATTGCCTAACTTTAAAACGATAGATTTTAGCATTTAATGTGCACATTTCAAAACAGACTTGTTGTGAGATAATGGGTGAAGTTAAAGTCCAATGTAAATTTATATTTAAAGGGCATAGAGTATTTTCAAGAATATTGACAACTTGTCTGTAGGACACACTCTTTCCCGGCGGCTTCGGTGGCGTAGTTGGTAGCATGCTGAGCTTCTATACCCAAGATAGCCGGTTCAAACCCGGCTGAAGCCGTCGGATTTTTTAAGAGCGTTAAAAATTCCTCAGTATGCCTTCCTTCGGAGGGGAAGTAAAGCCGGCGGTCCCATGTCATAGATTTATGGCATGTTAAAGAACCTTCCACTAATTACACCTGTCATCATCATCATCATCATTTCCCCTTATCCAGCTCCTGCCGGGTCGGGGTATTTATGGCACTTCTCCACTTTCCTTTTTCTTACCCTTGCACTTCGCTTCCAGCATCTGTCTTGGTATTCTATTTTCCTCCATCCTCTTTACATGTCCAAACCACCTTAGTTTATTCTTCTCAATTCTCTCATTTAGTTTTCCCATTCCAACTTCCTTCCGAACAACTTCATTCCTCACTCTGTCTTTCCTTGTCTTTCCTATCATACTTCTTAGGAATTTCATTTCACTGGCTTGGATTCTACTCTCTTGCCTTCTTGTCAGGGTCCAAGTCTCAGCTGCATAAGTTAATATGGGAACATAGTACACTTCATACATTACCTCCTTGCTTTTCCTTGGTACTTCCTTATCCCAAACAAGTTTTCTTACACTTTGATAGAATGCATTGCTCTGCTGTACCCTCCTGCCGATCTCCATGTCCAACCTACCAGTTTGCATCAATTCACTTCCTAGGTATTTGAACGGGTTGTAGTATATATCGCGAGTCCCGGGGTTTAGTGGGCTTTTGGTGATCTCAATGACGTCACCTATGACGTGGTAAAAATACTTACCTGGTTGGTGAGAAGAAATTCATTGTCTCGATTGTGATTGGCCAGCTCATGTGCGCCGTGCTTGTCAGGCGTCATTTTTGTTTTTAGTGGTTTGCGAGCTTTTGAAACGTTCGGTTGGGGTAGTGTTGTGTTGCTGAAATAAGAAGTAGATTTACTTGTGGTATAATGTGGATGGTATATTTATCGTAATTGTGGTGTTTCTGGTGGTTGGTAGTGTGTAGGCAAGAAGGCAGTGTCGTTGCATGGAAATTAAAAGTGATGAGGTTGGCTGTGGGATCGTTTGCTGTCGAATGGGTAAGTGTTGTATTTCTTCATATTCTTATTAGTGTGCTTCTGGTAGTTGAATGTACAACATCTACTGCAATCTTCTCCATTATACTGAACCTCGTGGCTTGTGTTTAAATTTCTCCAATTATACTCAACATCTACTGCAATCTTCTTCATTATACTGAACCTCGTGGCTTGTGTTTAAATTTCTCCAATAATACTCAACATCTACTGCAATCTTCTGGAATGGCAGAAGCTGTTGCTGGGCCCAGTGGCCTTTGTGGTCAGAAGCGTGTTCGCGAATCTGACAGCGGTGGTAGTGACAGTTCTGACAGTGGCTCTGGGTCTGGTGTAGGGCACATGACTTTAATTCTGCTGTTGAGTTTCTTGGGCACCATCGAGAGCAGTATTGAATATGCTCGGGTGAAGGGGCTTCTAGCGAAGTCTTACTCTTACCCAAAATGTCAGAAACTCATGTCGCCCACTAAAGTTGCTGCCACTCGCAGCATGGACTGCTAAATGTGGCGCTGTAGGAAGTGTACCGTGTGGCGGTCAATTCGAAAGGGGTCCTTCTTTGAACGTTCACGTCTTTCGATCAGGAACATTCTGTTGCTTGCTTATTTCTTTTGTCGCCGAATGCCCATTCATGCAGCAGTGCATGAGTTGGGTATTTCAAAGGTCACTGTAGTGGACTGGTTTGTTTTTGCCAGGGAAGTTTGCTCTGCGTGGGTGCGTGAGCGGTCATCTTTCGGGGGGGAGGGGGTGGTGGTTGAAATCGATGAAAGCTGCTTTGGGAGAAGGAAATATAATTGGGGTAGGTTGCCAAAAATACGTGGATTTTCGGGGGGGGGGGTGGTACAGGGATCACATGGTAGGGATTGTTTTTTTGGGGTTGTGAAGAAGAGGGACAGGGATACACTTTTTCGAATAATTAGGAAATATATCAGGGTGGGTTCAACCATGAGGGTTTTCAGCATTTTAGTGTTAACCACAAAGTAGCTTTTAAAGATTCTTCCACTGGGGCCTGCACGAACACTAGAGAGGGGTTTTGGTCGGCTGTAAAGCATAATATTGGGAAGGGTAAACGTAGGGAAATGTTCTTGCAGGCTCATCTTAATGAGTATATTTGGAGGAAAAGTATAGAACCCGGGGTGTGTGTCTTTGAACGTTTCGTGAGTGATTGCCGGAAGTTATATAACCCCAGGGTGCATGACTGACTGAGTGTAAAGTGAATTAATATTTAGAGAATGTGTTTGTTTTATTCATTTTCCATATTTTATAATTTTTTCCTAAGGTTGGAATTAAGGCCACTGTTATTTTCATTTGGTTTCATTGAGCCAGGAGAGTTCGATTCTTTTTATTTCATTTCATGCAGGGAAGTACCTTTTTATTTCATGTTACATTGTTTACTGTTTTCTTTTATTTCTGTAAGTCAGGTTAGCTTACACTAATGTACTTTTATTTTGTTGTATTTGAATATTAAGGGAAGTTACCTTAATATTAGTTTTTTTGTTTTGTTTTATGTCCAGTACATGATTTGTTATAAATTTATGGGAGTGAGGATTCATATTAGTTTAGTTTGTTATTTGTTGAATGATTTTTGGGGTGGGGGTTAATGATTACTTTATGGAATGAATGTGTTGTATGTTTGTTGTACCTTCTTGAGTTCACTACAGTGCCCCATTACATCATATTTAGTTGTCAGTTTTGTATCATTCAGATTTATTTTACTTCCTCATATTACCTGTTTTTACAATTTTTTTTGGAATACTGCCGTTCAAAGAGGGCCCCTTTGTTAATTTCGTCATATGGACTACATTAGGTAAGTTGGTGTTGTTTCTTATGGAGATTGTGATTGCATGTTATACACCATTTTTATGTGTTTGAAGTAAGGTGATTAATATTGTGTTTCAACTAATGGAACGAACATAAAATATGCTCTGTGCTGAGATTTCTTGCTTGTTAGTACTGAACTGTTTTCTGGACTGGAATGGGTATACAGTATTGGTCACAGCACCATTTGAATGGAAATGATTGATTGAGCTAAAAACAAGGGGGTCTGGGATATAAGTCCCAGACAATGAAGGTTTGAAGTTTGTGCGTAGGTGTGTGGCAGGTTGTGGGGCACTGTTCACACTAAACCATTGGTCTGGGCGGTTAGGCTGTAACCATTGTCAAAACCATTGAATAGGACGCAACGAAGGTTAGAAGTCTGTGGTCAGGTGTGCGGCAGCTAGTGGGGCCCTGTTCACACTAAACCATTGGTCTGGGCGGTTAGGCTGTAACCATTGTCAAAACCATTGGATAGGACGCAACGAAGGTTAGAAGTTTGAGGGTAGGTGCAGCATTTGGCTGTGGCCACAGAGGGGCACCAAAAATCAATTCCTCTAGGCAGGTTAGGCTGTAACTATTGACAAAAACAGTGTGTGTGTGTGAAATATTAAAAATGGACGGAAATGGCAAATTTGTAATTGGTATCGCGATCTTTCCTTTCTTTGCGTAGCGCGATTGCTTGAACATGAGTAGAAATGGCAAATTTGTGATGGGTATCGCAATCTTTATTTTTCACTGCGTAGCGCGATTGCTTGAAAAAGAGCTGAAATGGCAAATTTTTGATGGGTATCGCGATCTGTACTTGAGCAGGGGGGCTCAAGTAAAGATCGCGATACCGGCTTTTTAAAAAAAATGCTGTGAAATGTGGATCTTTTTCTGTGTATCGCGATTGTAAAGATCGCGATACCCATCCCGTTTTTCACGTTTTTTTTGTTGTTCCCCACCCAAAACCCCCTATTCCCCAGGCTTTTCCCGTAAGCTTGCTAGAGGAGTATTTCGTGACGTCATTGATGATGTCACTGACGCTGCCATTTTGTTTTAGGGGAATTTGGTGCCGCCGGGACTCGCGATCTATACTAATCCCTTTGAACGTGTCCACAATTTCCAAACTCTGACTTCCAATTTTCACAGTGCCCTTTCCTTGTCTTTCCCCTCTTGTCATCACCATGGTCTTGCTTTTCTCTATACTGATTTTCAGGCCGTACTTCTGAATATTTTCGTTCAGTGCATCTAGTTGTTTTTGCACTTCTTCGGTGTTCCTTCCCCAGACCACAATATCATCTGCAAATAACAGTAACTTCATTTCTTTATGTCCATATGCTTCCTTTGTTTCCTTTACAATTTCATCCATCACCATTATGAACAAGAGAGGTGACAGCACACTCCCCTGTCTTAGTCCAGTCTTGTTCCTAAACCAATCTGTCTTTCCAACTGGGATCAGTACCCTGCTAACACAGTTGTTGTGCATTGCTTGTACCATTTCCAACATTTCTCTTCCCAGTCTCTTCTTAACCATGGTTTCCCATACCTTCTCTCTGGGGACACCATCATATGCCTTTTCTAGATCTATGAAAGTCATGATCAAATCCTCTCCATATTCCCAGTTCTTTTCCATCACCTGCCTCAAGCTAAAGATTGGGTTCACTGTGTGAAGCTAAATTGGATAGGTTAAGAATGTAAACAACGCTTTTAGGTTTCTACGTTCGTTGCCAAGAGCCGACTGCGGTGGCGTCTAGTAGCTAAGTTCTGAACTAGGCCTAGTAGTCGTTGACGGTGGCGTTTGGCGGCAGAAGTAAGAACTATTTGAAAAATTCTAATTTTCAGTCTGTACTTAAATTAAAAAACAGATACACACACTAATACAGCCATCACAATCAACACCGGTTATCAGACAGATTCTACACACACCCAAAGTAGGCCTACACGGGGCTACATGACCGCGTTGCCGCAGCCCCTAAACTGAGGAACCAACCAACACTCTCGCCCCTCTCTCTTTTAAATCAATGGGCACAATAATCCTGTGATGCAGATTTTTTTCTGTGTATTTAACATTAATATGATGTGGCTTCGTACATTTGGCCTGCAGGGGTCCTTTTAACATGCCCGAAACAGGAGGTTTTAATTGCCATTAAACTGAGGTGGGGGGTATTAAATGTAATTGGTAATGTATTGCACCATTACATTCAACCACACCTTCCAAATGTCCCCTCCCTCTTATTTCTTGCAAGAAATGCTGCGTTAACTGGAATTGTGTTGCTTTACAGGCTGAAAATTCATGTTCACCAAAAATAATCCTCTTTGAGTTTACAGCTTCTTCAGCCTGAGGATTGATCGAAGCTAGCCAAGAGGTTTTCCTTCGTTGGAGAGTACTTGGCTGTGGGTGATCAGTTGCTTTCCACCGTCCTGCAGCATAGCCGATCATCTGAGTGCAACCCGGCATGGTCTTCTTCAATCCTGTCTCCAGTCGGCTAAGCCATTGACGTTCACACATCAGAAGTTATGACTCACATGTGAAAGAATGTACAATGTGTACCGTGATTGAACATAAATTAATAAATCAATTGAAACTGTCTGGAAAATCAGTTTTCTCATTTCCTTGAAGACAATCCTCAATTTTGCCTATATTTTTTCTATAGATACAGTTGAAAATCATTTAATCATTGAGGCCAAGTTAATTGTAATGAAATGACATTATTGGGCATATACAATTTATTTAGAGAAGGAGGTATAGCAGACAAGAAATCAGCCATAGTGGCGTACTGGGTCGGAATAGGGGTATGGTAATTTTGAGGTTATGGTATCTTAATATTGCAAACTTGCATGAAACTTCGTTATTTATTTATTTATTTATTTATTTATTTTTAACGTCGAAACTTCAAAAAGACTATTATTCGCTTGTACTTAAACGTCTTATTAAAAGGGCGAAGCAACTGAAAAAAGTAGGAAATAAAACGACCGTCCTTTTTTTTTTTCTTCTCATCGTACCAACGTCATAGACCACAACGGACGTATGGAAATCAAGTTTACGGTGTCCGTTGCCTCTTAATATTCAATCTAAGTAATATATTGACGTTCAAAAATAAAATGTAGTTGCTTTAAAGCAACAATAACGATGTGTATCCAGATTAATCAAACTCGATTAGATTTCCTCTCATTTCGTAAGTTGGGTAACGTACTCTGCGAAAGCAACCTAGATCATTCGGTCACTTATATTTCTGGCACAATATACGGCCAGTTGTAGCATCTTATTAGTGGCGTTGGAATTCGCCACATGGTGCCCACCAAGCAAAGCTTTTTGGTAGCTTTGCGCACCATGTGCTTTTGAGTTGGAGCCCAAAGAATGACGCAATCGCTGAATTTAACGGAACGCAGAAGTAGCAGAGAGTCCCTACTCTTATTATATGCTCCTTGAAGCAAGGGGACGGCTGGAGTAATACCCCATTTAGACGTCTCGTTTGCGATCCCGATTATCTCCGATCTGGATAATGTCCAATCGCGATCAACGGCATTTGTCATTGGTACGTGTTTAGACGTCCCATCATGAAACAACAGGATAATCGAGTAAAACAGCATGACATCGCTAAGGTCTGCCAACTTTTGAATTCCAAGTGTTACAGCAGAAATATACAGTAGTTTGTTTCCTCCAGTTTTGAAGTATTTCAGTTATTCTTTATACATAATTCAACCTGCTAATGCATATTTTTAAATATATACAAATCCTGAGGAGACGTGTAGGCAAGGCCTACCCTTGGCGTGGAAATAAAAATATGTTGAAATATTTATAAACAGGTCTAGGCTATTTATTGCATAAATACTTCTTGTTCGTCCGGAGTTATTTGGCCCTATCGGAATCCCTTCTATGTCTGTGACAATAAATTTATGTCTTTATTAATCGTCCTTCGTCTGGCTGCGTGGCACAGGGGTAACGTTCTCACTTGCTGAGCCCAAGGTTGCAGGTTCGAAACCCGGCGCAGTCAGCTGGCATTTGAGGGTGCGCAAATGCGAGGGAGCCGTGTCAGTACATTTACTGACACGTTAAAGATCCCCTTCGGGGCAAAATTCCGGCACCCCGGCTTCTCTAAAAGCCAGGGTAGTTAAAAGGGACGTAAAACCAATAATATTATTACATCATCGACTTTCCCCAACGCTAATATTTGTTTCAGCGTTTAAACACTGGTATGTTTGTCTCCATCCATCATTTCGTTTCTCTCAATCTGCATATATCTGATATTCAACCAACATAAATACAACCATCATGGCCAACATTACGTACATCTCGCTTTCAAAACACAAGATAATACAAAATCATTTCCACTGCCTACTTCACTCACACAGCAGGAGGATAGAACACACCGACGATCGCAATGGCCGCGAACGCGATTATCTCGTTGTGGGAACGGGATCGGGCTGATCTTGTTGGAGGGAAAGTTGATCGCGATAATGTTATCCTGTTGCGTTTAGACGTCCCAACTTAATCTGGATCGGCGCCTGATCGCGATCGCAACCGGGACGTCTAAACGGGGTATAAGGCCTCTTGCTTTGCGGTTACATTTGCCTGGTCGTACGGGCGAATATACCTCAAACTGTATTTCGCGCTCGTTGAAAGGATGCTTACTTAGGCTTATTATCACCCTAATTCTGATGGGAAATTGTTATCACGAGCTGTTATAAATGAATAAGAAGTAATTTGGTGTAAGCAGTCATTGTATAACATTTCTTTATTTCAAAATACACGGTAATGACAACAATCTACAGAAGAAGAGAAGTCAAAGATGGCGGCTATGGTTAGTAATGTTTGTTCTCCGTGCGGGAAAAAAGTGAAGAATAGCGAGGAATTCGTTAGTTGTGAAGGGGATTGTGAGCGTAATTTCCACATGGAATGCACAAGACTTTCTAAAAAGGCTTACGGCTCTATAAAAAGTGATCCGCAGAAGGTGTGGAAATGCAATCGCGACGATTGTCTCCCACCACTAAAGTTAAGTGAATGTGACTTGGTGAAGGAAGTTACAGAAAAGATACTGTTGTCTATAAATGAACTAAGGAACACTTTCATGCAGGATTTAAAAATAATTAAGCAATCCACGGAATTCATTAACGAACAGTTTGAATATTTCAAAAACCTCACAAATGAGATGAAGAAAAGAACACTAGAAATGGAAAAGTCGTTGGCGAGTGTCGTCAATGACACAAAGCAAGCGTTAGATGGGTCAGAAGACCTCAAGCAGTACACACGTAGGAACAATTTACTATTAAGTAGAATGCCAGAAATGTCGAGGGAAAATGTGTACGACATAGGCCTACTGATCGCGGCTTCAAGGGCATTGGGGGTTGAGTTGGGATTCTGCGACATCGATGTCGCCCATCGTTTGCCGGCGAGAGGCGAGGATGTGGGGCGAATCGTGGTGAAATTCACTAACAGGTGGAAGAAGGATGAAATACTGAATGCGAAAATTCAGAAGAGAGTTTTGACAACCCAGGACATTGGACTGAATTGCCTATCACGCAATATTTTTATAAACGACTATATTGGAAGAAGATGCCGGATCCTGAAGCAGAATGGGAAGATATTTGGAACCTGGACAAGAGACTGCAAGATTTATGCTCGGGAAGCTCGAGATGGCCCAAGCACACTCATCTGCGGTGAAGCGAAGATCGCCCACCTCTAGAAAAAATACGGACAATAAGTGCTGCAGGTATCACACCCAACGTTGCATTTTATAGATTAAATGAACGGAGACGATTATAAACACAACGAAACATTCAGCTCTGTTGAAATTCATTGTGATTCTATAGAGATCTATAATTTACAGACTAAAAATCAGATTTTGAATTCAAAATTGAAATGTATCTACATCAATGCACGAAGTATTCGGAATAAGTTCGAGGATATTATGCTCCTTATTGACAGATTTTAGAAATAGATTTAATAGTCATAACATAAAATTGGTTGTCAGACAAAGAAACACACTATTATAAGCTTTGAATCGCACCATGTAACACGAGACGGGACAGGAGGAGGTCTGTCAATTTATGTACGGTATCTAGAAAATGGGTAACCAAAGTTATTTATTTATTTATTTATCGTATGGCTTTCGGTGCCGGGAGTGTCCGAGGACATGTTCGGCTCGCCTGAGTCTGTAGCTGCTTCCAGCGGACACCCTAAAGGGTGAGCTACAAGTTCCGTTCAATTTCAAGTAGTTCCAACTTTCGCCACCAGATATCAATGATACCTAGTGGTGAACGTTGGAACTTTGATAGAGCGTTCTGACGAAATCTAACCTAACAAATTTTACTTTACACAAGTTTAGTCTGTGAAAGGATCTTTTACATGCCATAAATCTATGACATGGGACCGCCGGCTTTACTTCCCCTCCGAAGGAAGGCATACTGAAGGATTTTTAACGCTCTTAAAAATCCGACGACTTCGGCCAGGTTTGAACCCGCTATCTTGGGCATAGCAGTTCAGCATGCTACCGACTACGCCACCGAAGCCGCTACCAACACCATCAACAGTTATCACAGTATATTCCAAATCGGAATATTTCAGAAACACAGAAGATACAGTGTAATTTCTTACTATAACCCAAGGGAGAGTAATGCAAACCAATTTATGCTTGACCTCGAACGCATACTTTGCAATACGAACAAATCAAACACACTACTTATCGGAAACGATAATATAGATTTTCTAAAAGACAGCATTATTTACAGGGCCTATTCGTCTTTACTGAATTGCTTTAGTTTTTACCCATGCAGTACAAGACTGCCAACAAGAATAACGTCTACTTCTTCATCTTTAATTCACCATATACACTCTAACTTTGCCAATGATAACTTCTATTTCTATAATGTTATGAGTGACCTTAGTGATCATAATATTTTAATTCTAGAAATTACATCGCAACCAGAAGTGAGTACGCAATTCAATAATCGTTCAAATATACAAACATTTCAGAAAATAAGTTATGCCAAACTGAACAATTTCTTTTCAAAAAATAAATTTCCAAATATATCTACTGACGTCAACGAAGCATATAATCAGCTTTGCGATTTAATTAGTGATGGACTTAGGACAGCTAGTATAAAATATTAAGCAAAAACCACAGGTATAAAGCACACATAAACCATGGGTAACACATGAGTTTCTGGAAGCGGTGAAAAGAAAAAAATAATTTGTATGCAAAAACTAAAACTAAAAACCCTTCAACTGAAACCATTAAAGAGGTACACAAGGTGTAGTAGGGATGTGACTAGAATGAAACGAGAGCTGAAAAAGTTATACTACAACAATATAATTAGAGAAGGGAATACGATGAAAGGAATGTGGAAGGCAGTAAATCAAATACTTGGCAAACCTCATAATACAAGAAACATTGTAGAAATTGAATATCAAAACGTACAATACACCTCTGGCCAAGATATATGTAAAGCATTTAACATGTATTTCATAAATGTTGTAGAAAACTTGGTTAAAGATCTTACTACAATGAACCCAAATTTGCTATCGAACCAGACGATATGTAACTCACTATTCATAAAACCAACAAATGTGACGGAAGATACACAAATCATTCAAACCCTTGCGAACAAAAAGAATTACACAGACGATGGAATAAATAACATACTCCTTAAGAGATGTGCCAATCATCTGGCTCCATTGCTTGCTGATATAATTAACTTGTCACTGCAAACAGGAGTAATACCAGATAGATGTAAACTAGCAATAGTGTTGCCAATATTTAAAAAAGGTGATGTATCTAATCCCAGTAATTACAGACCGTTGTGTATATTATCCTCACTTGTAAACGTACTGGAAATAGTAATCAAAGAAACAAGTCCTGAATTTTCTAACAAAAAACATTTTTTTCTTTAAATATCAGTACGGCTTCCTTCCCAAACATTTCACTGATTCAGTAGCATTTGACGTAGTGTCACTTATACATAAGGCATTAGACAACAATAAAATAGCAGCAGGACTATTTATAGATCTTGCTAAGGCGTTTGACAATGTTAACCATACCTTGTGTCTAAGTAAACTATCAAATGCAGGAATCAGAGGAATAACCTTTGAGTGGCTTAATAACTACCTATCTAACAGGAAGCAGTATGTTAATATTAATAAAACTAAAGGGTCCATTTCTGATGTTAAATGCGGTATCCCACAAGGGTTAATGCTTGGACCATTGCTGTTCCTGATATTTATTAATGATATAGGTTATTTAGAGTTTACTGGTAAAATATTTATATTTGCTGATGATATATTTCTACTTTACAAGAGCGTCTGTGAACAAAGGATTACGGAGAATATGCAAAAGGATCTAAATATACTAATAACATGGCTTTCAAAAAGTAATTTAATTATAAGCACATCGAAAACAAAATGCATGCTATTTCATAAACCAGTTTACAGTACAAACACTTGCAACATAGTTATAATTGGCAATGTGCCCATCGAACGGGTTGAACAATACACATATTTAGGCCTCACTTTCGACAATAACCTAAGTTGAATTGAACACGTCACAAATGTGAAAAAGAAAATCGTTAGTGTAATTGGTGTTCTAAAAAGATTAAGGGATTATGGAATAAGCAATCAACATTTAAGGAGCATATATGCTTCTCTTATTCATTCTCACCTTATGTACATGAACATAATATGGGGTAAATGTACACAGGAATTAATAAATGAGCTCGAAGTACTCAAAAAAGAGCAATTAAAATCATGTATGGTTACGATTTTAGGAAACCAACTGAAGAAGTATTTCAGGAGACAAACATATTGCCATTACGAAGCCAGCTCAAATACTCTGAAGCTTTATTTATGTTCAGATATAAACAAGGTCATATTAGTCTTAATACTGAACGTCAATGCAGGAAAGACATTCATACCCATAACACAAGATCAGCAAACCAGTTATACATGTAGTCAACAAACACAACTAGATATGGTATTAAAAGTATTTCCTATTCAGCCAGCACATCTTATAACAACTTACCTCCTAAACTGAGACAAATTGTAAACTGAAACAAATTCAAAAAGGAAGCACGCAGGTACTTCCTGAAACAATATGTTGAAGGATATAGATGAACCCATAAACACTGAATAAATGATCCTACCAGTTTAGAATATTCTAGTATTAGTTACTTAGCCATATTTGTAAAGGGCAGTCACCCCCCCCCCCCCATTGACTACCAGCTCACTGGGACTTTCTGTACCCAATAAATAAATACATAGGCCTTAATTTACACCCGCTCAAATAATATAAAATGTGAGTAGACTTCAGCATTTTGAAAAATTCACTTGTTAGGTATTAACTTCGAAGCCCTTTTGCTTTTCAATCTTTCAGACATATGGAAACTTGAGCAACTTTCATGCTTTTTTCTGTAGGCCTATATACATACTGTACATGTACCCTACAATCATTTATGTAGCCTACATACATCAGTTAGTTATGGTAGTTTTAAGGGGCGGAAATGCGAGGTCATCAGGGGCAGATGACATACAACAAATCATCCATAGGGGCATACCATCGCCGTCTATAATTCTAGGGCCAAGCTGTTGGTAGAATTGGCAACGTATAGAAGCGTCCGTAAATTCTATAAACACGTAAGACCACATGGTACGTTTTATCCTTAAATATCGTTTATTTTGATATTACAGCATCTACAAGCAGTTCGTACTGACTATTTCAACACCCGTGAAATTCCTCGTGGTAAATCAGACCTGATGAAAGTTGTAGAAGTGAGTATTTCCCGTATTAAGTTGCATGTGTAACCAATACTTGGTTATGAATTTAACCAACAAATTAAATTAAACTATTTCAGATGCCGAGTAAGTGTTGTGTGCCTGGCTGTAAGTCAAATTATGGCAGCACTATTAAAATAACTGGTTATATTACAACGTTTTGATCACTACAGTGAGGTGGACTTTTTGTGTCTAGTAGGCCTAATTTAGTGTAGGTATATATCTTCATGTGCCCACTATTTTCCAGTACATTATGAACTGTACTCAGTTGGCAAGTGCTTTTAGATAGATCTCATTTTTAAATTAAGTGACCAGTGGAGCATTATTGTTAGACTGTCAACATTAAGCTTGGAGGCCTATTGTGACTGTGGACAAAATGTGGAGAATTTATTATCAAAGGAGTATGAATAGTCTTAGATAATTTTTCTGATCGGTCAATGACGGCAGTGGGCATTGCAGCAAGAAAAGGAAACTTCAGACATTCGGACATCGAAATACATTACAGCCTTTTAGTATAACCTTATCGGGAATCGACAGTGCATAGCATGATAATATGTATCCTTCATTTGTGATATTTGTGTGCAGATTTAGCGGACGTTATGTTCTGTTGTATTTTCGGAAACATTTGGCGTCAAAATCTATGTGTTTACACAGTGTTAGCAATTACCATGTGCTTGCGCTAGAACTCCCAGACGACAGATGGGCGGCGTTGCCAAACCTTATGACACGGCTTGAGAATTGTAGACGGCGATGGTCATACCATTAAAAGATGGAGATCAAGCCTTCCTTTTATATAGAGAGTACATTTTGCTTATTCAGATGGTGTTTGGTCGGAGTTATTTGGGCAACATTTAATTTTTTCCACTTTTACTTCAATTTATCTATATTTATTTCATTCTGAAATTTGACTCTAATGAAGTGTGTTCGTTGCAATAAAAATTTATCTTCTCTGGAAATTGTTCAGTTTTATTATTATATTGAACACATACAATCTGAAGGCTACTTAATATGTAACTTATATCACAGTTCAGAGTTCCAGTCCATAGAGAATGAGGATATCCGAATAAGAAAGAGAAGGAGGCGTGAGATGCAGGAAAAGGATGGATACTCTAGACTCCAGTAACATTACCCGAATAGCTTTGGGGTCAGACGAGAACATGAGTCAACCAAGGGAGTTAAGGCATTAAATATGTTAGCCTGAAACATGTGAAAGAAATGTTCTATGAAAATACGGTATATCCTTCTTGCGACCCAGAAAATGTTGCCATCGATTGCAGTAATCCAGTATGTTTATGACTGAGAGAGAAATATACATTGTATACAGAAGCTACTGTGCACTGCCAAGGTAGACTGGGTAGCATTTTTATATTGAAATTGATCTATATAGTTCCACCTAGTTAATAATTAATAAAATAAAATGTATTTGAAAATAGTGTTCATATGTTTCGAGTTAAATAGCACTCATCTTCAGCACTACACACTAAGATGTATAACATATTCAAGACATGTCCACTTAAAAAGAATTTCTTCAAATAAACCACATAGATTGTTAAAATATACTTTCTCTCTGTTCAGACAAATTAAATGTCCTCGTTAAAAATACGTAGCACTACATGAAGTAAAGTGATTTTCTTCTCTCGTGTGTAGTATTGAGAACCCCCATTCTTAACAGTGGAAAACGGAAACATCAAGTCGGAACTATGGTCTTGTTAATGCAAATGGCAGCCCAATAAATTCTATTCATATGATAAACCTTACTTATAACAACCATATAACCAGGCTCTTTAAAAGAAATATATTTTTATTCTTCTCAGATCCTCATAAATTAGTTTTTACTAATATAGAGCAATGTGTAGTCTGAAAATGTTATGATTTTCCACCCGCTATCGTTTAACCCTCCAGGGTTGACTTTTCGCACGGACTAAGCGAGGGATCCCACCTCTACCACCACTGAGGGCAGTGTCCTGGAACTTGAGACTCTGAATCGGGGATACAACTGGGGTGTGTGACCAGCACTACGCCCAGGCGACTTCGCCTGCACATACGAGCCACGCTCAGGCCGTGATTTTTAGTACCAAGATTACAGTGATTTTGCACGATTACAAAATTTACCAGATGTTAGAATCTGTGTTGGACGATACTCCAAGTATCAGTAAAATCAGTGAGCAGACACATGGTCATTTTTGCAATAGTCTGCACAAGTGTAGATTCAGTTTTGATCTATAAAACCACTACCGGTACACTAAATTCTGTGAAACTTCAATTTATCGCCATCTACAAGATGCTTTAACACACCACGTGTTAGGGATCTTCACCATTTGGAACATGTTGTTTAACATGGCCTAAACCACTCGATGGAGGGGACAGCGACTACCAGACGATACTACAAGGTGGAAGAATGAGAGAGATGGATATTACTCATGGACACACGTGGAGAATGGAGATTGTTTTCCATGTTCCAAAGGAAAAGAACTACCCCTCATTATTTCCTTATGAACGAGGTGATCAACCAACGCCGTGAGTCATGCTTCAAATTCTCATGTTCAGGTCATAGGTCATGGTGGAGTAGTTTCTAGCAACCGTACTTGATAACAGTCATGTGTGGGACATGGTGGGCCGACAAGTGACTTGTGCGACTGGTGCACCCACTCGTAGACACCCTTTTTGGTGGTTTTCAGTTTTCTTGAGCTTCCACACCGTTGATTTCAAAAGCTCAGAGTTAGGCACCATTTGTACTGTGTTCGCACAATGGTGCATTATTGTAAAATGTGAATTTCTAATCCATGGAAACCCAGATTATTACTTAAACGAGGAGCAGTAATTTTTTTCGTAACAGCTGATGCTGAATTTTGTGTAACATTTTTAAGCTCCCTTTTGTACAGTTTTAGTACGCCACTGTTATTTGCGGGCGTATCGTTTCGATGAGGAAGAACACTCATCTCAATTATGATTATTGTAAATACATTTTTGAAGTGGTATTGCGAACCACAAGATTGGAGTTGATTCACATCATTGTAATAAGTGTAGCCAGTATTTGCACACTTTAATACCGATTACATGATAATCGTATCATTTATATTTAACGTCAGAAGGTTAGGTGTTTAAACCTTTTATAATTATTTATTGTGCTTGTACGCACGAGATTGTACTATTTTTGAAACCTCAGTGGCGCAGAAATATCTTTTACTACTTTCTTAGGAGAGGAAGATCTTCCGTTTTATTCTCCTTGTATTTACTAAGCTGATATACCAGTGTTAATCATTTTTGAAGGTCTACGACTTCACATTATGTGTTATTATCGAGTAACTATACTCAGATGTGTACCAGGGTTATCAGTGAATATTTAGAAAGTGAACCCTACAAGTATTTTGAAACATTTAAAGACTTTGCTATCAGGCAATGAACTCGCATGTAGTGAGGCAGGTACTGTGCCAGAACAGATGACTGGTATTCTGAAGGTCGTGAAACCCGTTGCAAATATTACCCAGGAAGCCAACGGTGACTTCCAATGAGACTACGACTAAATGACAGACACTTCTGATACGTATTTTGTAAGTTATTTTCCAACCAAGCCTAGCTTGTGAATGCTAGACATTATGAAGGTCAAGTAACCAACGCTATAAATTGTTTTGATACTGGGTGATTCCCAAATCATGAATCCATACTACATTTTTCGCACATGTTGTGAGCGAATGTTAGTTGATTATTTCTTTGATATGATAAGATGAGTTTTAATTTGATGAAACAGGCACTTTGGATAGGCTATTTTTTTCACATTACGTGAATGTTTTTGTCCGTGTGTTGACACGTGAAATATTATTGTATTTGCGTTTGCCGGCAGATCTAAGTTTTAGACTAGACTGACCGAGGATGTTTCTAGTGAGCTACAGAGCCACTTAGATTACTGTTTGTATGGAAACCGGAGTCTTTAATTAGCCCGTGTTATTGTGCTTGCCGGCTGATTATAGCTTCGAGCTATTCTGACCGAGGTCTTTCGCTTGTGTGATTCATAAACCACAAACGACTGCTTTAGGATGTTAGTGGCATTGCTTGTCACCAGTTTACTTTGTTGAGTACCGGTGAGGTAACTCATTTGTTAGTTAGAAGCCTTGTGTCATAGGGCCATTCGTCATAAATAATGAATTCTTAACCCTACGATCTTAATAATCACACTCTAAATCATGAAATTCAGTTACTTTAAATCTACGATGTTAAAATACACTTTAAATGTTAATCGTTGTTAAATCTTGATTTTCTGAATCACAGCTGACCGACGCATAGCGCTTGTTAGGAAATTCTTGAAGGAATAGTTAGGAAGTCAGTAACTTTCGACTGACTGAGATCACCGGCTAACCAGAAGTTTGTAATTCGGGGGGCCGCAGTGAACCTCATGGTGAGACACTGTTCTAACATTGCTTTAGCTACTATTTCGTTATTTTAGACGACGAATGTGAACAAACAGTTACCACTATGTTGTAGGCAGGGTAATAATAATTATGTTTATGTGTTATATTCTTTCTTACGAGTGTATTATTGCATTGTACTGAACCCGCTGAGCTAAGGTTCATGTGATATTTTTTATAACAGCACATTTATGATGGGATGTAGTACCTTTGAACACACCCAGAAAGCCACCTGGAGCTGAGAGCTCACGCTATACTCTTTGAAGTAGTGGTGAATCGCACTTTTGACTTTGGTGAAGTCTGCTAATTATTTATCTGAGGTCTTATTAATTAATATTATCTTTCCACAAGACTCAGAATATTCCATTTCGTCATGCTGCATTATTAAAACATTTTGGAGAATGTTATTTTCGCTTAAGGTAAGGTAATACCCTTGCAGATACGCAAACAGGAATGTAAGTAGTCGCTCAACGACTTCGGTTTGACGACCTACTTCCTCGAGTAACCTTGTGCCTTGCACTACGTCTGGAGAATCCGCCCCGTATAGGCGTGAAGTTACATCCGTCTTGTAAGACGTAGAAAATATCCGCTGTTTAGCGTGGAAATAGTTATCTGTTGCCATCGAGCACGAATACGTTATAATACGAGTGATAAGTAAGAATTGTATAGTGAATTATTCGCACTACATCTGGAAAATACGCCCTGTGAAGGCGTGCAATTGTAGCCGTCGTGTCAGACGTGGAAAAGTATCCGCTGTTTAGCGTGGAAGTTATCATCGTGTGCCATCGTGCACGAATATTCGATAAATCACTGTTATTTATGCACAGTGAACGACGAGAAGCATATTGTGATATAATTGGCAAGTATAGTGAAAATTGTAACATTACCGTAACACCACATTTTTGTACCCACGTGTTTGTGGAGGGCCGAGAGCCTGGTGAAAAATATAGAGGTAAACGTGTTATAATTACTTTATATAATTGTGATTATGAATGTACTATATGTTTTAATTGCCACAGTGAATTTTTCAATTACAAAAAGACGCACATTTCACGGATGCCACGTGATGTAAAAGTGGCGTCAGTACACGTGAAGAACCATAGAACAGTGCTTGCTCACGTATTAATTCATACCTGCGAAGTAAAGGCTGTGTTATCAATTACAATTAAAGCCTGTAACATTTACTACGAACATTGTGATTTTTGAAGTGAAAGAATGAACTACTACACGATTTAATTCACCACCCACGTGATCAAATTATTCTACACCATGTTTGAGAATAGCATCATGGGCTAATACCGCTCTGGTATGAGGGTGATGCATCTATTGGAACCAGCATGATGGTGGAGCTTCCAGAACAGCGAACGAGGAAGAAGGGAACCCAGGATGCCATTCCCAGGCATATCCAGTACATCCACGAAGTTACCGACAGCGACAGATCGAACCCTGGTCTTTGGAGGAGTCCAGATGGGAGTCCTGATGAGGATAATACCGTTCCGGAGAGCCAGAGGTGAATTTGTACGACCCTTGTCGTTGAACAGAGGGCTGAGTGAGAGCTGCTCCATTTCGTGAGTTTTGCACACCCTTTTCTTGTTCTAGTTTCTGGTGGTATAGTAGGTTAAATGTAGTTTGTGAACCAACCGAACTCAGTGACAGCCATTTTTATAGGTAGGGACTGTAACTAGTCTAATTGGATGTCATTTATTTCAGTTAGAGTGAGACACCCTTGGGTCAGACATTTTGGTCAACCCTGGTGCAGCCTGATGAACGTCCTAGAGCGTCAATGCCTATCTTTTGCTAAACGTGACCGTAGTCATTTGAAGCTACTTTGTTTAACCCTATTTGGGGTGATTTTCTAGTCTTTGCAGACTTTTCTTTAACTGCATTTTTTGCAACCAGTCTTTGTTACACCCCTGACTTCGTTAGAGCAGTCGTATCATTTAGGTAATCGACTGTAATTACCAGTTTTGTAACTGCATTATATATCATTTGAGATGTTGCTCAGAAGCCATCTGGTCATGTGTGGACCTGATAAGTAAAAGGAATGTTTCGTTGTCTAGCATCGAACCCAGTTCCCAACGTATCATTAAGCAGATCCAGAGTGTGGAATCTGCGCCAGAATTATTATTTTGTTAGTTTTTTTTTTTTTTTTTTTTTTAGCGTATGGCTTTTAGTGCCGGGAGTGTCCGAGGACATGTTCGGCTCGCCAGTTTTGTAGCTGCTTCGAGACGGACACCCAATGGGTGAGCTACAAGTACCGTTGGGGAGGGAAGGAGGGAAGTTGGAATGTAAGGACGAGGAGTTGGAAGGTAGCGGCTGGGGCCTATAGTTAGGGACCAACCCCGGCATTTGCCTGGAAGGAAGATGGGAAACCACAGAAGACCATCTTCAAGGTTGCCGGCGGGGGGATTCGAACCTCCTCGCCTCCCGGATGTGAGCGACTGCCATCAGTCATGCCGTAACCACCACGGCTAACTCACCCGGTATTTTGTTAGTGTCATGTGAAGACACGTATTTATTTGAAGTTATACAAGCAACTACTGAAGTTATATCTTTGAGAGCAAAGAGCTCCAGCAATAGTGACATTGCTACCATTTAGACGTCTTTGGTTTGAAAGACAGAATTATATTATTGTATTCAGATTCATAGCGTGTTTTTATACACGTATTCTTCGAGGTTTATAACCTATGGTAAAGTTTTTATTATGAGGCCAGTTGTACAGTTTTTATTTTGCTTAAATCGCCGGCCTTGATAGTTAGTGTGTGTTGTGTCAGATGAGCGCAGGAATGTTGCAGCCTGCGGCGACATAAACTGGTTTGTGACCCAGTGCCCTTGAGAGCACGCTTGTATTATGAGACAGAACTATTTTGACCGAGGACAGAATGCTTGTTGTATTCGCTCTTTCTTTCATTGCAACTTAGCTCATGGAAACCAGTGTCCAACCTTGTATCTGATCACATGTTTTTATAGATTTTTTTGTTAGTTAAACGCACTTTTGCGTGTACCGTTGTTGACGTGTACAGTTATGTCAGGTTTTCTATAGTATGTTGTAGGCGACCCTATTATAGGAGATATTTATTGTTTGAAGGTATTTGTGTGTACCTTGTCCGGGATTGTTCCCGTTGACCAGATGTTATTGGAGGGTGACTGAGTGTGCAGGCCCATCCCAGAGTTATTGAATGCGAGCTGTGCGCCGCTGGTAACTTGTGTTATTGTGTGTCCGAGTTGTTATTGCTCGTTGATTATATTCCGACTTTTGAGTCGAGGCTTTTTGGTGGAGATTGATCTCAGTGGAGACACTCCGTGCCCAGGCTATTGTCAGTATTATTCGCCATAAACCAACGATAACCTAAACTGACATCTTAATAACAAATCGCATAATTTTGGTAAAACAAAAGCTAACTAACGAATTCTTTCTATCTAACTTTGTTCTTTTGCATTTTGAACCTGCTGACATGGCCGTGCTAATGAAGGTATTTCCTTTTGAGGAATGACTAGGACAGCTGACACTTCTGAAGCGACCTGAAGCATGCTCGAACCTTGAGTTCGTAGCTTGTGGAGAGCAGGCCATGCGATGTTAGACGTAGTCTTAACTACGCAGTCGTCACCGTAACTTCACACTTTAGATGACTATGGCTTACAAAGAGTAAACCAAGGTGCAGGCAGGCATTTTAATAAAACCGTTGTCTCTTTATTAATTATTTATGATGTACAAGTGTATGAATCCTACATGTTACCCTATTGTGTGCTGTTAGCACCTAGTTTCTAAGAATAATTAAATGTTTTTTTTTACATGGCTGATCACTTAGTTTTCAATGTAATTGTTTTCTGTTACGGACGTCATCGCCGTAAATTTTGTTAACTGATAGGACTTAGCTAGACGAATTAACGTTAAATGTAAATGTGGAGATGGTATCATCCTAACTTAGATTTGTTTTGCTGCCCTGTTAAATGTAAATTCTGATATTAGCTTGATTTTGTAACTTGACCTAGGGACTTGCGTCTATGACCATCGTCACCATGTACCACGATCCCTGTGGACTACAGATTCTCGTGCCGCTTTAGCCAATTTGGAAGTTCACCTGATCCTCACGGCAATTATGTCCGACGGATGAGATGTTAGGGAAGTCATTGCGGTTGTTGGCTATCCTAGCAGCTCCACCGACGGTCTCAGTACCCTACTGTAATTTGTGATTGTATTATTATACAGTTATTATATAATTTATTCATTGTAAATAGATGACTGTTATCATAGATTTGTTTAGCTATTGTTTATACGGACGCTTATCGCCGTAGGTTAGATTCAGACAGGATTGGCTGACTAGGTAACGTTAATTGTTAATACAGGGGTGGTCCCAGTATATTTAGATCTGTTGTAATGATTTCACATTCTTTCAGATGATGTTTTCATTCTGAAACATAATTTCTTTCCTTGTATCTTCAATCAGGGATGTTTTTCGTTCCACGTCCCAAGCTTTGCTTTGCTTTTTCTGATGTATTTAGGACTCGTCGAGAGGGTTAGCTATATTTAGTTAGGAGATGTTTTGTTGTTGTTTTTTATTTAGATAGCGGATTAGCCGATTTCGAACCCCCTGGTGGTAGGATAGGGGTTTGAATTCTTCAATAAATAATTGCACGAATTTTACTTAAGCCTGGATGTTTTCATTTCTTAGTTTGTGTTTCAAGGGTGCATTTCTTTGGGTCTCTGACATTGCTAATGATGGGGACCTGATCCTCAGAGATTTCGAGTCTTGTGCCAGCTAGTCCCACAAGGAGTGCATTCCGATCAGGCAATGCGTTTGTAGGATGGGGTAGTCTGGGAGGCCACACATGGTTGGTGGTGATCAGATAACCTCCTCTAACGGGCACTGTATGGATGAGAGTATTTGGCGTATTCCGAGATTATCCAATTCTCTACGAAATTCTGCACTTGTGAAACAACTTCCATGGTCGGAATGTATGTTTTCCGGCTTCCCTATGATGGGAATTACACGCTCCTTAATTCTCTTTAAGACCTGCTTCGTGCTTGTTTTTGTATTGGGCACAGTACTACCATAGCATCTAGGATATGTCTGTTTCCTCTCTGTGTCTTCGGCAGTGGACCAGAATTGTCAATAGACATAATTTGACACGGTCTCTCAGGCAACAGTGGAATAGGCTTCTGCCTTATTACGAATGAATTTGGCTTAATTCTTTGGCAGATGTCACAAGTCCTAAGGGTGTTTCGTACTGTTTACCTTAACATTGGCCTGGTAAAAACCTCTTTAAGCATTGTAACAGTCTTGTCTACACCGATGTGTCCAAATGACATATGTGACAGCCATACCAACTTCCGCTTCAATTCCGCAGGTATTATAATCCTCAGACGGGTATGGTCTGCATCAATAAATTAGTGTAAGAGGACGTTATAAAAGCTGTAATCTGCTGACAGTTCTTCGGTTCCAATATGCGTGGGCGTTCCTCTGATAAGCCTTCCATCGAAGTAGTTTATCATCATCCGCATCCATGAGTCTTGACGTTGCTTCTCGCTGAGGTTCCTCAGCTCCTCCAAGATTGTCTGATCTTTATCTTCGATCTGTTTCTACCGTTTCTTTCTGTTTCAAAAGCTCCTTACCATCCCCTTTGGTTTTCCCTGTCTGCCGCGCTCCCTCTGCTTGTTACTCATATCTCATTTGTTATTATCTTCTTCCAGCTTTTCCTCATCCTATACTCTACGATCAACTAGCTTACCTGCTGTTTCCTCTTATCTCTTTCACTCTCCCCAACGATCTTCACTACTTTTAATACAATTTCGACTAACGTCTCCGCTACCAGATTTTTCCTTTCATCTACTTTATTCTCATCTACTATTTCTTCTAATTCACCCCTAATTTCGCCTACGATATCCTATAACTTATTCTCCATTTCTTCTTCTCTATCCTCTTGCAATTTCCTCTACTTCTATTCTATTGTCACCTACCTTTTACTCTAACTTATTCTCCATTTCTTCTACTCTATCCTCACTTGCCATTCCCACTTCTATTCTATTTTCACATATGATCTCCTTTACCTCTAATTTACTTTCACCTACGATCTTTTCTTCCTTCATACTGCTATCACTTCTAACTCCTGCTTCTTTTAATCTACTTCTCTTTCGCCTGTCACCTCTTTTACCTCACCCCTAATTTCTTGTTCCAACCCCTCAATGCTCTCCTGCAGTATTCCAGACTTCTTATTCAACTCCTCATTCGCCTTGACCACGCTATCTAACCTCTCCCTTCACCTCCCCGCTATTCCGATCTAATATCTCCGTCTTATCCTGATTGTCTGAATCTATCTTACTGTTCAACTCCTGATTATTTGCTATTTGTGGCTTCTATTTTATTGTTTTTGGCCTCAGTTTTACTGCTTAAATCCTGCTTGTTTGCATCTATTTTACTACTGAAGTCTTGCATGAGTTTCGCCATTAGACGTTGAAAACCTTCCTGACCTTCCTCCCCCTTAAACTTGTACTAGAATTTTCCTCCGCGACCCCTGTACGATTCTCACCCTCCTCTGCCGACTGACTACGCTCATCATCTACATTCTCCTCCCCTATACTACTGCCTAACTGTTGACCGCTTCTCAACAGCATTCCGCTCTCATCAGCCATGCTGAAGCAATAGAACACAAGATGAAAACCCCAGAAAGCATTTGCACAGAGATATATCATTTATTCCCTCCACAAATACCATCCGGTTTTCAAACCCCACGTTGGGCGCCAAATATAAGACGTTTAAGTGTGTGGCCCACGTTGTAGCAACAAATATAGTACGTTTAACGTTGTAGTTGTAATTTACTGAAGGAAGTGAGGAAGAACAGCAACAACTGCATTGAAAGAAGAGACTTTGGGTAAGTCGATCAGTTGGCTCACCGTACTCGAACTCTGGACCATCTCCAGGGTCGTGGGAATGTGGCGCTGGCATCCTGTGTAGTCAGACATCCTCCCTCGTGGTGGCGATAAAGTTGATTATCGTAGATTAATTAATCAAAAGTGACGATATGTGTTCACTGTTGAAATTTGACTGCGATGGAAATTGATTCCTTAAATCACAGTTCGTGATGAATAACCAGATCAAGTTATTACCATAGAGGAATCAGATATGATTGCGCCTATCATCCTTTAAGAAAAATATACTGCAATCGGTTCCATGGATGAGCACCGTGCCGAAGTCTGATAAGTCAATCTTTCTGCAGAAGAATGGGGACTGAGTTAGCTCAGTAAGCATTGTATAGTCTTTTCATATCTGCCCCCAAGTGGGACTCTATATCGTGACCAGAAGCCTATTACGGGTCATCTTCCCACAATTCGCCTGTCATTGATGATTCTCCTGCCATCCAGTTGGTACACACCAACCACGCGGTTATTTCAAGATTCGCGCGCCTCGCCTGACGTCACTGGATTCTATTTGTCTTGCTAAAGCTCTGACGTCACAGTCCTTTGTAGTCATCTTCGAGTCGCGTGTCCGTTGACCTTCTCTGGTGGCGTTCACCCAGCCTCGATTCTTGGAACTAGAGCAACCGCCGTAGTATCCCCTTGTATTTCCATAGACTCCCTTCTGTTTTCACTTCCTAAGTCGTCTCGCAGTCGCCAGCTATCCCTTGCGTAAATTACGAAATGAAACCTCTCTAACCAACGTACTTTCCTCGTGCCATAGAAACGTTCATATCTTAACAATAGAAAATAATATACACTACGCCTGGTGTATTCTTGGAATACACGGTACGTGAGAATATAAAGTTTAATGCTCTTTGCATGTTCATTCCTTCCTCTTTATCAAACACCAACAGCGATCTTCTATTTTCTCTTTGATGGTCATATCTCTTATGTCATTGTGAGTCTGTTCTAGATATATATCTTCCATGACCCACCTAGCGTCATCTAGCAGCGTATCTCTGAAGCTCTTCAATTCTTCCTGGTGCAAGAGGACTTCCTTATCCATCTGGCCACCAGATCTCGTTGCCATCGCCAGCTATTATCTCCGTGATCAAGAGATCTTCGTCTACTTTTTCACTCACCATGCTGTGCTAGTATCGCCTGCTATCAACTCTTTGAAGACCATTTCCTCAAGAGAATTTAAGTTTACAATGTTGGTCATGCTTATATGTTCTCCTTTTGTCTCCTACCCCCACTCTTTCCCTTCCTTGGACCCTCCGTGCTTCGCTGAGGGGGTCTCACTTGTAAGTCGACAGTTGACTCGGTCAGTCAAGGCTCAACTCGAGCCAGTCTCCTCAAACCAAGAGACATTTTCTACATTCTATGCCATGTTGGCACTTTAAGTATCTGTCAAGGGAACTTCACCTTCGCTATGCAACAAAGATAAGTACCTACTTCAAGTTTTAAGTTCATCTTCATCCGTTTTAACTTCTGCATACTTTTAACGATATTTTATAGACAGCGTGAGATTACTTATTTGGGGCAAAAATCATTCTTCGCGGGATTTGCCATGTTGAACTTTTGTCTGTCTAAGCCAACCCTAATGGAAAGTAGCTTTTCTTAAGCTATTTAAATGGGAAATCTTCTCACTACGTGGGATATTATCTAATACCCGCTGTCTATAATTCACCAAGCTAGTTCCTCCGCTGGATTATCTTTGGCCCCTTTCTTCTATTAAGATCGTTCTGGAACCTTCCAGATCCTGTACTTTATCTACTAGTCCTGCCGTCATGTATTTTTCACTCACTTGTGGGAATACTATTTAAAATGAGGAATCTTCCTTATAAATTACTGCAATAGCGAATTTTCTTCCACCGATGGAATGTTCTATGGAGCATTTAATTGTAATCCACAACCTTCTCAAGAAATAGACTCTCGCCTACCTAGTGCAACCAGTTATTTTCATTATTGCAATAACTTTCTTTCTCATAAACTTTCGTGTTTCTACAGTGAACTTCTCATCTATTTAACAGACTATAGTGATAACTAGTGCTTGTTCCACTTTTCTACCGCGTCGCGATCGTCCGTTTACATTAAATAAGGCCATGAACATTTCTCCTCAATCCCAATTGATCTCCCCTAAACCTTCTACTAACACACCATATTAATAAAATTGTAACTTTTCTATAAGGTGTCACTCTAACGAAGTGCCCTTCCATTTTGCTTGTTTATCATTAATTAATTTCTGTATAACTACGTGTTTTATACACGGTTCAAGCTTACATTGTTTCTTCCCTATAATCAGGGAAAACAATTCTTTCAACTCTTAAGTGAGTTATTTCTAGGTCTCACGAAAAGGAAACTGCCCCATTTGGCTTGTGATTCCTACTTAACCATAGGAGGTCGAGAACCTTCCTTTTGATTTTCTCTTCAGGTTTCACAGTAAGTGACCTGCCCTTATTTGTATAATAACCAACAGTAATTCAGCTTAAATATAAGAAGTTATAGGGACTTCTATCTTATTCTTCATGTTTTTCTTATTGTTATTTTCGAAGTTGTCACTCTCTCTAGAATATTCCCTCAGAAATTTCTTAAAGTACACTCCTTGTACTCAATTTAATGTTTAAACTTTAATTACTTCATTTGTCTTTTTTAAATCTTATAAAGATTTTAGAACATATATAAGGTTTGAAACCTCATAAATTGTCAATTGCCTGGAGCAAACGTTTAATGTTTTCTGAGGTCTGTGACCCAAAAATTGTTAACCAAATTGAAAATATATATTTGTTAAAGTTATCAACTTCTTTTGAATTGTTAAATAAATTAAGCGTTTCTTTTCGCTTTCTCATTTTTCTAGTACAACGGTTAGGCAAGATCCTGTCCTCCTTGGCTCTCCCAACTCAATGCCATTAAATCCATTAATAGGGCTTTCACCACTCGTTGCATTTGAGCAAGAACTCTTAGTGGTAATCTCGTTAAAGTTTCTCTTAGCTTTAATAGCTAATTCTAACTGGCCAGTAAGGCAAGTAAAGCTCGCTACGCCAGCTACCTGCTTGTGGAGATCCTCTCCGAAAACTTATGGTCAGTTTTCCAAAAGATAAGTGTTTTTCTTTGTCTAAACTTTTAGCCGGCTCCTCGCTGAGTAAAAGCTTAGTCATTTCCAAATGCAACCATTGGTTCATTTACCAAAATTACTCCCCAAGGTGTAATTTCTTATCACTATCCTTCTTAGAGGCACTTGGTCGCTTTTTCAGGAACTCCATAACTTCGAAAATTGGAAATACCAAACCTGATTTAAATTATTGGCATTCTTCGAATTACTTTGCAAAAACGAATTGTTTTGAACAGACATACAATAAATCTGTTACTCTCAGTCTTGCCAGACCATCACCCTTCCCCATAGTAGGCATATGCATGCTTGAGAGGGAATACACTAAAGCCACTCTCTTGCAAACCGCCCAAGTTCTAGCTGCGGTTCCCGTCAGCTTCGACCAAGTCCTTACCCACTTTAGGTATCAGAGAGCGGATTTGCAGTGGCAACCGCCTCTAAGTGCATTTAAAGTTAAATTCATAACTTTTGTGGGACTCTCCTCCTATTTTCTATCCTTTTTCTCCAGTCCGAAACCTACCTCCTTTTCTTAATCATCTTCCCTTGGTGGTTAGGTTATTCCTCAGCCAATAATCTACCCAAAATTTGGTCCCGGAAACCCGGGAGAGTCCATTTGTCATTTTTCTGTTTAAAAGATCATTTGGCAATACTTTGCATAATATTAATATCTGCTTTGAATCTTTCAGCTATAACCACTTCTTGCAAAGCCTGTGAAGGGGAAAGAGGCCGCTCCTGACTCCTTTGGTGTGTCCCGTTCTTTCTACTTATTCGCTGCTGCCAGCTTGACAGCATTTCCAAGGTTCCACAGTTTCGTGAGTTACATTTCAATCTATTTTCTTTAACATGGCTCCTACTGAAAAGGATAAGGATGAAAAACTTACTTCTAAACGAGCATCCTATAAAGGGCAAATTACCCGATTCAGAAAGTACATAAAAGAGTTACACCCCTCAGAAGCTCAATTCGACTTGTTGAAACATCGCGTAAGGGATTTTGAACGTTCTTATGAAAATTATTGCAACATTCAAACTGAAATAGAAACTTGCATGCTCAATCAAACCGAAGATCGAGTTGAAGTAGAAAACCAATATTACGAAGGCATAGGTTCTGCTTTCAAAATAATACGCCAACTCGAAGAGGAGCAGAAAAAGGACGCTTTTGTTCTTGGTTCCCTCCACGAACCACAAACTTCTTTCCGTGATGGTACTCACAAGCCCAAACCAATTTTACCTAAAATTGATTTACCCCATTTCTCTGGAGATGAATCTACTTGGGATTCTTTCTATGAATTATTTTGCTCCCTTGTTCATGACAATGAAGCCATTCAAGTCATTTTCAAGTTTCATTACTTGAGATCTATCCTCCGAGGTCAAGCTTTGCAGTTAGTCGAAGCACTTCCTCTACGTGCCGAAAATTACCCCATTGACTTTAACTTATTAAAAGAAAGATATGGACATTTACGGTTACGTATTCAACGCCATATGAAGGCTCTATTTAACCTACCTGCGTCACAGCACAATGACGTCACTAGTTTGCGTACTCTAGTTGACACTACCCAACTTCACGTTAAGGCTCTGTCCCAATTAGATCAACCTACTGAACATTGGGATACTTTCCTAATACATTTAGTGGTTTCTAAAGTTGATGCTGCTACCCTCAAAGCTTGGGAAATTGAACTTTCTAAAGAAGACGACTACTCTTACGAGCATTTAGTCACTTTCATAAATGCCAGATGCCAGCTCTTAACCGCTTTAGCTAATCAAAGTGAACCCTCATCTCCTAGTTCTAAATTTGAATTAATGTCTATCAAACCTAAAAGCGAACGCTTAGCATCTAATACCCAAAAACCCGGGTCCAGCTCATCTAAATTTAAATCAAACACTACTGGTTACCCAACTAGGTCTAGTGAACGTCGTGTTGCTAGCTCTATTGTTTTAAACTCTCAAAGCGAACCTCGCAAGAGTTTAAACGAACCTTTAAAGTGCATTCTTTGTAAAGATCCCCATGCCCTATACCTCTGTAAATCCTTTAAAGAAATGTCAGTCGACGACAGAAGAAAATTAGTTTCCCAGAACAATTGCCTAGCGCCTACTCATTCTGCTTCTAATTGCAAGTCCACAAGACTTTGCTACCATTGTGAAAAAGCTCATCACACTTTGCTACATCGTCATGATCAGGCAAGGTCATCGACAGCATCCACTTCTCCGAAAAATGATAGTGCTAACAGTTCTAATGCTCCATCGTATATTCAAAATGACAAGTCCATTCGCAGTGCCCAAGTATTGTTGTCTACTGTCCAAATCGAAGTTCAGGATAACTTTGGCAACTGGGTCCGTGCACGCGGTCTTCTAGATTCAGCGGCAACTCATGATTTTGTATCTAATTCCTTGATTAGAAAACTAGGCCTACCTTTAAACCCCACTTCTATTAACGTGTTGGGCATCAACAGCTCAAAATCGCAAGCTTTACAATTCTCGAAGCTAACCATAAGAGATATTTGTCATAGAAACAACTCTTTTAAACTTAATTGTCTAATTCTCAATAGCATTGGAGAAGACACTCCAAGTCACTCTGTGGATATTTCAGGGTTAAACATTCCCTCGCATTTAAGGCTAGCCGATCCTTTGTTCAACATGCAAAACCCTATTGACATACTCTTTAGTGCCAATGTTTTCTGGAATTGCCTTCGTAAACAGGTTCGCAAGTTATCCAAAAACGTGGTCGCCAGAGACACTAATTTTGGATGGATCGTCACAGGTCAACTTCCCCATTATTCTCCCCAACCCGCATCGCAATGTTACTTCTCCAATACTGACCTGGAACAGTCCTGGAAGCTTGAAAGCGTTGATCCTCCTAATGTAACCTCTTCAGAAAATGAATTCTGTGAGCAACCTTTTTTGAACACCACCACTCGTTCTTCTGATGGCCGGTTTGTTGTTCAAATGCCAAGATTACATAATCCTCCAAAACTTATTAACTCTCAGCCCAAAGCTCGAAAAGCTCTCTTTGCTATCGAGAGCAAATTCAAGAAAGAACCTCTTGTTAAACAGCAGTACACTGATTTCATGGATGAGTATGAAAGCTTAGATCATATGGAAGTTGTTAACAAATCTGATGATGAATTGCACCCCCCAATTGAAACGGTTTATTTAAATCATCATCCCGTGTGGAAAAACCCTCTTGTAAAAGATAAAATCCGAGTTGTTTTCAATGGTTCATCACCCGACGTTAATGGCAACAGCCTTAACGACACCCTTTACTCTAGTCCTGCTATTCAGTCAGATCTATCTGCTATACTCTTAAACTTTCGATTATTTCCCATAGCTGTCATAGCTGATATAAAACAGATGTACCGTCAAGTGTTAATTCAACCGGAACAACGAGATCTCCAAAGAATCTTGTGGCGTGATGAAATCAGTAAGCCCATTAAGGTATTTCGCTTAAAAACGGTTACTTATGGCTTAAAATCCTCTGCTTTCCTTGCTATCCGATCCCTACACTTGCTAGCCTCACAAGATGGTCATTTATTTAATTCCAAAGCCTCTGAGGCACTAACTACGTCATTCTATGTTGACGATTATTTGCAGTCCTTCCCCACTTTGGAGGAAGCTTCTTTTGTGTCTTTAGAACTTCAGGCATTGCTAAGGAATGGACGTTTCCCACTTCATAAGTGGAATTCCAACTCCCCTGAGTTTCTAGCCCAGTTTCCCATCGAAGACGTAGATCCTTCTTCTGTCGAAATTTGTGGAAACTCCGAATCCATAAAAACTCTAGGAGTTCATTGGTGCACTAGCACTGACACTCTCATCTATAAAGTTTCGCTCGCTCGCAGAAGAGCTTCCTAACACAAAAAGACAAATTCTCTCTGAAATTGCAAAAATTTTCGATCCGCTTCAATTCCTTGCCCCAGTTATCGTTATAGCCAAACTCTTCATGCAAGAATTGCGGTCGCTCAAATGTGAATGGGATGACACTGTCCCTCTTTCTTTTCTTAATCGTTGGCTGTCGTTTCGCAGCAATTTGCTGGATCTTTCCCTTATTGAAATTCCCAGGAATTTAATTAGCTCTCATTCTAATGCATCTTTTTTCCTTCATGTGTTCGCGGACAGTTCCGAAAAAGCTTACGTTTGCTGCGCATATTTAGTTTATCACGGTTCATTCTATGGATCTTCAGTTTCCAACCTTGTTTGTGCCAAATCGAAGGTCGCTCCTCTTAAAACTATCACTTTGCCTAGGCTTGAATTGTGCGCTGCACTCATGGCTGCAGAACTTGTTAAGAAATTACGGGAAGTATTAAAAGTCGAATTCTCGCAAATCTATCTCTGGAGCGATTCCATGATCACCCTTTCTAGGATCGCCAAGAACCCCTCTCACTGGCAAACTTTTGTTGCAAACAGAGTTTCCAAAATTCAAACTCTTTCTTCTGGATGTCAATGGAGGCATGTGCCCAGTGCTGATAATCCAGCCGATATTATCTCTCGTGGTTGTTTACCCTCTCAATTGGCAGCTTCCCAATTGTACCGGCATGGGCCCTCGTGGTTAATCAAAGACTCTTCTTCATGGCCTTCTAAACCTCCAGCTACAAACTCCAACTTGCCTGACGCTAAAGTACCTCTATCTATTGCTTCGTGTCTTGTTTCCAACGCTTCTCATCCCTTGTTGTCCCGCTATTCTTCTTTTCTTAAATTAATACGAATTGTCGCCTATCTCCTTAGATGGAAATATCTTGTGGTTGACCAACCTCTTCTCCCTAAACCACACCTTACCAATCATGAATTGAATCTCGCTACCATTAAGGTTTTACAACTGACACAGCAAGAAGCCTTTTCTTCTGAATTGTCTTTACTTTCTTCTAAAAGGGATCTTCCCAAATCCAGTCGTCTACGTGCTTTAGCCCCGTTCCTTGATGACCATGGGTTACTCAGGGTAGGTGGAAGGCTCTCGCAATCTTTGCTCTCTGAGGACAAAAAGCATCCCGTTATTTTGCCTTCTAAACATCACGTAACCTCTTTAATTATACGTGACTTTCATTATCGTAATCTGCATGTTGGCACACGCACTCTGCTTTGCCTCTTAAGGGAAAAGTACTGGATCATAAATGGAATTCATGAAGCATCTTCTGTAATTCATAAGTGCATTCCTTGTTTCAAAGCGAAACCTAAAATCAATACTCAATTAATGAGCGATCTGCCCTCTTTTCGCTCTTCTCCTATACGCCCATTTGCTTTAACTGGTGTGGACTATATGGGTCCGTTCCAATATCAACGAAATTCTCCTGAAGCTAAACGCAAATTGTTTGGTAAGCTTTATGTTTCTCTCTTTGTTTGCATGGTTACTGGCGCAATCCACTTGAAACTAGTAACGAATGCTTCTACTTCTTATATTTTATCAGCCGTCTCTCGCTTCACTGCTAGGCGTGGTGTTCCTTCAGAGATGTTCTCTGATAACGCTTCCACTTTTCAGGGCGCAGCTTCCCTGTGGAAGAAAGCTCTCACTTCCTCTCCTGCCATGGAACTAATTTCTAATTTTTCCTACTCAAAGGGTTTCAAATGGCGCTTTATACCTCCCTACGCTCCTCATCACGGTGGTAGGTGGGAATCTTGCGTAAAGCTCACTAAACGTCATTTAAGAAAAGTCTTAGGTAATCGCATTCTGACTTATGAAGAATTCAATTCACTATCCGTTCTGATTGAGGGTGTTGTTAACTCTCGCCCTTTAACTCCTCTTTCCAATGACCCTGATGACCTGCTTCCACTTACAACTGGTCACTTCCTTATCGGCACTTCTCTTTCTGCCCCTCCTCCTCTTCCCAATTCTTACAGGGATTCTAATCTGCCTATCGTTTGGCGTAAACTTGAAGCCCTCCGTAATTCTTTTTGGAAGAGGTGGAACTTGGAATATTTAACTTCCTTGCAACGGAGACAGAAGTGGTTTCTTTCCAGTCCCGACATTAAAGTGGGGGACTTGGTCTTGGTTAGGGATGTTTCTCCCTCCATAGTCTGGACCTCTGGTAGAGTGACCGAGTGTTATCCTGGAAGGGATGGGAGAGTCAGGGTGGCCAAAATCTTGACCACTAATGGTCCGATCACAAGACCACTGTCTTTGATCGCTCCATTACCTTTAAATGTTTAACTGCTTCTTTGTTCTCTGTTGGTGTTTTCACCTCCCAGTATGGTGTATTCTTGGAATGCACGGTACGTGAGAATATAAAGTTTAATGCTCTTTGCATGTTCATTCCTTCCTCTTTATCAAACACCAACAGCGATCTTCTATTTTCTCTTTGATGGTCATATCTCTTATGTCATTGTGAGTCTGTTCTAGATATATATCTTCCATGACCCACCTAGCGTCATCTAGCAGCGTATCTCTGAAGCTCTTCAATTCTTCCTGGTGCAAGAGGACTTCCTTATCCGTCTGGCCACCAGATCTCGTTGCCATCGCCAGCTATTATCTCCGTGATCAAGAGATCTTCGTCTACTTTTTCACTCAGCATGCCGTGCTAGTATCGCCTGCTATCAACTCTTTGAAGACTATTTCCTCAAGAGAATTTAAGTTTACAATGTTGGTCATGCTTATATGTTCTCCTTTTGTCTCCTACCCCCACTCTTTCCCTTCCTTGGACCCTCCGTGCTTCGCTGAGTGGGTCTCAGTTGTAAGTCGACAGTTGACTCGGTCAGTCAAGGCTCAACTCGAGCCAGTCTCCTCAAACCAAGAGACATTTTCTACATTCTACGCCATGTTGGCACTTTAAGTATTTGTCAAGGGAACTTCACCTTCGCTATGCAACAAAGATAAGTACCTACTTCAAGTTTTAAGTTCATCTTCATCCGTTTTAACTTCTGCATACTTTTAACGATATTTTATAGACAGCGTGAGATTACTTATTTGGGGCAAAAATCATTCTTCGCGGGATTTGCCATGTTGAGCTTTTGTCTGTCTAAGCCAACCCTACTGGAAAGTAGCTTTTCTTAAGCTATTTAAATGGGAAATCTTCTCACTACGTGGGATATTATCTAATACCCGCTGTCTATAATTCACCAAGCTAGTTCCTCCGCTGGATTATCTTTGGCCCCTTTCTTCTATTAAGATCGTTCTGGAACCTTCCAGATCCTGTACTTTATCTACTAGTCCTGCCGTCATGTATTTTTCACTCACTTGTGGGAATACTATTTAAAATGAGGAATCTTCCTTATAAATTACTGCAATAGCGAATTTTCTTCCACCGATGGAATGTTCTATGGCGCTTTTAATTGTAATCCACAACCTTCTCAAGAAATAGACTCTCGCCTACCTAGTGCAACCAGTTATTTTCATTATTGCAATAACTTTCTTTCTCATAAACTTTCGTGTTTCTACAGTGAACTTCTCATCTATTTAACAGACTATAGTGATAACTAGTGCTTGTTCCACTTTTCTACCGCGTCGCGATCGTCCGTTTACATTAAATAAGGCCATGAACATTTCTCCTCAATCCCAATTGATCTCCCCTAAACCTTCTACTAACACACCATATTAATAAAATTGTAACTTTTCTATAAGGTGTCACTCTAACGAAGTGCTCTTCCATTTTGCTTGTTTATCATTAATTAATTTCTGTATAACTACGTGTTTTATACACGGTTCAAGCTTACATTGTTTCTTCCCTATAATCAGGGAAAACAATTCTTTCAACTCTTGAGTGAGTTATTTCTAGGTCTCACGAAATGGAAACTGCCCCATTTGGCTTGTGATTCCTACTTAACCATAGGAGGTCGAGAACCTTCCTTTTGATTTTCTCTTCAGGTTTCACAGTAAGTGACCTGCCCTTATTTGTATAATAACCAACAGTAATTCAGCTTAAATATAAGAAGTTATAGGAACTTCTATCTTATTATTCATGTTTTTCTTATTGTTATTTTCGAAGTTGTCACTCTCTCTAGAATATTCTCTCAGAAATTTCTTAAAGTACACTCCTTGTACTCAATTTAATGTTTAAACTTTAATTACTTCATTTGTCTTTTTTAAATCTTATAAAGATTTTAGAACATATATAAGGTTTGAAACCTCATAAATTGTCAATTGCCTAGAGCAAACGTTTAATGTTTTCTGAGGTCTGTGACCCAAAAATTGTTAACCAAATTGAAAATATATATTTGTTAAAGTTATCAACTTCTTTTGAATTGTTAAATAAATTAAGCGTTTCTTTTCGCTTTCTCATTTTTCTAGTACAACGGTTAGGCAAGATCCTGTCCTCCTTGGCTCTCCCAACTCAATGCCATTAAATCCATTAATAGGGCTTTCACCACTCGTTGCATTTGAGCAAGAACTCTTAGTGGTAATCTCGTTAAAGTTTCTCTTAGCTTTAATAGCTAATTCTAACTGGCCAGTAAGGCAAGAAAAGCTCGCTACGCCAGCTACCTGCTTGTGGAGATCCTCTCCGAAAACTTATGGTCAGTTTTCCAAAAGATAAGTGTTTTTATTTGTCTAAACTTTTAGCCGGCTCCTCGCTGAGTAAAAGCTTAGCCATTTCCAAATGCAACCATTGGTTCATTTACCAAAATTACTCCCCAAGGTGTAATTTCTTATCACTATCCTTCTTAGAGGCACTTGGTCGCTTTTTCAGGAACTCCATAACTTCGAAAATTGGAAATACCAAACCTGATTTAAATTATTGGCATTCTTCGAATTACTTTGCAAAAACGAATTGTTTTGAACAGACATACAATAAATCTGTTACTCTCAGTCTTGCCAGACCATCACCCTTCCCCATAGTAGGCATATGCATGCTTGAGAGGGAATACACTAAAGCCACTCTCTTGCAAACCGCCCAAGTTCTAGCTGCGGTTCCCGTCAGCTTCGACCAAGTCCTTACCCACTTTAGGTATCAGAGAGCGGATTTGCAGTGGCAACCGCCTCTAAGTGCATTTAAAGTTAAATTCATAACTTTTGTGGGACTCTCCTCCTATTTTTCTATCCTTTTTCTCCAGTCCGAAACCTACCTCCTTTTCTTAATCATCTTCCCTTGGTGGTTAGGTTATTCCTCAGCCAATAATCTACCCAACGCCATTAAAAACCAATGATGATACTGTAATAATAATAATGATGTTGCTCTTAAATCACATTGCATCTTTTGATACGAGCTTCAGTGTTACCGATATGATAATAATAATAATAATCAAATATGATATGATAATAATAATCAAATATGTTAACAATAATGAAATATGATATGATAATAATAATAAACATATATGGAGTAATGAATAAATTGATATGTCACCTTATAAGTTAGATCTTTCACAATCCGTGCTTTAAAACTGGGTGCCTATATAAACTGTTACAGGCAGAGAGCGTGACACAGCTCGCCTCTATGATAACCTAGAACCACACCTGTGTGGTTTAGAGTCAATTGTTATAACTTCAGACAAATATGCTGTCATGTTCTTTCCGCTCGTGGAGTCCTGCATCCCTGAATATATTCTTAGGGTGAGTCTGGAAAGTCCAATGACAATTGATAGTGAAGAGGGCGGAAGCAAATTCTATAGAGACAGGTTGAAGCACTTAATGCTATTCCTCAAGAAGGAAGTTGGAGTTGGAGAACGAATTTATTTGGCGAAGGCGGGCTTCAGACTGATTGAGGTTAGTCCACAAATAGATAAGAAGAAGCAGCAACCTGATAAAATAGTACCTACTGCAACAGACTTGTTCTCCGGTGAGCAGAAAAAGTATAAATTGACTGGTGTGTTCTGCGGAAAACCACACAAGGGTAAGGAGTGTTTTCAAGCACAGAGTTTGTCTCTAAATGAGAAGCACGACATGTTAAGGAGAAACAAGGAATTTTTGTCTGTCTGAAGGCAGGTTATCGTGCTAAAGATTGTAAAAATTAGTTGAGCTGCATTGTCTGTTCCAAGAAACTTTACACCAACATTTGTCCACAGTTGGAGGTCAAGCAAAAGGACCAAAAATGTGAGGAAAAGACAACAAAACCAGGACACCTGGCCTTCAAGTCAGTGCACTTCGGATGTAGTTCTTCAGACCCTGCTAGTGAATCTTGATGCCTATGGGAAGAAACGGATCGTAAGACCAATCATCGATACCGGTTCCCAGTGGTAATATATATTGAAAAGTACTAAGCGGGAAATGGGTTATCAACCAGTCAAATCAGAAGTCGTGATACATGCCTTATCTAGAGGGGGTTCATCCATGAAAATGGAGCATCAATGTTATGATGTTCTCTTGAAGAGTTTGACAGAATTCAAGGTTTAGACAAACCAATAATATGTGGGTCAATTTCACGACCATATCTAAATACTTGCATGGAATAATTCAGGAGGAAGGGGATTCACCTCACAGTTGTCGAAGCTGGACAGCCACCAATTGAAATCTTGATAGGATCGGATGCACTAGCGAAGCTGTACACTGGAACAGTGAAAGAATTACAGTGTGGACTTACTGCTGTGCAAACTAAATTAGACTGGGTCGTAATTGGTAAAGTGTTGGACATGTCTGGAACAACTGCCCATGCTGCCATGATGAGTACTCTTTGACTCACAGTAGTCATCTGCCGGACCTATGGAAGTTGGATGCCCTGGGAATTTTGGATTCGTGTGAAAGCCAAACAAATGAGAAAATTGAGACAGCTGTGCCAGATAACATCAAGAAAACTGTGAAGGGGGATCCTAAGGGAAGGTATGAGGTCAGTTTTCCCTGGTTGGATGGTCGGAAGAGCTACCTGATAAACGAGTGGTAGCTGAGAAGAGGTTAATAGTTACAACCACGAAACTTGATATGGCAGAGAAGTTTGATGACTGTGATAAAGTATTGAAAACTGGTTGGATGAGGGCGTGGTAGAGGTGGTTCAAGATGACGAGCAACGGAAACGTGGGCACTATCTTCCGCATCGGGGTGTCTTCAAAGACAATTCAACGACGAGTGTGAGGCCATGATGCATCCTGCAAGCAGAAAGTGAGTTGATCCTTAAATGACTGTTTGGCAAAAGGACCGAACTTGCTGGATTTGGTCCCCAAGATTTTGCTTAAGTTTCGACAATGGAAAATTGGTGTAATTTCTGATATCAAGCAAGCCTTTCTACAAATCTCTGTTGACCAACAAGACCGTGACTGTCTGCGATTTCTCTGGTGGGTAAATACATGTCAAGGAGAAGAAGGTAAAATTATTGATACATGGTAGAGTTGTTTTTGGAGTAAACTGCAGCCCATTCCTCCTGGTAGCACTTATCCAGCATCACTTGAGTCAGTATGAACCGCCTTTGAAAGGAGGGACCGAAACACTGAAGAACTCCTTTTACGTTGACAATTGTGTCACGTCTGTCAATTCAGAAGAGGAGCTACACAAATTTGTTTGACAAGCTATTGAAATAATGGCTGAAGGGAAGTTTGACCTGAGGGGTTGGGAGCATACAGCCTTATGCAATGAAGGTATAGCCAAACCGTCACCAGTTCTTGGATCACTGTGGGATATGGTAGAAGATACATTTTACTGCGATGTCAGTGGGATTAGCTACGCTCAAAGAGCAATTACTAGAAGAAATATCTTATCCACAGCGCAGAGAGTCCTCGATCCAATAGGCTTCACCTCTCCTGTTACTCTTTGCCCTAAAATACTTCTCCAAGAAAGCTGGAGAGGCAAATTAGGCTGGGACGCTGAACTTCCAGAAGATATATCTCAGAAATGTATATGCTGGGTTGAGGATCTTCCAATTTTATCGGATGTAAGAATCCCAAGATGGACTTCAATGAAGGAGACAGACTCGTGTGCTCTACACGTCTTTTGCGATGCATCAAAGTCATCCTATGCAGCCGTGGTGTTCTTGAGATGAGAAGACAGCAGGAGAATGTCAGTTCAGTTGTTGCAAGCTAAATCTAGGATTGTACCTTTGGAAAAGATCGCAATTCCAAGGTTAGAACTGCTCGCTTGTTGTATTGGAACTCGTTTAGCTACACATGTGAGGAAAGGTCATGACATGAAGGACTTAAAGGAATATTACTGGACTGACTGAGCCCCCGCATTACACTGGATTACCCAAGATGTGCAGTGGGGAACATTTTTTAGAAACAGGGTGAAGGAAATAGGTAGTAGTTCCAATGTTGAAGACTGGAGACACATTCCTGGCCATGAAAACCCTGCTGATCTACCATCGAGATTCTGTAGTGCAAAAAAACTGTTAGAATCCCCATGGTGGGTGGGACCGAGCTGGCTTAAGCTTTCCGAAGAGAACTGGCCGAAGTCCAAATCAATGGCAAAGGAGGACGACATTGATCAGGAAAGGAAGAGAGATGCGATATCGTTAACTGCTGCTACACAAGAGGAGGCATGGTACCAGAAGTATTTCTCATCTTATACGAAGATTGTACGAAAGATGGTCTGGATGCTACGGTTCATTCATAATGTTCGGGTTAAAAAGGATAAGCATCTCGGTTCTGAATTGTCCACCCATGAAGTTAAGAATGCAGAAAGACGCCTTTTGAAGTTTGTATAAAATGACATGTTTATGACGAAAGAGAAGTTGGACTTCAAATCCTTGTGTACTCTAGAAGACGAGGACGGGCTGCTGTGAATCACGACAAAGATTGTGAGAAGGAAAGTTGAAGCAGATTTTAGATTCCCTATTCTGTTGCCATCAGATCATAAAGTAACACATCTGTTGGTTATAGCAGAGCATATGAAATCCTCTCATGCAGGAGTGCAAATTCTGCCATCATAAGAGAACGATTCTGGATTGTCAAACGTAGGAAGTCTCTGCGCAGCATTCTTTCGATGACGCGAGACCTTCAAATAGGTGAAGTCGTGCTAATTGGTGGTGACGACAGGAAGAAGATTGACTGGCCGATGGGGAGAGTCTCAGCTTTATACCCAGGGAAGGGCAACAAAATACGAACGGTGAAGATGGAAACTGCTACTGGTGGGTTGATCCGACCAGTTCAGCGCATCTATCCTTTGGAGATTTGCTCCAAGTCAACTAGTGTACCAATGGATGAGTCTGAGCCTGCTGTTAGCTTGAGAGAATAGGAAGTGTATGTTATAAGGTCCGGTAGAAGAGTGGACATTCCATCATGCTTTCCTCAGAAATTTATGATGATGATAATTGTTGTTTTAAGGGGCCTAACATCTAGGTTATCGGCCCCTCTCAGAAATTTAATTGTGTATAGTGTCTTTCCTTATTCTTATCACTCTTTATTATGACATTGTTTAATATTTTATTGGTTTGATTTAACATTGTTAATCAAGAGGTGGGAGTATGTTGGGTTTGGACTCAAAATGTCAACAGAACAGTGAAGTGACTCTTCAAATATCATAAATATTTATTCTGTGTAAATAGACAGGGCATTTTGCCAAATCCCTGTTGACATAAGGTTTTGAAAATGGCTAGAGCAATCATGGTGTATTAAAAGTGGGAAAGAATAAATTATGGTTTGTAAAAGTACTTAAGTGGAAAGAATAAGATGGGTAGTCAGTCCTATTTCGGTTCCGAAAAGAAGGCTATCATTTTATTATTCAGAATCTAGTTCATGCTTGTGACATATTTTCGTACAGTTTCTTAAGTATTCCACTTAGATGGACTTTTCCCTTGTTATTTATGATCCATCAGTGACCATCTATCAATTAACGACCTATGTTATGTCGAGCATGTAATTATGATGGGTGATGGGATTGACGTGTTTCACCCACATCATGATGAGGTATTCTTATTCCAGTGATGGTAATTGGCTTTTCGTCACATCAACCGAGGTTTAGCGAGCTTGTGTGCTGCGCCATTTTCGCTATTTTTAGCGCGTGTTATTGTGTTAAAAATGAGTGAGGTAATGTTGTGTTCTGAGACAGACAACGCCACTTCAGTGTTGTTGCTGTTGTTGTTGCTTCGTGTCACTATGGTCATTAGGTGAAATTAAACACACTATGAGGGATTAATATTGAATCTAAACAGAAAACTAAATCATGAAGCATAATTGACGTAAACCAACGAAATAAATCGAGCGAACTAAATAATAGATGAATTTTCTAAATTTGAATTATACTTTTTTAATACGACCGACACTTTGGAAGCTGATTATTAGGATTCAGAGTATTAAAACAAGCTGACGCGACCTTCTAGACGACAAGTTGTAATGTCACGATACCCCAATAAACGTGTACATTTGACAACCATGTGGGGCAATGTGCATTGTAGCTAAGCCACCGCCAACGTTGTACATGCATTCAGATGACCATCCAATGCAAACAACATTTGGATATGCGTAGGAAGGAGTGTTGTTTTCATTATTAAATGTTTAATGTTAAGAGTGTCGATTATTTATCTTGATTGTATTATGTGTGTAATAATTTAGCTGTTTTTATTGATAGAATAGTTGCTAATAGTTTTGAATTTTTCTTTGCCACAGATGCTTATCATCTAGTGTTAACTTAAGATATGATTAACTAGCGGATTAATTTAAATTTAAAGGTTGGAAATGACACCTTCATAACATAGCCTATTTTCTATTGGTGTATTCAATGTAATTTACACTCTAGTTGCTGCAGGTCAATTAACGTTCTTTCTTTGTAGTAAAATTAGTATGTGATTATTCGTATTCTTATTGAATTCTTTTGTAATTGCTTAGGAATTCCTTTACGAGTCACATTCTTAGCTTTGATTTCTATTTCTGCAATTAGGACTTCCCAGGGTTATCATACCGTCTGTTTAGGGAGGAATTACTTACTTTTTAAAATTTTATTAGCTTTGCGGACTAGCAGATAATTTAAACCCTCCGATGCAGGATAGGGATATGTTCTGCTTCAATAATGTTTTAACGGATTCTACTTATGCCTGGACTATTCATTCTTAGATTTGATTTATTTTGGGGGTGTGCTTCCTCGGCATGTCATTGACTTTTCTCTCACCTTACCCGATACCCCTAGGTTATTGGTCTTCTGCCGGAGCTGGTCTGAGGACACATCCCATCCTCTCAACGTGTGGGCCTGAAGGGTAAGGAAGTTTGGTAAGCTGTTTGCGACGGATAGTCTCCCGATGACCTTGTCTAACGGGCACAATATATCGCTACAAGGCTAACTTTCAAATTAAAAATCTCGATGGCAGAAATGAGTGACAGTTAACTCAGAGAATTGATATCACTAATGGTTCTGACGGCAGCGTTAACTCGTTCTTTCGCATGGATAGAGAAATGGTTTGCCGATGGCTGAAAAGTGATTCCCAGATATCAGTAGATCGCGACTAACGAAGTCCGATGTCCTTGGGGGTAAATCTGAGACTGGATCTCAAACAAAACTATCGCTTTCAGTGACATCGGCCAAAAGCGAAAGCTTTCAAAGATAATCGCCACTTAAGTGGAGAAATCAGCGCATAAATGCGGTTTCCATCTGGAGGAAAAATTGAAACCCTTATTTGTGACCCGGTCTATGTATTTGTTTTTGTAGTAAGTCGCCAAGAAGGGTTACTTCGGCGCGAAGATACGTTACTCCTGTATCCCAGTCTGAACACTACCTTTCAGTACAATTCACTTATTTTCTATCATCTCTGGCATCCACTCCTTTTATATAATTAAATTGGCAACTCAAAGTATCCTTTGGGACCCTGCAGTCGGTCCAACATGACCGGGATAAGTACGATAAAGACTCTCAATGACAATGATTGCTACGGAACACAATAATAAAATCCTGTTATAATCAGTAAACGTGATCCCTAAAATATTGACAGTGTTATTTCAAGTATAACTGTGTGAACACGTGATCTAATTTGTGTGTTCCACTGGATTTCTGTGTGATTTACGTATTATCAAGCTTTGCTTGTCTGCTCGGATTCATTTTGTGCATTTCGAATCATGCCGCTGTTACGTTTGAAAGCTATACTCGAGTTTGCTAACTTGACAAGATGGCTGCCGCGTATGTAGACAAAGTATACCGCTCTCTTAAAGATATCGAAAATGTAGACGAGGACAGTTCCGTAATTAACGCCAGTGATAAAATATCGTGTAGGAAGACACCTAGTATGTGTGACATTGATAGTAAACCACCAGAGGTACATTTAGGTGTAAATACGAGTGATATACTGTGCACGCTGTGTGGCAAGGCATCGAGTGAGAGTGTGAAATCTCTACAGTTAATCATCGACATTTTGAATAGGGACCTTAAGCACACCCAAGAAGAACTATCTAAATTAAAAGCCGAAAACAGTGTACTCAGACATAACGTAAACGACCGCAACAATCCCCCGTCATCGCCGGACTCGTGGAATGTGGTGGTGGCAAATCGCGGACGCCAATGTAGGCCTAAACCACGTGTGCGGGAAACAGTTAGCCAAGCTGTTCCCACAAAAAATATGTACGATGTTCTTGCTGAAACTGAATCCGTCTCAGAAGAAACACCACATACAAGGGCATCAACAAACTGTAAGCCGGAAAAAGTGCGGAAGTTAGCCACGTACATAACCTCAAAAAGGAAAGTACTCCTCCTCAGTGACAGTCATGGGAAAGGATGTTCAGAAGAGCTCAATTTAAAAGTATCAAGGGACTTTGCGGTAAGTAGCGTCACCAAACCAGGCGCTCGAGTTAAAAATGTTCTGGAAAATTGTGTTGAAATGTGCAGAAACCTTACTCATGAAGATTATGTTGTTTTGTGGGGGGGTACGAACGATGTAGCGAAAAACGAAGCGAATGATGCAATACAAACCTACAAAGATAAGCTCCCACTACTTTCAGGTACAAACGTTATACTCTTAGGCATCCCACACAGACATGATCTAATGGAAGAATCGTGTGTCAACAAGGAGGTAAAGAGGACGAACAAAAAGCTTAGAGCACTATCCAGACTATATCAGCATGTTCACTTTCTTGATATTGATGTACCAAGAGAACTGTTTACCCGACATGGTCTTCACTTAAACACCTAAGGAAAGCAACAGATCTGTTCACAAGTAGCGGAGGAAATCAACAAAAAGTTCCACTCCCACGGACCAGTCATCCCACTACCGCATACTGCAAGTCCGACTACTGTAGAATCAGTGAATTCACTCGGTGGCGAGAGTTTTTTAGAACAGAGGTAAGTGCTCCTGCAAGAACTATAATCCCCAAGCTTAACAACAGTACAAATGCACAGAGTTCCTCAATCAGAATATTTCACCAAAATGTACAGTCACTTAATAATAAACTAGTTCATATCGATATGCTTCTACAAACATCACTCAAAGATATCCACATCCTGTGCTTGTCTGAACACTGGATGAAACCTGAACAAATCAATCATGCTGTCATACCAGGGTTTACTTTAGCTAGCTACTACTGTAGATCAACATCAGAGCATGGAGGTGTATGTATCTATATCAAAGGAAACATAGAATTTAAGCCTATACCAATTCCCGATGACTTATGCATAGATAAACATTTTGAGGCAACAGCTATTTCTATCCCAAAAGAAAATTTAATTCTCATCTGTATATATCGTTCACCAGGAAATAGTGCAAAGTTATTTCTGAATAAACTAGAAGTGATAATAAATAAAATAAATAAATTTAATAAAAAAAATAGTTCTTTGTGGAGATTTCAATATTAACTTTTTAGAGGAAAGTACGGAGAGAAGGGAATTGCTAAATTTGTTAAGCTCCCATCATCTAATTCACACAGTAACAGTACCCACAAGAATAACAAAAACTAGTGCAACCACACTTGACCAGATAATAATTAATGACAATGTGAACTGCAACTCTCTCGAAGTAATCAACACAGGTTTCAGTGACCACCGAGCTCAAATAATAACTCTAAATATTTCAAACCCAGTTTACAATGCTCAGTTTGATAAATGTCGAAGCTTTAGTCAGCACAATATAAACTATTTCAACAACTTGTTAAAAGGAGAAACTTGGGAAGGTGTGTACAAGTCAATAGATACAAACAAAAAATTCCAGGAATTCATTAATATTTTCCTGTATTATTTTGATATTGCATTTCCTTTGAAGAGTATCAGACTGAAAGTTTCTTCTCCATCAAAACAATGGCTTACTCTTGGAATAATTACTTCATGCAAAAGAAAGCGTTTCCTCCACGATTTTCAAAGTACGCACGAAACCTCCAATGAATTTAACATGTATTTCAAGACCTATAAGACCATACTTAACAAAGTTATAAAATTAGCAAAGAGAATGTCAAATGATAATTATATCCTGGAATCTAAAAATAAAACTAAGGCTATGTGGAATATCATAAAAAATGAAACCAGGCAAACAAAACCGGCAGTAAATAACATAACGTTATCAGAAGACTCCAAGAAGATCAATGACCCACAAAATGTCTCAAGAATTTTTAATGAGCATTTTGCTACCATAGCTGAAAAACTACTAAATGTAAACAATATACAAGCAATAAAATCAACACTCGCGAATATAACATTTAATGGAAAATCAATGTTTGTTGAAAATGTTACAGAAGCAGAAATCCTCAATATTGTAAAGAACCTACAGAATAAACATTGCTCAGGAGTTGATAACATTCCTGATATACTAATTAAAAAATGTATCCAAAATATAATTACCCCCTTAACACACCTCTGTAACCAATCTCTCATGTCAGGAATATTTCCAGAGATATCTTTAAAATTGCAAAAGTAATTCCATTATTTAAAGGGGGAGATAGAGAAAACGTAACCAATTATAGACCTATTTCTTTATTGTCGATATTTTCAAAATTTTTAGAGAAGATAATGTACAACCGTCTAATTAGCTTCATAAACAAATATAAATTGTTAACTGACTCTCAACATGGCTTTAGAGAAGGAAAATCAACAATGTCCGCAATTTATGAATTTTTAAATCCTGCTTTTGAATCACTTGATGAAAGGAAGAGAGTATGTGGCCTGTTTTTGGACCTGTCTAAAGCTTTTGATGTGATAAATCATCAGATACTAATTGATAAACTCCATCAATATGGTATCAGGGGTATCGCTAGTAAGTGGTTTCAGTCATATTTAAATAATCGCCAACAGATCGTCGAACAAAAAAGTTTAGAAAATACCACAAACATATTTAAATATTACCACTCAGATCCTATGTTTTTGAAGTATGGCATTCCGCAGGGGTCCGTTCTAGGGCCACTACTTTTTCTCCTTTACGTAAATGACTTGCCATCTCAGATACCTGCATTTAAAACTGTACTATTCGCAGATGATACAAGTGTTTTGATGAGGGGTGAAAATGACACTGAACTTCAAAAATCAGTAGAGGAAGTAACAGGTCAGCTGTCCTTATGGTTCAACAATAATGGATTCCTTATCAACACTAGTAAAACAGTGGTTCTTAACTTTCACACAGCTCAGAATAAAAGTATTAATTCTCCCTCCATAATCTTAAATGACCTTAAAATTGGTAACGCCTCTTCTACTAAATTCTTAGGCCTTTGGTTGCAGGATGACCTAAAATGGAACTCGCATACCACTAAACTTGCCAAGAAACTAAGCTCAAGTTGTTATGCATTAAGAGTATTAAGACAATCGACTAGCTGGAGAACTGTTCTTAGTACTTATTTTGCTTATTGCTATTCGCTTATGAAATATGGAATCATATTTTGGGGAAATTCACCTGCTGCTCACCAAATCTTTATTATCCAGAAAAGAATAATTAGAACAATGAAAGGAACTACTAGATTGCATACATGTAAGCCTCTGTTTAAACAACTGAAAATTTTACCTTTGCCATGTATTTACATCTTTGAACTTCTATTATTTGTCAAACAAAGCTTAGGAAATGAGGATATCTTTGAGATGAATTCAAATATACATAACTACCAGACCAGACAAAAGAACAATCTTCATGTACATGCTGCAAATACAACACTATGTAAAAATGGTGTATTCCATGCAGCTATAATGCTGTATAATCATTTGCCAAATAATATTAAAAGTACAGCAAATTACATAAAGTTCAAAATAAAAACTAAAGAGTTCTTGCTAGAGCACTGCTTCTACTCAGTTAAAGAGTTTTTAGAATATCAATAGTTATGTTTATGTATTCATAGGACTAAATGATGTAAGGTTATCCTTGTGTAGGCCCATATTATTATTATTGTGATTGTAAATTAGTATTAGTATAATTAGTGAATTGACGTGTCCTATATCATTGTACAATGTACATTATATGATTGAATGGATGAATAAAAAATACAATACAATATATTATTGACCTCGAAAAAAATTACAGAGGGGCGGAAGTGTTATTTGTCAATTATGTTATGTGGAAGAGTGCACCATGATGATAATATTTGGTCAATTTACGCTATTGTGCCCCAGACGTCGCAGCTCCACCCCACATAATTACAGGAGGAATTGAAAGGAGAAGGCTAACAATTAAGCAGTTTCAATGTTCATGTAAGGCAGGTGCATCAGAATGTTGCAAACATGTTTCAGCAGTGATTATTTTCTGCCACATGTAATTAAAGTCTATTAGTCCATTATTGTTATTATTACCTTAAGTGTCTAGACTGTCCCCCAATCTCCACACCAACTGTATTCCAACTCATTCCTGTTCTCCATATTTATTCGTTATCGGCACCTTTCGGCATCTTTAGAAAGATAATGAAAACTTATATCAGTAGCCCTTTTATACATTGGCTTGCAGCCGTAGAGTGAGCAATATACTTTGCTTTTACTTATTTTGTATTCTAACAATGACTGAAACTAATTAATTGTGTATAAAAACACGAACAAATAATAGCCTCTGTTCACTCAAGCAGGAAACAATACAAACAGTCACAAAGTAGTAAATGTATCCTACTTAGTAAGATTCATATTTTAATAATACCTTTATTGCAACAAATAGCCATGTTACAACAAAAGAAATAATTAGGATCTTAACTCCAAATACTTTATGTCTTACTTCTCGTTTCTATAAGTCTCTTCAGTACAGAATTGTTTTATAAACAGAGATATTTAGCACATGTATTTCCACACAAAGAACACATGCAATCCCCACAGGGTTCATGGAAGAGTTCATTGCGGCTTATCTTATAATGGAAGCCATGCACTGCGAACCTGGTAACAAAGTAGCAAAGTTCATAGTTGGCGTCCTTCCACTCTTCTGTGGTCATGGCATCTGTGTTATAGATTTCGATCTCAATGTCTTTCTTCTTCCTCTGGTGTTTGAGTCTTACTTCTTCGTGAGCAGGCGTTGATGGTGGACAGATCCATAGACTTAGGTCTTCTATCAGCATTGTCTCCCTACACAACTTGTATGATAGTCGTGTTGGCGAGAATTTTGAAATACCGTGTGCTCGCTTCATGAACTTCGCTTTCACTTCCTCAAGGTCCCTCAGGTTGCTCTCCATAAGAAATTGCCATATTATTTGGAGTCCATAAATAGCCACCGGTACACTTTGGCTTTAAAAAGTCTCATTGCTGTTCGGATAGAAATCTTAGGATTCTTATTTTCACCGATATATTGTGCCCGTTTAGACCGGAGTCCGCACGACCACATATGCATTTTACCAATAATCAGTCAGCACGAGAGTCAAAATATCCCGGAGCGCCAGATGGGTTAAAGCAAATCGCAAAAACGACATCAAATTTATAAAAATGCTTTACTGATTTTTGGCTCAATGCAACAATAAGGATAGAAGGAGATTTAATTGGGTGAAACACATCTGGTAAAATTATCTCAGTTTATTTAAAGTTAAAATCTGACTGCAAGAATGCTCAAAGCAGCATCATCCACGTGTGGCGATCCACACACTTATTTACACACAATATACAGAAATCTTCCAAACACATTTGACAATCCTTTGGAAACACAAGTCCGATTAATAGTCCTGTGGACTGTGTTCCAAAATTATTAACATTTAATTCCAGTTCAAAATGAATTGTCCATACTGGAAATAACGTAGATCACTGTTTGACTATTTACATGATATTAACACTCGTAGAATAAATGTTTATAGAATTTCTTAAACCTTCACTTGTTTTCCAGTTTCAAAAATATATCGTTGAAAATATTATCATCATTGAAGCAACACAAATTATTTATACATATTAATAACATCTGAAAAGTATTTGACCTTCAGCATAGCATCGAAGAACTGTGCGAAGCACAACAACAATTAATTGTTCTTCTGACATTAAACATTCGAGAAGTGACTCGATTATGAACTTCAAGTTCCAAACAACATATATGATTTCTGAATCATTAACTTGATCAATAAATGGTTGAACCATTCAACTATTAGATTTTCCACTTGGAAACATTATGAAAAAAATATTTATATTTATGGCCATTTCTAGTAACTTTCACAACTTGCAATTCTTCGACAGAATGCGGAAATAAGAATTGTAGTTTTATAATGAATTCATTTAGTTCATGGCACTAGGATTGAAAATATCCTTCAAATTATTCGTGGTTAAAGAATTATTTTTTCAATTGGCAGTGGCCCATTCTACTATTTGTGTAAGAACACAATATTACAAAAACAACGGCAAAGGTCTTCCTCTGAAGAAGAATAAACTACTATCCTGACAAATCCGGGTTCTAGCAAAATCAAAGTCTAAATGGAAATCGTAAAACAAGGTTGAAATAAGAACTGATGGTTTCAAAGAAATAACCTTCGGGTTATTCATACGACGAAATGTGTGGCTCCAATACTCTTACTATAAACCTGAGCCATCGAACCTGCTATTTGATTGATGCTCGAAAAAACCTTCATTCCTGCGACTTAACATGCGCACCTGGGAATGGCATTTCAACTACTCCACACACATAAATTATCTTCCCAAAATGTATACAATAAATCAAGCCTCTGCTTGTTATCAACACTGGAAGATTAATAAACTTACAAGTTTATTTTATTTTACCATTCAGTTCAACCCGTGAATTTACCATACATGTGAAAAGCTTTATTTCACTTTCGAGTGTATTTACGTCATGATTTTATATAAATACAAAAATATCCTATTTGATACAAATATCATTTGCTTCCCGTTTCATGCCTCTCCGTGTTATATGAAACATATACTTTGCTCAATGCAAATATCAACTGTTCAACCAGAACTGACATGTTGGTTGAATGCGGGCTTGCGCTAACCACTCTCCTTCGGAAAATCTCCTGTTCCAGACTAGAAATGTTTAAACTACTTCATAGGCTCTTTCTCAATACATATGATTATTAGAAAATATAATATCCAAGAATTATTTAGAAAAATTATGAAAATTTTTATTATTATTATTAGTGGATTATTATTATTATTATTATTTATATCATTTCAAATATGTTTAATTATCATCTCATTATGTGAGAATCCACATGTTCGAACCTTCGAATATGGAAAAAATATCCATTCCTCAACAAAAATAAATTTAACTTTTACAGTTACATCGGCTAATTACCGTGATTTCCTAAAAATATGAAAAATTCAAATAAATGCTCGAAATGCTCGGTCATCGATCCTAAACTGTTCTGAGTGCTGAAAATGCTCAGAATAACTCTAACAAGTCTTGCGTAAATCATTACAAGCTTTAAATACGACGAAAAAAATGTGTTGGTCATCTGCAGAAAAATAGTTTGTTCCAATTAGCTAGGCATAAAATAATTCAAATGTGGCTTATATTTCTTGATGGTCTTGAAGTGTAGTAAACCTGGTCTATACCAGATTTATCCGTAGACATGCCCTATCGGACAAGCACGTATAATCCTCGTATCGGCCGCCATTGTAGACCCACAAATCGTCTAGTCAGACATAGTGGTAGTATCTTTCGACGTTTGAATAAACTGTGGTTCCATTTTAATATGGGCTTCTATCAAAGCCATAACAGTTTGTTGAAATAGGGTCAGATCTAAGTGATCTCTTCTTAAATATGTCAGTTGTAACTTAACTCACTGTAATCTCATCAGTACAAGAAAAACATTGACAGTCTAAGCAGTTAACGGCTGTTCTGAAGATCGTTCCCTGGGCATGGTTTGTATATCACCATCTGCCATGCGCTAGACAACTTGCAGTTTCCCTTGCGTAGACTAATGAACGCCACCGTTATAGACTAGTCTTCAGTGTACTGACAGATCGAAGTGGTTAACTAGTTACAGAAATGAAAACTGACTTGAAATGGATTTAAACATCCAAGTATTAAGTTACTATTGGACTGTGACAAAATACTATTTTCTAGACAGAGTCTAGCATATGTCCTTTTGGAAATATAAATATTTCCACCAATGTCTGTAGAAATCAATCACCTCAGTGATTCTCCTCACCAGAAACTTACTAAGTTCCAACTCGTTTGCGCAGCACTTCTCGTGACTATCACGATTTGAAAAGAACTTCTGCGTAGATACGGCAACCATGTGCCTTGGCTCAGCGTAGACGCAACTTGCTTGCCAAGTGCTTGTGTTGAAGTGAGCTAACCATGCCTACTCCAGCTGGCTTTTATTCAAAACGGTCAGGGTCACGCGTCATCGCCTGATATCTAGAAATCCTCATATCTCTTGAATCCCTGGTCCGATTTACTTGATACTAATTGCATTCTCTTTCATTTGGCCGTGCCAGTAATCTGATCCCAGTCTCAAGTCTCTGCTCCATAGTTAACTATTTAATCAATAAATAGCCTCCACCTCTGCTATGACTTGCTACGTCACTTGCCATCCAACTATCGGTAAAATCCTTCGAAATGCTTCGAGAAGCAATGTAGCGCGATATTCAAATATCTGAACTTTCAAAAGCGGCTACAGCCTTTCCCTTGATATCTAGGTGTCTGAAACTTGGAATACCCATTCCTAGATTTGGGCACAATATGGCACATCAGATAGCTGCAGTTGCCACTTTATATCATCAATTTCCATTTTTTGGCCTAAGCCGGGTCGGAGCAAATATGACACTCCTCCACTTTACTCTGTCTCCATCCTTTCTGAACCCCTGAACTCTACTCCAGGTTTCGTTCTCTCACACTGTCCTTCACCAAATCCATTCACCGTACGCTTAGTTCTTGCTCGTCCTCTCGTTCCTGTCATCCGTCTCTCCATTACTTGTTTCGGCGGTTTTGGCATTCTTTCCTCATTCATCCTTTTCCAATGCCCATACCATCTCAATCTGTTCTGTTTCAGCTTATCATTCAGTTTCTGTACATTCACCTCCTTTCGAATGTCTTCATTCCTCACTCTATCTCTCCTAGTCTTCTGTATCTTACTCCTCAGCAGTGGCGAAGCTGGAGGGGAATCTTTAAGCCTTAGAATACCCATTTCATTCTCAAGGAATATGTACATTTAAATTTTCCTATTTTTCATTGGCATAGGCAAATTAAATCTCTAGTTTCCGGTATTATTCTCTGAAGCCACGGTGAGATTGGCGCCAGCTTCTCAGCGCGGGACTGAGCAGCCAGTGAGTCTCCTTTGGAACAGACTCAAGTTTCTGTGGGTAGAGAAGGTCATTGCGCATGTGCCAAGTGGAAGGTCGATATCTGAATGCGTCAGCAGAGAGCCTAGGCTCCAAGCAGTTCATTCGTGAGGAGGGCGGTATTTCAGCTCGTGCATGTTCGTTTGTGAGTTTTTAAACATGGATAGGGTAGTGATTTAATAGTGTATCTAAAATCAAGACCATTTTCTTCGTTGTCCTATGAAGAAAAATGTACAGTGAAGGAAAGAAGACCAAATTTTTATCTAAATATTGTACAGAGTGGTAAACATCAGTCACATGAATTCCAGTCTCAGTGGTATGAGCAGTATGAATGGTTAACAGCAAGTGTACTGGTGGGCACGATGCATTGTTATGCTTGTATTGTGTTTGGTGGCGATAGTAAGGAATGCAATGAAACTGGGATTGCGTGTATTTTCATCTTAGAGCACGAAGGCATCAAATTTCTTAGAAACATATTCTTAATTGGGAACCATACCCTCTTCTGGGGCAACACAGAATAGAGCATGCTCTATCAGAGCGAACGACGACTGGAGTTTATCTACAAAAAACTATAGGGTATTGTACCCTAAATTAACTATCATCAGCTTGTTGAAATCCCACGAAGATCACTGAATCGTATAACCTGGAAAATCCCGGCTGAAAACCCCCAGATACTACCAACAAGAGATGGGGATAATAGGGCACAGGGAAACCTAACCAGGCAACGTTAAGAAAAATCCATGGCTAAACGATAAAAAGCAACAGTTCAAAGAACACGAGATATACACAAGACTGTAATCTCAGGCGTAGAAACACCTAGAAATACCCAGTAATGGCTTTCTTAACGTGGCCTCCACTCACTTCTATAAATCACCACAATTGTCGAATTAAAAGGAATTGAAAATGATTTATTCACATAAACGGCATAACGATGTGCTATGCCCTCAGAATAAAAATCTGATGAACATTAATAAGTTTGACATGATCAAGAATAAACACACAGAATTAGAATTTAATCTAGCACACAAGAATGGGCTGTAAAATCCCACAAAAAGAAATTATATATCCAAACAAGCTTCTATTAACTCGAATATCAGAATTGTCTCGTTTCAGTGCGTAATTTCCCCTGATATACATATTAACAATGACCCTGAAAAAGAATTTATATATATATATATATACACACAATTGGTTTCAACACCTATCAGAGTGTTATGGCAAAAGACGAAGATTGTACACCCTCCATGAGCGTAATTTGTTTATTTCAATTGTATTTTCGTGGTAGTTATATCATAAATGTTTGGTGTCCCTTGGACCCAATAATGTCTTATGAGAACAAGCAAAAATCAATATTTATTCAACATCAATCTTAGAATTCATCAAAGGGATGATTATGTAGCTATTAGCATTGCAATTAAATCCAGAAATCGGAAATAAAGATCGTTACTTAAATTACACGTGCTCGTGTCTAGAAGTGCACGTTTCCTGATAATACAGTATCGCAATCTAGTTCTATATCTGTAAATCTATGATCGCTTTAAGTCCCACCTGACTTATTTATTCACCTTCCATTCAGCAATGGATTTCATCAATTATTTTAAACATTAATTAATTATTATAATTCAACGGTGCCAGAACATGGTCTTACCCACATGATAAATCTACTCCACTGAGTATTAATTGTTTCAAAATTGCTTCTTATACACTTATAATCATAAGTCACCCTCTCTGGTGATACGACTGATTTTATCAATAATATACTTTAATAGTTACAGTTTGCTTTATATTTGCGTTTCTAGAATTATACAGGATCGTTATATTCATATAGAGTATCTAAAAATGTTATCTTTTATGTCTCCAAATAATTATTTGAATTATTGTTAATGCTTTTACAATAGTTTATTGCAATCACACGTTTGTTAATGGACATGCCTCCACATTCGATTATCTGAGATTCTCGATGAAGAAAAGATTGTAAATGCTGTTCAGAATGTCTTTAATAGATTATAATTCGCATCGATAAGTCTGAAAAATACCATAAGAAATGGATTTCTAACAGCTCAAAATTAACTTGACATTCGTGTGTCAAAATAATAAATTCAATAGGATCAAGATATCTCAAGCTTAAAGAGAAATATTCATGCTCGAGTGGACTAAGGAAAATAATATAGGGTTCCTACATCATCGACAAGGGTGATCGTAACGATAAGCACCTACATCTTCGATTAGAAAACCCTACTGTTTCCAAAGTGCACCAAAACTGGAAACATCTCTTAGCAAAAAAACTAAAAAGCATCCTATCAGGCCAAGTATGAGCTCAAAATAGTCGTAACTATCTAACACGACGTAGAAAAATGTTCAAAAGAACTTTAACAACTCCCCAATCAACAATCAGAACGATCTATATAAAATAGATCCGTCGATAAATCCGAATGCGAATAAGCATGGCAAAAATGTACCAAAATGTGAATTCAAAATCACTATAATAAATAGTGAAGATATAAAATTAAATCTTCCCCTATGTCGATTCTCTTCACTACGACAAAAATGTTCCCATATAAATTATCATATGTTACCATAAATTGTGTAAAAACACACTACAAAATGGATGCATTCTTTTATAATGAATCAAAATCCAGTCGAGAATATGACCAGCCATGAGTAAGACGTCAAGTCTAAGTCCTACCCCTCGACTATACTAAGAAAATGAAAAACAAAATATGACAGTTACTAAAACATTATAATATTCATGCATTACTACTACTGATGAGTGTTAATTTGCTGTACCTTCTCGCCTGACGATGATGGAATCGAAAGCAATGATATGCCTCCCATATCAAGTCTTCCTTATAAGTAGAAATGCCCTGGGTCATCCTGGAATGTCGATGGAATCGAACCCCGGATCACCAGTCACCAACGCACGGGTTCCAGACAGCCACACGAACAACACCGGTTGTTACTGCACTCCACGTACTGTCCATATCGTTCCGAATAAGAATCTCGTCACAGAGTAGTAGTATTCGCCCACAGCGATAATTGCATTTTAGTATCATCATGTCATGATGGACTGACATGGTAGAAGAAATTTAGCACTAGCGATAACGCTTTATAAAAGTCAGTGTCCATTCCGTAGAATGCATAGTGCATCGCTTACACCGCAATATTCATGTATAAATGTTTAGCCAGCCATAGCTATAAGGTATACGTGCATGAAAACTCTTCCTCCCGACATCTCGTTGATAAACTTGTCGGTAAAATGAGAGGAATGAGGGATCTAGTTAATGAAGTGCTCAAGTATAACAATACTTGTGTCCATAGAAGTAGCACTATTCTGAAGTAATATTCTACTGCAGGTATCACAGTACACTTGCCGAAGTTAATGTTGCTCGTTGCATAGAGCTTGCCATAATATGAGTATGATATGATTAAGCTTGCACGTTACACGGCATATATTCAGCATGAAAATATCCCTCATTACTGAAAAGCCTATGTTAGAGTTCTTCGACACACAACTCCAACTTCCTAACGATGACCTCGCACACGTTTCAAGGAGGCCTCGAACTTCGCAATGCGTGTTACATAATCGCGCTAGTAGGTCGTTCTGCTCTAGGCAGAGATATATCAGAATCTGTCTTGCTCGACCTGCCCGCAGATTCACGAGGGTGATCATCCCCCACTCTCGCTGTGCGTAGATCGATAAATCAAAACGTTGGCGCATAGTCAAAATAGCTGGCTAGCAAGATGGCGTCACAGTGAAAGTGTAGTGAAATAGCAGCTAGTGTAAATATTTGATAAAAGTGGTAAAATATTATAACAGAGGCTTAAAATCTATAAAGTTACTTTCCTTAGATCAAGTGTAATACGGAATATTGATAGTATTTAGAAATTCTTGTTGATAATTTAATAAACTTAAACTAAGTTGTGGGAACGTGTATCCAAAGATTCGGTGACTTCTTCAATCACTGTTTGAACCAAGTAGAGCAGTGGTGCTTTTACGAGACTTCACCCGATTGGAATATATACGTATTTCACATTATTCTTTATTGGTAGGTTATTAGATTAATTCTATTAGGTAGTAATAATTAAATTAAATTTAGTGTAATTTGGTGTAAACATCTAGGCTCACTTAGATCTCTAGTATGACGACAGTCAACAGTGTTAGTATCTCGTCAGGTTGTGTAACCGTAACGGATTTATGCTCGTCGTGCAAAATAAAAGTAAAAAATGCAAATAAAATCATCACAAGATCTCAGGTAAAATTGAATGAGGAGAAAAGTGAAACCGATTGTCGTAATGTAGGCCTACCGCTACCGTCATGCGAATGTCATAACCTGAGAAACGAACTGTCCTCAAAAGACGAAATTATAAAGCTGCTAAAGGAAGATATTGCTAAGTTAATGGAAGAGTTGAATAAATTAAAAGGAAACAGAGGGGAAAGCAAGGAAACTTGGTCGACAGTGATTGCTGGTAAGGTAAGATTGAATAAGCCTAGGCCTATAAATGGAGTACATGTAACTGAAATTCCCGTCTCAAATTCATTTGGAGTGCTTGTCGAAGAAAATGATGACTTTCCTCAAGAAGAAAAGAAGAAAGTGATAAAGAGAAAATCCAGGAAGATGCGGATATTTGCGGATAGCCACGGGCGAGATGTAGCAGCAAGCGTTTTGGAGAGAAGCCGAGAAATGGAGGTCACTTCGACAGTGAAGCCAGGAGCTCAGATTGCAGAAGTCACGAACGGGATGATAGGAGAGTGTGCGTCCCTTACTGCAAAGGACTACGCAGTGATCATCGCTGGAGCAAACGACGTCTATAGAAATGAGAGTAAAAAGGTAATCAAAGATTTAAAGGGTACATTGCCATCCATGCAAAAAACAAATGTCATTATTGTAAACATTCCGCAGAGACACGATTTAATTCCCAAGTCATGTGTAAATATAGAAATAGAGGCTACAAATGGAAAAATTCATAAAATTTGTAAGAGTTTTCCAAATGTCCAAATTGTAGATGTAAGTAAATTAGACAGGAAGTTCCACACTCGGCATGGCCTACACTTAAATAGATTAGGAAAAGAGTATCTTAGTGATGAAATCTGCAAAATTGTAAATACAAATGGTAAGAATAATTCGACAGTAATATCATTAGAGTGGAAGCAGGGAAACTGGTAGAAGAAGCCAAACGTGAGGTTTGGCATTCACATCTTTTGAAGTCAAATTTAACGGAGTGCAACAATGGTATTTCGGATTTGTCTAGCAACAATAATAATAACAATTATGATAATAATAATGTAAATAAATCACCAACACAAGCTTGCAAAAGTAACAAATTTAAAATTTACCACCAGAATGTCCAGTCTCTTTATAATAAAATTGATTACATAAATCTAATGCTTAAAAATGAACTTAAAGACATCTCAGCACTATGTATTTCAGAACATTGGCTGAAAGAGGAACAACTTGAATTAATTCAATTCCCAGGGTTTATACAAGCTAGTAAATACTCTAGATCTAATATTAGCCATGGTGGTACTTGCATCTTCTTAAGAAATAATTTAGATCATGAACAGATAACAGCTTATGATTATCTAATTATGGAACAGGATTTTGAATTCTCTGCCGTAAAAATTCAGCAGTTTAAGTTAATAATTGTATGCGTATACCGTTCTCCGTCAGGAAAGTTTCCTCTATTTATAGATAAACTAGAATTGTTACTCAATAACATGAGCAAAGTAAATTTCGATATAATAATTTGTGGGGATGTAAATGTGGATTTCTTAAAACTTGATAGAAATTGTGAATTATTAAACCAGTTACTAATTTCCTATGGACTGAAACCTACAGTAAATACACCAACAAGAATAACAAAATTTAGTAAAACCACTCCTGATCAAATTTTTATAAATACAGATAAATATCACCATTCAATAGAAGTCTATTGTCCGGGTTTTAGTGACCACCATGGACAAATACTGAGTTTTGAAGTATCCGAAGTAATCAATAATAATGATAATGGAGTAAAATCAAAGTGCAGGTCATTCACTGAAGCAAATGTTACATATTTCAATGACTTATTAAATAAGGAAACATGGTCAGAAATTTATGAACTAGAAAATGTAAATGATAAATTTAATGCATTTAACAGTACCCTAAAACACTATTTTGAAATAGCATTCCCCTTTAAACGAAGAACTGTTCAAAATAACAAAACTAGCAATTGGATAACAACAGGGATTATAAATTCATGTCAAAGAAAGAAATTTCTACACAAATTATATAAACAATACCACACAACATCTGAATTCAATTTATACTACAAAAAATACACTAGCATATTAAATAAGGTAATAAGACTAGCAAAGAAAATGCATAATGATAATTTTATTTCCCAATCATCTAATAAAAACAGGGCTATGTGGTCCGTAATAAAGAAAGAAACTGGAAAATATGCTAAAATACAAAGGAACATTACACTGACCAGAAATAATAAAGTGATTAATAATCCAGAGGAAATAGCAAACACTTTTAATGACTATTTTCTGGAAATTCCGCAAAAATTATTAAATAAATCACAGGTAAATACACTAAATTCTAATAATAAAATAAATATATGCAGTGATTCTTTATTTATAAATCATGTCACAAGTGAAGAGGTAAGAATAGTTATAAAAGAGCTAAAAAATAAATTCTGTGCTGGCATTGATGGCATCCCTGATGCAATTTTAAAGAAATGTGCCGAAAATATAATAAATCCACTTACGCACTTAATAAACAGTTCAATTCTCTCAGGAACTTACCCGGATATTTTGAAGTTATCAAAAGTAATTCCAGTGCACAAAAACGGTTCAAAAGATGAATTAGATAACTATCGTCCTATTACCTTACCAACTGGTATTGCAAAAATTGTGGAAAAAATTATGTATAAGAGACTGATAAGTTTCATAGAAAAAAATAAAATATTATCAAACTCACAACATGGATTTAGAACGGAAAAATCTACACAGACAGCAATTTACGAATGTAGTAATAGTATACTGAAATTAATTGACAATAAGGAACATGTAACTGGCCTATTCTTGGATTTATCGAAAGCATTTGATGTAGTTGACCATAAAATCCTCCTTACCAAACTAAATCAATATGGTGTTAGAGGTCTAGCTAATAAATGGATAGAGTCTTACTTAACAAGGCGTAAACAAATAGTAAGCTTGAGACACAAGGATGATGGAACCAAATTACTTAATGAAACATTGTCCAATGAGGGAATTATTGAATTTGGAGTACCCCAGGGATCGGTTTTGGGCCCACTACTCTTTCTTCTATATATCAATGATATAACACAGAACGTTCATTCACATAAGGAAATTTTGTTTGCGGACGATACAACACTCGTAATAATAGGTGAAACTAAACAGGTCATACAGCAGTCTGCTGACTCCGTTACAGGAGAGTTAACCAAATGGTCACAAGATAATCGCCTCATAATAAACTATAAAAAGACAGTATGTCTAAATTTCCACACTATACAGAATAGGAATCCTGCGATGCCCAATATAACATTAAATGGTCATCAAATAGAAAATAAATCAGAAACAAAGTTTTTAGGACTATGGATACAACAAGACTTGAAATGGAATAAACATATACAATATCTGAATACTAAACTGAACTCGATGTGCTTTGCGTTACGTATTTTGAAAACCTGCACTAGCATGCACACATTAAGAAATACTTATTTTGCTTATTTCCATTCATACTTAAGATATGGGATCATATTTTGGGGTATGTCGCCAGATGTACTAAGCACGTTTAGGATACAAAAGAGAGCGATTAGAATTATGGCAAATGTAAACTCGAGAGAATCATGTAGACCTCTGTTTAAAGATTTAAACATTCTCCCACTGCCCTGCATATATATCTTTGAAAGTATTATGTTTTTTAAAAAGAATTTAATGAATAAAGATGTTTTTCTTAAAACAAACAATGATGTTCATAGGCATAACACAAGACAAAATCAAAACATTCATATTTCACACACACACACAAGCATATATCAAAAAGGAACTTTTCACACTGGAGTTAAATTATACAATAAACTACCCCAGTATATAAAACTGGCCCCAAAAATAAAAACCTTTGATAGAATGTTGAAAGCTTATCTGCAGTGCCATTGTTTTTACTCAGTAGTTGAATATTTTAGCGTATAGGAGTGATGGAATCTATAACTATATTTTACTTTTTTAATTTAATTTTAATACCTAGCTGTATGTTGTTGTATTTATAGAATTAAGTTTTCATATTATGATAATAGAGTGAGGTGTAAATAGTTGTGCAATAAGATTGTATCTATTAAGATTTGCTATTATAATAAGTTATAAATAGTTATAATCTTAGTAATATATACCTGTTAGTTCTTTTATTTTATGCATGTAAATTCTGACGTGTCCTATATCAAAAATGTATTCAATGCATGTATTTGATCAAATGGAATTAATAAAAATCTATCTATCTATCATGAAGTCTTGCCAGAGAAATCAGCCCTTCAAAAGCCTGTACAATGCCAATACTTCTTGGGTAAAATGCTGAAAATCATAAATAAACTTCTCTTCCTCGTTATTATAGATGAAGTAATCTTTCAATATTCAATCAATAATTTGGATCTGCACGGAGCACAATTTCTGAATGTCCAGCTCGCGTCTGCTAGTTCGGAGAACCTCGGCTCGGCTCGGCTCGGCTCAGGCCAGCCTAACGGGACCGCCGTCAGCTGTCGCGCCGCGAACTCGTCATCCACGTGCTGTGTTGAGTTACAAAACAATTCCTGCAGATCACAGTACTGCAGCTAACGCTTGAGGTTAATGGTACAGTATGAACTTTAGAATACTCAGTTGCTTGAATGTAGCTTCACCACTGCTCCTCAGGAATTTAATTTCGTCTGCCTGTATTCTACTTTCATCTATCCTTGTCATCGGCCACTTTACAATAAATAATAATAATATCTTCTAGAATCTTTTAACTCCCGGCACATATTTTAATTAATTTATTGCAGCGAATAGCCATACAGAAATCCAATTATATAATGTCATAATTCCATATAGCGTATGTTGTTTGAGTCTTCAGTCTTTTGACTGGTTTGATGCAGCGCTCCATGCCTCCCTGTCCTGAGCTAATCGTTTCATCTCTACATAGCTACCACACCCTACATCCGAGGCAATCTGTTTAACATATTCTAACCTTGGTCTACCCCTACAGTTCTTGTTCTCGACCCTTCCTTCCATAACTAAGCTTGCTATTCCTGGGTGTCTTAGTATGTGTCCTACCAACCTATCCCTTCTCTTCATTAGCAGTCGCCAGAAACATCTCTCCTCTCCCACTCGTCTTAATACCTCTTTGTTTGTAACCCTATCTACCCATCTGATCTTCATCATTCTCCTGTAGCACCACATTTCAAATGCTTCAATTCTCCTCTTTTCTGCTGCACCAATAGTCCAAGTTTCACTTCCATAGAGCGCCACGCTCCAGACAAAGGCTTTCAAGAATGACTTCCTAATACCTAAATCTATATTCGATGTCAGCAGATTCCTTTTTTGTAGAAATGCTTTTCTTGCCTGAGCCAACCTACTTTTTATATCCTCTTTGCTTCGTCCATCACTGGTTATTCTGCTTCCTAAGTAACAGAAATCTCCTACTTCCTTCAGCTTTTCACCTGCCAATTTGATCTCCATAGAGGTTTCTGATTTATTTCGGCTGCATTCCAGTATTTTTGTTTTACATTTATTAATTTTCATCATGAATTCTTTCCGTAAGACGGAGTCCATACCATTCAAAAACTCATTCAAATCCTCAGGCTTGTTGGCCAAGATGACGATGTCATCAGCAAATCTCAGAGTTGAAATTATTTCTCCTTGAATCTTCACTCCCACTTTAAATTCTTCTACAATTTCCTTCATTGCTTGTTCAATGTAAAGATTGAAAAGTAGGGGTGATAAGTTGCAGCCTTGCCTTACACCTTTCTGAATACCAGCTTCTCTCTCATGTCCTTCAACTCGAATGACTGCTGTCTGGTTTCTGTATAGATTGTATATCACCCTCCTTTCCCTGTACTTTATTCCAATCGATTTCAAAATGTCAAACAATTTAGTCCAATCAACGTTATCAAAAGCCTTTTCTAAGTCTACAAAAGCCATGAACGTTCTCTTATCTTTCCTTATTCTACCTTCCAAAATCAGCCTAAGACTTAGTACAGCTTCCCTTGTTCCTACATTTCTCCTGAAACCAAACTGGTCTTCACCCAACTCCGTTTCTATCTGGCTCTCAATCCTCTTGTAAATTATTCTAGACAGGATCTTTGAAGCATGAGTAATCAAGCTGATTGTACGGTAATCTTCACATCTGTCAGCTCCCACTTTCTTTGGTATAGGGATGATTACATTCTTCTTGAAATCAGGGGGTACCTCACCTGTATAAAATTATAGCGTATATAGCGTATAAAATTATAATTTAGAATATTCACAAATACCCTTCTGTCGTGATTTACACTTAATTGTGTGGTAGCGTTCACCTTGTTCGAGATAAAGTTCACACACACAGTCACTGTTGGGATTGTGAAACTTCTTGTCAATGCACAGTGCGGTGTGAAAGCCATGCACTGCCATCCTGGTCACTATGTGTCGTAATTTCTGATTTGTCTGTCTTCATTCCATAGTCGTCACTGCTTCGGTTGTGTAAAAGCCTTCCCATATTTGGCCTTCTTTCTCCTGTCTGTTCCGTAAAGCAGTCTTTACCGCTGGCGTCGTTGGTAACAAATGTCTCAATATTAGATCTTCCAGTAGGAAATTTTCTTTCTGAAGCAAGCCTTGTCAGAAAGAACAAAGCACAGCCAAGGACTTTCTGAATTAGAAAAGGATAGGAATATCGCTTGCAGAGAGGTCGAAATGTTAAAGCAAGATAACCTCGAGCTTCAACAGTACGTTCGGCGAAACAACCTAGAGCTTCATGGCGTGCCGCACACTTCAAATGAAAACCCGGTTCAGATTGTCAAGACTATCGCTGACCAATTGGGTGTCACAGTTGTTGAGTCCGATATTGACACCTGCCGTCGGCTACCACAAAGCAGAGAAGGTCTTCCACCTCCTTTACTAGTAAAATTCTGCAGCCGGCTGAAAAAAGAGGCAATTTTAAAAGGCAAAAGATCCAAACCCAACTTGAACTCAAGATTATTAGATTAGATTAGATTTTTATTTATCCATTTGATCAATTACATGTATACAATACATTTTTGATGCTAGAATCAATGCAAGGACTAGGCCTATTTACATTAACGAGCATTTGACGCCAGCTAATAAAGTACTCCACAAACAGGCAAGAAACCTCCGTAAATTAAGTTTTAAATACGACTGGACCCGGGACTGTAAAATATTCGTCCGTAAATTAGATAGTGACCAGGCTATCAGGATCAGCTCGCCAGAAGGCATTGGAACAAAGCAGAGAAGGTCTTCCACCTCCTTTACTAGTAAAATTATGCAGCCAGCTGAAAAAAGAGGCAATTTAAAAAAATAATGAATCAAGACATGGACCTACTAATTGATGTTGACTTACATCAATTGATGAGCGTAGATATGACTGAATCCACGACTACATAGCAGACACTAAAATGAGGTTAGCCAAATCAAGTGTCTTTACATAAATAGCAGAAGCTCAAAAAATAAACTAGAAGATATCGAGATACTAATACATATTGTGGAAAATTTATCTTTCATAGTGGTAAAAAGTAATGAAGCTAAATACTTCAACCTAAACAACTATTCTGTTGAATTTGTACACAGAGACAGTCAGAATTGTGGAGGCGTGGGAGTTTTTGTCCACAAAAATTGGAATATTTAAGTTCTTAACCTAGTTGAGAGTAACCATGGCTTGAGCTAGTTAGAGCTTAAAAGAAGTGATACTGTTCGTTTCAATAACCTGCATACTATTAATATAATTGCAGTATATCATCCTAACATAAATAACGCAACAAATTTCATGCAATCTCTAGAGCACATTCTCTCTAAAAACAATGCCAATCTTTGCTTATGCATTGGTGATACAAATATTAACTTACTGTACAAAAATATTGTAACCAAATCATACCTCAATCTACTATCAAGCTATGGTTTCACACAAGGCAATACTCGCTATCCAACAAGAATATGTGAATCAAGAAGTACACTCCTTGATCAGGTAGCCACTAATAACTGTAAATATGCCTATAGAATAAGCAATATAAATAGTGATATTAGTGATCATAATATTCTTGTAATTGAGATTTTATGGTCAAATTACTATCCATGCAAAAGCGCAATCTCGAACATGACATTCTAATACCCCCAACAAGCGAAGGTCTAGTTCAAAAGACGTAAATAAAAATTACCGGTACGTGAACAAAAACAAATTCTCTAATGATCTCAATCAAATAGACTGCTTAGATGATGTAAACGAAACTTACACCGCCATGAAACACAAAATCTTGATGCAGACACCCAACAAAGAAAACACTGACACACCTTTGTAGGAAATACACCAGAACCACAAAAACCCATGGATAACAACAGAATTAATTCAGCTAATAAAACAAAGGGAACTACTACATACTAAACTTAAAACTAGCTTTCTTAGAAACAACAACCTGTTAAAGGAAGAGCACATAATATGTAGGAACAAAGTGACAGGTTTAAAACGGAAACTGAAATCCTCATACTATGAACATAAATTAACATTGAACGCTAATTGGCAACTCAAACTAACACTTGGGGCGCTGCGGTCGTCTGGATAAGTAGGATAAAATTACTCAATAACACGCGTTTGACATAGAACACTTTTTATTTTTCGGTTATAATCAGTAAATGTGGTCACTAAAATAATGACAGTGTTATTTTCAATTGTATATATGTATAACTGTGCGATACACGTGATCTAATTTGTGTGTTCCACTGGATTTTATGTGTCAATTGCATATTATCAAGCATCGGTTGTCTGCTGGTATTTGTTTTTATGCAGTTCGAGTCATGGCGCTGTTGCGTTTAAAAGCTATATTTGAGTTCGCTCACTGTACCATAGACTCTAGAAATTATTTGCTGCTTGCTAGGGCGAAGGGATGAGTTTAACTTGTATTAAAACTCGGGGTAGACAGGAATTGCTTGATTTGGATGGTATTTACCCTGCGAAGTCAAATCAGGCCTATATGACTCGTAGTGGAATGGCTCGGATATCGCAGAGCGAGGTGATGACGGTTGGTAGGGTTATTGGAAATGAACTAGGGAGCGGGAAAGGATACCTGACTGATGAAGCTTGGCTGTCCTCGACTGGTGTAGGCCTAGGCTTGGCTGTCTCGGTACGGCTTGGCTTGGCGAGACTGCTTGGCTGTCTATATAGGTGCGGCTTGGCACGGCGTAAGTGAACAATCCGTCCTGTCGTCAGTGAGTGTAGTGGTGAGTGGTCCAATCCGCTCTTGTCCCCCGTCTTTATTTGGTATCGTCACCTTTCGGCTATTGCTATTTGCATCTTTTGGGAAGTGATGAAGACGTATATCCGCAGCCCTCTTATACACCGACTTACAGCCGTAAACTGAGCAATATACTTTGCTTGTACTCATTTTGCTCTCTTATCAACGAGTAAAACTTATTACTTATGTATAATCACGAAGAATTTACCACGATCTGCTTACCAATACAAGAAACCATATACAAACAGTCACCACGTGACAAATGTACCCTACTTCGTAAGTTTCTCATTTTTACTGCTAGATGTCATATCAGATAGCTGGAGTTGCCAATAGCATAAAAGATACTTGGAAAGTAATCAATGAAATGATCTACAACTGCACAACTGAAAACAAAAATGGTCCCAGTGAGATAATAATTGACGGTAGATCTTTCATAGGTAAAGAAAATATTTGCAATGCTCTAAACACTCACTTTATAAACATAACACACAAGTTAGCCAAAAACATCCTCCCATGGAAGAAAGTTAATGAAATTAATGTCAACACAGATTCCACATTTATGACCCCGACTAATGAGATGGATATTCGCAATATTATATTGAGCCTTAAAATGAAACGTAGCCAAGGCAAAAATTGTATGTCAGTAAAATTGTTAAAAAACTCCATCGACATGGTAAGTAGCCCACTAACAATTTAATACATTTATCGTTAGAGTGTGGCCTGGTGCCTGTTGATCTAAAATAGCACGAGTCATACCAGTCTATACAAGAGGTGTCAAAAGCAAACCAGACAATTATAGACCTATTTCCATCCTCTCACCCATATCCAAGGTACTCGAAACAATAGTAAAAACAGAATTGTTAATTTCTTAAATAAAAATGATTACTTCTACAAAGGTCAGTATGGATTCCGAGAAATCTCAAGCACAGAAATAGCCACAATGGATATTATCTCTAACTAGCAGGATGTGATAGACAATAAGATGACAGCGAGTGGCCTTTTCATAGACCTGAGAAAGGCGTTTGATACTGTTGGCTATGAAATTATTTTAGGGAAACTTGATAAAGTGGGTATCCGAGGAGTAGCTTGGACATGGTTAAAAATTACCTATCCAATCGTAAGCAGTATATTGAAATAAATGGGTACAGAAATGAGGAAGTAAATATTACCCACGGTGTTCCCCAAGGATCAATATTGGGTCCTTCCCTCTTCTTAGTATATATTAATGACATAGCAACACTCCGCTTTCATGGAAATATAACGTTGTTTACAGACGACTTAAGCATCTTTTACAATGCTTACACCACCAACACGCTGAATACACACATGTAGGAGGACATAAATACAATACTTGGCTGGACTCAGTCAAATAAATTAACAATAAATGAAGATAAAACAAATTATTTAATAATATCTAAGCGTAGAACAATGTTAGACATCACTCAGAATATAATGCTGAATGGAAAGACAGTTAAAAGGGTCTGATCTGTCAAATACCTAGGCCTAATAATAGATGAAAATCTCTAATGGCAAAAGCACATTGATGCATTAGTAAAAAAAATATCACCTGCCTCTGGGATGATAAAAATTTGAGCTATTGTATCCCAAAATATCTACTCAGGAAAGCGTATTTTTCCTTAATCCATAGCCACTTAGAATATTTGAATACAATTTGGAAATAATGCTCAAATTACATAAGAAAGGAAATTGAGGTAATTCGGAATAGAGCCGTGAGAAATATTTATAACTACCCTTTTTTAACACCAACCAAACACCTTTATATTACGAGTAAAATTCAACCTGTAGCCATAAATGCAGAAATCAAATCAAATGTCCTGATGTACCAAATACTACACAAAAGTATCCACACAAATTTAAACTTCACTAAACAATCTGAGTTACATGCTTACAAAACTAGACATGCAGATGACATATCACTTTTCCAAATCAATTCCAAACAATATGGGAGTAATAGCATTAAGTATAGTGCCTTTATAAAATTCAATAGACTACCAGAAAATATAAAAATTGCAGCTAGCCTACTAATCTTTAAAAGGAGGCTAAAACAGTTTATGTGGAATGATTATAAAATGTCAGTTTGAAGAAATTCCAAAATCTGAGAAGACAGAAGAAGACCACATTGTGTACAAAACTTATGAAAGCTTCAAAATGTTGTATATATTTCATATTGAAAACTTTGTAAACTATACATTGAATTGTAGTTTGTCGCGAACAAGATAAAACTGTACGATTCCTTTTTATATGAGTCCTGGACTTGTTAAGGGATTAATAAAATGCATTATTATTATTATTATCTGGACGGAGTGTACTTAGACGGGCCCAATGTTCTTTATAAGACCAGCTGTTTCACGGTCAAGTGTTCTCAGATGATCTCTAATCCATATGTAAGCATGGATAGTATCTTCGCTTCAAACAACCTCATGGTAGTTGCTAATAATAGTATACTTGCGCACGAAAGTGCATTTAGACAACACATACATACATAAATATCATAAACACTGTAATTTAGTTCACATTTCACTATACTCATTGAGAAAAATTTGTCTTTGCTTGCATAAAGTAATACGGTATCTTTCACACACTGAATGGCACAGGCTGCACACGCAAGTATCGTCTGGCTCATGAAAGTGAGTCTTAACGCAGATCAAGTGGTGGTAACCGTGCACCGCCAACCGGGTCAGCACGTGTCGTAGTTCGGTCTAGCATTGCATCTGTAGAGAAGAACTCCGGCCATATTTCTCGTCTTTTCTTCTCTCTCTCCTCCATTAAATGCCTGGTCGCATCGGTTGATTGAAGTTCGTAGTGTAGACGTAAGTCCTCTATAAGGAAAGTCTCTCTTGTCAGCTCATAGACGAGCCTTGAGAGCGTGAACCTTGATAGGCCTAAGGCTACTTTCAAGTAGCGGGCTTTCACCTTTTCTATTGCTGATAGGTCTTTTATCGTCAGTTTAAGCCAGTGGCGGCTGGTGATATTGTTGCAGTGTTGCAAAACTCCCAATAATTCTACACCTAATTTGTCGTCTTTTTTCCTTTGATGTTTTAGTTTTATAGATCTAATGCACTCAAAAATGTGTTAAAATCAACGATCTTTGGTATTATTTATCCTAATGCTTCACACTGTCCCTATAAAAGCTGCCGCCTTCAAATCAAACTCCAGGGGGTTAGCACTCTTGTGGCGACTTCCAAGTAGGCAGCGCAGCGTAATGTGATTCCAGTAGGGACGAGGCTAAGCTTGTACATAGCATGTCGGCCAGCATGGGTTGTAGGGAGTTGTAGGCGAGCTGCCAGCTCCCTGGCAATACTCAGTTCCAAATAGACCCGTTGGATTGCACCACTCTTTGTAAATGACAACACCCTCCATTTATCTTATCCCCCGAAGGGTACTTTCTTTCCCACACCACTAGGGAATGCTGCACCACCCACAACAGTACAAATATCGGAATTTCATAGCGAGACATTAGCCGGTTCACACCCAATTGTTTTCAGGCGTTTTCTCATCATAACTTCATTTAATATTTTTGCTAACTGTTCTGTAAAGCGATAAGTAGATAAGTGGCTGAACTAATTTGCGACGTACTGTTGGTGTTACTGTAGCGGTTTACGTTGCTTTTACCACTCTTGTTCTTGCTTGTATTGAGTTGCAATTAGTTCTGCATGTAGTTGATGGAGTATTTTGGTTCCAGGCAGATACTTAACTGTGCATTATTTTTTTATTTGATTGATTGTGAGTAGGCCTATTTATTCACTACGAAATTTCTAGGTTAGCAAAATTAAGTGTTTTGTTAGTTTGCCTTCACGGCACTTCCCGACATAGGACCCAGATTTATCATCTGAGTATCTTGCAAATTAGTATTTTATTTTAACGGAATGTTTAATTTGAAACATTAATTTTCCAAGGGCTAACATGTATTGCGGATTGTGAGTGAAAATGAATAGAGTAAGTAATTTAATAGTTAGACAGTTTTCCCAGCTTTCTGATGAGGATAAACTTACAGTAAATACACTCGGTAGACAATTACCGGATACGTAGCATTTTGTCCAAAATTTAGGAGGGTGTTTAAAGGAGATATTTATGGCACTAATAATTGGTTATGTGAATGCGGTATTATAAACGCTTTATTCTGTTTCCCATGTCTGTTGGTGGAGAATCCGCGAGGACCAAAATAGGAGTTACAGACATTAATCACTAAAATAAAGAAACATGTATCTTCAGCTGTTTGAGATTGATACTTTTTGGAATTGTTAACGTAGCTGCACAATTGGACAGTGTCTATGGAAGGAAATTGCGGAATACATATCGAAGACGTTAGGCACAATAGGTATGTGTTAAATATTGTAATAAACTGTATTCGCTTCTGCGGCTCTTTCGAGCTGGCCTTGCGTGCTCATGATGAAAGTGTAAAATCATCAAATCCAGGTGCTTTCAGAGAACTAATTAATTTTAGCGCTGAGTTGGATGCTATATTGAAAGGTCATTTGGTAAGGGAAACTGTTATCAATGGAACGTCCAAAACAATTCAAAATAAACTTCTATAGAATATGGTGGAGGTTTGCCAAGAAGATGTATCAAATCAAATAAAGGAATCGGAATATTTAGCCATTACAGAGTATAACAGTTGAAACTAGTGATATTTCAAACATATTTCAGAGGGCTGTTGTGTACCGATTCATAGTAAGAGGCAAATTAATAGAACGGTTTTGGAGTTTCCTTTCTCCCCCAAAACATAATGCGCGCACATTAGCAACGTGTTTACTGGAAGAATTAAAGAAGCAGAAATTGAATGAAACTCCGCAAAAATTAATTGCACAGATGTATGATAGAGCGCACGTCATGTCTGGTTCTTCTGGTGGGGTTCAAGCTATAGTAAAAAATCCTATCCTTATGCACAATATGTGCACGTCTTTGTTAGTAATATCATTTTTCGTTAACGTACAAACTTTTCGGTTGCCATGATTTTATGTTGAGAATGTTTATTATCCCGGAGATTGAGAGCCAACCGTAGACAAGCTGCTGTGTTTAAAGTCCCTCCCATTAACTCAGGCATATGGCATCGCTTAGTTACATACATGTGATTTTTATGAATTCCTATAGGAAGAAGCCCAACAAATTCATTAAAATTTGTCTATTTTCCGAACGTACAGTTATTTTGGACAATCCCAGTATTTCAGTTTTAATAGAAATGTAGTTTATCTAACGTTAATTCATTTTAGTTACTTGTGTAAATTTTCCATGTAAAATTGTGACAACAGAAATGTTGGTGCAACACCCAGGTTTAGCTGCCACCGGCCGCCACTGGTTCAAGCCAAATGAGGTGCAATCCATAGGTTAAGATTGGTATAATCTTTGCTTTGAAGAGAGCCATTGCTGTATGTATGGATAAACTTCTTATGTCTTTGATTCCATAGAAAGCTTATATTGCTGCCGTCACTCTTTCTTTTATATGTAGCCGAAAAGATGTCGTCGTAGTCTGAAGTGTGATGCCTAAGTACCGAGAATGCGTTTACTCTTTCTAATGGAGTGTCCTTGTAGTATAGTATGTCTTCCTCTGCGGGGTTTCCCCCTTTTTGGAAGGTCATTTTTTTTGGGTTTCTCCTCGTTTGTTGTGAAGCTCTTTTCATTTATCCATAGGCCCGCAGGCAAGATGGCGTCACAGTGAAAGTGTAGTGAAATAGCAGCTAGTGTAAATATTTGATAAAAGTGTTAAAATATTATAACAGAAGTTTAAAATCTATAAAGTCACTTTCTTTAGGTAAAGTGAAATACGGAATATTGATAGTATTTGGAAACTCTTATCGATAATTTAATAAACTTAAACTAAGTTGTGGGAACGTGTATCCAAAGATTCGGTGACTTCTTCAATCACTGTTTGAACCAAGTAGAGCAGTGGTGCTTTTAAGAGATTTCACCAGATTGGAAGATATTCGTATTTCACATTCTTCTTTATCAGTAGGTAATTAGATTAATTCATTTAGGTATTAATAAATAAAATAAATTTAGTGTAATTTGGTGCATCCATCTAGGCTAACTTAGATCTCTAATATGGCGTTAGTAAACAGTGTTAGTGTCTCGTCAGGTAGTGTAACCGTTACAGATTTATGCTGGTCGTGAAAAATAAAAGTAAGAAATGCAAATAGAATCATCACAAGATCTCAGGTAAAATTGAATGAGGAGAAATTGAAACCGATTGTCGTAATGTACCGGTACCGTCATGAGAAACGAACTGTCCTCAAAATATGAAATTATAAAGCTGCTGGAGGAAGATATTACTAAGGTAATGGAAGAGTTGAATACATTAAAAGGAAACAGAGAAGAAAGCAAGGAAACTTGGACAACAGTGGTTGCTGGTAGTGTAAATCGAATAAGCCTAGGCCTAAAAATAGAGTATCGGCAACTGAAATTCCCGAAGAAAATTATGACCTTCTTCAAGAAGAAAAGAATAATGTGATAAAGAGAAAAACCAGGAAGATGCGGATATTTGCGGATTGTCACGGAAGTGATATAGCAGCAAACATTCTGGAGAGAAGCGGAAAAAATGAGGTCACTTCGACAGTAAAACCAGGAGGTCCAATTGCAGCGGTCACGGACGGGATGGTAGGAGATTGTGCGTCCCTAACTACAAAAGATTATGCCGTTACTAACGCTGGAGCAAACGACGTGTACAGAAACGAGAGTAAAAAGGTAACCAAAGATTTAAAGGGTACATTGCCATCCATGCATAACACAAATGTAATCATTGTAAACAATCCGCAGAGATATGACTTAACTCCCAAATCATGTGTAAATGTAGAAATAGAGGCCACAAATGGAAAAATTCATAAAATTTGTAAGAGTTTTCCAAATGTCCAAATTATAGATGTAAGTAAATTGGACAGGAAATTCCACACTCGGCATGGCCTACACTTAAATAGGTTAGGAAGAGAGTATCTTAGTGATGAAATCTGCAAAATTGTAAATTCAAATGGTAGGAATAGTTCAACAGTAATATCTTTAGAGTGGAAGCAGGAAAACTGGTGAAAGAAGCCAAACGTGAGGTTTGGCATTCAGATGAGTATATTTGATGTCAAATTTAACTGAGTGCAACAATGGTATTTTGGATTTGTCTAGCAACAATAATAATAACAATTGTGATAATAATAATGTAAACAAATCACCAACACAAGCTTGCAAGAGTATCGAAATTAAAATTTACCACCAGAATGTTCAGTCTCTCTATCATAAAATTGATTACTTAAATCAGCACTATGTATTTCAGAACATCGGCTGAGAGATGAACAACTCAAATCAATTCAATTCCCAGGGTTTTACTAGCTAGTAAATACTGTAGATCTAATATTAGCCATGTGTGTACTTGTATCTTCTTAAGAAATAATTTAGATCATGAACAGTTAACAGCTCTTGATTGCCTAATTATGGAACAGAATATTGAATTCTCTGCTGTAGAGATACAGCAGTTTAAGTTAATAATTGTATGCGTATACCGTTCTCCGTCAGGATATTTTTGTTTATTTATAGATAAGATTAGAATTATTAATCAATAACATGAGCAAAGTAAATTTCGATATAATAATTTTGGGGATGTAAATGTGGATTTCTTACAAAGTGATAGAAATTGTGAATTATTAACACAGTTACAAATTTCCTATTGACTGAAACGTACAATAAACACCCCAACAAGAATAACAAAATTTAGTAAAACCACTCCTGATCAAATTTTTATAAATACAGATAAATATCACCATTCAATAGAAGTCTATTTCCCGGGTTTTAGTGACCACCATGGACAAATACTGAGTTTGAAGTACCCGAAAAAATCAATAATAATGAATATGGAATAAAATCAGAGTGCAGGTCATTCACTGAAACAAATGTTACATATTTCAATGACTTATTTAATAAGGAAACTAGGTCAGACATTTATAAACTAAAAAATGTAAATGATAAATTTAATGCATTTAACAGTACCCTAAAACACTATTTTGAAACAGCATTCCTCTTTAGACAAAGAACTTTTCAAAATAACAAAACTAGCAATTGGATAACAACAGGGATTACAAATTCATGTCAAAGAAAGATATTTCTACACAAATTATATAAACAATACCACACAACACCTGAATTCAATTTATACTACAAAAATACACTAGCATATTAAATAAGGCAATAAGACCAGCAAAGAAAATGCATAATGATAATTTTATTTCCCAATCATCTAATAAAAACAGGGCTATGTGGTCCGTGATAAAGAAAGAAACTGGAAAATCTGCTAAAATACAAAGGAACATTACACTGATCTGCAATAATAAAGTGATAATTAATCCAGAGGAAATAGCAAACACGTTTAATGACTATTTTTTGGAAATTCCACATTTTTTTTATAAATCACAGGTAAATACACTAAATTCTAATAATAAAATAAATATATGCAGTGATTCTTTATTTATAAATCATGTCACAAGTGAAGAGGGAAGAATAGTAATAAAAGAACTAAAAAATACATTCTGTGCTGGTATTGATGGCATCCCTGATGCAATTTTAAAGAAATGTGCAGAAAATATAACAAATCCACTTACGCACTTAATAAACAGTTCAATTCTCTCAGGAACTTACCCGGATATTTTGAAGTTTTCAAAAGTAATTCTAGTGCACAAAAACGGTTCTAAAGATGAATTAGATAACTATCGTCCTATTACCTTACCAACTGGTATTGCAAAACTTATGGAAAAATCATGTATAGGAGACTGATAAGTTTTATAGAAAAAAATTAAAATACTCTCAAACTCACAACATGGATTCAGAACGGAACTATCTACACAGATAGCAATTTATGAATGTAGTAATAGTATATTGAAATTAATTGACAATAAGGAACATGTAACTGGCCTATTCTTGGATTTATCGAAAGCATTTAATGTTGTTGACCATAAAATCCTCCTTACAAAACTAAATCAATATGGTATTAGAGGTCTAGCTAATAAATACTTAACAAGGCGTAAACAAATAGTAAGCTTGAGATACAAGGATGATGGTACCAGATTACTTAATGAAACATTGTCCAATGCGGGTATTATTAAATTAGGAATACTCCAGGGATATGTTTTGGGCCTACTACTCTTTCTTCTATATATCAATGATATAACACAGAACGTTCATCCACATAAGGACATTTTGTTTGTGGACGATTCAGCACTCGTAACAAAAGGTGAAACAAAACAGGTCTTACAACAGTCTGCTGATTCTGTTACAGAAGAGTTAACCAAATGGTCACAAGATAATCGCCTCATAATAAACTATAGAAAACAGTATGTCTAAATTTCCACACTATACAGAATAGGAATCCTGCGACGCCCAATATAACATTAAATGGTCATCAAATAGAAAATAAATCAGAAACAACGTTTTAGGACTATGGATACAACATGACTTGAAATGGAATAAACATATACAATATCTGAATACTAAACTGAACTCGATGTGCTTTGCGTTATGTATTTTGAAGACTTGCACTAGCATGCACACATTAAGAAATACATTTTTTTAATTAATAATGTATTTTATTAATCCCTTAACGAATCAAGGACTCATATACAAAGGAATCGTACAGTTTTATCTTGTTGGCGACAAATTACAATTGAATGTTTCAATGTTATTTTGCTTATTTCCATTCATACTTAAGATATGGGGTCATATTTAGGGGTATGTCACCAGATGTACTAAGCGCGTTGAGGATATAAAAGAGGGCGATTAGAATTATGGCAAATGTAAACACTAGAGAATCATGTAAACCTCGGTTTAAAGATTTAAACATTCTCCCACTGCCCTGCATTCATATATTTGAAAGTATTATGTTTTTAGAAAGAATTTAATGAATAAAGACGTTTTTCTTAAAACAAACACTGATGTTCATAGACATAACACAAGACAAAATAAGAAAATAAAACATTCACACACACACACACACACACACACACACACACACACAAGAATGTATTAAAAACGAACTTTTCACACAGGAGTTAAATTATACAATAAACTACCCCAGTATATAAAATTTGCCCCCAAAATAAAAACCTTTGAAAGAATGTTGAAAGCTTATCTGCAGTGCCATTGTTTTTACTCTGTAGTGGAATACCTTAGCATATAGCAGCGATGGAATCAATAATTATACTTTACTTTTCTATTTTAATTGTAATACCTAGCTGTAAGTTGTTGTATGTATATAATTAAGTTTTCATATTGTGATAATAGAGTAAGTTGTCCAATAAGATTGTATCTCTTATGATCTGTTATTATAATAAGTTATAAATAGTTATAGTATTAGTAATATATACCTGTAAGCTCTTTTATTTTCTATGTAATTTCTGGCGTGTCCTTTATCAAAAATGTAATATATACATGTAATTGATCAAATGGATAAATAAAATCTAATCTAATCTAATCTAATCTAGTGCTAACGCGTTGAGGGAAAGCTGGATGTCCTGAATGTTGTTCGATGCGAGAATCATATCGTCGGCATACATATAAAGTGAAATAGACTTCGTTGCTTCTCCGGTGAACTGTTCCAATTTTGACACTAGGAGTTTTCTGTCGATCATGTCAAAGGCTTTGGAGTAATCAACGGAAACACAATTGAGCTTTCCTCTTGGTAACCGTAAGGCATCGTCTATATCACCCAAGAGGTTCTTTACAACATGTAATGAGCTTCTTCCTCTCCGCAATACGAATTGCTCCTCTGGGATCAGATGGACGATCTCTTTGGTCAGGCGTTCAGTGATAAATCTTGTCAGTACTTTAAACATGTTGTTTTCGAGGGCAATGCTCCTATACGAGTTGGGATCAGAGAAGTCTCCCTTTCCCTTGTACAATACTTTAATAGTCGATCTTCTCCATCTCTCTGGTATTGTTTCCAGTTCTATGCATTTATTTAATAAGTACGTCCATGTATCTAGTAAGATATCTGATGTCTGTTTTATATGTTCGTTGAACACTCTGTCTGGACCAGCGGCGTTCCCATTCTTGAGTGCTGAAATAGTTGTCTCTACCTCTTCATTAGTGAAGTAATGCCGATCTGTAATCTTTTTGCTTTCGCTTGTGTTGAGGTAAGCTTGTTGATCATCGTTCTTCTTAAGTATACCGTTGAAGTGGCTTCCCCAGGTATCCATTGCTATTTTCCCTGCTATGTTGAATATTATTGGCATCAGTTCTATGAAAGGGTCTTTCAATGCTTCCATAGCCATTTTTTCTCCTTCCGCTTCTGTGTACGCATCTCGTTTTGTCTTTAAAGCGTTCTTATATGTTTTTCCATGCAAGGTCGTTCTTTGTATTTGAATCTCTTGCCACTCTTAGAGCTTGTAGGGTTCTTAGTCTTGCATGGTAGCACTCTGCATCAAACCACGGCTTCGCGAAGCGATGTATGTGGGGGACGCTTTCTGCTAGGATGAACTCCTTCATTTTCTCCGCTGCTTCTTGTAGATGACTATTGTTAGTGGTTTTCGATCCCCTGTAGGTAGTTCGTGTTTTCGGCAAGATTGAGTACTCATTTAACTTTTAGAGTTTTCTTGTATTGGGGTTTGTACTTCCTGGGGTATTATTAACTCTGTTACTAGTGGACAGTGTATCCTGAGGGGTGTTACTGTATGGAAATAGCCTATATCGAGTCCTTCGATTTGGATTTGTGGACCCCTGTAGAAGATAAGATCGATTGTGCTGCTGCCATTGTAAGCAAAGTAGTTTTTCTCTTTGGGATCGTTTATGAGGATAAAACCTTCTTCTCTCATAAAATTGAGTAGTTCCTCGCCTTTCTGTGTCTTAATGTCAATACTGCAGTTGAAATCTCCCGCTAGAATTATAGTGTTCTTGGATTGATATGACGTAGAATATTCATAACTGCGTCTGTAATTTCTACGGAGTGAGTCAGTGGGGGAAAGTACATCCCTGCTATGGTTATGGTGTCCATGCTTACAAGGATCAGGTTGTGTAAGTAAGTGTTTTTTATTTTCCCTATGTGTGGCTTTAGAAAGCACCAGATGCCTCCTGCTGGTCTTCCTGCTTGCTTTTCCGTCGCCATTGCGTGTTCCGAATAAAATCCTGGTATATCGATGTTTTCTGTTAGAAAAGTTTCGGTGAGAATGAGTATGTCATATTTTTTCATTGTAGAGTCTGGTAATAACGTCAGCAGAGATCGAAGTCCCTCGACGTTCCAAAGCAGTAGCTTAACCTTCAAGTCGTTCACCCTCTCTGGAGCCTCGGAAAGAAAACAAAAAAACAAAACAAAAAACAACGACATCTTTTGACAAATACATCTTTTGGCCAAATTGCGGAATCGTAGGCTTTGTTTACGTCTGTGAAAGGTATCCCGGCTTTTGAAAGCTTTATGGTGACCCCTAGTCTCTACCTCTTCGCATTCAATGACGTCCGTGATACCTTGCTTGTGAAAATGTCTTTCTAGGTTCTCTTTCCTCGTGGATTTGTGCAGTTTTCCTATATAAAGCAAAGCTCTTTTTGTTGCAGCTTTGATTTCTGCCTTATTTACCGTCATGGAACCAATGATAAAGGATGTATTCCTCGTTTTGTTTTGATTCGTCGGTGCTGTTACTGCGTTCGTCACATTTTTGATTTGTGCAGTTGTTTCAACTCTTCCCCTTCTTCTGTTTTCTATTCTTATCCATCCTTGAGTATTGATACCCTCTTCCTTTTCCTTGTTGCTTGGTCGGTGTTGCTTTCCTGTAGTGTTAGTGCTAATCACTAACTCTCTCAGTGCTCCATCTTTTGGAAGTGTCGGATCTGTCGATCCATGACTGTCAATATCCTCTCTTCTCTCTTTCTGAGTAATGTGATACTGTGTTTCTTCCGGTTTATTTTGCGGGTCCTCATTTTGTCATTTTCTTCTAGTTAGGGCTTCTGTCTGTCTCTGCCTGGAAATTCCCTCTTCTCTTTTTTACTTTTATATTGCACGACGAGCATAAATCCGTAACGGTTACACTGCTAATGGAAGATATTACTAAGTTAATGGAAGAGTTGAATAAATTAAAAGGAAACATAGAGGAAAGCAAGGAAACTTGGTCGACAGTGGTTGCTGGCAAGGTAAGATTGAATATGCCTAGGCCTAGAAATGGAGTACATGTAACTGAAATTCCCGTCTCAAATTCATTTGGAGCGCTCGTCGAAGAAAATGATGACTTTCTTCAAGAAGAAAAGAAGAAAGTGATAAAGAGAAAATCCAGGAAGATGCGGATATTTGCGGATAGTCACGGGCGAGATTTAGCAGCAAGCGTATTGGAGAGAAGCGGAGAAATGCAGGTCACTTTGCCAGTAAAACCAGGAGCTTCAATTGCAGCGGTCACGAACGGGATGGTAGGAGAGTGTGCGTCCCTTACTTCAAAAGACTATGTAGTAATCATCGCTGGAGCAAACGACGTCTATAGAAACGAGAGTAAAAAGGTAATCAAAGATTTAAAGGGTAAATTGCCATCCATGAATAACACATATGTAATTATTGTAAACATTCCACAGAGATACGACTTAATTCCCAAATCATGTGTAAATGTAGAAATAGAGGCTACAAATGGAAAAATTCATAAAATTTGTAAGATTTTTCCTCCAAATGTCCAAATTATAGATGTAAGTAAATTAGACAGGAAGTTCCACACTCGGCATGGCCTACACTTAAATAGGTCAGGAAAAGAGTATCTTAGTGATGAAATCTGCAAAATCTGCAAAATTTTAAATTCAAATGGTAAGAATAGTTCAACAGTAATATCTTTAGAGTGGAAGCAGGGAAATTGGTAAAAGAAGCCAAACGTGAGGTTTGGCATTCAGATTTTTTGATGTCAAATTTAACTGTCAAGTGAAGTCTCTGAACCGGGGAATCGCAGATCCTGCTGGAACTTTGCAGATACGTTGCGTGAGCCCAAATAGGCAGAACCGTGAAGAGAAATCTTTCGGAAATTAACTTCCCCTTGTACTAGATGAAAAATTATGATTTACACGTTTAAATTGGCGCGCCAGCGGCGTGAGCTTCATTGGCTGCGTCACAGGTTGCTTCCCGGCCTACGGCGTACAGTCACCGAATGAGAGGCGACAGATCCGGTATACGCTTATATCCGTATACGGAGAGTGTCCCATGCATTGCATGATGAATATTAACATTGCAAAAGTTATATGTTGTCTGGAGGAAAAATATGGGAAATGTATGGAAAGGCCTCTCAGCATTCAAGAACAGGACCTGTTGGACAGTTTGGATGGTAGGCTATAGGCTATTGATGGGTTTGTGCCTATCTGACTTTCTGGCGTTCGTCTCTTGTAACAAGTGTGTTTATTTGTTGTGCTTATTGATATTTACAGGTATCATAACTGGTTGTATAGAGAACAGCACTATGAACGTGGACTCCTATTCTACTCTTACTGTCGCCACACATGAGATACCGGATGACAGCAACACCAGTAACACCAACAACTCTGATGAAGATAATATTTTGGCTGGCACCGATAGCTCACCCAGGAAAGTGTCAGATGAAGCTGTAGGTATGGAATACAAACAAAATGCTGTTGATTATTGGAAAAGCGATAAGAGGCGTCCGCTTTCCTTTTCGTCGGTAAAAAGTAATTTTCACCAATTAAAAAGCAAGAAAGATTTATATTTGTGGGCAGAGCAAGTGAAAAGGGGAGACACCCGCCGCGACAAATTGAGGAGAATAACATGTGTCGTAAAAGCCCATTTTGACATTGCCCATCAGAATAGTGAAGTAATACATGACGTGACAATTCAGCAATGGGCTATGCTAGCTGCACAGGACGTAAAATGTACGGGGTTTAAAGCCAGCCATTCGTGGGTGCAGCACTTTAAGGATCACTATAATATCATTTCGCGAAAAATAACAACTGTGACGACATCAAATAATGCCCATCGAGAAATGGATATTATGTCAGCAGCAGAAATATTCGTAGAAGAGGTTACATCGCTTCTTGATTCTCTCGGCCCTGGGAACGTATATAATAATGATCAAAGTGGGTTCAATTTGGAGATGTGTTCGGGTAGGATACTGGCTATAAAAAGGTCGAAAACGGTTTGCTCCAAAGTGCAATCAGTGGGGGCCACAACTCACAGTTATACAATAATGCCAACAATAACAGCAGCCAGCAAGCTACTAGGACCTCTCTTCATAACTCTGAAAGAACCAAAAGGTGTGTTTGGAAAAAGGGTGAAAGAAACTATGTTTGCACATGACAATATTTACGTTGTTCCTACAAAATATGGCAAAATGGGATCCGCACAATTGAAGGATTGGTTTCTGTACCGTCCGGCAATGCGGCACTCCTTCTGGAATCATTTTCTGGACATAAATAGTTAGAAAGTAAAGAGCGCATACGACTGATGATGATACCTCCTGGGGCCACAGCCTATTGTCAACCATTGGATGTATACGGCTTTAGGGTCTGGAAAAGCTTTGTCCGTAGATTTTTGAACACCGTTCGGTTATTGAATTTTGACATTAATTTGGCCCAGAGAAATACAATCTTGAAAATGCACACTCTGACATATCACCAATTGTCGTCCCCTCGTTTTACTTCAATGTGGCAATACGCATGGTACCGAAGTCAGTACCTGTCCGACAATCCCGGTGGGTTTGAACACCCTGTGCCATATTGTTTGGATATCAGTGCAATACAATGTAGTACTTGCAATCGCCCGTGTTTCATACGGTGTGGATGGTGTAAAACTAGTTTGTGTTTCCAACATTATTACCACGAACATCACTGTTGTCAGAACTATGTGAAGTAGCTTGGTCACTTACTCTCTTGTTTGACTATTGGTTCAGTTTACTCTGTGTTGTGTTGTAATGATATGTATTTGTGATACCTTACATTGCATGATTAATAATAAAGCACGAAGTGCAATATATTGTAAAGATGCAGCATTAATGTCCACGCCGCAGCGCAGGTTGTGAGCGCGAGTACGGGAGGGCAGTCGTTTGGAGCATGACCTTTTGAGCCACCAATCAGGCGTGAGGCACACCCGCGCTTGACCAGCACGCACAATTCAAAATTGTTGTACTTATTGCCGTCTACGGAGGGCAGGAGTTAATTTCCGAAAGATTTTTCTTCATGGTTCTGCCCAGTTGGGCTCAAGCAACATATTTGCTAAGTTTCAGCAGGATCCGCGATTCCCCGGTTCAGAGACTTCCCTTGTGAGTCCAACAATGGCACTTCGGATTTGTCTAGGAACAATAATAATAACAATTATGATAATAATAATGTAAATAAATCACCAACACAAGCTTACAAAAATAACATATTTAAAATTTACCACCAGAATGTTCAGTCTATCTATAATAAAATTGATTACATAAATCTAATGCTTAAAAATGAACCTAAAGACATCTCAGCACTATGTATTTCAGAACATTGGCTGAAAGAGGATCAAGTCGAGTTAATTCAATTCCCAGGGTTTATACTAGCTAGTAAATACTCTAGATCTTATATTATCCATGGTGGTACTTGTATCTTCTTAAGAAATAACTTAGATCATGAACAGTTAACAGCTCTTGATTATCTAATGATGGAACAGGATTTTGAATTCTCCGCCGTAAAAATACAGCAGTTTAAGTTAATAATTGTATGCGGTATACCGTTCTCCGTCAGGAAATTTCCGTTTATTTATAGATAAATTAGAATTGTTACTCAATAACATGAGCAAAGTAAATTTCGATATAATAATTTGTGGGGATGAAAATGTGATAGAAATTGTGAATTATTAACACAGTTACTAATTTCCTATGGACTGAAACCTACAGTAAATACCGCAACAAGCATAACAAAATGTAGTAAAATCACTCCTGATCAAATTTCCGGGTTTTAGTGACCACCATGAACAAATACTGAGTTTTGAAGTACCCGAAACAATCAATAATAATGATAATGGAGTAAAATCAAAGCTCAGGTCATTCACTGAAACAAATGTTATATATTTCAATGACTTATTAAAGGAAACATGGTCAGAAATTTATAAACTAGAAAATGTAAATGATAAATTTAATGCATTTAACAGTACCCTAAAACACTATTTTGAAACAGCATTCCTCTTTAGACAAAGAACTTTTCAAAATAACAAAACTAGCAATTGGATAACAACGGGGATTATAAATTCATGTCAAAGAAAGAAATTTCTACACAAATTATATAAACAATACCACACAACACCTAAATTCAATTTATACTACAAAAATACACTAGCATATTAAATAAGGCAATAAGACCAGCAAAGAAAATTCATAATGATAATTTTATTTCCCAATCATCTAATAAAAACAGGGCTATGTGGTCCGTGATAATTTGACTGGCTGCGTGGCTCAGGGGTACCGTTCTCGCTTGCTGAGCCCAAGGTTGCAGGTTCGAAACCTGGCGCAGTCAGCTGGCATTTGAGGGTGCGCAAATGTGAGGAAGCCGTGTCAGTAGATTTACTGGCACGTTAAAGATCCCCTTCGGGGCAAAATTCCGGCACCCCGGCGTCTCTAAAAGCCAGTGTAGTTAAAAGGGACGTAAAACAAATAACATTACTATTATTATTAATTATGGTCCGTGATAAAGAAAGAAACTGGAAAATCTGCTAAAATACAAAGGAACATTACACTGATCTGCAATAATAAAGTGTTAATTAATCCAGAGGAAATAGCAAACACTTTTAATGACTATTTTTTGGATATTCCACAATTTTTTTATAAATCACAGGTAAATACACTAAATTCTAATAATAAAATAAATATATGCAGTGATTCTTTATTTATAAATCATGTCACAAGTGAAGAGGTAAGAATAGTTATAAAAGAGCTAAAAAATACATTCTGTGCTGGTATTGATGGCATCCCTGATGCAATTTTAAAGAAATGTGCAGAAAATATAACAAATCCACTTACGCACTTAATAAACAGTTCAATTCTCTCAGGAACTTACCCGGATATTTTGAAGTTTTCAAAAGTAATTCTAGTGCACAAAAACGGTTCTAAAGATGAATTAGATAACTATCGTCCTATTACCTTACCAACTGGTATTGCAAAACTTCTGGAAAAATCATGTATAGGAGACTGATAAGTTTTATAGAAAAAAAAACTATCAAACTCACAACATGGATTCAGAACGGAAATATCTACACAGATAGCAATTTATGAATGTAGTAATAGTATACTGAAATTAATTGACAAAAAGGAACATGTAACTGGCCTATTCTTGGATTTATCGAAAGCATTTGATGTTGTTGACCATAAATTCCTCCTTACAAAACTAAATCAATATGGTATTAGAGGTATAGCTAATAAATGGGTCGAGTTTTACCTAACAAGGCGTAAACAAATAGTAAGCTTGAGACACAAGGATGATGGAACCAAATTACTTAACCTTTTCGCTGCTGAATTGTTACAGTGTTAGCGCACCCTCTGTGCTGGATTCTTTTAGGCAACCACTTTCACAGAGAAATTCACCAATTTGAACATAAAATACAAGTGGTAACTGAAAATAATTTAAAGTAATTTACTCACCAGTGTGTTCATAAAGTATTGGCCACAGTTGATGTTTGGGATCCAGGGTTCGATTCCACATGAGTTGGTGAAATTTTGTCCAGTAGAAAAAAAATTAAAATTGTAATTTACACCGTAGACTATGCTCAGTAAATTCACGCACTATATTCATCCCATACACACACACTTCCCAACAGAAACATTAAATTAAACACACGATATCACTAAATAAACACCCGAATCCAATATTACCTCAAACAGAAATATCTAAAATAATTCTAACACATAAATTATCCTATACCTAAACTTTCGCGAAAAAAAAAAAAAAAATGCCTGCCTTCAACTAAATAGGCTATACAATTTATCTATACTAATAATTGAACACTAAATGTGTGCAAAGATAAAGTTTACGCTTCTAAACATTCTAATAATTGGTATCAAGCCATTTCCTGAGCCTGGAATGTTGACTGGGTGGCTTAGCGTCAACAGTCTGTTTATGAAACTTGTTTCGTCCGCTACCTTTGTCAACACCTCTTCATTGACAAATAACTCGAAATAATCTATTTCGTGGGATTCAGGGGTCAAATTTGTATTTGACATACCCGGGTTTGGCACTTGGAATGCATGCACGTTTGGCGCGAACTCGTCCTCGGACCACGTGGGTAGGCCTAGGTCAGGTTCATTTCTTCCCCTCTCTATCGGAATATCTTCAACATTATCACTATCACTGTCACTTCCAAACAGTTCCCTAATATCCCCATCGTCACTTCCGACACTATCTAAATCTACATCAGACTCAATCTCCTCTAAAAGCGTAAGTATTTGCTCCGGACGCATAATGCGCGCTAGATGCAGCCATTACTCATACACGATGTTTATAACTGTGTGACGAAAGAAAAACATTTTTCCCGCAACGTTACAAGTGTGTATTTAAGAAACTAAGTGGTTGAAAATGTAGCTAACAGATGGCGTGAGAATACACAACATTTACAAAGCATATCGAGTATACTCGATCGCAGCACTGATGGCACAAATTTCTGATCGAGTATACTCGATCGCAGCACTGACGGACCGCTTCAGGCAGATCGAGTATACTCGACCGCAGCAGTGAAGCGGTTAATGAAACATTGTCCAATGAGGGAATTATTAAATTCGGCGTACCCCAGGGATCGGTTTTGGGCCCACTACTCTTTCTTCTATATATCAATGATATAACACAAAATGTTCATTCACATAAGGAAATTTTGTTTGCGGACGATACAACACTCGTAATAATAGGTGAAACTAAACAGGTCATACAGCAGTCTGCTGACTCCGTTACAGGAGAGTTAACCAAATGGTCACAAGATAATAGACTCATAATAAACTATAAAAAACAATATGTCTAAATTTCCACACTATACAGAATAGGAATCCTGCGAAGCCCAATATAACATTAAATTGTCATCAAATAGAAAATAAATCAGAAACAAAGTTTTTCGGACTATGGATACAACATGACTTGAAATGGAATAAACATATACAATATCTGAATACTAAACTGAACTTGATGTGCTTTGCGTTACGTATTTTGAAAACCTGCACTAGCATGCATACATTAAGAAATACTTATTTTGCTTATTTCCATTCATACTTAAGATATGGGGTCATATTTTGGGGTATGTCGCCAGATGTACTAAGCACGTTTAGGATACAAAAGAGGGTGACTAGAATTATGGCAAATGTAAACACTAGAGAATCATGTAGACCTCTGTTTAAAGATTTAAACATTCTCCCACTGCCCTTCATATATATCTTTGAAAGTATTATGTCTTTTAAAAATAATTTAATGAATAAGGATTTTTTTCTTAAAGCAAACAATGATGTTCATAGGCATAACACTAAGACAAAATCATAACATTCATATTTCACACACACACACACACACAAGCATATATCAAAAAGGAACTTTTCACACAGGAGTTTAATTATACAATAAACTACCCCAGTATGTAAAACTTGGCTAGGGGCGTTTTCTTAGGGCTACCGGTGCTACCGGCGGTAGCCCAAGAAAATTACATTAAATATAAATACACTTTATTACAGTTTCTACAAAGCATTCAAACAATCTTGACTTTCATGCACATTCTTCTTTATCGAAGGAAATAATGGTTGGTGGCTAGTCAACGCGGCAACGCAGTAGAAACCGACCAAGAAAGTGGCAGCCTTAAGCCCGGTTCACAATAGTCCGGGAACGAGAACCAGAACGAGAACGGGAACGAGAAGGAAGTTGAAATTCACGCTACCTTATGGGTCGGTTCTCAAACAATCTCCGGGAACGAGAAGCTAAAATTAGCCCGGGAAGGCCAACGGGAAACATGGTCAAGTTTCATGTTTGACGTTCTTGGAGCTTCCCGGAGCAAATCAGAAAAGTTGTACATGCACAGTACGGAAGGAGTAGCCAGCGATTTAAACATAACCTGAATGCGCTTTCTAAACTTGCTTCTCTAAAGCGCAAAATGTGTGTTTAATAAAGTTATTATAACCTTATTATAACCCTCTGAAGCATTTCAGTTGTGTAATTGGTGTTTATTAGTGGGCGTATGCTGATTGTTTTAATATTATTACGCTATAGCTGATTGCGCGCGCATGCACAAGATCACGTTCCCGGGCTAATTGTGAACCGGGGCCTCGGGAAGCTTCGCGTTCTCGTTTACGTTCTCGTTCTGGTTCTCGTTTCCGGGCCTATTGTGAACCAGCCTTTACGCCGCTCTCCCCATCTGTCCGCACCCACCCTTGTTCCGTTCAGGTACAGCGCTTATAGCGAGCGAGTTGCCGCTACAGAAAGCGGTTTCTTTGACGTTAAAAGCGTTTAGAGGAACAAATAGCCTACAATATATATACATTATCGCGCGCGTAGATGTGAATATGATTTAGTAGTATTTTCGATGTGTGATTTATTTGAGTGTGTGTATGCTGAAGAATCTTTAGGTAGTGTTTTGTTTTAACTGTGCCAGTTGTGGTTTTGTAAGAAGATTATGGAACTAGTACCTGCGGGGGCTCTAAATGCCAATGACTGTATACTAGCGAGTTTGTTAGAAGTTCCCTTCAGCCGTCATCCATACAGTGAGAAAGTTCATATTATTCATATGACAAGGCCTACAGCTGAACTGCAATTGTGTGCCAATGTATACACGTCATTTCACATCATCTACATATGCTAGGTGGAATAGGTTATCTGGCAGTTCTAACCTGTCTAAATTGTATTACGGGCCGTGTTTGGTATTTAGTCGTGAAGTTAATGTATGGTCAAATGAAAGATTTTCAAATATGAACTCTTTTCGCACGCCAGTTCAAAAGCATGTTTTGTGTAATATTAGGCTCAGTGGTAGCCCAGATATTCAGACCAGTATACGCCACTGAAACTTGCCCCAAAAATAAAAACCTTTGATAGAATGTTGAAAGCTTATCTGCAGTGCCATTGTTTTTATTCTGTAATTGAATATCTTAGCGTAAAGGATCGATGAAATCTATAATTATATTTTAATTTTCTTTTGTAATTGTAATACCTAGCTGTAAGTTGTTATATTTATAGAATTAAGTTTTCATATTATGATAATAGAGTAAGGTGTAAATAGTTGTCCAATAAGATTGTATCTCATGAGATCTGTTATTATAATAAGTTATAAATAGTTATAGTATTAGTAATATATACATGTTAGTACTTTTATTTTATAGATGTAAATTCTGACGTGTCCTATATCAAGAATGTATTGTATACATGTATTTGATCAAATGGAATAAAATATATCTATCTATCTATGTAAGGAGTGTAGTTGCAGATGTTTAATGCCATTAACTGCTTTCACTGACGCAATCAGTCTTACTTTTAATTGCACTGAAAACGATATTGCAGTCAATTCTATTGGCAACTCAAACTAACACTTGGGGCGCTGCGGTCGTCTGGATAAGTAGGGTAAAACTACTCAATAACACGCGTTTGATATGGAACACTTTTGATTTTTCGGTTATAATCAGTAAATGTGGTCCCTAAAATAATGACAGTGTTATTTTCAATTGTATATATGTATAACTGTGCGATATACGTTATCTAATTTGTGTGTTCCACTGGATTTTATGTGTCAATTGCATATTATCAAGCATCGGTTGCCTGCTGGTATTTGTTTTTGTGCAGTTCGAGTCATGGCGCTGTTACGTTTAAAAGTTATATTTGAGTTTGCTCACTGTACCATAGACTCTAGAAATTATTTGCTGCTTGGTAGGGCGAAGGGATGAGTTTAACTTGTATTAAAACTCGGGGGAGACAGGAATTGCTTGATTTGGATGGTAAGCATTTACCCTGCGAAGTCAAATTATGCCTATATGACTCGTAGTGGAATAGCTCGGATATCACAGAGCGAGGTGATGACGGTTGGTAGGGTTATTGGAAATGAACTAGGGAGCGGGAAAGGATACCTGACTGATGAAACTTGGCTGTCCTCGGCTGATGTAGGCCTAGGCTTGGCTGTCTTTGTACGGCTTGGCTCGGCGAGACTGTGCTTGGCTGTCTAGGTGCGGTTTGGCTCGGCGTGAGTGAACAACCCGTCCTGTCGTCAGTGAGTGTAGTGGTGAGTGGTCCAACCCGCTCTTGTTGCCCGTATTTATTTGGTATCGTCACCTTTCGGCTATTGCTATTTGCATCTTTTGGAAAGTGATGAAAACGAATATCCGCAGCCCTCTTATACATCGACTTACAGCAATATACTTTGCTTTTACTCATTTTGCACTCTTATCAACTTATTACTTATGTATAAACACGAAGAATTTACCACGAGCTGCTTACCAATACAAGAAACCATATACAAACAGTCACCACGTGACAAATATACCCTACTTGGTAAGTTTCTCAATTTTACCGCTAGATGTCATATCAGATAGCTGGTGTTGCCAATTGCCTTTTCCCAAATATCTGTACATGTTCGCCCTTTTAGTAACCCTGTATTTGTTATAGGGTCTGCATAGTTGTGCCCAAACATAAACGAGGGACAGAAGAAAGAAGTGGTTATAATTATATATCTTCTTTCATACATGCCCTTTGGCTGCAATAAAAGTTTTCATATATCTTCCTTGGTTTGATGTTCCCATAATCTTTGGTTCCCGCGCAAGTTCCCGCGTCTGTCTTGTTATTATTGTTTGCCGTTTGGTTTGGATGGTTAGCATTCAAAGTTGTCCTGTGACAGTGTTATCGGTGAGTTATTTTAAAACTAGGTAATGTCTTTAAAAATCGATTTGTTTAATATTAGGTAGTAAATGTTTGCATGAAGATAATCCTGTGCTAAATGTTTGTTTGCTTGTATTTGTGTGTTGTAGTTATTTAATTCTTTTAAAAGTAGTGTCATCTGTGTAAATGTAGACGTAGGTATTTTGACACAAATATGCGTGTTATGAGTAACCTGTAATTTTTGTTGTCTAGTAAGTAGCGGGCTATCTTGTATATGGAAGCCATTTCGAACTTTTCTGTTTGTGGCTTTCTAACGACTGTTGTTGCAGGATGGTTTAGGAAAGGTGTCGGAACTGTATTTCTATTACATATAATTGCAAAAGTACGCATCAAAGGTTATCGCAAAATAGGAATTCGTGTTGGCGTCTTTTGACCGTGCCGTACCGTTGCAGTGAACAAATTTCGAGGTTTAACATGCTTTAACTTTTCTTTGTTAGTTCGGGGTGTAATGTAACGTTCAACGCATTGATAGGCGATACATTTTGTACCAAGTAGAGCATTCGCGTGATGGATGAGCGTCCTAGAGTATTTCAAATCGGCTTGGCACGGCGCGGACATTTGCTCTCGCTGAGCTGTTTATGGCAATGTTACGGCACGGTCAAAAGACTCCAACACGTATTCCTGTATGGGTACTAGGGGGTGGGTGTCGTTATAACGCTTCATGTTAGAACTTTTTGCGATGAAACTAATGTGAATGCTTTGAGTGTCATTAATGTCCAATTTCCTGCATTCCAACACCTAAATTACTTAAGTTAGTTTTACTTGTTCAAATATGATTTCCATATTGATACTATACATTGCTTTCCGGAATTAGATTATCATTTGTTACCAGATTGTGAGTGCAAATCTTATTTGAGTGATTATATTAAAAATACTCGGTAGCGCTGCACACCGTGAGAATTTGTGTTTAAAAAAAATTAGTAATGCAATTAGCCAAAGTACCTGTAGTAATGGTATCTGGAGATGATAAATTAATAGATGTTGACTCGTCCGCTGTCATAGACCCACCCAGCCATCCCAAATAGCGACACTACTTATATAGTTGAAAATGAAGTATCTGGTAGACATCTTGTCACTATGTCAGGAATGCCAACCCCACGCGTTTGGTACTATCTCGCACCGTGTATAGAAAGAAACAAAAGAGCGTCGATAATGTAATTTATAATTGCGCCAAATCCAAATCGTCAGTCGTAATTTAGCCATGGATTGCGTGTCATGTCAAATTACTTTTGCGAGTTTCAATCGTGTATACTACGGCGATCGTGACATATTATTGAAACTTTTACAACAGCACGATGTAATAGCCAAAACACGTCCGTGCCCAAAATGCAATTCAAATCTGCAGGTGAAGTGGGGTAGGGCGAGTGGTAGATTACTTGTGACCTGCAATAGGAACCATCCAGAACCACCGAAACGGTCTTGTAACTACAAAGCATCAGCCTTGAAACGAACCTTCTTTTTCGGATCAAACTTATCTATACCAGATATTGTGAACTTTGTTGTTTTATGGTGCCTGTTTCCTAACCCTCGACACAGATCACTGATGAGGGAAATAAATCTGTCATCATACCGTAGTGGACTGGTCGTCATTCTGCCGGGAGGTGTGCGAGCATTGGTTGTATGAAAACAGGGTACAAATTGGAGGACCGGGAGTTGTGGTGGAGATCGACGAAGCAAAGTTCGGGAAGAGAAAGAACCACGCAGGCCGACACGTCGATGGCCAGTGGGTTTTTGGAGGAGTCGAAAGGAATGATAAAACGAATTTTTTTATCAAACCTGTACACCGAAGGAACGCCCAAACCCTCATTGATGTCATTCACGAATGGATATTGCCTTGATCCATAATAATTTCCGACTGTTGGGCAGCCTACAACACACTGCAGCATGAAGGGTTTGTCCACGTAAGGGTGAATCACAAAGTGGAGTTCGTGTGCACCCAGAGGAGCGGCAACGTTTACCGTCAGAACGAAATGAGAAAGCAAGTTGCCAACATCGATCCCAATGTGCACACTCAAAATATAGAACGAGAGTGGCGAAACGTCCGCGATAGTATCCCAATCTTCGGGAAGAAGAAGGCCCATTTCGAAGGCTACTTAGCGGAGCACCTCTTCAAAAGGAATCATCCGGATGCCACCAGGGTCCACGAATTTTTGAAGATTGTCTCACAACTGTACAACCCCAACCGTTAAAACCTAAATTGTATCTTATTAATGTTTTACATACAAAACCAAACCTAACCTGGGGCTTAGGCCCCAGACCCCCTTGCTTGTGGTACTAGGCCTAGCAGTAATTTTCGGCAAGGCAGTACCTAACCTAGTAGCGGACATAAATTGTATCTTATTAATGTTTTACATACAAAACCAAACCTAACCTGGGGCTTAGGCCCCAGACCCCCTTGCTTGTGGTACTAGCAGTAATTTTCGGCCAGGCAGTACCTAACCTAGTAGCGGACATAAATTGTATCTTATTAATGTTTTACATACAAAACCAATTTCTAACTCAAGAAACAATTTCTAACTTTACGTGTGAAAGTTACTAAAACTATGTGTGTCGGAACATTTTCATTTTCAAACTTTAAATTTCCAGCCATTTCAATTTCAAACTTTACGTCTGAGTCATTATTTAAGTCTCAATAATATGTGTGTCAAAAACAATTTCTAACTTTACGTGTGAAATAGTGAATTTTGTGTGCGACATGTTGGTAACGTAGTCACATGGTGTCACATGACGTGTCCAAGATGGCGTCCGTAGTGAAACGAACACGATAAGAATTCTTTATTTTCGTGAAATAATTATTATTGAGGTGCGGCACTTGTAGTTGAGATTGTGAAACGACTCCCAAGAACTCCGTAAAAGGTATGTAAATCATAAAACCTATATTTTCAATAATATACCTCGTAAAAGTTCGTAAAGTTACGAAAAGGCAAATTCTCACGGCGTGCAGAATTACCAAATACTCTTAGTGACAGGTTAGGTTGGAATCAACTGGGAATTGCCCCCATTTTTATATTTATCTTGCGATTATTACCGGGCAAGTGATTTAAAATATATATTGTTACAAAATATGAATGATAGGAGTTTTTAATAAGTAAAGTGGCAAGACTGTTGGCTGATCTTTCGCAGAATCGCCGGCAAGTTTTTGAAGACAGTTGCACAGAATCTGATGGGTTCTATGGGATGAACATTCAAAAATTAATAGTAAATTATTACAAGTTGATATAGGCTTAGTCACTGCGCATGCGTCACAGATGCACACTGAAATCAAGTTGTGTTGCTAACCCAACAATTAAATACACAACCCAACATGTTGAAACAACGGGATACACCTAACGGATGCCTTCAATAGTCTCTTGGAAGGGGTTGGCTTTCCTATTACAACAGTCTTGATGCCACAGATGCACACTAGACTGCATTCCTTTGGATTCCGACCCTCGAAAGACTATGACTTGGTAAACCCCAGCGTTACTCGACTGGTTATTAGCACACACTTGAAAAAAAAACCTTAATGCATGCCAATTCTTTGGCACAATTTAAATGAATTTCACGAAGCAATCCATAAAATTAGATTAATAGTCTACACTGCGTACGTGGGATCGTCACCAAAACTTACAAAAACTACCAACAATATTACTATGTTGCCTACAATGCAATATGGTTGTCATTTCAGCTATAACAATATTGCACATGCACACTGTTCAAGCTACGGATTTGCCAATAAATATTACAGTTGGTTCTGCGAACGTTTCTCGGAACTATTTAACAAAATCATATTTAATAATTTTTTTGTAAACATAATTTGTGCAACATTTCACAAACTCAGCCAGATGTGTGCTCGTGATAGTACTTCAACTTGCAAAATGTATGATGATAGCCATTCACAGCCAGAGAGTTAACAAAGTGTCCGAGATCCTTGTTCACATCTGTCCACATAAGCTTCTGTTGTGTAGAACTGTGGCTAGATGTCCTTTAGTTTCACATTTCCCTTTCTTCCAAGAACATCTTCCAGCCATCCGTAGAAGGGAGAGCAAACAAATCGTCAATGAGGTAAGGCTCTTCAGCAAGCTCATAGACAAATCATGTTTGTGTATATCGAGATATGCCAACAACGCCATAGTTAGAAAATGTAACTGAAAGATTGCGCACAATCACTTTCAATACTATACATGTTTACGTGTTCCAAGGGAACCCAGTACCGTGGAATTTGGCAAAGAATTGATTTTTACTTCTTCATTCCAAAACAATGTAGAGACTATTTGATTCGAGCTATCATTCATGGTCATATCTTAATTATAAGTGCTGTAAATTGCATTTCCAAGACAACACTGCATGGGGGTGGAAACTTTATCTGCCGGGAGATCTCTTTAACAATGACAATACACGTTTCCAAGGCTTCCTCCTTATATTCCCGCCTAATGGTGATACCCCTACTTGTTCAACAGCTAAAAAACTGTCTTAAGTCTGAAGATAAATTTGTCATTTTTTTTCTTTCAGACTTTGCCAATGGGCCTAACTACATTTTAAAATATATGTTGTGAACCAGTAATTGTAGAAAGTCGCGCAAGGATTCAAATTAAACCGTGCGACGCCCTCATTGCTGTGAAACATTTTTAGGTAGGTAGCTCTCCCGACAGGGGAGGGGGTGCCCTGAGCGAGAGGGGGAGGTATCTTTAATTGGTAGATTCAGGATGGCCGTTCAACATTGATTATTTATATCGGTCGAACTAATAATCGTAGAGTCGCACATGGGCTCAAATTAAAGGGGGTCACGTCCCTGTCTCCGGGTCATGTTAGGTTTTAAGATTTTGCCAAAGGGCCTAACTACAAATTTTAAATTCGTGTTTCTTAATATTAAAAAAAATGGTAAGCGTTCTCAGGGGTAAGAGAGGTCTTTCAAGATGGCTTCTCACCTTACCGTTACACTACCACCCGTTTCCCTATCCCCCATCACCCTCAACCCCTAAATTTACCACAATTCCAAAAATTCCTTAAATATGTAGATTTATCCTATCCCACCCATTTTATTTGAAAATCGATTGTTAACGGAAAAGGAAGGTTGAAAGTGCAGAAAAGGACTAAAGAACCGTCAAGACAAACAAAGAGCTGTGAGAAGAAGACTAGAGGTTGAGATGCGAGACAACCCAGATGATCCATCGTATGGGGCAGGATTACATTGAAAAACTTGGAAGGCTCGTTTCTGCAAGTTCACTTTTTTCTGAACGAAAGGAACATTTTCTCAAAAACTATTCAGTATATAATCTTGAAACTTTCAGCTGTTACATAAACTCATAATGTACATACTTTAACACAACGTTTTTGGAGCGAATTGTTTAGTACAGAAACAGGGGGCTAATAAGTGAGCAATTTTTTTCCAAAATAGTTTCACTTAATAAAAAATAATAAATATGGACGAACATCTCTAATGAATAAACCCCTATGTTAAAACATGCGAGTGCATGAGAAAAAAATTAAGCCTTAAGTATGAACCGTTTCTGAGCAAACTGTACCCAAAAACAGTAAATTTTACATTATAGATATAGACCCTACCGGGTCTTCTTGACTCCTGTTTGGATATGATCTAATCCCCCAATTTTACAGTATCTTTTTTGAAACTCAATATGATCTGAATCCCGTTTAATACGCTAAGTGTACTCATCAATTTGAGTTTGGTATGTAACTTAAATGTACTAAATATATCACTTAAATGCTCCTCCCAAGTATCCACATCGATTTTTCTTCCCATTTGTGATTAACGAGGTCTTGAGGCTAAATAAAAATCTTTCCTTGCCTTATCCACTATCTTCAACCTTGACATAATTCTTTATTAAAACATTTCTAAGACTTTCGTTTAGTGTTGACTGAAGTGCACATAATTCTTATTAGTATCCTTTACCCGCTAGTGGTCGCTATATGAGCAAAATGCTCATGGTTGTTGAAAATTAGCTTGCACCTTAAACAGAGTGTGGTTTTGCCCTCGAGCGTTTGTATACGTTCCCACATCAGCAGGGGAGGATCGATGCATTGTCACATACTTCCATGACCTTGTGAAGATACAGGAAGGTAGAAATTATAACCTTCGCCAGACAGGCATACGGAGGCATTCACATTGACGTCAGATTAGGCTACTGTTGCTAACGTGTGGGATACAAAATACTCCACACAGGTCATATGCTAAAGACACATGTAATATTGTAATTATACGAAAATGCATTGATTGGCAAATTTATTGGTCGGGCATATATTCGCTGCGGGCCTCGCTACCTAGTAAATATCTCTCTAGGCAAACCCCATTGGGTCTGGATAAAGATTATTGGTGAGTACCATTTGCATGGGGGTTTGTAATTCTGTATTTGCCCGTAATTCACGCGTATACTGGCAGACTCGGCTGAAATTTTACTCTATATAACTTGTGATCTGTAGAGGAGAAGGTGGGTAGTAAACATCTATTACTACATAGATTGTAGATTTATTTTTAATCATTATGAAAGGTATTTTGGTTAGTTTCAGTAGTTCAGTAAATTTTATCATAGGCTTCGCTTCGTCCAGTTTTGCTGAAAATTGTAGGAGAAATTGCCAAAGTAATGTTTTACCTTAATTTCAAGATACAGTATTCTGTTTTTTTGTTGTTGAGATTATTGTTCACGATATTCATACCTTTCTCGGCTATAAGCAAGCGTACAATTTTATTACAGTGAAACCTCTATTAAACAACCAGTGACAGATCCTTGTTAAACAGTCTTTTAGAGGGCTGGTTGCCTAATAGGGATAGGCATTGAAAATAATTTTATACTGCATTATTAATAAAGTACTGTTGAAGACACATTTGATTACAATTTATTTGCATTAGTTCACATTTAGTACACATTTTTTAAAGTTAGGTTCTCTGTGAGCACTGTCATTTAAATATGTCACAAATTGATCTCTGTGTCAGGTATGCACATCTTTTTTTAAACCATTTCATTTTTAAACTATCTCTGAGTAAGTTCAAAAGTTCGTTGATTTGTTCTGGGTTTGACCAATCTTCTAGCGGAGCCATTTTTTTTTCTTTCTACATTCCGTAACACTTCTTTTAATGACAACTTGTGCTGATGCAGTTCTGCACCATCAGAACCATGGTTCACATCTATCAGATTTATCTATAGGGATTGAAGAAAAAGATCTTTAGAACTTACAGTAGGCTACTGCAACTTAATCTTGCTTGCATAAAACAATAATTATTTACCTTCCAAGATGATCTCAGAGAGAACTGTGAAAAGCGAGTCTTGCACTGCTCGCTTTTCCCAGTTTTCTCTCGGATCATCTTAGCATTCCAACACGTCATCTATACCAGCCAGCTGAGTAAGAATTCTCAAGTCATCAGTGCCTTCTTATGCAAACTGTTCATAATCTAAACTTCCAGGAAAGCTGCAGGCACATCATAATTTATTGTTGACTGCCGAACTTCCCCCTACAATGATTTTATCCATGAGACAGCATCACTGACAGTAATTTTCTTGGCCAGATTGGATGCGAGGGAAGCTTTAACCGTATTGGCAATTTTAGATCGAAGGACACACATCCTGTACAGAAACCTTGTTTAAATGCCTGAATAATGCCTTGGTCCAGGGATTGATGTTTACAGGTTGTGTTTGGTGGTAGAAAGGGAAGTTTGGCATTCTTCAGTTGTAACGCTGAGTGGCGTATCACTCCCTCATAACTTTTCTAAAGTACAAAAATTAACCAAAATACCTGTAGTACTGGTTAGGAAAAAAATTTGGAGATGATGATGTAATAGACGTTTACTCCTCCGCTGTCTTTAACTCGCCCGCCGTCCCAAATAGGATCATGTCTTCTATAGATGAAATTCCAGCTGTGTCTGCCATTTTGCCGTCAATTATGCAAAAGTGCAGTGTTGCTGACCCCTCACGGCACTACTTTGTATACGCACGGTACCGTGATACAATTAGTGCAGAGTTTACTTAATGGTACGACGAGTTTGAACCAGTTCGCAATGCATTGTGCTAGCTGTATTTGTCTAGATCAATAATTAGGGCCGTGTTAGGATGTATAAACACCCCTGGTTTTTGTCATGCTCAGTGGGGCTAGACACACGTCAATAATTTTCATTCAAACCAATGGTTTTTGCCTAGACCAATATTTTAATCCAGTCCAATGTTTTTTTCTAGACCAATAATTGTTAGAAAGGGCCGCGTTAGGCTATATAAACACCCCTGGTTTTTGTCACGCACAGTGGGGGTAGACACGCATCAATAATTTTCATCCAAACCAATGGTTTTTGCCTAGACCAATATTGTAATCCAATCCAATGTTTTTTTTCTAGACCAATAATTGTTAGATAGTGCCGTGTTAGGCTATATAAACACTCCTGGTTTTTGTCACGCACAGTGGGGGAGTCGCGCATCAAAAATTTTATCCAATCACATAGTTACGTGTGTCGTCCGGTGTATTTTGTATCGGACTTGTTGGCAACTACTGACGTCAATTTGTGCGCTTCGTTGTGAGCGCTCACTGTGGCAGTTTCACGTACTGAATACACTGTCGAATCTGGCTGCCGTTTAATAAACGATACATAAAAACACATATTTACGTGATGTAGCACATATCCGGTGTGATCAAGGTTAGTAAGAATTCAAATTTATAATGTTCCCCCAAAAGATCAAAATAAGGCATGAATATGATATATTATCGAAATGAAAGCGAAAAGTAAAAGTGTGGTACGTCGTTCAGAATTAATAAATCATCTTGGACGAAGCCATTTGCCAATCAGTAAAGGTGTTTCTTTCTCTCCTACATCATTCACACAAAATGAGATTGTGAAATGCTCTTTTGAAACCTTCCCACCAGCACGTTTTCAGCCTTTACAGAGTCGTCATAACCTTTGGAGCCAAGGATCGAAAATACAATTCAATTTCATCCCGAGATAGATGTCTTTGAGGTCATACCCTTCAGTAACCGAAGGCAAGCGATCTTTCCAGTCCACTCAATCTGAATTATTTAAATCACCCGCTTCACCACTGACGGACTGAAAAACAATGTTATTGTGCACAGGAAATCTTTCAATTCAACCATTGCTTGTATTAAAATCTGTAATTCCCGATTTGTGATGCAATTTCAAGTGCCTTCTTTCATTAATGGACCACTGATACAGTTTTTTTTCGATCTTGCACATTTAAACCATTCTAACAATAAGTCTTTCACAACTTCTTGTGACGGTTCATCTTCATGCCACGATTTGCATCACTGTTCCAATCATGTGACGATTCCTCTTCATGCCATTATTTGCATTACTAGGGGCGTGGTGGCTCAGCGGTCTAGCTGCATGCCTCTCACCAAGGTGGTCCGGGTTTGATTCCCGGTCAATGCATGTGAGATTTTCGAAGTGAAATGCCATGTCCTGTGGTTCGGATTCCACGTAAAAAGGAGGTCCCGTGGCTCGTAATCACAAGATTCACGCTCACGTAAAACTACAATCTTCCTTTTCCTTATTTGCATTACTGTTCCACTCGCGTATGATATCATCCTTATATTTTCAAATCGTGTTGTTTTTAGTTTTACTGCATTTAGATTTTTCGGTTACCTTCCTTTCTGACAGACCACTTTCACGTATCACATTCACTTGCTCTTCCAACGATAAACCACTTCTTATCTTGATGCTGTTCTATATTTTCCGTAACACCAAGCAAAATGAATGTAGCAAGCCTCTTAACAGTGTTCTTAAATCGTTTCTGTGTACACTATCACCACATTGCAACAACCTCGCTCTCCTGGGCAAATGCTGAAATCGTAAAGCCATACATCTTTGTAATCTTGATGACGCGGAAGAATAAGAAGAGTATTGTTGGTTTTTTTGACACAATTTTTAAAAGGCAGGCCGAGGTTATCTTTAAAACCGGTATAACAACACTGTATTTTTCAGTTCTTGGAATTTCCGAATTGGTCTGAATGTTTAAACTTCTGACAAGCTTTGCCCTTTAAGTTCCCTTGCTAGCAAAACAAACATTTCATCTGGGAAGGTTGGTCAATTGCTCATCCCAGATCTTATCATGCAGAGCAGTAGAATGGTATTGTATGTACAGGTATGAGGAGCGGCCTGTGAATCAATAGTTTTACCACCGTAAGTCTTGTTTATTCCGCATTTAACACGAGAACTGGTCTTTTCAACTAGGTCGGACCCAGAAAATGCCTGGTCTGGATATGGGGTGGTCCTTAAACAAAGGTAACAGATACATTGACCTTATGAGGTTTATAGTCTGTTTCAGGAAAAATATGTCTTAAGAGGGGTGGTCGTTTAGAAAGGTTTCCCTGTATTTGATTACTTTTTTGTTATTTTTATACTGTAAGTATATTTGACTAGAGTCCAATTATTGTGATGACAAGCCAGCAGACCAAGCGAAGGAATAACGATATACATCAAGCCAAACTTAGCACCAGCAAAAGTAGGGCTGCTAGTATATTAATGGTCACAACAAATGTCTTTACCGTCCTTGCCCTGTACTTCCAACCCGACATCCCCTCAGCAGAGATCATTGACGGTATTAAAATAGCCTTGCGGGAAGGAATAAGAAGCAATGCAATGATAATTGCTGGAGACATTAACTGCAGAATCGCTAAGTACAACCCCAAGGCAAGGAGAGTCCTAGAATACTTGGAGCAAGAGGGTTTCAAAGAGGCCAACAATCCTGAACATCATACTTACATTGCACAAAATGGTACCTCTACAATAGATCTCCTTCTGACGAATAGCAGAGCAAATCCAGTTGCACTAGAAGGAGAATACTAATCCCATAAGAAAGCATCTACCAGTAAAAGTAACACTTAAGCTACCCTACTAGGGAAGGTTATTGAACATGAGAAAGAATGGAACACTATATTAACAAGAAAGATAGATGAGATAGTTATCAAACAGGCTCTTCCTGTGACCTGCTGATCTCTAATGGACACATAAACGAAGCAGCAAACTCAATCGCAGGTCTGCTTAACAAAGGAATAATTACAAAACCTAACAATCGGAGAAGGACCAAGGTATGGTTCGACATGGATTGCTACAAGCAGAGGAAAGAAATAATCAGATTTACTTGTAGCGAGAGACACAAATATATAAGCACACCTGCCATGTTGACTGGTTTTCCCGGAAGGTTTCTGGATTTTTGGGGTGTTTTCCGGTTGTCCGGATTAACATAGTTTTTTTCCCGGATTATCAACTCCTTGGCTTGTTTCCGTTCTCTGCATCCAAATCGCATTTCAGTTTCGATTTTCGATAATAGCTGCTATTCCTAGATGAGAGTGTTTGAAATTCGACTGAAAGTCGACCAATAAGTTTGTCGATAATCCCGTCTCGCAGATTATTGCTGTGCCTTTGTCATTAATTCCATGCGTTTGACATTACCCTGTCGAACTCTCTATCGATAATCACATCTCTCAGATATTGCTGCATTTATATTACTCTTTGTGCTTCGACTGTTTGTAAGCGGGAAAGCTTTGTTTATGCTTGGTTTAAGCAGTGTTTACTGTAGTTCTGGTATTCGTGCAATTGTGTGATGAATTTTTGTGCGATTTAGTATTTCCTTGATGAATTCAAGTAAGAAACTATATCCTGAGTCTTTCAGGGAGACATATTCTGCAGAATTTCCTTGTATTAAGCGATCACGGAAAGATGAAACATTCACATTCTGTTCCATGTGTTCGTGTGATATAAACATTGCTTACAGAGGAAGAACTGGATTAATAATTCACATTAAATCCGTTAAACACGTCTGTCACCTAGGGTTTTTAATCTCTTTCCCTGTAGTCTTTTCTCGGCATGTTTTAAGACATGCGTTAAATTTTTGCGCTTTGGGATCTTCTGGATTTCTATTTTTGAAAGTTGGCAGGTATGTACAAGAAAACCTTCAACAATACAACACTAGAAATGATTACAAGAGACTAATAGAAAACAAACAAAACATCTTCATGGAAGCAGAAGCTCAGAAAGCAGCAGACGAGGAACAGGAAAACACATTTTACACATGTCAAACCACGACAGCCATCATTTCAACAGTAAATTGAAATTAAATCATGGACCCACTTTACCAAGGTACTACAATACAATACAAAGGCCAGAGGAGATAAACACAATAATACACACACAAAAAAATAATACACACAATAGAAGTAAATATCACCTCCTTTAAGGTAGAAGATGCCAAAGCCAAACATAAAACAAGCAGCAGGCCCAAACCAAATAAATCTTCTAGGAACATTTGAAAACAACTCAGTCATGGTTATTACAGACATGGTCTTCCCTGTTCAACACTTGCATCAAACTACAAAGAATACCAGACACCTGGAATAGAGCTGTGTTAAAAGTTCTTTGCAAAGGCAAAGGAGACGCTCGCACGACATACTCATACCGAGGCATTGCTGTAGAAAATACTGCCTTCAAAATATTCACATCAATCCTAACAAAGAAATTACCAGAGGAACAATTTGGTTTCCGAAAAAGCAGATGTACGCTGCATGCAGTAAAAAATTGAATAGATAATATCATGGAGGAAAAAAGAGAAAAAGGAGGGAAGTTATTCACAGTGTTTGTAGATTACAGTAAGGCTTTTGACCTCCCGGACAGGAACATTATCGTGAAAAAAATAAAATAAAAAAACTAAAACTAAAGGGACTTACTGGTCAAGATCACACAATCGCCTTAATCATCCAGAACATTCTAGCAGACAATTATATCACCGTGGTCGACAACATAACATCAGACGAGATAGCCGATTGGAATGGAGTCCTTCAGGGTGACCCCCTAAGCCCCCGTCCTATTCAACATCGCAACATGGGATGTAGTAAAGAGGTAAAAAAGAATAACGAAAATGTTAACGGTCTTTTTATGTGCAAATGATATGGTAATTGTATCCAGGCAACGAGGACGCCTACAAACAACACTGGAGAACCTCTCAAAATGGTGATCATGACAAAGACACACAACCTCTCAATATGGGCAAACCAAAATAGCTTATACATCAATAGGACTAAAACAAAAGCTATGATATTTAGGAACGGAGGAAGGTTGGGGAACAACGACAAAGAAATTTTCTGCGCTGAAGATTCATTAGAGATACAATCAATGTATAAATACTTAGGCATAACACTGCAATCACTAGGAGTATAGTCAAAACCACCTTAAATAAGTTGCTAAAAACCAACATGACCGCCACATCGGTGTTACGAACACCAAAAAATTCACCAAACACTTCCATGTAACAAGTAACCCATAGGAAACCAAATGATTAAGAGCTCCTGGCCTACATACATTTTATATAAAATTGTGAGGCAGTACTTGCTAGAGTAAGGAACATCTTGGTCATACTCATAAACAGTATTACGGTTGTGAAGTTAACTTTGGGTTTCTTCATTGCCTTTCAAACCACCTTATAAATTGCAAGATTTCAGGAATATTATTACTTACTCAATGCTTTCTCCAGGTTTCCTGAGGAGCTATAGATGAACTTGTGCTTTTCTTTTCTTCTCACACATTTTAATAGTATTTTTTATTTTTAGTTCAAAGGCGATGGTTTCATATTTTTAGGTTGAATGTTCAGGAAGGGATTCCGGAATAGGAGAGAAATAAAATGGTACATATTTGCGGATAATTATTATTTATATCTTTATTTTTGTATGTAAAGGAATCATCTAAAAGACCTACTTTGTGCCAATTTCGACTTATGGTTCAGAAACATGGGTGATGAAGGAAAGGGACAAGATTAAAATATGAGCAGTGGAGATGAAGTTCCAGAGGAGTTGGGTAGGAGCAACAAGAATGGACAGAGTAAGGAATGAGAGAGTCAGGGAGATGGTAAGAGAGGAACCATTGCAAAATAGAATAGAGCGATCTAGGCTACAATGGTGTGGACATGTGCGGAGGATGCGGGAGTAGAGGATACCGAAGATGATGTTTGGAATGGAAATGAAAGGTACGAGGCCAAGGGGAAAGCCAAGAGACATACGGACGAAGGGAGTTAAGAAGAGTGTGGAGGAAAGAGGAGTGGACTGGGAGACAGTGAAAGACGAGAGATGGTGGATGGACAGGAAACGATGGAGAGGCTTATGTTCCAAGCAGACCCGACCAGCGGTCGGAAACTGCCCAAGATGACGATGATTAGGGCCCAGATGTTGTTGCCGTAAAAACATGCACTTAACATTTTCAAAAATGACTGTAAATTCTAAAAAATGCACTATAAAGTGGAGAAAATGATCTTATAATAATAAACTCGCCAATATTTCAAATATGACATCTTAAGCTCAAACGGAAAAGTCACTCAAAATAGATTATCTTGTATCAGCTACTAGCTTCTTCTTAACTCTGAGAGACGTAACTCCCTCATACAAAGCTGTGACATGACTAAATTGGAAAAATATGATCTTAAAATGCCGATTTCTCTAAAATATGACCAAAAAATTCTACCAAACTTAAAAATGCTGTTAAAATGGAAAATTAGCAAACAATGCAAAATAAAAATGACATATTTGAATACGGGGCGGCCTGTCTGGAGTTTCTATGTACTTCAGCATTGTTTTATACAGCTCAGTAAAAAGATGACATGTCATCAGCATCCGGGCCCTAATGATGATCTTTATTTTTGTTAGGTGCTCATTTCTTGCGTACACAGACCTTTGTGGAGACAGGATCGAGACAAGCTGCACATCCCTTTTTAGATGCAAGAATAATAAAAGGCTTTTCCAATGCTTAGACCTAAAGCTACACTAAGTAGTATTGGATTTTAGGGACAATTCTGAAATAAGGAAAAGAACAAGAATTATACATTTATATATGATGATGATAATTGTTTTAAGGGGCCTAACATCTAGGTTATCGGCCCTTAATGGTTTGGCTGATCGTGAAGATGAAAATGAAATGTAAACTAAAACTAACTACTAACTTATAAACTAGAAGAAGAAGTGGAAAACAAAGGGAGAATATGGCAAATAAAGGACAGGAGGAAAAGAAATGCCCTCAACCCTCGAAGAATGCGGATTGAGGGATTTGGAAGGAAGGAGAGCCATGAAAGGCAGATAGGAAAGAGGAGAGAGTCCGTCCCAGATGTAATGGATAAAAGGGGGAAAACCGGGCCAGCTCAGGAATCCCTCGGGGTCGCCATCTCCCGAAGTCACCGCCGTGAGCCCCTGAGGGTGTAGTAATATCCAGGGTGCACCAGAAGTGGTGGGGCTACATATACTCTGCCTCCTTGAGGGCCTTGTACAGAAGGCAGTAGATAACATGAAATGAAAAAGAAGGCTGACCCCTCGCAGAAGGAGGGTATCAGATAAGATGAGACAAGGGCCAATTAAGGCGGGAAAGGAAGAGACTCCCTAGGCCTCGGGCACCTTAATACCGTCGGGGTCGGAAGAGAACAAGAGTTGACCAAGTGAGGTCGACAGGAAAGAAGACGGAGAGGAGCCCGGCACAAGTAAGTGGAAGCAATGCCGGACTCAGCTGGGGCCCCATTGTCGCCAACCCATGTCCCACTAGGTGTGAGCCCCTGGGGGATAAATTAATATACATTCTATGAAATGATTGGAGATCATGATGAGACTCCCAAAGACATCAGGTGTTGTTAAAAGGAGGATTCTATCTCTTGAGATCTTTGCCGATATTACACACCAGTGCAACTATTGCCGAGAGTCGAAACTAGGAAAGGTATGACAATGAACAGCATCAGCAGCTTTTTGAAATACTGCTGAACCTCTTACTCGTACTTTAATTGGCTGATAACTGGCCTCTTAATTATGCAAAATTCTATTAAGAAAAAAAATTAGCAACACAGAAAGTGTGGGGAGAAAGGCCCAAGTATAAAGTCAAATTTAATTTATGAACATATTGTCAAAATGAGAGTCTCAATTGATCAAAATATAGGCCTGTTTTTCTTTTTTATTGGGGGGCACCCGTAGCCCGTTCCCCGGCATGACAGTCAACTCAAGCTACACCGCCTCTGACATGCCATTAGTCCTCGATAGCAGAAGAAACCAGTGAAGGAAATGGAAGAATTTGCTCTTTGAGGCTTAGTGCCTGTCCCCACACACTGCATGCTACAAGGAATCAATATGGATATATGGTAGGACGAATGGCCTGGTAAAAGTCCTGTAAGAGGAAAAGGAAAGTGCCTACAGGTGAAATCTGGCAGATTTGGACATGCAAGGATGTGGTCCAGGATAGATGTGTTATGTTAGTGTTGGTGATGTGTCGTGCATCGTTTGAAAGTTTCATATCCAAAGCCAGGATGAATATATTGGCGATCCATTCTTCATTGGCACTAGCAAGGACCTGCAACTGTGCTTCAACACTGTCAAGTTTCTGAATCCCGAGAGGAACTAGCCACAAATACTGAGAGCACAGGCTTTTCGTCTTTCGACAGTATGCCACAGCTACTTCCACGCTCGGCCTGTGAGCCTTAAACTGAAAATGAATAGTATCTTAGAACTAAGAGGACTCTTATTTCTAGTTCTTAAAACCTAACTACAGTCGAACTTCGATATCTCGAAGTGCCTTCGGAGATAAAAATTAATTCGACATATCGAATTTTTTCAAAAAGAAAGAAGAAAAAGAGGAGGGATACCATTACAGTATTATAAACATACGAATAGACAACTGTTGCTACTTCTAATGTTATTGTTACTAAAACTTCTCCTATGGGCCTACCAGCTATTGTTTAATGCTAGCGTATTAATTATTTACAAGTTTCAATCCATTCTGCTATAGTCTATTTTGTTAAACTACTACACTGTTATACAGTATTGCTAGTAAATTTTCATTTTACAGTACTTACAAATTCAAATCTTTGAAAAGAAGTCCGTCAGTTTCTGGTTCGCTTTCTGCAACACCCGGTTCTGCACAACGTTTTCTAACGGGTCAACAGCTTGAAAAACATCCTCTTCAACTGAAGGTTGTCCCTGTACATAGAGACGCAAAGCGGCCAGAATATCTAGAGCCTGTTCTCCATTTGGCACTTCTTTCGATAGCTGCATTTCATGGTTTGTGATGTCCACGTCCTCTTCCTCCGAACCATCTTGTTGCACTGTTACTGTTCCTAAGATTTCACTGTCTGTGGGGTGCTCAGTTATTAATACACATTAATGAAAGAGTCGTAATCTTCTTCACAAGAAAGAACGTTTTGATAATCCGACCATTCTTCAGGCACAGGTTCATCCAGATCTCCTTGTTCTTGAAACTCGAATTCAGTTTTGACAAGACCGGCTTTGCGGAAGTAGTTTGCTATTGTTTTTTCCGTTACATCGTCCCATGACTTCTGTAACATCACAACAGCATCCAGAAGATTGATATCGTTGAGTTGTTTTCCTGTCTGAGTTTCTCAATAACCGTTGGACACATTTCTTTCTGTAGTGGTGTTTCATGTTTTTTATAACACCTTGGTCCAGAGGCTGCAACTTTGAGGTCATGTTTGGTGGTAAAAAAACAACACGTATATCTTGCAAGTTTCCTGTGACCTTAGGATGAGAAGGACAGTTATCGCCAAACAGAAGTATTTTCCGTTTTTCGCGAAAATACTTCTTAAGTTTATTTAACCAGGATTCCTAAATTTCACTTGTCATCCATGCTTTCTTATTGTTTTGATAGTCCACAGGTAATTATTTTACTCCTGAAAAACACCTTGGTTTCGCAGACTTACCGATTACCAAGAGTTTTAATTTTTCCAGTACCAGTCATATTTGCCGTAACCATTACTGTCACTCTTTCCTTGCTTCTTTTCCCACCGTGACACGTTACCCCTCTAAATGCGAGGGTCTTTTCTGGCAAACATTTAAAAAACAGACAAGTTTCATCGGCATTGAATACATCATGAGGGTCGTAATCTGCCAGTCGAGTTGGTAGAACGTCTCGTCGATAGTCATCACAGTCAACCTCAGATACACTAGCACACCTCACGTAACTTCCTGCATAATTCCGTTTCGATGATTAAATTTATCTAGCCATCCTATACTAGCCTGGAACGATTCTATGCCTATCTTCTCAGCAAATTTATGTGCTTTTTTACGAAGCAAGGAGCCTTGACGTTGAATGTATTTGTCCCTCATACACTTGACCCACTTAAACATAGCTTCCTCCAACTGAGGGTAACTTGAGCTCTTAAAACGTTTCCTCTCCGATGAAAAACGTGACTCCTGAATAGCACTAGCAATCTTGTCTTTATTTTTCATAATCGTTGACGGTGTGTTAGCTGGAATCATCATGTTGCTGATATTGGCTCCGTATTGACACAATTCAGCAAAGTCTAAATTTATTTTGAACCGCCCTTACAATACAATTAAAATCTTGTTTTACTGATACATGTTTCGGGATGTGGACATCCCTTCTTCAGTCTGCATGAGTGACTTAAAAGTACATTTTCATATTATTAAAAGAATGTATAAAAACATGAAGAACATACAATCTTATATACATTCTACTGTGCTAAATCCTTCCAAAAATTGCTAACGTTTGTGTAGATACATACAAATAGTGGTACATTAAAAAACATATATATTATAAAAATCACTGGATAAAATTAGTATGGGTGGCATTGAAATGGCCTTTGTTGAAAACATGCACTGTAATTTTTTTTCTGTTAGGAACACTAAGGTCCTTAACCTTAATATTAAAAGTGGGGAACATTGTTTATGGTTAAAATTCTTGATTGATATAATTTTGTCGGATTAACTCTATTTTCTATGAGTGGGGCTTTAATAGTTTTTTCTTCAATTTTTCAGGACTATAAATTCATCATCCATACTCTAAATATTGGAACAACCGACTTATGCAATTGGACAGCAATTTCTACTATCCACCCTATTGTATTTATGAAATGGGCCAGTACAAATATGAAACACATCAAACCAGCAACGTTTTTTTCTTGGAAATCAGCATTTCCAATGAATGGATATAATACATATGTTTAACAACAAGCCCCACTCCTAGAAAATAGACGCCTCGCACTTAACCTAACACAAAACACCCACTCAAACAGCCCCTATCACCACAACATTCTACATCAACCCCTAACACATTGTATAAGTCCTTCAAGGCCCATACAATATTTAAACACATAACTATCTGGGCCTTTGTGATGAACCATACACCGAGCCTCCATCAGAAGATTGGATCCAGTGCAGAAACTGTAAGGCTAGGAGTCACAAATCCTGTACATCGTATTCTGGGCGTGATCAATATTATTGTGTTGATTGTGAATAAACAAATTGAGCACTAATGGAACTCTGAAAACTATAAGAATTATTAATGTCTAGGGTATTGAACGTATAGTTCCTTTAGTTATTACAGGTGGTCTGTGAACGTTATATAAACATATTGAAAAACAATCTTTGATCCCATTTATTTGCAATGTTGAGTTTCTGTCAAATGTATACTTGCTTAGTATTAATATTCTCATTTCTTACACAATGCATTCCGTTACTCACTTTGCCCTGCTATACGGTCAAAGTGAATAATTTGACATTCACTTAATACTGAATTCTAATTAAGAATAGTTTTGCAATTGATTCTGTTTTATACAGCAATTGAATGGAAAGATAACAATGAACAATTACAGTAAATTGCATGTCATTGTCGGATGTAATTACATAGATATGCTAATATAAATTTAGTTTATTCACTTTGCCCGGTCTTCCCCTATACGATAAACACATTGTAACGCAGGACATATCAGAAATATAAATTGGTCCGCCCCAAATATGTCATTTTCATTTTGCATCTTTTTGCATTTTTTGTGCTATTTTTCCATTTTTAAAGCATTTTTTAAGTTTGGCAGATTTTTTGGTCTTTTAAAGAAATCTGCCTTTTGAGGTCATTTTTTTTCCAATGTAGTCATGTCACAGCTTTATATGAGGGAGTTACGTCTCTCAGAATTAAGGAGAAGTTAGTAGCTGATACAAGATAATTTGAAATATTTATTCCAACCGGGTGGAAACTAGTCTTAGCAACAATCATGGCGAAATTGCTGCGGGTATTGCATCAAAACTGAAAAAATTGCCGGACAAGGACACCGGGTGTGAATCATTATGCAAAATCTCAGACATTCTTTCTGGTGAAAACTACTGCACGGATGGGATTGAGGAGGATTTAGCAGCCAACGACCTTCCTCACTTCAAGTACACTCCGATTACATCAGTTGGTGTAGAACGCAGCTTTTCAAGATATAAAAACTGGTTGGCTGATAATCGCAGATCATTTACATTTGACAACATCAGAATGACATGCGTAGTGCAGTGCAACTCGGACTAAAATGAACATATACCTTTTGTTAAGTGCTAGAAATATATTTTGATTGACTTTTTAGTTTGAGTAAGATGTCATTTTTAAAATATTGGTGAGTTTATTATTATAAGATCATTTTCTCCTTCTTATAGTGCATTTTTCAAATTTCTAGGACATAAATACAGTCCTTTTTGAAAATTTTAAGTGCATTTTTTAAACTTTTTTATGGCAACAACATCCGGGCCCTAATTATTACTAATCTTAAAAAGAATATCAGATAGTTTTTGACTAACAGGAGAGTAACTCGTACAAAGGCTTTAGGTAGGCAACACTGGAAAATGACGTCCTGTACATCTGGCTCTATACTGAAGAGGAAAATTATGTTTGCAGCAAATTGAACTTAGGGACTGAACTTCACTTACACTGTAGGCAGGAAGTTTGTGGCCACTGCTGGAAACTGTAGAAAGTAGAAGATTGTGGTGCAACGTAACACTTACCTGGGGAGCACTATACTCTACCCCGTCCCACCTGACATAATTATATCAAGTAGCAATAACCATATGCCTAAGTCCAAGATTACGATGAAATCAGCTAACTCCTCATCATCGTAGTCTTCTGCTGTATCAGTTTCTTCCTCCGATTCAATGGTGAATGACGAGTTCATCTAGCTCAGGAATGTTTCTCACCTCTTAGTCGAAATACTCCACGATTCTCTTTTCTGTATGTTCTACCTCGTTCCTCCATATCTCATCCGTCACGTATTGCATATTTACACGTCAATTTTAAGAAATTCTAGATAAATTTGTTATGCTCCCATCCAACCCCTCTCAGAGTCCTTACAAGTGCTTCTTAGGCACACTTTCATCAGTTCTATTTATCGAACTGAGGGTGGTTAAACTGTGAGCAAGGACGTGATCCACTTCACCCGTCCATTAGTGGTGGCTAGAGAAGTATGTATTTATTTCCCATTAGAAAATACACACAATACGTGCTTTATGTTATAAATTCTGGGTAATTATAAAACAACAGTTATAATAAAACCTAACCTTCGTGAGATTCGAACCCTGGACACATGAATGAGAGTAATGCATCGTGACCACTCAACCATTTGCGTGTGGTAAGTAGCAGGCTCAGGAAGTACCGCAATGATAAGAAAAATCTTTAGCATAGTAAAATGTGTAATACGAAGGTCACTACGGAACTTTTGAGATGTTGACTTTTGGAAGTTGACCCACTTGAATGGAACACAGGGTGTGGAAGTCCCATCCTTTGTGAGTAAACTGGTAGCAGGAAGCGACTCTGGGAAGTCCCGCAGTTGAAGGTCGGACAAGCCACGGCGTGCAAGTAGTCAGTCGATGCAATGGAGCTGGAAAGGGAGCCTTTTTGTGCAATGATTTTCTACTATTTTAGAAGTGGATTAAACCAGTTTCAATGTTTTGAGCATTTGCAACAGGATTTTTGGGAGATAGCTCCTTCCTGTGGTTTCAGGAATTTAAAAGGGGCCGAAAATTTTTGAAAGATGAAGAGAGGAGTGGGCATCCAATAACGGCGGTGACTGAGGAAAGTACCACAACCGTGGCAAAAATGCTCCGCTTAAATAATCGTCTAACATTTGAAGCAAGAAATTGAGGCAGCATTGCATATTGGCTCGCCAGCAGTTTTGACATTTCTGCATGAATTCCTTCGTGTGAGGAAGGTCTCATCCCGATGGGTGCCGCACAATTTGGCAGAAGAACAAAACCACATCCGTGTGGAATGGTGTGAGAAAGTGCTGACTAGATTCAAAGGAAGGGGACTCTATACGGGTTTCTGACGTCTTCACAAGTGACGAAACCTGGATTTATCAATTTGATCCGGAGACGATGCGGCAATCAGCGTTGTGGATCTTTCCCGATGACAACACACCGATAAAAGTGAAGCGCCCCCGAAGTATTGGCAAGAAAATGGTGACTTCATTCTTCTCAAAGGGTGATCCATACCTGCCAACTTTTACGGTTTATCCGTAAAATTTACGGAAATTGCAGCATTTTACGGTTTTACGGATGAACGGTGTCATTTTACGATTTCGCGGACAAGAATTTGAAAAGATAATTTACATTCGATAATACCGCCCACTTCCGTACAATCGATTGTTTACGTGGGTCGAAGGCAAGTCCACGATAGTCGATAACTCGTTCTTTGATATGATTCGTACTTTTAACCGTGTGATGTTTGTGTCTTCATTGTAATTGAATTTGAAGCCGGGATAACCGTTCTTCCATGTGAATCTTAGGTGTCGACAGGCTCTGCTTCGCATATTCTTTGTTCCGTTCCGTTCGCTCGTTGCGATTTAAACCATATTCTTTGACCACGTTAGTTGTTCATTGTTCGCGAAGTTGGCGTTCCTTGAATGTTTTCGTCTTTTAAGGTTATGGCATATTTTAATGAAGCGTTCGAGTTTTTGTGCTATAACTTCGTGCTTCTTCGCAGTTTCCTGTATTCCTTGGACTAATTACATTCGTTCCACGTGTGTGTGTGTTTTTTTTTTCTACCATGTGCATATTCTTTCTTCACGAGGTTGGCGTCGTATTCATTTAATGGTTTAAGACTTTGTGTGTTTTGACATGTTTTAATGAAGTGTTGGCTGTCTTAAGTGTTTTATGTTATAATTTTATGTGACGTTCAGTGATCCAGGTTCCTTTCGATGTTTTAGTAGATATCGAGAATAAACAAATCCAACAAGAAACACTACTTCCAGACATTTAAAGAATCATACTCGGTTGATTTTCCGTGCATACTAAAATCAAGAAAGGGAGAAAAATTTGCCCTTTGCACGGTATGTGGGTGTGATATTAATATTGCACATGGTGGAAAAAACGATTTAAGTAATCATGTGAAGTGCGGTAAACACATTAGTTATGTTAAATCGAAAGAAGATAGCAAGAATATCAACACCTTTTTTGCTAAGTCTGGAAACGTTGACAGTGACGTAATTAGGGCCGAGTGTCTGTTTACTTCCTTTTTGGTGGAACAGAATGTGCCCTTAAGTGCGGCTGATCATGCTGGTGCTTTATTTAAGAAGATGTTTCCCACATCAGAAGTTGCAAAGAAATATAGTTGTGGTTGCACGAAAACGACATGTATTGTAAATAAAATGGCAAAAAATGCATCATCTGAAGTTGTTAAGTGCCTTCAGAACGGACCGGATACAGATAAATCCCTTTTCTTTTCATCAGTGAGAAACTACTTTTATACTGCCTGTGACTACATCATCAACGAGTTTCCACTCAAGGATGACGTGTTAAAGAATGCTCAAGTTGCTAGGTTAGACAAAATTGAAGATGCACAGTTAACTTCCATTCGTTTTTTTTTCTTGGAAAAGTTTCCTATCATGTTATGCAAGGAAGAGAATGAAACTACAGATGAGGTGGTGAATGAGCTTCAGAGGCAGTTCACAGCTCTTCAGGTAGATGACACTTTGGCTGCACATCAAGATGCTGCAAGTGATTCCAGTTGGGCACAAATATCAAGAATTCGTGGAGCCGATGGACTTCTTAAGTATAACCGAATTTCTAGAGTATTGCTCTCTATTCTCACCATACCCCATAGCAATGCAGAATGTGAACGTTTTTTTTTTTTTGCCTTGTGAAGAAAAATAGAACACAGTTCAGGTCATCCATGTCCAATGAATCTCTGGGGTCTATTTATATTTTGAAGACCAGGAGGTCTGGTCCCTGTTATGACAAAACATTTTCTCAAGACTGTTTGCAGGAAGCTAAAAAGGCCACAACCATGACTTAAAAGTTGAACTAGCATGTGATTTGCAGTGTGTATTATATTATTTCTTGCATGTGTTACGTTAAACAAGTTTTATTGTTTAAAGTCTTTTTCAATTATCGTATATCAGCTTAATCTATCAAGGAAGTCCTGTTATGTCTGCTCCAAACCAATATTCACCACGCCTGCTGCTGATTAACATGGATTTCTTCTTGATTGTTATGTTCATCTACAAATCATGTGAGTAGATATGATTTCATTGAAGTATCCTGTTTAAAGCGTGAATTATTGTATTTTGTAGCCCAGAAGTATTATTATTTTCGTCAAGCCGGGGTATGTCGAAAATCGTTAGATTTTTTGTCGCGCGTGAGTTTTACTGATAGCCCTTTTCAAAAGTTGGCAGGTATGGTGATCATGTGGCAACCATTCCTCTGGAGGAACAAAGGACAGTTACCACTAATTGGTACATCACGGTTTGCATACCAAACGTTTTTGCCAAACTTCAAGAACGTTGGCCACGGACGGGACTGCGAGGGATCCTTCTCCATCACGACAACTCGTCTGCACACGCGGCCAACATGACAAATCAGTTCCTGGACCCTACGGAGGTCAAACTAATGACTCGTCCACCTTAAAGTTCTTACCAGGCTCTGTATGATTTTTGCTCTTCCCGAATGCAAAAAATCGCATGCGTGGGAAGAGATTTTCAACCTCTGAAGTCTGTTATGACCTACGATGAGGAGCTTGTAGCCATCGAAGAAAACGTGTGGAAGGAGTGCTTCCGGAAGTGGTTTCAGCAAATGCAAAAGTGCATACAGTGTGGTGGTGAGTACTTTTAAGAAAGTGCAACAATCAGAATAATTAAAAAGAATTACTTTTGGTTTGCGGCAAAACTACTTAAGTGACCCTCGTACATTGTATTTCGACAATCTACATCAATTTTCCAAGTGTCTACTACATTTTGCAAACAGAGTATTCTTTTTATAACGAGTTATATATGCTGTTTAATTTGCTTTCTGATACAATTAACTACATTTTAGACTTGAAATTCAAGCAATGCAGCAATCACTGGAACAAAGATATGCAACAAAGTTTTGTGTGAAACTTGGAAAGTCTGCAGTGGAACCTTTCCCAAAGCATTTCTTTGACATGTCATCAATTTTTTTTCTTTCAACATTTGAAATCCCTCCCGGAAGGACATTGTTACAGAACAATTGACGACGTGAAAGCAGCTGGTACAATGGCTTTAAACGCACTAATATAACTATCCCAATGTTTCAGCAGGCTTTTGGGAGCGAGTGATATTTTCATTATGACCCTGAATTAAGTCTGGCGGAGCGAAGTCAGGACTCTAGGATGACTGAGGCAGCGTCGACATGTTAGATTTGGCGAGGTAACTGGTCATGACAGAGGCAGTGTGGCCTGGCGCGTAAAGTTTAAACAGGCCTTTCAGGATGCCTTTGCAGCTTGGAAATCACACTGGCAAAGATGTATAGACGTGGGAGACAACAATTTTGAAGAATTTGAATGCATTATAATCTTCAGGTCAATAAATGTTCATTAATCGACTTGGTGACATTACTTTCCGAGCATGCTAAGCAGCATACCAGACCTGGTAAAAGTGCAAAGCATGAAATGTAACAGGCACCATGGTATGTTAACCATATACAGTATACTGTACAGTAAGTATAGTCTGCGTTGGAGGTTAGAATCTCGGTGCTGACAGCAGCCACCAGAGTGTGGTCGTATCACCCTCATTTTTCCACACTCCTGCAGATAAATGCAGAGATGGTATCTAATTTTAAACTCCAAAGCACCTACCCCTATAACTAGTCACCACAGAAACACAGGTTATCAAACAAACCCAAAATGTACCAAAACTGAATGGTAGTAGTATAGATCGCGATACATTTTACTTCTAAATTCCCCTTGACACAAAATGGAGGCATCCATGATGTCATGGACGACACATGAGATTTAAAAAACATATAAGTTACATGTTATATTCTATGTATAAGGCTTAGACATAAACGTAACCAGGGGCTTACGCCCCAAGCACCGGAGTTAAAATTTCTCAGCTGAGCCGGAAATCATACCCCACCCTCTGGGGCAACAGGTTTAGGGTGATCACTCTACCTGTTCCCAACATACTCCATGACAAAGCAGGTCCTCTTGTAGGGAATGATATTGTTCTCTCGAATGTGAACAAAGCTGTCCCCTTTGCTCCAAACAAATTCCTTCTCCTTCAATATCCTTCTGACTGAAGTAAACGATCCTTTAAAAAAATAAGTCTCGTAATTTTCATTCAGATGGTCAGCAGTCACTACTTCTCCTGTGATATGAAGAAAATGGTACAAATTAATAGAAGCATTCAACGAAGCTTACAACATATGTTTATGAGAAGCTTGATGTCAGCCACATACTCTATTAGAGAAGAAGTAGGCCTACAATATTCTTACCTTGATGTAATTTGGAATAACTGAACCTTGCAATGGCTTCCTTAGCAAAATCATCTATTCCAGTTATAGGAAACATACGTTTTGATGTTTGCCTGGTGTAACAAGGAGTTTCCCCTTCCTAGACTCTTAATCTCACTATCTGGACAGCAGAAAATCCATGCTGTAATAACATTACCAGTAGCCTACCATAGATTAAAATTTCACGAATATTACACGACACGTTCATGCATATCAACTCGCTGAGAGAACGACCCCAGAATACAGCAACAACCACTAGTAGCCATGCCAAGCTTGAAGCGTACTTCCTAGTTCATAAGTAAGATTGCACCCACTGAAATAGGTTAAATCCTACATAAAAGCAAAGTCTTGAGTAAGTAACATGTGAATGATGGGTTTATTACATTGAAGAGGCATGGTTTCTGACCATGTCCTTCAGCAAATTTGTAAGCTTCCAGAATGGAAATAGGCTACAATGACTTTTATGCACTTGGAAGTCTACAAAGATACAGCAATCAATTCCTATGCTAAATGATACTAGTGGGAGGCTAATTAAGCTAGGATAATGTTGCTACCGTAAGTGTGCATCTTATTTGGCTATGTTGAGGTTATGTTAGGATTGAATACGAAAAAAACATTCTTAAGAATTTATCAAAATACTTACTCCCACCAGGCCAGCCATTTTTACAATTCATTCCATATTACTATGCTTACTTGCTTTTTCCTATCTTCTTTCTTGAAGCAGTTATACATACGAAGTACGTCCAGAAAGTAAGTTCCGTTTGGTAATAACATTAAATTGTGTACAGATACAGAAAAATTATTTATTGCACAAAATTCTACAATCCTTGAACTACTTTTCCACATAACTGCCGAAATGTTGCAGGCATTTGTCGTAGCGTGGCACGAGTTTTTGTATAGACTACCTTCTTCATAGACGTGTGCCGCCTGTGTCTTCAACTAGTTGTACGTTCGCTGCAGCGCAGTTCCGCATATGCGCGGTAGACGCTCTGTATCAAGGAGAAGAAACTTGCGCCCATTGGAGAGCGCTGTCAGCCACGTACGCGTTGTTGTGTTTCATCACATGCCAATACATAATCTTATGCATCGCAAATTCAAATACAGTACCAACTTCACACACAAAATGACCACATGCAGGAAATAGTGCGCAATCCATCAGTGTCCGAACGTACAGCCTTAAAATACACAGTTTTCAACAAGAACAAATTGAAAATACACATGAACATGAAATGACCCTGAAAGAAAAGGAACATGAAATAAACTGAACAGTTGGATAAAAATGATTGTCACTCTTCAAGTGGTAGGTGTGCCAATTTTGGCACAGGCAGTCTAAAGACATCATTCTTCAGTCTCACTGACACTACTCTGACTACTTGATCCTGACTTCAATGCACTTCTTCAATTTCACCAAGGGGTAACTGGAGAGGGGAAATGTTGCCTTCCTTCACAATTACAACAGTTCTAGGTTGGAGATTGGAAGTCGAACTGGTCCATTTGCTGCGCTGCTGCAGATGAGTAAGATGGTCTCCAGACCATCTCTTCCAGAAGAGGTGGAGTCTCTGTGGAAGAACCTTACCTTTGGTCAACAAAGGTATTTTAGAGGAAGTAAGGTCAGGTTCCGGTTGGGCTGTGAGAGGTGAGCTGATTAGGAAATGACCTGGGGTTAGAGATGTAAGATCATTGGGGTCAGTAGAGATGGCAAGTAAAGGGCATGAATTTATTTTTAAGCATGCCTCAATTTAAGCAAGTACAGTCGAGTTCTTCGTGTGCAAAGTGTGACATTCCCATAACTCCGTCTCAAATGATGATTCAGCAATTTCACTCCTGCCTCCCAAAGGCCACCGAAGTTTGAAGCGTAGGGTTGAATGAAGTGCTAGTTGAAAACCTCTGCTGCTGGTGAAATTGACGAACTCTTCCTTTGTTTCTCCTTGCTGGGATAGGGATTATAATTCCTGCTGGAACCCATGAAGTTTGTTCTACTGTCTGAATACATGAAGCACATTTCTCTTCTGGCGATGAAACGCTTCAATGCTGCAAGGAATGCTTGAGTAGTTAAGTCTTTCACTACTTCTAATTGCACTGCCTTAGTGCACTTACAGAGAAATATACAAATGTAACCCTGGACATAGGTCTTGCTACAAGCATCTCCAGTCTTCAAATAAACTGACCGGCAAAAAAAGTGGAAAACTTCAATTTTTTATGTAATTTCTTAATTTATTCCACTAAAATGTATCGGTTTTCCAATATTTGCATTATTCATGTAAATGTTAGATGGTTGGCTACAGAAAATACTGAAACATGTTTTACAACACGCTTTAACTCACAATTTTCGTTACATTTCACAAATCTAACAGTTTTCTATTTTTTTAGTAATGTTCTTTTGGGCTGGTTTTTATCAAACATATTGCCAAACAAAACAGTGTTAATTTTTGCACTGCACGGGAACACTGGTCACTAGAAACGAGTGTTTCCACCCTTAGCGTCCATGACAGCTTGTAAACGCTCTGGCGTACTGTTCACAACTCGTCGAATGGCATCTGCCGGGATGCGATCTCATTCCTCCAGCAGTGATGTTCTCAGTTGTGCCAAGGTGGTGTGGTCACGCTGTCTAACGTTCCTTCCAAGCATATCCCATACTTGTTCGATCGGGTTCAAGTCTGGACTACGAGCTGGCCAGTCCAGGGTTTGAATCCCCACTTCCTGCAGATATCGTACAACACAGCGAGCAGTACGAGGGCGGGCATTATCCGGCATCAGCATGAAATTCTGACCAACGAAAGGCGCAAAGGGCATCACATGGTTCATCAGGATCTCTTTGATGTACCTTTTGGAATTGAGCGTCGATGCACACCAACTCAGTCCGCGCCATAACGTTGATGCTACCCCACACTATAACCGAGCCACCTCCAAATGGAGTCCTGGAGGAGAAAGCAACAGGGCTGTACCTCTCCCCGCGCCTTCTCCACACTTTCTCTTCCATCTGGAGATCTAAGGTTAAAGCGACTCGTCAGTGAAGAGAACAGAGGCCCACTGCTCGTGGGTCCATCCCAGATGCTGCCTTGCGAAGCGAAGACGCGCCTCTCTTGTGATATCGTTCGAGTGCGGGTCCACGTGCAGGTCTCCGGGACGAAAGATGAGCTTCTTCAAACCTTCTTCTTACTGTTTGCTCACTCACTCTCACATTTCTGACATTTTCCAGTTGATTTCGCGCCTGGACTGCTGTGGTATGGCGCTCACGCAGAACTTGCAGGGTGAGAAATCTGTCATCTCTGGCACTTGTGCTTCTTCTACGGCCTGACCCTCGTCTCCTGTCGTATGTTTGGAGTTCTCTGTAACGTTGCACTGCATGGTGAATGCTACTGAGAGATGATCCAATGACCTCAGCAACATAACAGAAGCTGCGGCCATCCTCCACCAATGCAACTGCCTGTGCAGCTCCTTCACGGCTAAGAGGCATGTTTTAGTGTGAACTGCACATGGATAACCTACTAAAATGTATGACAATGGTTCCCAGGTGTTCAACAAATGCCAGTTGCTATCCCTAGAACAACAATAAGCGAGCGGCAACACTCATAAACCTAAAGCCCTTACAGTGCACTTCCCGCCATAAAACCATTAAGATAGGCTCATCGCAGATGGGGGGTAATTGGTGGTAATAAACCACCCTAAGAAATGTCATATTATCAATTTCTATTCACGGATGTTTCAGATGTGTGTTCTAATGTGTGAAAAGCTTATAAAATGTGATTACATCTTTTTCATGGCTAATTTTTTTACTTTTTACACTACTTTTTTAACTGTTCCACTTTTTTTGCTGGTCAGTGTAGAATGGACCTGTAAAATCTGTGTCAGTATTCAGAAATGGTCTGGTTTGAGAAATGCACACTGTTGGTAACTGACCCATCAGAATGTGTAGTTTTAACCTATAATGTTTTATGCACTTGTTGATTACTCTACGAACAACTGCCTTTCCATTAATGATCCAGCAACGTTGTCATAACTGTAGCTAACGTTAATTGGGTCACTGCATGCAGCAGTATCTCATGTTCACTCTTGATAATGAGATCGGTAAAATGATGTTTACTGGGTATTTTTTGATATTTGAAGTCATAATCTCGAAGGATTTCGTTGTTGTGGATGATAGGCACCAAACTGCAAAGTTCACTGTGTCTTGATAGGGAGTTATGTTTTAAGAGATCAGATATTTCTGCATGAAATTCAGTAGATTGAACGTGCTTGATGCATGCCAAGTTGGTTTGTTGTATTTCAGCAGTGGTCAGTAAACCATGTCGTTTCTCAGTAGATATACACCTGGCATTTTGAGTAAATCTGGAGCAGTAAGTAAAAACTCAAAAGTTTAGTATTATTTCTTCTGGCCGGGATGAGACCAAGTAACTAATGGTTGAGTTGCATTGTTCTGAGACCTGAATTGAAGTTTCATCAGTAGGAATGGGAGATTTGCTGCATTGGTGCCTCGTGAAATGTCTGCAGGATTTGATGCAGATGCTACGTGTTTCTAATCACTGATGGAAGTGTTGACGTTGCACTTCAGCAACTCTATGGTGGAGATGTGATCCATGAAAGAACAATTTTGGAGTCTGTCCTTAGATGAACACCGTGGAACTGAAGTGATAGAACTGGAATCATTTTCTTGACCAGATGTGAGAGTAGAACAGCAGCAAACAATTCTAGTCTCGGCAACGGATCATGCGCACTGCCACGCATACATGATGCCAAGTAATGGGATCTCTCTACATTCCCTAATGAGCGATTTTTCAATATTTGGAATTCAAAGAGATCATGAGAATGCAGAAACTTCGTAACATCGCCAGAACATTCTGGCAAGCATATTTTTGGAAGACAACTGTATGAGCCTGTATTATTGTTCTGAGGTTCACTACTTTCACTAGGAGGAGGTGAGACATATGGAGATTGAGAATTAATTAGCCTTCAATTCATCGAACGTGTCTTCCAAGTTCTCTTCATGACTACCTGATTCATCAAGAATTTCAATCTGTGACTGAATTTAATTAAATTCTGGCAAGAGCATTAATAACCGTTCATTTTTAACATGATGCATTTTTAACATGATGGTCAATGAGAGTACTGTCATCAAAACCATACACTTGATTACAGAGCCTAGTGAGTGAAGCTCTAATAATGCCTCACTTCCTGACAAGAACTTTGGTTTCACTTTCAAATGTCATGTTTAAACTTGTTACATGCACAAAGGGACAAATGGGAAAGATGTGTAGGATAATGCCTTGATGATGGAGATGTGATCCATGAGAGAAAAATTTTGGAGTCTGTCCTTAGGTCAACACCGTGGAACTGAAGTGATAGAACTGGAATCATATTCTTGACCTCATGTGAGAGTACCGTAGAACAGCCGCACACAATCTTAGTAGAAGCTCCTTGTTTGCAGAATGCCCTCATGGGCTGATAATGCCCGGATTGCGGCACGATACTGCTGCATACCTCGAAGAAGTTGTACAAGTAGAATGCACTGTCTTGTTACATTCAAAAACACTGTCTGATGACACTCACCTTTTGTAATTATTAACTGATGTTGTTTAAACAGTCCCAAATATGTAAAATGAGAAGTTTTGAAATATAAACATTGACTGCAAGCTAACAAGCCGCTTCACAGTATCCATTCTTGATTACTAATTGTCCGACACTGGCAGAGTGCACCGATGTATTTTTCGCACCTACGAGAAGCATAATAACTGCCAAGATTGAATTCCAGATATACCCTACAAATGTCCAAGGTACGAACATGATTTCCTGCATACCTTTCTGCACGGTGAATGTAACATGAAGTCTGCATGAGACAATCAGTGATGCCTTCACACTACAAACAATTCTTAGAACATATTTAGCTTAAAAATCACTTGTTGTAGTGACCTGACAGGCCTTGAGGACGAACAATATGGATGATACCATACCCTTAAGCGCAATGCTAAAGGAAAAAACAGCAATCTGGTAGTACTGTAAAAGTAACATAATTAATCATCTGTCCACTGTACACAATATAAATGTAGAGCTATGTCCTCCAGATGACTTGCCACTGTTCCCTGCCCACTCTGTTCTAACACTCTGTCGACACAAAAAAAAGAGATAGTACCAACTACTCACACAAAATTACCACTTGGGGGGAAATATTACACGATCCATCAATGTCCGAACAATCTTATTTCAAGAATGAGACTAATATACTGACCGGCAAAGAAAATGGGATCGCTTGACAAAAATAACATTTAAGTGTCTAATTGATATTACAACTTTTCAGTCTGTGAACACAATAATCCCAATTGCTGGGACATGCAAAAAATAACCTGAAAAATAAGACATCTTATTAAACTATATGCTGTATATTTGGTTTGGACTGCAGAATAGGGAAAAAACCAAGGGATGACATGTTTTGCTCGTCAAGTAAGCATAATCAGATCTAAATCTATACAAGACAAAATTACCGAACCTACAATGACATCCACTTGAAGTCACTCCCCTCCAAAATTCAAAAACTTGGAAAGTGTGGCATCTGGTAAAATACTAAAACATTAAGCATCCAAAAAAAGAACTAGTTATATGTGCTACTTACTATGTTGCAAGACTGAGAAATTACAATCTCATCAACAAAGTCTCACTCCACCAACTAATCTATGAAGGTGTAGGGACTATTGCTGTGATATATTAATGCAATTAGTAATTGACTACTATAGACCATTAAATTAGTGCAGAAATGACCTACGAGTACTCGGCTGAGATGATGGTGAAAAGCTGGATATGCAACATACATAAACACTGTTTGTCTACTAAAAATGTGTTGATAGATCTTATATGGAGACTTTTCTGAAATACTGTAGTGGAATGTCTACAAGTTGCTCTGACGATGACTTTTTTGATGTAAAGAAATAAACTGTATGTATGTAGTTTTAGGTTCTTTTATAAAAGCAGTTAATATTGAAAACTTTGATGTACATCATTCTTACATAATCTTAATATATTTCTTTCTTCATTGTTTTATATACTATTTATACAAGAATTTAGGCAAGTCACCACGAACATAGTTCATTCTTAGTATTATTAATTGAAATTGGGAGGATAATTTATAGTCAACTGAACAATTGAGATTTGCCCATTTTAAGCCTATCACAAGCTCTTCTTTTTGTGGGAGAGTTTGTTATGTTAGGGGATACGGTATGTTATAAGCAAAATTATATTTTCATTCTTTTGTTCTTATTATATGAAATAAATTAAAAGGGACCTTACTCTGTGGTAGGAAGTATTTTTGAATTGACTAGTAACTTTTTGCCTTCTACTGCTGTAGTGTACACGTTGTAAATACCGAGCCAAGCTGTTACTGGTGAGGGCAGCAGAACGTACGCATGGCAAATTCAAAACTTTGTAGCACCCCCTAATTATTCATAGTTGTATCTCAGTTGGTCAATTTGTTGGAGTCGCAATGACCTCAATATGAAACCACGGAAAACATGGCTGTAACCATGGTAATCCACTCATTATATTGTTTGCAGACTTCATGGTGTGTGTCATTCAGATTACACCGTGTCTTCAGAACTACCGTAAATTAGATTTTCATATGGTATTTATGTAGAAAGTATTAAGACAATCTCATTTCAGCTGCTGATAGTTATGCACAGGGATGGGTGAGTTACTTTTCTAAGTTATTTATTTGCCAAATATTGGAAGTAAGTTCCCTTTAAAAAGTTACAATTGTCGAAGTTATAAATCGTTGCTTTCGTATATATGTAGTTGCTTAGTGACATTCTCCCAGCAATTTACTTGATTTGGATGGATTGTAGAAAAATTGAAAAACAAAATTAATATCACTACTACCCTAAATCAACCGGGTGCTCATCGTGTTGTAGCACACCGCATGCCTAAAATATATTTCTTGGCATGTGAGTATTATGCAGTTACACTAAAATATTTAGTAACCAGAACAATAATAATATTAAGCTATCCAATTACCAGTGTCTTAACTGCACATGCTTCTTTAAGTTCGCTGTGGAGCTGTTACTGTTTTTTTTTCATCTGTGCACACTTCACATTTAAAAGTGTAGTTCTTCACATCCAATTTAAAAATATATATACCAGTGTATATGCCATCGACAATTAGACAAAGTTAGTAGCCGAGGCTATAGGTGATTCTGTAGCGAGTATTTATCGTGCACGAAGAGAGCTGAAAAGTGCAGGAATAATAGTTTTGCCCAGTAAAACCCGTAACAAAGTGCAGTTTGCTGGACAAGTATGATGCCTTTTCAAAGGATGGGATTTGCAGGAAAGTTCATGAGTTCCTTCTCAAGAAAGAAATGCCTACGGTCGATAAGATTCTAGCGTCTATAAACCCGTTAGTTCCCGGTGATGCGTTTTCGCAACATCATATATTTTGTTTTAAAACAGTTGACAGCATTTACTGTTTAATTCTACGGATTCAGCCGTACAGTTGCTCTACGACTCCTGCTTCGAGCTCCAATTGTTTTCCACCGTATTTGACGTTGTGTCTTAGTGTGGATAGCTGGTGAATTCGTACATTGAATGATCTTCAGGAATGGTGATGTCTGACCGACAAAAAGGTAAGTAAATCATAAGGCATTTGAAGTTTAGGGATGAAATAATTTTCTTGTCTTGGGAAAACTAATCTCGTATCCAACAATGAGTCACTCAGGCTAGCTACATTATGAGTGTTGCGTTTTCGCAACACCGAGCACAAACAATATCAGAGACATTAAATTTAATTTTATTATCTCTAATATATTCTTATAATTCAAACTATTTTCTTTGGATTTCTGTGCTTATTTTAAATTTTTGTTCACTTGTAGGAACCTTTTCGTGCACAAGATTGTGACATTACTGCAGGATACTTCCGGATATGTTACAGGCCTACTGCCTGATGTATTCATGGCTCCCCCACAGGTAAGGTATGAGTATGATAGAGGTGACGAAGATACTGGGATAGCGATGTGGGCTGGGTAAATACCTAGTGGGAAGGTAAATATTGGGTATTTACGCAGTGGTCATTTAAATACCCAAAATGAGGGTATTTTCAGTTTTTTGAGCTTTGTACAACACTTTTTGACGTTTTTGATGAAGTGTTGGACAAACAAGGACTGAAACACAGGTACTTGATGCCTTAAATTGAAATCAGGAACAATATTGATCCTTCAAAACTTAAAGAAAGGAAAATTGACATCCGTGTATTTTTGTGTATATATATATATATATGTTTGGCACTGTAACCTTGGCTTTAAGTGTGTTTTTTCCTTAAACTAAAGTAAAATATTGGATAAAACCTTTTGGTGGTTTTGTGTTTTAAATTTTTAATAAATACCAAGATATTGAGAAGGTCGAGTTTTATTACGGTACTGGAAATGAGCAACAAAGATGTGGGAGGGAAAAGCTATATTATATGAATGATATTACAAACTGTTCTGAAAAACATATACAGTTTGTTGAAAACTGTATATTACACCTTTTATAGAACTTGGCCAATGCTCTGAATAAATTTCCCCCAACTTTTATCTCAATCTGTGCAAAAAGGCCTAGTTCAATTCTAACCCTGAATTTTTTAGGTTATAACTATTGAATTTTATCTCATCTAATTCCCAATTCTAATTCTGTCTTTAAGTCCCAATTCTAATTAAATTAAATTTTATTAACTATCTAATGTTGTTACAATTCTAAAAAGTTAATGTAGAATAGTTTGCATACCGGTACATCTTTTTTAAGGTTCAACTTACCACGACACAGGATTTTTAAAGGAAAATCTAAAATACCCGGGTCATCATCATCATCTTGCACAGTTTCCAGCCACTGGCCGGGTCTGTTTGGAACACAAGCCTCTCCAACGTCTTCTGTCTTCCCACCATCTCTCAGCCTCCACCCTTGTCCAGTCTTCTCCTCTCTTCTTCACGCTTTCTTCCACCCCTTTCAGCCACCTGTCTCTCGGTCTTCCCCTCGGTCTCTTCCCTTCCCACTTCGTCTCATGTACTCTCCTGGGTATCCTCTTCTCCTCCATTCGTTTTACATGTCCATACCATCTAAGTCTAGATTTCTCTATACCATCCTGTAATGGTTCCTCCTTCATTAATTCTCTGGTCCTCTCATTTCTTATTCTGTCCATCTTTGTAGCTCCAATACTGCTTCTCAAGAACCTCATCTCACTGGCCTGTATTTTGCTCTTCTCCCTTCCTTTCATAACCCAGGTCTCAGAGGCATACGTCAGGATAGGGACATAGTACGTCCGATATATGATCTTTTTGCTGTTCTGAGGGACATCCTTGCTCCATAACATGCTTCTCACACTCCTCCGAAATGCTTCTGCCTGCCTCCCCCGCTCATTTATTTCTCTATCGTTTCTTCCATTATCTTGTATCAGGCTTCCCAGATACTTAAAACTCTCCACTTTCTTCAGCTGTTCCCCACCAATTGTTATTCCCGTTGTGGTTCTTTCCTTCTTCCTTGTTGTGATCACCATCTCACTCTTATTTATGCTAAATTTCATCCCATATCCTTGTATTATTCCTTCCCACACGTCCAACTGTTCCTGTACCTCCTCCTCCTTGTTTCCCCAAATCATCAAATCATCTGCAAACACCATTGCTTTCATCTTTCCGTCCCCAATTACTTGTGCCACTCGGGTCATTATGTCATCCATCACCACAATGAAAAGTAACGGTGACAGTGCACTTCCTTGTTTCAGGCCGTTTCTTTGTTCCAACCAGTCAGATCTCTCTCCTCCCACTTTCACACAGCTCACGCTTCCCTTGTACATCTCCTTTATCCTCTTTATAGTCCATTTCTCTACTCCTCTATCCTCCAGGGACTTCCATACTTTGTTTCTGCATACACTGTCATATGCTTTCTCAATGTCCAGGAAGGCCATCAGTAGATCTGTTCCATACTCATAGTGCTGTTCTTGTAACTGCCTTACAGCAAAAATCAAATCCACTGTGGACCTTCCTGCTCTGAAGCCATGTTGTTCTTCCCTCATCCCTCCTTCTATCCTTGTCCTAATTCTCTTTTCCAAAACTTTCTCGAAGATCTTTGCACAATGACTCATCAGTGTTATTCCCCGATAGTTTCTGCAATCTGTTCTACTACCTTTCTTGAAGATCGGGACAATGATTCCTTTTTTCCAGTCCTCTGGGGTCTTCCTTTCCTTCCATGCTGTCCTCATCACTCGGTACAGCCACTGTATCCCCACCTCTCCTGCTGCTCTCACCATCTCCACACTCAACTCATCCACACCCGGTGCCTTCCCTCCTTTCATCTTGTTCACTGCATCTTCCACTTCTTTCCATGTTAAGTCCTTTTCTGTTTGCAGTTCATCTTCATCTTCCCCGATTTCTTCCTCCTCACCATCTTTTCCATTTGGGTTCAGAAGTTCTTCAAAATATTCTTTCCACATTTTCTTCAGTTCTTCCCTATTTTCTATCTCTTGTCCCCTTTTGTTCACCATTCTAACATAATCCGTAGGATCCTTCCGCCTCTTATTTTTTACCATCCCATACAGGACCTTTTTTGTACCTTCACTATCCTCCTCCATCATCTTTGTCCACTCTTCCATCCACTTCCTTCTCTCCTCAGCCACCACTCTCTTCGCCTCCTTCTTTCTTTCCTGGTACTCTTCCCTTGTCTCGACCGTCCTATTTTGATACCACCTCCTAAAGGCTCTATTCTTTTCCCTTACTATATCTCTTGTCTTCTCATTCCACCATGGTGTTTCCTTCCACCTCTTCTTACTACTTGTCCTCCCACATACTGCTTCTGCTGCACCCACTAGTGTCTTCTTAAATCTAGCCCATTCCTCTTCCACCCCTCTTTCTTCATCTGTTGGAATTCCTTCCTTTACCATTTTGAGGTACTCGACCCTTCTTTCCCCTTCTTTCAGTTTCCATATCCTTATACGTCTTTCCTGGTTCTCAGTCCCTTTCTTCTCCTTACTCCCTCTCAGGTTCATTACCAGTAATCGATGGTCGCTATCCAGGTTCTCCGATGGTATAACCTTGATGTCCGTGATGTTCTTATTTAGTTCTTTCTCATACAGTATATAGTCGACCACCGACTTCCTGGTCAAGTCATCACTGTACCATGTGATTGTGTGGCTCTCTCTTTTCTTAAACCAGGAGTTCCCAACTAGCAGGCTGTTCCTCTGGCAGAAGTCCAACAGTCTCTTTCCTTCCTCATTTCTTCCACCCCAACCCTCTGGTCCTAGAACACTCTCATAACCTTGTCTTTCTCTTCCTACATGGGCATTGAGGTCCCCCATAACAATCATATTTCTTCCTACCAGCTGCTTCTGCAATTCCTCTTCAAACTCCTCCTTCTCTTCAGAAGCGCAGCCTACTTGTGGAGCATATACTTGCACTATTTCTACGGTCTCTCCCCTCAGTGCTACTTTCACTTTCATCATCCTATCACTTATTCTCCTCACTTCTTCTTTTAAACCATCTCGTACTACTACTCCCACTCCATTCCTCTTTCCCTCTTCGTTCCCACTCCAGTACAGTCTATAGCCTTTTCTCAGTACTCTCCTTCCTTCCCCTTTCCACTTTGTTTCTGCCAATCCCAATAAATCCAACTTCCTTCTTTCCATCATATCCACTATCTCCTCCACCTTCCCCGTCAGCGTTCTTAGGTTTAAAGTTCCAAATCTTAGTCCGTGTGTACAGCCGTGTCGTCGTCTATTAAATCCATCCTGTCCGAGGCTCGTTCCATTTTTGAAAGCATTTGGTTTAATCCACTACTGGCTTGCTGGGCCTATCGTAGCTTCACCAGAGCCCCGTTAGCCGTCACTTTTCAGGGTTCCTGTAGGACCTTCACAGCTACCGTAACGGTCCCGGGGCACACGAAGTCCCCACTGTACTTCGCCCCTACAGGCAATCCCCTACTTTGTGCCGTTGCCCGTCTCCCACGACGTGGACGAGGGGTATTTACCCGAGTATATACCCTGGATATTTACCCCGATTTATAAATACCTGGGTATTTTACATCACCATACTGGGATGAACAATAAATTATCTAAGTGGACAGCAGCTAAGATCTGAAGCTGAAGTCAAGCATTGATGTAGCTATGATTCTGTATTACGGGAATCATGGCCTGAAACGGTGCATTTGAGGCAAGCCAACTCGCTTAGGATCCAAAGTGTAGTGTCATAATCTAAGACTGGGTTATCTGATTGACTTTGATGTCTACCAAGGAGAAAAGGGACAGCAGAGTAAATACAAACAAGATCTTGGTTTCAAGAGGAGGTATTCTTTTCTGAAACTCTGCCTCAAGACAGACATGGAAAATTCCTCCCTCATCAAATATTTGTGGACAACTATTTCCTTACTCTGAAAAAGGTTGATATTTTTACAGACCTTGATAAGTCGAACGGATGTGCTTGGTGAGTCTCTGGGAAGAAGCACGTGGTCGGTGACCTCGTGCCTGTCAGTAAGCTAATGGTTTAAGGTATGAATGAACAACTATGAAACGTGTATAAATTTCAGTATAAATTTATTACTTCAACACCGGAGGGAGAACTGGCACCGTTCCAAATCTTTCCCTTGTTGTTTGACACAAGTTTGAGCTAAAAAATACACATGTATTAGTACATTATAAAACAATTTAAACATTAATATTATTTTTGATTTCTGGCGTGCAAAGTTTGAAATGGCTTAAATGCTGGGTTTCGTGCACCAAAAATAAGGAGAAAAGTTTCGCCCTAAAACTTTGAGTTGTGAGTCCTTCTCAAGTTACGGACATCTTGGTCACCCGTCCTCAACAGTCAAACACTTAAGCAGTATTTAAAGCTCAAAGGCTTACGTCTAGTGAGATCGGGAGTTGGCGACCGACCCCGAGGGTTCCCTGAGCTGGGTTCGGTCTTTCTCCTTCCATTGCCTTTGGGGCGGTCTCTCTCCTCTTTACCTTTCCTATTTGCCTTTCCTGACTCTCTTTTCTTCCAAGTCCCTTAATTCTCATTCTTTGAGGGTTGAGGGAATTATTTTCCCCCCTGACGTTAGTTTCCCTTACTCTTATTTTTGTTTTCCATTTCCTCATCCTGAATGTAAGTATGTAGTTACTTTTAGTTGTAAGTATGTAGTTAGTTTGTGTATTGGATATAGTTCATTGTTCCATTAGACTGTGGTGGGTGTGTGTCTGGCAGTTGCATTGTTTATTAGATGTAGTTCATTGTTTCATTAGACATGGTGCATGTGAGTGGCTGGGGACAGACTGTTTTAGTGGTAGTATTTTGTTGGTGGGACTTCAGTATTCTTTCATTAGTAGAATTTTGGTATTTAATTGTTAGTAGAAGGTTAGTATTTTTTACTTATTCTGAAAGGGAGCAGCAGCCATTCAGAATAAATCCATTCTTTACTTTACTTCTTTACTTTATTTGTCTTATGGATGGTTAAGATATTGATAATATAAGCCAAATAATGGCTACACTGCGTTCTGCTGCATGGCTGAAAGCAACGGGAAACTACAGCGGTATTGCTATTCCCGAGGATGTGCACCTCTCTATGCATAATTTCATGTGATGATGGCCTCCTCCCTTGTAAAATTCCAATCCGGAGGTAAATTAGTTTTCCATTCGGATCTCGGGGGGGGGACTACTCAAAGAGGGGGTTAACATCGCAGAAGTGACAAAGAGGAAATCTGACATTCTATGGATCGGAGATTGGAATGTTAGAAGTCTGCTAGGAAGGGGAAGGTTAGAAAACTTACAAAGGGAAATGGATAGGTTGAGGTTGGATTTGGTTGGGATTAATTAAATGTGCAGGCAGGAAGAACAGGACTTTTGGTCAGGAGACTACAGGGTCATTAGCACTAAATCAAACAATAGGCAAGCAGGGGTTGGTCTCATATTGAGTAGGATACTTGGACAGCGGGTGGATTATTATGAGCAATATAGTGAACGGATTATTGTAGCAAAAATCAATATCAAGTCTATATGCCTACCAGTCAAGCTGATGATGAAGATGTTGAAAATGTCTACGAAGAAATAGATGGAATTCTGAGGTATATCAAGGGTGATGAAAATGTTATAGCTATGGGAGATTGGAATGCTATGGAAGAGAAGGGAAGATAGTAGGAGATTTTGGATTAGGTGAAAGGAATGATCAAGGAAGTTGGCTGATGGAATTCTGCACCGAACATAACTGGGTCATAGCTAAAACCTTATTCAATTACCACAATAGTAGAATATACGCATGGATGAGACCAGGAGATACAGGGCGATACCAAATCGACTTCATTATGGTCAAGCAGAGGTTTCGAAACCAGATTTTGGATCGTATAACATATCCCGGTGCTGACATAAGCTCTGACCACAATCTGGTTGTTATGAAATGTAGATTAAAGCTGAAGAAACTGATGAAAAGTCAGAGGCCAAAACGATGGGCAATCGACAGACTCAAAGAGAAGGATGTAAACGGTAGATTCTAGAAGAGTATAAAAGAAGGACTAATGAAAAACCCTAAACAAACTTCAATATTGCAGACGAATGGGCACTTTTGAAGAATGAAATAACAAAATCCGCAGAAGAAAATTTTGGTAAGAAAGAATAGGTAGAAAACTGTGGATCACTCAGGATATACTAGAATTGATGGCTGAAAGGCAGAAATACAAGAATGTAGAGATGAAAAGGGGACAGCAGAATACAGACGTCTGAGAAATGGGGTTAACAAGAAGTGCAAGGAAGCAAAAGAAGAATGGTTGAAAGAGAAATGTGCCTGTTTAAAAAAATGTCTGAAATTAGGAAAAGTAGACACGGCTTATTGAAGGATTAAGAATACTTTTGTGGAAAAGCAGACTAAGTGCTGTAATGTTAAGGACACAAATGGAATGCCTCTAACAGATGGGGAAGAAAAGGTTGACAGATGGAAAGCTTACATAGTGTGTTTGTGTAAGTGAAAGGAGATTGAGAATCATGTAATGAAAAGGGAGGAGGAAATTGATGATGCAAAAGGAGATTTAATATTGAGATCAGAATTTGACAATCATTGGAAGACTTAAGCAGGAACAAAGCTCCAGGCATGGATGATATACTGATTGAGTTGCTACGCTGCATAGGAGATGTAGGTCTGATCAGGTTATTTCACTTGGTGTGTAGAATTTGAGACAGGTGAGTTACCCTCTGATTTCAAGAAGAATGTTAGCATCCCTATACCGAAGAAAACAAGAGCTGACAGATGTGAAGATTACCGTACAATCAGCTTGAATACTCATGCTTCAAAGATCCTGTCTAGAATATTTTACAAGAGGATGGAAAACCAGATAAAAACGGAGTTGGGTGAAGACCAGTTTGGTTTCAGGAGAAATGTAGGAACAAGGGAAGCTGTACTAAGTCTAAGGCAGAATGAGAAAGATAAGAGAACATCCATGGCATTTGTAGTCTTAGAAAAGACTTTTGATAACGTTGATTGGGCTAAATTGTTTGACATTTTGAAAACGATTGAATAGATAGGGTGATCTACAATCTATACAGAAACCAGACAGCCGTCATTCGAGTTGACGGTCATGAGAGAGAAGCTGGTATTCAGAAAGGTGTAAGGCAAGGCTGCAACTTATCACCTATACTTTTCAATCTTTACATTGAACAAGCAATGAAGGATATTGGAGAAAAATTTGAAGGACGAGTGAAGATTCAAGGAGAAATAATTTCCACTCTGAGATTAGCCGATGACATCGTCATCTTGGCCAACACGCCTGAGGTTCCATCGGATGTATAATCTAACCGGTTATCTCGAAAACTTGTATAATTCGTGATTCGAAGGAAAATGTGCACTCTTGTATTATTCGTGCAATCCTCTCAGAATAATTTCTTCGAACGTTCATCCTCATGACTGCTGGCTTACCGCATGACTTGCTCGCGGGAATCGGGTCGTACGGACCGAGATCAACGCCATTTGCGTGAAATCATAAAACCCTAGCCTGATCCCGAACTTGTGATTATAAGGACTGCTGGAATCCTGTCAATGGTGATTAGGCACCCATCACAAAACATTCCGTAATCTGGTCGCCACTTTTCGCATGACGTATACTTCAAAGCCTACGGCGGGCAGGAAGTGCATCAATCCACTGAAAAATGACTACGAAGCATCGTGATACTCATTTCTCCTCGTGATCCACCGTGAACTCCCAAGTACAGCATAGGGACAGCGGGAATCATAGCGCCGTCCATACAACAACTGCTCGTGAATGTTAACCATACCCAACCTCGAGCTTACTTTCGCCATTCTGTCAGGCAGGTAGACAGGCAGACAATCGTTGAACGGCCGGGTGCGGCGCCGATTGCATATTATTGCGTTCTCAGTGTCCATCCGCGAGAACGTGAATCTCGTAAAATGGTCGAGCGGAAGTGATTGCTATACATCACGATATTACTCCACATTCAGTGACGAGGACACCTGGATTCTTGTCGAGCGGTCAGCAAACGGCGCCGATTGCGTGATAATGCTACATTTCCCATGCCAGATCTCAAGGCCAATGGAAATCTTGTCGAACGATTAAAAGTAACACCGGTTATGTAAATCACGATTTTTCTCAGTGTTCTATCGTGAAAACTACGGGAATCTCGTCAAACGGCTGAGACCAGCGCTGATTGTTTAACATCTCGAAATTTCTCCGTACTTGTCTGCGAAGACAGAATGGGAACGAATTTTTAGCCTGACTAACAAGGACAGGACACAGTTCAGGTCATCGATGACCAGTGGAACTCTGGAAGTCATTTTTATTTTGAAGACCAGAAGTTCTGAAGCATGTTACACAAACACATATTCTATTGACTTTCTGAAGAAGCAAAGCAAGCCACAACTTAAGCTCTTAGATCAGACCCATATTATGTCATCGGTTGTTGTTGTGTTTTATATTAATGCTGTTTGGTACGGATTGGTCGATTTAAGACCTCCTGAATCGGACAGAACTCAAGAAAATGCTTTCAGCCAATATTATGTTGAGCGTTACAAAGAGGATTTGTAACAGTAAGGTTAGAAAAGAGCAGAACAAGTTGCTTAATTGCATTAAATTTATTAATAAATGAGATCGTGCATAAATATGAATCCAACAAAACAGTAAACATCTTGCAATAAAGGTTAACATATGAAACTGAACTCAGTATTTGATTAACAATTAAATTGAACATACATTTGTAACAAGGAGGAACAAAGTTCCAAACAACATTAATAAACACAGCGTCAACTACTACCTGCAATCCTGTCGTTATGTGAACAGGAATTGAAAAAAGAAATAATTGCTATGTGTATGTATCAGAGGTTAGACCATCGAATGCAAGCAAGAGAGCATTGATTTAACAATAAGTGAATGGCAAGAAAGCACCTTTCAATGACCAAGTGATCAGTTGAATTATTCATGCAACTTCATATGGCAAACTGAAAGCCTTAAAAATAGGTAAAAACTAAGCAGCATTAGAAGGCTGAAAAGCCTGTAGCAAAAGTAAGTGTGGCCTGCGAACAGAACCCAGGAGAAAAGTTGAAAGCTGGTTTTAAGTGAGGATCTTGATGATTTTATTGGAAAAGAGTTCAATGGAACATTTCTACTTATCTGTTGTTTCTTGCTGCAGTGGTTGTGCATGACGCTTGAAACACAAGCAGTAAACTGCTGAGAAACATTGAGACCTAGCCGGTCATTAACAACACTACCTCTCCAGGAGGAGCAGTTTAACATTTAGTGAAGCTTTGCTAGAATACACGCTGCCTTGAAGTAACACACTTTAGCACAATTTAAGCATGGTCAAAGAAATGACTATGCTGGCAGAATTTCGAAGAAACTAAGACCAAACGGCAGATCAGCCGAGGCTTGTAGAGGTGCTGAATTACAGAGTCCCATGGCGTAGGAAGTTCTGATTAGACAGCAAGCTCGTGTCCAAATGAGGACAAGTTCGAAGATTTCAAATATGTAAATGAAGAAAAACGTGCTGAATTGTCGATAGCTTCGACATGATGACAGCAAGTGTCCTGTAGACGGCGAGTGTGTTAGATAGCAAGTGTTTAAGTTGACGACGTGTGTGTAGAAGATCGAAACTGCCGGCGTTTATATAGGAGCTCGGGCGAGAAGTATCTGGAAACTTCGGTGAATCGGGAGACGTGATTGGTTGGCTGGATACAGCAACCAATGAGAAGCGCTGAGAAAGAAACGAAAGGTATGGCAACAACATAGCTGTCATTTAAATCGTCCCCCAGGGGCTCACATCTAGTGGGATGTGGGTTGGCAACCACGGGACCCCAGCTGAGACCTGCATTGCTTCCACTTGTGCTGGGCTCCTCTCCGTCTTTCCTGCCGACCTCCCTAGGTCAACTCTTGTTATTTTTCGACCCCGATGGTATTAGGGTATCTGAAGCGTAGGGAGTCTTCACTTTCCCGCCTTAATTGACCCTTGTCTCATATTTCCTCCGAGGGGTCAGACCTCTTGTTTTTAAAATTTTTATCCATTATATTTCCTTTTCTCTTTAAAATTCCCGCACTGGGTTTGTTAATTGACTCCCCGTGTATCTAAATTTCCTTCAGCGATTTTATTTGCATCTACACTACATTTTGTAGGTATTTTTAATCTACGTAGCATTTTGTAAGTTTTTCGATCTAAATTGCATTTTGCAAGTGTTTTGAACCTCAATTGCATTTTGTTAAGATTGACAATCTAAGTTGCTTTTTAGTAAGTCTTTCAATGTAGGGGAGGACATTTTAGCGAGTATTTTGAATTTCAAATACATTTTGTACATATGTCAACCTAAACTGCATTTTGCAAGAATTATAAATCTAAATTGCATTTTGTATGGTGGGCATTTTGCAAGTATTTTGATTCTCAATTGCATTTTGTGGGTATTTTGAATCTAAATTACATTTTGTAAGTATTTTCAATTTAAAATTCATTTTGTAAGTATTGTCAATCCAAATGAGTAGTTTGAACCTACCGTACATTTTGTAAGCATTATCAATTTCAATTCCATCTTGTAAGTATTTTGAATCTGAACCAGCCTTTTTCAATCTGAATTTCATTGTGTATTTTCAATTTCAATTGCATTTTGTAAGTATTTTGAACCTCAATTGCATTTTGTACATATTTTCGATCTCATTTGCATTTTGGAAGTATTTTGAATTTCAATTGCATTTTGTAAGTATTTCGACTCTACAATGCATTTTGTACATATTTTCATTCTAAATTCCCTTTTGTAAGTATTACCACTCTCCATTTTGTGCGTAGTTTCAAGCAGAGTTCCTTTTTGTAAGTATTTTCCGTCTCACTTAATTTTGTTCTGGTTTCCATTTCATTGTCATTTTCGCTACCACCCAGACCATTAGGGGCCGACATCCTAGATGTTAGGCCCCTTAAAACATCATTTATCATCATCATTTGAATAGGTGCATTAATGAAGATCGGAAGAAATATTTTAACTGTAACAAGCCTAAAGGAAACTTCCTTAAACCAAGCAGGCGTAAATGCAAAACAAGTAAGTGAAAAAGATCGTAATCATTTAAGAAAATGGTCAATCCGGACCCAAATGAAAACACACAGAAAACACGCGTGCACATGTCAAATTAGTTACGTTAAACAACAGCTGACATTTTAATTTTTTATTCTCGAACACAAGAGGAGCAGAGCTAGATTGGTAAAAGAGAAATAAATGAAATTGGACTTACAGTGTCCGTTAGGAGTTATTAATTTTACCACTCGTACTCGACCATCACGACCGGTGAAACACTTCTTGAGTCTACCGGCTTGCCAAACAAGGAGGACTGGATCTCTTAAGAGCACCAAGTCACCGTCCCGAAGGTTAGGATGAGAGAGAGCTGCCAATTCCCTCTCCTCTGTAATGAGTTTAAATACTCCAGTTTCCACCACTTCCAAAACCTGGCTCTAAGATCCTCAATTTTTTTTTTCTCAAAAGAATAGGTAAAGAAAGATCCAACCTGCGATCAATGGGAGGAGGTGGAGCGTTTAAGGAATTGCCTATCAAGAAATGACCAGTAGTGAGAGGGAGGAAATCCGAAGGATCATTGGACAGAGGGGATAGAGGTCGGGGGTAGACAGTATCCTCGATAAGGATAACTAGAGTTAAACTCTTCCACGGACAAAATAGCGGATCCAATGATATTTTCAAATGGCTTTTTGTCAATTTGATACACGATTCCCAACGCCCACCATGATGAGGCGTGTATGGTGGAATAAAATGCCATTTAAAGCTTTGGTTTTGTTTTAAAGCAAGAACTGCTTTTGCACACCACAGAAGTGACCTTATGCAAGCCTTTGATAGGCCAGTACTGTTTGCGAAGTACGCACAGTAGTGCCAACGTGTAAGTGTTGGTAATGAAACTGGCGAATGATTAGCTGAGTGACATGATGTTTTGAAGGGAGTATAGCAGGATGTTTTTTTCTTCAGAAAAAATCGGCTAAGGCTAGCTACCGCCTACTGTCAATAAACCATTGCCATCAAGAAAGGGACAAAGGGCAAAGAGTCTGCTGTGTTTTTTAGAGACTGACACTTAGACAAAGTATTCATTTCCTGAGAAAAGATTTCACGCTGGGTAAGCCAAAGGACTTTGGTGGTGGCCATTTGAACTTCAATAGTAGAAAGAAGAGTTTGAAGAAAAAAGGGTTGATCAATTATAACGAATTTCTAACGGAGCAGATATGCTCGTTAAATTTGAAGGTGTGCCCACAGGCAATTAGAAGGGTTTTCTAGAAGCCAAGCAGGACCATGCCAATACATTTTTAACTTAGCTAATTGCTTAGGGGAACAACCACGAGAAATGATGTCAGCAAGATTTTCCTTGCCAGAAACGTGATTCCATTGAGACGAATTAGAAAATTGTTGAATTTTTCCCACACGGTTGGTAAATAAGGTTTGCCAGTGCGATGGGGTTTTATCAATCCAAGCTAAAGCGATAGAATCTGTCCAAAAAATTGTCAGTTTAAATTTTGGGTAAGCTCTTTGGCTAACTCGGCAGCAAGGAGGACTGCGCAGAGCTCTGAACGAGATATTGAAATGGATTTTAAAGGGGCTACCTTTTATTTGGCACGAATTAGGTTAGAGAAAAAGAAAGGGGAAGATCGATTAACGACATAAAGCACAACATCCGTAGGCATTAGTAGAACTGTCGGCAAAAAGATGTAATTAGGTAAGGAAGAAGAGGGAATTAAAACCCTCGGGATATCTATGATAGAGAAATCACAAAGACTATGACGGAAAGAAAGCCATCTCTGCAAGATATACGGTGGGATAAGGTCATCCCAGTTTGTTTTTAAAGACCATAATTGATCTTCGCCAATTAAGGCAAAGACTAGTTTCAAATTGGACTGGATCCTTAATTTTCAGTTTTAAGAAATGCAAAGGAGTGGACTTACTGTTATTGATGCCGGATATTTCTATTGAAGTAGACTGAGGCTGAAGGCCTAACCTTTCAACAAGAGATAGTGGTGAAGTTGTGCGTGGCAGCATTGTCGAGGAAGGCTCATGCAGAGTGCCAGTTGCCTGCAGAATCTTGGACTTTGTCAGTTGACATACAAATTTGCACACTGCACCATGTGTTAGTGATTTGATTATAAGATTGAGCACTGGTTTCTGCTGCCCCTCTTTTTTAAGTAACTCTTAGATTGTTGAACGGTCAACAACGATTCCGTGGATTACATTCAATCAAAATTGCGCGGGATACATCTAGGAGGCCGTGATATATACTCTTATCATAACGAATCGAATAAGAAGTGATATCACTGGCCTAGTACGCCTGGTCCGCCGCAGCTCTGGCTCCGATCTCTGATGTAAGTTAGCATTGGCGCTTACGAGACTTTTAAAACCTTGCGACCTGTTTTACATGTTAAAACACCGCAAGATATCCTCATAGGCGCTAATAAGTTGGACATCTCCACTTACTTTACTGTGCCCAATTATAATTTAATAAGTAGTGTCCTCTAATAGTCCAGTTTCGACAATAAGCGAAGCCAGAGAGCAAGTTCAAAATTCAATTAGTTTTGCCAGATATCGGTAAAAAAAAAAACAAAAAAAAAACCTGAAAATTAACTTCGCTATCAGAAAGGATTTCTTCACATTGTTACACATTTTACATTCCCTTAACAGATTTGCAACACAGCCCCCCCCCCCTCCCCCCAAAAAAATACACAGTACCGGTACGAAGAATTAGTTATTACTGCTTTTTTTTTCTTTTTTTTTTCTTTTTTTTCGTGTAGCCTCCTGAGAGGCCGAGTGCAGGTCTTTCTAGTCGACGCCCGTGGGCGACCTGCGCGTCGGGATGAGAGATGGGAAGGATGAAGATGAATGAAACTGGGCAAGGATGTGGAAGGAAGCGGCCGTGGCCTGTCAGAAGGTACTGTCCCAGCATTTTCCTGGTGTTGAAAATGGGAAACCACGGAAAACCATTTCAAGGACAGCCGACGGTGGGGCTCGAACCCACGCGTCTACCGAGTCAGCAGAGAGCTTGGCCCCTTGACCTAACGCAGAGCTTTAGCCCGCGTAGCCATTACTGTCGGTGTTATTACTGCTGATGTCTTGATAACATCAACTCCCCCTTCCCACACAGCATGCCACTGCTCTGACACAGTTGCTAGGCTTACTGCAATAACTCTCAGCCATAACCTTGTTATTATAGCCAACCCAAACCCAGAACCCTCAAAAATACTTCATTTATAGCGCAATAAAATCCCTAAAACTCTAACTCCGCTACAAACCTCACAAAAACTCAATTATAACCGTAAAACTCGTCCCACAAACACCTAAATCAGTAAACTACCATCATTTCAGAAACACTAAACATTAAACAGACATAGAAGGCTTGGCCATGACCCCTTCATGGAGTAGGCTATTGCTTAAACACGATTATGTCTCCTTCAACTTTACCATAGATTATTATAAATTCCAATGAAAAACAAGAAACTCACTCCACGAATCATAAAATCAGTAAACTACCCTCATTTCAGAAACTGGACAAATACTTAGGCAAATTAGGAAATATACCGTATGTGGAACAGAATAGTCTTTCATTCGCCAGTTGGTTCTTGGTAGAAGTACTTCCTTCCCTTCTATCACAAATTTAACAATTAAATCTTCTGAAAAGTGAGCATCACAGATGGAGGACTCTTTCAGTAAGTTCCCTATCCTTCCTTGGTATGGCCCCTTTCCACTTGATAAAACTTTCCTCATCTTAAGGGGGTTTGATAAACCATCTTACCTCTTTACAGTCCCCATAGCCAGATCTGCATCCTGGTACAAAACAGCAAGGCATCTTCTCTACTCACATTAAGCTCTCATGAAAATGTAAGGGCTAAACTGCTCTATACTTGCATTACATAACAATAAAATTAACACACGAAGATAACCTCAATAAACGACAAGAAATTAAATTCCCTTTCAGTTAATGCTTCCTACAATAGCATTTCAGGTATTAATACTCAGGGGCCGATAACCCAGATGTTAGGCCCCTTAAAACAACAATTATCATCATCATTAATACTATGATGTAATAGTGTAAGCTCTTTTATATCAATACAAGTTTTCACAGAACACCACCAAAACCCTCCGACCGATTAAATACTTAATATATCGCACATAAGTACATAAACATATGTGGAAATCAACAATCTCAAGTAGACTGTAGCACTGCGTTGCGGCGAGTGCCAACCCGATCCGTATTCATTACATGTTATTGAGGGAGAAGAGATCACACTTTTTATTCTATTCGTTATGCTCTTATAATATTTACAGATCACCTGCGACTCTGTGCCGTATCTTAGAAACCATAACAATCAATCAGCTGCTTGATTTATAAAGAAATCATTCTTGTTTTGCCTTGTGCTACTGACGGCGATTTATGAAAGTATTCCATTTTTTCATTATTCGATAATGCTACGGCCACGTAGAGTGTACAGAGAAATGGATAAGCAGCGTTTGCAGAAGCTGCTGAATGCAAGAAGATGGACTCTTCAAGTGCATTATGGCAAGGCTATCAGACAGAACCTATCCAGTGTGACATGTATGAGCTACATATTTCCAAGTTATTTCAACAGATGAACATCCCATGCATCATCTGTGCCACATTAGCTGGTGCAAATATCTACAGGCTTAGCGGGATAACTCCCCCTATATTCACAAGGAGAGGCTCCCAAATTGTATCCTGGATGTTGTCGAGCCCACTTACAGGTTTCTGGCCGATCCTGATCTTCTCAAAAGTGTGTTCATGGCAAAACGCAGAATCCGAATGAGTCTCTCAATCCACTCATATGGAAACTGATGCCCTAAGACCACCTTCTCATCTGCTACAGTTGTCAGAATTGCAACTTATGATGCAGTTAGGGATGATGATGGTATTACCGAGAATGGCCTTCAAGATAGGAGGTTTCACTCAAGACATCTTGAGAAAAATAAATTTAAAACGCATCTTTGGGGCTGAAAAGTCATTAGAAGACCTCATATAGGAAAGAAGGCCGATTATTAGAAGTCAGAAGAGAAGCCTTGAAGGGAAATAAAACCCCGAGTACAGTTCTGAGGCCTTCTGAGTGCGTAACCTAAGATAAAACGTTATGTTCACCTTCAAATTGCTTTTCCTGAAAATTATGTTTTTAAATGTTTATGTACCTTTTTCTCAGAATCTATAGTATTTGCAATTTTGCATTAATTTTATATTATTCTTGTAGAAATATCATTTAGAATTTATTAAAATTCAGCTATTTGATATATTTAAAAAATCTCATGTGAGAAGTTTACTACATTCTAAGAGATTATACAGAGAAAATGTTGTAAACATATGTTGAATAGTTTTGAAAAGAGGTACTTGATTTTTTTGAAAATAAAATTTTAAATTCCACAAAACAAAAACAAAGATACATATATGATCCCAGAAAATTACAGTACATGCTCTAATTTAATGTGAAGCACAGTACAAAATTTCATTGTCGTATCTTCAAATTGGTGGGTTTGGTGCATCTTTTTATTGTGTGTGTATTTCATGAACGTCCCCCTTGAGGTTATATTCAATATTTTATAAATATATATCATGATTTCTAAATAATTGTTCTGGCATTACTATCTAAACTTCGGCTGCATTATTAAATTGATTATCCACTTAATAGTTTCAATACTGTGCTCAGTACAAATTATATTCACCACATAGGTCTATTCTGACATTACTAAACAGCTGATTATGTCACCTGGGACATTATTACAAAACCACACTTGGGTTTAATTTCACCAAACATCTGGCGTGGGACTTCACCAAGTCTTATTATGATTGGCGCTAACTGGCTCAATCCTCAACATGAAAAACCTTCAATAAGCATAATATCATAAACAACCATTATAATCAGCACTATCCATTGGTATGCCTGATACACAAAATACGTGCATCGTTAATCGGTGATTATCCAACATTATTTTACTGCTTTATTAAACAGATTATTATCATAATACCTAAAGTCGTGCTTGAGAAATAATTAGTGCTGTAGCACGTTACTGAAATTCATTATTGTGGTTTTTCAAAAATATACCACAAAAGTCTAGAAATCTTGCCTTACAATTGCATCATACATCAAGTGTTATAATTAAATCACTTGGCTTGTAGTAAGTCCTCCCTGTAATTTCCTTTGTAAAAACGTGGTCATCAAGTGCGCTGATATAATACCACAAACTATTGCATTAATTGCAATCATTTAATTTACGTTATTTCTTAATTTATTTGTCAGCATAACATCATAATTATTAATTCCACTCAAAATGTGAGGCTCTACTAAACATCAAGATTGATCCTCCCAAAAACTACGATCGCCCCTGACTTCAATGAACTCTAAAATACAGATAGATAACACTTACACCATGAATCCAGGTTAACTAATGAGGTTAAGCGACTGTTGATCCATTGGGAATATCTACCAATAAAGTCTTGCTCACAAAGGCTAAGTGCTTTCTCCAAATTATTGAGAAAAATGATCAAAGTCTCTCAAAACATCTGACTTCAAATAACTTCATAATATCAAAGTAATATCTGGAAAACAAAGTTCCTCATCTATAAACACTATAACTGAACGTAAGTGCAAATCTAAGTGTGCACAAGACACTTGAAAAAGTCTATCAGGGTTCCTAACACTGCTCATAATAAGCACACCTAATGATATTCTTATATAAAAATCAGAAGTTCTCCTAGTGATGGTCTTCACGACAATGAGAATATGCATATCAAGTTAAATGACTACAATGAATTTACTGAAAGTCAAACAACAAAACTAATATTACACAAAGGATGCATTCATTATTTGAACCAAAATCCTGGTTGAACAGAAGGTCAGTCTTGAAACAGACATCGAACCTGGGCCTTCGCTCAACCATTTACACTACTAAATGAAAAATATGGCAATTGCGGTTGCTTAGAAATGCCCCACTAAGGTATCATAATAAACTAACATTCCAGTACCTTGCGTAGATTCTTGTAGAGGAGTAAAAAGGATATAAGATTGCCCTGTTAGCCTCCAGGGTACACCAAGACAAAGCATGCTCCTTCTCCATCGCCTGTTCTCGAACCAAGGAACCTCCCATGCTGGAACTGCATCTGAACGGGCCCTGCCTTGCACAATGTCCCCGTGAAAGTTCTCAGCCCTCGTTTAGAAGAACGCGTCCTTTCCTGATTAAGTTCGTCACTTTGTTACAGCCTGTAAGCAAACGCGAGCAACTGCTAATAAGTTCCATTCTCGGAATGGTCACTGAACTCCTATAATTAATGCTCGTACAACTTGCAGTTGTATGAAAATCGTTTCCCGACAGCATGGCACAATAAGTAGTCGCTCGATGTTCTCGCTAATGCTTTAACTGTTGCGTTCCTATCACATTTAGCCTGCCATAATTAAGGCTACTAAAGTCATTTCATACTTTCCTTCCGACGTCTCGAATGATGATAATAAGTCGTTCATTGAGAGGAAATTGCACTATGAAAGAGTATTTCTGATATCGGCCTGTGTTCATAAAGATTTACTCACAGACGTATCTTGTGTAAAATTACAATATGCTTGCACGAAATGGCGGCTCTGAGCCAGGACAATGATTGGACGTATCACTCCACGCGTCCTGCCATTGAAAATAGGCGCAAGTCCATATATATGCACAAAATGGGCTGAACATAGCGTTTAGATCCCATATCATTAGCTTTTCAATGAGTTTAAATGATGTGCAATCATTTTCAGTACACTCGACACTCTCTTAACTCTTATATTTGCGTGCTAACGAATTACACTTCACCTCGTGGTTACAATGTTCCCGAACCGGGTCTCAACTAATTGTCCCTTGCTGTCCTGCTTGCTGCAACGAAGAAGACAATAATCTCCCCACTCCTGACGACATATATCGATGATAATCGTTTCAAGTGGGAATAAATACGTGTAATTCCGTGGCTCCTCTTCATATAATCAAATACACATATATATATATATATATATAAGCTTTCTGCTATCGAAATGGGCATTCTGACACATACAGTATCTCGTATTCGGCTCTTAATATCGTTTAAACAATATATATCTTCTTCAGGTGCTGAGATCGATACGAGATATGTCGAAATCGAATGAATTCTTGATCGAAGGACCTTCGTTCCATCTTAGGAAATGCTCGGAGTCTAGTCATACGGTCACGAGTGGAACTCCTCCCACTGCATAGCGGCTGTGGAGAGCGAACTCGCGGGCAAGCTCAACTGCTCCGCGCCACGTCATAAAACTGGACTCGTAAATATGTACTTAAAAACCTTAAAATAACGGTACAGTACTGAGTTCAATTCCCGATGTAGAAATTTAATTTCCGTCGGCAGCATACGATTTATATTGCGAATCTGTATTAGCTTTGGAGTTGCTTGGTATTACTGAAACATCAGCCCCAATGTCAACTAAGAATTGCAATCCTGTTTTTCTGTCGGTTACAAATAGGCGGGTGTTGCGACAATTGGCTTGGGCGGCAGAACTTGCCTCTAATTTTGCTGCTGGTCGGCGTTTTCCTGTTCGGACCAGCTACATCGAGGTTTACTATTCTCCGGTTTACAATGTTGTCCAAATCGGAAGTGGTAGTAACAATACTTGCCCCTGAGATTTTATCTATTTCTGGATTTACTACGGCTATTATCACGTCGTCGGTGTTCACTACTTCTATGGCAAGGCCTAACCTGATGACCAGTGGATAAGGCATCTATTTGTTGCTCTACTCCAAAATTTCTGTCCATTAGATCGCGCATTGTAACATTAACATCCAGTTGTTTACTAGAATCACTTCTCATGCCAAATAATTTGTTACGGGGATTCATTTCAATTATTTTATCTGCTATTATAGCCACTTTTTCAAGCTCTTCGTCGCTGACTGTCAGAATGTTCTTTCTTGAATCCGGGAGTTTTTCAAACCAGAGGGTCTTGTGAACTTTTTCTGATTAATCGATCCCTGCTAAGGCTTGCATCTTACACAATAATTGACTAGGTCTCCTAAATCAATTCCAGTAACTAGTCTCTTGATACGTTTATCTTCGCTTTCCTTGAAAATATGCAGTAAACTTTCCTTGGCCACTGCGTATTTATATAGTCTACTTCCGCATTTCTAAGATTGTCCAGTTTTTTATGTATTTAGGTTCTAATGAAGACACTAGGTGGTTAAATTTAGTCTCTTCTTGAATAATTTTGCAAATACTAAACTGTGCCTCCACCTGATAGAACTAGATTTCGTGTTTCTCTATTCAAAAATGTGGGATTTTGACGCTTACCTTATTGACATCCAATTAGGGTCTGGCGTGGTCTCATTTGTAGACATCTCTCTTCTCTTGATCTCATCGGGATTACTACTACTTAATCGTCAACAAACTAATACCAGTAGCACTTTATTTTGTATCAACTTTTACAAACTAATACTAGTAGCACTGTATTTGATATCACTATTTGTTTAAAATCATGTTTCTTTACCAACGTCTGTAGGTCATCTACACTACTGTTTATAGAAAGTGAAACACCAAGAAAAAGAGATGTGACCACATTGCACTTCATACCACAGATTAGGGACATGACAATACATTACTGATTAGATGGACAGTCCGGTACATGCTCGTTGGACGGTCGATCTTCAGTACGGCGTTGCGCCACCACGTGCTACATTCAGAGCCGCTAGACGTCGTGGCATGGAATCATACTGCGCTTGAATACACTGCTGGGGAATACCGTCCCACGCGGTTTGTAGGCGCCTCCACAAAGCATCAACAGTGGCGGCAGGTGGACCTGAACGAACAAGTTGCCGACCGACCATATCCCAGACATGTTCGATGGGCGACGTCAGGCGAATGGGCAGGCCAGGGAAGCAGAGGTATCCGACGTTCTGTGAAGGTGGCTTGCACATTCCTCGCCACGTGCGGGCGAGCATTGTCCTGCTGAAATATGGCCTGTGGAATGGCCTGCAAGAGGGGCAGTGCTGCGGGCTGTAACACTTCCCTGATGTAGCCGTCACTGTTCAGATTGCCCGCAAGACGTACGAGGTGCGATCGCCTGTTATAGGCAATTGCGCCCCAAACCATTACACCCGGTGTTTGTCCACTATGCCACTCAACAATACAGTTTTGCGTTCTGCACGGCGGCATCGAACGCGAAGGCGGCCATCACTGTAAGACAGGTTGAAGGTTTCGTGTCCGAAAACACTACATTTCGTCACTCAGCCTGGCAGTGTCGGCATGAACGTCGGTAGTTCCCAGTCAATGGAAACCGACGCAGTGGCATGCGTGCTACCAGTCCAGCCCTCCGAAGACGTCGACGCAGACATGGCCAGCCCCGTTGCAGTGCTCCAACGTCGAGCCAACACTGAGGACGACTCTGTTGTGTTCGATACTGCCATACAGAGAAGATGGCGGTCATCTCGCGCTGTGGTCACATTGCATCGTCCAATACCCTGTCGTCGCTGTTTACTCTTTCCACTGGACCCACGTACACCTTACTGTTGACACTGTATGCCCTGTACGAGCCGCAATGTCCCGGAACAACAGACCCACCTCGCGGATCCCAAGCATTCTGTCCCGTTCAACCGCACTCACATGTTGATAGTCCATCCTGTGATGTCGGCGAGGCATCGTTGCACTTGCTTACACGTTTCCACTTGGTATGACGGCCCCACGCCGACAGAGCTATGCGGAACACTGACCTGTCTGGTCCCACGACGGAGGGGAATTGGTGGGCCAATGTGCTTGCCATCTCTCGGCGATTTCAATCACTTAGTATGTTACCGCAGGCCTACACGAGCCCTGTTCTGGGAGTGTCTCCGAGTATTTCTTCTGGGTGTTTCACTTTCTACAAACAGTAGTGTGTTACTCTCTAATGTTCTCTTGACATACAGCCATTCTCCCCACTTCGCCCTGTCTCGTTTTACACCTGACAGGTATAGCCTACCTTTTGTCCTTCCATAACCACCCTTGATATTAATTGCACCAGTTCGATGCATTTCCAAGGAGTCCATGATCTGTCAGATGGGATTGGGAGTTCATCACTTCCATAGGTCTAATGCTTGCTCATGACATTTGTAGCAGGTTTAAGTAGTACTTTGAAAGTGAAGCAGGTTGAGTTTCACCTCAGGGAACAAACAAGTTACTTGGGTAGTCCTAGCCATCTGAACACAAGGAGGGCCACAACTCAGAATGTGTCCAAGATGCCCACTGTTATTCCATAGTAACTGGTATCCCGACTGTCGGGACCACTTACTAGGCCACTCAGCCGTCGCCCAGGGTTCACGAACTAGAACGTGACCATGCCATGAACCATATTTACCATATATTTGAACAGAAAATTACAAGTGATTATCAGAAAGAAATTTGGTATGTTAATTGTGCAAGGAATGATGTATTGTTGAATTCTGTCTACATTTCATAAAGTAATGAGGTCTGCATTGACGTTAAACATTTCTCTTACTCGCGGTGTAATACCGCAGATTAAGTAGTCCAGGTCATGTTGAGGCAGATGGTCCCAGTCTTGGACAGCGGCCATGATGACCTCTTAGTTTGTCATGGGAGGGTGTGCACACTTAGCTAAAGCATTCCTGAGCATTTCCCATGCTTGTTTGATACAATTCGTGTCCAGCATCATTGCAAGTTTTGCAATGGGGCAGTGTTGGACTCCTGGAGGAGCACCACTGCCCCGCCCCCTCGATATGGTTTTACGTTGTTGTTGTTGTTGTTCAGACCAATGAATTGATCTCAGATTTCTCGGAGTGGGTTAGCAATTGGTCGCAGAACCTCATAAATGATACTCAACCTTCACAGTATTGCAGTGAGGCACATGGTGGAGTCCATCCCAGCCCAAAATATGACTGACTTGAACATTCTGAAGCGTTGTATGTTCCTCTTCCACCTCCAGATCTTTGTGCAACAACTATTGGATCGCGATCTTGGTTTTGTCCACGAACCAGTCTAATTCTGACTCAGTAAGTCCACATTGACAGAAGGCTTCGACTCATCTTTGGCGAGAATCTGGGTGGCAGTGAAGGACGGGGACACACTGAGGGGTCTCCTTGTGTATATGACCCTTACATGCAAACTATGCCTGATGTTTATTTAGGATGCAAACTTGCATCTTCTGAAAGCCCAAGCTACCGAATGCCTCGTGGTGTTTAGCATAGAACTGTGTTGGAGCTGCTTTGGTGGAGCGAGGATGACCTGTCCTCAGATGAGCCGATGACTGTGTCTGCCTGTACCTATACCTCCTCCATGAAGTGCTTTCATAGACTCAAAGACAGTTTGCAATTGTTGCCTTCTTGGACTAGTGCTATAAAGCACTGTCTGATTGCCTATGCATATTTATGCGACTGACAACATGCACTGAAAGCATACAAGCCTTAGTATGAGCTGTCTACTTTTGCTTTGTAAACAGTAAATTAGGGAAGTGATTGACCTTAAATGAAGGGCAGGGGGCATGCAGATGTATTAGAACATTACACTTGACAGTATCACGAGTGGAATTTTTAGAGCTTCAAAAACTGCCATGTATTTATTTTCTGCATTGGTTTGTTTGATGTGTATAAGTCCCCCTTGGTCACATACAGGCCATGTTTCATTACATTGCTGCCTATGGTGGTAGAGAGCATAGCCAAATGTACTGTAGACATGTACACCAACCTAAGTCTGAGTGCAGAATAAGCCCACGCTGGCTGAATCAGAAAGCAGCCTTAGCATCCTAGCTCTGTAACATTGGTAAACAATGCAGCAAGCTGAGTATAATGCATGCTTCTGTTTGATGGGTTGAAAATAATAGTTTTAGGAATTCTGTGTTGCTTTCAATTGTCATTGTAGCATGCAAAGGAAAATGATGCTGTAGTTATCTCTCTCTTTTACTGTGTGTTAACATTTTACTATTCTTTATTTGCTTCATAGATAATTGAGTTCGAAAACTCGTACAGGAGGTGACAAAATGATTCTACCTTCCACGGAGACGTTCGGGGAGGAGTCTAGTACAGGTATTTTATTATGTACTGAATTAGATACAAAAAAAAGCCAAAAGAAAAAAAAATCATATAAATAACACCCTTCTCTATTGTGTTCCAGGAACTGAGAGTGCAAATCCGACGGAGAGCAGCAATAGACTGCCTGAGAATGAAGGTTGCTCCAGCCACGAACGGGTATTAGAATGGCTGCGGCGAAGTCGGCCGTTTATGAGTCGGTTAGTTTCTTTACTGGTACCTGAAGATGCCTGATTTTCTACCTAGCTGGGGTATGAATTGAGGAACAGTGTTCCATGGGACCTGGGTTTAATTGCTACGTTTGCTTAGGAATAAAATTCTGGTCTTACTGTCGACCAAAGTATTATGTGCACTCGAGTTTGAAGGTTGTTTGTAAAGTAACCAATAGACCTACATAAAATCCAATAACATCATCATTTTCGTCGTTCTATTTTACGTTAGTTTATTGAACCCTTGCAAAGAAGCTTATGAGACTCAGTTTCGGGGGGTGTAACAGTCCATTTCGTAAGTTGTTGTTAAAGCGCTTCATTTACATGCAGGGGTAACA